>JAGTTD010000018.1:7500-1501048 GCA_018398585.1 Simmondsia chinensis
TCACACAACTTAAAATAGAGGATCATGCAACAGTGACTTTTCTTCTCGTACTAGGTCTTGATCTTCTTATCAACTTGTAATGCTAAAGACCTCCATTGTAGATGTGGAAGTGAGAAAGGTGGATAAGTCGATGTTTTGAGTCCCTTTAGGCAAAAAAAAAAAAAAAAAAAAAAAAAAAAAGGGAATTGAGTACGAATCAATGAATGAGAAATAGAAAGTACTCAAAATAAGTATGGTAATCCACAACTCCATCTATAAACCATCTTGATTCTCAATTGTTCAGGAGAAATTTCTAATTCTAGTGACATTACGCCTTCTTAATGTCAAATTTGGCGGGACAGAAGCTCAAGATTAATTCATAACTCCATTGACAAATAGTAGAATATTGAAGTGCTATTACTTGGGAGAACAAGGTAGTATTCTTAAGGATTGAGAAGGGATGATGGGTGAAAAGTTTGTAGCCCTGATGGTGTTACTAGAGGCATTTGGGGGGGCGATGGTCCTTTGAGAAATGATGCTACCATCGAGAATGAGCTGGGAAGTCACAATGTACATTTAGACAAGTAGCCAATGCTAGACAGAGGCAAATTAAGCTAAACCACTTGGGAGGGGAATACTTGGGGGCCTAAATCGATAAAGTAGGCATGTAGTAATTGTGAGGGTGCTGTGGCTCTTTTATTTATTTGTCTTTTAGGTTTTTTGTCAAGTAAGGCTCTTCTACTTACAATCTTAATTTCCTTCCAAAAGATACTTTAAACTAAACCGGAAAAAAACAATATGCCAGCTTTTATTATTTTTTGTTTTTAGGAATGATGCAGCCAACAAATATGACAAATGGAACCTTATAATCAAAAGGCAGAAAAAAGCATATATATAAGTTGGGGTGCGAATCAAATAGAGAAAGATTACACAATTTGTTAAGAGTTACATGGTAAATAATTCTTACCTCTCTACATTTAAAAGTTGTTCTTCTTCCCTATGAAGATGGTTTTCGATTTAATTGCATTGTGCAGAAAGGTAGAAAAATATGGTGGGGAGGTTATGGATCCTCTCTTCTTACTCTAAATCTTTCTGTTTAAAGACAGATCCACTCTCTCTGAGATTTTATATTCCTAGTGAGGTGTATTACTAGATGCCAAACGGCATAACGACAAGTAACTAAGGGTCCATTCAGTTTCAGTTTACATTGTTTCGTTTACGAAAAGAAAAAACTGTTTATGTTTGTTAGATTTTAATTTTTAACAAACGGTCGTTAATAAACTTCCTTTCTAATCTTAAAACAGTCACAGTGCAGACGCCCACGATATCCTAAAACTCAAGATGCTACAAGGCCAATGTTCTGAGCATAAAAATTGTGAAATATTATATTTGAATAATTAAACGAGTACATAGGAGGCCTCAATATATAGGCAAAGTACAATGACCAAAAGATTATAATGTCCCTATAGATTACATAAGTCAAAGGACAAAAGGGTAAAACACAAAACCCTAGGAACATTCTAGAATACTCTAGATTATAGTCTAATAGGCCCCCTCAATCCGAGCGGGGTGGTAGCACGCGAAGATTGGCCTTGTGTTGAAAGATGCGATCAGCGGCAAGACCGTTGGTAAGGATATCTGCAACCTGTTTGTTGGTCGGCGTATAGTGGACTTGGAGATCACCCTTGAGGACCTTCTCTCGAACATAGTGAAAATCAACATCCACATGCTTGCTACGGTCATTGGATACCTGATTAGTGGCAAGGTACGAGGCGGAGACATTGTCACAGTAAACGATGATAGGACTTGGATGCCGAAGAGCGAGATCGCGCATGATGTAACGGAGCCAGTCACTTTCAGCAACAACTTGAGCCACAGCCCGATACTCAGATTCCGTCATACTTTTAGAGACAGTTATCTACTTTTTGGCACGCCAAGAGATAAGATTGGTTCCAAGGTAGATAGCGTAGCCAGTGGTAGAGCGACAAGTGTCAGGGCATGCACCCCAGTCGGCATCAGCGAAGGCGGTGAGAGAGAGAGTCGAAGCAGGTTGTATGAGGAGACCATGATCAGGAGTAGACTTGAGATACCGAAGGATACGCTTCACAGCCTGTCAGTGAGGGGTGCGAGGAGCATGCATGAACTGAGAGACCAGGTTTACAACATAGCATATGTCTAGGCGGGTCATAGACTGCAAAGCACCCACTGCACTTCTATACTCAGTAGGGTCCTCAAGAAGGTCCCCTTCACTTAGGGAGAGATGTGCTCGGGTAGGGAGGGGGGTTTTAACTAGTTTGGCATCACAAAGACTGTGTTTGGTGAGGAGGTCAACGGTGTACTTGTGTTGAGAGAGAAAGAGGCCACTAGAGTTACGAGAGGCTTGGACACCGAGAAAGAAATGTAATGGTCCAAGGTCTTTCATTGCAAATTGGGTGGAAAGAGACTTAATGAGGGTTGTTAAGTGCAAGTGGGCAGACCCAGTGAGGATGATATCGTTAACGTAGAGGAGAAGACATGTGATATGGGAACGGGTTTTATGGATGAAAAGGGAGGGGTCGGCCCGACAACAAACAAAACCAAGACTAATAAGGAACGTACTGAACCGCTGGAACCATGCCCGGGGAGCCTGTTTCAAACCATACAACGCTTTGCGAAGGCGACATACGTGATTAGGGTATTTCGGATGTATGAAGCCCTGTGGTTGTTTCATATAAACTTCTTCCTTAAGATGACCATGTAGGAAAGCATTTTTAACGTCCAACTGCTGTATAGGCCAGTTGTAAGTGACAACAAGTGTGAGTATAAAGCGTATGGTGGTAGGCTTGACAACAGGGCTAAAGGTCTCCTTATAATCAAGGCCTTCACATTGGTGAAAACCTTGAGCAACAAGGCGAGCTTTGAACTGTTCGACCGAACCATCGGCTTTATACTTCACCTTATATTTCCAAGTACTTCCTCCAAGGTTTTTCGAGGGATCATGGGGAACCAGGTCCCAAGTGTGGTTGAGGAGGAGGGCATTGAATTCATCCGCCATGGCTTGCTGCCACTGGGGATTTTTAGCAGCCTGCGAGTAACATGTGGGCTCTTGGATAACTATAATGGAGGACAGAGAAAGTGGGTATCGAGGTTTGCGGATTCCATCCTTAAGTCTAGTACGCATAGGATGCACATTTTGAACCGGTGAGTGTGGGGAGGGAGGCGAGGCAAAGTCGGAGCTTGGGCCAGACATGACACCTGGGATGGATGACGAGGCAGCGTCACCGTTAGGGACAGAGCTCGGGGCAACAGAGGGGGGAGGGGTTGCGGACTCGGGCGAGGGCGGAGCAGGCAAGGGTGGCGAGGGCGGCCGGGTTGGAGTACGAACACCAGCAAGGGGGGGGGGGGGGGTTAGCCGCTGGCAACAGCAGTGATTGCCCACTGTCGGGCGGCAGGGCCATGGTAGTGACCTGACTCGGGATTCCCGAGACAGTACCCGAGGAGGGGGAAGTACAGATGACTAACGGTGCATTATGGGAGGCATCAGTTACGGGCATCTGAGAACTAACAAGTTCAGGATAAGGGAATCGAGTTTCATCAAATACAACATGCCTACTAACATACATTCGTTTATTTAAAACATCAAAACACCTATAACCTTTGTATCGAGCCGCATACCCAAGAAAGATGCAGGGGATGGAGCGGGGGGCTAATTTATGAGGGGCACGGGATGTGATGTTAGGATAACATGCACACCCAAAGACTCTAAAACGATTATAATCAGGATTGATACGAAAGAGCTTTTGGAAAGGAGAAAAAATTAGAAAGAGTTGGCGTGGGAAGACGGTTTATTGTAAAACATGCCGTGCAGAAGGCGTCATCCCAAAATTTGTAAGGAAGTTTGGAGTGAATTAGGAGAGTTCGTGCCATTTCAGATAAATGTCGATGCTTGCGTTCCGCCACCCCATTTTGTCCGGGGTTATCAGGACAGGATAGTCGAAAATGAATTCCAGCATCCCGGCATAGCGCATTCATGCGCCGATGATCGAATTCACCTCCACCATCACTTTGAAAAATTTTAATTTTCTCGTAAAATAGGTTTTCAACTAAAGTTTTGAAATCGGTGAAAATGTCATAAACCTCATATTTGCGTCGCATCGGATATAGCCATGTAATGCGGGAAAAATCATCAACGAATAAAACGTAGTACTTATATTCGGAATTAGAGTAAACAGGTGACTGCCAAACATCAAAATGTATAAGCTGTAAAGGCATGGTTGTATTATGTAGCACACGTTCAAAAGACAGTTTCCTAGATTTACCCGAACAACAGGAAGAGCATTTATCCAAAAATTTGACAGAAGGACAAAATTGTTGTTTACATGAAGTATTAAGAACTGAATTCCCTAGATGCCCTAGTCGTTGATACCATAATACGCTGTGAGTGACCCGAGCAAGAAGCCATACATCATGATGTGAGAAGTTATATAGCGGTCCATTACTGGGCACTTGTAGAAGCGGTGTCCCCGTAGCCTAGTCCTTAACACAAAAAGAGTTGGAATCAAATTCTACTCGACACTTGTTGTCACGACATAGTTGCTTTATTGATAGAAGGTTGTGGGTTAAGTTGGGAACTGGCATGACGTTGTTTAAATGAAGGGAAGTTTTTGGTTTTTTGGTAGAGCCCACATGTGTGACAGGCAGTAATGCCCCATTTCGAACAAGCACACTTTTATGACCAGAATAAGGAAGGAGGTTATAGAGAATACCTGGGTTAAGCGTCATATGGTTAGAG
Organism: Simmondsia chinensis; assembly: GCA_018398585.1. NCBI lineage: Eukaryota > Viridiplantae > Streptophyta > Magnoliopsida > Caryophyllales > Simmondsiaceae > Simmondsia > Simmondsia chinensis. The sequence goes on from JAGTTD010000018.1 coordinate 12,251, forward strand.
GCTCCCGGGCCAGGGCACCAGTTGTAGTCATGTGGTTCACCTATCGTCATGGCAGCAAAGGATTGGCTGGGATCCGGGAACGAGGAATTGTCAAAGCCATGAGGGCAAGCAACAACAGTGTGACCTGTCTGTGAGTAGATCTGACAGAATTGAGGAGCGGGACCGAGCACACCTGCATGAGAGTAAAAAGGGGGACCGACCGGCGGTCGAACAGAATAAGAAGTGTTAGGCAAGTGCTGCCCGGGAGGGGTACCGTACGGTGGGCCGGTGGAGGGCGGTCTCCCCCCACGGCCACCACGGCCCCCTTTACCTTTCCGACCACGACCCCGACCACGGCCACCGTGGGGTTGGGTCGGTTGGGGGGGTTGCCCAGAGGCAACCATGGCATGAGCAGGATTCAGGTTGGGACGTCCATTGTTCCTGTTTAGGGTACCTTCCTCATTAAGTAAAGCAGATTTTAACTCATCATACGAATATAGTTTTGAAGTTTGTCGGGTAAAAGTTGCAAAGGCGGCATATTCAGGGGTTAACCCATGAATGGCGAAGTGTTGGAATTCCCTAGCAGACACGGGTGAGTCAATGGCAGCTAAATCATCGGCAATTGATTTAAGTTCAAAAAGGTAGGCATCCATGGTTTTGCCAGCTTTTCGTAAATTTATGAGTTGAGTTCGGAGGTCATACTCCTTAGCCATGGAGTGATCCCGAAAACGCTTAGCCAGGGCATCCCACATGGCTTTAGAGGTTGGATGACGAACAATATCGTTGATAAGAGGGCGGGAGAGTGTGGCGGCTATGCAAGATCGGAGACTCTGATCTGTGCGTAGCCATGTAATGTAATCCGGGTTAGAATAAGTCGATCCTGTGGGGAGAGTTATTTGGGCAGGGGGACAGGGGAAAGACCCATCGATGAACCCTAATAGTTGGTGCGCAAGTAGTAGCATGTTAAATTGTTCTTTCCATGGTGGATAATCGGCAGTGGATTCGAGTTTAATTGTAACAATGCTAGTTATATTTGATAAGGGGAGAACAATTGGAGAAGTAGGATGATTGTAAATATTAGGGTTTAAGTAATTATGGTTGAGATCATGTGGGAGAGAGGGTGGCGGCACCGCACTAGCACCACCGACAGGAGGGAGGGCCGGAGGGAGGGTTGGTGGAGAACCACCGTCAAGCGACCGGAGGCCGCCGGACATGAGGGGTCCAGCGAAGCCAGCCGTGGGTGGGGCGATCGAAGGGAAGGGGTTCGGTAGAGGTGGGATGCCCAGATTAAGTGCCGAGGTCGACAATGACCTCCCAAGTGGTGGTGGAGTGCCGGAGATGGCGACACCGGCATCCACCGACCGAGAGAAAGGAGCACCAATGGTGGCGGTTCCGACATTGAGGTTGTCGGGCACCACCCTCGGTGGGCTACCAGCGACGACGTCGGGCAGAGGGCCGGCATGAGGGGGGCCTGTGGCGGCCATCGTTTGGTCGGCGCTAGGAGGGGAGGAGGGGAAGGAGGTTAGAGCATTAGCGTAGGATCGGTTCGGATTAGTTGCCATTACTCAAAATAAATTTTGAAACCAAAAAGAAAGAGGGGAAAAAAAAAAGTACTTCACGCGCATAAGAGAAAAAGAAAACCCCACAAACGACAAAGGGGCACAGCGGGAGAGAAGATAATCAGAGCCAAGGGAGGCTGCAGCAGCGTGGCCAGAAGAGGCGGCGGCGCAAGGGAGGAGCAGCCGTGAGGAGAAAGGGACGGTTGGGGGAACAGGAGGCCGTTCATGCCGGAGAGAGGAGGTCGGGGCGCACAGCACTAAAGGAGGCCGGACGGACGTGCGGGGGCGCAAAAGTCGGGCGCCATGGAGAGAGGAGGCTGAGGGGAGGGGTGTGGCGGCGCCCGAAAGAAAGAGGGAGTTAGGGTTCTGACCGATTTTCCCTTTTTTTTTCTTTTTTGAGAGAAGAGGGTATCAAGGGTATGGCTCTGATACCATGTGAAATATTATATTTGAATTATTAAACGAGTACATAGGAGGCCTCAATATATAGGCAAAGTACAATGACTAAAAGATTATAATGTCCCTATAAATTACATATGTCAAAGAACAAAAGGGTAAAACACAAAACCCTAGGAACATTCTAGAATACTTTAGATTATAGTCTAATAAAAATAAGTGAGAGGCCATAGAAACCTCAAGAGTCAATAAAAGGAGGGAAATCATCTAGGTGCAACCTATTAGCAACATCAAGAGAGGCAGAATAATACATTCATGAAGCTAGTTATATAAAATCCTAGAATGCAATATCCTTCAATCAAGTGACTTTGCATCACACACACATGTATACTAATATCTAATTTATTGCCAAATAAGTACATGAATTTAATCATAGATGTTGCTAATGGAGCTATGATGTTGTCCACATAACTTTTTTTAAAGGGTTAGCCATGGCTTTCATTTCAGTCATTGAACTTATTTGAACCGCGTGTGTTGATATGTGATTCTTAACTAAAAGGAAATGAGAGCACAGCAGCAAGAAACAAACAGCTACCTTCTGGACTTTGAACTACATGAGTCAAACCGAGGAAGTTCTTCACCGTTGCAGGAGTCATGAATGAAATGGGAGGACAGGAACTCGAAAACCAACGGGGGTTAGTGTGGAAGGTGTGGGAAAGAGTGAACATTTGAGAGAAACCAGGTTGCACTGGTGAATAGAAGAAGAAGAATGTCTACCGAGATGAACCACCAGGCTGCATTGTTAAAATCATGCTTTATTACATCCTGGCCTGTGCTGCAGGCAACAGTGAAATAGAGCCTGGTCAGGTAATTAATGGCGGTGGGCTCTAGATGACAATGACAAAGGGGACCGTTGGATTCAAGCAAGTGTATTTTTTCGTTTTTGAATAATGATGTCAATTTTGCCCAACTTGGAGTATTTATGTCTTGATGCGTTTTTCTGGAATATTTATTATAATTAAATATATATAAATACCACAAGCATAATAAGGCAATGTGAGGTTTTAAGTGTTTTCGGTGGTGGTGGGATCATATTTGTAATGAGCTTTTGTTTTGTAAAAATAGTCTAAGTTTTGTTGCTTTCCTTTGTTGGGAAATTTGAAAGAACAGGAATTCGTTTGTTTTTTAGGGCCTATCCAAGGAGTCTCAGAGAATTGCTCAGGATGCTTTGTGTGGATCAACGGAGTTCCTTAACCTTTCTCCCTCCCCGTCTCTCTCCGGTAGGGCCCCCCCTTCAGCTCCGGTCCATTGGTCCCGACCTCCGAATGGGTTCATCAAGATCAATTCCGATGCTGCGTGGAATTCTGAGGATGTCTTGGCGGCAGCTGCCGTGGTTGCTAGGGACTCTTCTGGCGGGATTGTTGGAGGTTGGTGCGGTTCCTTCCATGCTTCTTCCCCTCTCGTTGCTGAGGCCCTCGCCTTAAGGGCGGCTTGTTGTTATGTTCAAACTCAAAGATGGCGCTGCATAGTCTTCGAGTCTGACTGCAAAACCCTCATTGATGCTTTTGAGGACAGAGGATCATGTCCATGGGAGATCCTTGCTATTGTCGATGACATTTGCTCCTTTGTTGTGTTTTTCAATGCCTCGTCTTTTGTTTGGTGTCCTAGGTACTGTAATAGGGTGGCCCATTTTGTAGTTAAGGGGCACTCCTCAGGCGTCTGTAATCATAATTGGTGGAACACTATCCCCCGCCCCCTGATTGATCTTGTATCCAAAGACGTTAATGGTATATAATTTTTGGCCCGCGGGCTTTGTTGTGATAAAAAAAAAAAAGTGTTTTCAACAATAATTAAGTAAATTTACGGTGAAGCTCACAAGATTCTAAAAAAATATATTTATATATTATTAAAATTATAAGTTAATATTATGGTTATTTATATTTTAATATCTCAAGTTTTTTGAAATAATTTTTAAATTATTAAAAATATTCCTAAGTTTTTGTCGTCTTAATTAAAATATTCTTAAGTTTTTGTCACATTAATAAAAAAGCTTCTCTCTAACATGTTGATGTCATTTTAAGTCAATAGAGCTGATGTGACAGCTGTGTTTTTATTGATGTTACAAAAAATGATAAAAATACCATTTAATAATCATACTTTGAAACAAATTAATCGAAAATAGATAACTTAATCATAACACCTCTTGAATTTTGTGCTTATAAAATAATAACAAGAGAGTTGAAGCATGTTTTAGATCATTTTATTGTGGACTTTTTTAATAATTCAAAAGGATCAGTATTCTTTTTATTATTTTAAAAAATATCGGAGTACTAAAGTATAAATAATTGTTAATGTTAAGCATTTTTCAACAGTAATTTATTAGATTTTGGCAATATTACTTTTTTTTGGTCCTAACTAGGCCTTAGTAAAAGGTACTTGAGTCATATTCAAACCTATGTATCTAGGTAATGCTCTAGTATTTTCTATTTCATTTAGAAAATAAAATTTATTACCTAAATAACTTAATATTTAAGCACTATTTATTTAAATGCCTTAACATTTTCATAAATATATGCAATAAGATATGCTAAGAGTTTAAATTTTATCACCTACCTAGAGTTTGCAAATTTTTTTATCCGTTAAATTTGGTAGATTGTTATTTATAATATGCTTAGAAATGGACGAAGGCACCCAACTAACGCCTAAATGGCCAAGTGCAAAAAACTTAGACATAATAGATAAAGATCACCCAACCGGTGCAACAATGTCCGAGCACACTCATAATAGACAAAACAAAAGTAAGAATGTTGAGTCATTGTTTGAATGGCCAATCATAAAACTCGGTAAAAATAATGCTCAACTAGCACCCGAGTCATCGAGCGTAAACACTCCAAACGGAATGGATGAAGCTTCCCCCAGCAAAGCCAAAGTTGTTGAGGAAGAAAAAAAAAATACTTGGACAAAATGGATGAAACATCGTCCATAAAAAGCACGAAGAGTTGTACAAAAACTTGGAGCAAACTAAAAGTGACATGCAACGGTTACTTGAATTCCCGAGGGCTTAAAACACACAAAAAAACGTATCTCAACAAGTTTTTGTTTGGTTGAGTACAAAAACTCCTACGAAACAGAAAAAATGACCCCACATATGTATCCCTGTGATTCAGTATAAACACTCGGAACTAAGGGTGTTCATATAGTGGTCTAGTTCGGTGAGATCCTCGATCTTCCAATTGAGCTTATTTCGGGCTTCTATCTGGTCCGATTCAAACCCGAAAAACCCGAGAATGGACCGAAAGCTCGAATGACGTGGGCCCCCTATATATTTTATTTGAAAAAAATTAAATTATGTTAGACTTGTAACATTTGAGTCTAAAATTAACTAAAAATAAAATGATAAACATTAGGGTAATATTAGCGACATGACAACATTGTTATTAAAGTAAATTTGCAAAACATTGTGACTATTATTTATTATAAATTATTTTATTACGCTGTTAATAATTTTTTTTTGTTGTTATAAGAATAGTGATGCCTACTTTTTTTATCATATTTTAATATTATATTAAAATAATATTAAAAATTTACAAGATCAGTTTGTGTCTATATGTGGGTTATATGGTATTCAGCTGTAATCCCAATTGACATATAATGACCATTAGATTTTTGGGATGTATATACTCTTGCATTATCACATAATACAATCCACGACTTGAGCTCATAGTTGGATCACTTATGCAGGGAGTTTCAGAGAATACTACATCACAATTGAATTATTCACAAATATGTGACCAATGGGTAAAGGCCTCTATTAAAATTACAATATACTGAATTGGTCCACGTCATGAAATCGTTAGCTTTTATATTCTTTCAAATATATGGGACTCAAATCCAATTTCAAATGAGTATGGTATAGGAATCACTTTGCCTTAAATACAAGTAGCACATGATATTTTATCCTATATAAGAATCTTCTGGTTCTTCAATGGGTGCTTGAGAGAATTTCCAATTATTCTTTTAATCATTTTTATACTTGGGTGACTCAAATAGTCATGTCATAAATAAAAGTTTTGAATCCGTTAACTTTTGGTTAACCATCCCACCGGATATCTCGAAATAAAATATTGTTTATTAGGAAAACATGATATATGCTCTTCTGGAGCATTTAATTGAGTTTCAAATACCCATTGCTGTTATACTATCTTTCAGATATTAATCTCCACCATTCATATTCAAACATTAAAGTCATATAAGCACTAACGAAAATATAAGCATGGTATCATAAAACACTTTAAATAATTATAGTACAATAATGGGTTTTATAGCCTCCATAAATTGAGGCTTTAACTTCACATAAATTATAAGAGTCATCATATATATGTTCAAAATTTCTGAAAATTTGTTCAAGTTTCATGGTCAGATTAATGTTTAAATTGATAAACAATAATAAATTTAAATTATAGTTCCATTTGTCCATCCTTGATAACAAGGCGTATCAAAAATAATTAACACATATAACTAAACATATATGTTACATAAAATAATAGATGGGTGATGCCATTCTAGTTGTACGCAGTAAGGCAACATTGTTTTGTTAAAGTCGAATATGGTTCAACATAAAAAATAAGACACAAAAATACAACCCTTAGCAAATTTGAACATTTTCATCACATATAAGATGATCAATTATCCCACTAGGATCTTCGAAAAAACCAGAAACATATAAATGTGTATCATTAAGTAGAGAATGATCTTCAACATAATTAGTTTATGGGAATTTTTCTTTCCTTTTCAACGATGCTCGGTAAAGGTCTACCAGGTTTTGGGTTGTACGACAAGTACGTGTATTTTACGGAATAGAATTAGTTTATGGGAATAGTAAATTTTATTTTATTTTTTTTACGGAATAATATCTAATTTGTATTTTAAAAATTATTGCATTAAAACTATTTTATATAAATAATTTAAAATTTTAATAATTTTTAAATTTTTTTTAAGAAAGTATATTAACTTCATCATAACATTGTATGTATCATCTTTTTTATTGTCACGTTATCTACCGCATATTCTTTTTGGTTGTCATGCTATTTTTTCGAGTAATTGTCCGGGTCAATTATAAATAGTTGATGCATTTTCTGGTCCTTTTCTAAATAATATTTTTTTTCTTGGTTGTTTTTGCAAAGTACGTTGCCCTTGATGTGTATAATATTATTTTTGAAAACTTTCACTATTTATGTTTTCATCCAAAAAATAATGCATAATTTTCATGTATATAATATTGGTTCAACAAAAATTTAACGAGTACCTAAATAATGAAATGACCTGTATATATTATCGTTATTATTCATTATATTAAATATAGTAAATAGAAAGTAACATACATTCTCAATGCTCTAATGGCTCCCTTTAGGCACAGCTATAAGCTCTAGGACAGATTCTCTTATATGCTCTTTTTAAGTATAAAAAATTATACAAACAAAAGTATCACAATATGATGTGGATACTTTTGAAAAAATGAACAGTCAAAATACCAGTGTGTTACCGGTAATAAGATACAATTTCATTCTTTTCCTAAATTTTGGAACTTTGGTGTTATGAAATCAGCTATAAAATTTGCGCAGAGTTGATCATACAGCTTAGTTGAAGAATTTTGCTCCACTTTTTTAGTGAGCAAAATTATATTTGTCATATTTTTTAACTAAACAAGGAAGAAAGAGCAATGCCAGCGAAAAGTAATATTCTTAGTTAAGAAGATTTTCGAATGCCAAATGATGCAAATAGCCATAAGGCAATATTTGGTATTGTTTTCTATTTGTCATTTTTTATTCTTAGTTAAAATTTAAATTATTTATGTAAAATAATTTTAATGCAATAATTTTCAAAATACAAATTAGCTGTGCTTTCGTAAAAAAAAAAATTTATTGTTCATACGCCGTTACAAACGACGTATGACAGTAAAATTTTGGTTGTACGTCGTTGTACGTTGTTCATGCCTGAGTCGTAAGCCATTTTAAACGGCGTACGCTAAAGAAGCTACAGTAAACCATGCCATTTTGGTAAATATTTTTTGAATCGCGCCATTTTGGTAATTTTTTTTGAAATCGTGCCATTGGGGTAAAAAACTCAATATGACACATGTAGATATTTTTACATATGTATATGTACCTTTTTTTCTGGTCAGAGTATGTGTACCTATATATATATATATATTTCAAACTTTAAACCTCAAAACAATACAAAAATTTACAATAGATTGAAACTTTAAGCTACAAAGACAGAAATTGAAATACAAATACAAGACTTACAGATTGAAATGGAAGACTCGAATACAAAGCTTGAGCAGAAAATAAAATTACAAAAATAAATTTAAGTGTTCAAAGGAGAATTTTTTTTTATGATCTCTGAGTTTTCTCTCAAATCGCCTCTGCCTTCAATGAATGCTCCATAGCTCCATATATCGCCATGGAAATTGAGTTAGAATTGATAAAATTTGAAATCCGGGACAGCTGGCTTGAATTATTGTATGATCCACAGTGGACTGAATTATTGTAACAGTAACTGGACAGTTGGTTGTCCTTGCTACAGCTACTGCTATAGTTGATTGACTTTGCTACAGTGATTTATCGGGGCCTTGAGAAGCAGCATTACTGAAGAAAATTGAAAGGATCAGTCTGTGATGAACTGGCATCGTCACCTTCTTCGTCATCGGAAGAGTCTTGAATTTGTTGGAGAAGCTGAGGGAGAAGCTCCTTTGAAATCTTGCTTTTGGATTTTGATTTAGAGGAGGAACCTGAATCCGCTGCCTAGGTAGGTTGTGGTTTGGTTGGGGTTGGGGTTGAGGTAGAAAGGATTTGAATATTTTTGTTTTTCTTTTCTTTGAAAATTTTTGAAACAATTTGTGTGGAGCAATCACGCTCTACTGCGTACTTGTTCCACAATTTGATTTTATATTCCCTTACCATTGAAAGAGGGTAAGGATGATCGAAAAATTGAGCAGTATTGTAAGACCAACACAAAATCCAAGGAATATGAAATTTTGAATGGAAACTAATAAGTGTTTCTAAAGGGGTATCCTCTAGATATTTGGAATAAATATTGAATAATGCTTAAATATTGGCATGATAGATGGTTGGAGTGGCTCCAAAATATAGCCACCATTCAAGGAACTATGTTGGAAAGAGTATTGATTTTTTTGAGAATTGCAAAAAACCAACAGTGATCAAATGACCGGTAAAGGAAAGTTCTGAATCAAGCTATTTTATAATCTTGATATGTGTAACCTGAGGGTTAAAAGGGTTGTGAAGATTGCTTAAAGGTAAAAAGATTGTAACCAAAATCTTTGCAATTCCAAACATTTAGAATTTTGCAAGTTGAAAACATAATTGGACCATCCTTTTGATTTGATCTATGTTTGATTAGAGCATATTTTGAATCTACTAAAATGAACTCGTAAAATCTTCGAGTTCGATTGATATCATCAGGAATCCATTGAAAGTCTTTTGGAAATGTTGAATTTACAGATCCTTGAATTTCATTTAAGGAGTGTGGCTTATATTGTCTTGTTAAATATATGTGTTCCAATTGAGGTTTTGAATAGTATTGAGCAGATAATGAGGTTTTCGGAATTTGAAGGAAGGATTGAGATGGTGGAGGAGGATGTAGTGGGAAAGGATTTTAAGGGGTCTTGGATGTTGCAGCTGCATAAGAAATTGGAGGAAAGTCTTTAGAAATGATTGAACATTGGTTTTGAGCTGGAATTTTAATTGAGGGATTTTGAGGGTGGGGTTGAAGTTTCATTGCATGGTCCTTTGGAGTTTGGAACTCTTCTTCCTCCTTGGCTTTTCCTTTTCCTTTATCTTTTGATATTTTCCTAGATAAAAGGGATTGCAATGGGTCATGTCCTTGAAGAAACTCTCTTGAGATAAAATTTGGGAGAGAATTATTTTATCCTTTGATAAAATCAATTTGAAAATCAAAAACTGATAAAATCGAGCAAAAATTTGTTTTGAAACTAAATTTTTGATGTCCTTTTGTACAACTTCATTGGCAAATTTGTAATCAATTCTTATTAGAAAAGTTTTATTATATAAATCATCTTGAAATTTTGAAATACATAAAACAATCGATAAAATTTCCTCTTTGATGGTTGAATAGTTCTTTTGAGGTCCGAGCCATAGACCTGAATGAAATATAATTATTTGTTCTGGGTTTGGACCTAGTGTTTGTTTGAGTATTCCTCCATATCCTATATTTGAAGCATCTGTTTCAACAACAAGAGATGCGTCTGGGTTTGGAAGAGCTAGGCAAGGAAGCCTTTTGACCTTTTCCTTTAGGGTTTGAGCTACTTTGGTGTGTTCCTCTGTCCAACGGAGAGGATTATTCTTGAGTCTTTGATATAATGGTTGACATAAATGACGCAGATTAGGGAAGAAATTTGCAACATAATTTAAACATCCAAAAAATCATTGTAATTGAGTTTTGTCCTTTAATTCATTTGGAAATTTGTCAGCGAACTTAATTACTCTAGTTATTGGTTTTATTAATCCTTGGAAAATGTCATGGCAAGAAACATGACTTTTGTTTGAAATAATTTCATTTTAGAAGCAGATAGGACTAAACCATTTCTTTTAACAACATATAAAAGAATGTTTAGATGTTTGAAATGTTGATCCATATTCTTTGAGAAAACAAGTATATCATCAAAATATACAATGATGAAATCAGTATATGGAGTGAAAATATCATTCATAATGTTTTGAAATTCTAATGGAGAATTTTTTAGTTCAAAAGGCATTACATTCCATTCATAGTGTCCAAATAAAACTGTAAATGCTGTTTTGTAATGTTCTTTTTCACTAATTTGAATTTGCCAGAAACCGCTTTTTAAATCAAATTTTGAAATATTTTTGCATCATATAATATATTGAGTAAATCTCTTTTGCTTGGAATTGGATATCTGATCCATTGAATAACTTTGTTTAGTGGTTTATAATTGATTACTAATCTTAAATTTTTATCATTATTCTTTCTACAAATAATTTTGAAAGTCCAGTTACAAACCTTTCTTTCCAAAATGGTTGATTTCCATCATCTCTTTTGAGTACATGAGTTAGAAACATATCTTTGTACCATCGAAAGTCTTACAGTGATGGACATCTTAAATTTGTTAAAAATAGTTTTGTTGATTCGTTTTCTTCATCTGTGCTGCCAAGAAAGGCTATTGTTATTGACCAAATTAATGTTTTAACAGTATCTTCAACTTCCACCTCAACATAAGGAGAGTTGACATCATTTGGATCTAGAGGCGGTGTTTCATTATGAGTATGATTGAGTATTGTTTCTCTATCATGGTGTTGTAAGGTTTTTGTCCACCGTTATTTGAGTTGTCCTGAGAATTCGGAAACATTTAGCTTTGCTGCTATTTGATTTGTATTGGTAGGTTGAAATATTTCATATGCCATTGCGGCCATTGCCATTTGATTTAGAGTGTTTGTTATTACATATTCTGATTTTCCATCTATGTTCCAATCATGGATATCTTTTCCATTAGTGGTAAATTGATTTCTTTTTTCATATTGAATATTGGGAGGAGTTAGCCTTGGATAATAGTTTCTTATGGGTTGATTTTTTAATTATTTTTTATTCTATTTATTAAGGATTCGAGATTTTCAATCGTATTTGTATTAAATTGTTCTTCCGTTTTTTGAATATCTGTTTCACTCAGAGATATTGAAGATGTTTCTTCATTAGAAACTTCCTCTTCTCCTTTGGAAATAGTTTGGATTGAGGGGTGGCTTGAAGATGGGTTCTCGGTTATTTTTAGTTTTTGAGTTATTCTTTCTATGATATCATCATCAGAATTTTTTGATTTTTTGAGTTTTATTTATTCTTTATTTTTTTGAGTTATATTGAAAGGTTGAAATGAGGGTTGTTGAATTCCTCTAAAAAATGGACTTTCTTGAGGTCGTTTTGGTCTTTGAGTTGGGAAGTTTGTTTAAATAGGATAACTTTAAGGGACTGGTTGTGCAAGGGGCTGGATAAGATAATTTTTAGGATTTGGTTGTGGGATAGCTTGAATGATTGGTGGTTGTATTTTTTGTTTATCACTAGCATTTGATATTTTGTTGTGGATTATTTCTAATTGCTCTGATATTATTTTGAGGATTGAAGTTTGAAAATTATTTTATTCATATATTTTATTTATTTCTTTGATTGTAGGTGTCGTCTCACCTTCTTTGTCCTCTCTTCCCTGACGGAAAGGAGTAGCTGCCATTTGTTGATTTTAGACATTGATTAATAATTTTTTTGTTGGAGGATGTACAGATTGGATGATCTGTCCATCAGTTGTGAGCCATTTGGTTGTTAAATCCGTATTAACATTTATTGAGTTTTGAATAAAGGGATTTGGTATTTAATTTCTTGAGGTGAATGACTCAAGCCATTTAAATAATGGAATATTATATTTTAATTGATTTAATTCTTTGTAATAGGTTTCTCGTATCTTTATTGCACTTTCTTTTGTAAAAGTTTGGTAAAACCATTCTCTTTGAGCTTTATTTTGTTTAGATCCAAATTCATTGCTTAAATATTCTTTATTTATTGTAAAATCTTTTCTTAAAATATTTTTTGAGGGTGCTCTCATTTGAGAAGCAGTTGGGGAATTAGGATTTGAAAAAGAGCCAGTTTGAAAAACTGGTTATGCAAGGGAAGGATTAAAAGGATTTGCTCTAAACCTTGTTGCATTGATATTTGTTTGGTTATCTTCTGCCCTTTGAGTCGGTAAGGAAGAAGTTGAATGTCTTGAGGACTCAGCATATGTTGTATTTAAAATTATTGTTTGCTTGCCTGAATTAAATTGTATTGTAATTTTACAGGTTCTTGTATAATTTTTTAAACGTGTCTTTGGGCTATATTTCTTGGAGGTTGAGGATTCTCAATCCTCCAGATATCTGGAATGGTAACTTCATTCCATTTCAGATGTTTTGGAGTAAAGATTGCTGCTTGGTTAGCTTGAACTTCTAATAATAATGTTTCTCTAGGTGGAGACTGTTTGAGATATTTTGGATTAACTTCCTAAAAGTCTAAAATAAATTCTATAAATGAGAACAAATTTTTTTTCTATTTTCTTTGATTTTGACGTTGGGCATATGGATATCAAGGGTTAAAGTTTCCAAAATTGTTGGGTCTTGAAGGTCAACTGAAAATTTTGGATAACAATTGAAATAAATTAGGCCAATGTGCAAATTGGTTTGAACAATAGTCAAAAGAGATTATTCAAATTTTAAAAAGATTGAGTCTCTTAAAGTCAACATAACTTGTTGATTATGTCCCATTCTTGAAAGGGGACAGATTGTTACTTAAACTAAACCATAATGTATTTAATAAAAACCTTTTGAAATATATTTTTAAAGAGACATGTCAGAGAGTAATTGAATTGTTTGAGTTTTTCATTCAATAGACATTGATTGTTCATGTATTTTACATAAAAAAGCCATTTTGAAGTCAAAATGTCCAATTTGATAAATTGATTCAAAATTTTCACTTAGAATACTCCAATTAACAAGATCTTTGGGATTTGAGACTTCATTTGAAAATTCTTTTGAATTAATGGTCCTATGGGTGTTTGAGCTAGTACTTGGTTGATTTGAAAACAGTCTTTTGAAAGACCTTGCAACTCTAGAGCTTGAATGGTTAAAGCCTTAGTTGTACGAGTTCAACAGTTACATAACAGTCTTACTATTTGACATTGTTGAGAACGGGAACACCAAAGTAACAGCAACGGGAACACCTACCACGGCTTACCAACGCTTACGGGCTTACCAACGCTACACTCTAGCTTACCAATGCCCCTAGTAAGTGCTAAACAGTATTTCTAGCTTACCAACGGGAACAAAATAATTTTCAAACTCTAAACCTCAAAACAATATCAGAATAATTAGATATAATGCACAACAAAATATCAAATGCTAGTTATAAACAAAAGAACACAACCACCAATCATTCAAGCTATCCTACAACCAATTCCTCAAAATTCTCCTATCCAGCCCTTTCCACAACCAGCCCCTCAAAGCTATCCTATTCAAACAAACTTCCCAACTCAAAGACCGGAACGACCTCAAGAAAGTCCATTTTTCAGAGGAATTTAACAACCCTCATTTCAACCTTTCAATCTAACTCAAAAAGATAAATAACAAATAAAACTCAAAAAATCAAAAAAATTATGATGATAATATCATAGAAAGAATAACTCAAAAACTAAAAATAACCGAGAACCCATCTTCAAATTACCCCTCAGTCCAAACTATTTCAAAAGGATAAGAGGGAGTTTCTAATGAAAAAACATCTTTAATATCTCCAAGTGAAACAGAGATTCAAAAAATGGAAGAACAATTTAACACAAGTATAATTGAAAATTCCGAATCCTTAATAAATAGAATAAAAAATAATTAAAAAATTAACCCATAAGAAACTATTATCCAAGACCAACTCCTCCCAATATTCAATATGAAGAAATAAGTCAATTATATATATATATATATATATATATATTTTATATAATTTTTAATTTTAAAAATATTTAATAATATTTGATATTGATCATTGTACCTAGAAATATTTAATATTTACAATAAAAATCACTACGGTTGCATTTGGTTCAGCTTATTTTAGCTTATTTTTTTTTGGCTTATCTGTTTCAATAAGATCTATTCATTTAAGATTTGTATATTTCTACTGTGAAATGTTTGGTTGTGTAGTGTAAAAAGATCTTTTTACAAAATAAAATATTTTAATACAAGTTAAAAAGTAAGTTACCTACTATAAACACAAAATAACTTAATAATATAAATTATCTAATTATAGTAGATAAGAGATAATTATGATAATAATTGGTTACGGTAGTAGAAAGTGGGGAGTGTATGGACCCATGACTATAAAAGATGTGGTTGTCGATGGGAGTAGTGATAACAAGTAAAAAAAATATAAAAATATATTTTATACCAACTAAACGTAAATCCTACAATCAAAAAGAGCTTTTGGACAGCTTTAAACTATTAAATTACAAGGGGTCCTCGAAAACAACCCTCTCTTCAGGATAGCCCTCTAAAGGGGAAAGACTGCGTACATCTATTTTTTCTAGACCCTGCTTTTGTGGGAGCCCTTACAGGCACTAAATTTGTTATTTTTTTAGACCCTATTTTTGTGGGAATTCTTGCAGGTGCTGAGTTTGTTGTTGTTGTGCATGTATTCGGAACTGATAATAATATAGTTTTACTTTTTTTCTCTCTCTCTGTCGGTTTCAAGTCCCTTGCTTCAGGTTCTCTCTGTCACTTTCTTCGGTCCTCTATCTCTTTGCACAACAGAGGTCACCGGCGCCGGCACCACTACTACCACCACCACAGGCCTCCGCTTCTATCGGCGTCGACGCCTTCACTTTTACCTCGTCAAACATCCGCCGCTGTTCGCGGTAACCACCCGGCCTCAAGGTCAAACAGCCGAGCTGCCACAGCAAAGTCCACGGTGGATTTTCGCGGCCGCCACCTTCGACTTCTGTCATCAAGGCCTGAAACCGCCAGATCTGATCACCTCTGCCGACCACCAGAGCGCCAACGCGAGGTGTACTAAATCCAGTCAAAAGTGGGGGGGTAAAATTTTCTCATTTCTGTAAAGGGCCAAACATAAAGCTTTTCACCAAAATTAGCCACGCATTTACTCTCTCCATCTTTTTAGGTTACGCAAATCTTAATGCGCACTTTTCTCTTTCCTTGTTTACTGTGACGGTGTGACCCTTTTTCTAATCTATCCGTTGGAATTTGGACCTCCCGTTGAAAAAGATACCGTTTCGGACGCAGACACAGAGATAGAGAGAGAGAGAGAGAACAGCCATCAATTCAGTGCAAGCTGTTATTGTTCTATCTTGCACTAAGTGCGCCCATGTGATTAGTGATCGTCTTTAACTGACATGTTCCCCCTTTCTTGTGGTGGGTTATTAGTGAAAGCTTGTGGTGAGGTTACGGTTTCCGGATATTGCCAAGGAGCAGCGAATTGCAATTTCGGGCTAAGTTTTGTGGTTTCTGTAACTGGCCTTGGCTCCCTATTATGAAGGGTAACTACTGGAATGAGCTGCTTGCTGTTGTGGTACTGCTTTTCCTGCTGATCTTGCCCAGTCTCTTCTGCCCTTTTGGTCATGCCTCACCTGCTGCCTTTTCTGTATGTAGTCTCTGCTGCTACTTCTATTCCTTTCTATTTTGTTTTGGTTTGGGGGAAATCAGATGCTGATATTTGATTTCGTTTGAGAAAGAACCGGAAGAACTTTTGGGTTTGATATTGCAAACTGCGATTGGGCTTTTCTATTTGGCAACTTATTAATTTATTGATTCTCAGTTCTTAGATGAAATTATCTTTATTTCCTTCGTAGACCATAAAGAAAAAGCGATTACCTTCACTTCATTATCTTTTGATGTTGGCGTCTTGGATGATAAATAGAAAATGCCAAGTGCTTTTGGCTAACATCTTCAGCGTTTTACTGGTAGAAATTATAGGACTGTGGCTTCCTTTTCCCTTCTTCCTCCTCCCTCCAAATTGTGTTTGTGGTTGTTAGTTAGCGTTAGAGCAGCAACAACTAATTTTGGGAAAATATCTTCCCTCTTGCAGGAATGGATTACACCAAAGCCTAAACACCTAAATCTGCTTAGGGGTGCACTACAAAGTGAAACTGTGAGTAACAATTCGTTGAGCGGTGTCTCTTTTGGTTATTAATTGCTAATTTCACAGGTAACAGTCATTTGCATTCTCTTCTGATTGTATGTCCAGTCAAATGGAGAGCAGTCTGATCTTTGGTTCCCTTTACCAGACCAAGGATGGAGACCATGTGTAGAATATATTCGAGGCCCTAGTGAGTAGTGATATTTAACTTGCGAGCTCGCTCATGTACCTTTTGCATTCGATATTCTAGTAAGCCAAGACATTTTCTTGCAGCAAAGCCAGAGAAATCAGTGGGATATCTCCAGCTGTTCCTTGATGGAGGGCTCAACCAGCAGAGGATGGGGGTAAGTAGTCAAGCCCTGGGTGATTTTTTTTTTTTTTTTTTTATAAAATCCCGAAGATTGTGAATCTGAAGAGGGTTGTGCTGTGTTGTCATGCCAGCTCTTAGTTTAACTGTTTCCTTGAGCTCTACTAACAGGAAGTGTTATTTCTTCAGATTTGTGATGCTGTTGCTGTTGCTAAAATCCTGAATGCAACCTTGGTCATCCCACTCCTTGAAATAAATCCTGTTTGGAAGGATTCGAGGTATTTTATGCCCAAGGGGACGTTTTATTTTTCTTGTGGACCTAAGAATTCCTGACGGCACCATCTCTAAGTTGGCATTCTTTTCCTTTCCTTTTGTTTTTGGTTTTTTGCAGTTCTTTCAAGGATATTTTTGATGTGGATCACTTTATTGATGTCTTGAAGGATGATATTTCCATAATTAAAGAACTACCGTATGAATATTCCTGGAGCACAAGGGAGTTTTATGCTACTGCTATTCGGGAAACCAGAGTTAAGACTGCACCTGTACATGCTTCCGCTAACTGGTACATAGAGAACGTTTTGCCTATACTGCAGAGGTTAGTATTTGGTTGTTTTTCCCATTAGTTATATTTATAAAGTCAATGTAAAGCATCGTCCTCAGTGACATGTCCTCTTGTCATTTGTAAGTTGTTGACATTTCCCGTTAGTAGAGGAGACTTTGAAACTTGTGTTTGATGGCCTGATTTTATCGCCTTGAACGTCTGCATTTCTGACCAAGACGGAAAAAACTGCTTGGGTTGGTCGAAAAGCATGGGGAGGGCATTGCTTATAGAGTCTCATTCTGAGTAGACATGGCTGTTACTTGGAGTAATGCACCTTCTATTGATATTATACATTCTGTTTACTTAAGAAAACCAATAGTCATGTATTATTCACCAAACATTTAGGGTATATTAATTTGTGAATTTAGTGGTCAAGTCCAACAGTGAGAGCTTAGAGAGTCTTAAAATGTACTGCCTTCATAAGGAAATTGTGGTTCATCTTTTTCTTTGAGCTTCATGCAACATTTTGAAGGCATTGATCATGTATTATTTAGTTTGTTTCAGTCAGTAGTCAATACCGCGCACAATGTCATCCTAGCTGGGTTTATATATTATAATTTCTCTTTTAAGGTGCTAAGTGATTTTGTGCTACGTGATCCAGCTATGGGATTGCTGCAATTGCTCCATTCTCACACCGTCTTGCTTTTGACAACATGCCTATGGATATTCATCGTCTGCGTTGTAAAGTCAACTTTGAGGCATTGGTCTTTGTCCCACACATTAGAGCGCTTGGAGATGCCCTAGTAAATCGTCTTCGATATCCTGCATCAGGAAATACTGCACCTGATGCTGGCCTCCTTCAGCAGGTCACTGATAGCAAAAATATTCAAGAAGCGGGGAAATTTGTTGTTATACACCTCCGGTTTGATAAGGTATGGTTGTTTCCAGGAAATTCTAAGCTCACCTTTTATTTCGTTCCTCAACATTATTGTCACCGTTTATATTTTGGGATGCAAAAGATTAGCTTATTTCCTAATGAACTTATTCTAATTACCACGAAAAGGTAATAGGAACTTTTTTTAGTTACTAAGCTAATATTGCATCTATGAGAATAATGAAGAGAAAATACAGAAATTTTCTGACGCAACATGCGAGATGAGATTCAATTATTTTAGAAGATGTGTTAATGCAAGTTGCATTTTATTAGGTTTTGTTAAGAAGTTTGTTAGGATGTAGCATAATGTTAATTTCATAGTTAAAACTTTATGTTTTTGGGAGTCATTTCCTATTTGATTTAGTATATTTTGCTTCATTGTTAAATTCTTATTTCTAGGGAGGTCGTTTCCTATTTGATGTAGTATTATCTCCTTAGTTTGGAATTATTCTCTGAAGGATGAGTTTTTGGCTATAAATATAGCTTTTTTTAGTTGTAAATACAACTTTGTAATTCATTGTTTTCAAGTTTTAAGAATATTATTGGGTTGGGATGACAATATGACCCGAATCTGTTGGATGTTTGCGTACCCGACCTACCTATGATGGATTTGGATGTCAAAAGTAGGTTTTAAATGGATTTGGATTTTGATGTTGATAAATGGGTTTTAGGTTCAGTTGGATTCGGATGGCATTAAATTTGACCCAAAATTAAATTTCTTGTAGGATATAATTTTAAATGTCTAAATTCCAGTCCTCAACATGCCAAAGTGGATTACGACATTTTCTTAATTTTGCCAACAGTTTTGGAGCTTGTTTTGGCATTATGTTTCTTTTTAAAAACTAGGGAAATTATCATTTAGTACACTGAGGTTTGAGCATTTATCACTTGAGTGTCCTGATATTTCAATATATACAATGGGGTATTCTATTGTTTGAATTTTTTTTACCGAGGTATCCTATGTCAGAATCTGACAAATTTTTGTAAGAATCTGACAAATTTTATACAAAAAGTACTGGCATAATACATGATTAAGAATAATATATATAAGACATGCCAATGTTTTTACCAAAAAGTTAAGTGAATTGTGATAAAATATTCACCGAATGGTGATGTGAACTACCTAAACATTGCCACAGTCATGTGTCATTTTCACATTATTTTTGCAAAAATCATCAAATTGTGATGAAGATACTAATATATTGTAGAAATCGTGTTTAGTTTTTAGCATTATCGATGCTGATGTGAACTACCTAAACATTGCCACAATCATGTGTCATTTTTACATTATTTCGGCAAAAAATCATCAAATTCATATGAAGATACTAATATATTGTAGAAATCGTGTTCAATTTTACCATTTTTCAACAAAATCTATCAAATTTTAGCAAAAGGGTATTGATTGTTCAAATTTTAAAACTTCAATCTACTCCATTGTATATATTGACATTTCATAGTACTTAGATGATAAATGGTTAAATTTTAGGGTACCTAAGTGAATTTTCTTAAAAAACTATGATGTAATAAATATGTGAATAAGGATTGTTATTTGAGACTTTTTGAGTGATTGCCTAATATTGCATTATTGCTGCATGTTGAATGAAGAAAAAAAAGACTGAGAGATTTGTCGAAAATATTGACTTCTAAGGCAATATTATTGCATTATTTTTGTTATTCATAGTAATATTAGATTATAATATTACAATTTGTTTTAGGATTTAAATGAGTTATAAATCTAAGTTGGATATCCATTTCGCTGATAGATTTTGATTCAGGTTGAATTTTTATGGAATAAATGTTTTTTTTTTTTTTTCATATTTAGGTTGGGTCAAGTTTTTTCTGGGTTAGATTTGAATGGAGACAAACTTGACTTAAATTTGATTCGTTGATATCCCTGTTATTGAGTTTTGTATTTTGGTAGTAAGTCGTGCTATATTAATTTGGTATGAAGAGCTCTACTTCTGGTCTGCTGTCATAGAGTCGCTATGGTGGCCTTCATGGTGTGCTGATCACCACCAACCAAAAAAATGCATTGAAGTATCACTTATCCATGCCCATATGTCTACCATCTCAAATATTATGATAATATTTTTAACCTTAGAGTTGGATTCACTCGGGTCAAATAAGCATGAGCCATATATATATAACAAAGATAACTCTTTGCTTCCTATCGTCTATTGAAATTTGTTTGACGTCCGATTTTTTATTCAAGATACATCCATATAATGTTTTCAAACTTAAGGGTAAGTTGTATGTAGTATGTACTTCCATCAGACAAGTTTGGACTGTATCTTAGAGCTTATAGTGATACGACCCTTACTTTTACTGTACGCACTTATGTGCTTTTTATGATTTGAATCCAAAATATTGCCTTCGTCAATTACTATCATTCAAGCGTGTTGTGGAAGAAGAAGGAGAAGAAAAGTGAAGCACACGAGAGAACATGGGCTTTTGTAGCTCTGTGCTCTCCGTCGCCTTTCTTTACCCAGAGAAAACAAGAGGATAGAGAGGCCCTTTCATTAGATTAGCTTGAGCTCGTGATTATTTTTTATCCTTTTCTTCATCTCAAGAATCTTTTCCATAACAATGTGATTTCGTAGGATATGGCAGCCCACTCAGCCTGTGATTTTGGTGGAGGTAAAGCAGAAAAACTGGCTCTGGCTAAGTATCGGCAGGCAGTGTGGCAAGGACGAGTACTGAACTCCCAGTTCACCGATGAGGAGTTGAGGAATCAGGGCCGTTGTCCAATGACTCCAGAAGAAGTCGGGTTGCTTCTAGCTGCTTTGGGCTTTGACAATAGCACTCGTCTCTATCTTGCCTCCCACAAGGTCATTATAATTTCCCATTTCATGTCTCTTTCTGAACTTGGGACAATCTTTTAAGGACAGTGGCCTAATAGTCATTGCCAGTCAGACATTATGATCTGAAATATGGATGCTTGGATTTTTCAGGTTTATGGTGGAGAGCCCCGGATATCAACCTTGCGGCAATTGTTTCCCCTAATGGAGGACAAAAAGAGCCTTGCTTCCTCAGAGGAACGAGCCATGATCAAAGGGAAAGCTTCCTTATTGGCTGCAGTTGATTATTATGTCAGCATACACAGCGACGTCTTCATCTCTGCCTCCCCTGGGAATATGCACAATGCACTAGTAAGTGCCGTCTTATAGTTTGAGCCATTTATTGTTGTCGCTGAAATTGGTAAAGTTGCTCAATATGTAGGTTAAAAGTCAAAATAATAGGTAATTGCATATATTTGAGACTCTCCAGACCCACTTTGTTGGGAGCATTTTACGCAAGGTTGCCCTTTCTCTTTTTTGCATGGACTTTCAAGGGTAAGTCGTGATGCAATTTAAAGTTTGTGAACCTAGTTCAAATTTAGCCTCTCTACAGGAGTGGCAGTAAGGCTATGTACATCCAACTCTCACCACACCCCACTTTGGTTAGAACCTTGTGTACATCGAATCCTCTTTTAGTATATACATAAATATTCACATACTCTTGAGTGTGGACAGGTTGGACACCGAACATACAAGAACTTGAAGACCATAAGGCCAAACATGGTGTTGCTGGGCCAGCTATTCCTGAATAAGAACATGAGTTGGACAGAGTTCAGAGAAGCAGTGGTGGAGGGGCACCAAAACAGACATGGTCAGCTTCGACTAAGAAAGCCAAGGCAATCAATATATACATACCCAGCTCCTGATTGTATGTGTCATGTTTAAGGTGATCATGTTAAGCTCATTAGATTAGTATTCACTGACGTATATGTTTTAACGGTATATTCCCTTCTGTTTGTTGTCTCGTGACACGTGCAATAAGAGATGATCCCCTTCGTTTTACTTTGTAAATGTGATTGTTTTTGAATGGAGCAGATGAAGGTGGAACTGGTGTATAATTAGAGTTTTCATGCATTGTATTTTTATTTGAAACGTGAACGGTACATAAAATCTGCCGTGGGACATGATTCTTGTATTTTGCATTGTTCAACCCGTGGTGTATAAAATCTTCAGTGGGACATGGTCTATTTTATTCTGCATTGTTCCACCTTTGTTGTCTACGAGCAACACTACTCACGTTAAACATGAGTGATACGTGAATTCTTCCAATTGCGTCAGTTTGTTGCATCTCATTCCTATTATGTTATATAGGTGTTGGATTAGCCTGGATAACCCAGACAAAGATTCAATTTTCGAAATAATGTCTTGGGGGGAAAAAAAAAAAAATCTTAGGAAGAGATTTCTTGAATTGGTGTCCGCTCAGTGACCCTACTTACCAAAAAAGTGCACTCAGTGACCCTTGCATCTACCATACGAATATGAAAGATCTATAAAATCTATACCCTCTCCTAGCTACCTCAAATTCCCAGGCTCCTTCAAATACTGTAATCAAAGGGTTTGCTACTGAGAAACTTTCCACCCACGCTTTGGTATTATGTTGTTCGATTGCTTCAGTGCTTCCGAGAAAATGGGAAGCGTGACGTGTGACTCCTTAAAACTTCCAAAATTTCGAAAATTATCTTTTGACGGGCCAATCGAGCTACTCTATACGTGATTGTATATTGAAAATGATCAGGAATAAGTTGAGCAACAACACTTGTTGAAATGGATACTCATGTTTGTACGAGATCTTTAATCTGTAGTGCAATGAATTTGAGAGTTCATTGCATGATGATTAAAATATTCAGCTATCCTTCCTCAGGTAATGATCGACTTTTTCCTTTCAGGGTTTTTTTTTTTTGGTAATGTTATGAATTTATCTTAAAACCTATAAGTTAAAAACTCTTCAAGTTACGCTTAAATTCATATAATTAACATTAAATTATATGAAATATAATTACAATATAAATTTCGTACAAAATATAGATACTTTTAAATCCGGAATTCAGCGCCAACGACTGTTTATAGCCATTTGGTGCATGCTATGTTCTATTTTGCTTTTTGTCATGTTTTGCTTCATTTTTCTCCCCTTACTTCGATTGTAAAATCTATATAAGATATCGTGGTCTCTTTTATAAACACCAATAGATTGATTAATGAAAAGTTACATTGGATTTCTTTACTTGTACCTGTTTCTCTTCTTTCCCCTCTTTCATCTGCTATTTTCTCTCCCCTCTGAGAAGCTTCCTTTTTCTTATTCTCTCTATCTGCCCCTCTTCATTGTTCCTTAACGTGTGAATGATTTAGAAAGTACATTTAGTCACAACATGTTAAGAGAGGCGACAACTACTAAGAAAATCGCCACCCCAGTTAAAGCCACATAAACGTGTCTCGGTGAACATTCACCACGAATGTTTACCGTAACCTTGGCCCAATAGCACCAAAACAAAAGCGCCTAAGTAACTCTCACGCCCAAGTAACTCTCCTGGAAACCGTCCATCACCCCTAGGCGGTACTCTTTCCGCCATCACCCCTAGGTAGTACTCTTTCCGCCATCACCTCTAGGCGGTACTCTTTTCTCTATCACCCCTAGGCGGGACTTCTTCCTACATAACGCCAACAAACCCATCCCCATCTACTATAAATATAGCAAGAATTACAACAAGAAGGCAAGGAACTTGAGCCCGGTTCTCCTTTGAAAGATCCCAACCAAAAAACCCAGAAACGATTGGCGCCGTCTGTGGGAAGGGCACTAACACTTTCCCATGTCAAGTACTAGTTATTCCACCACTCTCAACAGGGAATACCACAATCCAGGTTATGTAATCCAAGAACAATTCAATCAACTACAACATCAAATAGGCCAGTTCTTTGCGCAAATGACGAATAATGACACCGGAAGGGTCCTAGACCCTAGGCAATTCACCACCACTCACAGAACCTCCTGGCATGCCTCGACTCAAAGCCAAAACCCAGTTACCGAATCTAGTACAAGTACTTACCATAACCACATAGGCAGAAACCACAGGAAGGCTACCGAGTCAGTAATAACGCCTCCAATACCAGGAACTCCTTCACCTTTTACGTCCCGACTTCTCCTGGCACCTGTAGGGAAGGTAAAAATCCCTAATATTGATTCATTTGACGGGACTCAAGATCCTGAGGACCGCCTGGCTGGTTTTATGGTGAGAATGTACCTACAAGATATAGGGGAGGATATATGGTGTAAATGCTTTCCAGCTACCCTCAAGGGAGTTGCACAAAATTGGTTCGCCTCTCTCGCAGGCTCATCCATTGACGGATTTTCATAGCTTTCAGAGCTGTTTGTGCGTCATTTCGTAAGCAACAAAAGAAGAACAAAGACAGCTGCGCATCTTCTCAAGCTATAACAGAATGAGTTCAAACCCTTGAGGAGTTATGTACGACGGTTCACACGTGCCATGATTGACGTAGCCAACCTCTCTGATGAAACGGCTATTACCGCCTTTATAAATGGATTGCTGAACTCCAATTTCAAATTTGCACTGGCCAAGGGACCACCATCGACAATTGATGAGTTGTGGCGCAAAGCTAATAAGTATATTACCACTGAGGATGTGATGCAAGTAACCCCAAGACCTGAAGTAGCTTAGTTAGGGGCCTCTCTAGGACCAAAAGAGAATTCCAGGCCACCGCCCAAAAATACTCGCCCACCAAAAAGACGCAAGTCCCTCTTTAAAACTCAAATCCCACCGGAAACCGCACGACCGCTGCTAACAATAAAATCAAAAGAGCAGCCAAAAAACTCCAAAGACAAAAAAGATAGTTGGTGCGCTTATCACCAAACGACCACCCACAACACTGCAGAATGCCGCACCTTAGAATCCCGCATGGAAGAAGCAAAGCGCACGGGTCAGTGGGTGGAATACGCGGACTTGAAAAGAATAAAAACAAGGAAAGCTCGCGGTGAAGATGGTAATGACCCAGGCCCAAGCAAAACGACACCCCAGGTCATTGCGGCCATCACTAAGGGGGAGCCATTCGTAAGCCAAAAACAAGAAACTGAGAAAAAGGGGAAGAAGCGTTGTTTTGCACTCGGTAAACCAAAATGCATAAGTTTCACGGAGGAGGATGCCCAAGGGGTCGATACATGCCAAGAGGATCCTCTGGTCGTAACTGCTAATATATGCCGGTATACTGTGCATAGAATCCTAGTTGATTAAGGCAGCTCCGTCGATGTTCTCTTCCTAAACTGCTACGCCCAGATGGGAATGCCCATCTGCTCCTTTATTCCCGCATCAAGCCCTATCGTAGGATTCACCGGGAATCCCATTGTACCCCAAGGAAAGATATTTTTAGCCGCGACCTTTCAAGGAGAGGAGGGACAACGCATTATAAAAATGGAATTCTTGGTCATAGATGCTCTCTCAGCCTATAATATAATCCTTGGAAGACCCTCCTTAAACCGCCTAAGAGCCGTGGTTTTCACCTATCATCTGGCCATGAAGTTTGAAGCTGATACCAGCGGCATCATGACAATTCGCGGCAGCCAGGGCTCACTCTCTGAATATTATCATAACTTTCCTGATTCAGCCTTAATAGCCGCTGAACCTGTTGAGCCCAGGTTATCCTCAAATCCAGGCACAGTCTCCTCATCTCCGGAGAAATACGAACTGGAGCCAGGGCGGCACACTTATATAGGCACCTCACTTCCTCAACACCTAAAGGAAAAGATCGGTGAACTCCTGAAACAGTACTGGGACGTTTTTACGTTTTCTGCCGAAGAGATGCAGGGAATATTGCCAGAAGCGATCACTCACCAACTCAATGTCCAGGTTGACAAAAAACCGGTCAAGCAGCGGAAGCGTAACTTTTGCACCGAACGCAATGAGGCCATCAAGCTTGAGGTACGAAAGCTGATCCAAGCAGGATTCATTAGGGAGGTGGCTTACCCAAAATGGCTCGCCAACGTAGTACTGGTAAGAAAGGCAAATGGAAATTTGAGAATGTGCGTTGATTTCACAAACCTCAATAACGCCTGCCCAAAGGAATCCTACCCTCTTCCTAAAATAGATAAACTGGTGGACTCAACGGCAGGCTGCGAGTTATTCAGTTTTATGGACACTTTCTCAAGGTATCATCAAATTCAAATGCATCCGAGTGACGAAGAGAAAACTTCCTTCATAATAGCTGAAGGCATGTACTGCTACAAAGTCATGCCATTTGGCCTCAAAAATGCCGGCGCCACATATCAACGGCTAGTCAATAAAATTTTTGATTCCCAAATTGGTCGCAACATGGAGGTTTACGTGAATGGCATGATAGTTAAGTCCCAAAAAAATCCGAATCACGTTGAAGACCTAAGAGAAGCTCTAGAAGCACTCAGACAGTATCAAATGAAACTTAACCCAGAGAAATGCTCATTCGCAGTAGGGATCGAAGCCAACCCTAGAAAGATACGCGCCATTCTCGAAATGGGATCACCCTGTTCCTCCAAAGATGTCTAGAAGCTTGCCGACTGCATGGCCTCCCTTAACCAATTCATTAGCCGTTCTGCAGAAAAGGCCTTGTCGTTCTTCAAAACATTGCGAAAGAAACAACCCTTTTGTTAGAATGAAGAATGCGAACACGCCTTCTATCAACTAAAACAATATCTAGCGCATCTCCCCGTCATTACCTCGCCTAAGTCAAATGAAAATCTGAGCATTTACTTAGCCATCTCAAAAAACGCCACCAGTGCCGTACTGGTAGCTGATCGCGAGAGTAGACAACTCCCGGTATACTTTGTGAGTCAGTCCCTTAATAACCCAGAAAAGAGATACCCTACCATCGAAAAAACCGTGCTGGCCTTAGTCATAGCCGCACGCAAGCTGAGACCTTATTTCCAGGCCCATACCATAACTGTGCTCACTCATCTCCCTTTCCGAAAATTGCTGGCAAAATTGGACTGCTCTGGAAGAATGTTGAAATGGGCTGTAGAACTTTCGAAGCAAGACATACGATACTCGCCTCGTCAGGCCATCAAGGCACAGGCCCTGGCCGACTTCTTGGTAGAATGCGATTTCGAAATGCCTGAGCTAGCAACTCCCCCCAAGGAGAATAGTCTTTGGAAACTATTCATTGACGGTTCCGTCTACCAAGGGCGCAACGGTGCGGGCATTGTGCTGATAAATCCAGAAGGAGAATACATAGAGTATGCAGTAAGGCTTTATTTTGAGGCCACTAATAATGAAACTGAATATGAGGCCCTGCTTCTAGGTATCGACTACGCTAAGGCCGCTGGCGCTAAGCATGTAGAGATCTTTAGTGACTCAGAATTGGTAGTGAACCAGGTAACCGGAAAGTACGGAGTAAAAGAACCCCACCTAGCACAGTACCTTAGCCTGGTCTAGCAAAGACTCTTCGGGCTAGAAAGCTTCAGTATACGAGGAATCTCCCGAGAGGACAATAAAAGCGCTGACAAGTTAAGTCGGCTTGTTGGCCTCAAGCACACAGTGGAAGGGGAAGAAGGAAGCGTGCAGATACAAGAGGTCAACATAAAATACCCAAACTGACCCCCTCATATGGACGTAATGCAAATACAATATGAAGAGGGATGGATGCGTCCCATTTTGGACTTCATTCTTCAGAACAAGATACCCGCAGACAAGAATGAAGCGCGAAAGTTACAAAGGCGAGCAACCCGTTTTGTGATAATCAACCAACAGCTTTATAAAAGATCATTCACATACCCTCTACTAAAATGCCTAACCCAAGAAGAAGGAAATTATGTGCTAAGAGAAATCTACGAAGGAATTTGCGGAGTACACATTGGGAAGCGAACATTAACGAGGATGGCGCTTAGAATTGGATACTTTTGGCCTACCATGGAAAAGGATGCCGACACGTTGGTCCAAAAATGTGATAAGTGCTAGAAATTCGCACCACTAATTCACGCTCCGGTGGTACCGCTACACCCCATCATTGATCCTATACCTTTTGATCAATGTGGGGGGGGATATTCTGGGTCCATTCCCATTGGCTAGCGGGCAAAGAAAATTTCTGGTAGTAGCTGTGGACTACTTAAGTAAATAGGTAGAAGCAGAGGCGGTAGCTAAGATCACGGACAATGTCACTCGCCAATTCTTGTGGAAGAACATTATAACATGTTTCGGAATTCCACGAGCCATCATAATGGATAACGGAACACAGTTCAACTTACCACGATTATGTCACTACTGCCAGCACATGAAGATTGCCCTCCACTTCGCATCTGTGGCCTACCCGCAAAGTAAAGGACAAGTAGAAGCCGAAAACAAACAGATACTTGTTGGATTACGACGAAGATTGGACGACGCAAAAGGTAAGTGGCTAGAAGAGCTACCCAGTGTTCTTTGGGCCCACCGTACAATCTACCGAGTGGCCATAGGCGAAACCCCTTTCATGTTGGTTTACGATGCCGAGGCCGTAATCCCGGTAGAAGTGGGAGAGCCCAGCCACCGAGTCCAGAATTACCATCAACCTAAAAATGGAGAATTGCGAAGACACTCCCTTGATTTAATCTACGAAATCAGGGAAAATGCTCTCCTCCGTATAACAGCTCAGAAACAGCGAATATCCCAGCATTACAATAAACATGTAAGGCCTAGGAACGTGGAGTTAGGGGATCTAGTTCTACGTCGAGCAAGCATTACTCACGGTATCGGATTAGGGAAGGTAGCCGCCAATTGGGAAGGTCCCTACCATGTGAGCGCAAAATTAGGAAACTGAAGTTACAAGTTACAACGCCTCGACGGCACTGAGGTACCACGATAATGGAACATGAAAAATCTTAAGAAATACTACACATAATAGACCGCGTCCCTCCTGTTGTACATACTGCAACAGGATTTCATAAAGCATTCGGCAATCCCATAGTAGCAATTATGAGTATCTTGAAGTTTACATAGTTACGAAAAATGTACGCTGATATATTAGTATATGATATATAATACTATGCGTTACAACTCATGAACAACAATTAGAACGTCACCCTTGGAACACGGCAAGACAAAATGTGCGCTTACACCGTAGTTACAAGGAAGGCAAAAATATGTGCCCAAAAAAAGGAGGATTCCTTCCATAGTAGGGGGAACTCATATCTAACTCCAAAGTATAATTACATGCCCTCTCACAAAAAAAAAAAAGAAGAGGGGTCCGGGGAGTATCACAAAACGCAAGACCCTATGATGGAAAGCAACTATGAAGGTCTGCCACCGGTTCCCTCTCTTGAGCGTGAAATATCTTGGTGAAGCTGGTCAGCCACTCGCTGAAGTAACTCCTGGCCTAAACCAGGACGATTCTGAAGCAAACGGCGAGCAAAACTGGAGAGACCTGAGGTAAAACCCTGCCAGTAAGAAGAGCTCATCAAACCGCGAAACTCTCCACTAGCTTTGAATTGAGAAACAGCCCCTACGGCACTCTCCGTAGCCCTAGACCCCTCCGCCTGGCGGCATCGTACCTCATCTTGAAGCTTCTCTAAACGCTCCTGACAGGACATCAACTCCTTCCTTAGTCCTTGTGCTTCTAGAAAAGTCTTTCCTTGCGCTTCTCGGAGACTTTGGGCCTCCGTCATTGCTCTCTCCTTCTCTTCACGAATTCTCTGCGCCTCCTCCACGGCGGTATCCCTCTCTTTTTGCAGCAGCAAAAGTGCTTGGGCCTCTTCTTCCCTAGCTGTCTTCATCCCCTGTATCTCCACGGCTAAGTTCTTGTTTTTTCTCTCCAAGCGAGCGAGCTCTCTAGTTGCTGCCTCCTTCTCTTGAAACCACCCCAAAACCATGGCTGAAGACCACGAACTAATCTGCAGCCACACCACAAACATGTGAGTCCAAAAGCGGCCATAAAATATCAAAATATAGTAGAAACGCTACCTTTAAAGCATAAGTGGCAACCGTATCGCCCGTAGCAACCGGTGGCGCTTCTGAAGGAAGTATAGCCAGGCTCGCTCTTCGAATAAGATCCACGCCGTCGCGAGGGGAGAGGATAGAAGAACTATTAAAAGAAGGGACTTCAGGAGAAAAGCTCCCACCGCCAATCGCTGCTCCACCCCCCAACGGGGGAGGTCCCGAGCCAAAAGAAATACCGTGAAAAGGATCCGGTACGGCTGAAAGGTCAATTCTAAATGAAGGAGGAAACCTGTCTAGACCACAACCAACCCCAAAGTCTACATCGCCAAACAAAGGATTAGAAGGGGGCATCTGGCTTGACGGCTCAATAGAAAGCGGAACCCTTTCCAGTACATCTTCCCCTGAAACCACTCCCCGTTGAGCGGACACTTCAGGGGCTTCTTCAACTGTTGTTCCCTCACCTACCCTTGGGGCCTCTCACTAAGCGCTGAACTCAACCGCCTCTGTCACAGCGGCAGCAGGAGCAATTTCTGTTGTATCCCCCCACAAAAGGACTGGGGGCTCTACAGAGACGGTAGTGGCCGTAGTCTCTATCCCTCCAGGTAAGGGCACAACCGGTTCCATAGCGACAGAGACGGGCACAGTTTCGGCTGACCTTCCTGATGGAGAAGGCGAAAGCTCAACCGGATCCATGGTAACGGTAACGGTTACGTCTCCCGATGAACAAACTAAGGCCTCAGGTGAAGCACCTGGCATCTCATCACCAGGACTGGGTACGGATGCCGCCTCTACTGATTGAGGTTCAGGGCAAGGGGCACTCCTTTCCAATTGAGGTGCTTCAGGCACCGCCTCATGAGTACTCAAGGCGGAAGGAGGCCTCTCCAAAGCAGGAGAAGCTTGTACGACAGGGACTCTGGGCACGCTTCCTTGAGAGGCAGATATTCTCGTAGACGGCCCCTCCACTGGAGCCTCACTTCTAGTTTTTCTTTGTTTCTTTGGGCGTGGAGACTCCCTGGAGGACTCTTTTCTGTTCTCAGCAGAAGCTCTTTTTCCCTTCTTGGAAACCTTCTGGCCCTCAACGGCAACCCTCTTTCCTCTCTCCTCAGCCTTGCTGGCACCTTGGCGGCAAGCTTCCGTGAGCTGAACAATATCCACATCGACCTCCTGCCCCTCAAAAGCGGTGACCAAAAGCAGGTTATGATAAATAAAAAAGAACAGCCAAAACTTCTTCCCTTGAGCCAAGAATTAGCTTACCGTTGACTGGCCGAGCACATAAACCTGCTTTTATAAGCACAAGCTCCTGAGCCAAAACTTCCTTGACAGCAACAAACCGTGAGCCTAAATCCCTCTCAAAATATCGAACCACCTCCTTATCAAGAGGGGAAAGTTCATCTTCTGAAGGGATATTGCTCTTATTTACTTTAGTCCAATATGTAGGAAGGAGTAGAGGTTGTGAAGGCCTCACCCAAACAAATTTGCTCTGCCAAAAATTCAACTTAGAGGGATTATTTTCCACAAACTTCACCCCAGCCTTGCCCTCAAACGTCACTACACCCCTTATTTGCCTAGCCCTAAATAAATAATCAAAACTGCGTATAGAAGGGGTTAATCCCGCCACATAACAGGTGACTAAATACCCATAAATGTTTCTAAATCCATTGGGGCTAATCTGACTAGGGCACAAAGAATACTGTCTAAAAACTCACTCTAGTATACTCGGCAAGGGGAATCTCAACCCTGCCTCCAAAGAATCCACGGTAATTGAAAAAGAGCTAGGGTGACATGGGAACAAAATATTGTCATTTTCCCCCGGTCCTATAATCTCATAATCAGCAGGGAACTAGAACTTATCTTGAAACTGCTTAATCCCCTAAGCGGTAGACAGGGAAGATACAAATGACCCAAAAGGAAGCGTTAGCGCCACATCCGGAAATTGGGCACGAACCGCCTCCTCCTCCGGAGACTGTGCAAATAAAGGAGCTAGCCGCGACAACGGCTCTACCATCAGACCCTCTTCCAAAGAAGTTCCCCGGGTTCCACCCTGGCGGCCACGACCTTGCTGCGCTCTTTTCGGAGCCATCCTCTAAAAAGGAAAAGAAAGAGAAAAAGTCAGATAAGAGAGCCTTACCCTGATAATTTTGGAGCAGCTCACCAGAGCTCCCTGTGGGCAAATCAGAAGCATTTGTCTCAGAGGACAAGGAGGCATTCCTAGAACCTGGCCAGCAAAAAGAAGGGGACACCGCTCGGTCAAGTAGCACCCCCACCTTGACTACGGGGCTTGTGGCCAAATTCGCAAGAAATTCATTGATAATTTGGACATTTTCATCAGATTCTCCCATGAAAACCCTGACAAAACTGTTCGAAGTTTGAAAACTTTGGAAAAATAAGGAAAATACTCGGAAAAAGCCAAAATCAAACTTTAAGTCCAACAAAATACCATCAAACTAACAATAAATTACCTTCGAATCAGGGTAAAAATTGGGTATAAGTAGAAGGAAGAGATAAGTTTCTAAGGAAAGGGGAAGGGGTTGCTGGAGAGGAAAAAAGGGGTTGAGGGTTTTAGAAGTAAAGCAGACCATAAATGCCCTAAAATAAGAAATGACAACCAAGGGAAGGGTGTGGCTACACGTCGCTCACATTTAAGAAGCCTTGAATACTGCGCCCTTGAGTAAACCCAGAACCCAGCCTTACCGGCTGGGGGCTCTTTATTTTTAACATTACCTAATTCGGTTACTTTGGTTTAAATTCATTGTTTTATTTTACCCAACCTTTACCGGCTGGGGTTTTTTTATTTAGCGTTATCTAATTTGTTCACTTTGGTTTAAATGCATTGTTTTAGTTTACCCAGCCTTTATCGACTGGGGGTTTTTTTATTTAGCGTTATCTAATTCGTTTACTTTGGTTTAAATGCATTGTTTTATTTTACTCAGCCTTTACCGACTGGGGGCTTTTTTATTTAGCGTTATCTAATTCGTATACTTTGGTTTAAATGCATTGTTTTATTTTACCCAACCTTTACGGGCTGGGGGCTTTTTTATTTAGCGTTATCTAATTTGTTCACTTTGGTTTTAAATGCATTATTTTATTTTACCCAGCCTTACCGGCTGGGGGCTGTTGTTTAACGTTAACTAATTCGTTTACTTTGGTTTAAATGCATTGTTTTAGTTTACCCAGCCTTTACCGGCTGGGGGCTTTTTTATTTAACGTTATCTAATTCGTTTACTTTGGTTTAAATGCATTGTCTTATTTTACCCAGCCTTTACCGGCTGGGGGCTTTTTTATTTAGCATTATCTAATTCGTTTACTTTGGTTTAAATGTATTGTTTTATTTTACCCAGCCTTTACCGGCTGGGGGCTTTTTTATTTAGCATTATCTAATTTGTTCACTTTGGTTTTAAATGCATTATTTTATTTTACCCAGCCTTACCGGCTGGGGGCTTTTTATTTAGCGTTATCTTATTTGTTCACTTTGGTTTAAATGTATTGTTTTATTTTACCTAGCGTTACCGGCTGGGGGCTCTTTATTTTTAACGTTACCTAAGATATTTACTTTGGTTTAAATGCATTGTTTTGTTTTACCCAGCCTTACCGGCTGGGGGCTTTTGTTTAAAGTTACCTAATTCGTTTACTTTGGTTTAAATGCATTGTTTTATTTTACCCAGCCTTTACCGGCTGGGAGTTTTCTAATTGCCCTACTTAAGCTATTTATCTTAGTTTAAACGATTTCTAGCCTCTACCCACTAGGAGGCTTTCTACGAAACTTCCGCCAACAAAAAACTATGTATGAGGTCACCAGCAATATTGCTTAAACGAGTCTCACCTAACATCGGGACTGGCGGTATACTCTCTCCAGTAGAGGATTTGCAGTTATGCGAGTCCCACCTAACATCGGGACTAGCGGTATACTCTCTCCAGTAAGGATCCGCAGTTATGCGAGTCCCATCTAACATCGGGACTGGCGGTATACTCTCTCCAGTAGAGGATCTGTAATTACTTAAGTCCCACCTAACATCGGGACTGGCGGTATACTCTCTCCAGTAGAGGATCCACAGTTATACGAGTCTCACCTAACATCGAGACTGGCGGTACACTCTCTCCAGAAGAGGATCCGCAGTTATACGAGTCCCACCTAACATCGGGATTGGCGGTATACTCTCCCCAGTAGAGAGTCTGCAGTTACATAAGTCCCACCTAACACCGGGACTAGCGGTATGCACCCACTAGCATAAAAATCCACAACTAAGGAAGCCCCTGCTCCAAGTAAATGGTAGATCAACAGTGGTAGAAAGTAGCCCGCCAAATTCACAACACGTCATCCAAAAAGCCAGCAAATAGCGTCCATTCCGGCACAAACAAAAAGCATAAATAAAAGAAGGAAAAATTGGATCTAAGGACCCAACTACACTTTGGACAAAAGTAAAAACCTAAATAAATAACCAGCAGGTTAAAACTCCTTAACAAAATAAACCACTAAGAGTACTGCTATACAAAGCAATATTATACAAGCTTGATATGGTAACAAAATAAGCTTGGGGAAGTCAACACCCTTCCAAAAAACAACAAGTTGCCCGCCACTTCCATGTTAGACCTTCATAAAGCAGTGAGACCTTTTACATAAAGGCCGAAAAAGGCACTATAGGATCGTTACCGCAACGAAATAAAGACCCAGAATAAGAGAACAACTGCGCTTGGAAATCACAACGATGATTTCCCAAATACACTATGTGCCCGTGTGAATCCCCATGAAGAGCACACCGAAATACTTGATTATGAGCGGTAAAAGCCAGGTGCTCCCTCGTCACGGTAAAACTAGTAATAACCGGATCCCATCTACCTTTAGACCAAGGTAATCGAACGTAGAAGCGAAACCGTCTCTCCCAAGAAAAAGGATCCTCTAAATGAGGCAAAGTCCGCACGGTAAAAACAGGACTCCTCAACGTGTCCAAACAAAGGATGGGAGAGTCCGCGGAAGTCTCCCACCACTTAGAAATCTTAGCATCTCGACAGGCAAAAAGATTCTCACAAACCGCATCAGGAAACGGCATCCTGCAGGAACTACCGGTAGCTGTATTCCATCGAACTATATAAGGGCAGGCTTGAGCATCCCCCAAATAATGTCCCCAATCCGACAAAAAGTACAATTCTCTGCCCAAACAAACGTGATCCACGAGAGAGACGTTCCTAGGATCCACATCAAGACTCCCCCAAAAGTTTTAGCTACCCTCACAAAAGTACACATCATACGCGCTAGGCCAAGGACCCCAGTAAGACTGAGATAAGTCCAGTACCAATAAGTAAAGATAAAAACCAAAATCCGCAGCAGTATCAAAGCACCCAAATACCAAATTCAAAGGAGAATCCGCATAACCCATGGAAACTCCATCAGGAAGAGGAACCAGTTGGCGCACCCCCACAGCCGGGTTATAGACAAACAGCCGGGAAAGATTATAATCATGGCACAGCAGTAAACCGCCTTCCACGCCCAAAACGCGAACGTTATCGGTCAGGACCTCTAACACCTCAGCAGGGACAACCGGAGAAAAATCTCCCGAAAAGGAAAAAACCTCCAAATTATCGCTGCGTGAGTCAGTTTTAGGCTGCAGAAAAAATCCCTCAGCAGTACGGCTTAAAGAACGAAAGGATTGCCTTCTAACAAATTCATAATAAAAAAGCAGGTCACGAGCAACAGGCGATATGCAAGTAAACCTTAAGATTGATTTGAAGGGAAGCCGCGACCAAATTTTACAAGTAATATCATCCATAATAAAAAATGAGGGAAGTAAACAAGGGAAAAACAAAAGTTCAAAAGTTCTTTTTTAATCAACTTGGACACTTAATAAAAACTGACCAACTAAGACACATCTTTTTAACCAAGGCCTTGAGGGATACTAACCCCATATTCAGGGGTATTTATAACAAAACACTTTGAGGATAAAAAGCACATTTTTTCCCCAAAGTGGGGGGCTAACTGTTAAGAGAGGCGACAACTACTAAGAAAACCGCCACCCCAATTAAAGCCGCATAAACGTCTCGGTGAACATTCACCCCGAGTGTTTACCGTAACCCTGGCCCAATAGCACCAAAACAAAAGCGCCTAAGTCACTCTCACGCCCAAGTAACTCTCTTGAAAACCGTCTATCACCCCTAGGCGGTACTCTTTCCTCCATCACCCCTAGGCGGGACTTCTTCCTACATAACGCCAACAAACCCATCCCCATCTACTATAAATATAGCAAGAATTAAAACAAGAAGGCAAAGAACTTGAGCCCGGTTCTCCCTTGAAAGATCCCAACCAAAAAACTCCGAAACACAACATATCCCTGAATAGGTAAAGTAAATCTTATATTCTCAAGTATGTCATTATTACACAAAGTTTATGCTTTATGCAATAGATAAAATTTGTCCCCTAATAAACACACTTATTAAATACTGTATCAAAACCAATTAATATAATTCAATTTCATAACAAAATGTGCACATTTTAAAAGATATTGTATTAGGAGACCATTACAATTTTCTTGATAAAATGTCCTTTTAGGTCATATGGATTTTTTTTTTGGACAAAAGATCATAATGGATTTGTAGATTTATGAAATTGATGTTGTCATGCCACCTCAATCCAACCTCCCATAAACCAAAAGAAAATGCATCATTTGAGATGGCTAGAATTCTTATGTTAAAATTAAAAACCGCCTACAAATAAATTAGTGGATGAATCAAAGAGTTGATCACCAGAATTACCGGTAGGACTAGGGATGACAACAATCTTCATTATTATTCACCCAAGCCCCCCGCCAACCAACAGACAACTCAGAGAGGATGAGTTACCAACAACGTGACGACTTGTCTCTCGGTTGCTCTTCCCGGTGCCAAGTTGGCCAAATTCATACCCTCTACCTTGTTCAAGTCTCGATAATCTTGTGTATACTGAGCTTTTCTTTCTTTCTTTTTTTATCTAGTTCAGTTTTCTTTATGTGTGAGTGTTTATTGTGTTTATAAAATCAAACATGTTATATAATTGTGGTATTCAATAAATAATTACAAGTTTAAGGTTGCAGCTTGTTACAATAAAGTCTTTCTTAAGCATAAACTTGCAGTTTAGGATTAATGTTGTGGTAAATTCTAGAAAAAACAGCTTTAAATTCTTTGCTAATTTGTTGAATTCGTTAAATCTAACTAGTGGTGGAGAGAGTTGTTTACTTACATGAATTAATGCAGAGCACTAATTTATTGGAATACTTACAACCAAATGAAGCTAGAATTTCTTTCTGAAATTAGTGTGCCATTGGCTTTTAAGTAGCATTGGTTGAAGATTGCTAATTACCTTCTAAAAGCATGGCTCAAAATCATTTTTGAATTTTCAACTAAATGCATTATTGATGTTAATGTTTTGAGGTCTTTCACCTTGATATAATGTCTTTTTAATTGATGGAGTAATTATAAAAATATAAGATTTTAAAATCTGTAAAAATAAAGCGGTTAAATGTTTTTCCAACTTAAAAAAGTGGTGAGTCAAATCCTCTGAAAACAGCCGAGACTTACGTATGTGCAAAAAAATACTCTTGCTTATTTTACTCTTAATTCATACAGAAACGAAGTCGAAGAGGAGGAGTCGGTCGTAAAATTGGAAGAGGCGAAAATGGAGGAAACAATTCCCTTTAAGAATCTTCACAACAGAGAATATCAAGGTCACAAGAAAAAGGTTTTAGGTTTACAGTTCCCTTTTCGTCATTTTTTTGAATACTGTTCAAAATTCATCGGTGATTTTGAGATTGCTGCTGCTGCTGCTGAAGGTGCATTCGGTCGCGTGGAATTGCAGCGGAACCAAGCTAGCTTCCGGTTCTGTTGATCAAACTGCTCGAGTCTGGCACATTGAACCTCACGCTCATGTAACTTTCCTACCTTCTCCTCCCGGACTTGCTTAATACTGAAAGCTATAGGGGCCTGCTTAGAAGCACATGAAAACTGGACAAGTTTCCAAAAATCCTCTTTTTCTTACAAGCGAGGGGTGTATTTGAATTTGTTGCTTTGAGGGTTTCTTAGAAGCGAGGAGGGTTTTTTTGCAGGAAATTCCTATGGTAATCCTGGGTAATTCCTGTGTAACTGTACCTGTTGATATTTGTTGCAGGGCAAGGTCAAGGACGTTGAGTTGAAAGGGCACACGGATAGCGTGGATCAGCTGTGTTGGGACCCTAAACATTCAGATTTGCTTGCAACTGCATCAGGGGACAGAACAGTTCGTCTGTGGGATGCTCGCAGTAAGTCTTCATAGATATACTTACCTGAAGCGACGGAAAGGAGATTAGAAATGCCTTACAGTTAACGTAGGCATATCTTTTTACTATTTCGATGACCCCCCGAGTTTACTCTTATTTGCTCCACTTACTTTGTCTTATGAAGATTGTTCTTTTCGCTTTTGAGTACTTTTGATAACATCATTCATCTCTTGAGCTCGCATCTCAAAGATACGCGACTCTCACTTTGCACCAAAGGGCAAATGAAGGTAGTCTGAGAATCGTACAAATAGACCAAAATGTCCTTTTCAGTTGTGTACACTAAACATGTTGGATTTGTTTTGAGTTTTCTTGATTTTTTGGAATCTTGTATAGTGGAAACAAATTTGTACTGAGTCACTCTTCTATTTCCCGTCAACAATGTAGTGTATTAGCATCTGAAGGACTACTCAAGATTGGTTATGTTTTCTGCATGAAGTTGAAATTTGTGATAGTGACAAACAATGAAAGCATGCCTCATAGACTAAGTGATTTTGATATATCAAACGGCATTCATCATGTTTATCTCGGTCATGCAGGTGGAAAATGTTCACAGCAGGCAGAACTAAGTGGAGAAAATATCAACATCACGTACAAACCTGATGGGACACATATAGCTGTTGGGAATAGGGTGAATTTTGCAATTTCCCTTTTCTTTTGCTGACTAGCGTGTTTTCCATATTCACTGCTAACTTTCTTTTATTCATACTAGTGAAGCACTAGGTGGTGTTTGGTTTATTTGTTTATTGGCAAGTTGTGATCTTTGCTTTCTACATTCCCCTTTCACATTCTAGGTCCTCTGGAATGTGTAAACTTATGTTGTTCTGTGGTGTATTTATTGTAGGAAGATGAGTTGACAATATTGGATGTTAGGAAATTCAAACCAATTCACAAGCGCAAGTTTTCTTATGAGGTAAGCCAGTTTGGGTTGCTGCTACTTTCTCTGCACAACTGCTGAGCTGAATGTTTATGTTTCATATTGATGATTGCTTTAAATGATCTTTGAGAAGCGCAATAACTTATGGCATTTAAAGGCCCGAATTCAGATGTTATCTATACTTGATGTTATAATGGTTGATTTAACATCTTTGTTTTGATGCTGGCTTATGAGTTTGTGGACTGTTGACAATGGACTGTTGACAAGGGCCTGAAGTTTCTTTATCGTTAAGATATTTGACCTACTGTAGAATTGTAAACTTTGAGGCAAATAAACTTTGGTTTCGTGTTTTACAATCGATTTGAGGAGCTGAAACTTAGATGTGTTTACAGAAAAGTCCTTAGATGATAGCCACAAAGCTCCTAAATGTTCTTAAATGTCACCTTTGAAAGAAGGTAAGCTTACATTCCTGAGACCTTGCTGACGCTTATCATAAGGATTTGGAGGTTGAGAGATGTTTGAAGATATCTAGTTCTAGTAGACCGGCTTTGCCTGCTGGAGAATCTAATCATGTTAGTTCAGGTTCCAGCAAAAAGCCTTCCCCATCAACTCAAACTCAAGGTCATTCCCAAAGCCAACTAGTTAGCTCCAATGGGGTAAAATCAACCCTGTCCTACTCCACCACTTCTATCATTTTTTTTAGGTGTTAAGAAAAAGGTCATATTACTTTTTGTTTTCCCCATCGTGCTTAGCAATAGGCTATGAGGCTCCCATTGACCCTGAGCAATGAGATGAAATTGTTGAGTCTTTAGAACCACCTTTAGATGAGGAGAACCTTCAAGGTCAACAAGAAGCACTACAAGGTTTAGGGGGAACAACAGATGTCATGAGATGTGTCTTATCGTCACTTGTCTTTCTAGACTTTTGAAAGAGGACTAGCACATTTGAGACCTTCGTGAAATTTGGGGATAAACCGTGTAGACTTGTTATTGATGGGGAAGCTCCATGAATGTTATCCCTAGGTCTGTTGTTAAGAGAGTCAACCTTAAGAAACCACATGTTACTTCTTTTAGTGTGTGTTGGGTTAAAGACAACCTCTTTGCTGATATCCCATAGATGTCAGTTTCTCCTCTCATTAGGCAACTATTCTGACAAAATTTGGTGTAATGTTTTGCGTATGGATGTAGCTCATGTGCTTCTAGTACGTCCGTGGATTTATGATGTTGATTCTACCAACTTTGGGTGAGAGAACACTTATGTATCCAATCATGATGGACATAGAATTATCTTGAAACTTGCTAGGCACATTGAGCATGTGAGAATAAAATCTAAGTAAGAAAACAACCCTTTTAGTCTCCCCACCCTTCAAGTTCTAGAATTCATCTTGTAAATCCAAGGGATGGTGAGAAAGAAGGTAGAAGTTGCAGTCCTTGATTGCCTTGGTATCTAGAATTCAGCCTGAATTTCCTTTTGTGTCTTCTCTTGCTTCTTCCCCTAAACTAGGAAGATCACTAGAAGAATTTAAGGATATCATTCCTTGGGATTTGCCTATTGAACTACTTTCTCTTAGGAAAATTCCCCTATGGCATAGATTTTAGCCTATTATAGGATGAATCCTAAAGATCGAGAAGAATTGAAGAGGCAAGTATAAGGGCTCCTAGAGAAGGGCTTTCTCAGACATAGTCTTGACCCTTGTGCTGTTCTTACTCTTCTAACCCCAAAGAAAGATGG
Source organism: Simmondsia chinensis (assembly GCA_018398585.1). Classification (NCBI taxonomy): domain Eukaryota; kingdom Viridiplantae; phylum Streptophyta; class Magnoliopsida; order Caryophyllales; family Simmondsiaceae; genus Simmondsia; species Simmondsia chinensis. The sequence goes on from JAGTTD010000018.1 coordinate 53,270, forward strand.
TGCTGATGAATGTGTGTTGATAGTCTCGCCATTAATATGATTACTGTCAAGTATTGGTTTCCGATGCCCAGATTTGACGTTATGTTGGACCAAATGTCTAGATCTAGGTAGTTCTCCAAAATTGATTTACAAAAGTGGATATCACCAAATTAGAGTTCGATTGAGGTGATGAGTGGAAAACCAGCTTTAAGACTTAGGATGGACTGGTCGAATGGATGCCCATTGGGTTAAACAATGCTCCTAGTTCCTTCATGAGAGTGATGACACATATTTTCCGAGCTTTTATTGGGAAATTTTGGTGGTTTACTTCAATGATATATTCATCTTTAGTTACTCTTTGAATGAACATTTAAAACATTTAGGGTTAGTATTTGAGATATTAGGGAACACAAATTGTATCCTAACCTCAAGATATGTTCCTTCATGCAACTGAAGTGATCTTTTTAGGCTTCATTGTCTCTGCTTAGGCATTTCTGCCAACCCTGAGAAGATTCGCGCGATAGCCAGTGACCCCTTTGTGAAGCTAGGAGTTTTTATGGGTTAGCATCTTTTAATAGGTGATTCATTAAGGACCTCAGTTTCCTTATGGCTTCTATCACGGATTGTTTGTGGAAGAGGGTTTAAATGGACAAAATGTGCTAGCATTGCTTTTGGGATTATCAAGGAGAAAATGACTCAAGTTCGTGGACGCTGTTTGCGACACACCTTAAATTGTCTACAATCTTTCACCTACAAACTGACGGCCAGACCAAAGTTCTCAACAGTACCTTAGGTAGCTCACGCACTTGTGATTTGATTTTGCCTACCGCAAAATTCGCATACAATAATTCGACTTGTGGGTCAATCAAAAAGAGTCCTTTTGAGATAATCCATGGTGTGGCTCCTCTCCTTGCCATTGACTTTGTTCCCCTTCCCCCGACTCATGGCCATTTGAATTGTCTGAGAGTTCTGCTAAACAACTTCACGATATTCATGTTGACGGAAAAAACTTGAGCAAAGTAATGAAAATTATAAACTAGTTGTAGATGCACCTTGTGGAATGTAGCATTTCAAGTAGGGGATTATGTGAGGATTCATTTTCGCCCTAAAAGATATCTGAAGCACTTATTTAAGAAATTGTTTGCTCGTGCTACGGGACCTTACTGCATAGATCGCAAACTTGGCTCCTTCGTTTACTTAATTGACTTGCTACTTCTAACGTGCCACAGCCTAAGTTTCCCTCTTTCGAGCAACTAGGGGTATAAATGAGCCAAGTTGAGCCGAGCATTGCCGTGTTTGAGCTCGAGCACTATAAGGTTTATCAAGCTCGAGCTCCCGCGGAGCTCTTATCAAGCTTTTGAACTTTTGTTTGAGCTCAGTTTGATAAGCTTTTAGTGTACGGATCGACTCAACTATTGAGTTGGGCTCGTTGTTGGATTGAGACTATCGAATGATTTTTTAGCTAATACCGAGCCCTTAACGAGCTTTGAATGAGATTCTATTGAGCTCTTACGAGCCCATATTGAACTATTCATGAACGTTGATGAACTGAGCACCCTTTTGTTTGAATTCGGCTAAATAACTCGAACTCAACTCAATAAGCTATTGAGCCTCCATAACGATCACGAACTAGCTGTAATTGAATTCGAACACGGGTAGTTCATCAAACGTTCGGTTCGTTTACACCCCTACAAGTGGGGGATGAGATTGATGCGATCCTTGAGGATGAACTTCTTACTATGGTTGATGGAGCATCCCACCGCTTTCTCGTACGCTTGAAAGGTCGTCTCTCGTCTGAAATGTCTTGGCTCTTAGAAGTAGATATCCGCCATCGCTCCTGATTTCCTTGACGAATACATTTCCAATCACTCACCTGAGGCGAGTGTTTTATTGCCGAGGAGAGTTGATGGAGATCCCTATAATAATTTTGAAATATTAATCCCTCAAAACCATAAACACTTTCATGGATTTTGATTTCTTTTAGGTTTTGACTTCATCTATAATTTTTCTTAGTACCTTACCATGTTCTAATTATTAGGATAATAGTTTTTGTCAACTTAGGAGAGTCTTTATCTAATAGATCTCTAGCTCCTCCTTTCTATATATATCGTTGTAATTTATGCTAATTGACAAATGAAATTACTAATATTGTGAAACTTTGTTCTATTTCTGTTAGTTCTTTTCCCCCCCTCAATTTAATTAATAAATTCAAGCTCTGTTTCACCTCAGTAATGAAATGTAAAAGACTTTGCTCGCGGATCTTGTCCTTTATACGTAAGGCACAAGATTTTGCCTCTCCTTGAAGCAAAATGTTGTGCTGATAAACCTAAAGATTTTATATTTGTGGCCTATGTGTGTCGGTCCAACATCTATGTACTGCGCAGGTAACATGGACAGCCGTTCCTATGAATAACATATGTAGCTCGTGACACTTGCCTACATTGTTATTTATGCTAATTGACAAATGAAATTACTAATATTGTTTTCATATTCTATTTTCTGTGAGCACAAGGCTGCTTTAACTAAGCACAAGGTTGCTTAGTGGGAGGGCACATGGCTCCTCTACCCATTTTCCCTCTTTTTTAACCTTCTGTCTCCATCATAGGGTTTCTTAGGGCTTGAAATGTCAGTGCGGTAGCTATGCTGTATTGTTTTTGCTTGGTTTTGGTAGGTATTTGGATAAGGATAGGTGCACACTACACCTTGGTAGTATCTTTTTTTCCAAATTGGTAAGGATATTACGATATTTTCCCTAAATAAGAAACCAAAACTTAGGAAGAGGGTGATAAGCTCTGAATCCAAGGCCTCTTACTTGGGAGGTTGGGAGACAAACCACTATATCAATACTATTAGCTCACTTAGCAGTGGTATTGGCGTATTGGCGCATTGGTGGCGGGATTAGGGCGGCAGCTTCAGTGACTCTACGACAGTTGTCTACAACCTAAGGCTCTATTTCCTAATTGATGTAGTATTGCTATCAAATACTGAATTCAATAATATTTGTCTCAAAATTGAAAAAGTTGACTAAATTACAAAGCTATATTTATAGGCACAAACTAATTCCTAAGATAGTATTGATAACTAAAAAGATATATACTAAATCAACTAGGAAACTACTTTCCTAGAAATAAGAACTAAAATAAAGATAACTAAATTGTCCAATTAACTAAAGTAAAGAATTTAAAAAATTCTATCTTCATCCCAACAAATAGCCGTATATAATCTAATAAAATATCGTTATCTTCTAGAATCATTAAGTCCCTTCTTTGACTCCTCGAACTCAGGGGCCACTGGATCCATCTGTATAGGTCAAGTCACCATCAGGATCCTTGGTTACCTCCAATAGAAAGTCTATAAGGCTCGTAGCCCCGGGCAGATAATGGGTTTGAGACCCATGTTCCTTAGCGACTGCACCGACATCTTTCTTAGTAGAATCACCGTGAATTGTTAACTGCAAAAGATGCTATTGGTTCCTTGAACGGCTATATGTATTCTTGTTAGGATAATATTTATCTCAAAATTAGGTATATTGATTTATGTGAGATTTGGGCAAGATATGATTGTATCTTAATAATATTGAGTTACCTAAATAAGTTTGATTTAAATTGATATTTTGAATCAAGTCAGATTTAGATAATTCCACTATAAATAGGGCTTAAAAGTTGATGTTTAAGGTGTGAGAGGAGAAAAGAGAGGAAATATTTTGAGTACGTTGGGTTTTTGTAAAGGTTGCCTGAGGGCACTTGGATAGGGAGAGAGATTTGTTTTGAGAGGTGATTTGAGTGAGGTATTAATAAGAGTTTGTAGCTTCCTCTTTCCAAAGCTACGTTAAAGAGGGTTGGTGGCTCGTTGTGTAGAAGCTACAATAAGGAGGGTTGGTGACTCGCCGTGCAATAGTTACATTATGAGAGGGTCAGTGACTTACTGTGCAATAGTCACATTGATGATGATGATGTTGAGATTGTATATGGGGTTTGGGGGTTTCAATTAAAGATTATAATTTCTGAATTTAATAGTGGATGAGGCACCTGTTTGGGTCCCGTGTTTTTCCCTTAAGTTAAAAGAGGGTTTCCACGTAACTATCAGTGTTGATTGTTTCAATTTTATGATGTTTTTTGCTTTCGTTTTGTTTAATTGTGTGAATTTTCCAAACAATTTTATCAGAGGACTAGACAAACTCTGATCCCCTTAGGCTGCATTAGCATCACAACCATTCTTTCTCACATTGTTTGAAATATCCTTTTGTTACTTAAACATGATGCGTCATCAATCAGCATGCTGTTGTTTGGTTTACACAGCATTATGTATTACTGGCGTGCAAAGTCGTGCATAAAACATACATGCTCCTCTAGATAGATTATGCTTATTTATGCAGGATTTCTGACAATAAGTTTACTATTCGACCCCTTCTCGCGTCTTGGCACTGAGATGTTCCTTTCCTTTAGGTAAATGAGATTGCCTGGGACATGTCTGGAGAGAAATTCTTCCTCACAACAGGGAATGGTGAGACTAATTTATGTTCAATTGATGGTTATTAGAGAAGGAAGCACATGAACGCTGGTTCATTCATCTTTTGCATATACGTAGGTACTGTGGAAGTCTTAGCATATCCGTCTCTGCTAACACTTGATATGCTTGCGGCTCATACTGCTGGTTGCTATTGCATTGCAATTGACCCTTTAGGAAGGTGTGGCTTCAATCTACCTAAGTGTTGATTCACTATTTATTTTGTTATATTTTCTTTTGAAGAAGTAGAAAGACTTGCGGTTGCACAGTTCCATGATCGTCTTGGTTTCAATCAGATATAGAAGTGACTACTCTGTCGGGGATAGGCTGGGTTTGTCTTTTTGTGGCTGCTGTTATGATAGTTCTGTTTGTTAATTGATACTCTTAGTCCGCAAATTACGTTTGTTTTTCTTATCAAAATAGTTATTACAACAACAATAACCTAGTGTCTCAAAGAGGCTTCCGCCAGTGCAAGTGCTGGAGAGGGTACGATGTACGCAGCCTTACCCCTATAGGGTGCTACCCTGGAGAAAGGCTGCTCCTAGGGGTGGCAACGTGTCGTGTTGTGTCGTGTTCGTGTTATTCGAGAGGTCCTAGAAATGGTGTCAACCCGAACCTGACCCGATATTATACAGGTTAGGAACCGTCAATCTTGACCCAACCCAATTATTAAACGGGTAACTTGTGGGTTACGCATTTAAATTGTATTGGTGATTTTTTCCATTAAATGCTAGTTTGTCAACTTACAAACATGTTAGTAATACACTTAATAGTTCATTTTAGTAATAAATATATGACATATTATTAATTATTAGAATAAACCATTAAATTAACATTATTAAATATAGTTTAAATTATCTTATGTGGGATAGGCTACCCAAAATCTATACATAATAACAATAGTATACCACTCAAATACCTAATATGTCTATATAAACAGGTCAAGCGTGTCGAAAATAGGTTAAATGGGTGAAACCCAAATTCAACTCGGCTTCAAAACCCCTGACTCAAACCCGCTATCTTCTTATTGTGTTCGTATGGGGTCAAATTTTGCCAAGTCTAGCTACTCCTAACCCTAAAAAGAACAATATTTATGGAAAAAAAGGCATTACTAAAGTCAAATGAAGCAGCAATAATAATAGACATATTAAGTCTAGGGGCACTGTGAACTAGCATCGGTGTACTCTTCTCTCCTAATAGCCGGGTTGACCACATGGATTTTAACCGGCGTCCAGCTCTATTTAAGATCATCTCTTTAGTAAGGTTTATGTAAATAAAATTATGTCAAATGGTCTCCATCCAGTTTTCTTTGGCCTGTCTCTACGTCTCATCCAGTGTGTACTATGTAGTTGTTTACATTTTCAAACAAGGGTGATAATCAGGCTTCGCCTAACATGCTCAAACTATTGCAGCTGTTGCTTCGCAACTTATTTTCAATGGGAGTCATGCCTAATTTGTTTTTTATGACGTCATTTCTTATCATGTCCTTCTTAGTGTGCAGGTTTGAAACATTTGTTCTCTTGTGCAATTTATGTGTAAAATTTTCCGCATATGAAACTATCAAAAGAATGAATGCTTCTATGTTACCATACAGAAAAGAAATTCTTCTCAACCTTCTGTTATGTCTTCCATAAATGGCAGATACTTCGCTGTTGGAAGTGCCGACTCTTTGGTCAGCCTTTGGGATATTAAAGAGATGCTGTGTGTTAAAACCTTTACAAAACTGGAGTAAGTTTATTATGGGCGAATCCTCACTTTGGCAATTTTCCACTGGATGGATCCTTGGCAGCAGGTAACATCTGTTTGTTTATATTTTTCAGGTGGCCTGTCCGAACAATAAGCTTCAATTACACTGGAGAATATATTGCTTCTGCCAGTGAAGACTTATTCATTGACATAGTAAGCATCATGGAAGTTCTATACTTGCTGTCATGGACTCTGAATCAAAAAATAAATAAAAGCTTTACGTTGCTTCTGCCGTAAGAAAAACATGAGACTCTAATATGTCATTGCGAACTTTGTTTGACGTCTTTCTTCTTTCCGGGCCTGCTGGTCTGTTGAAGTTGGTGACTCAATATTTCGAACGCCATTGTTTGACTTAGTAGGACGATTAAGTATGATGTGAAAGATTTCATCTTTCTGATCTAACTAGATGAACTTGAAACAGTCAAATGTTCAAACTGGACGATCTGTACATCAAATACCATGTCGGGCTGCCATGAACAGTGTTGAATGGAATCCAAAATACAATTTGCTCGCATACGCTGGCGATGATAAGAACAAGCATCTAGCTGATGAAGGTAGATGCATTCTCTACTCTCTCTTGACCAATGTAGCAGATGATAAATGCTTCACATGCAAAATTTTATGACATTGTTTCCCCTTGGCAGGTGTTTTTCGCATTTTTGGATTTGAGAGTGCTTAGAGACCTGATATGGAGTCCGTTCCTAAGGTTTTATTTATTTGGTCGGTGCTGTCCCCTGCATAATTGGCCTCGTCTCTACATGGAATATTGATTGGGCTAGCAAATTTTTCTATTGTATTCGTATTATATGAGGGGTTTTAGAAAAGTGGTTAACCTAAATATAACTCGTTTGTTAAATGAGTCAAGAACCTTCTACTCCAAATACAAGCCCAACCGAATTTTTTATATAGGTTAAATGCATCAATTCAAATCCAACCTTGTCTTTTTTGTAGCTTCTCATTGTATTATGTCAGACTTTTCCAGCATTAGCGGGGAGGATGTGTGGAAATCAATTCCATTTGAGGTTATTGCATCATGTTTATATATATATATATATATATATATATGCACAACAAACACTCATTGTGTTCTTGAATCATCCATCTAATGATCTTTCATTTCAAGGTTAACTAAGCATGCAGGCTGAGATCAGCTTTCCTTTTGCTTGTTTGTCGGTGGGAGGTGTTAATAATAAGGGTATTTTCTGATTTGATTAGGGATCAATGGTATCTTAGAGTCTGAGTTCAACTCTCTTAATCCTAAGTATCCATCTAAAAAGGTTTGTTGTCATCCATTCTCTTTCCCTATAATAATAGGCGAGTGGTGGAGAGAAACAAGGAATATTAAAGCAGAAAAAAAAAATGACGCAACCCTTTGGAATGTTGGCTACACAGTACCGTTCTCTAGGTGCATGCTAGTTGCTTTAGTAGGGTATTTTTTGATGGGGGAACCGAGATCCGAAAGACCATCTAGCTGGATTTATTGCGAGAATGTCCATAAAAGACGTGAAGAAAGAGGTATCGTGTGAATGTTTTTCAAAAAACCCTCAGAGGGATAGTACAGATGTGGTTTGTGCCATTTCCAAGTGGTTCCACATATAAATTTTCGAGTGTTATAATCATTAATTTCTAATTAATAAGCGGTAAAGAGACGATCACTTAACTAGTTCACGTACAACAAGGGGAAATTTGAACCGTTTGCGCTGTTGGTGTAAACACTTGCAAAATCAAGTAAACGGGCAACTTTTCGATCTACAGTTTTTAAGCTGTGTTGTCACTTTCCTTAAGACTTATTTCAGTGTATGAAATAGTCTCGAGGATACAACGATAACCAAATAAAATGGAGTGAAATATGTAAAGGGAGATGTAAGAGAATGACCCTTTTTTATCAAAAAAGATCGTTTTTCATCATCATAACAATCACACTAGTGGGGTATATATAATAATTCAAGCGAAAGAAGACATCCCAAAACATGCCTCAAAGAAAGGGCGAAGGCCGGAAGTTGCCGCGCACAAACTGGTAAAAAACTGTCCCTGTGTGTCGACACATAGTTTTGCAGACAAGGTTCTGTTGATCTGTATGTCGACACAAGGACCGTGTGTGTCGACATACACCTCTGTATCCTTGTTCTGTAAGAATGTGTGTCGACACATCAGCCCTGTGTGTCGACACCCATCCCAACACACTTCAAAACATATCAAACAAACTTCGGGAACAACTTTAAACGCTTTATTCACAATTCTTATGGCATTATTTTGAAAACACATCAACATTCCCCAACTATTTTCAAAACACAATCATTCTTACAAACGACATCTCTAAGTTAAAGGAGGTCATGTCGCGCATCAATGAGGGTGTCTATCGATTGAACCCCCAGCTAGTGATGACATGTTTGCAATTAATCGGATCGAAGATGGTAGACTAAGCTTTGAACCACTCAACCCTTTTGACTAACTGAACACATCACCACGCACTAGGTAATCTACTCCCTGTACATATCTTACACCTCCCAGATCGACACATATGACGTTGTGTGTCCTGTACCCTTCGCGAGTGCATCAGGGCCAAACCCTTTGTCAAAAATCACCCCTTGAAGCGGCCAAACTTCACACTCACTAAGGTGGACCCCAACTGATCATGTCCTGCGACCGACATTCTGTTACAAGATTATCAACGCCGGGTCCATTAAGAGCTTACGCTCATCCTTTAAATCTCTGACGCAGTACCAATCACTTCACACATGGGATGGAAAATTCTTTTGTGCTTGCAGCCACACGGATGATAAAACTCACTCATTGAACCCAGGACCTAGCGTCTGACTAGGCGTCGAGTTGAGGGCCAATCATGGGTGACTAAAAACGACAGGTTTCAACCCCATCCCTATGCACGTTTTCAGGACTAAGTCTCTAGCAAGGCCTTTTGTGAACGGATCTGCTAGATTCTGACTTGTCCTCACAAAATCCACAGTGATGACACCTTCTCGAATCGGATGCCTCACTATACTGTGTCTCACACCAATGTGTCGAGACTTCCCATTATACACCTCACTGTACACTTTAGAAAGCGTAGCTTGACTATCACAATGGATAGAGATCGGTGAGATCGGCTTAGGCCACAAAGGTATCTCGTACAAGAGATCCTTTAACCATTTGGCTTCTTTAGACAAGAGCTATAAACTTCGCTGCCATCGTAGAATCAGCTATACAGGTCTGTTTCTTGGAACCCCAAGAAACTGCACCTCTACCAAGTAAGAAAACCTATCCACTCGTGGATGCATGATCCTCCCCATGGGAGATCCAACTGGCATCCGAGTATCCCTCCAAAATCGGGGGATACCCCTACATACGAAATACCATAGTCTATGGTACTCTTTAGGTACTTCAGTGCTTTATAGACCGCTTGCCAATGTACCTTACTTGGATTGCTAGTATATCTACTAAGCTTTCCAACAGCATAAGCTATGTCAGGCCTAGTGCTCGTCATGGCGTACATCAAACACCCAATAACTCGGGCATAATCCAACTGATAAACAGGTGGGCCCCTATTCGGTACCAATTTCATACTTGGGTCCAGGGGTGTGAGCACCGGTGCACGTGCACCACAGTTGAATCTCTTCAACACACTCTCCACATAGTGGGATTAAGTCAAGGATATGGAGTCCCCATTCCTTACAATCCTTATACCAAGGATTACCTCAGCATCACCCATGTCTTTCCTAGCAAAGTTCTCAGAGAGAAACCTTTTAGTCCTCCCTACTTGCTCTTGATCCGTACCGAATATCAGCGTGCCATCCACATACAAGCAAATTATGACACCTTTGCCATTCTCGAACTTGCTATATACACACTTATCCGATTCATTTATCATGAACCTGTTGTTTAGAACAACCTCATCAAATTTTTGATGCCATTGTTTCGGGGCTTGCTTTAGCCCATACAGAGAGCGTATGAGTTTACATGCCTTCCTCTCTTGGCCCGGTATAACAAACCCTTCAGGTTGTTTCATGTACACTTCCTCTTCCAATTCACCATTCAGAAAGGCCTTTTTCACATCCATTTGGTGAATTACGAGTTTATACATAGAGGCAAGAGCGATCAACACTCTTATAGTCGATATCCTCGCCACAGGGGCATAAGTGTCAAAGTAATTTAACCCATGTTTCTGGGTAAACCCTTTAGCCACCAATCGGGCTTTGAACTTATCAATAGTCCCATCAACTTTCATCTTCTTCTTGAAGATCCATTTACACCTAATCGGCTTACTGCCTTGTGGAAGATCCACTAATATCCAGGTATTATTGCCCATGATGGAATCCATCTCATCATTAATTGCCTCTTTCCAAAAAGCGGCATCATGAGACCTCATTGCCTCATCAAATGTCATAGGGTCAGCCTCCATGACATAACAATGTGGTACAACAGAGTCCACATCATTTCTCGAACCTTCTACCAAAAAGGTATAGAAGTCCAATCCGAAAGATTTCTCTTTCCTTACTCTCTTACTCCTTCGGAGTTCTGGAGTAAAATCAGAGGTTTGTTCCCTCTCATGGTAAACATCATCATCACCATACGACACCGGTGTGTCGTTATCAACCGGTACATAATCCCTCGCTCTAGGGATAGAGGTGAACCGATTCTCATCAAAGATGGCATCTCTCGACTCTATTATTGTATTAATACCAACATAATCATTTGGCTCAATTACATAGAATCGATACGCCTTACTATGCTGTGCATATCCAACAAATATGCTATCGATGCCTCTTTCACCTAGCCTTTTACGTTTAGGTTCAGGGACTCTAACTACGGCCCTACACCCCCACACTTTAAGATAACTCAACCTAGGGGGTCTACCGTTCCAGTGTTCATATGGGGTCATTTTGCTTTTCTTATTCAGAACACGGTTCAAAATGTGACAGGATGTTAACATAGCCTCACCCCAAAACCCATCGTTAAGACCGGAGTATATTTCTTACTTGTGGCGTCTTTTTCCATGTATCATGCCTCAAGTGCGCCCCACAGTTCCTTAGCGGTCGGCACGTTGGAGTAGATGTCAAAGAGGGCGTCAGTCATCCCATTGAGTATGTGCCCTCGACATATGTAGTCATCATTCTCCCATTTCAACCGGGCTCGTTGCTCTGCCAGTGTCTGCTCTTGCTCAGCAGTTTTTTTTGGGGGGGGGGGGGGGGGGGGGGGGGGGGCGTAGGATATGGTGTATTCAGGACATACACTACATTGAGCGTCGTTATCAGGAAGTGCATCTTCCTCTGCTAACGACGAAAATTCCCGCCATCAAAACGATCCAACTTTACGAAATTCGCGGTCATCTCTCTCAGTGACGAAGTCATATCAAACCCAAGATCCCAAACGTGAAAACTAAGTCTTAAGATTGTTGGTATAAACACTTGCAAAATCAAGTAAACGGGTAACTTTTCGATCTATAGGTTTCGAGACGTGTCACTTTCCTTAAGACTTATTTCAACATATGAAATAGTCTCGGGGATACAACGATAACCAAATAAAATGGAGTGAAAGCATGTAAAGGGAAATATAGGGAGATGTAAGAGAACGACCATTTTTCACAAACAATGATAGTTTTTCATCATCACTAACAATCAAATTAGTAGGGTATATATAATAATTCAAGCGAAAGAAGACATCCCAAAACATGCCTCAAAGAAAGGGCGCGAAGGCTGGAAGTTACCGCGCACAAACTGGTAAAAAACTGTCCCTGTGTGTCGACACACACCTCTGCATCCCTGTTCCGTAAGAATGTGTGTCGACACACCAGCCCTGTATGTCGACACACATCCCAACACACTTCAAAACATATCAAACAAACATCGGGACCAACTTTCAACGCTATAGTCACAATTCTTATAGCATTATTTTGAAAATACATCAACATGCACTATCTTGTATGAAGGTTTATGCAGGATCTGGTTAATACTAACTTAACGGATAAAACAATAATTAATATCTTCATTAATCGACTACGTAAATACCAACTCTAAGTTTTCAGTTGCGAAAAACCAGCTTGAAATTGTGGAAGCATTATGCAAAAAGGCTAATGAGTATATCTCTCTTAAGGATGTCATATGCCTTCAACCGAGAGGAATACTAAGGGGCTAAAACAAGAAATTAACCGATTTGGCAAATCCAAGTATTAGAAACAATCACATGAAATGCAGGAGGTTCTTGCCAAAGAACAACTCCCAAACTATTATCATTTCAACTTGTTAAAGGTGTCCTTGCAATGAATTTTGTATGAAATAGAAGACAACTAGATACTCAAGCTGGGAAAGAAAATAGGGGCTCTGCTATTTAAACAAAATGAAGGAAAGTGGTGTGAATTTCATCGTTGATTGAAGGCACTGCACAGAGAATTGCCAAGTTATAGAAAGAAAAAAAAATGAAGGATTATTTAAGAAGGGATATTTGGAGCAATATGTAGATTATGAGAAGTTAAGCTCAATAGGCAAAGAATATATAGGTGTCTGCCTTTGATGTCTCTTGTTTTTGTATGTTTTTTCTTTGAATTAATGTACATTTTAATGTAATCTTCATGTTAACAAGAAAAAAAACATAGGAGGATGGAGTGAACTAGAAAAGCATTGCAGAACAATAAAACTAGGCATTTTTAAACATCTTGCATGAAAGACATGACAATGTGTGCAAAAAGGTCCAACTTAAGATCTGAATGATTGATCCTTGGACCGATCGATCAACCTAGAAACAAAGGGCCCTTTGTTGAGCAAATTGATTGGCAGGAAACAATATCTAGCTCTTGTCATCGTGATTGATTAGGCAGACACCTTTTTACTTTTGAATTCTCGATCGATCGACATTTTAAGCCAATCGATGCGGTGTATTTTTCTTTGGCTTATGGGATATATAAATCTCCTTAAGCCAGGGGTTTTGTGCATCTTCTTTTTGGACAATTTCTAATTCTTCCTCTCTTGTATCATTGAGAAGACCAAAGCACACGTGAAATGGGGATTTAAGAAGGAAATTGTGACATCATTAATTAAAGAAGTCGACATCTCCATGAGTTTTTCTTCCCCTTTTCTAGTTTAGTTTGTGCTTTTTAGACTCGAACGGAGGATTAGACTCTTTGCTTGTGGGTGGTGGATGATTACTTTTCTGGATCCCAAATTTTACGACTTTATTCGTTGATGACCTTTGTTATACGATTGTCCCGATTTGGTGGGGTAATTTGATTATATGATTGGATTTTCTTTTACATGCTTGTAGCAATTTGTGGGTTTTCAATTAATTCGTGTGTTGCCTTGTGCTTATAGCATGGACCATCATGTAAGGATTTTCATGGGCAATCACGTGTTATAGTTATACTCAATCTCGAATGCATATCTTTTAATTGAATTACATTTAATTTGGAGTTAAAAAAGGGACTTCTTAGAACTATTAAGATAATCCATATGATACCCTGGGTCATTAGATGGGTATGCCCTTAAACTACATTCATTACCCTAAGGTCATCTTTGAAGCATATAAGTGGTGTTGAGACTGGAACTGGGGCTAGAATTTCAATTCTATTGTTTCGTTTACCAACTAGAATTGGAATTATAGTTCCACTGCCTAATTCCATGAAATTAAATTTTAACTGAAAATCATATTTTTCAATTCCCGAGGGTGAGGGTAAGGAATTGCAATTCCATTGGCCTAACATTGGAAATGACCTCACTTGATTAATCCAAACTCAAGATAATTCAAAATCGAAAGATTTATACATGACCTAAAATTTGACCTGAACCCCTAAATCACCCAACACAAATGACTTGAACTTGAAATGGCCAAAAACAGCTTAACTCAAAGTCCAAAGTGACCCAATCCAATTGATTGGAAATTCGAGATGACTCAAATCCAAAAAAATGGATCTACTAGACTTGAATGCGATGTAAATAAGTTGAGCAGAAGTGGAAATGACTCGACCAAATTGACTCAAAACCTAATATGACCCAAACTAGAAGTGATCCGACCCATCTCAAACTTTTGCCTTAGATGAATCGAAATTTGAAGTAATACAATCCGGTTGTCCCAAAACTAAGATGACTCCAGCTCAAAATGACCTAAATCAACTTAAAATTTCTAGCCTACAACAACAACAACAATCCCAGTGCCTCAAGGGCTCCGGCAAAAGAGAGTCTGTTTCCGAGGATCTCCAACTTGATAGACATGTCATCATCGTATCACGACAACCTGTGAGCAATAGGGCAGCAATGCATAAGAGCGGGACATAGTATATGTTAGAACAAATCTACGAATTACTTGCAAAATCCTTGCAAACCGGTAACCGAAAGATCCAAGGTATTGAGCTATGTAACCACTTTCCTTAAGGTTTATTTCGGTATACGAAATATCCTTAGGGAAACAACAACAACCAAATATGAAGTGAACATGTGTAAAGGGAGAGGTTGATAGAGATGTAGAGAGATTGAAGTTTTGTTACTAAAGAACACAACACAACAACACAAGAATACTTGAACCTAAAACTCTTTTAATCTCTTTTCTTCTCTTGTGTTTTTAATCAATTCAATGCATCCAAGTAACAAGCAAGAAATCTAGGGTATTTATATGTATACCATGAAGAGAGATCTCCCTAAAAAACCAAGCAAAAAGCGGCAACAAACCGGGAAAAAATGGGCAAAAAACTGCCAATACAGACCTGTGTGTTGACACCCAGATCGACACACTGTGCCTGTGTGTCGACAAATAACTTTTCTCCATGTGCTTCTGTAAAAGGCTATGTATTGACACACGGGCCATGTGTGTCGACACACAGATGTTCCCCTGTGGTTTTATTGGTTTCTGTGTCGACACACATGGCCCATGTGTCGACACACACCCCCACCAAACTTTAAACACTTAAATAAATATCGGGACAATCTCAAACTCATCTTATACATGTATTATTCAACACACATTTTAAAAATACATCAACAATCCCCCGCCATTTTTAAAATACAAGCAATCTCAAAATTAACATCTTAGTAAAAGGAGGCCTTATTGTGCATCATCGAGGGTGTCTCACGATTGAACTCCCAGCTAGTGAAAAGACCATACGGTTAATCGGATTAAAAACGGTAGGCCAAGCTTTGAACCATACAACCCATTTGACTAACCGACCATCTAATCACGTATAAGGCGTACTCCCTGTACACACCCTACAACTCCCAGATTGACACATTTGTGGCCTTGTGTCCTGTACCCTTCGTGAGTGTTTCAGAGCCAAACCCTTAGTCAAAAATCACCCCTTTGAAGCGGCCAAACTTCAACACACACTAAGGTGGACCTCATTGATCATGTCCCTGCGACGTGACATTCAATAAGTTCTAGAACTAGGTCCATTAAGGGCTTTTGCTCATCCTCTTTGAATCTCTGACGCAGGAATCAAGCACTTCACACTTGGGATGGAAAAATTCTTATTTAGTGCTTGCAGTCACACAGATGACAAGTCTCTCTCTTAAACCCCAGACCTAGCATCATACTAGGTGTCGAGTTGAGGGCCTATCATGGGCGACTAATAATGACAGGTTTCAACCCCATCCCTTTACTTGATTTTAGAACCAAATCTCTAGCCAGACCTTTTGTAAACGGATCCGCTAGATTCTGACTGTTCTCACGAAGTCCACAGTGATAACACCTTCTCGAACAAGGTGTCTCACTATACTATGCCTTACACTAATGTGTCTAGACTTCCCGTTATCCACATCACTGTACGCTCTGGAAAGTGTTGCTTGACTATCACAGTGGATAGATATTGGTGATATTGGCTTAGGCCACAAAAGATATCTCATACAAGAGATTCTTTAACCACTCAGCCTCTTTAGCCATAGACGCGAGAGCTATAAACTCCGCCGCCATTGTTAAATCATATATGCAAGTTTGTTTCTTAGAACCTTAAGAAACTGCACCCCCACCAATTAGGAATACCCATCCACTCGTGGATACATGATCCTCCACATCAGAGATCCAACTTGTATTAGAGTACCCTCCCAAAATAAGAGGATACCCTGCATAAGAAAGACCATGGTTTATAGTCTTCTTAAGGTACTTCAGTACCCAATGCATTGCATCCCAATGCATCTTACTCGGATTACTAGTATATCTACTCAGCTTTCCAACAACAAAGGTGATATCGGGCGTTGTGCTCGTCATAGTGTACATGAGACAGCCAATGGCTCGTGCATACTCTAGTTGTGATACTGGAGCTCCATCATTCGGTACTAGTTTCACACTAGGATCCATTGGAATGGGTACCGGTGCACAATCAAAGAAATGGAACTTTTTCAACACATTTTCAACATAGTGAGACTGTGTTAAGGAAATGGTATCACAATTTCTTACAATCCTTATACTGAGGATTATCTCTGCCTCACCCATGTCTTTCATAGTAAGGTTTTTCGCGAGAAACTGTTTAGTTATCTCTACTTGTTCCACATCAGTACCAAAATCAGCATGTCATCAACATATAAACATATAACGACCCCTTTGCCATTATCAAACTTGCTATAGACACGTTTATCTGATTCGTTTATAACGAATCCGTTGTTTAGAACAACCTGATCAAACTTCAGGTGCCGCTACTTCGGGGCTTGCTTTATCCCATACAGAGATCGTATGAGTTTACACACTTTTCTCTCTTGGCCAAGAACAACAAAACCTTCCGATTGTTCCATGTACACTTCCTCTTCTAGCTCACCATTCAGGTATGTCATTTTGACATCCATTTGGTGTATCGCTAGTTTATAAATTGAGGCAAGGGCTATCAAAACCCTTATCGTCAATATTCTTAACACGGGGGCATACGTGTCAAAGTAGTCCAATCCATGTTTTTGGGTGAACCCTTTAGCTACCAATCGGGCCTTGAACTTATCTATTGTTCCATCGACTTTCATTCTCTTTTTGAAGATCCATTTACATCCTATAGGTTTACTACCTCATGGAAAATCCACCAATATCTAGGTATTATTCCTAATGATGGAATCTATCACATCATTCACAGCCTCCCGCCAAAAGGAGGCATCATGAGACCTCATCGCCTCATTAAACGTCATGGGATCAGCTTCCATGACACAATAATATGGAACCACTTGGTCCACATCGTTCCTCGAACCTTATACCAAAAACGTGTAGAAGTCCAAACCGAAAGATTTCTCTTTCCTTGCTCTCTTACTCCTTCGGAGTTCTAGAGCACTTTCAGGGACATCTTCTCTCTCATGATGAATATCGTCATATGACACTTGAGCGTCACTCTCAATCGGTACATAATCCCTCGGTCTAGGGATAGAGATAAATTGATTCTCATCAAGTAAAGCGTCTCTCGATTCTATTATTGTATTCACATTGATATAATCATTAGATTCAATTACATAGAACCGATATGCCTTGCTATGAGACGCATATCCGACAAAGATGGAATCAATGCCTCTTTCACCTAACTTGTTACGTTTAGGTTCAGGCCGTTAGCATTGTCTCATCCCAAAATCCATCACTGAGACCGGAATAAGGTAACATTGAGTTAATCATTTTAATTAGAGTTCGGTTTTTCCTCTCAGCCATGCCATTCTGTTGTGGCGTATACGGAGCAGTTATATCATGTATAATTCCGATGGTTTCAAAATAATTGGAATCATAGTATTCCCCACCACAGTCCGACCTAAGGCGCTTGAGGAAGGTCTCACAGTGTAGTTCAGTTTCTACTTTATATACTTTAAATCTATCAAACGTGTCATCTTTGTGATTTATGAGATATACATAACAAAATCTCGAACAATCGTCTATAAATGTTATTAAATATCGCCTTCCAGGTAAACTCGGTGTGTTCTTGAAATCACATAAATGCCATGTACAAGGTCAAGTAAATTAGTCACTTCTTTGCATTGAAGGAAATGGCAATCTTGTTATTTTTCTACGTTTTGCATTTATCATCAATTTTATCTATGTGAGATATCAACGAAGAATTAACCATTTCATGCATTCTACGAAAATTTACATGACCTAATCTTTAATGCCACAAAACCGACGAGTCAAGCATATAAACTGAAGTATCAATTTTATTATCAACGTTCATTTTGAACATGCCATTACATAGATAACCTTTACCAACAAAGACCCCTCCTTTCGACAATACAAACTTGTCGGCCTCGAAGACCAACTTGAACCCAAACCGATTTAATAGGTCACCAGACACGAGGTTCATTTTGAACATGCCATTACATAGATAACCTTTACCAACAAAGACCCTTTTCGACAATACAAACTTGTCGGCCTCGAAGACCAACTTGAACCCAAACCGATTTAATAGGCCACCGGACACGAGGTTCTTCTTCACATCCGAAGCATAACATATATCGGTTAAAGTAAGGATTTTTCTAGAGATAAAAAGCAAATCCACTTTTTCCTTCCCTTTAATCGGTATAGTTGTCCCATTGCCCGTGAACAACACAGTTCCATTGTCCATGGGTTCAAAAGTCATGAAGAACTCCTTGTCCTTACACACATGTCTCGTGCCCCTGAGTCAACCCACCAAGAGTTATCACTCTCAACTAGGTTGACTTCCGATATCATCGCCACAAACCTATTGTTTAAATTTTTTGCACGATGATCAAGCCCCTCGCCTTTCTTATTTTTAAGTCAGTAATAGTCCCTACGTAGGTGACCGGGCTTCTGACACTCCCAACAGACCATCTTCAACCTCTTGTCATTTTTCTTCTTTTGGAAGTGTCCGGTTCTCTTGGTTCCTTTACTCGAATGGCCTTCTTCTGTGACATTGATTTTACCAACATCACCAGGGCGGTCTTTGTTATCATCTTGTACCATGTAGCGTTCCTCAACATGCAAGTGGTTAGCCAACTCCTCAATTGATATCTCTTCCTTTTTATGTTTGAGACTTTTCTTAATGTCTCTCCATGAAGGCGGAAGTTTGTCAATTAAGAAAGAAACGACTATGGTATCATCTATGTTCATTTTATATTGTTTGCAATTACTCAAAATTCGTTCAATTTTATGGAATTGCTCCATGAAAGGACGATCATATACCATTTTGTGATTATTAAATTGACTAACCAGAAATTTTTTGCTTGTTGCATCCTCGGCCATGTAGCATGCCTCAAGTGCATCCCATAATTCCTTTGCGGTCGGCACATTCGAGTAGATGTGAAACAGGGCGTCAGTCATATCTTTGAGTATATGCTCTCTGCAGATGTAGTCATCATTCTCTCATTTCAACCTGGCCTTCTGCTCGGCCAAAGTCTCCTCCTCCTCATAAGCGGGGGAGGGGAATGGTGTGTTCAACACATACACCACATTCAATGTAGTTATGAGGAAGTGCATCTTCCTCTGCCATCGGCGGCAATTACCATCATCAAGCCTATCTAACTTCACAAAGTTGGCTATCATTTCCCTCAGTGATGAAGCCATATCCCAAACTAAAAGCTAAACCTTAAGATTGTTAGAACAAATCTACGAAATACTTGCAAAATCCTTGCAAATGGGTAATCGAAAGATCTCAGGTATTGAGGCTATGTAACCACTTTCCTTAAGGCTTATTTTGGTATACGAAATATCCTTGGGGATACAACAACAATCAAATATGAAGTGAAGATGTGTAAGGGAGAGATTGATATAGATGTAGAGAGATTGAAGTTTTGTTACTCAAGAACACAACACAACAACACAAGAACACTTGAACCCAAAGTTCTTTTAATCTCTTTTCTTCTCTTGTGTTTTTAATCAATTCAATTCATTCAAGTAATAAGTAAGAAATCTAGGATATTTATATGTATACCATGAAGAGAGACGTCCCTAATAAACCAAGCAAAAAGCCACGACGAGCAGGGAAAAAACCGCGCAGAAAACCGCCAAAATAGATCTGTGTGTCGACACACAACTTTTCTCCGTGCGCTTCTGTAAAGGGCTATGTGTTGACACACGGGCCATGTGTGTCAACACACAGATGTTCCCCTGTGGTTATGTTGGTTTGTGTGTCAACACACATGGCCCATGTGTCGACACACGCCCCTAGCAAACTTTAAACACTTAAACAAATATCGGGACAATCTCAAACTCATCTTATACACATATTAAACAACATTTTGCATATTATTCAATACACATTTTGAAAATACATCAACAGTATAAAGTGAGTAATACGAAGCATAACGCCCTAGAGGAGAACTTCAAGGCAATACCATGCACCACAAGGCAAAGCAAAATAAGTAAGTAAACAGATAGGCAAATAGGTGCACCCTACTATGTTCTATACGCTTAGGAACACTAGTGTAGCAGAATAAGTAGCGGTACTGAGGCCGCTACATCTGCTACCGATATGCTAGTTCTCCATCGAGTTCTATCTAAGGCCATCCCCTCCCGTAGGTTTAGATGGGTGAGGTCTTGACATATTGATTGCAATCATCCCTTCTTTTGGCCAGCTTCTTCCTCTCCTGCCTAGCGTAGTATAGAGCTGATCGCATCTCCTGACTAGAGTAGTGGTTGGTCTCCTCCTAACATGCTCAAACCACTTCAAACGTTGCTCCTTTATTTTATCCTCTATTAAGGCCATATGCCCAAACCACTTTGCCTCTATCAAATTTTCTAGCTTAAATCTTGAAAAGACCTAACCCAATTCACTGAATATCCGAGATAACTTGAATACTAAATAATCTGACGCGATACTTGACCCGATTTGACGCGAAACTCGAATAACTCAGACTCAAAATGAATCGCTTCAACCATACTAAGTCAAACGCAATGTGAACCGCTCTGGTCAACTCAAAGTCATCCCCTAAGCCACTCGATTAATCGATTGTTGTCTAGATTTAATTGCTTTCCAATTAGCTTTAGTTATTTAAACATGCCTCAACAAACTCCATTAACAAATCGCTTGAAAATAAGTTGACTTTTGCTAAATATCGATTCCTCGTGAATATAAAACCCATATACTCACCAATGCCTACAATAAACTCGCATTCTTGTGAGTGCAAAATTTTTCATACACATTAAAACCTCATTGAGTTTCTTGTTGTTAAGCTAGCATTTGCAAATTGAATTGGTGTGCTTTGAGTATTATGCTTGATGTACATTCTCTCATATCAGAGTTAATTCCCTTTTGACGCAGAGAACGAAAGTAGTATATTTTTAGGACACGTCAGTAGTAGTACAGGCGTGTGTGGGCATGTACAGGGAGGGGGAAAGCAGAGTCACATGGTGGCATGGATGTGCTCAGAAAGAGCGAGAAAGAAAGTAGTCCAAAGCACAGGAGCCACTTTTTGATTGCCTTCGCCCACAAGAGTAATACTACTCCATCCAAAGTGGTTTCCCACTTGCACATATTTATATTTATTATATATAAAAAGAAAGCGGTGGTTGGTGTTGCCAGTAAAAGGGGGAAAAAAGAATTGGGGCTGCATATCCCTCCCCAACCTTTTTCCTTTTATAAAAAAAAAAAAGAGAGAGAGACAACTGAAAAGTCTAGTCGACGCTGACAGCAGCACACTGAGTTACCCAGCCCCATCCACACACATCACAGTGTGAAATCGCTAATGTAAGTAGTATTTGTACTATTTAGTCAATTATTAATTAATTAATCGTTAAAAGGATACAGCCGGTGCCGGGTACCGGTTACCGGTTACCGGTTAAGATTGAGAGGGCTACTACTAGTACTACATCTACATTTCCCAGATTTACCAATTTCCTTCGTCTTCTTTTCTTGCCCGGAAAGAAAGGCTGCGGAGAAAGAATCCATTGTTGATCGGACCTCTCTACAACTAACAACTACAACTACAACTACAACTACAACGTACAACTTACACACCATTGTTGGTTTGTTTATTTGTTGGGTGTGATTGAGAGCAAAATGCATCTCTACAATGCATGGCTTCCTCCTCCACTCGTCGAGGAAACCAAGAGAGAGAAAGAATCCTTCGCCCGTGTTGTCGATTCCGTCCGAGATTCCTATCTCCCTCGCGATCCTGATTCTGTCTACGCCACTCTCAAGTGGATTTCCGTCCTCGACCTGTCAGTACCCGACTCCCACTTTCTACTTTTCCTGTTAATTTCCTTGTTCCTTCACTTTTTTAAGGTTTCTTGTGTCAAATTTTTTTTTTTTTTTGCTTTAATTTTCAAACTCACAGCATGTCTCCTGACAAGTTACATAATAGTCAATGCATGGATCTCTCGCATAGCTAGAAGAATGCCTCTCCTCTCCCGAATTAACTTGGATCCTTACATATGGGACTGCACGCCATCCCCCATTTTCTCCCTTAACTCTTTAATTATGTAGTTCAAAAAAAAAAAAAAAAAAAAAAAACCGATTGGTTATAATTACTGGTAGATGCTCCTTGTTACTCGTCCATTCCTAAGCCCTGAGTTGATATCGCTCCTCTGATGGTGTACTAATCAGCCTAGCTAAGCTGTTCCAAGTTAACAGTATAATTCCATATTAACTTGCTACTATCGAATCATTTTTGAGCTAATACCTTTCCCTTAAAGGGCTCTTGAAGGAGCCCTTAGCTCTTAATAGTTTTTATCAAACTGTTCGCGAAGGTTAACGAGTCGAACACTCACTGTTCGAACTCAGCTCACTAACCTTATCGATAATGGACATGAACGAGACTCGTTGGATCTTGAATACAAGTAGTTCATCAAACTTTGTTTTGTTTACCCCCTGCATATGGTCATCTTATCTTTGCTTTTCCTGTACCAAGTTTACCTGTCCCTTCAAAATGGTTGTCAAATCCATGTTCTAGCTTTTTGTAGCTTGCTTTTTACCTCAGAATCAAGTCTTAAGTTAAGTCTCTTGACTATCGTTGCATGATAAATGTAAACTACGAATTAGATGGAGACATGTCTATATTCCTGACAAAAAAAAACTGATGGATCAATAGTGTGGAAGCCAAACTGTGAATCTGTGTAATTAAACGGTTAAAAAGCTCTGAGTTAGATCTTCACGTTATGATCCTTCTAGTGGTAAATGGTTGGACTGTTCAACTGCAATGGGGGTAAGAGATACATGGTATAGGCTATTGTCTCCATGAATGCCATAGCTAAAAACAAGAGAAAAATGGAGCAGTTGGGGGCTGCATGTTTTTTGTGGAGGGATGGAGTTTGGTTGTAGCTGACTAGTTGTGATAATGGCAGGGCAGAACTGTTTCAGAGGCAATCTGGATCAAGAAACCTTTGTGGAAACAACCATAAAGTGGGTTGGTCCGCGTGCAAGTAAACCTGTGCCTGATGAGGCAAGAAATTCACGTGGTGACATCTGAAGAGGGAAATGACGTTCACGAAGTCCCTATGTTGTACATATGTAGATGTATATTCTTTTTCTGGATGATTCTAGAGCATTCTAGTGCTCTAGGGAATGATAAGTTCTAGAGCTTGCTTGAACCTTCAAAACCTTCTTGTATTGGCTTGTATAGAAGAGCTTCTAGAAGCTCCTTTGTTCCCTAGGTTAAGCTTTCTAGGGCAAGCCACGGGGAGGCGTGCCCTAAAAGCCTCCCCAAGGCGCCACCTCTATGTCGTTGCTACAATGAGTCGGTTGGCCCTGCCGGGGGGGGGGGGGGGGTGGGGTTGCCATTTGATGGACCCTCTAGCCTTGTGTGTATAACATTGTCCCAGCAATACAAAGCATTCTTTCCCTTTACTTGTCCCTTACTTCTCAAACCTTCACGTCCAAGTAGGAAAGCTATGTTGTAGGCTGACTTAGTTCTCGTTTGGGTGTCCCGAATAACTAAGACAGCGCAAGTTGGTAGTCCAAATGCCAGCTTGCGACAGTTGGTAGTCCAAATGCGAGCTTGCGACAGTTGGTATTAGATGCTTTGCTCCATAGTTACGATTGATGCATGTAAGGCTGCGCAAGTGTTGGGCAAGGTTGCGCTAGGTTGTGCAAGTGTTGCCCTTTGGTTGCGCTAGTGTTGCGCCAGGGTGCGCTTGGATTGTGCCAGGTTGCGTAAGTGTTTCCCTTTGGTGAGTAAGTGTTGCGCTTTGGTACGCGTTGTTGCTAGGTGTTTAGCAGGTGGTGCGCTGGGGCGCAGCAAGTGTGCTTATTTGCGCAGGTGGTGCACCTAGTTGCACAAGTGTCACGTGTGATTGTGCTTGGGGTGCATGTTGGTGCGTGGGTGTTGCACCTGAGTTATCTCATGGTGACCCATTGTTGCTGGTAGTGCAGAGCCTGTGGACATGATGGAATCAACCTTGACAGATGTGGAGGCCTGTGTCGCTGTTAAGGGTAAGAGGTCCAACAAGGACCTCACGGAGCACATGGACCGTGTCGAAGTGACGGCTGTGGAGCTGTCCAAGCAATCGGATGTGCTTGTTACCAAGGTCCAGCGCATGCTATCAAAGGATGGTCAGGATGACCTAAGAGGGCATTTGATGGAGGCGCTGAACTCCAATACTCACCTGCTGAGACAGAAGTGGATGCGCGCCTTGATGTGCTTATTGAGCCGTTTGAGGGAATCCATGCTAAGGCGTCGACGCTTGAAGCAGAGGTGAAGGCTTATAAGGAAGACTTGGCGTTATGCAAGGCTATCGTAGCCAACAGTTCAGGCTCAACGCTTGTTAGTGAAGATGGACGTCTCTCGTCCCAAGTCATACGATGGTAGGTGTTATGCAAGGCTATCGACGCCCTTCTTGTCAGGTTCAACAAGCCTATGGTGGAGGTGAAAGAGGGAAGACATTGCAAGGGAAGCCCTTGTCATTGACACGTAGGATGTCTTTAAGAAGATTTGCGTGTGTAGTTCTATTTGGAGGATGCCGAGGATGAGGCGCGACCCCATTTGGGATGCTTGAAGCATGCGAGCTTGATCCGGGATTACGTTGACGAGTTTACTGAGCTCGTCCTCGAGATTCCATATCTCCCTGAATGAGTTTGGTCCAAGCAGGAGTTACAACGTTGAGATGTCCAAGACCTATCTGTTGCAGTAGTGGCAGCCGAGTTGGTGGAATATCGAAAGGAGGTGCCGGAGCATATTGACAAGAGAGCTGGCAAGGCTAAAAGTGGGGTAGAGAAATCAAAGGAGAAGCCACGCAACTGTCGTCACAAAGGTAAGTTCAAGGAACCTTGGACTCCTAAGTGTTTCTTTCATGAGGGCACGCACATGAAGCCCGAGTGCCCTAAGCCGAAGGCACTCAACACCCTAATCTTGAGAATGGATGAAGATAGCGCAGAGGCTTTGGATGCTAACGTGATGGGGTGCCTCCAGCTATTGAGCACAACTTCTAAGGTTAAGCCTGGGAAGGACCCAGGGCCAATGTATACGACAATTTGGGTGACTAGCTACGATGCGCACACGCACACGTGGATACAGGCGCAACGCACAACTTTGTCTTAGAGGACGAAGTTAGGAGATTGGCGCTTCGGGTAGCTAAAGATGGAGGTTGGCTCAAGACGGTGAAGGGCGATACTTTACCAAGCGTGACCTACACTCAAGATACTACCAGGTCTGAATTGCTGAAGGTGATGAACCAAAGACAAAGTATGTGATCTAGTGTTGTTCCTTTGAGTTCCTAGTGGTGTCGTATGGCCTCACTAATGCTCCGGGCACGTTTTGAACGCTAATGAACAACATCTTCCATCCATATTTGGATAAATTTGTGGTGTTGTACCTCGATGTTATTGTGGTATACAATGCCACACTGGAAGATCATGTTCATCCTTGAGGATGGTTTTCTAGGCATTAGGTGACCATGAGTTATACGTAAAAAGGGAGAAGTTCTTTTACACAGCAGGAAGTGACTTTCTTGCGTAACAAGATCCGCGAGGGGAAATTGCTCATGTAGCCCGATGAAGTGAACTCCATTTTGGAATGGGAGCCTCCCTCTAGCATGACAAAGTTGAGGTCATTCCTGGGGATGGAAAACTATTACTGATGCTTCATCAAAGGATAATTAAGTATAGCTGCATCCCTTACCACCGTGCTTAAGAAAGGGGAGATCTTGGTGCTGGGATGAAGCATGTCAAAAGAACTTAAAGAAAGCTATGATCGAAGAACCGTTACCAAAGTTGCCGGACTATATCAAACCTTTGAGGCACACACAGACACCTCTGAGTTTGCTATTGGAGGGGTGTTGGTGTAGGATGAGCACCCTATTGCCTTCGAGAGTCGTAAGTTGAACGACATCGAGAGGTGATACACCATGCATAAAAAGGAGATGACCGCCGTTATCCATTGTTTGCATACTTAGAGACATTACTTCCTCGGATCCAAGTTCGTTATCAAGAATGATAATGTTGCAGCAAGATACTTAGAGACTTCGAAGAAACTCAGCCCAAATCAAGCATGATGTAGGATTTCTTGGTGGAGTTTGATTATGTTGTGGAGTGCAATTTGGGAGAGCTAATCAGGTCGCTGACGCCCTTAGCTGTAACGCTGAATTTTTAGCACGGAGCAAGGCGTCTAGCTCGTTGCTTGATCGTGTGAAGGAGGGGTTATCGCATGATCCCTTTGCTCAGATGATAGCACAGGTGGCAAAGGACGCTTTTGGATGAAGGGACTTGCTCTTTACAAAGGTGACCAAGTGTATGTTTTGAATCGAAACAACCTGAGGAGGGACATCTTGAGGGAATGTCACGACTCCAAGTGGGCTGGTCATCCTGGTGCAACACGTATGCTGGCGTTGGTCAGCCAGGCGTACTAATGGCCGCAACTCTATGATGATTTGGTGTCCTACTTGCGCACTTGTTTGGTGTGCCAACAGGATAAGATCGAGCAACATCTTGGAGGATTGTTGGAGCCCTTGCCTGTCCTGGAACTCCCATGGGAGAGTATCACTATGGACCTTATAGTGGCGCTTATAAATTGGCAGGAGTTGGCTCCATAGTGGTGGTGGTTGATAGGTTCACCAAGTACAAGATTTGAACTTCTCCATGAGCTTTCATCCACAAACGGATGGCCAAACGAAAAGGGTGAATGTGCTACTGGAGCTATACTTGCGACACTACGTGAGCTTTAATCAACGAGACTGGGCCAAGTTGCTAAACATTGCCCAGTTCTCATATAACCTCCAATGAAGTGAGTCAACAGGCAAGATTCCATTAAGCTGGCCATAGGATATCAGCCTTTGACCTGTGCGACGTTCGCTGCTAATTACACTAGGTGGAGTCCTGGTGTTTTTAAGATGACAAAGGGTTGGCAAGAGCAGCATGACATTGCTCGTGCGCATCTGGATAAGATGGCAAAGAAGATGAAAAGGTGGGAAGAGCAGAAGAGAAGACATTAGGAGTTCTCTGTTGGTGACCTAGTAATGGTTAAGCTCCTTCCTGGACAGTTCAAGACGCTACAGAGAGTACACAAGGGGCTGGTGCGCTGATATGAATGGCCTTTTCCTATCTTGAAGATCGGGAAGGCATCTTATGGACTAGAGTTACCACCAAAGTTGAAGATCCGCCTAGTCTTCCATGTGAACATGATGAAGCCTTATCATGAAGACCGGGAAGATCCTTCAAGAGGAGATTCAAAACGAGCTCCAACTGCCACGATCACTTTCTTTGACAAGTAGGCGGAAGAGATCTTGGAAGATAGAGTGGTTCGTAGATAGGGGTGTATTTAAGCCAAGCCGAGCCGAGCCTGCCAGGCTTGAGGCTTGGCTCGTTAGCTTTAAGCTTGGCTCGGGCTCGGCTCGAAGCTCGCTGAGCTTTGAAAGTTCAGGCTCGAGTTCGGCTCGGCTCGGCTCGATCAAAGCTCGGTGAGCTTCAAATTAGGCTTGCATTATTTCGGTTCATTTAAGCTCAATATAGGCTCGTTTGGGCTCGTTTAAGCTCGGGCTCAGCTCATTTAGGCTTTAATATGGCTTCATTGGGCAATATTTAAGCAAATATATTATATTAAAAAAACTCGCTTAGGCTCGTTTAGGCTACCGAGCTTACGAGCTCGAGCTTCACTAAGCTCGGGCTCGGCTCGATAGTCTAAACGAGCCGACTTGGCTTGGCTCGAGTTCAAAGCGAGCCGAGCTTTATGACGAGCCGGCTCAGCTTATTTACACCCCTATTCGTAGATGCTGAGTGCCCCAGTGATGGGAGTACTTTGTGGGATGGAAAGGTTTGCTTGCAGCTGAGACTACATGGGAAATAAAGGATGCATTGTGGCAATTCAGAGATCTGCTGCAAAAGTATCATGACAATGCTCCAGGGATGATGCGAGCTCCATTGGGGGAGGATATCACGGGGTGACACACCGAAGAGGGGAAAGACATTGATGAAGTCCCTACGTTGTATATATGTAGATGTGTATTCTTTTTCCGGATGATTCTAGATTGTTTGAGTGCCCTAGGGAGTGCAGTAACATGGGATCTAGACCCGCTCGCAACCTTCCATGAAATTCTTGCATTTACTTGTACACAAGAGCTTCTAGACGCTCCTTTGTTCACTAGGTTAAGAAAGGGAAGCTTCTAGGGCAAGCCGAGGAGATGCGTGCCCTAGAAGCCTCCCCAAGTCAGTGCCCCCTCCCCCCAAAAAAATTCGGTGCTACAGTAATTCAGTGCCTCAATTATAATTTGATGGGCATCCACCAACCCTCTAGCGTTGTGTGTGTATAGCATTCCCTTGCTTCTCACTCCCAAACACTCCTAAACACCACTAAGCCTCCATTCCTCCAAGTAGGAATGGGGCGTCGTTGGGTTGACTTAGTAGCCATCTCGGCGTCACGAGTAACTAAGGCTGCTCAAGTTGGTAGTCCAAAAGCCAGCTTGTGACATAACGCTATCCCTCACTGCAAACATCATTTTCTCTCACTGTTTTTCTTTTATGATATTTGTTATGAACACACTTTATAGATTTTCACTTCTTTAGTTTTTCCTTTGTACCCTCTTGGAAGTGTCTGTTAATTCCTTGTACTTAATACATGAGACTGAAATTTTCTTTTGCATCCCCTTAATTTTTTACTTTCAGTTTCATAAAGGCGAAAAGTGAATTATGTCTGGAGGATGTAAGCGCTGTTGTGGAAATTGGGTTAGAAATTTTTCATGTGTCTGACAACAAACTCTATGCACAGGTAATCTTTTTCTGATGTGATCTCATGCTAATGGAATGCCTTTGTTTCAAGTCTTTTAGCAGAATAAAATACTCTTTGTGTTTGTCAGGTTAGATGGGGAAATATACTTGTCAAAATAATAAACAAATACAGGAAGAAGTTATGTCTGACAGTTAAGTGGCAGCTATTATATGATACACTTGTCCGGACGCACTTCAAGAGGTAAATGATTCCTACTTTGCAGTATTTGACTAGTCTACATTGCAAGAACCTGCAGGAATTAGCACTTTTGATAATTGTTCTACAGGAACAAGCTATCATCTGTATTTCTTTTTGATGATTGGATTTATTAGCTTTTCAAGGCCCTTATGTTGTGCTGGTCATTTTGTTTTTCATTCGTTGAACTGAATTCAGAGAGGCCACATTGAATGACGAAGTCAAGAGTTCAATGTATATGCGCTCGAAAAGTGTAATCTGTCTGGCTAGTGCTCGTCTTTCTTTGCTTTAGAAATTTCTCTCTTGTGCTGCTTGGTTGCTCCTTTGCATCTTGCTCGTTAGAATGCTTCATCTAGAAGCTGCAACTCCTTTCTTTTGCATCATTAAGGCTTTGTTCGCTTTTTCACTTGCCCTTGTCATAGGAAGCATGCTTCCAGTTCTCTTTTTTCGAACGCACGGTGACTCTTAAATATCTCCATTTCAGAGGCACGGGCCCAGAGGGCTGGAGGATAAAACAGAGGCATTTTGAGACTGTCACCTCTCTCGTTCGATCTTGTCGGCGGTTCTTTCCTGCAGGTTCTGCTGATGAAATATGGTCTGAGTTTAGGTATTGGTTTCTTGCTTTGTCATTGCTGTTATTATTGGTTTCTGTGAGTTAGCATGTAAGCTGTTTTAGTTAAATACTGCATTCAGTCTGGGGGGATGGGGGATTCAGCACCTTTATCTAATGTGGTGATTGAAATTTGCAGGCCTCTTTTGGAAAATCCATGGCACAATTCATCCTTTGAAGGCTCTGGGTTTGTGAGGCTTTTTCTTCCAACAAATTTGGAAAACGAGGGCTTCTTCTCACAGTAATGGCCTTTAATACATTGAAAAATTTACCATTGATTATGTGTGCTTTTCTCTCCCCTCTCCCCCTCAACCATGCTGACCAGAAAAATGATTTCCTGTTACTGGTTTTCCAGAGAGTGGATCGAAATATGTTTAGCAACATGGAACTCAATTCCGAATTCCCCATTTTGGAACAGCCAATGGTCTGCTGTTCTTGCTCGAGTTATAAAGAACTATGATAATATCACTTGGGAGCCTTTCTTGCCAATGCTTTTCACTAAATACTTGAATATGTTTGAGGTAAGAGTTTTGAACTTCTAAATGGTCTCATACTTATCCTCTCATATTGTGTCATATGCAAATTGACATGAAGGTAGTAATTTGTTTATGATTCTCTTGGATTGTTCACTAAGTGCTTCATTCAAGCCCGAAATATGACTGCTAGTGCTTGATAAACGGGTATCCACTAGAAATGCTTCCCCTCTAAAAAGATAAAAGGGAAGGAAGGTAGAAGTCTTAACTTCTCAGCTTTGCTATTTCTGACCTCTAGTTGAAGTTTGTTGGATTCTGATTTACGACCTTTTCGTTGAACTTTGTAGAATGCTCATGCATGTCTGTAGAACCTATCACTTTATCAAGCTGGAGCATATTTGGTTGACTAGTCACTGGTTACTTGTGTGACTGGTTTCTGCATCTTTTCTGTTTGCTTCTAATTTATTCCTTCTGCACCTTGCAGAAACTAAGATAATACTTTTTCTTCTCCATCTCTCTTTCTATTAGATTTTGCATTAGTTTTGACATTGTCAATGTGCAGTCTAAAAAGACACAATGATGTTTTCTTGTGATTTCAGGTTCCTGTAGCTAATGGTGGAGGTTCTTACCCCTACTCTGTGGATGCTCCTAGAAATACGAGGTTTTTGTTCTCCAATAAGACATCTACTCCATCGAAGTCCATTGCAAAATCAATTGTAAGATCAGTGAATTAATCCCAAAAACTGTGGTCTTGGATTGTTCCAAACCATACAGGCATCAACGATTGGCTGTTCTTTGTGGTTGAGGGCTCATTATCATATTACTGCCATTGCAGGTTTATTTACTCAGACCTGGAAGTTCAGCTCAAGAGCATCTTGAGAAGCTGGTCAACCTCTTGGAACAGTGCGTTTCCTCAAATTTTTGCGTCTAAGTCAATTGATGTATCTGAATTATTATTCAACTGATTCATGTTGTGTGCACTTGGCTTGTCGTTGCAGATATTACCATCCCTCTAATGGTGGTCGCTGGACCTATTCTTTGGAGCGTTTTCTGCTGTACTTGGTTGTAATGTTCCAGAAACGCCTAAAACAAGAGCAATTGTAAGAAATTGTCTACTGGATGATACTAAATATGTTTAAGCGTATTGGCATGGATTATTATTATTTTTCATGCAGGACTGCTGACAGAAATAGACATGTAGAGCTGTTTTTGGGACCATTGCTGAGGAGATCATTTGTCAATGTTATGTTGAAGCTGATTGATCGTGGTCAATATAGCAAGAGTGGACATTTGTCAGAGACAGTTGCTGCCGCAACTTCAATTCTGTCTTATGTAGAGCCCTCTTTGGTCCTTCCCTTTGTAGCTTCTCGATTCCATATGGCTTTGGAGACGGTTAGTAGTTTCTAGTCTTTCCCTGTCATCAGAATACCTTTTTGTATGCTTTCTAGAGAAAGCAAAACAATGAATCAGATACTAATTCTCATCTTTATACATTTCCAGATGACCGCCACCCATCAGTTGAAGACTGCAGTCACATCTGTGGCATACTCTGGGCGATCTTTATTCTTTACATCTTTATTGGATTCCGCCTTCAATGTTGATGATCTTGGTGCTTCCAGTTCATTCATTGATGTTCTGATGATAGCTTTGTCAAATGCATTGCTTGGCATGGATGCTAATGATCCTCCTAAGACTCTGGCGACCATGCAATTGATTGGATCTATTTTCTCGAATGTTAGTACCCTCATGGTGTAGACATTTGCTGGTACTGGTTGCTGTCTAATTCAGCTGCTAATTTGTTGATTATTTGCAGATGGCAACTCTAGAAGATAATAATGATTCACTGTCACCATTGTCTGCCATCCGCTTCTCTGAATGGCTCGATGAGTTCTTTTGCCGTCTCTTTTCACTGTTACTACACTTGGAGCCAAGTAGTGTCACGTAAGCGATGCCATTCATATATCTTTCATATCCTCTGATTCCCTCTATCATTTTTGAAAAATGAAATCGAAAGCAGCAACTTGTCAATTTGAAGTCGCAAGCGGACAAATTTTCATCTTCGGATAGTGATGCACTAAATTAAGCATCTGAGTAGACTGGTCCCTCTTATTTGCTGTGAAGCATGGAATTAAATTGTGATTCAAGGGCACTTTGTGGTTGTGATGTCATGGTGGCAGTGCGCCATGTACATTATATATTGGGTCACGGCAATTGAAAAAACTAGAAGAATAACCATACAAACATTAATTTTTACACTATTTGATCGGGTTTGACATGTATATATTCTTCGATATTTTTGTTATTTAAATTATAATATATATGCATCATGAAGATCATTACAAAGGTACTGGTACATAATGTAGCTCAAATCCATTATGTGGTGACTGTAGTCTTATGTGATGATCTTTATTTGATCCCGTGCCGTGAAGTAGTTGGTTTGTTGATACTTTTTTCAAAATGAGGCTGAGCCTTGGCACAACGTTGGAGCAATCTAGCAATCTCAATCTCAACGCAGATAACCATTTTGCAATTGTGCTTTGTGCATCTGACCGTTCCAGATTCAGCAATGGCAAGAGCATCTGGACCGCTCTTCTTCTTGATCTTTGGGAGGAATGTTTTATGATTTGAAACTAGAATCGAGAGAGAAGGATCACCTATGCCACCATAAAATAACGAATGCTTAGGTCTCAAGCGGCATAATTTTTCAATAACTTTATGGTACACAGTTTTAGCATTATCGAATATTCCTCGTCCTTCTGCCGTTGCGTGGATGCACTTTGGTTTATATTTCTATGTACATGCAGTTGGAATGACTCGTTTATGGTACTGCAGGAATGAAGGCCTAAGTACCACAGCTGCGTCTGGAACTTTTCTTGTTGAAGATGGTCCTTATTACTTCTGCATGCTGGAAATCTTACTTGGAAGACTTTCCAAGTCTCTTTATAGTCAGGTTTCAGGTTTTCTAAGCCTGGTTTCACTTTTGTGCTTGATAAATGTCAAGGACAGAAAGACATCATACCTAGCTTTCTGTGATTCAGGCCCTGAAGAAAATTTCGAAGTTCATCCGGACCAATATACTTCCTGGGGCAGTTGCTGAGGTTGGACTTCTTTGTTGTGCATGTGTGCACTCAAATCCCGAAGAATCAGTTATTCATCTTGTTGGGCCTCTGCTATCCTCTGTTATATCGTCTTTGAGAGGGACACCTAGCACCGGTTTTGGAGGAAGAGACACTTTCAATGCTTCAGCTATGAACAAGGTTTTCTTCTTTGATTGGTCATCTTTTTCCTACATAAATATTTTAATAGGATGTTTGTGGGAAATAATCTTTGAATCTCTCCAGGAAAAGCCTACAATTTCTCCAGCACTTGAGACTGCGCTTGACTACCAACTGAAAGTCTTATCTGTTGCTATCAGTTATGGAGGTCTTCATCTACTACGCTACAGGGATCAATTCAAAGAAGCTATCACTTTAGCTTTTGAATCACCATCTTGGAAGGTTCTTTGTTCATTCACTTATTGATTGGTGGTTCTTGTTGTATGGAACAAAATATATTTCAATGTGTGGCTACTTTATTACCCCAATTTGTCCTTGATTTTGGGGGTTGGCTGTCTGTTTAAACATTTTGCTATCTATCTGATCCAGGTCAATGGGAGTGGTGACCATGTACTCCGATCCCTCTTGGGGAGCTTGGTTCTTTATTACCCTATTGACCAGTACAGGTATTGTTTATACACTTGCACACATGTGGACACAAATGGTTCCTGCACTATGCGCTTCCCCCCCCCCCCGCCCTCTCAACAAAAAACAAAAGAAATCTGACATATGAACAGGTGTATTTTGCATCATCCTGATGTGCCTCTCATGGAGAAATGGATCAATACAAAAGATTATACAAATGATGAGTCTTTGATGGCCCCAAAGTGGCATGTTCCAGTTGAGGAAGAAATATTATTTGCAAATGAACTTCTGAACCTGCATTTTCAGTCAGCACTGGGTGACCTTCAGAGAATATGTCAGGATAAAATTCATCCTGATGCAGGTGACTTGTTTAATTTTCTTTCACAAAATAAACCTATAACTCATTTTGGAAGACGTTGTTCCTAAAACCCAAATGAGCTTAGTTCCTTATTTCAGATTTAGTTTTAATATTGGTGGTTTATGATCTCCAGTAGTTTCTGATATCATCCTAATTTATGTAAGGCTTGAGGAAAAAAAGGGAATAATTATGTTGCATGTACTAGTTTTAGTTTTTTCTGCCAATTTGTTGTTCTGTGATGAAGATATTGATTATTTTTTGATATGTTGCAATGGGCAGGAAATGAGAAAGATCATTTGAAGGTCACCCTTTTGCGCATTGATTCTTCATTGCAAGGCGTGTTGTCATGCTTGCCAGATTTCAGTCCATCTTTCACGAATGGAAATGCTGAAGATTCAGGCCATGGTTACTTGGTGGCTGGAGCTGCAGGTTCTCCAGTTGGATGTGCTGGAATGCGAGAGATGGCCGCAGAGATCATACATTCAGCATGCAGGTTTTTGCTCAGCTGTATATTGGGTTCTGAAGATTTACTAAAAATTTAAGTTAGAATATAAATTTTCCTCTAAATTCTTAGTAGTAATTAATACCTGCTATTCATTTTATTCTTTGATTTTTCCTGACTATTTACTAATTTGTTCTGTTCAGTTAATTCGCTAACTTCGCTGATACTCTGATGTGACTCAGGTACTTGCTGGAGGAAAAGTCAGATGATAGCATTTTACTGATACTTATGATCCGTATCATGGATGCTTTAATAAACTACGGTAGTAAGTTTAAATGGGAAATGGTTTAGTACCTCGTCTTTTTGCTATGCCCTTTTGGTGTATGGTATCGCTTGTCATCCCCTTGGATGCATTTGACCATGCAGGAAGCCTGGAGTATGAGGAGTGGTCCAATCACAAACAGGGTTGGAAACTGGAATCTGCTGCCATTTTAGAGCCTCCAATAAACTTTATTACATCTTCTCATACTGATGGAAAGCGAAGGTATACAGTACTGTGCAAGTTTGTCTTTTCGACATGACTGAGAATGTCCCAATTTTTCGGGCAGTTAAAAGTTCTAATTTTTTGATTCAGGCCTCGGTGGGCACTTGTTGACAAGACATATATGCATAGTACGTGGAGAGCATCACAGTCATCCTTTCATTTGTATCGGACAAGCAGGAATGTATCTCCATCAAATCATGCAATTCTTTTGATGAATGATCTTCTAAACCTGGCTTTGCATAGCTATGAAACTGTTCGCTCGTAAGTTGGAAGAGTCCTTTTTTTCCCCCTTAAATATTTTTTTTAAAGTTCTGTTCACATGATTGGATGATATCACATGCTTGTTATTTAAGTATGATCTCAAATGCAAAGTCAGAAACGAAGAATCTAAAACATTTTTGTTATTCAGTTATCATTTTCCTTTTGGAAATTTGGTTAAATTGGCTATAAGTGTGTTTTGGATATTCTGGAGTTTCTTACCTGTCTAGTTACAGATGTAGGCCATAGGAGGGTTGCAAAGAGGCTGTGGCTTCCTGATAGATGATGTATAACTGGACAGAGTATAGTGTGGCGGCATTGAATAATTTTGTCTATTTCTCTCGATCTTCCCATCTATGTTTTTGCCAGTAGTTGTTCATTAATTTGCATACCTGCCTTCTTACAGTCTGCTTTATTTTGTTTCTTTTTTCAGTGCTAACTATTTGTCTGGTGTTTGTTTATGGTTTATTTCATGTATTGACGAATTCACCTGTTGGGAGAGGATTTTTCTGGTAGTTATGGGACCATGGTCTTTTATCATGGATTCCTCTTTGTAATTTATATAGCTGACCCCATCTAGTGGGATAAACTTAGTTTGGTTCAATTCATTCAATTATCAACCTTAATGAAAAATATGACCCAGATCCTCCTTAATGGCATGGGATGAATGTCCACTACTGTGAACCATTTTGCATCTTCCAGGATTTCCCAAAGGTGGAAGTACTATGCACTGGCAAAGCATATCATGTAGAATGAGGAAATACAAACGTTCCTTTGGTAACGTTGATTATTTCTTGTCAGCCTTCTTGTTGAGAAACTATTGATGAATGTGCTCCGGTGCATTTTCATATTTGTTTTCTCCACTTCAGCTTTTAAGATGTAGAAGGAAGTTGTCTTGTAAGGCCCACCTTATCATTACCGCTAAGCACCAAGTCTGCCTATTGGGTATTTCTTTTATGCCACTCCATCGCCCATGTAGTCCATACTCCATTGTTTAGTTTTTGGATAGTATTTGCAACTTAAAGGGAATAACTACATGGGGTATTTCTCTGATATTTTGTTATATAGAGAAATATTCAGTTACATAGAAAGGAAAAAATTAAAAAAATAGTTACACTAACATGATAGAGAATATGTGAGAATCGTGCTGACATTATCATGATAATTGCACATGAGAGGTTAGAGTATAAAAGCATTCCAAAGCCTTCTCCCATTAACTTAAGCTTTTGGGATAGTTGGTTCCTTATCATATCAGAGCTTAATTTCACATCCCCATAGCCCCCATTCTCAATATTAATATAATTCTAATATAAGGTATGATGTGGGTTTGTGCACTATCCATGCATCAAACTCAATGAGCATTTACATAAGCGGGTATATTAGAGTATGAAATCATTTCTGGGCTTTTATCCATCTACTTAAGCTTTTGGGGATAGTTGGTTCCTTTGATAAGAGATACTATGGATTCTCCAAACCAGCTAGAGATAAGCTTTTGTTGGGGTTAAGATATCCTTGGTCAGTAAGGTGAAGATTGATCAGATAAGGATGGGCAGAATGCTGGAGGACTTGTTGGGATGATACAACTCTACTCTGATGAAGATCACTTTGTGGTGACTCCTTTAGGGGCTTGGTTTAGAACTCTAACTTCTGTATTGAGGTCATGAACTCCCTGTTTGCTTAAAGATTCTCTCGCTGCTTATGTTTTCCTGCAAGAGAATCATCTTCAGATCTTCTTGATATCTTTATTGTTGCCTTTGGCATGCTTTTGACCATCCCCTAAAGTGGCAGGCTTGGAAACTGCATGCTTTTTATTTAATCGCAGAAACTACATGCTGGATCATGCTGGTTTCATGTGTTCTGCAAATGCATATGTCTTATATCCTGCTGAACTATTCGTATTTTTACTGCAAAATTTTCTCTAAAAATTGCTGATGTGATAGGATTCACCTCCCTTGGTATCTTCTGTACTGTCATATTCTTTGCTATTGGTCTTGCATCAGTTCTGACATTTTTTGGGTTTTTGCTCCTTGGGGCATGGGGAGACAGAGCTAGGACAGCATTTAGTGATTGAAGAAGGATTTGGTGAGAGGAAGTTGGACTCAGCTGATTGCTAGTAACTGGAGGCTTATAGAGTTGACGCAAAGTGATGCAATAAGGTTAAATGGGAAAAATAACGCCTCTTGGTTTCTGCAATCTTCTTGGAATTCTTCCTGGAATTCTGCATTTAGGGCGGATCTAGAATTTTTTCCTCATGCTGGTCTATGACTTGCTTGCTCTTAAATCTGAACACAAGCAGCAAGCTTGCAACAAATCAGAAGAAATATAGGGCCATATTTGTGTCAAATATGACCAAGAACATAGATTAGGTTGGTGGCCTCGAAAACAGCCTCCCTTTAGGGTAGTCCCCTGTAGGGGTAAGGTTGGTGGCCATGGCGGGAGTCTCCTAGGAACTGGGACATTGTTGTTGTTTGTAGAATTTTTTCCTCATAATTTCCTTGCTTGACATTTGGCAATCGCATAACAAAGAACTAAGCGTATGAGGCACATCTTCATTTGTTGGTGTTTGAGTCATGGGTGCTTGATTGGAATTCCTTGAACGAATCCTATTCATGATCTATAACAGGCATGATAAATTTGGTGCAGCTTTTTCTAATTAACCATTTTTCATAGACATAAATAATCAGCTTTTAAGGGCTTTCTCACTGGATTGTCATATGGCTAACCATTGCTCAATTGATTCTCAATTTGAACGTTAGGCTTGCTGGTAAGTCCCTTCTAAAGATGATAAAGAGATGGCCGACCATGGCTTCACGGTGCATGCTCACCCTAATTGAGAACTTAGCAAACCCCGAAGCACCTGAATATGCTGTCCTGGGATCTTGTACAATACTCTCCACCCAAACTCTTCTCAAGCATTTAACAACGGTAATGATACGCTGTAATTTATAGAGCTCAATATTTTGATCAAAGTTTTCTCATACATGTCTGCTCTGTTCCTATGCAGGATGCAAAGTCATTTACCTCGTTTGTCATTGGGGTTCTCAAAAGGTGTCTTTCACATGTACATTCACTCGTTTCGTTTCAGTTGCTTAAAGTTTTCCATGGGGTTGACTTATATTTAGCTAGTTTTCTGTTTTTCCTTTTGTAGCTCACACCATGGAACACTGAAAGCTCAAAAAGCTATCAATGAGGTAACTCTTCTGTAAAAAGCAATTAACATACATGCATATTGATTTAGTTGCTTAGTACTTCATTCTGGGTGCCCACAGCTCTTTGTGAAATTCAACATCCTTTTTACTGGAATACCTAAAAGTATTTTGAAGACATCAGAGAAGAATTCAGATGGACAACATTTTTCAGATTTCATATCCGAGATTGAGTCTATGAGTTTTGATACGGTTGGCTTGCATTGGAGGTAAGTTTTCATCTTCTGCTTCTGAGTTCATGTCAATTCCTTTATTTTGTAAGCTTATGTATGGTGGACAAGGACTGAATTCCTGTCAAATGCATGTAGTCAGCAAGAATGTGGAAGCTAAACTTGTGTTTTTGATGAGGAAATTGATGTATGAATGTGATTTACTTTTCAGGTATAATCTTATGGCTAACAGAATATTGCTGTTAGTGGTTATGGCATCCATGAGTGATCCATATTCATCTTCTTCAGTTTTAAGTGAAACTGCAGGTCAGTGCCAGTCACACTATGAAACTGATTATTCCTGAATGTATGAAGTATTCCAATCAGCTTATCATTACCTTTTTAATGCTTCAGGTCATTTCTTGAAAAGTTTGAAAAGTCAGCTACCTCAAACAAGAATCCTTGCAATCTCAGCTCTCAATACATTATTGAAAGAATCGCCCTATAAAATGTCAGCAGAGGGTTTGCCTCGGGGTATATCAGGGCATGTCAAATCTTCTCTTGAGGGATCTTTGATTGAAATTTTTCAGGAGGAAGGATTCTTTAATGAGACTTTCAATAGCCTGTCTCATGTTCATGTAATTAATGATAGTGAAGGCTCATCATCTTCCAGGCACCAAGGGAATGCTTCATTTCAGAGTGTGGCCGACAAATCAATAACCTTCTTCTACTTTGACTTCACAGCTTCATGGCCCCGGACTCCTAATTGGATTTCTTTATTCGGAAATGATACTTTTTATTCAAACTTTGCACGGATTTTTAAGCGACTGATTCAGGAATGCGGCATGCCTGTACTGCTAACCCTGAAGGGTGAACTAGAGGAGTTTGCAAGAGCTAAGGAGAGAACCAAGCAATGTGTTGCTGCTGAGGCATTGGCTGGAATATTGCATTCTGATGTTAACGGCCTCTTGGATGCATGGGACAGTTGGATAATGGCACAATTGCAGGACATCATTGTGACACCATCCGTGGAATCTGTCCCAGAGTGGGTGTCTTGCATACGGTATGCTGTAACTGGGAAAGGGAAGTGTGGAGCAAGAGTTCCTCTTCTGAGACAAAAGATCATGCATTGCCTGCTTACACCTTTGCCTCAAACTGTTAGTACCACTGTTATTGCCAAGCGCTATGCTTTTCTATCGGCTGCTTTAATAGAGATTTCCTCACCAAGGATGCCGGAGGCTGAACTATTGCTACATGAAAGACTTCTCAACGAGTTGCTGCTCAATATGAACCATTCATCTGCACAGGTATGCAGCATACTGTGTCTTTAGCCAATCACAAGATACTATAGCTAGTATCTTTGTGGCTACCTTTCTCTTTTAAGATCTTTTTTTCAGGAGTTTAGACTAATTCTTTTTTATTTGCTAGGAGATGAGTAGATAATTTAATTAGTTTTTCCCCATACTCACCAGAATTTCAAAATTTATGTGGGATAGGTGAGGGAAGCTCTTGGTGTTACCCTTTGTGTCTTGTGCTCAAACATTCGACTTTATGCATCATTTGCTCATTCTCGGCCGGATGGAAGGGAAATAAATGATTCAGAGGTTGCCATGGAATGGGATGGGAGTTGGACCCTACCACAGCAAGCTGCTGAAAGAGCTGTTAGAATCCAGAATGCCATTCTCTTTGACAGTATGGATATGCAAAATGATAAGCTCGCTGAAAATGGTCATCAAAATGATCGTGAAGATGATGTGAAGTGGATGGAAACGGTACTGATCTTATCCGATGGTTATTAGTTATTTATTAATTTTTGTTTATTTTCTTTGGTAATGATTCAGCAACATGTGGTTGGGGTTAGAAGTCACGCTCTACACTTGCAAGAAAGGGAAAGATGCTAGCTCAACTTATATATTATCTTTTGAAGTTCTCATGATTGTTACAAGCAGTCTTTAACACGCTGACTTTATTTTTATGCAGTTATTCCATTTTGTTATTGCATCTCTTAGGTCTGGACGGTCTTTGTATCTGATGGACACCATTGTTGGGATTCTTTATCATGTGATATCGTTACAGGTGTGTAATGGGCATTTTATACTTGTCAGTACTCTCCATTATTATTATTATTTAGGATTTTCACATCATTAGATATTTTCGTTTTTTATCTATCTGCCCCTTGAGGATAAAATCAACATTACAATGTTAGGCAGTACTCAGTAGAAGAAGATACATCTGTAGACTGTAATCGTTGATACTTTATCACTTGAAAGACAACAGAGGCTGTTACTGTGCTCAGATACTATTGTGCTGATGAAAGGATCATATGTGGGCATGTTAGGTACTGAGTTAGTTATCGGGGGGACCATTCCTACTGCAACATTTAATGGGTTATCTGTTACCCCACAAAAATAATTTAGGTTTTCATATTAAAAAAACTTTTCCAGATTTATTTAATTATGGGCATTGCTCTACTCTGTGCAGTGCGACACATAACCCCATATTTGGTTAAATCTTTTTATGGGGAAAATTTAAGGTAAAATCAAATGGGATTAATGGGTGATTATTGATTATATATCCATTAACCTCATTTACTCCCAAACCAAGCATCCTCTATGTTTCCAATCGGTGTCTTGCTGCTTATCTCCTCTTTTGTCTTTTTTCTTTTTTCTTTTTTTTTTTCCTGTTTTTCCCCTTCTTTTCTCTAAATCCTTCTTTTTGCTTGAGATTTCTGTTCAGCTTTTTGTTAGAGGAAATCAAGAAAAGCCTATATATTTCCATGGGCAAATATGTGTCAAATTACCTCATTTCATCTTTTCGTTCACGTTCATGTTCTTGTATTTTGATTATTAATAGGTTTTGTTCCTGTTATATCTTGGCATTGTTGATTATCTGATTTTATTACCTTACATTGGTTTATGAAGGAAACGCCAAATAAAGATTTGTCAACATTGGCAAAGGCTGCTTTTGAATTACTGAAGTGGAATATCTTCAGGGAGCCCCATCTCCAAAAGGTGGTTGATGTGATTCTTACATCAGTTAATGATTCTAACTGGCGAACCAGATCTGCAACTCTGACATTTTTGCGTACGTTTATGTATAGGTAGGTTTTGCAAGAGCATTTCACTTCCATTTGATATTTTCCTGCCAGTGCTGTCCTGGTAATTTTTTATGCTCTATTTCCTGTTGTAATAGGCACACATTTATGCTATCATTTGGGGAGAAACAACAAATTTGGGCAGCTGTTGGAGAACTACTTGTAGACAGCCAAGTTGAGGTGAGCTTCTTCCTTTCTTGTTGACTGGTGTGTACTCCTCCCACGAATAAATTAGTATATATATGCATGTATAATTACAGATGGCTTCAGAAAGTCCATATGCAAATAATTGGATGGGGGATATTTAATGTGCCATTAGAAATAAATGACAAAGGCCAAAGGGTGAACAGAGTCATAATGGAAATATTATGCGTGGAACTCAGGTGGACATAACTAATTTGAAAACTGAAATGACGAGACCATAAATGGGGAATGCTTGGTTTCATGTACTGTGCTTCAAAGTACAAATTTGAATTTGCTACTGCTTTTGCATTCTGCCCCAAAAATATTGCTCTCTCTCCATAAGTGGAATGTCGCTAGAATTGTCCACTTCCCCATTATATAAATCATTGACTTGTCTGTTCCCATATCACCATGAAGTATGAATCCCCAATGCTTCCCCTCAATGTATGCTACAAATACACTTCTAAATTCATGGTATGAACGTTTGAGAAACTTTTTATCGACTACCAAACATTAGATTTTTTATTTTTGAAGAGTTGAGAAAATCATCTTGGTATAGATAAAGTAATTGATGTTATGAGGCTCTGCCACCTTTTCATCTGCTTCTGGAAGTGGCACGGCTTATGTTGTCCACTTATCTGTGCTTTATAAGAAAGGTGGCAGGGCCGCATGAATTCTTAATGATTAACCTGAGGCCAGACTGAAGGATTGTTTAATCAATAATGTGATAATTTTTGGCATACAATGAGAGGGCTCACATCTGAATATTAACTGGTGGCTCAGGTTAGAGAGCATGCTGCAGCAGTTTTGGCTGGCCTAATGAAGGGCGGTGATGAATATCTTGCAAAGGACTTCCGGAATAGGGCGTACATGGATGCGAACGGTATCCTAATGAGGAGAAAACAAAGGTTGGTTTGATGTAGAGCTTTCATCTGACCCACCTGATTTAGTGCTTTCTTTGGTCTTCACAGATTCCCTCCTTATCCATAGCATTTCTGATGAAAACTTGAATGAGCACAACTCCATTACTCTTTATATTACTGTTCTACTAAATTTTCCATGATCATTAAAGGTTAAATAGAAAGAACAAATCCAGTGGACTATGACCCGTATTTTTGGAATGTTGAGAAATTCCTCAACCAACCATATTTGGTCAAATTAATGATTTGTGCCATTCTCAATCCAAATGTAGCCATCAGTTTGTTATGAAGATCATATCCTTCTCTTTGATCTCTCTCATAATTTTTCCCGTTTTAAAACTTGCATTTCTTGTTTCTGTCACGATACCAATTTTTGAGACCTTCAATGCATTGATTTGGTTGTACAAGATTTGTCTCTTGAATCTGTAACTTCTTTTCCTGGTTATCCATGGACACATTTAACCTTTCAGTGCATCTGGCATATGTAGTGATGTGTGAATTTGATTACAATGAAATGCAGGGGTCCTGGATACTCTGTTGCTTCTGTTCATGGCGCTGTACTTGCACTTGCAGCTTGTGTCTTATCAGTCCCATATGATATGCCTAGGTATGCCCTTTTGGAAAAGATGGGGAAGATAACACCTTTAGTATTTTCTTGTTCATGAAAACATTTCTACAATATATATTGCCTGGTTCCGTGTTTGACAAGTACCAATGAACTGCCTACTTCTCTAATAAAAATATTTTGGAACTTGTTATATAGAAGCATTTTGATCCATTGAGGAACAGTAACGTATTTTCTTCTAACTATATGCAACTTCTTTATCACTGCTTTAATCTACCGTTGAGTTATAAATTTTGTACTTTAGGGTTGTTTCATCTCTAACGTTGCTGGAGTTCTATGTCTTGAATTAATTCTTCAATTTATAAAGTTTAAATCTAGCTCATGTTACCTGACACTTGTTTTCCAATTAACAGTTTCTTTTTGAGGTTTTCAGAACCATATAGTATTCCCAACTCACAAGAAGCAGCAGTTTCTATATATGGATTGATATAATTTCTAGTTACACCAATATTGACATCCTGATATCCTTACTATACGCACGTGCAAAGATTCCTTCTAGAACTCTGGTTTCGTAATATTATGCCTAAAATGCTCTCGAAACTAAGGGCCCGTTTAGAATTGTTTTCTGTTTGCAATATTTGGTTTTGTCTCGATTTTTTTTTTTTTTTTGATTAAAAAACCAATTTCTTCTTCTTCTTCTTTTTTTTGGTTTTGTATTTCAGTTTTTACTCAAAACTAAGAAAAACTGAAAACAAAAGGCAAAATAAGAAAAACTAAAAACGAAAGGCAAAGTAAGAAAAACCCATTTCTAGAATATGACTTTTATTTTCTTAAAACAAAAAAGTTACGAATAGAGATCGATGACAAACATGTCTTACTAAACAAATGCAATACAACAACAATAAC
The DNA here is from genome assembly GCA_018398585.1 of Simmondsia chinensis. NCBI lineage: Eukaryota > Viridiplantae > Streptophyta > Magnoliopsida > Caryophyllales > Simmondsiaceae > Simmondsia > Simmondsia chinensis. Next base: position 98,090 of record JAGTTD010000018.1, read on the forward strand.
AATAAACCCAGGGCCTCAACGGCTCCCGCATATGCAGGGTCAGGGAGGGGTAGTATGCAGCGTTATCCTTTAGGGTGCAGTAAACAAATGCAATATTTGTAAAAATGAAAATTAAATCATGTCAAATAAGAGCTCTGCTCTTTGTCCTGCACCTGTAAGAAACCCTTTTGGGAGTCTGTTATTTTCTAGTTGATAATTCTCAGGGCTTGCTGCTCCCACTGTTTTCTCTACCGCGATGCCCTTTTGAGATTTTTCGTAGGACAGTTCATTGCAGTAAAACCTCATTTATGCACATGAGTACATGTGGCTAGATTCAGAGACAGCCTCCCTTTAAGGTAGCACTCTGAAGGGGTAAGGCTACGTACATCTCACCCCCCCGACCCTGCATTCGCAGGAACCCTTGAGGCACTGGATTTGTTGTTGTTGTTGTTGTTGCAGTACAGGTGGCTAGATCCATCAGAAGATCAATTGTCAATACAATGTCTGTCAGAGAAATGGTTGTATGATTGTCAAATAGTTGCCAATGAGACTTTCATAGTAAAATACGACCAAGGTTGACATTTTAAGGCAAAAGGTCCTAGGTTCAAATCTCTATCAATGCTCACCTACCGAAAAAAGTGATCATCTAGTAGGCAGATTCATACATAAATGCTGATAGATGTAGTATGAAAATCTCAAAATTATGTTAGCTTAACCTAAAATAATAAAGACATTCTTTGGTAGCGTAAATTTAGCCTAGATTATACGACGACTAGGGATGTATCATGTTGAAAATTGCAGAAATTCTCTTGCTGTCATTTAGGTTCAGAGTACTCATTCAGTGATTGTTGATGTTATATTTCAGTTGGTTGCCGGAACATGTTACATTATTGGCTCGTCTCGTGGGTGAACCTTCGCCTGTGAAGTCAACGGTGACAAAAGCTGTTGCTGAGTTCCGCCGAACACATGCAGATACTTGGAATGTTCAGAAAGATCAATTTACTGAAGAGCAACTAGAGGTAGGTGTACTAAAAAAATTCAGAATCTCGTATGAATCTTACTTGAATTCGTTATTGACTACTTTTTCTTTTTCATCTAAAAGCTGTGCTTTATTTTTCTTATTTTCTTATGTAACTCCAACTTGAAACTTTTTTGACACTTGCAGATTCTTGCTGATACATCCTCTTCATCATCATATTTTGCTTGAATCAGGAGTATAAGAAGAGAAGTTTGATGATATTAAAATCTACTATGATATATAAGCAAAACTGTGGTTTTCGAGAACCTCAGATCAGTATAGAGAATGTATTATATTTACATATTGAATCATATAAAGTCAGGTTAATAAAATGTCTATTATATTTTATAAATTCTATTCTCTCTTACCCGTTCCTTTTTTTCCTTGTTTCTTTTTTCCCTTCCCTTGCCTTTGGGGAAACTAAAACATGGGATTTTTTAGCCCAACAGATGGGAAATCCCATGGTATGCAGTCAGAATAGAATATGTTGGTGATCCTGTGCTTTTCGTGCTCTAGTTTCTCAAGTGGTTTTCAGGTGCTTTCAATGTACTTGCTTTTGGCTCTAAGGTGATCCATCTCATCCATTGCCAGAAAAGGCTTGGCCTAGGGGTTGCAGCTTCTAGGTGTCAAGCTGCTTTCTGGTGAGGGAGGTGTTCCTTTCATCCTTAAGGCAGCCAAGGGCTTGTGGGTGATGAGGTCAATGCCCCATGCCAGTGGGCTTTTTCTTTCAGCTTGGTGGTGTTTCAGTGATTCCCCAGAAGATATTGCTGATGGAATGTGAGTTCAGGAAGGAATGTTCGACAAGGTCCATTTTTCCGTGTTACCAACAACGTGAAGATTAATTATATTTTGATCCTCTTCTTCGCAGAAGGTAGTTTGTTTCTCTGTTAGGGAAATTATTTGAACAAGGTACTACAACCCGGCTTTAACGAGTGTAAGGAACCACTATCTTTAACTTTATTTTGTTCTTACGAGGTAGTCTTTGTGGAGTGAGTGTAGAGACAATGGGTTTCTCAGAATTTGAGCTTGAGAAAATGTTAAAAAAGCAAATATTAAGATCGCATCATTTTGAGTGGCAAGGAAGTATTTATAGTGAATCGTGTCTCTTCAAAATCAAAGAGGATAGCAATACGCTATCACCGGATCCCATTAGAACTCCGAAGTTAAGCTTGCTTGGGCGAGAGTAGTATTAGGATAGGTGACCTTTTGGGAAGTTCTCACCCTTAGGTTGGGGGCACTCGGAAACAGCCTCTCTTCAGGGGTAATACCCTGAAGGGGGAAGGCTGCGTACATCTGTCCCCACCCGATCCTGCTTAGGCGGGAGCCCTTCGGGCACTAGGTATGTTGCTTTCATGTGTCACATATCTCTTCTACAATACACGTAAAACCATGTCAGATAATAGCCAAAACTATCATGTATGTTGACATATAGCTTAGCTTTTTGGGTATTGTTGCCTTCTATGAGTTTTGTGTTGATATACAGATTCTATGAGTTGGCACACAGGATCCAGTGAGTCTTATTGGAATATGTCAACACAGTATTCTATGTGCTAAAACACACACCAATGCCTGGCTTAATAACTTTGTTTTGAAAATAGTTCCACAATCTCAACCCAACTCTCGTCACATTTTTAAAGTCCTGGCAATGAGGTGCCACTTGGAAGTTTCATGGTAGGGAAACTACTTGTTTCCTTAATGCGTTCTACTGCCCCCCTTGTTATCTGTGTCGCAGCATGAAATTCTGCCCATTCCATTCTTTTCAATTCCTTTCCTTGGCCCTTTAATGGAGGTTTTTTCCCATTTTTTCCGGGGCTAAACTAGTGTTATGTTTGTCATATTTAAAGGCTGTTGTGAGAGTAATGTGGCTGCGGGGGAGTGATTAGTAAAACTATAGGGTTTTCTTTTTTTTTAAGGTAAAGTTGAAATCTCAACAATGCCTTCTCTCAAAGGGATCTCTTGTGTAGGGGTTTGGGTATTAATGGAGGTCCTTGTATGTTTTATATTACATAAATTTTCTTGATGGGGACCAAGGAGGCATAGGGCCGCCAGTAGTAGCTTACCTAAAAGACATCCCTGCCAAACTCGGGGGTTGACTCTAGGTTCGATATTGATCCTATAGATCCACCGCAAAAGTATTAACTAGGACCAAATTAATGAAGCTTTGATAGCTAGAAACCATGCTCAGTCATCTTAATTCCTGCAGCAACTGTAATAAATGTAATGCAGTAGTACAAAAGATATGGGGATTTACATGGCTATGAAAGATGGGCTGACATCACAATTCTTGTTAGCATTACAGGGCCATGAGGGTATATGACTGTTGACTCTTACTCCCAATTCTTCAATTGAGAATGCCTGTGCAGTCTACTCTCTACTGACAGACTCTTTTATCGATAGATATACTCTTCACGAAAAAGGGCCTTTTTTGCTGTCAAAATAAATTGCAGTCAACTGTATGACCACCCTATTGATAGCCAGCTACCACCACAATCATGTATTTATTTAAGGCGATGTGAGAGCATAGAGCAGCTGCTTGCTTGCTTTACCAGCTTGGTGCTGTCAACTGAACTTGGCAGTGACAAGTCCTTGAATTGATCCACATAGTGCGAATACGGATATAGCCAAGCACGCATAAGTAAAACTTCTGACAGCAACCCACCATCCCGTCCAAGCCTCAATGTTTCTCAGGTACATCTCCACGGGAAAGTATATGGATAAGGGCCAAAAGATGAGGGGTCCTAGCACTCCTAACACTTGGTTGAAGTAAGGCAGTACAATCGCAATTACCGTTGTGGATACAACATAAACCGTGCGGAAGCATAGCCTAAAGAGATTCAGACTAAAGGATGGCAGTAGCGGTAGCTGCAAAGTCAGCTGGTTGTTCACAAATCCGCTCTCTGGGAACTTGTGGGCGAACCATCTCTCCATCTCTGCAAATAGCGGCTGGCTGAATACCTGCATGGGTTCAAGTGTCTGTGAGTCATTCTTTGCTCTTGGAACGGATCACTTTTTATCTGACACATTGTTCAAGCATTGCTGGATGCAGGATGTACCTGATATCCTCCAACTAAATGAAGAACAATGCAAGCATTAGCAAGGTCAATGAGCCAATACGGCTCGTAGAATCCAAACCCAGTCATAAGGTTCCCTGGGGTACCGTTCCCAAAGGCTGCATATCCAAATCCTCCGCACAGGAGATAGAACACGGTCGTTGTGATGATAGATATTGTCGATGCCCTCTTCATGGTTAGGCTTTCTGAAGGGGGCGACTTCAGAGTGTCCTTTATATGGTTAATTTAAGACCAGAGAAAAAAGTTAAAAAAAAAGGAAAAAAGAAGAGTTATGCCATATGTTCTAAATCGGGATCTGAGTTTGAATTAAAGAAATGACAGCTTATGATAAAAACCTGTATCTCAATAAGAATAAGGGAGTAGGGATAGGCAAAGAGAATGTCTCCCAAGGCTTGAGCTACCAGCCATACTTTCTGCATCGCAGTTCCAGTCGGTATACCCTCAAGGCTCCCTTTGATCACCCCATTCTCTGCATTCATGACATAGTCATATAATTAGCTGGAAAAAAGAAAAAAACAAAAAATTCTACAGCATATTTCGTTGTTCATTCCTTAAAACGACCAAATCAATAGATGCATGTTATAATGGTCTTCAGCAGGGCATACCTACTACGGAAGCAATACCAAGGGCGAGTGAAATGAAGGAATAAGTGAAGGACATAATAGCAGCCACTAGGGAGACCCATTTGACATTGTGCATATCCGGTATCAGAGACATGAAAAATTGAACTACTCCAAAGATTATCATGTAAGAAGTGTCATAAAATTCACAGGCAGCCTCGTGTCCTTTATCATGATAGCAGTTTGATTCCCGGATGGCCCTGCACCCACGGTATAATCATTTTCCTTGTAAGAATCCAACTATTGATCTGGGATGGAAATGAAAGGCACAGTTGCTTGATGTGTGATAAGAAAATACCTCATGCTAATAGCAGAAGTGATAGTATAAGCGATTCCAATTCCAAATAAGCTCACATGCACAAACATCCCACAGAGCCACGCTCTCTTCTCTCCTGACATTTGCACGCGGTTTCCATTAATGCTAGCATCGGATTTGATGTACTTTTACTACATCAGCAAGCAAGGAAATAATAAGCAGGGTACCTAAATTCATGCGGACAGCGTCAAGGTACGAAGGACTACGGTGAGGGCCATGTTCGGGATCGGGAGATTTGTAGCAGTCACACAGCAGAAAAGCGGAGCTGAGGGTGATAAAAGCAACGGCCACCATGGCCACAGGACCCAGTATCCATCCCAGCTGAGCCAAGCTCCATGCCAGGGACAGTGCCCCTGACCCTATCACCCCTGTTATTATGTGTGCTACCGCTGACCATAACGTACCTGCTCAAGCTTATCACTTTAGTGTTGCACCTTTACTATTGACATTATTTACAGTCAAATCAACATTGTCATCACCAACTGAAACAACAGGATACATAAAGAAATCAGAGACGAATTTCAGCATGATCATCAGATAGAGGGAGTGAAAGACAGAACCGGTTCTGTTAGGAGGTTGGAGGGGTCCAAAGCTGGACTGAAGCAAAGGGGTCTTCTGATTTTCTGCCAGTTCTCCCATTTTTTTCTCTTCTGTGTGGTTAGTTATCATTCTCCCAAGCCACCTCTTTCTTTATACGACGATGATGATGATATCAGCCCTCTGAAAATATAACTACAGAGAGAGAGGGAGTTGCGTGCAGGTGGAGAGGATCGGGGAAGAGTCCTAACTGAATCCGCAAGCAGGACTGCAAACAATTATTTAATATATTAATGTCAACATCTCCTGTCTTTGAGAATTGTCTACAATTTCCAAAAGCAAAGGCCGTTCACGTCCCCCCAGGTGGCAAAATCTCAGCTCTAAACAACGAATTTTTTACCAAACTGACATGCTTTTAAAAAAAATTTATCAAAATGATACAATTTTAAAAATATTTACCAAATTGGCACATTTTACTGTAGCAGTATCAACGTACGCCATTTTAAACAGCGTACGTTGATAAATTTTTTTTTTTTCAGATGGGGGGATGCCTTTTGAAATGGCGTCACCCCATCCAATCTTTTTTTTTTTTTTTAAATTTTAATATTATTAATATTTTTTATTTTTTAAAAATGGGTTAGATATGGGTACTCAAAATTTTTTTAGGTACTCTTACTTCTTTATAATGTGTGTCAACACATAAATTATGTATGTCGACACACACTTAACGTACTCAAAATTACTACTTAAGTACTCAAAATTCTGTTAGGTACTCTTACTTCTTTATGGTGTGTGTCGACACACACTTAACGTATTCAAAATTACCACAAATACTTAAAATTACTACCCAACTACTCAAGTTTTTTTTTTTTGTTACTATTATTTTCTTTATAGTGTGTGTCGACATATAAATTATGTTTGTTGACATACATTTCATGTACTCAAATTCACTACCAATGTACTTAAAATCACTACCTAAATACTTAAAATTCTTTGAGGTATTCGTATGTCTTTATGGTGTGTGTCGGCACATATTTAACGTACTCAAATTTACCACAATGTACTTAAAATCACTACGTAAGTACTCAAAATTCTTTTAGGTACTCTTATATTAGTGCTGAATTTGAGTACGTTAAATGTGTGTCAATACATATTATAAAAAAGTAAGAGTACATAAAAGAATTTTGAGTACTTAAATATTAATTTTAAATACCGTTATTTAATCCATCTAAAAAATTAAATAATATTAATAATATTAAAATTAAAAAAAAAAAAAAAAGATTGGAATGACGTCCCCCCATTTGAAAAAAAAAAAAAATTTTTTTTTTATCAATGTATGCCGTTTTAAACGGCGTATGTTGATACTGCTACAGTAAAGTATGTTAATTTGGTAAATATCTTTAAAATTATACTATTTTGATAAATTTTTTTCGAAATTGTATCAGTTTGATAATTTATTCCTAAACAACTCTCTATTTGTCCATATTGTATGATGTAACATAAGCCATAAAGTAATTCCGCACGTCCTATTCCAAAGTGCGTGGCCCCGGCCACCCCCCCCCCCCCCCCCCCCCCCGCCCAGCACCGCGGCTTCTCATAATTTCTTGAAAAGACTTTAGGCACGCAAAGTTGGAATTGAACTGTGCAGCTATAATTTCAATTTTAACTCTGATAAAATTAAAATTCTACTATTTAATTTATCAAAAAAATTAGAAGCCCGAAATTATAATTCAATAATGATTCGAGTTATCGCGAGTTTTCGGTCAATCTAGTTGGAGTATTTCGAGTTTTGAAATCAACTAAGGTCGGATTTTAGTCAGAGTGGTCACATTGTTGAATTATTATGGTCAGAGCGATTCAATTTGAGTGCGAGTTATTTAAGTTTGGAGTCAAATCGGGTCGAGTATCAATCGGATTATTTAGTGTTCAAGTTATCTCAAATTTTCAATTAGTCGATTAGGTTTTTTTCGAGATTCAAGCTAAAATCGATCGGGTTTGAGTTGATTAGGTCATTTTGAGCTCGAGTCATCGTAATTTTCGGACAAACATGTTGTGTCATCTTAAATTTCAAATCATCTTAAGCTGAGTTTAAGATGGGTCGGAGCATTTTAAGTTTGGGTCATAATTAAGTTTTGGATCAATTTGGTCAGGTTATTTCCACTTCGACTTAGCTTGTTAGAATCACATTCCTGCAGTTTCATTTTTCGAATTAAGTCATCTCGAGTTTCGAGTCAATCGGGTTGAGTCACTTTGAACTTTGAGTTAAGTTGAATCGGGCCATTTCAAGTTTAGTAGTTCAAGATGGTGATTTCAAGATTCGGATCAAATTTGAGGTTGTCTCTAACTCTTTTGATTTTGAGTCATTTTTTCGATTTGGGTTAATCAAGTGGGTCATTCTAAGTTTTAGGTCAATGGAGTTAATATGAAATTGTCATTCCTTAAAAGTATTAATTTTCAGCTAGAATTTAATTTCATGGAATTAGACAGTGGAATTGTAATTTCAATTTTAGTAGGTAAACTAAACAAATGATTTAAAATTTTGGGCTTTAATTCAAACCTTAATCTCAATTTTAGGTTTTAATTACATACTCTAAATATGACCCTAGCAGATTCATCTCATAAGTATGTCGCAGTTGGCTTAATGAACAACTTGACAAAAGTTCATTTTGTCCAAGTTTACCAAATTTTAGGTGCAAGACTACAATGATTAATTTAGACGTGGAGCTGAAATGGCGATTGCCTTATCTGCCCCCTTATCATTACTGTACCCCTTTTTTTTTAGAATTACTGTACCGTTATATCCTCATGTTTCGCCATTTTTTTTTTATTTTAGCTCCCTGCCACCTGACAGACATTTTTAATACAACCCATATTCAACATCAAATTTGGTTACATATCACTAGGGATGGCAATGGGCGGGTAAAACCCGCTATTCGCGGATACCCATCCCGTTTGGGGCGGATAAAGGTATAAGTGGGGCGAGTAGTGGGTACGGGTTTGGTGTAAGAAAATCGTATCATTGATTCATAAGAAAATCCTCAGATTAACTTAAAGGGTAATATTTACAAATGTTCACTATCACCAAGGCCACAGTTTCAGCTTAATTCTGCACTCACAATTCCTTCGACTGACCCAATCAAGGCAATGATGCTTACCAACAAGCACACGATGCTAAAAGTTCGAAGTAGGATCCCCTTTGTGGTCCAGACCTCAATCTTTCTCCGGACCACGTACATTTCCACGGGGAAGTAGATGGCCAAAGGCCAAAAGTTTAAGGCCCCCAGAACTCCCAAGACTTGATTGAAGTAAGGGAACAACATTGCAATCCCAGATGTCGATGCAACATAAGCTGTTCGGAAACATAGTCTCAGAGGATTCAACCGAATTTTAGGAAACAAAGGTGGTTTTATGGTGTATAAATCATTCACAAACTTGCTATCAGGAAACCTCTCCGCAAGCCAACCTTCTACTAATGCAAACACGGGCTGTGTGTAGACCTGAAGACACACACACATGCACACCATTCACAATAATGGTTACAAGTAATTCAATATTTATATCAAGTAAAATATTCCTTGAAAGAAAAAGTAATCCAGGGATGTCAGGAGGGAAGCATATATATTTGGCAGGCATCAAAATTTATGATCTAATTAACCGTAACTATCCCCACCCATTTCAGGTTGACAAATACAGAGTATCTATCCGTACATCCATGCCGGAGCATTACTGAGTTTGACAGAGGTGTTCTATTTTAACAATCAAATAATGAGTGACAGCTGATACCTGATATCCTCCCACCAGATGAAGCACAATACAAGCATTAGCAAAGTCAATGAGCCAATAAGGTTCATAAAATCCAAATCCAGTCAAGAGGTTGCCCGGTGTACCATCTCCAAAGGCAGCATATCCAGAACATCCGCAAAAGAGGTAAAAGAACGTGGTGATTAATATGGCAGCCATAGATGCCTTCTTCATCGTCTTGTTTTCTGGTGGAGGCGACTTCAAGGTATCCTGCATAGTTCCAAGCATATGCTTTAATGACTTTATTTCCAGATGCTTCCAACCACATTTGAAGCTCCATATGTAAACCTTATTCAACAAATAAAATTGTTCAGGCGTATACATGAAACCCTAACCTGTATTTCGAGAACGATTATTGAGTAGGGGTAAGCAAAAGCGATATCCCCAAGAGCTTGAAAGACTCGGCTCAACTTTTTAACAGTAGAGGAAGCTGGAACTCCTCCAATTTTTCCCTTTATTGTGCCATTTTCTGCACTAAGCAGAAAACAACTAAAATGATGCTAAATGCTAAAAAAACAGAATGTTAGAGCGATAAGATAGGAAATCAAATCATTTATTTACTCCATTACCAATGACTTTAGCAAAGCCAAGACCCAAGCCAATAGCTGAGTAGGAAAATGACATGATAGCAGCTAGCACTGAGAGCCATTCCATGTTGTGGAAGTTAGGTATTTGAGACATTATCATCTGAATACCTCCAAACATCAGCATGTAGGTGGTATCCGCATAATCACATGGCGCTTGGTGCCCTTCTTTGTGATAACAGTTTGATTTTTGGATAGCTCTGCATGGATGGCACTAAAAATCTTATGATTTTAGAAAAAGGGGGTACGGAAAAGGAAAATGGCCTATGAACTCAAACCCCTCCACCTGTGCAGTTAAAAGGGAAAAAATAAATAAATAAATAAAACACGTTGATTGTGCCGCACCTTGTTTGCTCTTATCAAAGCAAGCTCCAGTGCAATGTTTAATTGTGGAGTTTAGGGGAATGAAAATCAAAATTACCTTAGCAGTACTTTATGCTTGTTGAAGAAGCAGTTAACAACTTAATATGCCACAAAAGTTTACATGCTCAGATGTTCAAGCAAACCACAAAAATAAAATCTGTTTCCAAACTGGACTATCAAGCACATCTATCAACTTGAAACTACCAGCAACAGGTTAAGTAAAAATATGAAAAAAGAAAAAAGAACTATTTGGCATTTAGTTCTACCAAAATCACTCTTTTTGTAGGGAGGAATAGAATCTCTCTCTTTTCCTGAGTTTGTTTCATAACCATGTCTTATGTGGCCACGCGTTCTCCTTTGCCAATAAAATTTGTGATGGTTAGATGAGGAACAGCTCCTGCACGTAAACAGTCCTGTAGATGTGATTAGATGGATGGAGCACGAGCCCACCAGGCTTTCCTTGGAGTGTGGTGAATAATGTCCAAAAAAATAAAGCTTCAAAGAATTTGGTTGCAAATATACTTGCAAATTACTGAAGGTAGCATGTAGCCTACCTCATGCTAATGGCAGCTGTAATTGTGTACGCAATCCCACAACCGTACAAACTCTCTTGCACAAGCACTCCACATATGCGCTCTTTCTGCTCTCCTGCATCGTAGCAACATGATAAATATATTTGGTTGTTTGAATTTCACAATGGTACGAATCCACAAGAGAATTGAAAGGAAAATAGTGACATGCCACATTACCATTTATAAGCTTCTTACCTCGTTCCATGTATGGGTCTAACATAGAGCAAGATATTCACAGCAGACAACCATTATATCAAAGTGATGGTCTGATTTGAGGCTATGTTCTAGTGGTAACACACTATTAAGGTTGATCTTAGGATTAGAGGTCTATTCAAACCTGGCCCCACAACATGACTATACTGAAACAAGCAATCATATGCTTTGTTCTGAAAGAATCTGCTGAAAATTCACATAGATTTGGGATATTTATATGCACTTGGCTCAATACTAGATTTTTTTTCTAGGTGTTTGTTCAATTACTATGTCCAAACATACTTTTAAGCAGATCCATATATGATCTAGTAGTGTCATGAGGATTTGCCTTAACTATTCTTTTGCAACAACAGCAACAACAACAACAGCAACAGGGCCAGTGCAGCAAGGGCTTTCGCGTGAGTAGGGTCTGGGAGGGGTAGGATGTACGCAGCCTTACCCCATCAGGGGAATACTCTAATGAGAGGTTGTTTTTGAGGACCCCGAACCTGAAAAGCAAGAAGGGCATGAAAAGCACGGAGAGCATGACAAGCATGGAAATATCTAAGCAAGAGCAAAACGCAACCAAGCATCTATGGAAGAGAGCCTACCTAATGACAACATGCACTCATATGAATGGTGTAAGCAACAAGAAGCAAGGCAGGAATACGAATAAACAGACAGGCATGCAAGAGGCCTGGTGGCACTAGTCCTAGCCTAGAAGTGCTTGTCGTTCCTATCCCGCTATATCTATTACCCCTATACTTATCCTCCACTGAGCTCTATCCAGGGCCATTTCTTCACTGAGGTTGAGATAGGCGAGGTCCTGTCTAATCGCTTCCATCCAACTCTTCTTTGGTCGGCCTCTTCGTCTCTTCCCATCTGTAATATGGAGTTGTTTGCATCTCCTGACAGTTGCAGTGCTCGGTCTCCTTATGACTTCATTCCTGATCCTATCCTTCTTTGTGTATCCACACATCCATTTCAACATCCTCATTTCTACTACCTTCAACTTCTTCGTGTGATGATGCTTAACTGGCCAGCACTCTGCCCCGTAAGACATAGCCGGTCTCACTACCATCTTATAGTATTTCCCCTTTAACTTGAGCGGGAACTTCCTGTCACACAGTACCGCCGAGGCCATCCTCCATTTATGCCAACCCACTTTGATCCTATTGTTAACATTTGCATCCACTTCGCCGTCTTGTTGCACCGTGGAACCCAAGTATTTAAAGCACGCTTTTTGTGGTATGCACTCTGATCCAATCTTGACCTCTTCTGTACTTGGCATGATAGATACACAGAACATGAGTTCCATATACTCGGTTTTAGGTCTACTAAGTCTTAGACCTTTCGATTCTAAGGCCAATCTTCAGAGTTCTAGCTTCTCATTCACCTCCTCCCTAGACCCTCCCACTAGGGCTATGTGCCTGGTAAGCTCGTCCATAATCAAAATGAACAGAAAGGGGCTTACGGCTAATCCTTAGTGTACCCCAGCTGTAATGGGGAAAGCGTCTGTCTTCCCTTCCATTGTGAGTACATGGGTTTGTGCGTCTTCGTACATGTCCTTAATGGCTCGTATATAGGGTTGGGGGATGCCTTTCCTCTCCAAGACCCTCCATAGGACCTCTCTCGGCACTTTATCATATGCCTTCTCTAGGTCAACGAAAACCATGTGAAGATCCTTTTGTCTATCTTTATAGAACTCTATTGGCCTCCTTAGGAGGTGGATGGCTTCTATTGTCGACCTGCCAAGCATAAATCCAAATTGATTCTCTGATACCCCTGTTTGTTGTCGTAGCCTTCTTTCTATGACCCGTTCCCAAAGCTTCAGACTGTGGCTCATTAGTTTGATTCCTCTGTAGTTGGCACAACTCTGAATGTCTCCTTTGTTCTTATAGGTAGGAACTAATGTACTCTTCCGCCACTCGTCTGGCATCTTCTTCCCTTGAAGAATTTGATTGAATAATTTGATCAACCATCTAATACCCATTTCTCCAGTGCATTTCCACGCTTCAATGGGTATTTCATTTGGGCCTACTGCTTTACCCCTACCTATCTTTTTCAAGGCTTCCCTAACTTCCTCGAGTCTAATCCTCGTGCAGTAATAGTAGGTGTGGTGCTCCTCAGGTGCTTGTAGTTCTCTTGAGGATCCATCTCTAATTCCCTGTTCATTGAACAGATCCTGGAAGTAGGATTTTCATCTAGTTTTAATTTGTTGCTCATCCACAAGCACTTGACCATCTACTCCCTTTATACACCTTACTTGGTCAAGGTCTCCAGTCCTGCTCTCCCTTGCTTTTGCAATTCTATAAAGGGCCCTAGCTCCCTCATCAGTATCCAACCTTTTGTAGAAATCCTCGTAGGCTTTAGCTTGTGCATCTCTTACTGCTATCTTAGCTTCCTTCTTGGCTTGTTTAAACTGTTGCCTCTTGTCCTCGTCTCCACTTTGGTCCCATTCCTTGAAGCATTCTCGTTTTGCCTTAATCTTTTCCTGCACCTCCCTGCACCACCACCAGGTCTCTTTGTTGTTTGGTGCCCCACCCTTTGATACACTTAAAATTTCGTGTGGCACATCTCTGATCTTTTGGGCTATTTGGTTCCATCTATGATTTGGATCTCCCTCACAGTCTTCTCCCAGCACAGCCACGGCTTTTTCCTTAAAGACTTGAAACTTGTCCCCCTTCAGATCCCTCCAACGAGTGTGTGGCTGTGATGGTTTCGTGGTTTTCTTGCCCCTTCTCTTGGCCTTGATATCAACACACAATACCCTGTGCTGTGTTGAGAGGTCTTTCCCGGGGATAACTTTGTAATCTCTACAATCTTTTTGAGTCCTCTTCTTTAGTAGTATGTAGTCAATCTGGGTTTTTGCTCCACCGCTCCGGTACGTGATGATGTGCTCCTCCCGTTTTTTGAAGAAGGTGTTGGCAACCGTTAACTCATAAGCGACGGCAAAGTCTAGCACGGCCTTACCCTCATCATTCCTTGTTCCAAAACCAAAGCCTCCATGGTGGGATGCATAGCCGTCTGTGTTCGCTCCCACATGTCTATTGAAGTCACCACCAATCACCACTTGTTCGCTCTGGGGTATGCCTTGCATTGTTGGGTCTAAGTCCTCCCAGAATCTAGTCTTCTCTTGCTCTGTCTGCCCAATCTGTGGTGCGTTTGCACTTCTAACGTTCAATATCTCCTCATCTAAAACTAGCCTGATGCTAATGATCCTATCGCTAGTTCTAGTCACCCCTACTACTTTGTCCTTAAAGAGGTTATCCATAATAATACCCACTCCATTCCTCCCCCTAGCTCGGCCCGCATACCATAATTTATATCCTAACACATCCCTTACTTTTGTGCCCACCCACCTAGTCTTTTGAAGGCACAGGATGTTGATCTTCCTTTTCATCATCATTTGGGCTACCTCAAAACTATTCTTTGTTACTTCCTTAACTATTCTTGTACAAGTATTTCAAAAGGTAACTTCAGTTTTGTTCTCATTACTTCCATCGCCTTTACCTGCTCTATTGTATTACTTCTCGAGAACTTTCAGCCCGGTGGTTGATGTATGACGAGATGTTGACATAGTATCGACGCAAGTACATTGGAAGTCAGGAAGTTGTTTTTATGGAAGGGTTCATGCAATCTTTGAAGAAGAAGAAGATAATTAAGTTGACTACAGGTGAAAGAGTTAAAACTTGCAGCCCCAGGATACCTAATGATACCCTCCCCTTTCGGTCCCAGTAGTTATTATCTCCTATTTTCAAGTAGAATGATCAAAAAGCCAAAAATCTCTTCCCAAATGTCACAAAAAAACATGTCAAAAAGGGGCCAAAACTACCCTGTGTGTCGACACACAGCCTCAGGCTTGGGGTACTGGACCTTTCTATAAGATTGTGTGTCGACACATAGCATCCAGATAGCACTTCTGTAGTTTTTGTTTTGACACACACCATGCCCAAGCCTAAATACTTCCAAAACATATACAACATACTTTATTTTAAAAATAAATCAACATTCCGTCTCCATTTTCTAAATACATGATTCTCAAATGACAAGTATATGATCACAGAAAATAAAGGAAGCCTTTTATGCATAAATGAAAGTGTCTCGTGATTGAACCTTCACTTAGTGAAATACTTTACAACTAATCGGAATAATATAGTAGGCTATATCTTTAGAACCATACATCCCATTAGATTAATTGAACGTATCTCACACACAAGACTTACTTCTGACACACACCTCATCTTCAAACCGACACTATTCATGGCCTTGTCATGTACCCTTCATGAGTGTTTGAAAGTCAAACCCATATAATTAAATCAATTCTTGAAACGGGCCAAACTTCACACTCATAGGTAAACACCATTGATCATGCCCCTGTAACACAACATTCAAATTTTCTTGGGTCCATTGAGAGCGTTCATTTAACCTCCTTTTTCCTTTGTCATAAGTTACCAAACACTATGCCCGGGATGGAATTTTCACTTTAGTGCTTGCAGTCACTCAAATAACAAACTTTACTTAATTGAGCTCAAGATCTAGTCATGTACCAAGCATTGGGTTGAGGGTCCATCATTCGTGATTAATCAACGGGTTTAAGACTCATCACTTTACTTGTACTTATTACCAAGTCTCTAGCAAGGTTTTTTGTGAAAGAATCCACTAGATTCTAACTTAAATTCATAAAGTCCACAGTGATCACTCCATCTTTGATGGGTTGTTTCACATAACTATATCTCATACCAATATATCTGGACTTCTCATTATACACTTCACAAATTTTTTTTTTTATGTTGGTAAAAGCAGGGGAGGGGGGTCACTAGTGGGGCTCGAACCCCGGCGCTCTCACACGGCAACCGGGTGTCTGACCACTAGGCTACGAGCTAGTTGCTCATTATACACTTCACTATAAGCCTTTGAAAGCATAGCCTAACTATCACGATGGATATAAATAGGTGATATTGGCTTTAGGCCACAAATGAATCTCATATAGAAGATCCTTCAACCATTTTGCTTCTTTACCAGTAGAAGCTAAAGCAATAAACTCTGTACTAGGGTGGAATCAGTTATACATGCATGTTTCTTATAACCCCACACCCTTATTAAGTAGGAATACCCACCCGCTTGTAGAACCATAATCCTCCTTATTGGAGATCCAACTAACATTAGAGTATTCTGCTAAAGTAGAAGGATACCCATTAAAAGTAATACTGTAATCCATGATTTTCTTAAGATATTTTATTACTTTATGTACCGCATGCCAATGAAATTTACTTGGATTGTCAGTATATCTATTTAGCTTTCCAACATCAAAGGCTATATCGGGCCTTGTGCTAGTCATAGCGTACATGAGAAAACCTATGACTTTAGCATACTCCAATTGTGCCACTGGTGATCTTAATGTGGTACAAGCTTTATACTTGGATCCATCGGAGTCAATATAGGAGCACAATCAAGGTAATTAAACTATTGTACTAGTGACCTTATTTTAGCCAATAAAAATGCACTCAACTCCTCTTTCATCCAATTTTTTTCCTTTTGGATTCGAGTATTTTAACGATTGCCCTACACCCTTAAACCTTGAAATAATTTAGGTTGGGAGCCTTTTTGTTTTAAAGTTAATACAGGATTACTTTTCTTGTTTGGTACTCGATTCAATATATAATAGGCTGTTAAATAGCCTCACCCCAAAATCCATCATTGAGACTGGAATTTGATAACATGACATTCAGCATTTCGGATAAAACCCGATTTTTCTGCTTAGCCAGGCCATTTTGTTGTGGCGTATAAGGTGTGGTGACCTCATGGATAATACCCATAGATTCAAAGTATTTGGAATCATAATATTCCCCCCCCACGATCTGTCCTTAGACATTTTATGAATGTTTCACAAAGAAGTTCGGTTTCAGCCTTATATTTGTCCATTGCTTGATATTTACAAGTTAAAAAAATACACAGTAATATTTTAAAAAATCATTAATAAAAGTCACAAAATATTTTTTCCTCTTAAAGCAGGAGTGCTATAAAAATCACATAAGTCACTATGCATTAAATCAAGTAGACCAGTATTCCTTTGACCCAAAGGGAACGGTATTTTTGTAATTTTCATAAGCATACATATTTTACATTTTTCATCACCTTTATTAAAGCAAAGAATTAAACCATTACTCATTTCATTTCATACATAGTAATATCTTGAAAAATCATCACAAAAGCCACAAAAACTACCTTTCTAATTATTTTAAAAATACACCAAAAAGGGTCCATGCAATATCCGGAAAAGAAGAAGATAATTAACTTGACTAAAAGTGAAAGAGCTAAATTTGCAGTGGACAAGTCACCTAACTACATCCTAGTCTCCAAAGCTGTGAATTCCAATCAAGACAAAATAAAACAAAAAGAGGTATTCAAAATAGTATGGTAATGCAATCAAAAACAAAACCCAAAGTTAAAAATACCTAAGAATAGATAACAAAAATACCTAAGAAATGGCGTACAGCGAGGATGTAGGAGGGGTTGAAGAGGTAGCCAGTCTCAGGATGAGGGCAGCGGTAGCAGTCGCAGAGTAGGATGGTGGTGAAGAGGGTTACGCCTGCAAACAAGAACAACGCCACAGGACCCCCAACCCACCCCAACTGTGCTATGCTCCACGCTAACGACAGCACCCCTGCCCCTATCACCCCTGTTATTATATGTGCCATTGCCGTCCATATCGTCCCTACCCATTACACAAAAATGCATCATCCCATCAGTAAACAAGTAAGAAAGAAGAAGAAAGCAAGCCAGGTACTGGAGTGGAGAAAGTATAATGTCGTCACCAGTTCTATGGAGAGAGTGCGGATGTTGGTGATGAGAAGAACCCAGTAGCGGGACACATTGATCTTCCTGTTGGGGTTCAGCTGCTACGAGTACTGCTACACCCATGATTGAGTAATTTGCAGTTTGGAAGCTGTTGTTTGTTGTTAGTAATTTATGTGTAGAGGAGATCAAATGGAGACAGGCATTTGAATGAGCAGTGCCTGCCACAAACAAAAAAGATCCCCCATCGGGCCACCAACCATTCCTTTGATACTACCACATCACCTCACTGGTCTTGTTAATCATGCTTTGTTTAAAATGATCCACCAGTCAACCTCCCCTGTCCTTGTTATATATTATGCTTCCTATGATATTTAATTTCAATAATCAGCATGATTAAAATAATTATTGGATTTAGGAAAATCTACCTGAAATGACATATATAAATATTTTTCCATATCAAATATCCCAACCTCACAAGTTGCGTCCTTCTATTGTACAATAAGATCCTGGTATATTAAAATGTTGCAATGCTTACATGGCTCTTCAAAGTCAAACCAACTAATACAAAGAGCACACGCCTCTTCCCTTTGCCTTGTACAAGCTACAAACATTATTATTATTATTATTATTATTATTATTATTATTATTATTGCTACTTCTAAGCTATTTTCCTGGGTGTGTAAGTCGTATGTTGTTGTTCAGCAACAGACTATTAACTTAAAAAAGCAAGCAAACTAAAGCTTTCGTCTAGCCCCAATAATTAGTAAATTTAGTAAGCTAAAATATAGATCAAATTAGCTGGTGGGTCCTTTTCTTTCAAACAGGGCATCAAACCAGACTTTTATAACAAGAAAATGAAGTTTTAATTTAGTTTTCCAGCGATGGAAACAAGAAAATGATCCATCCTCTATTATGAGCCAGAAAGATTCATAGATTTGAAAACTACTTTTATAGAAAAAAGTGTTGTAAGTTTGAACAGTAACCATAGCGAAATTAATCAAACAAACGCAGTAAAACACGGTTGTGAGTTTGCATGAAAATAAATTGAAAAATTACTGCAGCACAAAACACGCAGAAAATATGCAGGAAAATTACTATAGAATTATGCAGTAAATACTATCAAAAATACGTTGTAAAGTACGCAGTCAAGTTCACTGTAAATACTATATAAACGCGTAGTAAATTTCAGCGAAAATTTTTTCAGAATATGTAAACACAGCAATCAAATGACACAAAAAATTAAGACATTGAATACAATACCGAAGATACTGCGTCGTGGGAAGTACCACTGGCCTAAAAGACTATTTCGCCACTGCTTCGGTGCAAACAGCTGTATTGGCGGCCGTCCTCCAGGATTAACATGGTTCAATCACTAGAGTGCACTCGATAGCGACCGGGTAGAAAAGCCTTAAGAACTTTGCCCAGTATTTTGAGAGAGAGAAAGAAGACCGAAGGAAGAAGGAAATACTATTTTTTTTTTTTTTTGGATGATGGAAACCAGTGAGGAAGAACCCTATTTATAATGGTATTTTCGGCACGGTTTGTTGCAACCGTAGCCTAAAAACTAGCTACTAAACTTGCAACTGAATCCTAAAAAACAGCCACGGTATTTACTTGCAACCGAAGCCTAAAAAGCAGCCACGGTATTTGCTTACGTTTACAATAATGGAAACCGGGATTTACTCAACCCACTTTGAACGTTATAACAACGAGTTACTTTTGTTGTTTTCGCAAAATAAATATACTCGGTATTAAAAGGATGACCCACACCCTTGCCCGAGCACTGCGGGCGGCGCGCGCCCGCATGTGGTGTCCATTCTCTCACCCAAGACTTAATTTAGATAGGAGGTTTACATATACCCTTATAAACTCAACCAAACTCCCTTAATTGTCTATGTGGGATAGAGGGCATTTTGTTATATTAAAAATATGGGATGTAACTTTCACAACATTTAAGATTAGCTTGTATCATTTTTCCAATAATCCCCCACAGATGATACAAGCGAGAGAGAAAAATAGGAAAGACTGGGCAAAGGGAGTTCAGTTTTACAGTGCCGATGTCTCACGACTTGAATCGTCACCTAGTGCAACCCAAGTTTAGGACCAACATCTTGTAAGTTGACTTTCGTCTTGAACCTTACAAGGGGTTGTATTATCTTCCACTTAGACACATACCAAACTTTAGATCTTGGCAACTCCAGTGATTTGACGCGTTTTATCTACCATGCGCTCGTCCTGGATATTCATAGGCGCTCTAGAAGCAAGTCTTAAACCTTCATAGGGAGCGACCACACTCCCACGCCTACATAGGTGGATCCCATCAAGTGTGTGTTACCGTACACCACCAAATATATGGATATGGTTCCATTAAGAGCTAAAGCTCAACCTCACCCCTTGGTAACATATAAACAGTGTCTATCAATTGCAAGCCTTGCTTACACCACCAAATATATGGCTATGGACCCGTTTCCGCGCTATCACACTATAGGGAGGGACAACATAAAACATAGTGCATTTCTAGAATAAAACTATTACTTTTCACATTAAACCTGTTAAAACCAGGTTGGATACATCACAATTTATTCATGTACAGACTTTAATCCCATCCTTCTCGATGTTTCTACAATCATTTTACGACAAAGGCCTTTTGTCAGCGGATCCGCAAGATTCTTTTCTGACTTTACAGAGTCTAGTGATATCACTCCACTTTCTAAAAGATCCTTCACGATCTTATGCCTGAGACAAATGTGTCTTCTCTTGCCATTATAAACTTTGTTCTTTGCTACAGCAATTGCAGCTTGACTGTCACAGTGAAGTGATACTGATAGAGCTGGAAGCCCCCACAATGGCACGTCTCCCAATAAACTTCTTAGCCATTGGACTTCATGACCTGCTAACTCAAGAGCAATAAACTCAGACTCCATAGTAGACGTAGTAGTACAAGATTGCTTAGACGATTTCCAGGATATAGCACCTCCAGCTAGTGTGAACACATATCCACTAGTGGAGTTAATTTCATCATTACCAGACACCCAATTGGCGTCACAATATCCTTCTAAAACAGCGGGAAACCTACTATAGTGAAGTCTCCAATCCATAGTTCCTTTTAAATATTTAAGCAACCTTTTATATGCGTTCCAGTACTCTTGATTAGGATTATGTGTGTATCTACTGAGTCTACTCACAGTATATGCAATATCAGGTCTAGTACAATTCATCAAAAACATAACACTGCCAATTATTTTAGCATACTCAGTTTGGCATATAGCAACACCTTTATGTTTCATTAGATGTACACTGGGATCATAGGATGTTCTCACAGTATCAACATTGAACATGTCAAACTTTCTAAGTATCTTCTCAACATAGTGAGACTGATTCAGGCTTATACCTTCGGAAGTTTTCATAATTTTAACTCCTAGATTTACGTCTGCCTCACCCATATCTTTCATATCAAATTTAGAGCATAGAAAGTTTTTCGTTTCATTAACAACATTCGAGTTTGTGCCAAATATCAACATATCATCAATATATAGACATATTATTACACAACCATTTGAATTAGTCTTAAGATACACACAAGAGTCTCCATTATTTACATGGAAGTTGTTAGCTACTAGCATGCTATTAAATTTCTCATGCCATTGTTTAGGTGCCTGTTTGAGACCATATAGAGATTTTATAAGTTTACAAACTTTCTTTTCATTACCAGGGACGACGAAACCCTCAGGTTGTTCCATATAAATCTCTTCGTCTAGGTCACCATTAAGAAAAGCGGTTTTAACATCCATTTGATGTATTACCAAATCATAAACAGATACAAGGGCAATCAAGGTTCTAATTGTGGCTATTTTAGCGACGGGTGAATAAGTATCAAAATAATCTAACCCCTTTTTCTGGGTGTAACCCTTAGCCACTAACCTTGCCTTAAACTTATCTATTGACCCATCAGCCTTCATTTTTCTTCTAAAGACCCACTTATAACCGCTTGGAAGGTCTACCAATTCCCACGTGTAATTGCTTAGAATTGATTCTAGTTCGCTATTAATCGCCTCTTTCCAAAAGGTAGAGTCAACTGATCTTATAGCCTCATCGTAGGTTTTAGGGTCTTCTTCTTACATATAGACACTTACCATTTCTTCATTTATGAAGTTATTTTCTGTTAGGAAAGTAGTAACATAATCGGGCCCAAAAGTTAGTTTTTTTCCTAACTCTTTTACTCCTTCTAATTTCAGGAGTATCTATATCGTTGGTATGACCATAGTTAACAGTCATATTATGAGAAGGCAAACTAGATGGTTGTGCATCATTAGATTTCAAGGGGAATATATGTTCAAAGAATTCAACATCTCTAGACTCAATGATACTACCACAGTCATGTGAATTATTGGACCCCTTAATCAAGAAACGATAAGCGGCACTATGATAAGCTTACCCAATAAAAATAGAATCAACAGTCTTGGGTCCAATTTTACTTCGTTTAAAGTCAGGTAATCCTACCTTGGCCAGGCACCCCCACACTTTCAAGTATTTTAGATTAGGTGCATGACCTTTCCACATTCCATATGGGGTTTTATCTAGCTTTTTATGAGGAACTTTATTTAGTACATGACAAGTATATAAGATCGCCTCCCCCCATATGTTATCAGGTAGTCCAGAGCTAATTAACATTGCATTCATCATGTTCTTTAAAGTTCTATTTTTCCTTTCAACGATGCCGTTAGATTGTGGACAGTACGGAGGGCTTCGCTCATGTATTATGCCATTTTCCTCACAAAATTTTTCTAGAGAAGTTGGATCATATTCTCCTCCTCTATCGGACCTAACTCTTTTTATTTTCCTTCCTAATTGATTTTCTACTTCAACTTTGTATTTTAAAAACATTTCTTCGGCTTCATCTTTAGTACTTAGGAGATATACCATTGAGTATCTAGAGTGATCATCTACAAAGGTCATGTAGTATCTTTTTCCACCTTTACTCATTAGGCTTTTATGGTCTCCTAAATCAGTGTGGGCTAGCTCAAGAAGTTTAGATTGTCTCTCGATGGACTTAAAGGGTTTTTTAGCATATTTAGCTTCTACACATACTTCACACTTATTAAAATTGGTGTTGCTGAAATTAGGGAGCATATTCATCTTCTTAAGTCATTTAACTGACTCAACATTTATATGTCCTAAGCGAGCATGCCACAATTCAAGAAATTCAACGATATAAACAGAAGATGTACTAGCATTATTATTCATGAAAACAACATCAAGGACAAATAGACCAGCATTACAAAAACCCTAGCCCACAAATTCACCATTCCTAGTTATGACTAGTTTATCTGAATCAAATGACAATTTCAAACCAGCCTTAATCAAGAGACTACCCGAGATCAGATTCCTACACATTTCAGACACATGCAGCACACTCGTTCAAATAAGAAATTTTCCAGAAGTGAGTTTTAAAGAGATCTTCCCTTTCCGAGGATAGGTGCTGCTGCAGAATTGCCCATGAAGACTACCTCCCCATCAGACATTTTCTAGTATTCTAGGAACATGCTTCGGTTTGTGCAGATATGCCTGGTAGCTCCAGTGTCCACGATTAATTCTGTCATATTGTTCACCAGGTTCACCTCTGAAACAACAGCTTCAATGTTCTCTGTTTCTACAAGATGAGCTTTGTGCTTTGGCTCCATAGACTGGTTCTTTTTTATTCTGCAATCCCTGGCCATATGTCCACGTTTTCCACAGTGATAGCAATCTCCGAGAAATTTGCTGTGCGGCTTTTGAATTTTTCCACCAGGTTTGAAACTTGAATAATGCTTCTTTCCTTTATTTTTAAACCTGTCAGATGCACTGGTCCTTACTTCTACAATGTTAGCCTTAGAAAGATCTGAATATGAATACCTCCTGTCCTTAAGTCTATTCTCTTCTTCAATCTTCAAGTGGTTTACTAACTCTTCTAATGTCAGGTCTTTCCTTTTATACATAAGTTGGTTTCTGTTGAAGACTCCACATGTGAGTCTTGTGGAATCCTACATCGGAGTTGAGAGAAAGAAGAGATTACCTTATAAGCCTAGTGGGTTACTCCACCTATTGCCAATTGGTTTTAGGATGGAACCCCACTTAGGCTTATATGTGGATCTCGTAAGTTTCAACTCCGTGGATCGGGCCTTGAAATTTAACATGGTATCAGAGCGAGTTGTTGATTCCGATCTCGTGTTTGTCGCACCTTGTCCTCATGAAGAGGAGGTACATTTGTGTTTAGTGCGCCAAGGGCCTTTCCAGTATGTTGGATCCAATTGGATCGGAGAAGGCGAGGGGTACGTTTTTCACAGACTCACATGCGAGGAGGAGTGTTGAAGACTCCACATGTGAGTCTTGTGGAATCCTACATCGGAGTTGAGAGAAAAACGAGATCACCTTATAAGCCTAGTGGGTTACTCCACCTATTGCCAATTGGTTATAGGATGGAACCCCACTTAGGCTTATATGTGGATCTCGTAAGTTTCAACTCCGTGGATCGGGCCTTGAAATTTAACAGTTTCTATAGTCCTTCCAGAAAGATGAAAGTTTTTCGATTAAAACATTTGCTTGTGTAATTCACAAATTTTAAGACCTTCTGACAATAGAGTAGTTACTATATTTTCATATTCGTGAACTTGATCAATTATAAGTTTGTTGCCCACGAATTTGAAATCCAGCCACTTGCCTAATGCATATTTTCTAGTCCCTGTATTGTCACCTCCATATTTTTTCTGCAGGGAATCCCATATTTCTTTTGACGAGTCTAATTTTACATAAATATCGAAAAGGTCATCACTCATATAATGTAACAAATTCCCTCTATAAGTTCGGTCATCTGCGGTGAATTTTTCTTGATAGGCTTTTTTCTCATTTTCATCGTCAGGTTCCTTTTTTTCATAGAGTACATAATCGATACAAACTTATTGAAGGAAAAATAAGATTTTCTGAGACCACCTTTTATAATTTTTTCCGTCAAGTGGTTCAACTTTAGACATGTCGGGATGGGGTAATTTGGTTGCCATGTTTAAATATTAGTAAGCGAAACCATAGTAGTAGATTACAGCGAAATTAGTGCAGTGAATGACAGCGAAATACTGCAGTAAATTATTTCAGTAATTTGTTCGGCAGAATTCAGCAAAGCATGTAATGCGTAAAAATCGTTTTTTAGATTGTTGTAAATTTGAACAGTAACCGCGGCGAAATTAATCAAACAAACGCTGTAAAACATGGTTGTGAGTTTACAGGAAAATAAACTGAAAAATTGTTGCAGCACAAAACATGCAGAAAATACACAGGAAATACGCAGGAAAATTACTGTAGAATTATGCAGTAAATACTATCAAAAATAAGCTGTAAAGTACGCAGTCAAGTTCACTGTAAATACTGTATAAACGCGTAGTAAATTTTAGTGAAATTTTTTTCAGAATATGTAAACACAGCAATCAAATGACACAAAAAATTAAGAAATTGAATACAATTCCGAGGACACCGTGTTATGGGAAGTACCACTGGCCTAAAGGACGATTTCGTCACTGCTTCAATGCAAACAACTGTATTGGCGGCCGTCCTCCAGGATTAACACGGTTCAATCACTAGAGTGCACTCAATAGCTACCGGTTAGGAGAGCCTTAAGAACTTTGCCTAGTATTTTGAGAGAGAGAGAGAAGACCGAAGGAAGAAGGAAATATTGTTTTTTTGTTTTTTTTTTGGATGATGGAAACCAGTGAGGAAGAGCCCTATTTATAATGGTATTTTCGGCACAGTTTGTTGCAACCGTAGCCTAAAAACTAGCTACTAAACTTGCAACCGAATCCTAAAAAACAGCCACGGTATTTACTTGCAACCGAAGCCTAAAAAGCAGCCACGGTATTTGCTAACGTTTACAATAATGGAAACCAGGATTTACTCAACCGACTTTGAATGTTACAACAGCGAGTTACTTTCGTTGTTTCCGCAAAATAAATATACGCTGTATTAAAAGGATGACCCACACCCTCGCCCGAGCATGGCGGGCGGCGCGCGCCAGCATGTGGTGTCCATTCTCTCACCCAAGACTCAATTTAGATAGGAGGTTTATATATGCCCTTATAAACTCAACCAAACTCCCTTAATTTGTCTATGTGGGATAGAGGGCATTTTGTTAAATTAAAAATATGGGATGTAACTTTCACAATATTTAAGATTAGCTTGTATCATTTTTCCAATAAAAAGATGCCAAGCCAACGTCATTACAATAATATGTTAGGAAACACACCATAAAAGCACAACAAAAATTCAACAAAAAAACCAAAAATAACACACAAAATTTATATGGTTCAACCAAATAATGCCTATACCCATGGAGTTGTAGGGATTTCTTTATTGCTTGAAAGTTTTATAGAGAGTTTTGTTTGTTCTCATGCCTCTCTATCAAATTGTAAACAGGGTTTATACAGGCGTATAGATAAATATCAAACTAATACAGATTAATCCTCCAAAATAGATCTGGGCCTAAAACAATGTTAAGATTGAAGACTGATGGTCTTTCAAAACCGCCCATTTATGGCTAGTATTATTAAGGGTTACATAATGATGATGACTATAGTTTTAGAGGCATATAAATAAGGAACTCTTGTGTCTGATATTAGCAAGGAGGAAAAGTAAGGGGCAAAGATGTAGAGCGAATAGTAGGAGATCGAGTGTGAGTGATAAACTCTATCATAATACCTCTGTTCCTATAGTGAAATATTGTTGCTCTCCCTCATAAATGTAGGCTTCGGTTGAACCACATAAATTACGATGTCTAATTATGTCACTCAATCTCTTTATTCGAGTTTTTTTTATTTTAGTTTGAGATTCATTATTTTGTAGGTGGTCCTAACTAACAAGGCCCCAAAAATTTTCTATGGGCTAGCAAACCCGCATGTTGAGTCAGCAAGCACTAGCCAATCGACTAGGCCCATAATAGCAGAAAAAGCAAGCTCCACACAAGAAGTCCGATAATACTCATTAAAAAACATTTATTGTTGGTGAACACCCTGAGCCAGGAGTATTTGATTTTATTACCCCAAGACCAACTTTGAGCACCTGATTAATTAATATTCATAGTTCCCTCATCAGCAATCTTATGGTCACACATCATGAGTCACTAGCCGTCTCTATTCTCAGTGGTGCAGGAGGTGCATGCTGTTGATAATTTGATGCATCCCAGTAAGATGCTGCCTCTGCCAAAGGATGATGTATGCCCTTTGATTTGACACTTTGATGCTTAGGTAAATGTCAATCATGTCAACAACTTAGTTATATTAAAAAAGTTTAAACTATTAAGTAAATGCCTCTGAATAATTTTATACTCCAACAAATCAAAGTTAGACACACTTCCATGCTCATTTGTAGCAAAGAGCATTTTTATTATTATTTAGCAAATACCTTTTTCTCTTTTTTTGGAACAATAGCAAAGAGCTAATTTGTCTTTCACATTATACACTCCCGTCTAACATTTGCATTATTGTTGATTACTCCAGGAACCAGGTTCCTATTTTCTAAGGGATCATGGTCACACATTACCAAGTGTTGTTCTTTCATTCACATTCTCCATATAAAAAGAAAAAGGGCAACTAGCGGGTCTCTTTGCTAATCACCATACAAGAGATCATTCAATTTTGCATTTCCATTTATAGTATTACACCATCAATCATCACCAAAAGCAATGATGGGGATGAATTCAGCTGCATTATGCAGTTATTTCATCATGAGACCGTGCAACTAAAGTGGACGTGGTGGTCTCACTACAGCTAACTAATCCTTTATCCACTATCTCATCTACAATCTGCCTAGCTTGATGAAGGGAACTTTTCTTATGCAACATAAGAACATAACTTCTTGTTGTAGTGCACGGACTGATAGACATAATTCATACAACAACTTTCGTGGTAGGATTAGGTGCAAGAACTTGTCCCCAGTCCATTCTACAGCTAGCTTCATCAAATTGGAGACGAGTGTTAGGTGATCCATCAACCAGAGCACAGAGGGTTCATGCTTACACGTTGTGATTTCATTATAGCTCAATGGTCATGTTCCACAGGTACAACTCTTTATATGTGGTCCTCAAGTTGAGAATCAGTCTACCAGACACATTTTCGTATTCAAACTTTGCGTCTTCTGCATCAACAACAATCTTCTTAGGCTTGATTGAGGAGTAGGCCCCAAACACACCACACCCATGGATCTTAAGGTTTACAATTCCACTTCCATCAAGTTCATATTTCAATTCCTTAATAGCTGCACCTGAGTTGAACATCTTGATTAGCCCTATTGGCGCAAACATTGCCCCGTTGGACAGCTCCTTCACTGGAACCACTGTGAACACTTCGTATTCTTTAGCCTTTAGCGTTATTGGCAAGGATGCATTCTTGGGAAGATAGACCACCTCTCCTGAAACGGGTCACAAGAAAAGAAAAAAATTACAACTGGATGAGTTTCAAACAACTTTACACAACCAAAAGAGTTCATGATTCTAGTCAGGAATGAGGCATACCACCAAGATGAGAGTATAAAACAGCCTTTCCAGTCCATTGAGCAGCAGCAATCTTGTTCAAGTAGTTAACATCATTAGCTCTGATGATGCCAGTGATTGTTCCTGGTTGTTGGTCATGGATTTGATTTCTCTTTCCAACCTTACACCAACCAGCTCCCTGACAATTGAAGACTCCTATAACTCCAGTGTAGTCATTCATATTCCATAGTTTCAAAAGACTGCAACATCAACCAGAAAACATGCCATCCGAGAACAGTTAGGACCACAATACCTCCCCTGGGCCACTAAGAGGGCAAAGAAGAATCACAAGAGCTTAAGTTTGAGTGGTTATGTTCTGAATTACCTCTTTCCGTCTCTAGTAGGATCTGAGAACAAGCAATCCTTGGTGGGCCTTCCTGGTAGTTTAGCTCTCAAAATGGAACCATCAGGAAGCACAAGCTTCTTCAATAAATTGAAGTCATGGTGTCCAGGTTTGTCACTGCATAACAAGCAAGCTCTCAACATTAAATAATTTGTCCAAGTAGAACACATGCGAGGAAGTGCAAAAAGATAACAGAAGATTGTTTTTTTAATGATTAAGATATCAAAATGATGCAACATCATACATACCTGACATAAATTGGACAACCACCAACGGCACGAGCTGCTCCATGGTACTCAGCCATTGGGTGTAAGCTCTGCCAAGTGAGATCATATATCAAGCTCCATCCAACTACTCAAGGGTTTGAAACAAACCAAGAACGAGATTGTATAAACTTACATGGAACATATCCCAATCTGGCTGCATAAATTCACCAAGGAAAACGGTGTTGTAAGCTACAGATGCAATGTGAATGGTGTGTGATGCAGGATCTCTTGGCCAGAAATCATCAGATGCTCTTATAACTGCTGCCCTCTTTGCACTGCCACAACAATGAGAATGAATTAGATGACTTTTAACTGAGAAGTAAAACCAGAGGGAGAAAGGAGCGAGTTTGAGAAATACTGAGTACCTGTACAGGCCATCAGTGTTGTGGCTCATGCAGTATATAATTCCATTATCAGGGAAGTTTCGAGCAATAGAAGCCTCTAAAGCCCTATGGTATTTTCTTGTAAGTCTTACTCTCCCACCATGTCCTGCTCCAAGAGTCTCAAGAATGTTTTGGACATCAACCTTTACTCCATCAATTCCCGCTGATGCAAGGTACGAGTGGAGCTCATCGTAAAAGTTGAAAACTTTCACGGGGTTCACAAGGCCAAGCCCATTCTGAGCCATGCTTTCCAAGGAGTTATCACGATACTCAGCATGCTCGTTTGATTGGACACCGGGAGAGACTTTGGGGTACGCCATCTTGGATTCATAGTGTTCCATCTCTGCAATGCCAGGTCTAACTCCTCCCCAGTACCCTGTAATGGCATGCCACACATATGCGCACCTGTGGAAAGTTTTATGCACAGTAAACATCAATTCCCATCAGAGCTGCTGCTGCTGCAAGAAATCAAGAAGAATCAACCAATGTTAAGCGGAGAGGAAAGTTAATCATACTTAATCTCATGCTCCTCTTTGATTTCAGAGATGAAATGGCAAAAGCCCAGTGATGGGTCGTCCTCCACCCTACATCCTTCTTGACCATCTTTCTGGAACTTGTTATTCTGTTTGATATGTGTAAGCCTGTTGGCAAAGCTGAAAGGAAGGCGGAAACAACATCAAATTATCAGAGATTATTGGACGAGAAAAGAAAGCCATGGATAAAAGGAAAATCAAATAGGTATAAGGACTCACTTGGCACAGTTGTCATCTAAATATGGAACACTATTGGGGTCCATTCCCACTGACTGCCACCCATCATCAATAATCACAAACTTAGGAGGAATTCCACCCTCCCTGAAGCTGCATAAAGAAAGTAGTGAATGGTGAATATGATGCCTTAGTTTATATAGATAAATATGCATAAGAATAATGCGATAGGTAAACTTGGTACCCAATACAATTAACAATTCTCAATGATTTATGAAAGACAATTATTTAATAACAATGTTACTTCTTTCTATTTCGTGTAATGGATGCTCTATTTGATACTTAAACTATATAGGTGAAGCATTTTCCTAATCGTGAATAAGCACCTTTGGAGACCACGCTTCACTCCCTCAGCTGTAACGTTGGTGTAGAATGCATCCCATGTGCACCAGCCAAACCAGTTCAACATGTCTGGCATCTGAGTCACGGCCCATGGAATATTCATTAAAATTTGAGCATAACTAAAATAGAATACTACAATTTAAGCCTGAGGGAGCTTTTGCTTATGCCAAATATGTATCATACCTGCTTTCTCTCGCGGTGACAGAATGTCTGACAGTGCCGCTCAACGCTCCTGAGTGCATTCCCAGAACAAGCAAGTTAAATAAATGTACCCATCATACACTCATAAACAACAAAACAAATACCCAATCAGAGAATACAAGCAAAGCCTAAATGTACAGTGAACTTTATGATACTTTTTCTTCTTTTTTCTGTTTCTGAAAGTGTTTCGGCAGTGCAATTATTTCCACATCAAAGATAATTCTTCCTTGATTATGTGACCACGATGGTAAACTATGAGGATTGCAAATGCTAAATGGAAACTAACTAGTAAATAAGTAAAGGGAATAAGCAAGGCAGATCTCTCTCTCTCTCTCTATATATATATATAACCTAGGAAAGCAATAAGACAATCTCGAACTAAATAGATGACAGTTTAAACTCAAAGTAACATAACTCACTTGGCAGCGTTGGTGATGACATCGAAGGGGTCAGAGCCAACAGCCATATAAACTAGATGAGTGCCTTCAAAACCTTCCACAGCAGGATCCCCTGTGTAGGTTTAATATATTAAACACAAAGGCAGAGAGGGACCCGTTTATATTGAGCAAATTGTCATATTAGAATGGAAATCATAACAAAATCAAAAGCCTTATAATAAGCGAGAAGTACAGGGTGATATTCATAATATTGAAAAATTTACATGTGTGTATAGTTAATACAAGGGAGAAGTGAAGGATGATGCTCATACCACTCTCCAGACAAACTTCAAGATCGTCCTGGTCATTGCCTTGAAGGACAGCTCTGAAGTCACCTTCCAGGATGGGCAAGAAAACAACATACAGAGGGGCCTGGCTTGACCCCTCTACTTTGCCAGCCTCGATGAGGAGGAACTGGGTCTCAAAGGGGATGTCCCGCCCACAGGTGCCCGTCCTCTGTGTCATCCACCATAACTTGAATCTGAACACACACATGAATTGCAGCCCCCTGCAATGCCATTTGTCCCACCATCCATCCAAATTACTCAATGCTGGAATGCTAATCGTTAAGGACTCCACATAAAAGTCCAATAAGAAATTTCACATCGAAATTGTAAGAAAGAAATGACCAATATATAAATCTAATGGTCTACTTCACCTAATATCAATAGATTCCAGGGTGAAATCCCACTTGTACTTATGTATTAACCTTGTATATATAACTCTAAAGATTGAGTCTTAGGCGCACCAATCTACACTATTTTTTACAGCTGTCTACAGGAGCTGAATGTAAGCTATAAGTGGGGATCCTGCAGTTATCTTCATGTTGTAGCTAATACATGTTTAAATTGAATCAAAACAGCGAAGGTAGTAGTTATTTTGAAACAGATTAAAATAGAAAGAGTGATATGGTTTTTCAAAGAAAAAGGAGTGATATGATACGGCCAATATGGGGTGATCATCATAATATGGAGGATGGTGTTAAACTCAAAAGACAAAAACATAAGGGGGAAACACACAGAAGCTTGCCGAGGGGGAAGACGCGGTGGCAGCCAAGTCGATCGGAATCAACGCCGATGAATGCACCGTTGGACAATCCATCACCGCTGGCAGGCGTCAAGAATATGTTATCGGGGACATGGGTCAGCACAGCATGATTCCCCATTACCATCAGCTTCTTTTCATCTTTTGAGACGTTGATCCCTGCCCCTATTGTCATCTTCTTCTTCTTCTTCTTCTTCTAATAATAAAAACACAATGTGCATGCAAACACAAAACAAAATAGTGAAATTTGTAAAGAGGGTAATCTATTGATCGCTAGTAAATTCAAATACTCTCATAAGAGTGAAGGTTTATGGAATAATGCAGCTCAGAGTTGAGCAATGACAACCCTCCCACCCCCAACCCTCCTATATAGAGAGAGAGAGAGAGGGGGGGGGGGAGGGAGGGAGGGTGAGCGTTTAAAAGAAGAAGATTTGATTAATCAATCTTGGTCCCCTTAATCATTACTTTCTTTCCAAGTGACCCCACATGGATCCCATTCCATGATCTCCGCTTTTCATCACAGCCGTCGATCCATCCCTCGCTAGGATGGGTTGGGTGGGTCCCACCTTTTCCTGTCATTATTCTAATATCTCAGCAACATGGTTAATTCTGTATCGTTCTTTTACATGTTTGACTATTCATTTGGTTAGATCAAACCCTAAAGCAAACTCCAAAAGGACTAACTTTTCCCGAAAGCAAACATTTTTACAAGCAAAATATCTCCACGGCGTTTTGTTTCCATTTGAATAATGTTGGAGGACTAGGCTATGGAGATGGGAAATACGTGGCAGGGTATGATTGCTTAAGGAGGGGAAAAGGCGTGGCATGTGAATCTACCACATCCAAGGCAAAAGCAATCATCACCCGGGTTATGTTGTGTGCGCAGAGCTGATGTTGACTTCTGATATTTTCCCAAGATCGGCAGTAATTTTTAGGAAAATCGTACGGTTTAGACCCCCTATCTCTACTTTTTTTTTAGATTCTCTTAATCATAAATAGATCTTTTTGGACAAAAATATCCTCCCACCTCACCCCCCCATCCGTCCTCTCACTCTCCCCCTTTCTTTCTCCTCATTTAATACAAGGCAGGCAAAATGATACTTTTTTGACTTTTTTGACTCTTCCTTTTCTTCATTTTTTTTTCTTTTTGAATTTTTTTGTCAAAAAAAATATATTATTTCCAACTTTGCCCTTTCTTCTTCTTCCCTCCGGGACCTTGTTTAGGTGTGTTTCAAGTAATTAGTGGTGTCTAAAATAAAATCATACACTGTGTGTAATGTATTATAATGCTGTAAAGTGAACTTATTCAGGTGTATTTCAAGTAATTAGTGGTAAATGACTTATCATACACAATGTATGATAGGTTTTAATGACATAAAATCAACTTTTGCAGGTTTTTTTAAGTAATTAGTCTGATTTCGAATCATACACTGTGTATGATGCGTTAAAATGGTGTAAAATGAAGTTGTTGAGGTACGTTCCAAGTAATTAGTGGTAAATGACTTATCATACACAATGTATGATAGGTTTTAATGGCATAAAATCAACTTTTGCAGATTTTTTCATGTATTTAGTGGTACAGTAGTATGAAAGCTAATCCTACACTGTGTATGATCCCTTAAAATGGTGTATAATGAACTTGTTCAGGTATATTTTAAGTAATTAGTGATAAATAACTTGTCATACACAATGTATGATAGGTTATAATGGCATAAAATCAACTTTTGCAGTTTTTTTATGTAATTACTGTTACAGTAGTCTGAAATCGAATCATACACTGGGTATGATGCGTTTTACTGGTGTGAAATGAACTTATTCAGGTATATTTCAAGCCATTAGTGGTAAATGACTTGTCATACACAATATATGATAGGTTTTAATGGCATAAAATTAATTTTTGCTGTTTTTTCAAGTAGTTACTGTTACAGTGGGCTGAAATCGAATCATACAATAGGTATGATGCGTTAAAATGGTTTAAAATGAACCTTTTTAGGTATGTTTCAAGTAACTAGTGGTAAATGACTTATTATACACAAATTATTATAGGTTTTAATGGCATAAAATCAACTTTTGCAGGTTTTTTCAAGTAATTGCTGTTACAGTGGTCTGAAATCGAATCATACACTGCATATAATGCATTATAATGGTGTAAAATAAACTTATTCAGGTATGTTTCAAGTCATTAGTGGTAAATGACTTATCATACACAATGTATGATAGGTTTTAATAGCATAAAATCAACTTTTGCAGGTTTTTTCATGTATTTAGTGGTACAGTGGTATGAAAGCTAATCCTACACTGTGTATGATTCCTTAAAATGGTGTATAATGAACTTGTTCAGGTATATTTTAAGTAATTAGTGGTAAATAACTTGCCATACACAATGTATGATAGGTTGTAATGGTATAAAATCAACTTTTGCTGGTTTTTTCAAGTAATTACTATTACAGTGGTCTGAAATCGAATCATACACTGGGTATGATGCGTTACAATGGTGTAAAATGACCTTATTCAAGTATACTTCAAGTAATTAGTGGTAAATAACTTGTCATACACAATGTATGATAGGTTTTAATGGCATAAAATCAACTTTTGCAGGTTTTTTCATGTATTTAGTGGTACAGTGGTATGAAAGCTAATCCTACGCTGTGTATTATGTGTTAAAATGGTGTAAAATAAATTTATTCAGGTATATTTCAAGTAATTAGTGGTAAATAACTTGTCATACACAATGTATGATAGGTTTTAATGGCATAAAATTAACTTTTGCAGGTTTTTTCAAGTATTTAGTGGTGCAGTGGTATGAAAGCTAATCATACACTGTGTATGATGCGTTACAATGGTGTAAAATGAACTTATTCAGGTGTATTTCTATTAATTAGTGGTAAATGATGTATCATACACAATGTATGATAGGTTTTAATGGCATAAAATCAACTTTTGCTGGGTTTTTACTATATTTAGTAGTACAGTGGTCTGAAATCAGCTTATATACGTGTATTTCAAGTTTTATTGGTGTATGATGCACTTCATACGCGGTGTATGATAGTTTATATTTGTGTAAAATCAACGTATATTTGTGTATTTTTGGGATGTGTATTTAGAAAAAAAATATACATTTTCAATAAAATAATCCATACGATTTCCCTTCAAAAAGGCCCTCCCATTCAACCCTCCAACCCGTCCCCTTTCTCTCTCCTCATTTAATGCGCAGCCGATTACTGTACTTTAGCCCCTCCCCACTCCATTTTCTCTCTCTTCATTTAATGCAAAAGTATATATTTTTACTTTATGTCATGTAACTTGCTTCTCACTCTATCCCTCCCTTTTTCTCATTTCCCGCCCATTTACTCACCTCTTATTCATAGTATTTGTTATTTTTCTTTTAATCTGAATTCCCCAAGTCCATTTTTCTCTCATTTTTCTCTCAATCTGCTACATTGGGCCCTCGGAAGAAGAAGAAGAAGAAGAAGAAGAAGTCGTTTTAAGATCGTGTTTGAAGCTTCGTGGCATTGCTGTAAGTTCAACGTTGAGTCGTTACACACATTTCACGGTTTTCAGATCAGATATTGAAGGTAACATGACCATTTGCTGACATTGTCGTTAATGTATCCTTGTCCTATGAGGTCGGTGTGTTACAAGTCGTTTATGGTTTATGATTGGTTTAAATGATGTATTATAACTTTCTTTTGGTGTGTTTGAACTCATTAGTGGTGTATGATTAGTCATACATCTTGTATGATAGGTTTTAATGGTGTGAAATCAACTTGTTTAGGTGTGCTTCATGTAAATAGTGCTGTATGATCTCTCATACAATGTGTATGATAGGTTTGAATGGTGTGAAATCAACTTCTGTTTGTGTATGTTAAGTAATTAATGGTGTATAATCAGTCATACACTGTGTAGGATTGGGTTTAATGGTGTATAACCAACTTGTGTTTGTGTGTGTTAAGTAATTAGTGGTGTATAGTCAATCATACACTGTGTATGATTGGTTTTAATGGTGTATAACCAACTTGTGTATGTGTATGTTGAGTAATTAATGGTGTATAATTAATCATACACTGTGTAAGATTGGGTTTAATGGTGTATAACCAACTTGTGCAGACGTTTTTTTAAGTAATTAGTGGTTTATTAGCAACCATACACTGCGTATGATTGGGTTTAATGGTGTATAAACAACTTGTGTATGTGTATGTTAAGTAATTAATGGTGTATAATCAGTCATACACTGTGTAGGATTGGGTTTAATGGTGTATAACCCATTTGTGCAGACGTTTTTTAAGTAATTAGTGGTTTATGAGCAACCATACATTGTGTATGGTTGGGTTTAATGTGTATAACCAACCTGTGTATGTGTATGTTAAGTAATTAATGGTGTATAATCAGTCATACACTGTGTAGGATTGGTTTTATGGTGTATAGCCAAGTTCTGTTTGTGTATGTTAAGTAATTAATGGTGTATAATCCATCATACACTGTGTATAATTGGTTTTAACTGTGTATATAATGGGGCATATTAAACCATACACTGTGTATGAGAGCTTCAAAGGGTGTATGATGAACTTATTTTGGTGTCTTTCAAGTACAGAATGGTGTATGGTTTACCATACACCGTGTATGATAGCTTTGATTGGTTTAGGATGAACCTGTTTTGGTGTCTTTCGTGTGTAGAATGTGGTATCCTTAACCATAGACCGTGTATGATTGCTTTAAAAGGTGTGTGATGAACTTATTTATGACTATAACGCAAATCATACACCATGTATTCTTTCTTAAAGTGGTGTTATTTGTGTATTGTGGTTTTAAACCAATCATCACCGTTTATTAGTGGTTTCAATGTTGTACTTTCATTCCACCCTAGTGTGTTTCACATCAAATTTGCTTTGATATCATGTTTTTTTTCTTGTCCACAGTAATGGGTGATGCTGCTATTGCATGCGTTCTATACGGTGGCCACTTTAAGGAGAGGGCAAAGTAAGTTGGTGAAAAATTGGCTTATAATTTTGTGGATGAGAAAATTGACTTTGCTGGTTTGCAAAGGACTGTGGCGGAGGTGCTTGGTGCTCAGTTGGATGCGGGTTCAAAGATACATTTTCAATCTTTCACCGCCGTTCCGGTCGTGCCCTTGTACAATGTCGTTGACAATAGGTCCGTTATGTTTTGGAAGGCACTAGCCAAAGAAGATAGGGCAAAGCATCCTTTAATCGTAACTGTAGAGTCATCCGGTGACAGGAATCCTACCTTCGATTGGCAACGGACTCCCTTTCAAACAATTCCCGATGGTGACGAGAACAGTGGCCGTTTGCACCCTGAGGTTCCCGAGACTTCTGGTAGATGTATGGATGCGGGGATGGAAGAAGCAGCCCGTGCAGATGCATCTGATGTAGATTTGAACATGCCTACTGTGGCGGTTGAGGCAACAGCAACAGGTGGAGATTAGGAAAATTCCAATCAAAGTGCATGGGATAATTTGGACAATATCAATTTATCCCAGGTGCAACCGACTGTACCTAATGCATCACCTCCAGAGGGGCGCACTTACGAGCATTGTAATATTTCCCCCGAAGACCCTCTGATTGTCGAACCTGAATTGGAACGGAATGCGGAACCCAACGGTCAACCGAATGTCCACCTTGACGTCCAAGCTACTGGTGATCCTCGTTCTGATGATGATGCTGGCTCCGGTGATGAGAGGAGCCGGATTGACAGGGTATATGCGCAGGGCCGGATGGTTGAGGATATTGAAGTTAATCAAATATTTACGACGAAGAGGGACTTGTTGACTAACCTAGCAGTGATTGCGCTTAGGGAAAAATTTGAATTCAGGAGCTACAAGTCGAACAAATCCTTAACGGTTGTCCGCTGCGCACAAGAGGGCTGCACATGGAGGGTTCGGGCTACGTGTGTAGCAGATGGTGGCTGCTGGATGGTTACGAAAGTAGAAAAGAACCACAACCACCCTAGCGATCTCACCACTGTTAGACACAGGCAGGCAACCAGTTGGGTCGTCGGGGAGTGTGTCCGCAAGAAACTTGTGAACCCCAAGAGAGTGTTCAAGCCACGGGATGTCATAGATGACGTCCGCAATTGCTACGGTGTCGATATCAGCTACAGTGTTGCTTGGAGGGCGAGAGAGTTTGCATGCGACAATGTTAGATTGGGTACGGCCGAAGAGTCGTATGCATTCTTGCCTGGGTATCTGCAAGTCCTCAAACAGACTCACCCCAGTACCACATTCTATTTACAGACAGATGATGAAAGTAGGTTTCAGTACCTCTTCATTGCGTTTGGTGCTTCAGTTAATGGGTACCGGTTTTGCCGGCCGGTTGTGAGCATTGACGCAACACATCTGAAGGGAAAGTACCGGGGTGTTCTGTTCATGGCCGTTTGTCACGATGCCAACCAAAAAATTTTTCCGATTGCTATCGGCATCTGTGATTCAGAGAATGATGCATCGTGGCATTGGTTCCTCAGTAGGTTGAGGGAAGTAACTGGGGAGCCTGCTGGCCATGTCATTGTATCCGATAGACACCGAAGCATCCAACGGGCGGTGGAAGAACTTTTCCCCGTCACATTTCACAGGCTCTGCATGTACCACTTGCTGAACAACTTGAAGGCCAAATTCAAGAGCAACAGGAAGCATTTGGATCAGTATTACTACAAAGCAGCCAAAGCATACAACATTCAAGAGTTCCATAGTTTATTTTTCAGTTTATGTTGTGCCGTATCCGGGGTTAAAGATTACTTGGAAGATGTGGGACTGCACAAGTGGACTCGTTCCCACTTCCCTTGTCGTCCGTACAACATAATGACGACAAACATTTCGGAATCCATGAACGTTGTATTGCTCAAGGTACATGACTATCCAATTACAACCCTTGTTGATGAGTTTAGGCTATTATTGCAGAGGTGGTTTCACGAA
The DNA here is from genome assembly GCA_018398585.1 of Simmondsia chinensis. Classification (NCBI taxonomy): domain Eukaryota; kingdom Viridiplantae; phylum Streptophyta; class Magnoliopsida; order Caryophyllales; family Simmondsiaceae; genus Simmondsia; species Simmondsia chinensis. The sequence goes on from JAGTTD010000018.1 coordinate 137,198, forward strand.
AGAAGAGCTAAGGCTAAAGCTTGCACTAGTACAATGTCCCCCGACGTCGAAAACAAATTACAAGACAGATTTAAGTTAGCAAGAACGATGACGGTAAGCTCCGCACATATTGTCATGTTTAATCCCTACTACAAAGCATGTTTATATCGTGTTGGTGCCCTTCGAGTGTGAAATCCGCTAATTTTGGGTGCCCTTCGAGTGTTTCGTTGCTTATGTTTTGTTGTTTTTTTTTTTTTTTATTTTATTTTTCTTATATTTTTGTATTTTGCTTGCACCTTGGTTGTTTGACTCGTTTGTCTATTCTTGGGGTAATGTAGATATTGCGAGCTGATGATCATACGTTCGACGTCATCGATGGGGAGAAAAACTTTGTAATAGATATGTCGCTCTGGACATGTACCTGCCGCAGGTTTCAGCTTGAGCAGCTTCTATGTGAGCATGCGTTAGCGGTGGTACAACACAGTCCTTATGCTCTGTACGACTTATGCTCGCTATACTATAGTAGAGAAAATTGGTACGAGTCGTATAGAAGTATCGTCTACCCGATGCCGCACATAAGTGACTGGCGTATCCCGCGTGATGTAGCTGACATGAATCTTCTTCCACCCGACATGCGAACCTCTTCTGGGACGAGGCGGAAGAGGAGGATTCCGTCCGTCGGTGAGGAGCGTGTTCATCAAAGGTGCAGTCGGTGCAAGGAACACAGGCATAACCGATCCATGTGCAAGAATCCAATTGCTCTGCGTCCTAGTGGCGAATGCACCTCATCCAACTCCGGCCGTCCATCTCAAGTCCCTCCTCCAAATTAACTTACAATCTTCAAATGTATATATTTTACTTGTGACATACCTATATAAGTTCGTTTTATCATAGGATTTACAGTGTACATTACTATAGGATTTAAATTTTTCTGTGATGTGTATATGTTATTGTATATTACCATAGGATTTACATTGTATTCAATGTACTGAAAATTGTCGAAAGGTTGTGATGTGTATGAAATAGTGTAATAAAAATTGTATATATTTCCATATTGTTGTATATTCCTGTAATGAAAATTGTCAATGAATTGTTTTGAAGTTAGTCCCAATTGTGCGTTCTAAGTGGTTGATTTGTTTTTCAAGTGTGTTACGATGTATGTCGACACGCATGGATGGTGTGTCGCCACGCATATCAGCATCAAAGGTGTCCGCAGGTCTGTGTGTCGATACCAATAATTACCTGAACGTTTAAATTGGATGATAACAGATCAAAGCCTTCGGTAAGTCATACACTTATACAAGTGTATGGTAAGTCATACAAGTAAATGAAACACACTTATAGAAGTTGATTTCACACCATTAATACTTATCATACACTATGTATGGTAAGTCATACACCACTAAGTATTTGAAACACACTTGTACAAGTTGATTTCACACCATTAATACTTATTATACACGATGTATGGTAAGTCATATAACACTAAGTAGTTGAAACACACTTGTACAAGTTGATTTCACACCATTAATACTTATCATACACGATGTATGGTAAGTCATACAACACTAAGTAGTTGAAACACACTTGTACAAGTTGATTTCACACCATTAATACTTATCATACAAGATGTATGGTAAGTCGTACAACACTAAGTAGTTGAAACACACTTGTACAAGTTGATTTCACACTATTAATACTTATCATACACGATGTATGGTAAGTCATACAACACTAAGTAGTTGAAATACACTTGTACAAGTTGATTTCACACCATTGATACATATCATACACGATGTATGGTAAGTCATACAACACTAAGTAGTTGAAACACACTTGTAGAAGTTGATTTCACACTATTAATACTTATCATACACTATGTATAGTAAGTCATAGACCACTAAGTAGTTGAAACACACTTGTACAAATTGATTTCACACCATTGATACTTATCATACACTATGTATGGTAAGTCATACACCACTAAGTAGTTGAAACACACTTGTACAAGTTGATTTCACACCATTAATACACATCATACACAATGTATGGTAAGTCATACAACACTAAGTAGTTGAAATACACTTGTAGAAGTTGATTTCACACCATTAATACTTATCATACACTATGTATGGTAAGTCATACACCACTAAGTAGTTGAAACACATTTGTACAAGTTGATTTCACAACATTAATACATATCATACACGATGTATGGTAAGTCATACAACACTAAGTAGTTAAAACACACTTGTAGAAGTTGATTTCACACCATTAATACTTATCATACACTATGTATGATAAGTCATACACCACTAAGTAGTTGAAACACACTTGTACAAGTTGATTTCACACCATTAATACTTATCATACACGACGTATGGTAAGTCATACAACACTAGGTAGTTGAAACACACTTGTAGAAGTTAATTTCACACCATTAATACTTATCATACACTATGTATGGTAAGTCATACACCACTAAATAGTTGAAACACACTTGTACAAGCTGATTTCACACCATTAAAACCTATCATACATTGTGTATGATAAGTTATTTACCACTAATTACTTGAAATATACCTGAATAAGTTCATTTTACACCATTTTAACACATAATACACAGTGTATGATTTTATTTCAGACCACTGTAACAGTAATTACATGAAAAAACCTGCAAAAGTTGATTTTATGCCATTAAAACCTATCATATATTGTGTATGACAAGTTATTTACCACTAATTACTTGAAATATACCTGAATAAGGTCATTTTACACCATTATAACGCATCATACCCGGTGTATGATTCAATTTCAGACCACTGTAATAGTAATTACTTGAAAAAACTAGCAAAAGTTGATTTTATACCATTACAACCTATCATACATTGTGTATGACAAGTTATTTACCACTAATTACTTAAAATATACCTGAACAAGTTCATTATATACCATTTTAAGGGATCATACACAGTGTAGGATTAGCTTTCATACCACTGTACCACTAAATACATGAAAAAACCTGCAAAAGTTAATTTTATGCCATTAAAACCTATCATACACTGTGTATGATAAGTCATTTACCACTAATGACTTGAAACATACCTGAATAAGTTCATTTTACACCATTATAACAAATCATACACAGTGTATGATTTGATTTCAGACCACTGTAACTATAATTACTCGATAAAACCTGCAAAAGTTGATTTTATGCCATTAAAACCTATAATAATTTGTGTATGATAAGTCATTTACCACTAATTACTTGAAACATACATGAAAAGGTACATTTTAAACCATTTTAACGCATCATACCCATTGTATGATTCGGTTTCAGCCCACTGTAACAGTAATTACTTGAAAAAACCAGCAAAAGTTGATTTTATGCCATTAAAACCTATCATACATTGTGTATGACAAGTCATTTACCACTAATTGCTTGAAATACACCTGAATAAGTTCATTTTACACCATTAAAACGCATCATACCCAGTGTATGATTCGATTTCAGACCACTGTAACAGTAATTACATAAAAAAAAAACTACAAAAGCTGATTTTATGCCATTATAACCTATCATACATTATGTATGACAAGTTATTTACCACTAATTCATTGAAATAAACCTGAATAAGTTCATTTTACACCATTATAAGGCATCATACCCAGTGTATGATTCGATTTCAGACCACTATACCCCTAATTACTTGAAAAAAAAGCAAAAGTTGATTTTATGCCATTAAGACCTATCATACATTGTGTATGATAAGTCATTTACCACTAATTACTTGGAACGTACCTCAACAAGTTCATTTTACACCATTTTAACGCATCATACATAGTGTATGATTCGAAATCAGACTAATTACTTAAAAAAACAGCAAAAGTTGATTTTATGTCATTAAAACCTATCATACATTGTGTATGATAAGTCATTTATCACTAATTACTTAAAAAATACCTGAAAATGTTCATTTTACACCATTTTAACACATCAAACACAGTGCATGATTCGATTTCACAACACTGTAACAATAATTACTTGAAAAAATCAGCAAAAGTTGATTTTATGCTATTAAAACCTGTCATACATTGTGTATGATAAGTCATTTACCACTACGTAATTGAAACATACCTGAAAAGGTTCATTTTACACCATTATAACGCATCATACACAGTGTATGATTTTATTTCAGACTAATGTACCACTAATTATTTAAAAAAACCAGCAAAAGTTGATTTTATACCAGTAAACCCTATCATATATTGTGTATGATATATCCTTTACCACTAATTACTTTAAAGATACTTAAAAAATTTCACTTTGCACCATTTTAAAGGATCATACACAGTGTATGTTTAGCTTTCATACCACTGTACCACTAAATACTTGAAAAAACCCGCAAAAGTTGATTTTATGCAAATAAAACCTATCATACAATATGTATGATAAGTCATTTACCACTAATTACTTGAAACATACCTAAAAAAGTTCATTTTAAACCATTTTAACCCATCATACACATTGTATGATTCGATTTCAGACTACTGTACTACTAAATACAGTAAAAATCCAGCAAAAGTTGATTTTATGCCATTAAAACCTATCATACATTGTGTACGATACGTCATTTACCACTAATTAATAGAAATACACCTGAATAAGTTCATTTTACACCATTATAACGCATCATACACAATGTATGATTAGCTTTCATACCACTGCACCACTAAATAGTTGAAAAAACCTGCAAAAGTTAATTTTATGCCATTAAAACCTATCATACATTGTGTATGACAAGTCATTTACCACTAATTGCTTGAAATACACCTGAATAAGTTCATTTTACACCATTAAAACGCATCATACCCAGTGTATGATTCGATTTCAGACCACTGTAACAGTAATTACATAAAAAAATCGCAAAAGTTGATTTTATGCCATTAAAACCTATCATATATTGTGTATGACAAGTTATTTATTACTAATTACTTAAAATATACCTGAATAAGTTCATTTTACACCATTTTAACACATAATACACAGCGTAGGATTAGCTTTCATACCACTGTACCACTAAATACATGAAACAACCTGCAAAAGTTGATTTTATGCCATTAAAACCTATCATACATTGTGTATGACAAGTTATTTACTACTAATTACTTGAAGTATACCTGAATAAGGTCATTTTACACCATTATAATGCATCATACCCAGTGTATGATTCTATTTCAAACCACTGTAATAGTAATTACTTGAAAAAATTGGCAAAAGTTGATTTTATACCATTACAACCTATCATACATTGTGTATGACAAGTTATTTACCACTAATTACTTAAAATATACCTGAACAAGTTCATTATACACCATTTTAAGGGATCATACACAGTATAGGATTAGCTTTCATACCACTAAATATATGAAAAAAACCTGTAAAAGTTGATTTTATGCCATTAAAACCTATCATACATTATGTATGATAAATCATTTACCACTAATGACTTGAAACATACCTGAATAAGGTCATTTTACACTATTATAACGCATCATACACAGTGTAGGATTAGCTTTCATACCACTGTACCACTAAATACATGAAAAAACCTGTAAAAGTTAATTTTATGCCATTAAAACTTATCATACATTGTGTATGATAAGTCATTTACCACAAATGACTTGAAACATACCTAAATAAGTTTATTTTACACCATTATAGCGCATCATATACAGTGTATGATTCGATTTCAGACCACTGTAACAGTAATTACTCGAAAAAACCTACAAAAGTTGATTCTATGCCATTAAAACCTATAATAATTTGTATATGATAAGTCATTTACCACTAATTACTTGAAACATACCTGAAAAGGTTCATTTTAAACCATTTTAACGCATCATACCCATTGTATGATTCGATTTCAGCCCACTGTAACAGTAATTACTTAAAAAAACCAGCAAAAGTTGATTTTATGCCATTAAAATCTATCATACATTGTGTATGACGAGTCATTTACCACTAATTGCTTGAAATACACCTGAATAAGTTCATTTTACACCATTAAAACGCATCATACCCAGTGTATGATTCGATTTCAGACCACTGTAACAGTAATTACATAAAAAAACTGCAAAAGTTGATTTTATGCCATTATAACCTATCATACATTGTATATGACAAGTTATTTATCACTAATTACTTAAAATATACCTGAACAAGTTTATTATACACTATTTTAAGGGATCATACACAGTGTAGGATTAGCTTTCATACCACTGTACCACTAAATACATGAAAAAACCTGCAAAAGTTGATTTTATGCCATTAAAACCTATCATACATTGTGTATGATAAGTCATTTACCACTAATTACTTGAAATGTACCTCAGCAAGTTCATTTTACACCATTTTAACGCATCATACACAGTGTATGATTCGAAATCAGACTAATTACTTAAAAAAACCTGCAAAAGTTGATTTTATGTCATTAAAACCTCTCATACATTGCGTATGATAAATCATTTACCACTAATTACTTAAAATACACCTGAATAAGTTCACTTTACAGCATTATAATGCATCATACACAGTGTATGATTTTATTTTAGACACCACTAATTACTTGAAACACACCAAAACAAGGTCCGAGAGGGAAGAAGAAGAAAGGGCAAATTTGGAAATAAATTTTTTTTTTTTGACAAAAAAATTCGAAAAGAAAAAAAAATGAAGAAAAGGAAGAGTAAAAAAAGTCAAAAAAGTGTCCTTTTACCTGCCTTGCATTAAATGAGGAGAGAGAAAGGGGGAGAGAGAGAGGACGGATGGGGGGGTGAGGTGGGAGGGCATTTTTGTCCAAAAAGGTCTATTTATGGTTAAAGGAGTCTAAAAAAGAATAAGGTGGGGGTAGGGGGTCCAAACCGTACGATTTTTTCCTAATTTTTATGCCAGATGATACTTTTCCTGATGAAGCATTATTATTATTAACGTCTTCAAATAGAAGTTACAAATTTATACTTCTAGGATTATGTATTGAATTATTGGTTTGTACAAATGGGTTTGCAACTTGGTATAAGATCAGAGGGATATTGCAAGGAAATAATAGCTGAAAATACCAAGTATGTAAAGTGGATAGGATAAGATATTATTGGGGGGTTTCAATGAAGGTACGTGTAGCCACATCAGCGACACGGCAGAAATAAAAAAGAAAGCGGTGGTGCCAAGTTGGGGCTCATCATCTATTACTATTGCTGCTGCTACCCACATTCATTGACGCAGTCCCCAATTATACTATTTTTTATATTATTATCATACAAGCCAAGCCAAGCCAACCCCATCAATATTTCTTTGCGCCGCATTCGGTGAATTGCATTTGCAGAATGGGGGATATGGATCCGCAATCTTCTCTTCATCGTCCCACTTGACTTTTGGCAAATTGTAGGATTATTTGTTACAATAAATGTGGGATATTCTTTTTTGTCGGAGTAATTTACTTTATGTCATGACAACAATTGTTTATAAGTAATATGCCTAACTTTATGGATCATCTTCTTTGATTACCGAGACATAACAAGCGCATAAAAATATTCCAAAAGGAACACGTTTTATGTCGCATTACAATCCCTCTAAATTTACGTAAAACAACTAAAAGATACCAAAAGAACATAGCCCTACTTCAAAAACAACCCTGCCAACACTTGATAGACTACCAAAAATCAAACCAAACTCCCTAATAATAATAATACAGAATCATACAATACTTAGAACTATATATTCAACAAACTTGCGGTTGAGAACTTGGCACCTCTACACCACCACCGTTGGCAGGCAAACTAACTAGTATGAACAACCATCCAATACAACTCAAAGGGACGCATGCGGCTACAAACAATGTGGCCTAACTTGATGGGTTTCTTATCTTGCTATCATCATGAAATATCTAAATTCAATTTAACTTTATTAAAACGCACATACAGAAGAAAAGTATAAAATCAAGCCTGTGCCATGTTTCCTGAAACACTAGATCAGCTGAGCTTTTTGAGGTTAAGAGAAAATGGGCGAGAACATTATTGCTTTGACACACTGCTTATGAAGATGATGTGAATATGGGACTTGATTGAGCTCTTAAATGGAGGCATGATCAATGGTAAGAATGAATGGGCCGTTGGGGAGGAGTGGTATCTTAAGCAGTCAAGTTTTGAGACCATTCCACACATTACAGACTTACTAAGAATCCTTTTCTTTTTAGTAGCCCAAACCATGTTGATGAGGCCGAGCCTATGTTTTCCTCCAATCCCTCTCCCCTCTGTCTTTGTGGCCAAAAAGGTCCATCCTCAACCCCTAAGCATTTTAATTACTTTATTTATATATTTACAAGCTGGACATACTGATAGCCTTCTGCAGAAAGCTAACTACTTTATTCCACTATTCATTTTGGGTGTCGTATTATCACATCTAAAAAAAAATATTATTTTCAAAGCAATAATGTGATTTACAATAAATAATAATTACAAATATTCATAAAGCTTCTCCGACATTAACATTTTTTCCATATCAATAGTTTTGCCCTTCATTTTTTTTTTTTTTTCCATTAACATTAACTAAATCTATCTGTAACACTACTATTACGTGCAGACCCACTCTAAGGACAGTTTCAGAAAAAAGATGGATCCTTCCTGGTGATCAGAGATTGCGTTTTCCATGAATTGTTGGTTCATGCATAAAGATCATCAAACATGATAAAAATATCAACAGCACTACAGAGAGAGAGAGACAGAAAGAGAGAGCTGGCCCAGCAATCATACACTTGCAAGATAAGGGGTCCAAATCCAACTAGCTAGCACTCTCACGTAATCAGTGGCTGGATATTTTTCCAAAAGCCCCACCCTTTCACATGCTCTTCCTTTGCAAAAGAAAAGAGGAAGGAAGATGAATTACAAACTAATTCAATTATAATGTACAAGTATTTACGAAAATTAACTCACAATATGAAGAAGCTTCAGACTCATGACATGCTGCTGAATTTGAAATTTTCTACTTTCTACAAACCCATCATGGGGCCAATATTTTTCATGGGAGAAAAGACTTCAAGCGTACCTGGGATACATTTGTATAGAAGCAAATGATCACTTGCAACTAATCCATGAATGTCCAAAAAGAAACAAAGAAAACCATGATAACTGCTTGAGAAGCAAAATCTTGTTGAGATCAATGCTAGCTTATATAATTAAAACTAAATCTAATTTAAGTATATATGTCCAATTTAAGTGGATTGAATGTGAGGTTACAAATTAATTAGTTATTAAAAATAAGTGGTTTGTATTACATTTGGGTTATTATAAATACCCATGACCTTAAACCTTAAATGATATAGAGAATGTAAAATAAATAAGACAAAAGTCTTATATATATATATATATATACAAGGTTGTAGTCTTGTTATTGAGAGTTTTATCGTAATATTCTCAATTAAATAAAGTTTTGTGTTGTGTCTCCAATTTTGTGTGAATTTCTTCTTTGAGATATAAAATTTAGAATTATATATTCTAAATTTTCTTCAACAATTGGTATCAGAGCTACGGTGTAAGATTTGTCAAGACAAGCTTGTTTTTCACATGGTCAAACTCTTGTTGGCATAATGGGTGATCTTCAAGTAGTTGGAGGAATCAAAAAGCTCAACAACACAAACTACACCACGTGGATAACATGTATGGAGTCTTACCTACAAGGTCACGACCTTTGGGAGATTGTCGGTGGTGGTGAAGTTACACAACCGGCAGCAGAAGATGCCAATGGCATCTTGCGGAAGTGGAAAATTAAAGCAGGCGAAGCAATGTTTGCTTTAAAGACCACAGTTGAAGAAGAAATGTTGGAGCACATACGCGATGCTAAAACACCGAAGGAAGCATGGGACACTTTTGTTACACTCTTTTCAAAGAAGAGTGATACAAGACTGCAAATTCTCGAAAACGAGCTGATATCGATGGCGCAACGTGACATGACGATTGCCCAATTTTTTCACAAGGTGAAATCAATATGCCGTGAAATTTCTGTTTTAGATCCAACAGCGTCTATCGGGGATGCCAAGATAAAGAGATTAATTATCCATGGTTTAAAACCCGAATACCGAGGGTTTGTTGCCGCTATACAGGGATGGCCGACACAACCATCACTTGTTGAGTTTGAAAATTTGCTTGCTGGTCAAGAAGCTATGGCCAAGCAAATGGGAGGAGTCTTGTTGAAGAGTGAAGAGGAAGCGCTCTACACCAACAAAAGCAACGGTAAGCGACATAGAAATGGTGGATCTAAAAAGGATGGTGAAAAGAAGTATCACCAAGGAAAGTAAGACTCTCATCGATGGGGAGCTTCGAAGAATCGTGGTAATATTAAAAAGTTCAATGACAAGTGTTACAACTGCGGGAAAATGGGCCACATGGCAAAAAACTGTTGGTCGAAGAAAAATCCTGTTGAAAGTAATATTGTTACTTCTACTTCTAAGGAAAGCGAAGATGGTTGGGATGCCGAAGCGCTTTTCGCTATGGAGAAAGAAGACTTAGCTCTCATGGCAACAACATAAGAAAAGATTGACTACAAGACTGACTGGATTGTAGATTCAGGCTGCTCAAATCACATGACAGGTGATAAACAGATGTTGCAAAACTTGTCTGAGTATAAGGGAGGTCGTATGGTGGTGACAGCTGATATCTCAAGATTACCGATAGCCCATATCGGTAAGACTACAGTTACGCCTCGATATAATTCTAACAAGGTGCCACTTCAAGATGTTTATTATGTTCCAGGGATGAAGAAAAATTTGTTATCTATAGCTCAATTAACATCATTAGGCCATTATGTTATGTTCGGTCCTCGAGATGTGAAGGTGTATCGTGACATCAAAATCTCAGAAAAACCGGCAATGGAAGGATGACGAGTGGAGTCAGCCTATGTATTGTCAGCAGAGTCTGCATATGTGGACAAGGCAAGAAAAAATGAGACAACAGATCTATGGCACATGCGGTTAGGTCACGTTAGCTATTCCAAGCTAAAGGTGATGGCAAATAAGTTGATGTTGAAAGGGCTACCACAACTTGATGTGCGGACAGACACAATATGTGCAGGATGCTAGTATGATAAAGCACACCAACTTCCATACGTGGAATCAAAATTTAAAGCAGCAAAACCATTAGAGTTAGTTCATTCTGATCTGTTCGGACCAGTTAAGCAACCGTCAAATGGTGGTATGCGATACATGGTGACTTTCATTGATGACTTCTCAAGGTACGTGTGGATTTTCTTTATGAAAGAAAAATCTGACACATTCTCAAAGTTTAAAGAGTTCAGAAAGATAGTTGAAGGAGAAGTGGGAAAGAAGATTCGTTGCTTACGCACAGATAATGGGGGAGAATATAGTTCAAACGAGTTCTCTCAATACCTGAAGGAATCCCAAATACGTCATCAATACACTTGTGCCAATACACCACAACAAAATGGTGTAGCTGAAAGAAAAAAATAGGCATCTTGCAGAAATTTGTCGCAGTATGCTACATGCAAAGAATGTACCGGGAAGGTTTTGGGCTGAAGCAATGAGGACTGCAGCTGTTGTGATCAACAAACTTCCTCAACAGAGGTTAGAATTTGTTTCACCCTTTGAGAAACTGTGGAACGTGAAACCTACAGTTAGTTACTTTCGAGTATTTGGTTGTGTATGTTATGTATTTGTTCCTGATCATTTACGGAACAAGTTTGACAAGAAAGCTATTAGATGTATCTTTGTGGGATACGATAGCCAGAGAAAGGGATGGAAATGTTGTGATCCAACACTGATAGATGCTACACTTCACGAAATGTGGTGTTTGATGAAGCATCTTCTTGGTGGTCCTCAGAGAAGAAGGTGTTACCTGACTTGAAAGAATTTGAAGACAAGCTGCAACAAAAGATGGGGGAGCATATTGCTTAATTTCAACCAAGTTCAGATGAATCAGAAGATTCGAATGGAAGTGACGTCGAACAAATAGTGACTCAAAATCCTTGGCGAACTGGTGTGTATCAACAACCAAGAGAAGAAGGTGAGCCTAGTGAAACTGAAGAATCAACTCCGCAATCTCAACTTCGAAGGTCAACAAGAAAACGAAGGCCAAATTCCAAATATGCCAATGCAGCCATAGTCGAAGAAATAACTATAAAAGAACCTGAGATGTTCGAAGAAGCATCACAAAGTTTTGAGTGGATGGCAGCAATGAACGAAGAGATTGTTGCACTTGAGCAAAACCAAACTTGGGATCTTGTGCCAAAGCTAAGAGATGTGAAACCCATATCCTGTAAGTGGGTTTACAAGATAAAGCGTCGTCCAGATGGCTCAGTCGAAAGATACAAGGCACGATTGGTAGCTCATGGTTTTTCTCAACAATATGGACTAGACTATGATGAAACATTTAGTCCAGTAGTGAAACTTACAATTGTGTGAGTCTTACTTTCACTTGCAGCCAACAAAGACTGGAATTTGTGTCAAATGGATGTGAAGAATGCTTTTCTTTATGGGGAGCTAGATCGAGAGATCTACATGATTCAACCAATGGGTTTTCAGAGTCAAGATCGTCTTGAATATGTGTGTAAGCTGTGGAAAGCACTCTATGGACTAAAACAAGCACCTAGGGCATGGTATGGTAAAATTGCTGAATTCCTAACACAAAGCTGTTATTCAGTTACACCTGCAGATTCCAGCTTGTTTGTCAAAGCCGTTGGAGGAAAATTAGCGATCGTGTTAGTGTACGTAGATGATTTAATCCTAACAGGTGATGATGAGGAAGAAATTCTTTAGACAAAGGGGAATTTATCAGTACGTTTCCAGATGAAAGAACTTGGACAGCTCAAACACTTTCTTGGCTTAGAGATTGATCGCACACGAGAAGGAATATTTCTTTGTCAGCAAAAATATTCCAAAGATTTGTTGAAAAGGTTTGGAATGCTCGAATGCAAGCCGATTTCAACGCCGATGGAGCCAAATTCCAAAATGTGTGCACATGAAGGAAAAGATTTGGAAAATTCAACGATGTACCGACAATTGGTAGGTAGTCTAATCTACTTAACCTTGACTCGACTTGACATTTCTTATGCAGTTGGTGTGATGAGTCGGTACATGCAAAATCCAAAGAAGCCTCATTTGGAAGCAGTTCGACGAATACTGAGATATGTGAAGAGAACAATTGACTATGGTCTTTTGTACAAGAAAGGTGAAGACTGCAAGTTAGTTGGTTACTGTGATGCTGACTATGCAGGAGATCATGACACCAGGAGATCGACAACTGGGTATGTGTTCAAGCTTGGTTGTGGAACAATTTCTTGGTGTAGCAAGAGACAACCGACAGTATCATTGTCAACCACTGAGGCTGAATATCGAGCAGCAGCAATGGCAGCTCAAGAAAGGACATGGTTGATACAACTGTTAAATGATCTACATCAAATAGTAGATTATACAGTTCCGCTGTACTGTGACAATCAATCAGCAATTCGTTTGGCAGAGAATCCGGTCTTTCATGCAAGAACTAAGCATGTTGAAGTGCACTACCACTTTATCAGAGAAAAGGTTTTGCAAGATGAGATTGAAATGAGACCGATCAACACAAATGATCAAGTTGCCGATTTGTTCACAAAGAGTTTAAGTACTGACAAGTTTGAAAATTTTCGTAATCAACTTGACACAATGAAGAAGATGAGAGCTAACATTGAGGGGGAGTGTTGAGATCAATGCTAGTTCATATAATTAAAACTAAATCTAATTTAAGTATATATGTCCAATTTAAGTGGATTGAATGTGAGGTTACAAATTAATTAGTTATTAAAAATGAGTGGTTTGTATTACATTTGGGTTATTATAAATACCCATGACCTTAAACCTTAAATGATATCGAGAATGTAAAATAAATAAGACAAAAGTCTTATATATATATATATACAAGGTTGTAGTCTTGTTATTGAGAGTTTTATCGTAATATTCTCAATTAAATAAAGTTTTGTGTTGTGTCTCCAATTTTGTGTGAATTTCTTCTTTGAGATATAAAATTTAGAATTATATATTCTAAATTTTCTTCAAAAAATCTCTCCCTAGAACTATATAAGCATGATAAATAACAACCACCCCCAATGCCTTAAAGAGGCTCCATCGAAGGAGAATTATATAAGCATGACTAACATCCAATATAAAAATGATCAGAAGCATGTATAATCACATATTACTTTCATGTCTTAAGGGGTTTGCTAACAGTGTTTATCTTAGGTGTTTTCTTTGTATAAATCAGGTGTTTATGATTTGTGGTTATAGTTATATGTTCATCTTGGAGTGTCATTGTCCTTTTTGTCTGATTTATGTATATTTCCTAATTACCATATGTTCTTATGTAGTGACCTTCATAAAACTATCCAATTATGACAAAGAAAACATATCTTAACGAGAAAAAAGAAAAGAAACCAAGAATGACATCTAAGGGAGGACAATCACATGGAAAGCACTTCAAATTAATGGGTAATAAGATATTACACTAATCTGTGCCTCCTTAATGATGGAGAATCATATGATCCATAAACCTATTATAGTCATTGGTTTTTACTCCTTTTTTCTTTTCTTTAATTACAATTATTGGAGTTGGGTGTTAAGAAAGAAGTAACTATATGCACAAATGGAGATGATCAGCAACATATACCGTTGAAAATTCAAGTGTTATTATGAATATGCAATTATTTATTATTGGTTTTTTGATCAATCAGAGATTGTGATACAATATAAAACCATTCATTAATAAATCTAGATTATTTGTTGACATGACACTTAGCAAAATAAAAGGTTGACTTGTTGCTAATTAATACAATAGTTTATACCTTCAAAGTTTATAACTTTTCAAAGTATAGTACTAGTAGCACTAATAAATGTAAATTAAACATAGAAAAGTAGTGTAGTCACTATCATTGGAAGAATATGTATCAAACAATTGATTCCAAAGACTAGTACTTGACAAATGCAGTGAAATATATGTAAAAAAAAAGCTTCTAGACAAATGAATTACGGCCTTTTCTACTCTTCTTAAATTAAATCTTTCCATACACCTCAATGAATTACTGTCTTCAAAACTGAATTTGATTAAATGTTAGGTTACTCACTAGTAATTAAATTTGATGAGCAGTTTGGATAAAGTTTGTTTCATAGTATATATGTTACAAGTCATGCAAAGAAAAAGTGTGGTCTTCGTCTCCTTAACAACAAATAATGTTTGCTGAACTTAGGTTGTGATATCAGGTTCAATCATCCCTCATGAGCTAGTCCAAGGGACCCATGCTGTTGCCACGTGCTTTTAGCTCGAATAGGATATAGATATGTGACCTTATGAGCTAGCCTTTCTAAATCTCAAAAACACACTAATCGAGTTCATTATATGAGGGGTCTTCCAAGACTCTTAACACCCAATTTAATATTTGTAGTTTCTTATCGTACATGCATAATTATGGCATAGCCCGTGTTTCCGAGACTTCCATCCAAAAACATGATAAAATTACTGTTCATTAGTTGAAGTCATTTGGTACATATAGATAGAAAAGATCGCTGATTATGAACTATCATGAATGAAGAAAGGCTAGATCGATAAGCATGTACTGATGAATGAAAAGAATAGATAGAGTGGCAGCCGTCAAAAAGGGATAAAGAAATGGGGAAAATAAAAAAGAAAGGGAAGACTTATACATACTAAATGGGAGGGAGTAGTAGTGGGTACCATGTTAAACAACATATAGATATATATATTTTTATATCGAAGGGCTTCTAGAATGTAAATAAAAGAATACTACTCTGTCAAGGGGTAAGTGGGACCCAACTTTATCTTTGCTTGCAGACATGGAGAGAGGAGGCTGGTGCCCCTTGTTGCTTTCAGGACAAAGCCCTTCTAGAAGCCCTTCACTCCTCTGACTAGGACACCCCAATACTACCACTTTCTTTTTGCCTTGATATTTTTCTCTTATCTTAAGCCGTAATCGGTTTCAATTCAGGTCTGTTTAGTTTGGCGTTCAACACTTTACAGTGTAAATCAATGTATATGAGCTCATTTTTATATAAATATGTGAGCCGAAATGAGTCAAATTTAAGCCTGAATGAACTTAACCTAGTCTAAATAATCCGCACGTTGCAAATTGAAGCTTGTTCATTGTAACTTTAACCAAGTGGAGTTGAGTTGAGCTCAAACTCATAGTATTAAGAAGAAAAAAAAGTTTCAAGACAACAGTAAATCAAACTTTACCTTCGAATAAAGAAAATTAGAAATTCCTCGTGCCTTTGACGGTGGAATAAGAGTGTGGAGGTGAAAGCGACCGTACAAAAAGACGAGAGATATGAGCAAGATAGGATACTTCTGCAATTGTTTTCCAGCAGAGCTGTGGGCCTCTGGAGAGGATGTGGCTGATATAAGTCATACTTTTCCTACTATTATTCTACTGCCTATTTGTTATGTTATTTATTTTTTTTTGATAAATTGCGCCAAAGTCGCTAAACAAGTCGGCCACTCTCTAGGTGAGGCCTGAGTCTGCCCGCAACAAAACGAGAACAAAAAAAAGCTAACACAAAACAAGAAAACAGGATCAAAACGCTCTCCACAAAACACGACACAGCAACCACCGAGCACAGGACCAGAAAAGACACGAGGACAAGAAACAACAGCGGGCACAGGCCCATCACACACAGGAAACCTAAATGAAGAAGAACCAGAAGGCCAGCACAAGAATCAGGAAAGGGACTGAAGCCATAACCCAAACACCCAATCCAAATCATTGGGTGAGAATATCAGCCACCATAACCGGGTCGAAACCATCAAAATTGAGACCCACCTTTTCTCCTATCTCTATTACCTGCTCGGCTTTCAGGATCCTCTCATCATACTTTTCTTCCGTGATCTTCTAATTCCAACATATCATCCGGTCTATTCCAAGGCTAATGCTTAAAATAATACTATACTTGTTGATTAAAAAATATTATATGAGAGTATACTTTTCTTCGATAATTAGCGACAAAAGTCGCGATATAAAACTAGCACACTGGCAAGAGCGAGGCTTGAGCTAGCCCACATAAAAGCGGCAATAGAAAACGACAAAATAAAGCGACATCTCAATCTAAATAAAACTGAGAATAAAAGGAAATCACAAAAGATGCTACATGGTGCCGGAAGACTTCACGATTACTAAAATGGACAAAGAACGAGAAGAGAATGAACCAACGAGCAAAAACGGAAGAGGGAGAGTATGGAATCACCAACATAAATGCAGACCGACCATAACAGTTCTACCAATCGAATATACGAAACACAACACTTAACTCTCTATTCCATCTTGGCGATTTGCTTAACAATGACCAATTCATCTCCATCTAGACACAACCTAGCTTCTTACTGAATGCTGACGCTCGCTCCACGACAAGAAGTTTATCAACATCTTCAACATTTTTGCCCCTCTTCACCAAGTTCCACCTCTAATTATCAGAGGGCACAACAGTCCTCTTGCTACTCCCAGATGTCATGTTCTTCAGAAATTCTTGAAAGTCCCGCTTGGCTTACTCTTTCTTTCCTGTGCCTTCATCACTCTCTGAGACTTTCACCCGCCTTACTCAATTCTTCCATGTGTGGCATTTGAATATTTCTGAAAAGATTCCCGTCATCGTGGCATAGACTCTCCCTAACCCCTTCCTTGTCTTTATACACCCCTTGCAATGGTATAGCTAGGGCCTCCGGGGCTTGAAAGACAGCCCGAAGGGGTCTTAAGAGGGTAGGGGGATCGAAACCCGACAAGCATTCAGGCCCTAAGGACATTGAGTCATTATCACTTATGAGATCTCGAGCTTGGTTATCATGAGGAGACGCCTGGTCCTAAGATCCGGTTGAGTTAGCCATACAATTCTCGACCTAGGGTGAGGGAAGAGGAAGGTGTTGGTTGATTCGAACTAAAGGGGAAGAGGGTACTGGCGATTAGGGGACTAAAGAAAGAAGGGGAAGTGGTGGGATCAAGCTTGGGCATTGGAAACCCTAGGGCCCATCTACCAATGAGATGCCCATCAAAGTTAAAAGCAGATTGAACCACACAAAGCTCATCAAAAGTCGCATTGTATTGAACATTACACGGTAGATATTCACTTTCCCCATTTTCCAATCTTAAAAAAGGCACCACGGGTCCTTTAAAATCCCTCTTGCAATGCAACGCGTGCTCACTCAAGGAATGATCGGTTGAAAAAAGTGATTCCGGAACCATGGAGGCTCTGCCCGGAAGGTGCGAATCTGATGAATAAAATTGAAAAGCAAGACACTAAATGGGAAGAACAATTCTTCTCTTTGTTTATTGGATATTTACTTCAAGAACCAATTACAATCTCAAATAGGAAAAATTACATAGCAAAAATCAAGGAAAACCAAAAAAACTTCCTAATTTAATTCTATAAATTTAGGCCTAGACAAAATTGACTTCTTCCCATCAATGAGAAGGGAAAGGCCGAATGGTAAGGAGAAAAAGGAGGAAAAAGTTTCCCTTTTTTTTTCTAGCCCTTCCATGAATGCTTATATTAACTATATTACATTAAAACACATGTATAAATATGCGTATAATACAAAATATCAGTATTTAACACTCTCCCTCAAGTTGGAGTGTGAAGATTAATCATGCCCAACTTGTGAAGGAGAATAAAGTAACTAGAACTAGCTAAAGCTTTCGTGAAGACATCGGCGATCTGATCCGTAGATCGAACATAGGACGCTGCTAACTCTCCTCTAAGCAGCTTTTCTCGAATGAAGTGACAGTCAATCTCTATGTGTTTGGTTCTTTCACAAAACTCTGGATTAGAGGCTACGTGAAGAGCCGCCTGATTATCACAATATAACATCGTAGGATCGTTAGTGGGAACAAGAAGAACATATAATAAATGCCTCAACCAAACAATTTCACTTGTGGTGGTTGCCATTGACCTATACTCGGCCTCAGCCGAAGAATGTGAAACGAGTGTTTGCTTCTTGGATCTCCATTCCCTAAGAAAATGACATAACCCGTAGTAGATCGTCTCGTAGTAGGGCAACCTGCCCAATCAGAATCACAAAACCCACGTAGCTTCAAGTCACTAGTAGACGATAAAAATATCCCTTGACCCGGTGTCCCCTTTAGATACCTTAAAACTCTCATGATAGCATCAAAATGAGGCTGTAGCGGATCATGCATAAACTGACTCAAAATACGAACAGCATAACAAATATCTGGTCGAGCAATCGTCAAATACAACAGTCTACCAACCAAACGTCTATATCGACCCTGGTCTTCAAATACCACCCTCATTCCATCTGCTAACCCATGATTTTCGACGAAGGAAGTAG
The DNA here is from genome assembly GCA_018398585.1 of Simmondsia chinensis. Classification (NCBI taxonomy): domain Eukaryota; kingdom Viridiplantae; phylum Streptophyta; class Magnoliopsida; order Caryophyllales; family Simmondsiaceae; genus Simmondsia; species Simmondsia chinensis. The sequence continues at coordinate 156,554 of JAGTTD010000018.1, forward strand.
AAACAAGTTTTGCACCTAGAATTCCCACTTCATCAAGAATGTCTAGAGTATAACCCCTTTTGGAGACCGTGCCACCTCTATTCCCAAAAAATCTTTTACTGGACCCAAGTCTTTTATCCCAAAAGATTTGTTCAGTATTCTTTTTACTTCAGTAATATGATTCATGTTGTTACCGGTTATAATAACATCATCAACATATATTAGCACAATAGTAAACACGTCCCCATGAAAATAAGTGAAAAGTGAATAATCTACCCTGGATTGACAAAACACAATTTCGGTAAGGGTGGAGGTGAATTTCTGATTCCAGTTAAGAGATGCTTGTTTCAAACCATAAAGTGACTTACGAAGTCGACAAACCTTTCCTTCATGTTTTCGTTCAAACCCTAGGAAGCTTCATGTACACTTCCTCATCTAGGTCTCCATGTAGGAAAGCATTATTTACATCAAGTTGATGTATTATCCAACTACGGGCTACTGCAACTGCTAACACACAACGAACAGTTACTAATTTGGCAACATGTGCGAAAGTATCGTGATAATCTATACCTTCCATTTGTGTATAACCTTTGGCCACCAACCGGGCTTTGTAGCGCTCAATAGTCCCATTCGACTTGTATTTCACCTTGTACACCAACTTTGAATCTATGGCCCTTTTTCCATGTGGCAAATCCTCCAAGGTCCAAGTTCGATTTTGCTCGAGTGCATGAATCTCCTTTTCCATAGCATCTCTCCAATGCTCATGTTGAACGACCTGCTGAAAAGTCTTTGGCTCATCACATGATGTAATGGCATTTAAAACAGTCACGTGAGCATTAGAAAATTGTGCATTAGAAACAAAATTTGAGATAGGATAGACTAGACCCGAATTAGCTGACGGATCAGGCACATTGGGATGGGCTATGGAAGATGGCAAGTCATAAACATAATCATGATAACGGACCGATACTGAGTGAATACTACCACTTCTCCTACTCACAATTTCGAAACCCGGTTCTGGACTAATATTGATTTCGGGACCTGGACCCCGTGCACCATCATTCGTCCCGACTAACTCACTGTCGGTCGGACCTGCAGTCACCGGGTCTGCCAAACCCGGTTCGGTCAACTGGGTGTTGATCAGTTCGGTGGACCCGGTTGTATTCTGGTTTGGTCCATCGTCATACAATAAATCCGTAGGAACTTCAATATCATCATCAAAATTAGATTTCTCTTTATTCGAGGTTGCATAGGGAAAAACATCCTCATAAAACCGAACATCTCTAGACAACACAATTTTATTATTTTCAAGACAATATACTTTATACCCTTTCTTGCCATGGGGATAGCCTATAAAGATGCCGGGTTGAGCTCTACTATCAAACTTGTCACTAGTTTTCACATGATAATAACAAAAACAACCAAAAACTCGCAAGTGATCGTAAACCGGTTGTTTACTCAACAAAATCTCATACGAACTCTTGTTTTTCAGAGCAACTAAAGGAGTCAAGTTAATGATGTAAGTGGCTGTCAGAGTACACTCATTGCAAAATTTCTTTGGAAGGTTGGCTTGAAACCGAAGAGCTCTCCCAACCTCTAACAAGTGCTTATGCTTACGTTCCACCACTCCGTTTTGTTGTGGGGTTCTTGTCATCGAGGACTGTGTCTGAATTCCATGCTTAACATAAAACTCTAACAACGGGCCCGTCTTGAACTCTTGTCCATTATCACTCCGAACTTGTTTGACCTGTAAACCAAACTGAGTTCCAACCATACGATAAAAATCCATAAGAAGGTGAGGGGTTTGAGATTTGTCTCTCATCAGGAAAACCCATGTACACCTACTAAAATCATCAACAATCGCAAAAAAATACCTAGCTCCAGTTAAAGATTCCATGCGATAAGGACCCCAAATGTCACAATGTATAACATCAAAACAAGCAAAAGTCTTTGTAACAGATAAAGGAAAGGGCAATCGTGCCTGTTTGGCACGGTGACAAACATCACAAACAAATTCGTGTTCTCAATATCCAAAAACGAAAAAGTAGATAATCTAAAAACCGGAGCATGTCCCAATCGGTGATGCCATAACACCATCTTGTTTCGACCTTAGACCGTGAGAGTCTTGGCTGTCCCACCTTGTGTTGTCAAGAAGTATAGCCCATCCCTTTGCCTACCTGCTCCAATCAGCTTCTTCGAGCATAGGTCGTGTATGTAACAAAAGGAGGGATAAAAAGCTAAAGCACAATTTCTATTTCGAGTTAATCTACTCACGGACAAAAGGTTGTAATGAAAACCAGGTACATATAAGACACCCTCAAGCACAATATCGCCTGAAATCCGAACTTTTCCTACATGAGTCACCTTCAATTGTGACCCATTTGGTAGTTTCACCGGCCCACTGACTTATTAACAACAACATCAAACATAACATTCAACATAGAGACCATGTAGTCGGATGCTCCAGTGTCGATAATCCAATAGTGAGATAAGCACTTGACCTCATCTATGAGATTTATACTAGGAGATCCTACAGAGGGTCCAAATAACGCTAAAAGCTGTTGATACTGGCAAGAGGATAGACCTGTGATGTGGCTCTCCGCAATTGGTTCGACCGACTATTCGGTGGCTGCCACCGCAGCCATGGCTCCGACTCCACCACCCGAATTCTTGATTCTCCAACCTAGAGAATATCCAACGAGCTCGAAACACCGCTCTTTAGTGTGACCCTGCTTCTTACAATGAGCACACGTGGGACGGTTAGTACGACGAGTGAAATTGCCTGTATTGGGTGTGGGACCACCAACCGCCGTTGCGGTTGGTGATGACGCAGCAAAAGCTACTGCTTCTGGGACTAGATTCGTCCCAACTGCCACCAATTGCTGCTTCTCTTCCTGACATAAAACAGAGTAAGCATGAACCACGGTGGGTAATGGTTTGGTATTCATCAATTGGGACCTAACAGTTGAGAATGAAGCATCTAAACCCATGAGCAAGTCTAACAAACGCTCCATATCACGGATGGCCGACAAAGCTTGGCTTGAACCACAAGTGCGAGGTGGTATGGCAACTAGGGTGTAGAGTTCGTCCCACAACTACCTCAATTTCGTAAAATAATAAAAAATTGACATATTTGCTTGCTTTAGTTGCGAAATCTCGCACTTAATTTCATAAACGTAGGGAACATTGCCTTGTAAAAACTGCTCATTTAAATCCAACCATATATCTTGGGAAGACTCAAAATAAGCAATACTAGTATGAATCTATTTAAAGACCGAATTTATAAGCCATGAAGACACCATGGAGTTACAAGCACTCCAGTTTTCAAAATCAAGAGAATCCTCCTCCGGTCTTACAATTGTACCATCCAAAAAACCGATCTTGTGTTTTGCTTTAAAAACCCTAAAAATCGTGCGCTGCCATGCTGGAAAATTTGGCCCAGTCAAAACATCTTTAACAAAAGTTAAGCCTAGATGATCCGAGGGATAAAGATAGTAGGATGAACTCACAACAAGAGCTCCCCCTGTGTTGATAACTTGTGCCTGAATTTGGCCAGAATTTTCCCCGAAATTTTCTCCCGACATTATGAAAATTAGAAAGAGATCACTAAATAAAACAAGTAAATGTGAAAGAAAATTCCCACAGTGAGGGGAGGGGTGCGCGTGCAGTATGACAGTAGAAGAGTCGGGATTGTAGAATCAAGCCTGCTCTGATACTATGAAGAATAAAATTGAAAAGCAAGACACTAAATGGGAAGAACAATTCTTTTCTTTATATATTGGATATTTACTTTAAGAACCAATTACAATCTTAAATAGGAAAAATTACATAGCAAAATACAAGAAAAACCAAAGAAAGCTTCCTAATTTAATTCTAGAAATAAAGGTCTAGACAAAATTGAATTCTTCCCGTGAATGAGAAGGGAAAGGCCGAACGGTAAGGAGAAAAAGGAGGAAAGAGTTTCCCCTTTTTTTTTCTAGCCCTTCCATGAATGCTTATATTAACTACATTACATTAAAACACATGTACAAATACGCGTATAATACAAAATACCAGTTTTTAACAAGGCAAATGAATCAAGCTATATGAATTACCTGATGTCGCCTTGTGCTTGCCGAGAAGGTGTTCTCTACTCCCTGACTACTATGGTTGAAGCAGCAAAGACGATCACCTGGGGAGAATAATTTAGAACCATTTCTGACTTTCCTCTTTAACAAATATCATATGAGAGCCCCATTGAGCTGCACTTGGACCACTTGTTGAATGATTGACGGAGAGTTTGTGCCGATAAGCACCCTTACGATGTCTAAGCATTTCATCGCAGAAGTTCTAGTGTTCACTCGAATGAACTTGCCCTAGATTTTAGCAAGATTTGAAAAACACTCCTTCGACCAACATTGGATTGGCGAGCCATGAATCTTTATCCAAACTCTTCCACTCAAGGAGTAAAGGGTTTGACATTAATATCTATATACCTTCTTGAACTTGTGAAGCAGTAACTGTTTTTCGAGGGTCCAAGGTAGAAACTCAGTGAATCATCAGAGTTGCATGTCAGTATGAATGTGTTTGAGTTTAACCCAATGAGCAAAAAGGATAAATAATATGTATTATGCTATTACCGAATACATACAGGATGCCCTGGGTGAAGTTGGAAGGAAGAGACATCCCTTTGAATACCGGATCATCACTAGAATAGACCTCAAAATCCCATATAACACACCACGTAATACCGAGTTGTTTACTTCAAGCCACGAGTATCAGACAGGTTAAGAAATCCATATGTCCCACGTCACACTGACATTCATGCTATAAATATCCCTCCAACAACAACAACAACAACAACAAAGCCAATGCCTTAAAAGCTCCCACCTGAGCAGAGTCTTCGGCAGGAGGTGGAGATGTACGCATCCTTATCCCTTTAGGGTGCTACTTTCAACAGAGGTTGTGTGCGAGACCAAACCCTAGAATAAATATCCCTGCACTCACTCTAAATCATCATTAGATCACACTTCCAGACCCCTAAAGATCCTTTCAAAAATCTCAAACTCTCTAGTCTCATTTCCCTTTCGAGCTTAAGTTCAGTTCTCCTGATTTAAGAAAATCCATCTAAAACATAATATTATAGCTTAAAATTTATGTTATTTATGCAAAAGGTCTCTGACTTTACACATTATGTCAATTTAGTTCTTTTATTTTTAATTATGCCATTGTAGTTCTTAGTTAAGTTAACTAAGTAATCCTTTTAATAATTTGATTATATAAAATGTAAATAACTTAATATAACCCGCTGCAAACTCAATTTAAACTTTTATGTCATTCAAGCATATAAATTTTGTTACCAACTTGATGCTAATTTTACTTTAATGACTAATCTAATGCAAAAACTTAAGTAATACAATTAAAACTAAGGTGAAAAAAATAAAGAGGCATTTTGGGTAAATAATTCCATTATATTATATTATATTATATTATATATAACGGCAGAGACTAAACAAAGGGGAAAAAGACAAGAGCTTCTAGAAGCCCCAATTTTAAAAATAAATAATGATATCATCAGATGAGAGTGCGGATGGGGGAATGCCAATCCAACCGCTGATGCCATGTAGGATACTGCTCCCCCGATAAATTATCCGGTGACATATGTGTATTTATTGTTTAGATTTTTTTAAGTTATATTTATTTTTTTTTTATTTTTTAATATCATATCATTGTATAAACGTATACTAGTTTTTATTATATGATATTCTAAAAATGTAAAAATTTATTTTTTAAAGTTTTTAAATATTTTAATATTATTTTAGATGTAAATTTTTTTTCCTTTTTGTAAAAATTATGTCAACAAAAACTAAAGAAAGTTAGTAGTGTTACTACATAGGCATGACATTAAAAAAAAATTAAAAATACTTAAATATAATTTAAAATATAAAAGAATTTAGGTAATTTTTAAAATTATACCAAAATATAAATAGTTTTTGATAAAAATCCTTTATTATTTCAAATTTTGTTTAATTTACAAAAAAAAAAAAAAGGAAGGAAAGAAGGGGGGCCCACAAGTGTTATGTGATTGAGGTGTGATTATAAAAAGAGCTCTCTCTTTGCCAATCCCTCTGCTTTTGCTGATTGCCATCCACCCCTTTCATTTTCCATTTTCATCCTCTCAACCACAAACCCTAATTTCCGATGTTTCAAACCCTAACCCTAACCCTACCTTCTTCCAGTTCCTCCCCTTCTCTATTCTCCGCTTCCAATTACACCTCCCCCAAATCGCATCGCAGGATGAGCGTTACCTGCAGGGCCAGAATCCAATCCTTCGCTGAGCCTATCAGCAGCAGCTTCTACGAGGTGCTTCGTGTCAAGCACAACGCCTCTCCCATGGAGATCAAGGCCGCCTACCGCAGCTTAGCAAAGATCTACCATCCTGACGTGGTTTCCGAACCCGAAGGGGAAGGCGGCCGTGATTTCGTAGAAATTCACAATGCGTACGAGACATTGTCGGATCCTACCGCGAGAGCTGTATACGATATGGCTTTAGGGTTAAGCAGGAGGGAGAGAAGACTGGCGGGACCAGCGTCGTCGGTAGGGTGTTATTCAATAGGGAGGCGTCCTGGGTTTTATCCGACCCGGAGATGGGAGACGGATCAGTGTTGGTAGGAAGAATTTAGGTAGAAACTCTAAAAATGTGGCCTTTTTTCCATTTACATGCCAAATGTAGACGGAAATATTCAATGTAAATTCTCTTGGTTTTTTTTTCTCTGGGATAAATATATATATACATGACTGGAATGATAAGCATTTGGCCCTCCAAAATACCTTCTGACAGTCTCTGTAATTGATTGGCTAATTGGACAGAATCACCATTTTAGTCTATATATATTTTTAAAAGTAGGTAATGAACCAAAAACAAGTTCAGAAAAAAGGCCAAGGGGTACTTTTTCAAGTATAATATTATCCTAGGGCCACACCGATCAGCTTAGTCGAATGATGATCATCATAGGGGGGCCAAAAATGTTACCTGAAAATGAATCCCATGAATAGTCAAATATCTTTCATCTTTCTAACGTCACCAATATTTGTGAAATGAAGAAGATAGCTTCAAACTCAAAACTTCATATTTGAGGGTGAATAGTTTACTTATTATACGAAATTGAAAAATCAAGGGCCAAAGGGCTATACATGACCAATGTTTGCTCTGTAATGACAGTAAATCTGAAAGGGTCATTGTTGTTAATTCTTCTCCCTTTCTAACTTGGGCTCCTAAATTCTTCTTGATATCTATAGATGTTGGTTTGATGTATTGCTGGGGCCAGCATGGATTGTTCTCCTGTATGCATTTATTAAAATCAGGACATATATTATTAATATGCCTGGCATTATATGAAAAATTAAAATCTTTCTCTTAAAAAAGGTTTAACTTTTTAACTTCATCACATTAGAAAATTAGGCTTGATGGATAGAATATGCAACAATTTTAATACTTTTTTAAAACGTAGGAAAATAGACAATTCTATCTAATGAGTTAGCACAAATAAATAAAAGCAATTCTCCTTCAACTCCTCCACATCCCCGCCTAATATGGGCTACGTTTGTTATCAGTACACAATCTAGTTAATTTATCAAAAAATTGAGAAATTCGAATAAGGTAAAGCTCATCACACATCGCCCTACTGTCCTCGATGATAGTTCACATTTGGCGGTAGCATTACTAAGTTCTCAACATTCAGATTTTAGGCATTGACCCAAATGGTTAAGAATTATGAAGCCACATGCTACCGCCTCATTCTTCTTTGATCCATCGAAGTCCAATTTCACATGTCCAATATCTTCACAGAACAAAGCCATGCCATTTGCTAGATTGTCTAGGATCTTCTGAACACTCCAATTCCTAGTCCTCCTAAGTACGCAATTTCCATTCTAGGGTTTGAACTTGCACTTCTAACATGAATTAGGCCAAGAATCTCGAAATACCAAACTTATTGAGAATTTTTTACATGACCCACAAGAGTGAGAATTCTACACAATTGGTCTTGCACTTCCGAATCTCTAGCATTTCAAAGTTCCTGCAACCATCCTATGGGCGATCCCTGACTTCACACCCATCTTAGCCACCCTTGAGCGCAAACCTAAGACCAACCCTGCTGAGCGAAGCTAAAATGCACAAACAAATGATCCAGGATTTCTTTGTGCTTAAAGTATAATGGGCAACAGTCTCTAAAGACAATACCTCAATGGGCTAAAGCACTTCGCATTGGCAGTGCATTATGCATCAATTGCCAAGAAAATAGCTTAACCTTGGAAGCAAGGTTGATGTTCCAGATCCACCCGCACGACCAACTATTCACTATCTTGCCGCTAAATATTATGAGCAAAACAAATAGTCAATGATACCGAGAAACTCCCATCAACTGCGAAACTCCACAAATTGAGACGAAGCAAATAGGAATTCCCAGAACTAGCGGAAGAATGTGATCTGCAAGAAACTTAGATAGCTCCTCCGTATCCCATTCTCCTTCGCAAATAAAGCCACCCACTTTCAAGTCCTTATAACACTGAACAAACTTTGCTAGGAAATGTCACGAACCTAAGTCCGTGACTCGAATAATTTTTGGGAGAAAGAACGAAAGAGAGAAAGAGAATAGAGATTAAGAAGAGAGATTAGAGATTAGATGAAGAAAGAAGAGAATTTAGAGAAGAAGTTAGAGAAAAGAAGAGAATTTAGAAGTTAGAAGAGGGAGAGAGAAAGTGACGGGAGGAAGAGAATTTTGAAATTTTTACTGGATTTCTTCATGCCAAATACAAGGGTGATTACATGATTATATAGACTTTGGGAGGGAGATAACAACTAGCCACCTACACCCCCTAGCCCTTACACTAGCTCATAATTTAATTAATGCTTAACAAGGCTTTACAAACAAGTAATCTTCCTATGCTCCCTTTGTCACGACCACGAGTTATTTCCGCTTTCGATTTTTTGTAACAATTATGTAATGTAAATGTAAAATTAGTCAAAATATAAAATTGTTGTAATTTTGAATAGGGGGCCGGTTAGGAGGGAAAGAATTAGGAGGCAAAGGGTAGTTTTAAAATATAATGATGTAATTACATTAATGAAATGTGGCTATATCTTAGGGCCTAGGACATAGGGTGGCCAGCCCTTTCCCTCCAAAAACTCCCAAGCTTTGCTTATTTAAACAACATGTAATCTTGTATTTTGGGCATCAATGAACAACATCAAAAATTTACTACTTCTCTTTCTCTCTCCCTCTCTAACCGTCTCTCTCTCTCTCTCTCTCTCCTTCTAATTCTAACTTCTTTCTCCCTCTTAACTCTTTCTAAATCTCCCTCTACTTCTATTCTTTTCCTCTAACTCTCCTCTAATTCTCCTTCTCTCTCAAATTCTATCCGAGTCACGGGCCTAGGTTCGTGACAAAGTGGTATCAGAGCCATCTTCCGATCCGGAGAGGGCTTATCCTATCCTTAAATTTTTTTTTCCTCATTCGGTTGAACCGAATCAAAAAAAAAAATAAAAAATAAAAAAAATAAACGACTATAATAAGAAGCATGTCCTCAACTGGTCACACCGATACCAACGAGTGGGTCGACGCTGTTGATGAACGGTTGGTCCGCTTGGAGGAGAGGATGGACCGACTAGAGGAACAACAAAACCGAAACAACGTCGAGATAAAGGCAGACATGGCGGACGTGAAAGCTGACCTTAGGGCCCTAACCGATGCCGTGGGACCGTTGGTGAAGGCCCAGGAGAAGAGAACCGAAGTGGAGACCGTGGCACCACCCGTAGGTGCCCGTGACAATGCCGCACCGGGAGGGTCAGGCACGTACCCGAGAACCGGTGATGGGATCCTACCGCCTCCAACACACTCCTCAGAGCTCAGAAATAACCATGTCCCACCGCGGGTCATGGATGAAGGGGACTTTAGCCGAAGCCACGGAAGCAACCGCACCTTGACCTCCCATGCACCCAAGCTCGAGATCCCAAAGTTTGAAGGTACGAACCCGAGAGCTTGGATCCGTAAGTGCCTTAAATATTTCCGTTGGTATCAAGTGCCTGAAAATGAGTGGGTGGAATATGCTTCAAGCCACCTTCATGAACACGGGGACATTTGGTTCCACGGGCTAGAACTTAGGCACCCTCACATGACGTGGACCTTTTCATGGATGAATTGCGCAAACGTTTTGGTGACCGATCACTCCAAGACATAGTGGAAGAGTTTAGCAAGATGTCACAAAACGGGCCGGTTGAAGATTATATTTTGAAATTTGAAGAATTAAAGAGTTGGATGCTTATTCATCACCCGACATTGAGCGAGGCATACTTTGTCTCGAGCTTTATTAGCGGGCTTAAGCCAGCCATTCGAGCATCCGTCAAGGCGAGCCGGCCAACCGAACTTAGCATGGCCTTTGAACAGGCCTAACTCCAAGAAGTTGTTGTAGCCGAGATCAGGAATGCTGCCCCACCTGTCAACCGACCCAGTTTCAGCACCCGGCCTGTCCCCAGCAGCCGGCCAGTGTCCTCAGCAGCGCCCTAGGGCTGGGCCCAGTCCCAGGGGTCCGTGTCCAAAACCAGCAGCAGTAGCAACGCAGGTTCCAGCGCACCGAGACGAGAGCCGGGCCAATGTTACAAGTGCCATGAAAAATACTTTCCGGGGCACATTTGTAAGAAGGCCTTACAAAGTATGGAGGGAGAAGAGGTCGAAGATGAAGCCCAAGAAGAGGAAGTTGCGGGTGAAGAACAAACCGAAGGAGAAGACAACGGAGCTATGGAGATTTCTCTAAATGCACTTTCAGGCCGAGTCACGCACAACACCTTGAGATTGAAGGGCCAGATTAAGAAACGAGAGGTAAATATCTTGATCGATAGCGGGTCCACTAATAGTTTCCTTGATGCTAATGTGGTCCGGGAGCTTCAGCTCGAAACCGTGCCCACCGTCGTCATGACCGTGATGGTGGCAAACGGGGAGAGCCTCGTTAGTTATCAGAAATGCCCGGGCGTGAGGTGGAAAGTCCAAGGCACAACGTTCGTTGATGACTTGAGGGTATTGGAACTCCGGGGCAGTGACATGGTCCTTGGGGTTGATTGGCTCCAACGATATGGGCCCGTAACATTTGACTTCACCAACCTCAAGTTCGCTTGCTTCAAGGAGGGTAAGGCAGTCCGGTTACAAGGTACATCCGAGAAAGCCGCCTTACAATCGATTTCAGGTAAAAGTCTCACCAAGCTCTTCAAGAAGGCCGGACATGTGATGGGTCACCTCTTTATGGCTACCGCCGTGGAAGTTCCCAAGTCCATCATTCATCCGGAGATATAACGCATCCTCGACCGCTATCAAGATGTTTTTGAGGAACCGAAGACCCTTCCTCCTCCTCGCTCACATGATCACCGCATTCCCACTTTGCCCGAAGCCAAGCCCGTGAACATAAGGCCCTACCGCTATCCGCACGGGCAAAAGAACGAGATTGAAAGGCAAGTCAAGGAGATGTTGGAAACCTCCATCATCCAACCGAGCCGGAGCCCGTTTGCTTCTCCGATACTCTTGGTCCGCAAGAAGGATGGGTCATACCGTTTTTGCGTAGACTACCGGCAACTCAACAACATAACCATCAAGGATAAATTTCCGATACCGGTCATTGATGATTTACTCGATGAGCTTAAAGGGTCTTCCATTTTTTCCAAGATCGATCTCCGCGCCAGTTATCATCAAACTCGAGTGTGTAAAGAAGATCAACATAAGACTGCCTTCCGGACTCACCAAGGGCATTATGAGTTCCGTGTCATGCCTTTCGGACTCACTAACGCCCCTGCCTCCTTCCAAGCCTTGATGAATGAAGTCTTCGAGCCATATCTACGCAAGTTTGTGCTCGTATTCTTTGACGACATCTTGGTCTATAGCCCGAGCCTTTCCGCACATCTTAGGCACTTGACCGAAGTGCTTGAGACCCTTCGTATGCACCGCCTCTATGCTAAACGGAGCAAGTGTACTTTCGCCCAAGATCAGGTAGAATACTTGGGACACGTAATCTCAAGAGAAGGGGTCGCAACCGAAGAAGGCAAGATCGAGGCCATGAAGAAGTGGCCAAGACCGAAGAATGTCAAGAGCCTCCGAGGGTTCTTGGGACTCACCGGGTACTACCGGAAGTTCATCCGTGGGTATGGAACCATGAGCAAGCCGTTGACCAACCTCCTCAAGAAGGGGGGATTTCATTGGAATAAAGAAGCCGATCAAGCATTCGAGGCCTTGAAGGAGGCCATGACAACCGCCCCAGTCCTTGCACTTCCCGACTTCTCCAAGCCCTTTGTCCTTGAGACCGATGCTTGCGGGGTTGGGATTGGAGCGGTGCTATCACAAGAAGGCCGACCCCTCGCCTACCTCAGTAAGGCCCTTAGCCCACGCCATTTGGGGCTTTTGGTCTATGAGAAAGAGCTCCTTGCAGTACTCATGGCAGTTGAAAAATGGAGACATTATTTGATGGACCATCATTTCATCATCAAGACCGACCATGCCAGCCTACGTCACCTACTTGAGCAAAAAATCACCACACAATTACAGCTCAAGGGGATGTCAAAAATGATGGGCCTACATTATAGCATTCTTTACCGCAAGGGAGCCAAAAATCGAGCCGCCGATGCACTCTCAAGACGGGATGAAGACGAAGCTATTGCCACCTACACCCTTATGACCACTTCGGTTCCCCTTTGGATGCAAGAGCTCTCCCAAAGCTATGAAGATGAGGCCCATACCGCCGAGCGAATAGAGCAACTTGTTCTTGACCCAACAAGCAACAAGCCTTACTCCTTCGAAGGGGGTCTTCTCCGATACAAGGGGAGGCTTTATGTGGGAAAGGATGGAGGAATGAGAGAAAAGATCCTACAAGCGCTTCATGACTCTCCAACGGGGGGTCACTCAGGATCCTTTGGCACTTTAATGAGGGTCAAACGCATGTTTTATTGGGCCAACCTCAAAAACAGTGTCCGAGAATGGGTAAAGAAGTGTGATACTTGCCAACGCACCAAGCACGAGAATGTGGCTTACCCGAGACTCCTACAACCTCTACCCGTGCCCAACCAAGCATGGGAAAGTATTAGTATGTACTTCATCGAGGGGTTGCCCAAGTCCGGGGGTAAGGATGTCATTATGGTGGTTGTAGACCGACTTACCAAGTATGCTCACTTCATCGCCTTGACTCATCCGTACACCGCAAGCAAGGTAGCCCAACTGTTCTTGGATCAGGTCTACCGACTTCATGGGTTGCCCAAGGATATTATTTCAGACCGAGATGCATCCTTCCAGAGCCTCTTTTGGAAGGAGCTCATGCGCCTAGCTCGGGTCGAGCTTAAAATGAGTAGTGCCTATCATCCACAGTCCGACGGACAAACCGAACGGGTCAATCAGTATCTTGAGAGTTATCTTCGAGCCATGGCCCTCCATAAGCCGAAACAGTGGTCTCAATGGCTTCCTCTGGCAAAGTTCTGGTACAACACTCACTATCACTCATCATTGAAGGGGACTCCGTTCCACGCTCTCTACGGTTATAAACCAAAGTTCCTCGCCCTCGACGTCCCTTGCATCTCTACATCCGGGGATGTGGAGGACTTTGTCAATGAGAGACAGAACTTAATTGGTCTATTAAAGGAGAACTTAAAAGAGGCTCAACACCACTACAAACAGCAAGCCGACCATCGGAGGACCGAGAGAGTATTCGAAGTGGGTGACTGGGTGTACCTAAAGCTGCAACCATATCGACAAACCTCCGTTGCATTACGAAGAAACTTAAAGCTGGCTGCTCGATACTATGGACCATACCGAATTGAAGCCCGGATCGGGGAAGTGGCCTACAAACTCGAGCTTCCCGAAGGTTCCAAAATTCATCCAGTCTTCCATGTTTCCCGATTGAAGAAAAAGGTAGGAGACAACATACGCATCACTTCGGACCTTCCGCAGATTGACCATAACGACGAAACCGAAGTCACTCCACAAGGCGTTCTCAATCAACGGACCATAACCTGCAACAAAAGGAGAATCAAGCAAGTTCAAGTCCGATGGAAAAACATGGGAGAAGACGCCGTCACTTGGGAAGATTGGACCTTCATTCGCAAACAATTTCCGAACTTCAATCCTTGAGGACAAGGATTAATTGAAGGGAAGGGGGATGTCACCACCACGAGTTATTTCCGCTTTTGATTTTTTGTAACAATTATGTAATGTAAATGTAAAATTAGTCAAAATATAAAATTGTTGTAATTTTGAATAGGGGGCCGGTTAGGAGGGAAAGAATTAGGAGGCAAAGGGTAGTTTTAAAATATAATGATGTAATTACATTAATGAAATGGGGCTATATCTTAGGGCCTAGGACATAGGGTGGCCGGCCCTTTCCCTCCAAAAACCCCCAAGCTGTGCTTAGTTAAACAACATGTAATCTTGCATTTTGGGCATCAATGAACAACATCAAAAATTTACTTCTTCTCTTTCTCTCTCTCTCTCTAACCGTCTCTCTCTCTCTCTCTCTCTCTCTCTCTCTCTCCTTCTAATTCTAACTTCTTTCCCCCTCTTAACTCTTTCTAAATCTCCCTCTACTTCTATTCTCTTCCTCTAACTCTCCTCTAATTCTCCTTCTCTCTCAAATTCTATCTGAGTCACGGGCCTAGGTTCGTGACACCCTTGTCCCCCCCAAACAGGCTCCTCCCTCCTAAAATTCAAATTCAAACTAATTTAAACTAATTAATTTTACATTCTTTACATTACATAATCGTTACAAAATAATAAAAGCGAAAATTAGTTGTTTGGCTCCTTGGCTCGTGATAGTCACGGCTAGGGTCGTGACAAACCCTTTCCCTTGAAAACATCCTTGTCCTCAAGGATGAGTGGTAAGCGCAACCTCCGTCCTTCGGTTCTCGTCCGCTTAGTATCTTCATTCTTTTCCCTGGGTCGTTTGGATAAGTCTTGTCCTTAATATCCTCTCGCCAAGGTTGAGCTCGGTGGGTTGATCTCTTTGTGCCAATTCCGGTTCTAGGAAAATGTCCCCAAATCGGCACTTTCCCATTTTCTTTGTTCATGCCTCGGTATGACCTCTTGCGCACACCCTGCTGCTGCTGCGTGGGCCCCTGCTGCACAAACTCACCACGTTGTTGCTGCGCTTCGGTTTGCTGTGCCCATGACATGTGCTGCGCCATGGAGTCCAAGCTTGGCGCATGGTGGGCGCTGGTATGCGCAGGTGATGCTCATCCCAGTGCAAGTGGTGCGCACGACTGTGCACCCTGAGTGAGCTTGGGTGCTTCTGGGCTTGATTCGGGCTGCTCCACTTGGTGCAGATGCATTGTCTTGTCCAACCCTTCCTGAGGTAAACAAGCCAAGTCATGGTTCTCATTCCCGATTGATTTATCCATCATTTTGTTCCTGTTAGCTAGTGCCTCGTTCAAACACATTGCGATTTCCCTACAATTCCAGGGAAATCGAACTTCCATATTACAACAGTTGTCGTAGATACACCTTTTGTTTAGGCTCTTACGTGCGATGTCGGCTTCTTCTCTTGAGGTAAAGGTCACTTGAGCATCAACCTTACTGGTGGATGTCGAGTTAATCTTTATCTCTTCAAGGCGACCATAGGGAGAGAACATTTGGTAGAGGACGTCTTTGGTAACGGGATAGAGGAGGTCCCACACTTGGACAATGAGTGTAGATCCTTGAGGATCCATGATAATTCGGTTGAGGGTGGAACGATTTTTTTTTTTTTTTAATTCGAAAATGAGACCCTGGATCTCAAGATGTTGAAACGCAACGGATTTTTTTTTTTTTTTTTTTTTGATACGGTAATGAGATGAACGAAAATGCAAAAGATAAGATATGCCCTCTTCGATCGGAAGATGGCTCTGATATCACTTTGTCACGAACCTAAGTCCGTGACTCGGATAATTTTTGGGAGAAAGAACGAAAGAGAGAAAGAGAATAGAGATTAAGAAGAGAGATTAGAGATTAGATGAAGAAAGAAGAGATTGAGAAGATAATTTATAGAAGAAGTTAGAGAAAAGAAGAGAATTTAGAAGTTAAAAGAGGGAGAGAGAAAGTGACGGGAGGAAGAGAATTTTGAAATTTTAACTTGATTTCTTCATGCCAAATACAAAGGTGATTACATGATTATATAGACTTTGGGAGGGAGACAACAACTAGCCACCTACACCCCCTAGCCCTTACACTAGCCCATAATTTAATTAATGCTTAACAAGGCTTTACAAACAAGTAATCTTCCTATGCTCCCTTGTCCCCCCCAAACTGGCTCCTCCCTCCTAAAATTCAAATTCAAACTAATTTAAACTAATTAATTTTACATTCTTTACATTACATAATCATTACAAAATAATAAAAGCGAAAAATAGTTGTTTGGTTCCTTGGCTCGTGATAGTCACGGCTAGGGTCGTGACAGGAAAATATTAGAACACCGGATATACAACAACAACAACAGTCCCAGTGCCTTGCGGCTCCCGCAGAAGAACACCGGACATCAATACCAAAATGAAATTTGTATGCTCCTTGCAACCTAGAATACGTTTTCAAACCCACGAATCGCAAGATTTGGAATTATATTTTAACACATCTTGCTGTTGCAAGCAGTGATTTTTAGTACTTCTATAAATAAATAACAACAAAAAGAGAAAATCTTCCTCCCAAGATGGAGCCTAATATTCTGTGGGGCAAGTTGTCTCCTCTTGTTTCAGAGAGTCGCTCTTTTCAATACCAAATATGGAAAATCCACACAAAACCTTAATCAACGTGTAGCCTCAACCTTTCAATATCAAGTCCCGAAATCATTTAAACTCAAAACATGTTTTACACCAAATGATGTTGTTTCGCTCACAACTAAACACTAACGACTAATTACAGAAAAGAACACCCTCGCCCCCATAAAACTAACAGTAAAAACGGTCTAAATTTCTATGCACAGTTTTGATCTGGATCGCTAACATGTAGAACCATCATTTACAGGTCAAAAGCATGGAATTGATGACATGCATGACAATGCGAATGCTAGCGATCTCAGCTGGTGTAGTGGTGGGCAGGCTACGGTGATGGGTTAGTATCTGGTAAACCTGCTCAAAGATGGGTCGCACGTGCACTGCAATCATTTGGTCATGTGGGTTTATGTTTGCAGCGACATCCGTCATCCATGCCAGCTTCCTGGGAGTATCCTTGCTTATATCACATGCCAGCTGCTGCAGCAGCGACAGCAACACTCCTTGACTCAGTGGCATCGGAACCATTGCCATTATCCGTTGCAGATCCACCTGTTACTCCCCCAAAACCAACACCAAACATGTTGACATGATAAATCAACAGCTCTAAATCAAAATTTCAGGAAAGGTCCAACTACGAATGCACATAGACGAGACAGCATGAAGCATACACTGTATATTGCAAGATAACTCTTTAACCCCCTAAGAGATCAAACCCCTATTAAATGGCTGACCGTATATGTCAGGAAGGCAAAGTTTCATGAACAAAATTAAGAAGCCCCTGACTCTTCCATCCCAAAGCTTAGCAGTCAGGCATAAACCATTAGCAAGAACTGAAGTGTCTATATCTATTTCAAAGGACCGGATTGCTTCGAATTACCATAGAGGTGCAGTCATGTAAGCATACCTGCAAACATAACCAGGAGACAATAGACACGTCACTCCTTTGCAGTGCAGAAGTGAAAGCTTCCTCGTATTTGCGCTCAGCTATCAGTCTAGATAGCACCTTGGTTGGATCAAGTGGCTGCTCAACCTATCACACAAAAAAGTTGATCAAAACCAAATACCCACTTCACATGAACAGGAAGAAGAGAAACTTAGCCATAGACCATTTCTTCGAAGAGACATGGAACAACCTTATCAAGCAGGCCAAGTATAGGTCCGTTGCTTGGTTGGGACACCAAGGGAATTCCTGGTTGTGGGGTTGCCCCTGAGGCTGCATAAGCTAACAGTTTGCGTTGCCCATCCGCCATTTCACCACTCAACTTTTGGGTAATTGATGATGCTGAGTTGATTGCTTCCTGTATAGCCAACAAGATACGCAGGATAGCATCAACCATAAGCAATGCAGAAAAAGTAATCAGAAGAAGGAAAAACATGCTTCAAGTGCAGTGCTAACAAATATCTACCTCAACCATATTTCCCAGGGTACACAGATCAACCAGGCCAGGATTGAATTATTTAAGAACATAATGTATCAATGAGCACTAAAAGAATGATTAAACACATGAAATCCTTAACATGGGCATTTGATCAGGAAACTCTTCCTACAAAATACAAAAATGAGAACTCAGTCTCCATCACTGTTTTCCTCAAGAGAGAGGATCTTGGTGAAATGTCAGCTGCAGACTTATAATCACCATTTTTTGTTATTCTTTAGATATCAACAAGAATGACCAAATCGAAAATTCCTTTTTTTCAGATAAGAATCAAATAGATATTAAAATGTAGTGTTTACATATTGCAAACCCCACGTGCAATGCAATAAAAAAGGGTAGACAAAAAAAGACTTCAGTAGAAGTAATAAACTTGAGACATCACTAAGTACCATAAGATACTATAAACATAAACCTGGATGAAGACAATGAATTCATCCAACAGAACCCTTTACTAAAGGGAACTCAAGATTTTAATGATGATGGCAGTGCTGGTAAGAGTTGAAGGTGCTGTATTTTGATCAACGATAGATCAAATGCGTCCAATTTCATTCAGAACTTATAGTGTCTCCACAGGTAATTTTTTGGAACTTGGACCAATAATCCAATTCAAATCGTCCATGCAAATAAATTACAGTTGGCCAAACTATGGAAATCAGTATCAGCCTATGTCCAATCTCAGAACATGGGCTGACTAGTAAAACAGTTTCCCAATAATTCATTATTACAAGAGCAAAATTCCCAAGGGGATGTAGTATATAGGTGTCCAAGATCACAAAATTTGCAAATGTAAAGCAAGAGCATACCCTCAAAGCAAGTGCTAATGTAGAATGTGCAGATTCAATTTGATGTTGTGCTGCTGCTGTATGTTCAACCACCCCCTTTTGAAATGCCGCATCAACTTGCTCAAACACTGCTTTGCAAGACATCTCAAAAGCAGGTATAACAGAAGCTTCCAAACTAGACTTCAATCCATCCTGTGTGAAATTTGTTGGTAAAGACAACCATGTGTTAGCAGATTTATACAGAAGTCATGCTGCTGATCAAACTCAAGAGATACTTATCACACTCAACGTGATATTTTCCTACAAATATCAAATTTACATTTGACAAGAAATTATTTTTTTTGTTCCTCTCATCATAAGGAGATAGCTAAATATAACAATCATAATTTAGGTGGTACAAGAACAGAAATAATCATGAAGAGCGCACCAGATGAGAAACATGTGATTTACACAGTAGAGAAGTGGTATACAGAGCTTTTAAATGCAGGCCAGCACTCTAGTACCATAATACATGGAAGATGAATAAAAGCAGAAGCTATATCATATACCAAAGACTCAAGATATGCCCACCTTGAAAGTCAAAAGTACTTGTCTCTTTTAATAATTACTATTTCATCCAATTGCCATTTCCAGTCAATGAAACAACAACAATTAAAAGCAAAAGCAGATGTATCACTCGGAAGATGGCTTGCAAGAAAGTATGATGACAAGTTTTTTTGGGGGGGCATATGTGACTCAAATCCAATGAATAAACAGAAGGTACAGTTTCCAAACAATATTCTGAGAAAAGAAGAGAATTCAGTAAAGAAATAACATTACCTTCTTCAGGAAAGATACAAACAACGAAAAGGCCCCTAAAACAGCAAAGAAGGCGCACATTCCCTGCTCTAAAAGACTAACTTGCTGAAACTACTCAAGCTAGCTTTTTCTTTAGTGAGAAACACCCTAACAAATATGACAGCATATCTGCAAGGGGCAAAACCCAAACTCAAAACCCAGACAAAGTTCAGAAATCTTTTCCCACCAATGATAGACCATAAAGGAAAACAAGACAATATAGATAGACACCCAACACAGAGGAAAAGGAAGCAGAGAAGGTGGGAAAAGAGATCCAAAGCTGCTAACAAGAGGAAATCTGTGGCTCACTTTACATGATTGATTTACAATATATGTACCTGAAGTGCTTGCTTTACAGAAGTCTGAAACTGTGCTTGTATTTGCCGAGCAACTGTAGCCTCAAGTTTTGAAGCAACTGACCTTTCTAGCTGATTCACTGCCTTGTCAGCGACACCTTTCTGCCTCACAGGACAAACTTGGATAAGAAAGATGCAGCTTTATCCTTTCCTTGATTGTTACGAGATCAAGTATAAACTACGAAACCAGAAGGAACAAACCTGAAAGCAATCTGTAATAGCAGAGGAAATTGTTTTCTCAAGAACAGGGGAGATTGTACGTGCTACACTATTACACAGTGTGGCTATTTCCTTTTTCAGTGTTCTCTCCAAAACAGCAAGCAAGTCTTTGTTGATACAGTTACTCACAATACTTGTAATTTGCTGTGTACGATCTCGTGACAGCTTTTCTTGTTTTGCAGTCTCCTCCTGGAATCGAGCACATAAAGCATCAAAATTGGCCTTTACAACCTTCTCCATGCTCCGTCCCAAAGCTGCCTCAATTCTCCGACCCTCTTTCGTTACTGGTACAGCAACCATCATACCCAGCTGCTTCTGCATTTCTTTCTGCGTAGTTACCAGCTGCAGAAAACAAAACAAGCTAAGAAGAGGATAGAACAGAATAACATACATGATTGTTGACCCACATAAGCACACACAATGAAATATAAGCCAATCTACAGAGACAAAAGTTAACCACTCACTCAATATCTAGCACAGGGAAAGTAGCAAAAAGTCGGGGCAATGCATAGTATCAAACAACTCAAAAGATGATAAGAATCATGTTGCAATTCTTTGTGTAAATATTTAAGGCAAAATCAATAGAAACTGATCTGCTACAGAGCAAATAACAACAGACAAGGTCAAGATAGTAACCTGATTAATCATCTCTCCCATAGCCACTATCTGGGAGGAAGCAGATTCTGAAGTGGTTTCCTCTGAACTGGCACCGGCCTCATTTATCGAGTCTGCAACTTTAGAGACACTAGGAGATGGAGATGATTGAGCAGACACCTGTAAATTTTTAGCTTTCTGCTTTCGCCCCTTGGCAGCTGGTGCTGGAGACTGCAAAGCTGCAGTTACAGCGAAATCAGAGTCCTTCCGAGATATGTCATTGGTAATTTCATCATCTTCATCTGCACCAGTATTTGAAGCTTGTGCTACCATCTCAATAATGTTGTCCCGTTCTTCTACAACAGAAGTTCCAGCTGGTGCACTGCACTCTCTGGTCATGTCAGCCCCAAGACCTGATGCCTGAGAGTAAAAGGATTTTTCCTTCCTCTCCACAATTTGGGAGTCTCCCTCAGAGATAGATGCCTCATGGTTGGAAAATCCAGCTTCACCAACTTCTTTAACCTCAACCTCCACATTCCCTGTGTCATTAGTGACAATAATATCTTGAATCTTGGCATCCCCCTCATGTTGCGGTTCAATGATATGAGTGGCCTCAGAAGATGAAGTAGCCATAATCTCTGAAGGAGTTATCAGGTGAGTCGGATGTTTGAACATAACAGGTGAATTGAGAACATCAGAAACATTGTCTTGTGGAGTTTTGTTATCATCATTGGACGAAGCAACACCAGAAGAGTTTTTTTGGGCACTGTCTACCTGCCTATCAACTGAATAATAATCAGTAATGGTACGCTCAGCACGATAATCACTGAGCTTCCAAGATAAACTTGGGCTCAAAGGCAGTGGCGGGGAAGGAGCAGAAGCATCAGTATGGTTACTGGCTGGTAGCAAGGAAGTAGGATTAGACTCCATACTTGAACTGCACACTTCTCGCAAAGTGGCTGCATCAGATAGAGAGTTGACGGGACAATTGATCTCGGGAGAGCTCTCTGAGACTACAGTTTGACTACCTGGTATGGGAGCAGAAATAGCTAAAGGAAACTCAAAAGGTTTGCTTACTGATAGACCTAGTTTGGAAACACCATCAGTTGATTCCGACTTTTCTAAACTCAAGTTACCCATTGTCGGTGGCAAGCACCGACATAGCTCCAAAGCATACTGCTGTATAGCCTGTGTCTGCACACAATAAACCTGCACCAAATGCTCTCCATGGGGTAATATATCACTTGTCCCAGTAAAACTCAGAATAGGCATAGTCACCGTAAACTCTGCTAAGTAATCCATGCATGTTGCTGCCGGGTTAGCACCATACTCCAAGTGCACAACATATATAGCATTCTTCTTTGCATTTGCAAGCAAAAGCAGTCCTGCTTGAGGTAATGTTACAACCTGATTAAAGAATGCCTCCTCATTTCTGGGCTCAGTTGAGCTCTTCAATTCGAGTGTCTGGGTACACCTCCATGATTCAGCATCACTGGGAAGCAGCCACCCTTCTTCATCAGATGAAGTCCACAGCTTCACTTGCCGATTTTGTGGCCCCTAAAATTAGATTGAGGACATTGAACATAAACTCAGAAATAGAAGGTTGATCAGGCTCATAGCATAAAATGAAAGTTTAAATAACATCATATTTTGAGCAAGTTGTTATATGATTGGTTGTCATGCAATGTTGATTTTGTAACAACCTACATAATGCACGACATATAGTGCATTTTATTTATGAAAACATTCATATAGATGTGTCTATATGTTAAAACTTATTAGGAATGGCGCTAAATTAAGAATTGCTTCATATTTTTGCAACCCAAAAAGCTTAAAAGTGGCGCACATTCCCTAAAAAACCCAAGCGACGACTGACCATTATGCAACGTCTTCAACACCCCTCTCTTGCAATCATGACAAGACCATAAACCTCAATTTTGATTTCACTGTCATGCTACACTGCACTAGAAATAGCACTGACAAGGTCATGGAGGGAATTTAAGGTTAAGAACCATTTGAAACTCCTAACGCCAAAGTACAGAATGGAAAAGTTAAACAAAGACCTACAACAGTAGAACCCAATCAATTGCAACACAGATGAGAGTGATCTGTGAGTTCTTGAATGTAAAATGTTTATACGGCTACTTTTTTTTTTTTTTTTTGGTAAGTTGTTTATATGGCTATCTGAATATACATCATCCAAATGCAAACTAATTACATGAAACTAACTACATGAAATCACGAAACCGGACAACAAAGATCTACCGCTGTGATAAGTAAGATATGATCTGGCCGGTGAGAAGTTGTCACAAATTTCGCGGCATCAACAGGCTGACCATCATGAGGCCTTAGTACCAGGAGTGGCATTGCCTTGCGATCTTCCCAGATCTTAATCTGCGGCATCAAGAATTTGACAAGAATAAATCAAGGAAACCATTCACTAGAACAAAAAAGCAACATCAGACAAAATACAGGATCCAATAGCAAATTAAACAGGATGCACTCCCTGAAGTACATTACTTTCAGGAACAACAAATGTGAAAGAGATTGCTATGTGACAAGCACAAGTATGGGGGCAGGAATTGGATCTGTATGAAGTTAAATTGAAAATAAATTTCAACTCATCAAAATTTTAAGGTCGATATGATTATAATGGCAATAACATTGTTTAGTAGAAATACGAGAAGCTATAAACAAGCTCTGCCACAACTAAAATGTAACCAAAAGTTGTAGAACCCCAATAAGACAGCTAAAGTAATAGAGACCATAACCAGCATTAAGTAAGGAAAGAAGAAAAAGAAGCTAATGACAAACCGTGCCATCCTTTGAAGCAGAAACTAAACGAGTAGTCATCCATTGGGACATTGACAAATCTGTTACTTCCCCATCATGTTTACCAACAAGTTGAATCCCGTCTATCAACTTATCCAGGGGACACTGAAGAGGCTCCTCTGCAGTAAAACCTACACCTTTGCCAACTTTTGTAGTATCAATTCTAAGGATGCTTTTGCCAACAGTGACAACTAAAATTTCCTGCAGGAGTTGGGGGGAAAAAATCAACAGATACAAACCACTACAAGCAACTAAACAAAAAGCATGCCAAAAGTTACTCAATTCAAGATTTGAGTAAGAAAAGGAGGAATTCTAGCAATCAAGCCATTACAATTACAAATCAAGAAGAGTGCTTACTTGTTTGTGACAATGCCAACAAACCCTTGGATGTATAGATCCTTCCTCCCCGACTATGTGAATGGCAACCACAATGTTACCCGAAATTTGAGGCTTTTCCTCCTCATCTGGACCCTCAGAAATCTTCCATATATAAACTCGTCCATCAATGCTTGCACTGAGCAAAACCGTGTTAGCTAATCCAAAGAAAATTTAGTTTAGGAAAAACTATACAATGTACGAATAATACCTAGCCAAAAGATGAACATCCTCAGCAAAGAAGGCCATGTCTGTGAACCTCTGCAGAAAATACGATAGAAGAAAATAAATCTGCATGCATAATACACAAGAGAAAAACTTCTCCAAGCTACACTTTTCAATGAAGAACATAATGGGGTATGGGCAATGAGCCAGTATTGGTACTATCAGATGCTGATAGTGTTAAAGACACGATAAGACCAATTTAAGAATATTATTTATCAAAAATGAGTCCACTACATGAGCAATATCAACACACCTTTTAAGAATAGTATTTAAGAAAATAAATCATATTGCAGTGCCGAGTTTACAATTATAGGGCACTCTAAACTTTCCAGGATAAAACCAATGAGAGATACCCTGAGAAGAACAATTTAAAGAAGTTGCTAATAGCCCGAGTTTTCAGGAACTTCAGACTTTGCTTCACTCAAATGACAAAGCTGCCACACATTCTATGAATAAATCTGCTTCTCCAAGCCACAAAGCCAGAGGGTTCTATGTCTTGTCACTTACAACATGTAGCTATCATCTAAGAATGGATGGGTTATCACCCTGTGCAAACAATGATAAGATCTAACACTCCCCCAACTATTTCTCTTGGAATATTGTCTTCTTACTTCCACCAACGGAAAAACTTATATCATGAATGTAAATGAATCACTTCAGACTCATCACAACATCAAATGCTAGAATTCATCATTTATGTCACTAGACATTTTCATTACTTTCAGAAATACCGAGGCATCTTCACTCGAAAAACTAGGTGCACCAAAAGCCGCTGCTGAAATGACAAAACCAACTCTTTCTTAGGCAAAATAATCATGCCGCTTGGAATCTCCCTCCCTCAATTGACATGTCTAGCTCCAATTAACTCAAACCATCTCACAGGACATCATTTTTTTATTTTTTATTTTTTTTATAAGACAGGTAAAGCTAGGGGAGGGGGGAGAGGAGGGGATAAACCCCTCAAATCCTCAAAGAGGACCACATTTTGAGCATAATGGTATTCAATCTCACAGGACATCATACGCATTCACTTCACATGTTGAAATTCATCTCAAGTGTGTCTCCCTCATCTTGACTTTATCTCAATTTTAGTTGTTATCTTTCCCTGTCTCTCTACACAACCATAGCAACATTCTGATAGCGCTAAATGAATATTTCGTAGATGCTGGCACTTGGATGCCAAAATTAGGAAAGTGAGGACACAGAAAGAAGGTGACTAAAGTCATATGATTATAATTAATATTTAAAAACAAACTAGTAAACAACCAACTTTTTACAAGCCATCAGAACAAATGAAGAGCAATTCTTAAAGAAAGAAACAGACCCACCTGAGTATGACCCCGGAGCAGAGACCTCAAAGCAGTGTTAATATTAAGCACACGGATAGCACCCAGTTTAAGCCCGTAGCATATGTACGTCTTATTCACTGCAATTTGGTGTCCCAAAACAAGCCCAGGATCGGAAACATACTTGGTGATAGGGGTAACCTCCAGCTGTGGCTGGTCCTCTCCTTGAAGTCTAACACCCACATCATAAACCACATGATTACCAACCAAATGCCTTCCTGTCGGAAGCTTACTGGTCGGAGTGCGCACGGGAGGTGGCTGGGCGATGGCGGCGTGAATAGCATGCATTGGTTGAAGTGAGGGTGAAGGCGGCTGGGGGGAAGGCAACGGAGCAGTGGGAGGCTGGTTAGAAAGCAGAGCCATCAAAGTAGCACCGGCGTTAGGGTTGGGAGGGAAGTGGGAAAACTGGGGGGTTTGAGGAGGCGCAGGGAATGGGGAAGTGGCCATGTCGTCGATGTGATTAGGGTTTTCCGACACCCAATTCGCGGTGGGGTTCGTGAATTTATTCATATCGTACGGTGCACCCCCACGCCATTTCTACTCGGCAGCATCACCTTTGTGCCTCTTTCTTTATCCTCGTTTGTTGAATTTTGTTGTGCAGCATCCATCAACTTCTTTTTTCTTTTTTCTTCTTTTGAAATAAATAATAGATGCTCAAGCTTAGGCGAACTCGAGATTAGCTCAGTCTTTCGAGCTTTATGACTCGCGAGATAGTTTGGCTTATTTATGCCTTTAGTTTGAGCTTCCAAAAGGGTGTATCATTTGCATTTTGGAGCTCTATTGTTGCAATAATGGTGGTTTACTTCAAGAAATTTAGATGACAAATTCTATATTTTGTAGCCAGAGATTATTTGTTAAAATTCACGATCTCAGCATGGGGTTTTTATAGAGGGTTTCTTACGTATTCTTGTCAAGTTCTTGAGTTAAGATATGTAAATATTGTTATGAAAGCTTGATCTTAGTGCTTAGACGTTCTTTTTTGTGGCTTATATATGACAATTTCATTGTATTTGTTTTTTTTATTGTAAAAGAAGAGGTTGCGGAATGTAAAGTCATATTTGGAGAAAATCTTTCAATTCAAGCAAGCAGAAGCTCATTCATTAGGTGTATTAGATTCCAAGAAAAACGAAGGTGCCTGTTGCTAAACCGATAAAGTTTTTAAATTGTACTCAAGATTAAAGATCAGTCAATAAACATCTTTATCTAGTAATTTTTGGAGCCATTTCCCCTAATACGACGTTGTTCATAGTATACCTAACATGTAAAATATAACCATCGCCGAACGTCAAACCACTAAGCAATGATAAATATTCTCCGTTTTGAAAACTCATGGAAGTTGATACCAGGGCTGAACATAACTCCAAGCGATCCAAGTAATTATTTGGGGCCACCAAATTTTACGAATTCTCAAATATTAAAATTTGAAGTTCTAAAGTATTAATTATTACGTGAATAAGTTTTGTTATCAAAATTTTATAGTTTTAAAATTTTTATTTGAGGCCACGAATGTATCAGGACCGACCCCAACCAGGTGGGTGGTGCAAATGCACTGAACATTACGGAGAGCCGCCTAGCTGTACTCCCACTTCCACGTCTGCACTATCCGGTGGCCGGAACTCCTCGTAAGTTCTCCTTTCCTTTACCTTAATTTTATCTTGTGATTGTTGAGTTCGTATGATGCTAGTTGATAAACAAAGTGATCATTTTTGGAGGAATCTATTGTCACAAAAGTTTATGTTTAATGAAGATCCACGAATATTTTTTTACTGTAGCTAGCTAGAGTAGAAATGAATTAAATGTTTGATGAACTACTCAGGTTTGCAATCAATTATGGCTTATTTTGGAGCCGAGTTTGAAAGGAGATACTTAACTTGTTAACATTCACGAATAATTTGATAAAGATTATTTAAAGGCTTAACAAGAGCTCACTAAGGATCTGTAAGGGCTCATTGTAGGTATTAGCTCGAGATCAGGTATTTGGCCTCTTTTTTTTTTTTTTTTTTTTTTTTAACAAAAACATGAAAACTTTACATTGATTCTAGTCAGTCTCCACACTTCTTTCCATAGTGCCCAATATCAATTTACGGTGACCGAGTTGGTGGAATTAGGTGCTGAACTAGACGATCCAATCAAACACGAAATCCATAGAAAGGTGACAAAAATTAAACTTTTTTCCATGCATTCAATGAATCTTCAATAAATATGGTCTACACTGTTGCTAACTCCTAAAGTTAACTTATGTTTTCATCCCTTTTTTGTTGTAATTGTTTGTCTATATTCAGGATGATAACTATACGTTTCAGAATTCGTTTATCTGAACATTTTCAAAGAATAAAAAATACTGCAGAATTATGCAATATTGATGCTTACATGCGTCCGATTAGAGCTACATTTGAATCTTCATTGTGCGCAACAGCAGCCATGTCATTGTAACTACGAGGACATCTAAGCAATCAAATGAGGACATCTTAGGAACAAATGGTAATATCTCCCTAGCGAAGTTGATCAGTATTATCTACACCAGAAACAAATTTACTTAATCCAAATAGTTGTACATGTTGAGGCTAGAAGTGTAAATAATTTGATCAATACCGAGGCCGCTAGGCTCGAGGCTCAGCTTGCCACCAATTTGTTTGGCAACTTGGCTTGAAGAACACCGAACCTAGAGAGTTTTGAGTTTGAGCTTGAGGTTTGGCTTGGGTGGTCAGGCTCAAGTCGGTTGAGGTGGAGATCAGCTCTACCAGCTCTGAGCAAAATTGCGCTCGTTTCAGCTTATTTAGGCTCCACATGGGCTAGTTTAGTCTCTTTGAGTTTGCACATAGCTGGATTAGGTACATTTCTCGCTTATAAATCTTGCTCGAGATCAACTAATTTAAGTTTGTTTAGGCTTGCAAGTTGTTGAGCCTGAGCTTCACACTTACCTAGATGAGTCAATTCAAGCTTCAAACGAGTACGTCTTAGGAGCTAATACAAGCCAACCAGTGAACTGGCTTACTACATAAGGAAATTTTATTTTGCTGCTCACACAAAAATGGGTCATTGATGCCCCTGTGTTTAGGGATTTCATGAACTGGCTTGTTTTCTTATAGCCCATGTATCTCGAGCAAGTAAGCCCGTAGGGGTATCTTAAAATCCGGTACCTTGAGCCAACTGGGTCGGAGCTGCTAGTCAAAAGCTCGCTACATGAGCCACGAGGAAAGCTTAAAAAGAATCAACTTTCTAGTTACTAAAATAAACACTAATACCTAAAAAAATAAAAGTGTGTGCTAACGGATTAGGTTGTGGATCTTTAAGAGTCGAGCCATTAGGTCCGTAGGGGTCTCTTAAAACATGGTACCTTGAGCCAACTAGATCGGGAGCTGACGGCCGAAAAATCACTACATGGGTCTGAGGAAGACACGCCTAACCTAGTAAAAAAAAAAAAAAAGGAGGGGAAAACAAGAGAGAAAAGAGAAGCTTTTTAATTTCACTATTGATTATCGGTGAAGGGTTAGGATAACTTGTTCCTTTACTTATTAACTTTATGTCTTCTTAAAGTCGGAGGGTTTTGAAGTAAGACGAAGGAAAGAGAAGTTCTAAGATCACTCACTAGTAAAAAGACCTTAATGACGAAAACTTAAGTTAGAATTGGTGCAATAATAATGTCATATAAGGATTCGCTACTCTCAAGTACACTCTCAAATATGATTGAACAATAATTTTCACAAGTGACCTTTGCGGTTAAATGCCTGACTCGACTTTTCCGCCAGTAGCTAGATTAAATTGAATCTTGCTTGAGGACAAGCAAGGTGTGGGTTGGGGGATGTTGATGTGCTTGATTTTTACATATTTTATTTCTCATTCCTGCTATATATTCGGCCTCTACATGTTGTGTTTGGTTGTTATTTAGGTACATTTAGACTCGGAGTACAACGGAGCAAACAAAGGTTGAAAAGTGGCAGAACCAAGCGTAATCGAAGCACAATTGAAGACAACTGTGAGAAACCCGACCACATGTTCAAAATAAGTACCCGTTGGGTCAAGATTCAGTCAAAAAGAGTCTTTCCTTGGACACGTGGATCGATTGACGATGCATTTTGGCAATCGGTCAAGCTTAAAACGAGTAAAAGGTTAAAAGAAGGGTATTTATGACCCAATAATTTGCTAATCTACTTATGAAACCACTTGGTTCACGTAGATCTCTTCGAGAGCTTCGATTTGGTATATAATTTGGGCCATAACTCTTTACAAATAAAAAGTTACGGCCTTTTTAAATTAACTGCGCAGGCTGGGAAAACTGTGGCCGATCGATCGGGGAGGGCACGGGAGGTACCCTAAGGGCGCCGCACTTATAAATTAAGAGGGGTAGACCTAATTTCACATCTTTTGCCACGCCTCCTCTCATCCTCTCCTTCCCGTAGCCGCTACGAGATCCAAAGGGTTCTCAAACGCCAAAGCGCAAGTGATCGGAGTACCGGGGGAATCAAAGCAAGGATCAACGTCAACATCAATTGGGGGAGTCTTCAAATCCTTAGTTTTATCATTATTGTTTTCTTTCTTTGGATTTCATGATGTTCAGAACTCCTATTGAGGAGTAGACTTTTAGTTTATGGATGAAGGACGGGTAGCCGTCCGTATCCCAAATTTATATTTTATTGCAAACAATGGTTTTGTTGTGGGGAATTTATGATCGTCGATTGGTTTTCTTTGTGTGAAGTTGTAGCCATGTTAAGATTTTTAAATTATTAGCGTTAATCTACGAGCTTGTAGCCTAAATCATAATAGAACTGATTTTCACGCATGGTTAGGGTTGAGGTTGTACCCAACCCTAAACACAGTCTTTATACAAATTAATATTTGGTTAGGAGTGACAAAGGAACTAAGTAGTGCTAATGAGATAATCAATGCTACATGTAGGGGTGATATGATAGGTTATGCCTTTAGACTAGTTCATTACCCTAAGCCCTAATTTAAATACTAGCTCAGGCTTAGTGCTTGTGGCCTAAGCCTCCTAAACCATTGTCATAGTAGAATATAATGACGGGATATAAGTAATAGTACCTTAAATTCATTCCCTGAACTAACCTCAATTGAATTGACACTTTTAGTTTATCGTCAATTTTGCTATTTTAGTTTACAAATCATTTAAACCAACTCAAACTCGATTTCAACTGCTCCTTAATAACAAAATCCAACTTAACTCAAATTCCTTGCGGATACGACCCGTATACCTGATTTAGCTATGACGATCCCGTACATTTGCGAGTAGACGGTTTTAAAACACGCGTTTAAAACACATCAGTCATACATCAAGAACAGGAATGTTGGCGCCATCAGCCATCCCCATGAGCTCGTCCCAGTATTGCTGGTACTTCATCCAGTTTGTATCGGAAAGCACTCTGAGGATCTGATCTCCCGACTGGCTCTGCACAACAGGGCGGAGCCGCTGCCGAAGAGTAAGGTCTCTCTGTAATCTGCTCTTTATTAAGCTGGAGAATTTGTGTCCTGTGTGGTGCCCAAATTGGTAGCCATTTTCACAGGGACTAACTTCAAATATCTCCAATTTTTCACTTGAAGACATTGCGCACTTGAGCAATAAACCCAACGAAGAAAGTTAGAAACACTTCTTTTAAGTGCTGAAATTTTGCACTGTTTTCATGGCTTTACATCACATATTTGAAGTTCGTTAATTCATCCTAGATTCTGACAGTCTGATGCTCATGTGCGTACTGTTCCTGTCTTCAGATGGGCCTATATTTTGTCATTGGGCCTGGAGCATTAGGATTTGCTAACTGTTCTTATATTTTATTTTCTATTTTTAATTTTTGTTCAAATATTTTGGAAATAAATGTCTCTGAACTTCTTTTTAATTTGTTAAAAATTTAAAATATACAAAGAAATAATAATTAAACAGTCCTAAATAACTTTCATTCTTCCAGGAAATATTCATCTTTTGGTAATTGAACTCACTATTTATTTACGATTTCTTTTCTATATACACTTCAGCTTTTCTACTCAATCGAAAGAATGCTAAGCTACACGTGAAAAATTCTTAACTTTTGGTTGGTTTGAGACTAAAACAGAGGAAATATTGTTGTCACTGACTAAGATGATACCATGCAAATGCTTGAGTGAAAAATGAAGACAACACAACTTCATTTAAATTTAAACGAGCTTGATTTAGCAGACTTTGAAGAAATCAAGTGTGTAATAAACTTTAGGCAATTTATCAATTAAGTATTCTGAGGTTTCAACATTTATTTGTATATTTTAATTCAATACCCTACATTTCAATATAGATAACAATGTTTTGAAGTTTGAATATTTTATCACTTAAATATCTAACGCCTGCACCATAAACCTGGTGGTGTATTATATTCAGATCATAAAAAAAGATAAAAAAGCTCTTGCTTTTCTGTGTTATTACTTTTCTGAAGCAACAAGAATCATTCACCAAATACATTAAACCATGAGCCTGCACCAGAACAATCAGAGCCGTCTGATTTACTGACAAATGGTCGCCAGAAATTCAGCAGTTTTACATGCCCCACAAGACTAAGAGGCTTTTCATAAAGTGCATCATAGCACAGTATGATCCGGGTGCAGTCTCAGCACCAAGTAGGTCCAAATCTTTTTCAAATTCCTTAAGGGAGAATTAAACGAATTCAAATCCAAAAATGACCCTCTCTCTACTTTTTTTTATTTCCACCTTTGCCCACTTTTTCTCAACCTAAAAAGCAGCACCCTTTACCCCACTATCATCCCCCTCCAATCAATCAAAAGCGGTTCGTCCTCTTCATCTATTAAGAACTCTACACGTGAGTTTATTAATAAAATACACGAGAGATGTATTTAGAAGAAACTAATGCCTAGAATCTACTTGACTGCTCGCTTAATGCCAATTAATTTTAACATGGAACTTCATTTGCACTTGTGATTCATCAACTCAAACAAAATTTCTCCTTCCCTTTTACTTTTTCTGCAATGATCCACTCCTCCCCTAATATATAATGCTTTGTGGGTTTGCTTCCTCAACTTTCCTTCTATCCTTATCTCAAAGATTTGCTATCCCAAGCCATCAGTATCTGCCCTGTATTGTACATACTACGCCTTTCTCAAGATGCCTCCTCTACCACCCACACCACAGAGGCACCATAGCGGTGTTCCAACACCTCCAACCCACCTAGCCATATCTAGACAACCCTCGAGTCTGAAGAGCCCGGGGTTGGGTTACTCGCCAGCACCCTTTGGCTGGACAATAAGCAAAGACCCACTGCTTCACCACCCGCGCAAGACCCACCCACTTGTATGGTGCGGTGCAATCATCTGTCTCATCTTTAGCATCCTCCTCATCCTCTTTGGGGTCGTAACCTTGATCATTTTCCTGGTGATTAAGCCGAAATACCCGTCCTTTGACATCCCCAATGCGAATCTCAACGCCATCTATTTTGATTCACCTGAGAATTTCAATGGGGACTTCACCTTGCTAGCAAACTTCACAAACACAAACAGGAAGATTGATGTGAGGTTTGAGTACCTCGATGTGGAGCTCTACTTCAGTGACAGGCTTATAGCAACAGTGGCCCTGCAACCTTTCAGTCAGAGACGGGGGGAGTCGAGACTGGAACTGGTTCACTTGATATCTAGCCTGGTTTACTTGCCACCAAATCCTGCAATCGAGCTCCGAAGACAGGTGCAGAGCAACAGGGTCAAGTATAACATAAGGGGAACATTGAAGGTCAGAGCCATGCTGGGCTTTGCTCACTTTTCTTACTGGTTGCATCCCAGATGCCAAATAGAAATGAGCAGTCCCCCTACTGGAGTGCTAGTTGCCAGAAGTTGCAGCTCAAAGAGATAAACAAGGACAACACCTCCTTTCTTTCTTTCCTTAATCTTTTATCTTTTATTTATGTCATTCTGGAGGCACAGGTCCCTTTGTTCTTTTTTCTCTGGGTACAAATTAAGCAGGAGTTGATCTGGAGATTAAATCTGGTTCCACTACATGCGTGCAGATCAATTCAGAAGTAACATTTGAGCCAAGACCATTTTACATGTCATTTCCCTAGACAATTATCAAGTAGGAGTTTTACAGTTAGCTCCTGATTTTGTTAAATGGTCTTTTGCAAGCCCAGAGAGAGAGAGATTCCAGTGAAAGTATATTGGCATCTGGGTATACCAAGCCATGGAGCGATGCCTACAGTAAGGTGATTCCCTAATTCTCACAGCCAAATAAAGGGCAATCACCACTTACCAATCAAAAGCAAATAAAATTACAGAATTCTTAATCGTTAATCAAAGGAGTTTATAGGAACAGAGGCAAAAGGATTGGAATCAGAATAAGTTTAGACTATCCAATAGTGGGTGCAGTATGTTTGAGTGCTTTGTCTGTTCGCTGACAAATGTAAAAGCATTGTGTTTTGTATGGTCCTATCTGAAAGCAATCAGAATCACTTTCCTGCTACATCTGGTGTAGGATAGGGCCAGTAGCAGAGATCCACGAGCAACCAATTCAGGATTCAGATTCCTATGGAGACTATTTCTTGGCATTCGTTTATTGGCACATAGAAAGTCACATGTATCATACTAGTCGTAGTAAAGCAGTTTTATCGATTGCACCATTTACTGTAATTGAAAAAGTGAAGTGTTCCAACTTTTCTTGTATTATATTGCTTGAGCCATCACATGCTCAGGTACAGTCCGATTTAAGATGCTTATAGCTGACAGTATCATCTATATCAGCCAGATTTTTTATCCTCGTTAATAATCAAGAGAGAGAAAAAAAAAAAAAAAAAAAAAAAGAGAGAGAGAGAGAGAGAGAACATACCTGCATAGGCTGTGCAGCTTACATCAGAGCGTGCAGCAAAACTTGATCGAAGTTCAATGTATGGACTCTCACCGCTATCAATTTGGACATGGAGGAGGCCTTTCAGTTCTGCAAACAAGCCATTCCTGACATACAGCATGAAGGTGAAAGGCATGTGCTTCAGTGAGATGGGTAATATGGTAGTGATTTCATACATCCACCCTATGCTTTGGTACTAATAAGCAAGATCAAAAAGAGACACATACAAGCAATTAATCCATTAAATTAAGCTCATATGCAAGTGTAGAATTACAATTAGTGAACTAAGTGGATATAAACAGCCAATACCCATAACAATATGTACTGATCAATTTAGCAAGATTACATACAAATTTATAACCCATACAAACAGCTTGTGAACTGTAATGATCAATCTTAATATTTGTAGCCCTTGACATGCAAGCTCTCGGAAGCCAACCCACCAGCACTTCCACCTGTGTACTTGCCAAGGGTGGCCTCAGAGTTGGCCTTGCACCGAGCCAAAAACGCCTCCTGCGCTTTAGACACGTTCTCCTTCTTCCCTCCCCATGTCTTCAGGGTGCTCTGCTGCAGCGCTCGGCCAAAGGAGAAAGACAGCGTCCATGGCTTCAACACCTCAAGCTTGTTCATTGCATTGAGATTCAGCGTCGCTTCTTCCTCGCTTTGCCCACCAGACAGGAACACAATCCCTGGTACTGCAGGCGGTACTGTACGGCACAAGGCTGCAACAGTGTACTCTGCAATCACCTCAGGACCCACCTGCATATCACAGGAATTTATGTAATCATGAACAACTGAGAGATTAACTACAATCTCATTGCCCATATTGCTAATAGTGCACTACTATCCTATCCGGAGTTTAAGAATGAAAAGTGCCGAGTCAGGTGTCGCCAACTATTCAAAAACTTGTGCAATTAGTTGAAAATTCATCAATAATCGTATACTCCTACATATCCTCTTATGCAAATGCACGACTCTTTTATTTTTTTTATAGCTCCACTCCTAGTAAAACGGAACGTTTTGATCACCCATGCTAGTTCATTCTCTTCCCCTGTTTTGTGCAGAATAATTTCTAATTTGTATTAAACTTAAAAATGAGCCTAATGCACAAACTTACCTTGTATTATGTATTGTAATTATATTAATACTAAAAAAGTAGGACCTTTGGACGTTTGAATTGAAAATTATCAAGGAACCAATTATCCCAAAAGCTTAAACTGATAGGTGAAGGTCTATAAATAGTTTTATACTTTAACATTCCTCATCATGCAAATACCCATTAGGCTTAAAGCGTGGATATTGGACAAGCTCATATCATATCTTGCATTGAAATTAAAGGGTGGTTGGGATTCGAATTTGTGACCTTTTAGTTAATAGGGCTCTAATACCATGTCAAGGAACTAACTACCCCAAAACCTTAAGCGAATGGGTAAAGTATAGTTTTATACTCTTACAAAAACCATGTTAGGTGAAAGCTTAAATGATTACCTTGGGGGAGTCAGAGCCAGGGGTAACCATGTTAGGCTTCAGAAGAGTGCCTTCCAGGAGAACGTGGTGATCATTGAGCGCCTTGTACACCCCCGCCAGCACCGTCTCCGTAACCGCCGCACACTTGTTAATGTCATGGCTCCCATCCGTCAGCACCTCCGGCTCCACTATCGGCACCAGCCCATTCTCCTGGCATATAATCGCGTACCGCGCTAACCCCTGCGCATTTTGCTGTATCGCCAGCTCCGACGGCTCAGTCGGCCCGATCTTCAGCACCGCACGCCACTTGGCAAAGCGAGCCCCAGCCTTGTAGTACAGCTGGCAGCGAGCCCCAAGGGAGTCGAAACCCTGAGTGGTGGCCTCGGCGTTGGTACCGGCGAGTTCGATGGTGCCTTTGTCGACTTTAATACCCGGAACGACGCCGTTTTCGTGGAGGACGTCGACGAAGGGCTTGCCATCGGAGGTCTTATGGAAGAGGGTCTCCTCGAAGAGGATGACGCCGGAGAGGAAGGAGAGGGCGCCGGGGGAGGTGAAGAGGAGCTGGCGCAGGGCTTGGCGGTTGGACTCGACGTTCTCGACGTTGATGCTGGCGAGGCGTTTGCCGATGGTGCCGGTGCTCTCGTCCGCCGCCAGGATGCCCTTTCCCGGCGTGGCTATGTATTTTGCTGTCTTTATCAGCTCATCTGTCACAAACATAAAGTCATGGTAATATTATAGACAATATTTTAACTTTTATTGTTCATAAATTACATTATTATTTAGATAATAATGATTTTCTTCCTAAAGTAGTTCAGGAGAAATTCAGCTGTTGAATTTGTGTAATAATTAAGTTTTATTTTTATTTTTTTTGAAATTCAGCTTGACATAATTTTTGTGTTCTATACTTCCAACATGTTTTTATCTGTAAATATTATGGGTGTAACTGAACTGTATGTTCGATAAGCTAAATGAATGAATGTTTGATAAACTAGTCATTTTGAAATCAATTAAGATTTGTTCATGTACATTATGGAGAGTTCAATTAAGGGGGTGCTCAGTTCATTAACGCTCGCGAATATATTGATAAAGGTTCTCTTTAAGAGCTCGATAAGTGCTCATTAGAAGTTGATATTAGCTCAAAATTTGTCCCATATGAGTCGATTATGAGCTCAATTCAACTTGATTAGACTAAAAAGCCAAGTTCAAACACACAAAAATCTTATGAAACCGAGATCAAACAAAGGTTTGAAAACTCGAATAAGAACTTGGCTCATACTCGAACTCGCTAAGCCTTATTGAGTCCAAGTTTGGATAAAGAGGTGCTCGGCTCGACTCAACTCATCTATACCCTAAATAAATACTCTGTGGAATTTAATGAATAAGATATATATCAATTTTATCCTTTTTGTTTAAAGTTATCTGTTGGATTTTAAATAAGAGACCTTTTGATAAGAGGCTCCAATAACGTAGAAAAAAATGACTATCCTAAAACTTTCAAGAAGAAACCAAATATAGTCCTACACGCCAACAATTGTAAATAGAACTTAGAATAAGATTTCCCATTGTTATATTTATTACAATTGAATATCGAATTAGAAATGGCGGAGACTGAAATTTTACCAAGCCTTTAGCCCGACTCTTAAGTTCAAGTATATGAGATTCATATAAGTTCATCGTAAAATCAATTAGCATTAGGTGGAGTAGCTTGCTAGGCTTATATATTAATCTCTTTTTTATGACTCCAATATGAGATTCTAACTAGACACATATATAGAGTCCTTACCGCATAATTCTAATGTGAGATTTCTTACTAACCTCATAGTTGGAGTACGTAATGAAGACATTTGGGAGACAGAGAAAGAGAGTAGCAAATACCTGCATACTTGCCAACGAAGGCAGACATGGTCTACTAGTGCTGGGGATATTAGTGTTTTTAGATAAAGACTGCCAAGCACAAACTTCACCAAATGGTAGCGATCTCTATATGTAAAGATCCCCATCCCAATGGAATATACCATATTGAATGTCCTGCTTTCTGACACGTGTCAGAAATGCAGTCCAACAAAAGCTTATCAGCCATGGATAAAGCTTATGTGTCATTACTTTGCCTCTCATTTCTGTGGCCTTCCTTCTCCTCCTCATCCCTTTGCCTTTTGTTTTGTTTTGTTTTGTTTTGCAAATCCTAAAGGCAACCTTTGGAATTTTAGTAACACTCAGTATTCCCTCTCCCTGTCTCATATTGTGTGCTACGTACATGCAAGCACGTAGGCGACCTTTGCTCTAACTCGGGCCGATTGAGCTGATATTTCTTCTACGAGATAAGAAATCATAAAGGCCAATCTAAGATGGTCTAGGAGTGCAACCCCTTGTGGTGGATGGCATAAGTGTCTTCCATGGAGCTGTGGGCTTGTATTTTGTAGAAGTATATTGTATGCACATGAGCACAAGTCATATGGTCATACTAGGCGAACTAGAGGAGTCTATTAATTCTCTGGTGGAGGTTGGGACCGAACCTCCCACGTGTAAGCGTGCTAACTATACTCACATTGAATGAATTATCAAATAAATTATACGAAAATTACTTGTCTATTTCGGTTAAATTAGTAAATTATCTATTTAATGCCAAAAGAAGTAAAAGTACCTATGCATGAATAACATAGGCTTAACTATATCTCCATATGTCTGGAAGAACTATGTATACGATGTTTGAATAAATGTTGAGCGCTTTTCTCATATCTCCTGGTTTGTTGGCCCTGCAGATGTGTCATGACCATATAGTCATCATTGCCGTGTTCCAGCAGGGGTTCTTGCTTCAGCATACATACATACATATATATATATATATATATATATATATATATATATATATATATATATGATGGAATGAGATTCACTGCATCCGCTCTTCCTTGTTCAGTACTAAATGTTGATTTAGTACCGCATCCGTTGATTGATTTTGCAATTTGGCAATTTGGCACCCTGGGAGACATGAGCCGAGATATGACCCTGTAAAAGCAGGCTTTTGGTTGCCTTCTGCAAATGCTGCTCTGCCTTGTGAAACTGATGTAATTTTACTTGACCCAAAACTTAATATACTGAAGTCATGTTGTTGCTTCTGTGGAGTATACTTTCTTTTCCTGAAAGGCATTTTTTGGTTTCGTATTTTATGTGCTTCGCACCACTCTTTATCTGTCTCAGATGTTGAGCAACACCAACGTTTTTATGTCAGTTTAAGGTCACCAGTAGATTGTAATCGAACAAAACGTGCGCTCAATAAAAGACATAAATTCTCGTTATGAGATGCAGCTCAATAACAACTCATTAAAAGCCTGTTAAGATCTTGTTAGAAGCTCATTAATCATTAATATTAGCTCGAAATTACTTAGATAATGGCTTGATATAGGTTGGTAGCAAACTCGGCTCGGTTATAAGCTCCATTTAGCTTGATAACGAACTAGAATTAACTTGATTAGGCTAACAAAACGAGTAAAACTAAGCATTGAACACACTGAACTCTCGTGAATCATAAACAAAGGTTTGGAAGCTTAAGAGGCCTCGAGCTCGATAACCCTTACCAAGATCAAGTTGGAACAAAGGACACCGTGTCCGTTTCATGCACATAAAACAGTTGCATCCCAGTGGATGGAGAAGCAGTACCAAAAATACCTTCCTCTTATTTATTATCACAACTCCACAAGCACAACTCAAAAGCTATATCTGCTAACCCTTACTACTCACTGTAATTTTACAAGGGAAAAGCCTAAAAGGCTGGCTAAAATTATATTACACAGAATTAACCGCCCAACACAAAAGCTAAATAGATTATGAGTGGCCACACCTAAAATGATCAGTTTGCTGGATGGTGCCATGACAAGTGCCAGTCACATCTCCTGAACCATCATCATAATCCCTGGCGTCCACCAACTCATGATGACCTTGAAGATGATGATGGTGGTGGTGATAATTTTTCTGGGCATCTGGTACTTGAATGTAACATAATCTACCATCATCATGCTTTGCCTCACATCTTGCTCCCTCTGATTCTCTCTCTCTGGTTTCTGAACCATGGAGCCTTTCGCTTTTGCTTGCCATGTTAATTTCTGACACAAGAACTGCAACTGAGAGTGTTCTCTTTCTCTTAACAATTATAAGGCTTTGTGGATTTGTAACTTCAACTATAGGCAACTTGGAGAGGGTGGAGGGGGTTAGGTGTAAGCTCAGGTGTCAGTCTCCCTCAAAACATTGATGCAGCTTGTGACACCTATATGCATGCATATATTTTTATATTATATTATGTATTTATTTTTTTATATATGATTTATACTTTTGTAAACTATACTTTAAATTTGTCTAAAAAATTTGAACTTTTTCTTGTGCTTTTACCTTTAAAAAAAAAACATTATATTTATGTTTCTATTGAAAAGTAAGATAACAGTTTCTGCTTTTATTTTAAAATACTTTTCTTTTCGATCCAAATACTCCTAAATCCCAAAAAAATACATTTTTTTCCCAAAAAAAACAACTTAAAAAAAATTGACCAAACAAACTCCATGACTGCGCAGCGTTTTACATAGCCATTTTAAGAGATCAAAGGGAGGAAGCCAAACCCTGACAGCTGATACATATCATCCAGAGAGAAACCTCCAATTCAAAAAGGAAACCTCTATATATATCAATCACCGAATCTTGCTTCTCATATTCCTTCCTACATTATGAAAATACAGAACATAGTTTCCATTTCCACCACTGGGTCCATGCTTTTAAGGTTACATCACATCTCTCTTTAAAGCCCTGGCCTGCATCGAGCTGATGCCCCACCACTGCTTACATTCTACACATCAAAATGCGACACAATCTCTCCAACATTTTACATATCAAATAAAGGGTATTGTTAATAACATGTCATTTATTACTATTAACAGAGTAATGATATGACCGTGTAATAGATGGTGATAGTCACAAACTTGCTCTGATAATAATAATATTATTGTGTCAATAACATTGCCCTAAAGAGATTGGCAGCTGTCAATTGATCTTAATGTCTACTTCACCAAGTGCGGGTTCATGGGGCGATCGGGGTAACCCATTTTGGCTCTCCAGGCGATGAAACTCAGATTCAATGGTTCGAGCAATCTTGGTGTCATCTGGGTCAGGTTCAGGTACAGCGACATGGAAGGATCCCTGCTTCACTGGTGTGCTCGAGTTCATCAACGTGGCTTGCTCTTTCATGTAGCTGTAGAGCTGTTGGTGGAAGGCATGGTCTAGGGAGAAACAATTGTCCAACGTTCCATTCCTAGAATGCCGGGATGACCCTGATCCTTCTCTCTTGCAAAAATGGGGAAGAGATGAATAGTCCATTATCTGCAAATATAAACAAGTCACATGTTTGGTTCATGCGTTATGGAGATCCACTATTCATAAATGCTCGACGGTGTGGTTGACAGTGGTAGGATTGCATAATCAACAGAAACAAAAGGATTAAGAAAACTAAGTATAACACGCAAGGCTCACGTGTCAGGCACATCACATGCAAGCAATGCCGTTGTCAGCCTCGCCGATGTTAGAAATTTTCACAACAACTAATACCCTCTCCGATATTAGTTGTTAGGACCACCCACAAATTTACCGAATCTTAAATCGATAATAGAAAACACAAATTGAAAGAGAATGGGGAAATATTAGACACCGGAATTTACGTGCTTCAACCGAAGCCTACATCCACGGAGGGGGAGCAAAAACGTTCACTATTTAAACAGAGGTATCACAACAGAGTACTACACTCACTCTCTACCTCACACCATTTGGACTACATCTCAACCCCTTACCAAAACCAAGGCACAAGAGATCCTGTATTTAGGCCTCTACGATCGTAACTCCCGACATCCCAAGAGTCACCATCATTGGGCACCAATATTTCCAGTCATGAATTATCAGTTTTGGGATACCATCAGTCTCCAACCTTAACACCCCATCATCTTTTGTTTACACCTGGGTGTCCAAGCCACCTTACACGCACCTCAACTAATCCCAGAGTTACATATATTGTCCACTCGAAAGCTTTCCTCGGTCCAATGGGATAAGGTGAATCTATATGCCTAAGAGGTTGAATTGCTTGCATTGCCAAATTTCAAACTCCACATCTAACGCTTTGTAAAGCACCAATTTCAAGTGTTTTACCACTTGGGCGAATCCCTTGGGTTCACCTTCCATCTTTTATTTGACAAAAATCTGGTGAAGGGACTACAATGCAGCTTTTGGATATATAAGAACTAAATTGTCATAGTTAAAAGTTCTAATGTGTAAATTGATATAGGACAAAACTATGAGGTAGTACGCATATGCTACCCTAAGAAATTTGAGCACAAGCATCGGGGATTAACTGGTTTACCTTCAACAACTCATCTCTCCCGCAACCTTGCAAAACCTGAATTTTTTTCCTCGTCCTTTCTTGCAAAAGAGGCTTCACGACCTGCCAACAAGTCACGAGTTTACCCACATCCTGAAATGGATCATTCACAGTCCATATTCACTCTTTTTCAGGTAACTATATAGAAACAAACCTTCCAACATGCAGAAAAGATGTATGGAGCATTAACAATGTAATAAGTATCCGTCTTCTCCGGATAGTTCAAGTCATCGATTGTGGATATAGTTGTCAATATCTGCAATTATCAGGAAAACGTAAGAGATGTGGAGTATAAGCATACAACAATGAGAACAAAAATCTAAGGTTTTTTGCCCACAACGTTGAATTAGCTAACATAGATCAAAGTATGTCAAGCTCGAGAGAAACAAGGTATTTCTTTATGCAACATAACCATATTGTTCCATGTCTCCACTCCCCCTTTACACGGTGAGGTCCCATCAATTCAACCCCTTTTACAACGTCCATAGAACATTTAAACCAATAGA
The DNA here is from genome assembly GCA_018398585.1 of Simmondsia chinensis. Lineage (NCBI taxonomy): Eukaryota > Viridiplantae > Streptophyta > Magnoliopsida > Caryophyllales > Simmondsiaceae > Simmondsia > Simmondsia chinensis. Next base: position 199,476 of record JAGTTD010000018.1, read on the forward strand.
AAGATACTTGTACGCAGAAGAGAGCGCAGATGATGGTTGTGGGTGATATCGTAAGTGAAGGAAACATAATGCTGAAATCGCATAAGATGAAGAGGCTTATTATGTAGACCAAAAAAAATGAAGAGGCTTATTACAGAGCTGTTGCTAAACCTACTAAAGTAGCATTAGACCTTTCAATTTGTCTTTAATATTCCAGCAACGTCAGAACATCTAACAAGGACGATAGCACTATAAATAATTCTCACAAACATATTAAAACAAGAAAAAACTGGAATAATCAAGACTAAACTTTGGTCTGAAGTAGAAATTAATGCAGCTAATAACTGTTGAACGTAGAAAATTATCAGTGCAATGACTCCCTTCCCCTCTCTCAGCGCCTCGACAAATTATAGAAGGAAACAATAGCAAACAACTAACTAAATACCTTCAGTTGGTTCAATGCAGATAACTTCAAACCGGTCATATCCAAAACCTTCAAGCATGTGGTAATCGGTCGTCCATACCTTTTCGATGCTAGCAGCTGCGAAAAAGTGAATAAATTAGTCACTCGAAACAGCCATTATATAGAGATACTTCAGACATCACCCTGCGTTGTCACTCACCAATATCACACGGTCTCTGTATTCATTCATTTGTATGTGGGACTGGACATAGTAATGTACCTAAAACATGGAGGCATTATGAAATATAATGTTAGATGCCTGTCATAAATTACAATGATTAATTTGACAGTTCTGCAATGTTCTCAAGTAAGTTGGCATGCTTGAACACCCTCCCGCAAGAGAATAATAGAAGGGAAAGCAAAAGTGAAGAGGGTAAGGAGACAAAAGAATCATTAATGTTCATATAGAAGCATATTTGTGCCCTTGAATAGGAAATGTTGGATAAACATGCAAAAGAACTACAGAAAGTTCGCAAAATTACAGCTATACAACAAGAAGTGATTATCAAAACCAATGCCAAACACTAACCCGCAGAAAACCTTTACTTTTTTCTCAGTTAGCATAAGTTTTCCCTGCTCATTTTGAAGAAAACGCAAAGGCAAATAAGTGAGATTCTTACGGATGCTTTGTCATAGGTGCTGAGCCCTACGCCCACTGCAATGACAGGAAGACCCTGAGAAAATGAGAGAAAGGTAGACCGCGATTGTCAATGGGAGCGATAATGGAGCTAAATGGTGTTTTGAAGAACAAGGTCTTGATCCATTATTATACTTTACAAAGTAAAAAGATGAAATAAACAAATAACACAAATAAAGAGGAAGATTGCAAATATACCCCCTTTGAGAAGCCAGATAATCCAACAAGCTGCGAATCCCGTATCGACCGGTAAAGCTCAACCGGAACAATTGGCTTCTGATGCATGAAAGTAGTGAGCTTAATTTAAAACATCATAACAGTAGTTTCACTAATGTAAATGAGATGAAAATGCAATTTTGTCACTCAAAAATTGGTCAAAACGCTGAACCAAATTGTAGGTATAACCAATAGTATATTATCAACTAAATCCGTACATTAAAAGCTAAAGAACTGACTACTACTATTTGTACAACACTGGCACTTACCGCTAATATGCTGTCAATTGCGTTTTCCACTCGCCAATTTAGGCAGTCAACTAACTGCAGAACCCAGCATCATCACAGAAATATAAGAGGGGGGGCATCCTTAAGACAAAGCAAAACTCAACTAGAAGAATAAAATTACCATTTTATGCGCTTTTTCCACATTCCAATCCCTAGCTTTTAGAAACCGCAATAAAGCTTCAATTGGATACCCTTGATGGATATTCTGGAGGGCATAAAGTTCAAACTGATGAACTAATCATAAAGATTCAACAAGATGCAACCAAAGCAAGAAGGATTCATTGACATATGAAATGCAAACACATACAGCCAGTCATCATTCTTTTCCAATACGATTCTCTGCAAGTGATATCAGAATGTAGAAAGAAAAATTATGCCAGATATCTAACAGTTCCTTGAACATTGGCAGCTTCTCTTTTCTAATCTTTGACAGCCCTAATGTGGCCTCAGACCACTCAATTAACTTAGATCCGAAGCTGGTGTGTCAGAGATACTTCAAAAAGAAAATCTCCAAGCCACATAATACTATATGCTTGATTAGGCTTTAGAATCGCCGCTATCTTGTAAAACAAGATCCGGAGAAAGAAAGAAATTCAACATGTGCCTATGGCAGTAACCTTTATGAGTATCAACCATTGATCACACTATAAGAAGCATAGCTTTGTGTTGAACCACAGATCCAGCACACACCCACCTGCAGACACCAAGAGGTCCGCCTATCTACACAAGTGAGAGGTGTTTTCTCCCTTAAAAAGCACCAATTGTATAGGAAGATTTTCTTGATACTTTACAAGCAACATAACCCCATAACCCTTTTGCAATGTTGACAGTGTTATTACCAACACTTTGCAACTATTCCAAAAGAATACCCAAAAATTTTGAGACTGCAATAGGTTCAATCACACCATGCACTATCAAATCTCTAGGCGCCCCATCAAAGAACAGATCTGATGAATGACGTTCATATCCATGAACACAAAATCTGGGACTAATTGTGTAACGAATTTTAAGAAGTTGTTTTTTTTTTCCCATCAAAACTCAATATAACAGAAGAACTACAACCAGATAAATATTGAAAATTGCTACTCTCAAAGCAGCAGCAGCAACTTCACTATTTCAGCTGTGGACAGATCAATTATTAGCTAAATTAATCAAAACGGCCAAATGAAACCCAAAAAATTAGGGGGAAAAACATATGCCCACAACAGATCCATACAAAATTAACACCCTAACAATCTAATTAGATTAACAAACAGATCAGAGAAGTCAAAATCAATTGAAACAACAAATCAAAGAAGAGTAAGCTGACCTGAAAAGTCTGCTTCTGGGACTCGTCAACTGCACCAACCCAATGCATCGAACAAATCACAAGACATAGATCCAAGATCAGAACTCACAAACCATAAATTCCAACAAAAGAGGAAAAATTAAAACTCACCCGTTTCCATCAATGACTCGAACTTCTTGATGGCATCATCATTGGCAATCCCCATTTTCAATTTTCAAACAAAATCACTGTATAATCCAGCCAACTAGTCAAAAATTGAGCAAAAAAATAGAGTAAAAGGCAGCAGATTTCTTCAGAAAAGCATCCAATGAAGCATTTGCGGAGATGAAATTGAAAATATGTTGAAATTCGTACAGAGAGCGGCGAGAGCTTTACTTCTTCCACCACCTCTGGGGTAATGAGGCACTTGCCTACTCGCATCTTATACTATGATGATGGGAGGTTTGAAAATTACACAAACAAACTTTAATGCATTATGAAACCTTTTTTTTTTTTTTTTGAATGTAATCTTCTTAAATAATTCAGTTTCCATTTCTGTAAAATTTTCCCCCTTTAACTGTTTTTATTCGTGATAATTTAATCACATACGATTATGTATTTGGCCTACGATTTGTAACAATCGAATCTAGATTTTAATGGTGTTCATTATTTATTTAAAAAATTATCATTTATGTGCCTTAAAATTTTACTATTTATTATTTAGATATTTTGAGATTTAAAATATTTTATCATTTAGGTAATACAAAATTTTATCAATCAGGTACCTTTCTTCAAAAATTCTACAGATTTTCGTTAAAAGTTTTTTTTTTTTTTTGATAAGTTATTTTCGTTAAAAGATGCTAAGCTAAAATAAGATTCCGATAATATATAAGTATATTCTCATTAGAATTTCATGCTTTTTATGCCAAAAGTGCTAATATGATTCATAATTTCGGTAATATATAGGAATCTACATCAAATTCAGTGAACTTTATCGTAAATTGCTAGATTTTTGCTGAAAATATTGATATAATTTATATATATTATTATAATCATGTATTCATATAAGCATTTTTTGTATAAAATTGGTCTAATTCTCATAAAAATTTATTAAATTTCAGCATAAAATACTTAAGTGATAAAATATTCAAGGATCATCATACCTCGTTATATATATTAAAATATCATAATACTTAGGTGATAAATGGTAAAATCTCGGGTATTTAAGACAACTCTCATCGAAGCCCCATAACGGGAGCCCCAAACTATTTTTATATTAATTTTTTATTTAATTTGTATTTTATTTATTATTTTTGATTAACAAAGTATATTAAATTTTATTTTAAAATTATTTTAAATATTACTAAATTTTTACATATTGAACTTAAGTAATTTATTTTATCTAATTATCCATATTCAGTTATTTTTTAAAAATATAAATTCTAAGTTTCATAATTTTTATTTATTGTCTCAATGTAGTCAATTATTTTTTTAATCACATTTGTTTTTATTTTGTTTTTATTTTTTATCTTGGAATTATTAAAATAATATAAATAGCATTAACTATTAAAATAACTATAAAATATAAAAAAGGGGTTAAAAAAACGAGGCTTGGATTGGAGGGAAGAGGAAGAAGCTCCCTTTTTGAATAAAGCCCTATTTTTGATGATGTATTAAAAATAAAGTTTTAAAAAATAGGGCCATAGATGGAAGTAGTCTAAGTGATAATTTTTCTAATATATATAAAGATAATTAATTAGAGGGCTTATAGTTATATTATATAAATGACTCTAATATCCAAACACAGTAAATCCCGCTTTAAATTTTGTGATTTCTTTTATTTCCTATATTTAGGGCTACGATTGTGGCTTTTTATTACTCTCTTGTCTATTTCATAAATTAATCATGTTTTTTGGAAGATTTTTCAAAATTAGTACTTTTTAGTCAATCCTATAAAAAGAAGCGGGTAAAATTATGGTCAAACTAAATATTTTAAATTTCTTTAAATGAGGTTTTAATTTGTATTTATAGAACGTGAAGTATATAATACGCACACTGTTGGCGAGCTTTGAGCATTGATGATCAAATCAAATTGTAATGTCATTCAAAATGGAGAACTTTGCTTATGGAAGTGCAAATAAGCACAAACTAGGACTCGTATCGACAAGCTTGAAATGGCTTGATTGAACTAAGCAAACTTCCATTCTGAATGCTTTTTCTAGACGAGCTTGAACATGTATTACCCACCTACCTACAGTAACTTATTCTAAGATTGACAAAATAAAAAAATTTTTTTCCATGGGGAAAGAATTATATTAAATAAGCTTTCACAAACAAGAGAGAAAAATCTCAACCAAGTTGTGTGATTGCATGTTAAAAATCATTGGTAGCTTTTATAGATCTGTGAGCTTTTTTATCACACGAGAGTTGAAATACATTCTCAATTGAATTTTTTTTTTCTAATGTTTTATGTCAAGACTTGCATGTATAATACAAATAATAAATTGTATAAACTCACCGCATAACACTAAATTACTAAGAGTTGCCAGTTTATCTGTTTTCTTTTTCATGTTTTGACATATACAATGACTTATTAGGATCACGTAATACAGTAGTGCCATGTTGTCTATCATCTGCAATTGAGTTTCAGAAAAGCAATTAAATAAGTCTAAGGAATTTCTTTTTACATTGGTAAGGTGAGAGGGCAAAATGCCTGCAGCAGGGATCGAACCCAAATGGCAAATTTGACTTCATGAGTTCTCAACCACTAAGTTATATCCTTTAAAGACTCGTTTAAAATATGTGCATTTGTTATGAGAATTAATTATCCCTTGTTATGCAAGTATATACGTTAGAAATTAAACATAAGCCTTCAAAGTTTGGTAGGAGTTTTCCATCTTCAACCAAACCTCTATTTTCCCTCCTTTTTTGAACACTCTTGACGCTGAAATATTAACCTTTTTTTCGATAATTAGCAATAAAGTTGTAATACAAAACAGACAACCCGTATAAACGAGTTTTGAGTCAACCCGTATATAGACGGGGATCAAAAGCAAGATTACCTTAAGTTTGATTAACGTTTGATTTTCCACTAAGAGGTTTGTAAACTTTTTCATTGTTCATTCGAGTCCTGAATGTCGGTTGTAATTTAAGAAAGTTAATCTAAATGTGCTCAATACTTTGCAGGCTAGTTTTATGTCTATTTTTTATTTTAATTTGACCAAACCAGTTTAATAAATAATAAATAAATAAATAAAAAGAAAGGAAGTGAAGTAAAAACCTAATAGTAAAAGCACTAATAAAATTTTCCCCATAGAACAAGAGCTCCTAATTTTTCTTTAATTTATTTTTAGTGGATTACGTATAAAAATGTAAATAAATATTTAAATTAAAAAAAATAAATATAATATAATTAATAGTGGGATGTGTATATATAGTGGTATTAATAGGATAGCGTAAAATAATAGTAAAAGAAGAAAGAGTAAGGAGAGATGTAAGGTCCATTTCAAAAGCATTTATTTAATGGCCAACACTAGGAACCTATTCCTTCTTTTTCCAACTTCTTCTTACATATAAACTAATTATTCAAATTTTATTTATATATATATATATATATGGTACACTTATTATGAGAGGGTAAGAGGAGCGAATTTTGATCATCCATCGTAATGGACGACTAAAATTGACCCCTTTTTATGGGGCACAAAAAAAAATAAAAAGAATTCTGACGAAGGTGAAAAGTTATAAAAAGGAGAAAAGGGGTTATTGAACGAGAGAGAAAAAGGGGTACACAAATTCTTTAAAAAAAAGTAAAGAAAAACAAAAAGGGCCAAATAAAATGAGAGGGGTAGGTGTCCATTTTAAAATCTCTCATCTTCTTTTATAACTTTATATTTCATTGTCAACCACGTACGTTGCTGCTCAAAGGTAAATAAATCCATTGTCGTCTTTCCTTTCCTAAAAGATGCTCCTTTATAATTTTAAATTTTATATTCATTTCGCATTTTTAATTTAAAATATTTACAGTTAATATTATTTTTTTTAATTTTAAAGGTTTTGTTTAGGAAACATAGCATAGGTTGGTTTTAGCTCAATTGCTAAAGTATTGTAACATTAAAGTGGCTCCATGCACAAATTTGAATCTCTAAGCACACAAGCATGCAGTAGGATTAGAACCTAAACATTAATGGTATATTATTTTACTAAGTGAATTGACACTAATATGTGTGTTTATCTCCCCTTTTTTGAACAAAGAATGCAAATTACACATGTAGGCTCAATGGAAAACTAATGGCGTTAATGTAGGTAGTTGATTGAAAAAAATTTAAACCTTTAAAGTTGGTTTCTTGAAAATATGAAAAATTATCTCCAAATGCAACCGTTTCTTTTCAATATGTGAGTCTCTGTCTCTCTGTATGAGGTACAAAGATAAGTGCTTTACTAACAAGCCTTAAAGTGAACAATTATAACCATACATTGGTAAGAAGGATTTTCTTTAAGAAAGTACCAATTCTCAAAGAATTATATAAATTATAAGCTTCATCAAAACAGAGACCTCTAGCTTAGAAAGTGGATAGTCTAAAACTCTGCATAAATAATAACAAAGCATGAGCATGCAAGGTCATATTATTGGCTTTCAAATAAGTACTATCATGGCTCGAGCAGTATTATCCTTTAAGCATAACTTACCATCCATTTAGCAACTAATAAGACCTTATTGAGTTCATTCGGTAACAAAAGGTTGCAAGTTTGAATCTGAACCGAAGAGCAAAAGGCCGCGAGTTCGGTCCCCATAGTTCACCTGCATTTTTCACCGTTTACACAAACTCAGGTGCAAGAACAGTTTCAACATTAATGCAACAAGTAGTAGGAAAGCTCAATAAATCAAATATGGAAGTTCTTTTACAATTTTCAGTACATGGATGAAAAAAAGCCCTTCAAATTCCACATACAACAGATTCAAATAAAATTCAACTTCTGCCACCACTCCTTTTTTAACTCATAAGCTGCAGCATATGACATGCCAACGATGTTCGAATACAAAGACCTAACTTCATCATCAACCTTTGTGTCTTTCGCGCTTTCAACTCGAAAATCTTCCTTCTGACAAGCAAACATAATATTGCCAAAAACACTAGTGTCTGAATTCCCACTAAAAGAAATCAAATTCCAAATAATTATCAGAACCTTTTTGATCGGGAACACCACTCCCAACCACAGGCTTCTCGCTTGATGAGGATGCGGGTGGGCCTTGAATCCGGTCAAACTCAACGGGCCTCGGGATTTCTGGCGGGCTAGCACACCGAATCAACGCCCAGTTCACGCCTTCGAAGAAAGGATGTTGTTTAATCTCGGTTGCTCCTCGCTTATATGCAAGTCTGTGCAAAGGCTCCTTCACCAGCAGGCCCCTTATCAGATCCCTTGCCTGGAAACTGACAACTGGCGACTCAGGGAATCTCAAAGGCTGGCCCACCACATTGAACAGCGTCGCCCGGTTGCCTGAGCCTTTAAAGGGAGTCTTACCAAACAACAGCTCGTAAAGGAAGATCCCGAATGTCCACCAGTCCACAGCACTGCCATGTCCTTCACCTTTAATGATTTCGGGTGCCAAGTACTCATGGGTCCCGACAAAAGACATAGACCGGGCGTTTGTAGGCTCAGCGATGAGTTCGGGAAGAGGGCTGACTTGGTTTCCAACGTCATTTTTGGGTTTCTGCTTCTTCTCTTTCTTAGATTTGCTTGAGAAGAACCGCGGAGAAAAGCATGTGGTGGCAGCGACACAAGATGGCTGAATACAAGAGGGTTCTATGCAGGCGGGCTGAACGCAAAAACCCGAGCTCTTTTTTAAGCCTGGTGCATCGATAGAGGCAGATTTCACGAGCGTTGGACTGACAGCACAGCGAAGAGAGAGGTCAAAGTCGGAAAGCATTATATGCCCGTCTTCTCTCACAAGAACATTTTCAGGTTTTAGGTCGCGATAGATGATCCCAAGCATATGAAGGTATTCCAGAGCAAGGAGGACTTCTGCTACATAAAACCTGCAGAGTGAGATTCATAAAACGAATGATGATGATTATCAAGTACAGAAGATACCAAACATTCGCTAAATGTTATACTCATATTCATTTCCAGAAGATAAAAAATGCACTCTGCTGAAGCACGATCATTTGTGAAGTTAAGCACTGACACAGAGACTCAGCTATTTCCATCATTCAACGGCCTGATCTCCAAATATTTGCTTCGAAATATTACCTTTTCTCAATTCGTAGAGTCTACATCTTTCATTGTACCCCTCCCCTCGCAATTTACATGTCCAGGCTCGACAATTATTTTCAGGGAGACAACTGGCAAGTGCAAAGCCTATATAAATGCAACAGAGAAGGCAGCATTGTTCTCGAACACTAGGAAATACAAAAGCTGAATCAATGATTAATGCTTCACACACCATTCGCTCTACAGTCAATTCTATCCTGATAATAGTTAATACTGGCCAAGCCTCAGTAAATGCTAGACATAGGGGAGTACACGAGCCCAGCAGAGGCTGAGTTCATTACGCTCAAGGCTCAAATTTTCAATATTCAGCATAGTTCAGGCTCCCCTTGAAGCTTTCCGAGGTTGCAAACTTCAAGCTCAAGCTCAGCTCATAATAGGCTTAGACTTTGCTTGGCTTGGTTAAGCTTGAATCCAGCTCGAGTAGCTCCAAGCCAAGCTCGTCTTATCTAGGCTTATTAGAGCTTGACTAGGCTCATTTGACTTGTTCGGGCTCGAGATCAGCTCATTTAGGCTCAAGCTTCACTCAATTAGGCACATTTAGGCTAAGAAATTGTATTAAAATAGACTCATATAGGCTCGTATAGCCTCACAAGCCTATGAACTCCGGCTTTAATGGGTTTGAGCTCAACTCATTAAGCTAAATGGGCCGGCTCCAGTAAACTCAAGCTCAAAATGAGCCAAGCTTTACAATGAGCTTGCTCCCAAGGCTAGGCTCTGCTCATTACACCGCTTGATAGTCAAAACCCACCTCCACCCACACAACTCTATGCATATAACAAGGAAAAGAACAGAAACCATAACAGACTTTTTCTCTATTGAATGACAAACTATTCTCTATATCAACCAATAAAGCTGCTAACTACTAGCGATATACACTTTCAAACTATATCTTAAACAAGAGGAGATATAGAGTATGTTACACATTCTACCATTGCAAGACCCATGATAAATGCTAATACATAAATCCAAAGACAACCAAAGTCATTATTTGGCAATTAACCTGGTCCTTTAGGTGCGTCCCACGGAGGCACCGGGTGATGACGACTCAAACAATTACTTAAGATTTTACTTTTTTATGTATTTGGTTGGAGGCTACTCATACTTGTAACCCGAGTTTGCCATCAATTCTCCAAAAACAGAAATGGCGATGAATAGGGTAACAACAAACTCCATGGTTCACATTGGTACAGTCAAGAATTGCACAACTCCAAAGTGGCTGGTATGAGCTACAAACCAGAAGTGGTTTTTACTATGTGGAGCACTTCGTCTGGCATAGCCTCTGAACAAACACAATTTGGGTGAGGTGGGTCCTAACTAGTCATGACCTTTCATCCCATACACCAGTAACTTACCTTGGTTCTTTCCAACCATGGAATCAAACGAACATAATGGCCGACAGATACAGATTCTAAGCCAACCATTACGCGATTGGTTATTACACAGCAGCACTTTCGTTACAGACTGCTTCACAATATGTCGTATTTCACTGCTAAATATTACTTTAAATGTATTTATACTTTAAAAACTACTCATTGGTATAAAAATTAATAATTGCATAGATATTCGTCGAAAATTTTGCAAAAATAAGCCTCAAAAGACAACTTATATTCCCTTTAAAAAACCAACTTGAGTGTTGCAATCCTTTAGGGAACATGTGCAAAAACGTGACTATGACCATTACACTATAGTAAACCACAATTTGGTTCCATGTTTCCAGCTAAAGGACCTTAAAAAGACCATGCTCAAACTCATGGGGGATCTCGGAGATTCATTTGGCTTAAAGACGAGTTTGCCCATAATACCAAGCTAAGGTGTGATCTAGGAATGCTGTATCAAGTGCAGCAGACACTTTTACCGTGAAATGGAATAAAAACAAGAGAGCTCATAGGTTACAAACAAGAACATAGGAGTGTATATGTCATCACACTGGTCAAGAACTAAGAAGCTGTACAAGTTAAGTCAAAAATAGTACTTGTTCTCAATGCAATTTTGACAAGCGCATCTGATAGTTTTCTACCAGAAACTGAAAGGATTTCAGGACTCAGTCAACAAAAGCAACTTCATAGATCAGACTGACAAATAAAACTTTGATACAGCAGATGCTCCAGGCTGTAGTGCACTAGAGAATGGGAAGCAGGCAGACAAAATCAATGCAACTCAATGTATTAGTTAATGTTTTCAAACAGCAAATGCCTAACTCAGGATACGATACCATATTCCAAGACATGTAAAACCCCAGTAAAATTTTTGTGTGCGAATTATATGGTTCACAGTCATAGTTATGCTTCAATTTCAATAACATACCAAAACTTTACATACAAATAAATTGGACCTGCAGTGAATGAGAATAGGTTGTGCAACATAGACCATAATCTTAAAACAATTTATGCTCCACATAGTAATGCATGGGCATAGTACATTATGCAGGACCATCGCAAACATATAAATGAATATTCAATAGATGCAATCTGAAAGCATGCAAGGATACTCTTCCACCGAAGTAAGAGAACACGTTCAAGGATAATAAGCAGTGTAAAAGTAAGCAGGGATATAGACCATACTTTACAGCTTGCTCAGTAAAATACTTCCCAGGTTGCCTCTGGCGAAGCGTGTGAAGGTCACCTCCCGGGCAGAATTCCATCACCAAGCACGAAAACTTCTCTGTTTCAAAATGTGTATACAGAGTTGGAAGGAAGGGATGGTCTAACGATTGGAGAATTTCCCTTTCTGTCTGGGCCCTGAGCAGCTTCTTACGGCTTGCAAGTGATGCTTTATCCATGACCTTCATCGCAAAGTAACACTTTGTTCCAGTTAACTCTGAAAGGTACACGCTTCCAATATCCCCACATCCCAACCTCTTCAGAAGCCTAAAATGGTTCAAACCCAAAGCTCCATCTCGTGCACGGATAGCCTGGATTGCTTCCCATCTCAAGTCATTTGCTTTATGTGGTTTATTAACACTACTTAAGCTGCTGCAAGAGCTTTCATCACTTACATCGCTGCTTGTACTGCCTCTACACATACTACTCTTCCCACTTTCAACAAAATCAGCTCGGCCACTAGTCTTAGCACTTCCACTGGTCTTTGCAAGACTACTTGTACCATCGCTAACCTTGGCAAAAGATGAGCCAATTCCAGGCCCCGATGATTTCTTCCCATCCTCAATCCCGCCTTCTGGTGATACATTGGCACCAGACAATTGAAAAGCAGCATTTACTGGCACTTGCCTCTCACTATCCAGGGACAAACTAGATCCAAACTGATCAGCTAAACCATTGGTATTCCCTTTTGCTGCAGAATGAAATGGCTTCCTTTCCTCTGGAACTTCAGTGACCATCTGCCTCGATGGAACTTGTAGCTCAGATGGCAGTAACCTACTGTGGGAAACCGGATCCAGTACGCGAATCTTTGAATTGTCCTCTACGACCTCTGTAGCAACCTGCTTTGATGCCTGTTGCATAGATGAGGGTAGCCGATTGCAAGTAGCTGGGTCCAATCCGCCTGTCTTTGTACCATCCACTCCAACCTCTGTGACAACTAGCTTTGGTGGGACCTGTTGCAAAGATTGAGGTGACCTACTGCGAGTAACCGGTTCGAGTCCGCTTGTCTTTGCAACTGATGACGGTGATGGCCTACGTGAACTTCCCTCGACTACTTGAGCACCACCAGTTCTCCTTAGCTTATCCGGGGAAGCTCTAGCGCTAGACTTAGAGGCCATTGAAGTCATCAAAGATTCATGAAACAAGAAAGAATAAGAAAACCCTGCTACTCAGCCCCCCACTTCAACCAATCAATCCCACCAGTTGCAGCTTCCAGATCTTCCACCGTCAAATCCATCAATGTCCAGGTTCTATCTACAATTAGTCACATAAACACAATTATGAACAAGGCAGGTGCACCAAATAAGGTCATCAAATTCAGATAACAACACAACAAGGCCCCATCATCGTTATTTTCCAGCATCAGACGAACAAATTGAAGCAGCATATATAGCAATATTGAGGCAACAGAAATGACAACATTTTTGGGAATATGCAACAATCGAGTGATCAGCCAGGACGGAATACAGAAAGTAGGAGCTCTTGTATCTGATATTCCTGTCAATCTTAATACCCCACGAACCAAACCCACTCACTGATTCGCAAAATCTAGGTTCCTAGATGTTGATCAATAAAGAGGTTAAAAAGAAAACCTTTGCTAAAGTAGGAAAAAGACTTAGCATCTCATAGACAGCACAAGACACAAAAAAGGTCACTCGAACAGAAAGGAAGAATTTTTCAAACAAAGAGAAAGGAGAAACGTTGAAGAATATCACATGCAGAACTAGATCAAACCCTAATACAAAAAAGAGGTAAAAAAACTATAATCAGGGCATCGAGTACATCAAAGCGGCATAAGATTAATTAATTAAAGCGGTCATCTTTCAGTATCAATAGACCACCATAGCAAAATCAAGTACATTCGCACCTCCCAGAGATGATAAAAAATGCCAATCAACAAGAAGAGCAAATTGGTAAAGGTAATCGAAGGATAATGAAAAAAAAAAAAAAAAGATCAATCAACAAGCATATAAAGATCTCATCAATAATCACAGACCCACTTAATCAATCTTTGATGAAACCAAGCCACAGCGAGGGATCTAAGAACCCACAAAGACCCAGATGCAAAAAAACAAAATTGAGAACAAAAAAAGGAGCAAAACCCAACAAGCAGAAAAACAGGCCCAGTTGAAAGTAAAAAAGAAAAAAAGGAGGGGCAAAAGATAGTACCTGGGATTATAAAGATTGAAAATTTAGGGTTTATCTTATGATTTAGAAGTGGGAAAGAAGAGCACCAAACTGTAGAGAGAGAGATAAAGGAAGGGGACACAAAATGCTCCACAAATGTGTGGAGAGAGTGAGAGAACGAGAGAGAAGAAGAGGGAGAGGAAAAAGTTTTGGAGAGGAGGGAGAGAGAGAGAGGGTTAGATTTGTGTTTGTGGGATACCATCAACAAAGACGTGGAGAGAGAGAGAGACAGAGAGAGAGAGAGAGACAGAGAGGGGGGGGGGGGGGGGGGTCAAAGGTAAAGTAAAAAATAAATAAAAAAATAATAAAAAAGAAAAAGGGGTTTTGGGGGGTTCAATAATTTTCCAATGTATTTTGTCCCAACCTGTCAGTAATGCTTTTTAGGCTGCCTCTCTCTCTCTCTGGTAGACTGGGGTTTCAATCCTTTTCATTGAATTGATTCTGATGAAACTATTGAATTCTGCACTATCCTTTACCCTCCCAAAATGAAAATAAATACATAAATAGAGTGCAAAATGGGGGGGGGGGGGGGGGGGAAATTAAGATGGAGAATAAGAAATGATTTTTTGTTGTTAGAATGTTGTTGCTACTTTCTTAGGCTTGCTTAAATGGAGTTATTTACCCTTTCATCTTTTGGTTCTTGTTGTTTGGTTGCCTAATACTTCTCTCGATTCACACCCTTTGGCTTGTTGGTCCTTTTTCCTTTTTACTCGTACATTTCTCTAAATTCGAAAACTTCAATAGATAAGGTTAAATTTTAGTTTTATGTATAGTTTTGTATGGTACCCCTTTGGTTGAAGCAGGATACTAAAAGAATACCATAAAAAACTAGATGAACAAGGAAAGCAAAATACAAAAGCACTAGCAATATTTAATTTATCAAAGAGGGTTATATCATTTGTCTTTGGCTCATTGCTACATCTTATTTATATTAGAAAAGAGTACAACATTATTCTCTAAAAACGAAATCTAATACTTGGAGGAGTTGAAGGGCAAACTACCATACTGACACATTTAGCTCGGTTCCTATTGCTGCATGTTAAGCATAGACTGATTTTTAATCATTAAAATGCTTCCCTATCACCTCGATCATTGCCAAATTCAGTATCAACATCTTATATCTAGTTTGTAAAAATGTATGTTAAAAGGCCATTTAGGACATACAAACTACACCAGCATCTTTAAAAAGGCACAAAATCCTAAAAGAAGGGCAGCCAAACTTGTAAAACATATCAAAAATTTATACGTTCTATGGTAAGAATGTGAGAATTCCTGAAGCATCAACACCAATATTAGTAACTATATTAGATTTGTGCCAAGTGAATGCATATGTACATCCTGATCCACACAAACATGAGTTCAGATGTAGGTTTTGTTACTCTTTTATTCTGCAGAAAATTGTGCATCTTGACTGGCTCCATAGCATGTGCCATCTTACTGCTATCTCTGTTGATTCTCTCAAACTAATTCAGTATTTTTATAATACAAAAAAACACTGAGAAGAAGTTTTGAATTTTGTTTTTCTGTAAAACAAATAATCTGCCAACGCCCATCAGCAAGAATCCTATGCCTCTCCTTTTGTTTAATTCCTACGAGGCCATGGCATGCCCTCATGTGATGCATGTGCACGCATTTATATGAATCCCCATTCTCCCCCTTAAACATTTTTCAAAAACTATCTCCTAGTTCCTCCAAGTTTTCTGTCCTCATTTTTTGGATAATATAACAGGTAGTAAGGCTTAGTTAAATGTACTGGTACTTAAAATGATCTGATGATGCATCTCCAACATCATCCACATATGACAAGATCATAAGGACTTCGTTGAAACTAATCTTGGACCAATATGGTCTTTAGGATGCTTTTTATAAGAATATTCTGCTTCTGGTAGAATTATTCTTTGAAAGGCAAATTAATACATATCCTTCGAGGGATTGGTACGGTGTTTATTCTAGAAAACAAGAATATGGAAAGGTTGAAGGGAGGATTGTGGCCGAGGAAGCACCCCTCCAATATTCAAGTCAGTATGGGGTGCAAACTCGAACTTACAAGGATAAATGTCACATGAGAATAGCCTGTGTGCTTTTGGCAAGCTTGCATGTCGGTCATTAACTGGTCACCTAAGAGGATACCAACACGCAAGCACCGGATCCCATTAGAACTCCGAAGTTAAAGGGTGCTTGGGCGAGAGTAGTATCAAGATGGATGACCGCCTGGGAAGTCCTCGTGTTGCACCATTTAGGTTAGGGGCTGAAGGGGAAAGGCTGCGTGCATCTACCCCCCAGACCCTGCTTAGACAGGAGCCCTTGGGGCACTGGGAATGTTGTTTTTTTTTTTTTTTTTTTGAGATTGTGTTCAAACTCTCCCTCATTAGGCAAACTAGGATTTACCATGGGCAAACTTGCTTCAAATAGCATAGCAAACGTAAAAAGAACTTTCATATCGCCCTTTGACGAGCTTCAACATGTTCAATGGAACGTTTCTTTGACTATGTTGTCAGCGGACCAAACTCCATTTTCTTAGGGAAAGAAATTATACATTTTTCATGTATCTTTTTCAAATTTTTGGATTATTCTTTTTTCATTGATCCTTGATCAACGTGTTCAAACTAATGAAATACGGCGGAAATAAGCCCAATTAAAAGCACAGATGAAGCAAAATTGATGGAGAAATAACAAAATAAGCCTAAAAAAACCCTAAATACAATACAAAATGATGCAGTAGTAGTAGGGGTGTGGGCGGTAGAGTCATGCACATGGTCCGAAAAATATAAATAATATTAAAACTCCCCCACAGCAAATGTCAACATAAAATAAGAAAGAAGACACAAAGCAGATGTACTTTAAAAAGAAGCTTAAGTCACAATTGAAGGGGAAAACAAGTTAGAAAAAGGCAAAAGAGATCCTTTTTTTTTCCTAAGGACCACTTGTGCATTTGAGTGGTCCAACTGACCCACACCCTAAGCCTAAGATGGCCTAATTCTAAACCCAACTTAAAGGTAATTTAACCTTTCCAACTTGTATATTTGGATAACTAATGTGTATACATGGCCCATGTCCAGCCTTGCATGCCTACATCACCATCCTACACTCATGTACCTTCTATGGTGTTGTCCTATGCCCTACATCATTTGTGATACATCGTTTTCGATGTCTGATATCTGTTATATGGATGTGTTTTCATAAGTTTTTTTGGATTAAGAGAGTTGAACTCAAGCTTTAGAAAAAGAGTGGGGCCAAAGAGTTTGGAAATCTTTGGAGAATTTTGAAAGAATTACAAGGGTCTTGAGGTATTTATTGATGATACTTTACACTGAGGTAAGAAAGGTATTCATAGGGTTAATGTCATGTGCTTGACATGTAATGTAAGACAGGGCTGAATATAAGATATTTACAGGGTTAAAGTCACATGGTTGACATGCAATTTAAGATATCCTTTCCAGTACCCAAGGGTCAATGGTGGCATCAATTCACACTTAGGTAGCTTTCTATGGTCTTATCCTACCCTACAACATTTGCCATACATCGTTGTCTCTATAATTTTTCCTATTTTATGTATGTAACAATTGAAAGGTTAGGATAAAGGTAAAGAAAGATACCCTACTATACAATAGACAGGAGGACTACAATCACGAGCTATACTGATCCCTTCTAGACAGGGACTTGTTTAGCTGGGTTCGTGTGCGAGTCCACAAGTTTGAACATCCGACATGATTAACAACCAACTCAATGATATACGTACATATAATATTACTAATTCTTGCTCTACTTGCTATTAGTAAACCAGAGACAGGACATGCAAGTCACAAAAACTAAAGAAACAGGACACAGATCTAACATAGTTTGATTAATTACGTGTACAATATAATGTCATGGATTACCAAAAAAGGGGGATAAAGCATGTGACAACTGACAAATGACAAAGTCTTGGACAAATTGGCTATGGTCAACATAAATCAGAGCCAGGCTGCCAAGATCCACCTACATCAAAAAATATAGAGGAATGACACCAATGTATATACCTACGGAGCTATTTTACCTATTGTCAATTGATTTTGGGATGTAACCTCCTTTGATATGTAACGGCATATGAGGCTGCCACATTGAGTTTTATATGTATCAGGAAGAGCAGCCTGCAAGACTTATATATTAATCTACCCTCTATCACAGCTTTGATATGAAAGCTATTACTAGATTTATACGTAAACCCTTAACACAAACACCCTAAAATCCGGAAAAGAAAAGATAATGAAGTACAAGTACAAGAAACAATAACGTAGATATGCAGTAGCACCCACTAATAATAGCATACAAGCTTGAAAACGCACCAGCTTTATGAAAATTATGCTGGACTAAGAAAAATACTAAATATATCTAATTTATACACATAATGATGTGGCAAAATATCAGTAGATTTATTAAAAATATATTAAATTCGTTTTTTTTTTTTTTCCTCCCTATCAGCTAATGAGGTATACTTAGCTTTCCATTATGCATACAAGTACAGTGGTATATCTTCGCATAAACTTTTACAAGTATACAAACTCTGCAGATCTACTGAATCCTCACCCATGCTGCAGAACTTGGGATAGCAGCATGCACCACAAACATCATATAATACCCAGGAGGAGCAATCTCAGGCATCGATGGGCCCATCACTCTCACAGAATACAACCCAGAAGAGATCTGAGTAACCTCCTCGACTTTCAACAGTACCATCCTTTGATTCATCGCAAACGAATGCGTCGTAAAAGATGGCATAATAATGTTTACAGACACAGCACTAGCCGTTACATATTGTTCTACACTAAAAGTGACCGAAAAGGGTCTCCCATACCCTAGAACTTGATCATTGTTCACAATACCAGGCCTTATCGATGTATGAATAACCGATAAATATGGCGGGGAGTAAGCCTCTAAACTCAAATCTGTTGGAAATTCGACATCAGTGAAGTTGTAATAAACATGTGGATTGCTACCCCCAACAAGAACTCGTCCGTCAGTGAGTAGTACAGCAGATGAATGGTACATTCTGGGTCTAGCAGATGCACACCTGATGAAAAATCGTTGGTTCTCGGCGTTTTTCAGCTGGTAAATCACTGGCCGAAAAACGGGATCTCGCGCATTTTCCCAACCTGCAGTGCCAGACTCTGCGCCATTTATGATGATGACGTCGCCATTCGGAAGGAGTAGCATGTCCCCCATAACACGAGCTAGCGGCATGGACTCCATAACCCAACTGGGATTTCTGTCGCTGACCCTTAGGCGTCCACAAGTTGAACTTGCACGTTGAAAATCTCTCATCGAAGCCTGTAAAAATCCCCCTTGTGGGGAACCACCACATACCATGATCTCGGCCTCTGTGCGTCTGTTCTCGTCTATCGGTAACAACACCGAGGAGCCTGAGCTAGGATAGTTCCTAGGTTCACCACCAGTAATAGGAGGAAACTCCTTGACTACTCGGTTTCTCACATAATCCAATGATATAGCTCGTGTGTTAGCAAAAATAAACAGGTTTCCGTCTGGTAATAAATGCACAAATGGATACAGATTGTTCTCACTGGAATCCCTAGTTTCTTGGAGAAAATCAAGCCTAAAACTTGATTTTGAAGATGATCTTGGATAAAACTCGTAGTTGAACTGTTTTCTGCCTCCAACGATGATTACGCGACCATCGGGTAAAATCTGGTTTGTCGCATACCACCTATGCTTGGACAGATAACTTCGGTGTTCAATCCAATCACAGCTTTCATCCGCACATGGCGTAAATGTACGTACCGCATGATCTCCATCGTTGAACCCACCTGTTTGAACTAGGGTCCCGTCTGGGAGAACAGAGCCTGAGGAGCACCAAACATCAGTCTGAACCATCAATGGTCGAAAAGAGTTGGTCACGACATCATAAAGCACCGAGTGCGCTGTGCAGTCTACTGGAAGGACAATGTCAGAGGGGTCATGGCGGCAGCGACCATAAGGGAGGGAGATATTTGAAGGCCCAAAGTCGGTCCGATCAAAGATGACAACTTTGTTATCATGCAGAAGTTGCATATGCATTGCTGATATGCCTATACTCTCCTGTAGAAGTTGCCATTCACCTGGGGCTGGATAATCAGATGGCGGTATCTGACACGTCACGGAAATGGCCATGGCCAATGTGAGAAGGAAGGAGATAAACATGCTGAGGTAGCAACAGAGGAGACGAAGGAAAGATTGGAGTATGTTGTGTGTCAGTTGTTGAAGTTGTTGGTGGGAGAAAGTTGGTGTCTTGGTGAGAAGAAGTTGACAAAATGGGAAATATGTGAATCTTAATATAAATCATTTGGTCCAAAAATTCATTCACCCTAAAGATTAGGCGCCTGCTATGCTACACACCAAGATTACATCTAAAGCTCAAAGGACATGATGGTTGCAGACATGCTTGGTTTTAGCCCAATTTTATGCAGAAAATAAGCATTTTATCATGCATCTTCGACCATATTATAGTACCCAAATGACCAAAGTTTACAAAATTATAGAAAGAGAAACATATCATGTACCTCCATTCCACGAGAACAGTAGTAAGATCAGAAATTTTGCACTGAAACACATACAATGAAATGATATCATGATTGTCTTCTAACACATGCAGTGAAAATCCTTCATCAAGGAAAAGGGAAAACTTTATAATATTGATATAGCACTACATTTAAGTATCATTTAACAGATTGCATTTAATGTTTACCCAGAACCTTTCTACAAAAATTTACAAATTATTACTGGCTGCTAATTTTCTACTGGGTCAGTGTAGTGAGATCAGAAAGGCATCCATGCATTATATGAGGCAAAATGGTCCTTATACCAAAGGAATGGCAACATATACGTAAGGGAAAAGAAGGGTGAAAATTGAAAGGATTTCAATACAGATCTGCATCTTCACATAATGAAAAAAAAGTAAGAGAATTTGGTTCATGTAGCTGAAACTTGTATTGTATATGTTTTAGGTACCTTGAAGTTTTAAATATTTTTGAATGCCATGAACTTCAGTAACTCTTTTTTGGAGGTTCCGTTGCCCCCACTGCCTTCACCAGCTTCCCCACTGCCACAAACACCTCCGCCATCACCACCGTTGGTGTCCCCTGCCCCCTGACTTCATCACCTGGAATCCCCACATCCCCTGACATAAGCATCGTCAAAGGCCACTCCCACCCTCCAGCGCCATTGCCAGCCTCCCCTAAGGCCTTCCCCGTCGTTGACCTTCCCCACCCCTTGTGCTGCCCATAAAGAAAACACAAAGGGGATAAATCCTAACATCTGATGAAATGCATAGGACGCTTGAAAACATCATAGTTCCTATACCTGGTAAAACACACACTATTGTTCACAATCATATCCCAGTAGGAGCCAATGAGATTTAAGAACCTACTTAATGTCCAAAGCACCATGATCATCCAAACTTATGCATCATACAGCTACAGCCTACAAGCTAGACCAGCAAACATAAAAGAGGAATCACCAGCACCACTCCGTGCAAGGTCATGTGGTGTGGCGACAAGCAACCAAATCAACAGAGGAATTTCAGAAACCCTTGCACCGAAACACATACAATTAAATGGATAGCATGCTTGTCTTCTAATACATATGCAATGAAATTCATTGACCCAGCAAAGGGGCAAACTTTATATTAATTAAGGATATGGCACTGCATTTAACTATCATATACAAATTTGTAACACCTCATTTGATATCACCCAAAACCATTCTACAAACATTACAAAATTATTATTAGCTGCTAATTTTCTACTGTGTCAATGTAGAACGTAACTAATGTTGGGAAAAATCACATATTGAGCGCAAACGGAAGCAAAAAATCAACAAACCAAAATTTTACACGGAAGCCCTCTCTCAACTAGACGAAGACCGTGAGATCCAAACGGGTACCTCATTTACTATAACATCTAAGGAATTACAATCTTTAATCATAACCCCCAAACCCCCTATTACAATCTTTGTCATCAATGTAACTATTGCACGGTAAATCACTAACCCTCCAACAATGTACTTTGAATAGTAAGCCACTGACCCACACACAATGTAGCTTTGGATAAGTCACCAACTCATACACAATGTAGCTTTAGATGGTAAGTCACCAACTGTAAACAGAGGAAGCTATAAAAACTCTCTTATCACTCAATCAAGGCAACCAAGCATGACTCCTTCATGCTTGGGTAAACTCCATTCGACATCAAGCAAACACTACTCATCTACAAGCTCTTACAATCAAAATCTCTCGTTCTCTCTCCCTACCGCACCACATTGCAAAATCCCAGCAGTCCTCGCATTTTTCCTCTTCAACTCTATCCTCTTCTATACAACTCTTCCACCAACACTGCATTTGTAAAAAATCCATTCTCAACTCAAAAACAATTTTGGCAAGGGATCAAAACATCTCTCTTTCTCTTTCTTCTCAATTTCCATTTTCATATAATTTCATTTTCTATTTTCTGTTTTTTTTTTCTTTTTCGTTTTTCTTTTTTTCATTTTTCCTTTTTCTTTTCCCTTTCCCTTCATTTTAAATTATACACAAATTAATTTGAGGTAGTAAAAAAATGTACCCAACAAATAATTCAGAATAATTTTGGGTTGATGAAGTAACAAAGCATGAGGCTTCTCTCTCTCTGCTAATGATACGAACCATATTACTCCACACATAAATCAACTAATGGATCAATGAACAATCTAAAGAAAACAGTATATTGTATAAGTATAAGAAGCTTTACAAATATAAGTATATTGTAAAGGAGAGTAGGGGAGAGAGAGACTAGACAGAGAGAAACGGGAGGGAGAGACTCAACATCATTCATTCATGCTCCTCCACTTCACGGAGGCTAGTTAGGAAAGGGATACAGCTGGAATAAAGGACTTAGCTTATTTATTTATATCTAAATTACCCATCACTAAACGAATGTATTTTGGTCTATATCAGCTAATCATGGGGCGATAAGCCGGCGCACATTATCTGTCTGAGGTGGAGACTAGGTTTAAATGTCTTGTCTTGAGTTTTGAAGAGACGTGAAATTGCATTCCAACCATTTTTCATGCGTATTCATCAACTGCATGCTTTGCTATCTGCGCAGAATCAAGACAACAGAAGGAACAAATTTAGCATTAAATTCGTAGCGTTGGAAGCTATGTGGACATGACCACTTTCCCCAAAAGAGTAGAATGACTATGCTCACCACCAAGCGTCAAGAATCGACGAAGGCCATTGGAGAAGGGGGAGGATTCGCAGTGAACTGAAGGGGAGGTCCAAGAATATGCTAGAAGAAAGAGGATGGATACAATAACAACCGACACAGTACTTCCATATATACAGGATCTATAGGGAAGATGTAGACAGCTTTACCTTTTCAAGATGTTACTCTATATTACGACAGGGACAAAATCTACTGCTCTTGTATGAAACAAAATATAAATAAGAAACAATACTACACATTACGAGAAGAAATCACACAAATATGTTATAGTTTGTCATATATGACAAACTGGTTTATAAAAACCTCGTTTCTCGTGCTATTTTCATGGACTTTGTCTAATGGCTCTTAGGATTTTCCATAAATAGATTATGTTATTGAGGCCTTGATTTCAAAGCAACTTTGTTGCTGTTATAAATACATAGCATATAATAATAAATAAATATATATATATATATATATATATATATATATATATATATATATATATATATGTAAAAGAGGGCACCAACACGCCATTATCGAATCCTATTAGAACTTCGAAGTTAAGCGTGCTTGGACGAGAGTATTATCAGGATGGGTGACCTCTTGGGAAGTCTTCACCCTCATGTTGGGGACACTGGGAAACAGTCTCTCTTCAGGTTAACATCCTGAAGGGAGAAGGCTGTGTACATCCGCACCCCCAGACCCTGCGTAAGCGGGAGCCTTTGAGGCACTGGGTATGTTCCTTTATATATATATATATATGCAACTTGTTTGAGACATGATTAACCATAAAGTAGATAAAACCTGTTATTAACGATTATCCACCTCATTTGGGACGTGTAGGAGTGAAAGTGAGGCAAATAGCGGGTCTAGGTCGAGGACACTTCACCATTATCCGCCACAAGTAGAAGGCAAGTATGGTTATAATATTGTAACCACCTTACCTGGCGTCATGCCGTCATATCCGCCTCACACATGCTCTAATTTGTATTTAATTAACTTTTAATTTAAAAAAATATATACTTAAATTTAATTACCTGATTTATTTAATGATGTAATAGCAAGATATAATTAAATTCCAAATAATAGTATTAAATACTTAATACAGGCATGTGTCGATAATTGTCGGGTGCTCATTTTTAGCAAGTATAAGACATATATTTAAGGCCCATTAGATACTCGTGGGATATCCACCTCATACCAATGACAAACATGAGTATAAATTTGTTTGGCAGATATGGTTGTGAGGGAAGCAGCCCCGTAACTACCTGCCCCATTATCATCCCTAAGAGAGTGAGGAAGCATGATGTTCTAAAATTTTTATGACTATTTTGTCGCTATTTTAATTTTATATATATATATTTATATATTTTACACTTTTATCCAATTGTAAACAAAATAATCTACATACTCCTCTTTTGCATCTTGACCCTTCTTGACCCAATTGTTAAATAAGGAATTATTTTAAAAATAATTATATTTTTTTGGTTTTTTTCTATTTCATGTTTTTTGGTAAATTTTCTATAGCACATCATTATTTATGATTGAAAAAACAACCGTCCACATATAATACATTATTAATGCATACTTAACTACTAAAAATAAAATATTTAAATTGTGTACAGATGACTTGGTCAATAAATGATGAACCAATTAACTTTGCTTTACCCTTTGCTAAGCCTCGAGTTCCATCATTTACAACATTGTAATTGAAATGCAGCTGCCCGAAACCTCACATGCACTTAGCATGTCCCAGGCCTCAAACCTCCCACAATATGTTGAGATTTTTGCCATGAAAGGCATGCATTATGGTCAACCAGTGTTCTCGTCCACGCCTCCCCACTTATCCGTAACTATCGTTAAGACCCATGTTTCCTTTGATGTCTTATATAACTGCCTTGGATTCGGGGTTAGCCTTTCTTGCAGCATTCTCGTCAATCGTCTCGAGCTCAGGCCTCCAACCTTCAATAACGTTCACAATTACTGATTGAATGCTTGCTTCCCTTAAGATAATTCTCAATCTCATCCAGGTACGTGCCTTATTAATCAACACAATATCGTTTAAACTTCTCAAGTTTGTTGAGTAAACTAAACAAAATAAAGTAAATAATGTTTAGTTATACCCATAATGTATGCTATTAGACTGACTTAGGCTGTGTTTGATTCACCTTTTTAATAGCTTCAAGTTGTAAAACAATGCTAGTTGACTGTAAACCTTATGTTTAATTGACATAAAATATTATTTTATATATATTTTTACATGAAAAACTATTTTATAAATAAGCAACAAATACACAAAACTTAAAAAATTTGACAAAAATGTTCTACAAACATTATATTAGAATTCTCATCATCATAACGTAATTTACTTATATTTGTTTATCACAACTCTTACCTATCACCACTCATTTTATCTCAATAGGTCACTACTCTCACAACTCTTTACTATTATAACCGATCATTATCATAATTATCTGCTATCTACTATTATTTGCTAATTCAAGTTATTAAGTCATTTTTGTAACTATAGTAGACATATTTCTTTTTTAAACTTAAACCTATACATTTTATTCTTTATAAAGGATAATTATGTACTACACAATCAAAAAATTCATTATAAACAGATAATAATTTTAAAATGGATACATGTTATCCAAACAAATAAACTTAAAAACAGACGGCTTAAATAAAATGAACCAAATGCAACCTTAATCATTAATTATACGATAATGTTATTAGTCTTCAAAATAATTATGTAATTCTCATTATTTATAAATTATATATTTATTATAATAATAATACTTTTTATTTTTTTAATAATAACTCTCTAATATCTAATTAGGGTAGTGCCTCAGTGGTTGGAGGTCAGTAAAATGATAGTATTATTTTAGGCCAAAATATTTGAAATTTAATTCCCTACTAAAACATTTTTAACTTAATTGATTCATGTAATATGCAAGTCCCGCATGAATTAAAATTTACTTAATAATCAGATTTATCGTTAAAAAACAAAATAATATTAATAACTCTCTAATAAGTTCAATTCTAATATCTAACATCCGGTAGTTTTAGATTATTTTCGTGTACCCCTTCATATACTTTTCTTGTTCGCCATTTCCAGTTTACGTCTACAATTTTCTTTGAAGAATTCAAGTGAAACAAACCTAACAGCTTCACCATTTTCATTTAAATCTCAGAAGATCTGAGCTTACTTTTCTATCATTTATCATCAATCCCCTTGATCAAACCCTAATTCTTTCTTCATATAGCAAAGTCAAATCTTCATTTGACATAAATCGCCAACCCCAACTGCTACAATTTGAAAACCCTAATTTTGCGAGGGGTGTCTGCTTGATCCGAGGCGTTCAATTGATCAATCATGGGGGTTCCGGCATTTTACCGCTGGCTTGCAGATAGGTATCCTTTGGCGATCTCTGATGTGGTGGAAGAAGAGCCTTGGGAGGATGAAATTGGGGTTTTACACCCCGTTGATGTAACGAGGCCAAACCCTAACGGCATGGAATTCGATAATTTGTACTTGGATATGAACGGAATCATCCACCCTTGCTTCCACCCTGATGGGAAGGTACTCCACCTTGTTACTTTTTCAAATTCAAATTTGAAGCGCCATTTTTGATATTTTTTGCTTGTGGAAATTTTGACGATGAAGTTTAGAGGAAAAGTGTTTTGCAATGCTTCAGTTCGAATGATACATGCCCAAATAGCTATACGGGGCTATAGCGGTAGGATACAAATGATTAGATCGAAAAATGGAAAATATATTAAAAACTAAAAAAAAAGCAGTTAAGTTGTGAAAAGTAAAAGGATAAGAGAGAAAAGATAAGGGAAACATTGATACCTTTGTATTACAATGCCTGCCCTTACCTATAGAGTTTGTCCCCTCTCCTTGACGGGCTTGCTATACTACCTATTAGGTTACCCTATTATTATAGGTCCATTTACCTATTTGGGCATGTATCATCTTAGGAGAATTTTTCTTGTAATTGCCAATTGTGTTTCTTGCTTGGTATCTGTTAGCTTGTGTTATTCTCATCAGTTATCTAAAGAACAGGCAAATTCAAAGACTTCTGTTTTCAGAGTCAAAGAACTGTTGAGCTTGTTTTTTCAAAAATTAGAACATTGAACAATGTAGAAAATGAAGACTTGTGCCGTTTTGTGTTGCATTTATTGTGGGCGAAATGTTACCCCCATTGTTTGTTTGGACTGATGCAAATGAATTGATTCTTGATAGATATAATGGGTTCTTTTTTGGCATATGAGTGGAGATATGTTCACATGATAAAATCTTTCACTTGGGTAAACAAGGAAATATGCTTCTTAGTGAAAGGGCTGTATTATGTTAGTTGTGCTGACATTTACATGGTTTAATAAGAAAGTCAGCTATCATCACAAAGGGAAATATTTGGTGGAACTGTAGTGTCATAGTTGCTTCTGCCTGCCCTTGGATAATAGGACTTTCTGGTAAATATAATCCATTTTTGTCATCTGATCTGTCTAGCATTATCCATAGGATAGAAGGGTGTCGTTTGACTTTCCTACTCATGTACATTTAGACCTTATGCAAATATTTCTTTTGCCCTTGCTTTTGTGCTCTGTTCCGCAAGCACACCTGCCAGATGTCTGCCCATCCTGCTGGTGCAGCAGCACACTGCTTTGCATCTGGTGATATAACTGTTACTACATCCTGCCTCATGCGAAACTAGAGTTGTAATACTGTTGATCCGATTCCTATTTGTTTCGTGATTGCAAGAATCCTGCATCTTGTTAGTTCACTGCCATTACTGCACGACTATCCAACTGTAACCAGATTTTATAGTCATCGTTGCTGTCATACGGGCCTGTGGATCTACAATGATTCCTGTCACTGTTTCGATGTCCAACATTGAAATTACTGGAGATAGGACCACCTTGTCGCGTATGGTATGAAAAATACGGGAGGCAATGTTAGGACCAATCCATCACAACAATTGGGTTGAACTGAATTTTAATATGAAAAAAGTTAAAACTTCTTGTGGGTTGCACCTATATTTTCACCATCGAGCTAATCCTTCTTATTGAAATCATGAATGAGCTTTGCAGTACTACTACCAATAAGTGTTTATTGATTCTTCCTTCTCCCTTACAAAATGAGCACATAAACACAGAAGGACGGAGCGAATGCAGAAAAGTTTTGATTTCCATTGATCTTTTATTCTGTATCTATGCAGCCTGCACCTGCCACTTATGATGATGTATTCAAATCTATATTTGCCTACATTGATCATCTCTTTTCCTTGGTTCGCCCTAGGACGCTTCTTTATATGGCTATTGGTAAGATCTGTCTTGTCTTTGATTTAATCATTTGTTATCGACCTGGTATTCATGAACCTCTGATTGGAAATTTGGTAGATGGAGTGGCACCAAGAGCTAAAATGAATCAGCAAAGAACCAGGCGATTCCGAGCTGCAAAAGACGCTGCCGAGGCTGTAAGATCTTCTCTGTGTTGAATTAATTCAATTCAACTTACTTCTAATCAGCATCCTGAGCTCACATTCTATTACCTATATTTAGGAAGCAGAGGAGGAAAGATTGAGGAAAGAATTTGAGGCAGAGGGAAGGGCTCTGTCTTCTAAAGAAAGGCCAGAAACATGTGACTCAAATGTCATTACCCCAGGCACTGAGTTTATGTTTGTGCTGTCAGTGGCACTTCAGTATTATGTGCAGAAGCAGTTGAACTACGACCCTGGTTGGCGGCGAATAAAGGTCTAGTATCGAAGTCCCTTTTCCCTTTATCTGTCCAAAGATTGAATGGTTCTTTTGTACCCGAGTAATTCCTGCTATTATCTATTTTGGAAATCATTCTGGATTTCAGGACATTTTCTCTCTAAAATATTTATGAGGATGCATTGGGTGCTTATTTGAAGGTTATTCTTTCTGATGCAAATGTGCCTGGTGAAGGAGAGCATAAAATTATGTCCTACATCAAATTGCAGAGAAACCTTCCTGGTTTTGATCCAAACACTCGTCATTGTTTGTATGGGTTGGTGAGTGTTCTTAAGGCTTCTAAATAGCAGTTGGTCTACTTGTGCCCTTTAACTTACTGCTTATATGTCTGGTGGTTGGTGAATGTACTCTCTTGATTTTTCATGAACAGGATGCTGATTTGATTATGCTGTCTTTGGCTACGCATGAGGTGCACTTTTCAATTTTGAGAGAGGTTGGTAACAACTATTGTGCTGATTGCTTTTCATTGTAAAGCTCTATGTCAACTTAATTTATCAAGCTCAATCTCCGTTAATGCAGGTCATCACTCTGCCCTCACAGCAGGAGAAATGTTTCCTTTGTGGTCAAGCTGGTCATTTGGCAGCAGATTGTCGTGGCAAGCCAGATGGCCAAAATGAAAATTCGAATGGAAATGTCGCTGATGATATCCCTATCCACAAGAAAAAATATCAGGTGTGGCGGTTGCTTATCCTGCAATTGCTAATACTGTTCATCTGTTTTATGTTAAAAGTTTTCTCATGTGGCATGACATATTCAATTGTTCTCTCAGTTTCTTAACATCTGGGTATTGCGAGAGTATCTGCAATATGACTTGGAGATCCCTGATCCTCCCTTCGAGATCAAGCTTGAACGTTTGGTGGACGATTTTGTGTTTCTTTGTTTCTTTGTTGGCAATGATTTTCTTCCGCATATGCCAACATTGGAAATACGAGAGGTATGTGGGGTGAAGATGACTGTATTCTTGCTGCACAAATATCAAATTGTTATTCTTTGCAGTTCTCCATGCTGCCATTGAAAAGCGATTTGAATATATAGTGTCTACCTTTAAAGGGGCTGTTTAATGTACTTTTTGTCACATTATGATTGAGTTGGTTGAAGATGTAACTCTTTTTTGTTTGTTTCCATTTTCTGGATGATATAGGCATGCTTCCTTAGCCTATCGTACCACTTCTACCTCCCAATAAAACCTGTTCTTTTGTTTCAGGGTGCTGTAAATTTGCTGATGCATGTCTACCGTAGAGAATTTGCAGCTATGGGTGGTTATCTTACTGATGCTGGTGAAGTAAGTTTTTTATTTATTTTTTTATTTTTTATACACTTATTGTTTCTTATATAGATATGCTATGGGGTTCTCTCTGTGGGAATTTGCTATTGTTTTCTTATATTACTTGAAATTGCAATATGAATGTCTTTCACATGGTTTCCAAGTTGTTTTCATTTGACTACTAGAAGTACTGGTTGTTTATGTTGTAGAATTCTCGAATGACAAGTTGTTGTCAGATATCCTTTTTTGACATGCACTTATATCTCACAGAAACGAGTAAAAAGGAAAATGTAGGCAATGGAAGCATTAATGCAGGCTATCAAGCTGGGTTTTGCTGTGTTTTTGTACTAGTGGTGTATTCCCTGTTAAGCATAGTTCAAGATACTGAGTTGGTATTTCATTCTATTCCAAAGTTAAAAGCTACTTGCAGTATTAGTACTTTGGTTTGTGTAGCGACTGACAGTTAAAACTGAACCTTGAGATCACCATCGGCCTGCTTGGTTGTTGAGCTGGAAGATGTTTTCCGATGACTTCTTTCTATAATCCGTCTTTCCTTTTAGTGGTTACTACTTACTACTTACTAGTGTTGTATAAAGGTTAGGGAAATTATTACTTAGATACCCTGAGATTTGGACATTCATCATCTGGGCATCCTGACATTTCAATATATACAATAAGGTATCCTGAGGTTTCAAAATGTTATCACTTAGGTACCCTATGTAGGAACCTAGTGAATTTTTGACAAAATTCGGCTAATTTTCACCATAAAATGTTGATGTGATACATGATTATGACAATATATATGTGCTATATCAATATATTCAGCGAAAATTCAGTGGATTCCGACAAACATTCAATGAATTAGGACTGAAGATTTGTTAGCATTTTACTAGTGTTGTAAGTATGTTTCACAATAACAATTTCTAATAAAAATCCACCTAATTTTGATAGGGGGTATCTGATTTTAATTGATAAAATTCTTAAAACTTCAGGCTACATAAAGATAAAATTTTTGGATCTCAGAGTACCTTGTATATATTGAACTGCCAGGGTACCTGGGTGATAATACCCAAACCTTAGGGTACCTGAGTGATAAATTCCATAAAGGTTGTATATTCTGCTCCACTGTGTGGCTAGTATGCAGAAGTGATTTGACTGAAGGACTTATGTGAAAGAACACTAAGTTATGGTGATAGCGTAATTGATGATTAGAGCGTAGGAAGATCTGGACCTGTACATACATATCCATTACCATATGGAGTTGAGACAGAAGATAACATGTTCTGGTGGAAGTGGCATCGCTTTAGCTGTTATGTAGATGTTTTGCATTTCTCACCATCCTCAGCAACTACGCTAGCTTTCTAGAAAACCTGGAGAAAACAAAAAAGACGCTGTTTTTGGGAGACACTGGAGGGAACAACCGAGAAGCTCTACAAAGTACGATGGGGATAAGGGGAAGGGAGAATCGATTGTGAGAGATAAGAATCAACCTTTGATCACTAAGTGGCGTGGTGGTTTAGCTTACCAAGCTGCTGATTCTTATTCTCAGTGGAATGTGATTATTCCAATTATAATTTGGAAATTTGGACTTGCTTGGTTTTTGTGAATCACCAACTCTTTTCCAGTAAGTTGCTGTATTTTGTAGCGGAATTGAGTGGCTATTATTTTGCTGCACATGAGGAGTTACTATGCTGTGTTTTTCCTTTATGCTTGCGGTATGTCTCCTTGTAAATTTATATGTTGAATGATGCTCACTTTTGTTCTCTCATTCAGGTCTTTCTGGACAGAGTGGAACGTTTTGTTCAATCAGTTGCAGTTTATGAAGACCAGATCTTTCAGAAACGGGCACGTATAAAGCAGGTTTATTCCCTTTACCTTAATAAATTCACTGTCCACATTGCTTACACCATGGAAGTTTCTAGCGTGAATAATTTATCATATAGTTCTCAGTACACTTTATTATAGCTTCTTTCGTTGTGGTTCGGGGTGAGAAATGTGGTGTTATTTGTCATAATATTGAAGATGTTAAATATCTGGCGGCAGCATGCAGCACCTATTATTATGACATGGATCTTTTTGGTATTAAGTCGACGTTTGAGTAGCTTATTGTGAGGGAAAATAATGTTTCAAGAGGTAGGTTTTCCCATTATTTGCTTGGCTTTTAATTTAGGACTGGGCAACTACAACTGCCCAAAGAGGCAGAAGAAAGCTGCTGTTGTGTTGAAAATTTTCTCTTAAATAGGAATTGCTACTGTTTTGGTGTTGCGTATGTTTTTGTTGTGAGGGGAACTGATGGGAAAAAAATTGTGTCCCAATATATCAGCTGGCACATGATATTGCTACTGTACATAATTATTTAGATTGCAGGATTCTCTGCTTGGCATTTAGATCTGATATGTTTCATCAGAATGAACTGATTTCAGAGAACATAAATACATTCTTTTACTTACAGGCTATGGAGAACAATGAGGACATGAAGTTCAGGGCAAGAAATGATCCTTCTGAAGAACCCCCAGCTCTAGTAGAGGACAAGGTCAGTCTATTCGACATTATTCTGTTACAAATCTATACTGGTCTACTCTCTGCATTCAAGTTAATACGGCTGATTTTATTTGCACTAGCTGTGCAATCCCTTGAACCAGGACCTGGGAACCTTGTTTTTCAGCAGTCACATGATTTTAAGGCATTGAGAACAAGATATTGCTATATTTCAGCCTTTTAAAGGATTAGTTGCCTCCCTTGGCGGGAGCTTCTTTGAGGAGGGTGGTGGTGGTGGTTGTTGTTGTTGTTGTTTTTGTTTTAAGGATTAGTTGATCTGCTTTTGCTGTGGTTAAAGAGAATCTGTTAGATTCTTTGATATATTTTGTTACGAATAAATGGTTCTTTGTGGATCGGGGTATAGAAAGAATATTGTCCAATGTCTTAATCAGAAGCGGTAGTGGTTCCTTCTTTTGGATTTTACTTACCAAATTGTTGGACCTGCACCATGCCCTCTGTCCATCTAGTTAGTTCCTCTTTTGTTTAATGTTTTTTGGATCATTTGAGGGTGTTGTCACATTTCTGTTCTTTCTTGCTTCATGATACTTGGTGAATTCTAGTGCTTCATAAATTGCAGAGTATTGTGACATTTGCTGATGCTTTCAAACTCTGCAATGGAATAAAACTATAAATTTCTGTTTGTTGTGCCTTCCATCATTGCTCTTCAACATTTTTCATTACATGGCTATAGGTTGCAATGCCTTGCCTGCTGCTTTATTGTGTAGTACAACTTTTAACTGTTGGATGCCCTTTCAGATCAAATTAGGGGAGCCTGGATATAAAGAGAGGTACTACAGCGAGAAATTTGGTGTATCAAGTCCTGAGGAGATTGAGAAAGTCAGAAAAGATTTGGTTAGTTTGATTCTTTCTACACGCTTCTTTTTGGGAAATTAATTTGTCCATGAAATGTTACTTTGGAAATGAATATCTCCTTTCGTAACGGTTGGAGGTAACTATCTTGCGTGAGGAGTTTTGATGGCTTGGCGCATAGTAACTTGGGCCTTTCATTGATCTGGATCGAAGACTGAAACTAGCCCATTTTGAAGATGGAAGATTGGACCGAATTTAAATTGTCCCGTCCGACAGGGCTGGACCGGTTTGGACTAATGGTCGGTCCTTTCTTTTTTGTTTCTGAAGGGATCCTTAGGCTTTTCAAATTAGCTGTAATAAATTGAGCACCAACCTACTGATCAATTCGTTGTGATCACAGTGGCGAAACTCTTTCCGGAAAAGCACTCACTTTTTTACATGCTAAGAACATAAAGCAGAGTCATAAAAATATACATTCGTAAATTCTCAAATTAGGGCCCATGCAAAGACATTTTGACACGTAGTAAGAACTTCACTTAACTCTAGATACAAAAATCAGAGACAGGTTAACTCTAGATACGAAAATCAGAGACAGGTACACGAATGGGCGATGTACAATAGAACATTTTGTGTTCTTCTTTTGTTCTTCTTTCTCTGATGCTTCATTTAATATGTCTGGGTTGCTCGCATGGCTGGGGGCATGTGCGTAGCCAAGGGTGAGCGTGCAGGGTGGTGTGGTCGATGTGGGGCTTAGGGCATGTTGGTGGCCCATGGGCCTCCCCAGTCGACGATGGAAGTCAGCAGTGGCAGTCGCTATGGGAGTATGCATTGGGAGTGCATGGCAGAAGTCATTTGGGAGGGAGTTGGGCTGTTGCTCGGAGTGTTGGGTAGGGAGAGTAGATTTGGAGAGAAGATGCTTGAGAGGATTTGTGGTGAGGGTGAGAATGAGACGAGTTGTAAGGTAAGAGGTGTGGTGTTGGGTTTACTGTTCAGGCCCAAAGGCCACTAGCCCCAAAGGAGCCAAAACATGTCCAGAGAAAAAAAAGCTGCTGATTAAGCAGGATTTTCGGTCCAGTCCTGGGTTTTTCCAGAATATCTAAATGACCTGGAATTATTTTTCAATTTGGATCAGACCGGACTTGAAACTCTAATGAAGAGTTTTTATAGACCGAGGACTGTTTGAACAACTTTTAATATCCTCAGAGCTAGATACCCAGGAAAGTGGAAGTAGTTGGATTGACTGGCATGTTTGAAATAGTGAATGACACCCTAGCTCAGTAATACTTCAGAGTGGACCTGTGCACCTAGGTTGTTGTGTGAGCTCATAGTTCTTAACTGAAGGAATATGTTTTTACCAATTTGGGTATTACAATTATTTGTTGGCTTTTAGTTAGAGCTGAAGACTTTAATTTTCGAAACCTCTTTGTTCTTACCAAGAAAGGAGTTATGCCTGCAGCATAAGACCACTTCTGATGAATGGATACTCTGGTGACAATATATACGCGAAAGATTGCATATATTGTCCGTTTTAGTTTACCATCTTTGTTGGCTTTTGAAGCTGGAGGAATTTCATTTTTAAATGAACTAACCTTTTCATTCCAGGAAACTTATTGTCTCTAACAGACAAAAATCCCTTTTGATGAATGGGAACTCAATTCTTACTGAGCAGAAGAGAGAGAAAAGGATTTAAACGAATGCAATACCCTTAGGACATGTATAGTTTTGTGTAAAAATAGGGGAGGAATATTTAATTGTGCAACTTTGTTTTCCCACGTTTAAGCCCCGATTTTGAAAGGTTCATGGTGCTTGCTACCTGGCTGAGGGTTCATAACATAAGTCTTACTCTTGTTTAGTGGATAACGGTTGAACAGGTCAATGGTTTGACCGGGTCAATATCCATCCAACTTGTTCATGCAAATGGGTCAACACATGTTGGATCAACCGCTTGTTATGCCATTTATGGGTTAGATCAACCCATGCCCAACATGCCTGCAGGATCGACCTGACATATCCCGTTTAAGTCATGTTAGGGATAGTTCGAGTGGACCCAAGTCAAGAGTTAGACGAGATCCTAGGTCCATCCTCTTTTTCCATTTACTTATATGACAAAATTTTTTGCAGGAGCTCTTGGAGGCACTGGGTTTGTAGTTGTTGTTGTATATGAAAAAATTTGAAGTCAAATGTGTGCGAAATATGTGAACTATAAAATTAGAGTAAGGAAAATAATTAGTAAGGATGGAAAGTGAATATGTTGTGTGAAATGAAATATGAAGGTTAGGAAAACGAGTTTGAAAAAACAGAGAAAAGGTACAGAAGCTAGACCCATGTGTATTTAAACAAGTTTGACTTGTGTAGACTTTTTTGTACAATAGCTCTTTTCAGGACTTTCTTGTTGAGGGAGGGAAGGACTAGCAGATGTACCTGTATACACTATTATGGAAAAAGAAGTCCCCACAGGGATCTTTTACAATGCTTCTATTAGTGAATTTATGGTTGTAAGTTGCATTTGCAGGTTTTGAAATATGTGGAAGGTCTGTGCTGGGTTTGTCGTTATTACTACCAAGGTGTTTGCTCATGGCTATGGTAAGTTGAATTTTTTACCAAACTGGCACACTTTCAAAAAAAATTTACCAAAATGGCACAGTTTCAAAAATATTTACCAAATTGGCACACTTTACTGTAGCAGTATCAATGTACGCCGTTTTAAACGGTGTAAGTTGATAAAATTTTTTTTTTTTTTTCAAATGGGGGGACGCCGTTTGAAATGGCGTCCCCCCATCCAATCTTTTTTTTTTTTTAATTTTAATATTATTAATATTTTTTATTTTTTAAAAATGGGTTAGATATGGGTACTCAAAATTTTTTTAGGTACTCTTACTTCTTTATAATGTGTGTCAACACATAAATTATGTATGTTGACACACACTTAACGTACTCAAAATTACTACTTAAGTACTCAAAGTTCTTTTAGGTACTCTTACTTCTTTATGGTATGTGTCAACACATAAATTATGTGTGTCGACACACACTTAACGTACTCAAAATTACCACAAATACTCAAAATCACTACCCAACTACTCAAGTTTTTTTTTTTGTTACTCTTATTTTCTTTATAGTGTGTGTCGACATATAAATTATGTGTGTTGACACACATTTCACGTACTCAAATTCACCATCAATGTACTTAAAAGCACTACCTAAATACTTAAAATTCTTTTAGGTATTCGTATGTCTTTATGGTGTGTGTCGGCACATATTTAATTTACTCAAATTCACCACCAATGTACTTAAAATCACTACCCAAGTACTCAAAATTCTTTTAGGTACTCTTATATTGGTGCTGAATTTGAGTACGTTAAATGTGTATCAACACATATTATAAAAAAGTAAGAGTACATAAAAGAATTTTGAGTACTTAAATATTAATTTTAAATACCCTTATTTAACCCATCTAAAAAAATAAATAATATTAAAATTAAAAAAAAAAAATTGGAACGGCGTCCCCCCATTTGAAAAAAAAAAAAAAAAAAAATTTTAAAAACGGCGTACGTTGATACTGCTACGGTAAAGTGTGCCAATTTGGTAAATATTTTTGAAACTGTGCCATTTTGGTAAATTTTTTTCGAAAGTGTGCCAGTTTGGTAATTTATTCTGGTAAGTTTTATGTATTGTGTCAAGCAAAAGGTGAAAAATTATTTGTAGGACATCGGCATAAGTGCCTTTATCTGATTTACTGAACATTAAGGCTTTGTTTGTTTAGCGGGAAAACCACATTCTAGGAAGTGGTTTTCCCCCTTTTCCATTGTTTGGTGCGTCTTTTGCTTACGGAAAAGGTTTCAAATGAGGGAAAATGACTTCCTTTTCAAAACGGGAGAAGTTATGGTTCTAAGTCGCGCAAAACCCTTCGCGGTAATAATCATGCAAATCTAGATCGAATC
This sequence comes from Simmondsia chinensis, assembly GCA_018398585.1. Taxonomy (NCBI): domain Eukaryota; kingdom Viridiplantae; phylum Streptophyta; class Magnoliopsida; order Caryophyllales; family Simmondsiaceae; genus Simmondsia; species Simmondsia chinensis. The sequence continues at coordinate 236,931 of JAGTTD010000018.1, forward strand.
GAAATAAACCATATTGGACTGTAGACATTTAACGTGACAACAAGTCAAGAATTAGACCGAATAATTAAAAGCAGCTTGGATGTTATTTTGTTATAGTTGCAACAGAACAATTTTAATCAAGTTGAATTGTTAGATAATGTGCCCTAATATTTTAGCATTTATTACATAGGTATTATGATATTTCAGTAATATACAATGATGAAACTTGAAGTTTAAAATTTTTCTCATGAATTATAGGCATCTTTTGCCAAAATTTAGTAGATTTTAAATGAAAACAATAATCTATATATATCCTCTATCATAATGCGATAATTTCTTTTGTCCGAAAATGCTAACATGACACATTTTCTTAATAATATACAAGTAATTTTTGTTAGAATGTGGACAACCTTTTGATAATATGATCATAATTTATACCACATCAGTTTTTTGGCAGAAATTAGCCGAATTTTAATGAAAATTCACCAGATTTTAACACAGTATATACACATGTGATAACATTTCTTATCTCAGGGCACCTCATTATATATATTAAAATGACAGGGTATTAAGATGATGTATGCTCAAATTTTAAAATACCTAAACAATTTTCCTAATTTATACAGCTTTGATAATTAAGCTTTATTTTTTTATTTTTGTTACTTCATATATGTTGTATTGTTACTTATGTTGTCCTATAACTAGATATAAAACAATTGGTGAAAAATGTTTTTTTAAAAAAACATACGAGAAGACATCACATTGGGGAATTAAGTTTTTCTTTGAAACAAATAACAGAAAACCCCACTCAAAATTTATATTTCCTTGGAAAACCTTTTCCAAAGAAAAATCAATTCCTAGATTCTAAGGGAGCCTCAGTGATTTGACGATCGGAGTATTTATGCCGTGTTTCTCTTTGCATGGCAAAATGTCATGAGCAATCCCACTGCTTACTGGTTTCATGCTTTGCCTACAATTTAGTCATTCGTGGTAGCTTATATGACTTTTGTTCTTTTTCAAGGTTTTATCCATACCATTACGCTCCTTTTGCATCTGATCTGAAAGATCTGGCCGATCTGGAAATTACATTTTTCTTGGGAGAGCCATTTAAGCCTTTTGATCAACTCCTCGGAACTCTGCCAGCTGCAAGGTCTTGTCTTTTTCCTGCAATTTTAGATCATTCAAGCTGATTACAAAATGCTGCTGGTGTCTGATTATTTCTTCATACGTGCTCTCTAAGTTTCATTTTTCAAGGTTTATATATCTTGCTCTTTAAGTTGATTATAGACTTTTCACCCTTTGTTGTAGTTCAAATGCTCTGCCTGAGATGTACAGGAAGCTAATGACAGATCCATCATCACCCTTATCTGAGTTCTATCCTGCTGGTATTGTTGACTAGATGTTCAGCAATCTCACGTCTTGGTATCTTTTCCATTTTTACCTCACTGTAGTTGCTCTGTGTTGGCAGATTTTGAGATTGACATGAATGGCAAGCGCTATGCATGGCAGGTAACTATGACTGAATCTTGTTGGAATTGGATTTGTCCTCCATCTGTCCCTCCTATCTGTGGTTGCTTGTTCGTGATGATTGTTTTGTACCAAATGATGATTTCTTTCCTCTCGCTTCAGGGTGTTGCCAAGTTGCCATTTATTGATCAACAAAAGTTGCTTGCTGAAACAAAGAAGCTTGAAGATAGTCTGACGGTCTGTCAAAAGACCCTGATCTATTCTTTTTCATAATTATTTTGCATTTCACTTCTTTCTTTTGTTTTGGTGCATGTTACTTGTCTGAGTGCCTCGGTTAACCTCTTGTGTCACACTGATATGCACATGGGTGCATGTTTTCGCATGGACATGTTTGGGGCTCATTTGTCCTCTGTGAAATTACCGTGTGCTGCTTCAGAAGCAGAATCTTGGACATTAGCTTTGCTTTTCCAGCATACTGCTTAGTTCCTGATTACCGTTCATGCTTTGAGTGACGCGTGAAGTTACTAATCTCCAATCTCCATTGACTGTTCTTGTGATGACGTCCATGTTTTGAATGCTTTGTCTGATATAATTTTTAAGAATCTGAAGTTAAACGTTTAACACTTGCATCATATACAAGTTGGTAAGCTTATATCTTTTACTGTTTCACATTATTTTCTTTTCATATCCGTGCTTCCTAAATAGATACTACCATGTGAAATTCAACCCATCTTTTGGAAGATCCAAAAGTTCGAGCTCATTTCACAAGTCAGTGTGTCTTGTGCAACTATTTTGCTAGAGTATTTGGACTCATGACCCTCTAAAAAATACAGGGAGGAAAATGGGCAAAATGTTCACTGTTCTCTATACTTTGACTTGGTAGAATATTATAATTGAGAAGCTGTGATACTTGAATCTATGTTTTCTTTGATCATGGTTGCATTTTTGACAATTGCTTCTATGCTCAAACTCGTTCTTTAATGGTAATAGACCCTCACAATATCCCTGACATACTGAGCTGTTTGCACTCTGTATTGTTGGCTTGTTCTGCTTTCATAAAAGCTGGAAGATGTCGTGTTGATCGGGCTTTATTATCTGCATTCTGCAGGTGGAAGAACAGCTTCGGAATAGTGTGATGCTTGATCTGTTGTATGTACATCGAGCCCATTTTTTAGCTTCACAAGTAGTAGCATACTACCATTTCTTTTATCAGTTACCACCTGAATGGAGATATGCTTGGCCTATTGACAGCAGGGCTAGGTAGGTTGAAATGATAAACAAATTCTGGAACTGGTTTTAGTATACCGACCCATGTAATGGGTCGCTGGGTTTTGATTATTTTAGTTGCTGATGTTTCTTATTTCCTGCGTAGTGGTGGAATGAATGGATACCTGTGGTTATGTGAGCGGAATAAGTGGAGACAAGTGGTTCCATCTCCAGTTTCTGGGATGCAAGATATCGTGAATAACCAAGTTTTGTGAGTATTTTCTACTGTTATCTCATTGGGAATCCTTCTATGTGTTAACTCGCTGACTCCAGATGCAATTGTTTTGTTCTGCAGAAACATTACGTATTTGAATCCTCTTCTTCATAAGCACATTCCCGAGCCTCCAGAGGGGGTCATCATGCCACCAAAGGTAAGTAACGTTTGTCCTTTGGTGTTTTAATCATATTCATCCAACTTTCTTTGTTTTTGGGGGTTGGGATTTTTTTTTTTTTTTTTTTGGGGGGGGGGGGGGGGGGGGGGGGGGGGGGGGGATGGTTGTTGGGGGGAGATATGATGGAAGGACGAAGGAGGGAAGTAGAAAATCTGATATGTGAGAGATATTAGAACACTTAAGTTATTTCGTGGGGAGTGGGTTCGAGCATTTATTACCTTCAGCTCAACAGTTGTGCAACATAATTTACTTTTAAAATATAAGTCGAAGTTGGGGTCTATTTCTCTGGCTTTGGATGTGTTATACAAGGATGAGCCCTGAATTTGGTTGTTACGGTTATATGTTCTTGTGTTGGGAGCATTTTGTCGATATTGCTTTGATCTAACGGTCAAAATTATACCAAGATTGATGCATTAGGAATAAGAGGTGCTAGGTTCAAATCTCTTTCGAACTCCGGTTACTACCAAAAAGGAGCATTGGGCAGGCTAATCCCTCGCAATTCTTGTAATTGTTCTTCTGCAGGAGGTCAAACATTCTGATGTGAAACCATTTCCTACATTATGGCATGATGACAATGGCAACCGGCGGCAATATGGCCGTGAAAGGTATAATTTTGTTGTTTTCTTATGGTTAATTTTTTCTTCCAAGATCTTGGAAATTTCACACCTGATTATCAATTTTTGCTTTTTCCCCAACAAAACCTGAAAGTTGCTCTTACTGTCACTCTGTAGGTGGGACTGTAGCTAAACTGAACTTCTCTGCTCAAAATCCCCTTTGCCTTAATCGTATACAGCTTCCTTGCTTGTTTCACCACATAGTCATATTAATCTAATTGAAATGAAACTTGACAAGACAAATTGAAAACCAGCACTTGCTACTTGTGTAGAAACCAAATAGTCTGCATTGGACATCACAATCGAGATTAGTGACATTGCTTGCAATGAAGCTTCATTAGCTCAAGTTAGTTGTGTTGAGCAACTATTCTCACTTACCGATGCCTGTCAACGCCATTATTAGTTTTTATCCCTGGTTAAACACCCATCAGCACATTAGAGCTACCCGCTATAGGCTTGCTTCATCCACATCGCATATAGCTATCCTATGCAGGGTTGCGCAAGTTTACCTATCATTTCCTGCTTTATTAATTCCATAACTTATTTCTCTCTTTTCACATCCTCTTTTCTCAATGCTTTTTGTCACATTAGCTATCTCGTGCTAGCTGTCTGTATTTTCCATTAATATCCTTTAAGATGATAGCATTGCTAACTCATGGGAGACCTTAAAAGACATGGTTAGGTTGCATAGAGAAGTATTCTCATTGGAACTCAATAATAAAGATGTGAATCATGATGGATTGCAGTACTTTGATCTATGACAGCGGGAAAAAGTCTTAGATTGTTGCGTAATACCATTACTTATTTGTCCTTTCAGGCCAAATGTGCCAGGAGCAATTTGTGGGCCTCAGTTGGGAGAAGCTGCTCATCGGCTGCTTAAGAATACATTAAACATCAAACATAGTGGCTCATCTCCTGGATTGTTAGATCATATGCCATATCGCCATCATCCAGGCAACCACGTTTTTCACAGGCCAAGGCCTGCTGGTCCTTTTGGGTATGAACGGGGCTACCATGATGACACCAGTTATTACTATGGGTACCAGCATGCTCCGCGAGCCATGGCAAATGGCCCAAGAACGCCATCTTTTGAGACACGTGGAAACCGACATAATTACAAGTCAGAGGATAGAGAAGCGCACAGAGAAGAATACCGTGTCCTTGGGCCAGCTATGTCAAATTTGAAAGTAGAAGGGATGACAAAGAGCAGGCCACCCGCATCCACAAGGCCAAGGATGCCAAATCCAGGGCAGTCACCTGGTCCACCGGCTCATGTCATGTATAATGGAAACGCTCTTCCATCGCCACCCATAAACTGGATCAATAGACCAGCCCGAAATGGCGGCATGCACTTGGGGCAGCCAGAGAAGTTTCCCCAGAAGCAGGCGAAGCAGGCTTACCAAGTTAAGTCGCAGAGGCCCCAGGAACAAGCAGATCCTGGTTTTAATCATCCAGGATAACCCATAATGTCAAAACCTTGCTGGTTCTGTTGCATGGGTTGGTATAGGCTCACTGAACCTTGCTCTTGTACAGTGGTAGCAAAGGCTTTCAGTGCCTGCCACCCTAATGGCATATGGGAATTTCATTGTGCAAACCCGGGTATCATGCCACCTGAGGCATTGGCCTTCTTCAATTAAAGGGTTTGTTTGGTATCATTTTCTGGTTTTAGATCAGTTTCAAAAATTAGTTTTTTGAAATGAATTTCTTTTCTTTCTTGTGATTTCTGATTTTCGGTTTTGAAAATGTCTGTGGGCAAAAACTGAAAACCAGAAACTAAAAGCAAGAAAGATTTGGGTTTGTTTGATATTGTGTTTTGTTTGTACTTTTTGACTATTAAGAAACTAAAATTTAGGTTTGATGAACTTTTTTCCCCCCATAATTATCAGTTTCCTGTTTTTATTTTTTACTCAAAATTAAAAACTAGTCTTCAGACACAACCTCTTTTTAGGGTAGCACTCTAAAGGAGTAAGGCTGCGTACATCCCACCCCCCCCCCCCCCCCCCCAAGACCCCTCAAGGCACTGGGTTTGTTGTTGTTGTACTCAAATTTGAAAACTAGACAGCAATAATTAGGGGGGGAAAAAACGTTTACAGAATATAGTTCGTAGTTTCAAAAAATCAAAAACCGCAAACAAAACACAATACCAAAAAGCCCGACTTTTCCAAAACCTAGTTTTTAATTTTTCATATACTAAAAACGTGAAAAAAAAAACTCGGCCTGTAGTTTGAGGTTCTTCAGGCAGTCATGGTGCCATTACATGCAAAGCTTTTAGGTGTTGTATTTGACTGTATCCGTCCAGTAGGCTAAGCGGCACGAAGATTTCTAGGGTGACCCTGCGTGACTCCTACCTTTGGTTCATTTTGGAGTTCCAGAAAGTATACGTCTTGCAGCATACGAAGCAATGCTTTCATCCGTTCTTGCACCCAACTCTTGACTTGGGTTATTAATTTAGAGAAGAAATACTCAAAAGTCAAATGTGCAAGTGTAAGATGTACAATAGCTGTTTGCTTTTTGTATTTACACACTGAATTCTTTTCGAGGCTTTTATAAATAAATAAAAAAAAAAAAAAAATTTATATGCTTACGTTATAATGAAGCTCTGCACCAGCATTGCCTAGTTTCCTCTTGTGCATAATTCAATATGAGAGTGCATGTGGTCTAGACACCCAAAGTCAGGGTGCGTTTAAGGTTCGTTATGCCAAATTACCGATCCGTAAGTTATTCTAGTGTTTTTTAAGTACTAGTTGATTACATGAAGGTGTGCAGGAGATGAATACCAAGTGGAATCCACTTAGTTATGGTCACAAAACATGCATAATTACTTGGTGTTTTCCTGGTTCTTTAGGTTCCCTAAAAACAGTTCATACATTGTAGCCTAAATAATTGACTACTAGTTGCTTAGAGAAATAAGTGTGACTCACTGTAGATAAAAGCCTTCTTTCCTTTTATGTGGAGCTGTTTACATTTTCTTTACAACAGTTACGAGGTATACCTTTTAACCTAAATAGGATCATCAACGTTTGGAGGAAGGTGAGCTTAACCCCAAGGCTTCAAGCTTGAGGTAAATAATTTAACTATTATACTAAATCTAACGGTTCATAGAGCTATTTACATGGGTTAAGTGCACTCTACAGTATCATATCACATAAATCAAATCTTCATTCGACCACGAGCTGATCTTTGCAGTGATGGAAAAACAAAATAGTGAAATGGGCTAGGCATCGCGATGGCTCTTCAGTTTTATGGATCAGGCAGCTACCATTGTTTTTCTTGTATTAATGAGAAAGATACAATTTTCTCTTGGGACACCAACACTTGGTAAATGGAAATGAATTGCGAATCCGAGACCTTTAACTTGCAGGTTGGAGGCCTAACTACTTCAATGGTTCAAAAATCCATAGCTATTTACACAAAGCAAACCTTTTATTCCATTTCCACAATCAAACCAATTGTACTCTACAAGTCTCAAATACAAGTACTTAAATTGACCATATACATACACCAGATGCGTGTTATTGCAGAAAGTAACCCGATAAGAACAACACAAAGAAGAACAACAAGGTACCATAAATCAACACAGCCTTCTGCCCAGTGGTCAGAGAATTACCCCCAAACCCAAACTGCTGATTCTGAGCAAACCCAGCAATCTCCACACTCTTACTCTCAAAGAAGCTCTTCGCTGCCCCGCACGTCGGACACCTCCAGTCCTCCGGCAACTGCCCAAACGGCAGCCCCGGCGGAACCGGGTAACTGGGGTCCCCTGCAGCCTCATCATAGCGGTACCCACATGACCTGCATTCAAAGATTCCAGTGTTCAGTACCGCAAATTTCTCCTCCAGCCTCCGTTTATCAAAATTCTCTGATTCTGGCGAAATGGGTTGCTCTGAAACGGGCTGATCTGAAGAAAGTTTGTCTTCTTTGGATACATCAGTGGATTTGGGAGCGAGAATGAAGTGGGTTTGAGAGAGATTTTTGTGGGTATTGAGGGAAAAGGAAGAGAACGACAATTGGGGTCTGGGTTTAGGAGAGAGAGGGTTTCTGAAGTGGAAAGAGAAGGTGGGTCTGGTAGTGGCAGATGCCATTACTGGGTGGTTAGGAGCGAGAAAAATGGGAGGAAGAGATGAGGAGAGAGAGAGAGGGATGCATAACGTAGAGGGAAGAGCATATACCAAATTATGTGAGTTTCAGCTGTTGATTTGTTTTGGTAAGTCTGATGTAGAAGTGGAGATGTGTTGGATAAGGGTGAGTTGGATGGTGCTGAATCGTCGATGTATCATATGCTCTATGGTTTGTTTATTGCTGTTGGATCGACCTAGTACCTCATATTATAATCTAATTAATCAAATGTGACTATTACAGGATAAGTTATCATTACTCCTCCTTAATATAGCTATTATGTGGTAACTATCAACCCTCTTTAATGTAGTTGCTTCTTAGCGACCTACTAACTATTCTCAATGTAGCTTTGAATAAATGAAGCTACAAACTCATCTCTATCCGAGTGCCCCTTTTACAATTCTCAAAAGCCTCGTAATTTTTCTTTCTCCCTTCTCTTCTAAACCATTCACCTTATCTTTTATAACCGAGTTTTTAATCTAAATTTAAATCAAATTTCAAGTCCATTTGGGTAACATAAATTATCTTATCAAAGCCTCACCGAAATCAAATTCTAATCAAACACCATCCAAAACTTAACAATAACTAATTTTAAGATAACAATATCCTAACCTTTTTTATTATCCAATATAGATAAAGTCGATATAATACAAATACTAGTCTCTCCTCGTGCGCTGCATAGATGATGCTTATATTTTGATTAGTTTTAATTTATGCATTGTCATTATTTTGCCACAAGTTATCTTAATTTTTATTATATGTTATAATAGTTTTGCACTATAATAAAATTTTGACAATACCATCTTATTAGATTGTTAATGAACTCCTTAAGCACATTATAAAAGTAAAATGTTATGTAACTAAACAAAAATGTTGTATGCTGCAAGAAAAAAAAATGTCACGAGAAATAAACGCTTAGGGCATAGTTTGTTGTTAGTTGTGGCATTTTCATGTGCCCCCTTTTCATGTCGTGTAGCATTACTCTTAATTAAAATATGTAATGGTTTAGAATTGTTAGACTATAAATTAAAAGGCATTTGAAGGAGAAAAAAACTTGACAATAATAATATAAAAGATAGGTATATATATATATATATATTGGGGCGACCCACACACTAAAAGAATTAGTTAAGTTAAGAATTCTTCAAAAAGAGGTTTAAGAGGGAGAATTAAATTTCAAATCTTTTAGATTAAAATAATATTTTATCCCCTTATTTACCTTAAACGTCTAAAGCAAGAGTTTGGCGAGGAAGTATTATATCATGAGTAATATGTAATGTAACAAAAAAGAATTAATTGTCAAAGAACTGACAAAAACGAGTCACCTAATTCAAAGAACCCCTTTCTCTCTCTCTCTCTCTAACCCAAACAGAGAGAGAGAGAGTGGACCCCACATAAGAGAGGGTTCCAATCAGACCCAGTCCTACACGCATCCTTAACCCACTCCACATGCGCCCCCTTAACCTAACCCAATCCCCCTACTTTCTCTCTCCTCTTCTCTCCTTTCTCTCTCTTCCCCTCATGGCGTCCGCCGGCGGCGATCACACCCCTCCTCCTCCTCCTCCGCCGCTCTACAACCACCGCGACCTTGACCCTTACGAGGCCTGCGAACCCTTCAACGACGTCGTTGGCATCCCCGACGTTGACGACGACGATGACATTAACCACAACCCTAACCACGCCCCTTCCTCCGACTCCGATCCCGACGACGTCGACGCCTACTCCATCTCCTCCGCCGTCCCCACTCCCGCTGCTGGCACCGTTACTCTTGCCATTCCTGTCGCCATCCGTGATAACGGTGTCTCTGCGATCACTACGACGCCGTTTGAGCCCAAACGGCAGCGTTTCGACGAGCTGATCAGCGCTGAGAAGAAGCCGATTGATGATTCTAGGAAGTTGTTCCAGCGTTTATGGACTGATGAGGATGAGATCGAGCTTCTGCAAGGGTTTCTTGATTATACGGTCCAGCGAGGGACGGCGCCGTCGGGCCACTACGATACGACGGCGTTTTACGAGCAGATTAGGTCGAGGTTGCAGTTGGATTTCAATAAGAACCAATTGGTTGAGAAATTGCGGAGGTTGAAGAAGAAGTATCGGACTGTGGTGAGTAAGATGAGCTCAGGGAAAGACTTTGTCTTCAAATCACCACACGATCAGGCCACTTTCGAGATCTCCCGCAAAATCTGGAGCGATTGGGCTTCAAATCGCCCGGAATTCGATGAGGAAGATCACCAAAACCCTAACCCTAACCCTAATTTGAACTATCCGCCTCAGATCATCAACCTCAACAGCTCCAGTTACAAGCCTGGCGGCATTGCCAACTTCGATATCAACAGCTCTGAGTACAAGCCTGGCGCCATTGCTAACCTTGATATCAACAGCCCCGATAGGGCTGCAAAGTCGAGGAAGCGGTCTAGGCCGAAGTTGGAGGAGAAGTTGGTGATGAAAAATCTAAACTTTGGGGGCAGTGAGACACCACCGCCGCCACCACTGCTACCACCACCTGCAGCGGTTAACCCGTGTAGTACAGTGCCACAGTTGATAGAAGAGAGTGTCAAGAGCTGTGTCACGCCGTTGTTCAAGGAGTTCATGAATAGTTCAGCGAACGGGAATGGACATGGGGGCGGCGATGGGCCCCTCAAAGGGATCTCGACATTGACAACGAACGCGGTTCCCTTGAATTTTACTGGGTTGAATCTGGGGAGAAATGGGGAACCGATGGACGAGAAATGGAGAAAGCAGATGGTATTGGAACTGGAAGTGTATTCAAAGCGATTGGCTCTGGTGCAGGATCAGATTAACTCAGCACTGGACGAGTTGAGGTCGATCGGTAGTTGATGTAATCGTTTGAGGGGTTTTGGTTTTGCGATTGGAGTAGTAGTATTGCGTTTGCGATTTTTACCCCTAATCTGTTCGGCGTCTAATCTATATGGCTGATCACAAGTTTAGGTAATTTAACTATGGTGGATGGACTTCTTTTCATTTTTGTTTCCTCTTGTCATTTGACATGAAGAGTTGTTGAATAATGTGGATTCCTGATTGTAGATGACGCATAGTTCGTCGAGTGTACATAGAATCGATTGAATAGGATGAGGATGATTTACTCGAAAGTATGTGGAGCCGTTGTGTATAGTTTTCAGGTAGCTATATCCATGGCATAATGCTACTTCTCTAGTTCCTGTTTGCTATGTTTGTTATGTGTTGATCAGTCGATTACAAGATGACAAAGTTGAGACTATTGTGTATCGCTCATGTTGCTTGTTCTGTTCATCGTGTATCTATGGGAATTACTCGTGCGAGATGTAGAGAAACGAGGATTCGGTTGAATAACTCCACGTGTTGAGAACTTCACATGTGAGTATCATTTAAATATCACACATTGGAGTCGTGAGATAAAAGAGATCAACATATAAGTTTAGTGGGCCTACTCCCTTAATTCCAATTGGATTCACGATGGAGCCTTCCTTGGGCTTATATATGGGTATCACATATCCCAACTTCATTGGTCAAGCTTAAAGTGCGGTAAAATTTTACACTGAAGTTGCTCTCATAGAGATACGTGCGGGGATCAATGTACAGGGTCAGAGGATCTTACTTTATCCAATTTTGTGTGCTTTGGTACATATTTCCTTTTTCATGGAGGTATAAGAAATACAGGGCTAACATATGTTATCCTTTACCCAACTAATCTACAGGAGTTACGGATTCTGATGGCCCCCCCCCATCAGTTGTCAGGGAATTAAGAGGTCTTGATCGCTCTTGTATATTTACAGAACTGCAGAATCTTCAAATCGTTCTCATTTTGTCGTATGGAGTTTCAACTTTGATAGTTTTTACCACGAGGAATTGTGCGGTATCAATTTTCTAGTAGGACTTGCTTCTCTGATATGATTGACTATTGATTTAGCGAAGAGAGGCTGATTCTGTGTCAAATTCGAGCGAAGTTTTAGGGTTCTAGTGGGTTGAAGATCAGTATTTTTGTCATATAGTAGCTCAGCACGGTAAGTAAGCATTGTTAAGGAACTTAAACCTAAAACCTTTTGTCTTTGAACCTCAACTGTAGTAATGTTCTCGCCAACTAACCACCGTCTCATATATCGTATCACAGTATATCTGTATTCAATCTATTCAAATATTCCATGTGATGTAGATTACCATAATTTGCAGAAACTGTTGCGCATGTCATTAGTAATGTGCAGCACGACTCTAAAAAGTGCAAGTTGGGGGTAGGCGGGCTTCAAGTTGTGGATTGAAGTCATCATGAACAGTGTAATCCGCATCATATCTGACTCATCCATCCTAACTGTTATATAGAATTTGTGGTGTTTTGCTTCTGATTTCTTCTTGTCCAATAATGCAAAACTAGTTTTCCTTTAGGCTAGGGTTGGTTTGACCTCTGGGATTTGTGGACTCTTGTTTGCCCTTTTTCCTATTTCCAGCAGCAGCCACCCGTATTCATGTAATCTAGACGCAATTTTTCCTCTATGTATTTGAAATTAGGCGAGTCAACTGACCGAATGTTTAATGAACTGCTTATATTAAAATTTGATTAGGGCTTGTTATGTTCATTTTGGCGCTAGTATGCTTGCTGAGTTAACAAGTCGTGTCCCAACGAGGGGGTGTTTGACTACCTAATGTTAGTTGTTAAGAACTCGTTAATAGCTTGTTAAGAATCAAATGTCTCGTTATTAGCTCAAAAATGGATCTATGACAACTCAATAGTAGCTTTAGTAGACAACGAGCTCGACTTAGCTGTAAGCTTGACTCAATAGCAAACGCGTCTTGGTAATGAGCTCGATTAAGCTCAGTGGCGAGCTCGACATGGCTTAATTAGACTAACAAGTAGAGTTAAAACAAACTGATATCTTATTTGACTGTGTTGGGAAAAAGCATCAAAACTTCAGGTCAAGCTCAAACACGCTAAAGCTTATATGGTACTCGATTCAAACAAGAGGATGCCTGGTTGATTGTGACTGATTTGGCATCTTACTATGCGTTGTGCCTAAAACCTTTCGTGGTTGGGGGTTTGAAGCATCGTTGTATTGTATTATGTTGAACAAATATTATCAAATCATAGGCCTTGCTCATTCATCAAGCTTAATTATATTATTGTTATACTTTGGGAGTCTCGCCAATTCAAAAACTAGTGTTGAAAAGCTGAATCTTCTTTACCAAATCAGACTAAGTGGCATGATTTCATTGGAAGCCGGGAAAATTCTGCATAGATTTTTTTGTCCCATCTCATGATATCTTTTCCTTGCAATCACATATAAAATACTTTACCCCATATTTGGCAACAGAGTAAAAAGGAGTAAAAAAGGTAAGGATTACAATCCCCTGCTGTTTTTGAAGGGTGAAGTAACTCTCTTTGCTTGCGCGGGGAGGGGGGTAACTTTTTAAAAAAATTATCTTTATTTTCACCATAACTCTTTGTGTTCTTATCTTATTGTCTAATTGTCAAATAAGGATAATTTATTTATTCTTCTTTACCCTTATCCCTCTTTATTGAGCATATCTGAACAATGACAAGATAATATGTTATCGAATAGTGACATCAGGTAGGCCTGTTAAGCCTCCAAGCAATCCAATGAGTTGCTAGAGACTCCTAATTCATCAAGGGACCTTTTTGAAATTTTTTTTGAAAGATTAGGAGATACAATACTACCCAAAGGGCCACAACATCTAGGAAACGCAATAAAAGAGGTTTGAACCCAAAACCTCATGCTTGAGGGGGGAATAGCCTAACGATTACACCAAACTCAATTACATTTCCTCCTTTTTATGAATTTATTTTTGCCACATAACATCAGCCATAATTGGAGGAACAACACCTAAATATTATACATTATATAATAAAAATGGCTCATATATTAATTGGTTTTATACTATAAAGTGAAATATTGAAAGTGCAGTTAAGCCAAGATGAACACGTCCATAGCCAAAAAGGACCCACCAATCAAAACTTATTTGGACATCGTATACCTATAATAATATCAAGTAGAAAAGGGGAAAGAATACAAACCCAAAAAGTCTCACAAACACACAACGAGTTTCATTCTCTTGTTACCCAATTAGTACGAAAAGAAGCGTGTAATGCACTATATCTTCCCTTCTTCGCCTCTTTACGTACAAGCATTTCAAACGTCTCTGCTTTCCTCTTAAATCATTTTATATATAGGTCTGAAAATTCTAATTCTGGAACCTGTCTTTGTCCTCGGACTTCATTCCCACCCCGAAAAGCCAGTGTATGATGCATTGTAAACATATATGTACAGATAATGACATAAAATACTTACATATACTAGCAAGTATTAAAATAAGTGGATTATCCAAGGTGCACATAAGTTGATCCTAACACTTACATAAGTTGATCCTAACACTTCCATAAACTTGATTTGAGCCTCTAAAATCTTAGGACCATGGTCCTTGATCACGGCTGACTAGAGCTACACTTACCCAAATTAGAACAAGTGAATATTGATCAGAAGTCAAAGAACAAAGGTAAAACAGGCACAGGTGCAAGCAGTGCTGTAAATCTTACAGCTGATATTCAAGCAGGTTGAGAGTCTAACCAGTCTTTAGTGATGTAGCTAGATTTACTAGACTTCGCGCTGACGATCGATAACCAAAGATAAGATGCAAAGTTGAATTTTCACGGAGATCATAAACTAACTCAAGTGAAGAATACTTATTACAAGGAGGAGATCAAATGCTACCTTTTTTGGTATATTTTTGCCACATACATATTTTAATTCATGAATCTAGGCTCTGCATGAATTTAGCAATAAGTGTGGATCAAGAAAATGTAATACATGAACTTAAGATATATGTATTCAATGAGTCCAATACTAAATAAGGTATGAACCAAGAATGGTAATGGAATAACTTTGAATCAGTAAAGAACACAATTTTGTTGATTAATTTGCAGAGAAATGTTCGGTAGAGTGGAGTCTTTGGGGTACTTTATTGTCAGGATGAAAAAGACAGGTATATCAGTACATGGGGAACTTAGCCCTGGTGTTTTCAAACACTTGTTCCGCAATTATGGCTTCATTACCATCAGCTCTTTTGATCTCCAGGTTAGCTTTCTGGTACACACCTGTGCCTCTTATTGCATCTGCTATAAAATCATCGAACCCAATCGCTATAGCTGCTTCAGCCTTCGCCCCATAAACCAATCTCTGTAAAATACATTGATCATGTCATCATGATCAACGTCAAAAGATAAAACAACAACAATCTGGGCCTTTTCTTTTGCTACTTGCGGTTGAATACATAGAGTATTTTACCTATCAACTTAAGCTTTTAAGGTAGCTGGTTTCTGGATATGGTATCAAAGCCTTTTTGATCGAAAGGTCATGAATTCGAATCCTACCATTCCCCACTCTTAATATCAACATAATTTAACCAAAAGGTATAAAACATATATGTGCATTATCCACGCTTTTAAGCCTAATGGCCATTCACATGAGGGAGCAATGTAAGAGTGTAAAACTACTCTTGAGCCTTACCAATCGGCTTAAACTTCTGAAATAGTTGATTCCTTAACAGACACATCACTCTATGCTATCATGAAGCGTATAAACCAGACTTTTGCTAGGTTCCAATAGAACTTCTTTTTTTCTTTTTTTGGGTCAGAATATATAGAAAAAATTGACAGGATGAGAACTTTGTACCTTGATTCTAGAGAGATGGATGGCACCGAAGCACATTGGACATGGCTCACAAGAGGCATATATTTCACAATCTGACAGCTCGATTTTGTTAAGCTTCTTGCATGCCTGAAGGGCATTGTCAGTTCAGTTAGATTTAAGCACCTGCAATTTGCAGCCTCGGGGAAGAAAGAGGAGGGGGGGGGGGGGGGGGGGGGGGGGGTGGGTTGTTCGGGGAGATCAGTCACTCGGTAAAGAGTACAGCAAGAAGCAGCACAAAAAAACAAGAGCAGGACAACACAAAAGTGAAAAGGGAAACAGACAGAGATATTCCCATGGTTACACTTACATGTACAGAAAAGAAAGCCAATAATCAAGTTAACATAAGAATTACATAGTGTTTTACTGCTCTTTCTCAGCAATACTGATCAAAACAATGAGCATATTGCTTGTCTTCATGCTTCAATTGTCAATCACTTCGATAATTTGATGGACATGAAGGTAATCGTTAAATTCAGGATTGAACTAATTTTTTATGATAGATGGGTAAGGCGGAAGAATTAGCGTGTTGTATCCTTTTCTTGGCGGTCGTGTGGGTGATATGGACCACAAGAAATAGGGTTGTTTTTAAAAATGAATCTTGGTGTATGGAGGACCTATTTTGAAGTATCACAATGAGACTTGTTTTTTGGGTTAGTATGCGGTGCAACAAATTCCCAAACAAGCCCGAGGAGGCAGCCCAATGCATTCACCGTATTAAGTCATGGTCTAATTGTTGACAGAGGGGGATGCTGGCAGTTAAAGGCAGTGGCAGTGCTAAAGGACCAAACGCCAGTTCAAGACCTGTTGTTCGCTTTAATTTGTATTCTGTTTTCCTTCGGTTGTGATTGATTGGTCGAGCATGTTTGGGGATCTTCCCCCATCTATCGAAAAAAAAACTCTAGAAAGCATGCAACAACAACAACAACAACAGGGCCAGTGCCACAAGAGCTCCCGTGTAAGCAGGGTATGGGAGGGGTAGGATGTACGCAGCCTTACCCTATCAGGGGGATACCCTAATGAGAGGCTGTTTCTGAGGACCCCTATCCTGAAAAGCAAGAGGGCATAAAAAGCACGGAGAGCATGACAAGTATGGAAGCATCTAAGCAAGAGCAAAACGTGAAAGCAACCAAGCATCTATGGAAGAGAGCCTACCTAACAACAACCTGCAAGCATATAAGTGGTGTAAGCAACAAGAAGCAAGGCAGAACTGCGTATAAACAGACAGGCACGCAAGAAGCCTGGTGGCGCTAGTACTAGCCTAGAAGTGCTCGACATTCCTACCCCGCTATATCTGTTACCCCTATACTAATCTTCCACTGAGCTCTATCTAGGGCCATTTCTTCACTAAGGTTGAAATAGGCGAGATCCTGTCGAATTGCTTCCATCCAACTCTTCTTTGTTGGTTGGCATCTTCGTCTCTTTCCGTCTGTAATATGGAGTTGTTCGCATCTCCTGACAGGTGTAGTGTTCGGTCTCCTCCTAACATACCCAAACCACCTCAAACGTTGCTCCCGCAGCTTATCCTAGATTAGGGCCACGCCTAATTTACTTCTTATGACTTCATTCCTGATTCTATCGTTCCTTGTGTGTCCACACATCCATCTCAACATCCTCATTTCTGCTACCTTCATCTTCTGCGTGTGATGTTGCTTAACTGGCCAGCACTCTGCCCCGTAAGATATAGCCGGTCTCACTACCGTCTTATAGTATTTTCCCTTTAACTCGAGCGGGAACTTCCTATCACACAGTACCGCCGAGGCCATCCTCTGTTTATGCCAACCCACTTTAATCCTGTTGTTAACTTCTGCGTCCACTTCGCCGTCTTGTTGCACCATGGAACCCAAGTATTTAAAGCACGCATTTTTCCCAAAATTGCAGTATGCACTCTAATCTAATCTTGACATCTTCGGTACTTGGCATGGTAGATACACAGAACTTGAGTTCCATATACTCGGTTTTAGATCTACTAAGTACTCTAGAAGCATGCATTTTTCCCGAAATTGCTGCCATTGCCACATGATGAACATAAACATGATCACAACTTGACCTTAAAGAGTAAAAACACTGGCATTTGTGCTTTTTAAGACCCTACAGCTGAATCAACGCCTACGACTCAATACCTAGTTCAATCATGCTAAACCCAACTCTATAAAATAGAATCACTACATAGGACGGATGAGTCAACTTACAACATCAGATAAAAATAATCATGTCTGCAGATCTTGAGCAACCTGTAATGCTAGTAAACATTCTGGGAAGCCATTCAAATATACAATAGGAAACCAACCATGCATGCTAAATTAGGAAAAATATGATTTGGAAGGACGTATATCCGTAAATAACATATGAACTTCGGCAATATGTGTAGAACTTGAATTTGCATTCACAAATTCATAGATGGTGCTCAAATGTTATATTTCCACAACCATGACATGGATCTCCGAACTGAGTTCTTTGTGAAGCAACCGCACCCCCCCCCCCCCCCCCTCTCTCCCCAAGAAAAAAAGTTAGAAAGAAGAAAGCAAATTGTATTAAGAAGAACTTTAAAAGTTTATTAGGTGAGATAAATTGCCTATTTTAACAAATTTACAAAGCAACAAAAAAGTTCTCTTAAATCAAACAAACAGATCAAAAGAAGTAAAAGTCAGCAAATTCCTTAATCAAACCTCTCTTATAGCAGTAACCTCAGCATGTGCAGTTGGGTCAGTGCTATTCAAAACCATGTTGTGACAGCTAACAACTATTTCATCATTTTGAACAACAACTGCACCAAACGGTCCCCCATGTCCACTTTCAACCCCTTTATAAGCTTCTTCAACTGCCTTTCCCAAGAATTTGTGGTCTCTATCCTGTACAGCTGGTTATGCAGTCACCGAATAAGCGAAGGAAACAACGGAATTTCCAGAAACCATGAATGAACTTAACATATTTAGGATACTATTCAATGGGGATGACGGAGAGCGAGAGGGTGGATCCTGGGCTACTCATTTGGTTGCTGACATTATACCTCTTCCACCTGACATCACCCCTTTCCCCCTCTTTAACCGAATATGAGGTTCATAATCCATCCTCTCACTCTCACCCTCTTATAAGAGTCAACCCCGCTGTTCAATTTCATACTAGATATAATTAAATCATTGACATGCAGTTCATAGTGAGATTTAGAAGTACCTTCTTGATGACCAGCGAATGCAGAAGCCACAGAAATGGTTCCGTCTTTAGCCTCAACAACTGACAAGAACAAAGGTCAAAATAACATTTAAGAAAAATGGAAATTGGGTTGAGCAAACAGATTCAAATGGATGAAATGCAAGTCATGTTGGAACTTAAAATAGGATCAAATCAGTACGGACATGCAATTTGCTTATTTGCTTTTTAGGGTTGGGGGTCCTTCGGAAACAACCTCTCTTTAGGGTTGCGCCACGTAGGGATAAGGCTTTGTATATCTCACCTTCCCCAGACCCTACCATGGCGGGAGCCCTTTAGGCACTGCATTTCTTGCTGTTGTTGGACATTGATTGCAGTTTATAAAAGATCAAGGCTTGGTTGATATTGTTTAGAGAAGTAACAATGCATGAGATCACCCACTTAGCTATTTGATGGAAAATGAAACCAAAAGATTGATAATTTGATACTGATCATCAATTTCAGTCAGTAATGGCATAATTAAGACGGTAACATCAAATATTCAGATGAAGCACATGATCTCATGATTCTCATTGAGCATTACATTAGGGTAAATTTTGGGGGATCCAATCTAGAATTCAACGGTTCAAACTGTCAAAATTAGATAAATATTTCAAACAAAAACTACAACTAAGCGCAAATAATCACTAACACAAAAGTAAATACAAGATCCAATTCCGATAGACCCATCAACAAAAGAAACCATATTCCTGAAACTTACCATTAGCATCTCCCATGATGGACATCGGGTCGTCCAATCAATGAATCTAACAGATGGGTATTCAAGAACTGCGCTGAAATCTTTAAAAAAGCGAAATTTTCAGTCGAAATTGAGCAGAGACAGAAAGGGAGACAGAGAAGGGAGAAAGAGAAACTGGTCCACAAACTGACAATATTTTATACTGCAAATTAGAGAGATAAAGTGGGGGCGAAAACAAAAACAGGAATCTTCTCAGCAATTAGTATTTTCAGTTTTCCTTTTTTTTGGGGGGTACTTCCTGCAACTCCAAGAAAGTGTAAATGGCAGAAATATACGCAATCGCGAGTATAAAATTATTCATAAATCTTCATGTATTAGCTTGAATTTTTAAAATAATAGTAAAAAAAAATACAGAGGAAAGACAGAAATGGAGGAAGAGTAGCGTAAAACAATGGTGGAAGCTTACGGTGCTTTTTGTTGGCAGCTACCTTGTGGTTGTGGATTTGATATAATAATAAAGAAGGGAAAAAGGGCGTTGAAGGAAGTGACAAAGAAATTGATGCATACATTAAATATAATATAAGCTTCTTTACGTCATTATTATTATAATTGTTTTAAGATGTTGAGGTAATCTATAACAAAAGTAGCAACATATCCAATATTGTAAGGATTTTCGCGTAAGCCGGGTCTGGGAGGGATGGTTGTACGCAATCTTACCCATCAGGGTGTAACCCTATCGAGAGGCTGTTTCCGAGAACCACCAACCTGACAGGATTGACAACACAAAGACTTCTCAGGAGGTCACTTATCCTGGTACTACTCTCGCCCAAGCACGCTTAACTTCATAGTTCTAATAGGATTAGATGCCTTAGTGCTTGGTAAATGAATCCTGGTAATCTATTTTTATCATTATTGTTCGGGTATAAAACCATTCATACGCCTTCACCTATCATCTTAAGCTTTTGGGATAATTAATTTCTTGACATGGTAGTTGAGCCTTGTTGGCCAAGAGGTCACGAGTTCGAATTATAACAACCCCTACTTTAATTACTAATATATTTCAAGGATAAGGTATGAGAGGTTCTGTGCGTCATCCGTGCTTCAAGCCCAATGGATATTTGCCTTATTAAAGCTTGAGTTGAGCCAAGCTCTTATCGAGCTTTTTAAATCTTTGTTTGAGCTCGGTTTGATAAGATTGTAATGTGTTCGATGCTCAGCTTGTTATCCAGCCGAATCGAGCTCATAGTTGAGCTAAACTTGCTATCGAGTTAAACTCCCTATCTAACTGAGCTATTCGGGTCATTATCAAGCCATTATCGAATAATTCTTTAGCTAATACCTAGCATTTAGCAAGCTTTTAACGATTTTTAAAAAAAAAAAAAAAAACCCCAAAAGTCTGAAACTCGAGAAACATCTTTCACCCATGAAGACATCACCGATTTAAAAAAATACCCATTGAATAAAAAATAGAATTATTTGCACCAAATGTCCCTATACTTTGTTTATTATATCAATTTAGTCTTTGTACTTTTAATTGTATCAATTTAGTTTATTTACTATTTACATCTTGTCATTATAGTCCTATGATCAAATTAAAGTCGAGTTAATGATGTAATTTTTAACGGAACAATCATGTTAGATGTAAATAATTCACTACAAATCCAACCATTGACTCAATTTAACTGAACTTATTGTCGAACCATTAAAATTTTCATAAAATAAATTTAACTATAGGGACCAAATTGACGCATTATAAATAGCAGATAAACTAAATTGATACAATTAAAAGTATAATGACTAAATTGACAACAATGAATAAAATATTGGGACAACAACAACAACAACAACAACATATATACCAAATGCTCCAATGGCTCCCGTCTAAGCAGGGTCTGGGCGGCGAATATACGCAGCTTTTCCCCTTCAGGGTATTACCCCTGAAGAGAGGCTGCTTCCGAGTGCCCCAAACATGAGGGTGAGGACTTCTTAGGAGGTCACCCATCCTGGTACTGCTTTAGTCCAAGGGAGCTTAACTTTAAAATTCTAATAAAATCCCATAACGACGTGTTGGTACCCTCTTTGTTGGATAAAATATGGGGACAATTGGAATTTTTTACCAAACTGGCACACTTTTAAAAAAAATTTACCAAAATGGCACAGTTTTAAAAATATTTATCAAATTGGCACACTTTATTGTAGTAGTATCAACGTACGCCGTTTTAAACGGCGTACGTTGATAATTTTTTTTTTTTTCAAATGGGGGGATGCCGTTTGAAATGGCGTCCCCCCATCCAATTTTTTTTTTAATTTTAATATTATTAATATTTTTTATTTTTTAAAAATGGGTTAGATATGGGTACTCAAAATTTTTTTAGGTACTCTTACTTCTTTATAATGTGTGTCAACACATAAATTATGTATGTCGACACACACTTAACGTACTCAAAATTACTACTTAAGTACTCAAAATTCTTTTAGGTACTCTTACTTCTTTATGGTGTGTGTCGACACACACTTAACGTACTCAAAATTACCACAAATACTCAAAATCACTACCCAACTACTCAAGTTTTTTTTTTGTTACTCTTATTTTCTTTATAGTGTGTGTTGACATATAAATTATGTGTGTTGACACACATTTTACGTACTCAAATTCACCACCAATGTACTTAAAATCACTACCTAAATACTTAAAATTCTTTTAGGTATTCGTATGTCTTTATGGTGTGTGTCGGCATATATTTAACATACTTAAATTCACCACCAATGTACTTAAAATCACTACCTAAGTACTCAAAATTCTTTTAGGTACTCTTATATTGGTGCTGAATTTGAGTACGTTAAATGTGTGTCAACACATATTATAAAAAAGTAAGAGTACATAAAAGATTTTGAGTACTTAAATATTAATTTTAAATATCCTTATTTAATCCATCTAAAAAAATAAATATTAGTAATAATATTAAAATTAAAAAAAAAAAAAGATTGGATGGGGGGACGCCGTTTCAAACGGCGTACGTTGATACTGCTACAGTAAAGTGTGCCAATTTGATAAATATTTTTAAAACTATACTATTTTAATAATTTTTTTTAAAAAGTGTGCCAGTTTGATAATTTATTCGGACAATTGGCCAAATAAATCACCCTAAAAAATGGAAGCCAAATTTTCAGATGTCACATGCAAGTGAAGCAAATCACGTGCCAAATCTACAACATCAAAAAGAGCGCATCAAGCAAAAAATTTGAGGATGAGGATCGTTTTCACTTAATCCGGCATCTGCTTGGGCACTGCTCCTCCATGATTTTGCATATTCAGATATTCTCATCTCTTTCGCCCCCAAATATCTCACACATTTAAACCCTAATTTCCCACTTCTGTTTATCTGTGAAAGTCTGAGCAAAATTACATAGAATTATCGCTATTTGTACATGGCTAATACTTTGTTACTTGAATCCAGCTCATTTCTGCTGCACCCCAAGTTTTCATCCCTTCAATCCAACCCTCTCCTCTTTCAACCCTTTATAATTCGATTACCCTCCATTAGAACCCCACTTTCCTTCAGACCCATCAAATTCTCCTCCAGATGCAGCGCAAGAACCCTAAAAATCTCCCAAAATGAACTGGAAACTGAAGCAAAGAATGTGGGTTCAGACCCATTTAGGGTTGCGTTTGATGCAATCTCTAAAGTATTCAAGGCTCTAAAGAAGCCCGCAATTACGATTTTACTGATGGGTTTGTTGTTAATGTACGACCCAAATTGCTCATTGGCCGCCTCCGGCGGGCGCGTGGGCGGCAGGGCGTTTTCTTCTTCGTCTCGGTCATCGTCATCGCTTTCGGGTTCGAGGGGTTACACGGTTAGGCCGTCGAATCCGGGGTTTTCTTACTCGGTGCCGTACTATGCGCCGTCCCCTTTCGGTGGTGGTGGTGGGTTTTACTTTGGGCCGGCGGTGGGTGTTGGGGTCGGAGCCGGGTCGAGCTTGTTTTTGATCATGATGGGTTTTGCGGCTTTTATTTTGGTTTCTGGGTTCCTTTCAGATAGATCTGAAGGGGATGTTTTGACTGCAAGTGACAGAACTAGTGTGCTTAAGCTTCAGGTATTATGGGGAATTTTGTTTTTTATTTGCTTTTGTGGGTTTTGAATTTGATGTTTGTCGTTTGCTGGTTACAGTTTTGTTGTATGAATTTCAAGTTACTTGTGAAGGAAACAAATTTATGGATTTAAGCCAGGGGTGATTTTTGTAATTTTCATGTGATCTCTTAGGAAGTCCTCACCCTCAAGTTGGGGGCACTGGGAAACAGCCTCTTTTCAGGTTAACACCTTGAAGGGGGGAAGGCTGCGTACATCTGCCTCCCAGACCCTGTGTAGGCGGGAGCCCTTGAGGCACTGGGTATGTTCTTCTCATGTGAACTTACATGGTTTAAGGAAGAAAGAAAAGACTTTTTTGGCCATTCGAGAATGCCTTTCTTTGTGTTGATTACTTGCCAAAAAAAAAAGTGTTGATTTCTTTTCACCTTTGCTATGAACTCTTTATTTTTTCAAAAATGCTGCAAGTCATGGAAATGGCACGAGAAGAAGGGTGCTATGAAGCAATTTGTCGTTAACTACAAACTATTCCCTAGTGGTGCCATTTTTGTGCGCGCTATTCTCGTGACGTGTATCATTACTCGTCTTTTTTCTAACTAAACTCATTAGGGAATCACAGGCTTTTAGGGACCTGAAATTCTAGGAAACTTAAATCGGGAGTTACTTACTTTTGTGCTCCTTAATGTTTGTAAGTTTGTTTAAATTGACCTCATTTTTTTAATTCAAAAGTGGCTCTAACGTTTATAAGTTTGTTTAACTTGGTCCCTTATCCCTTTTTTGTTTAAAATAGTCTCTCATATTTTATTGCATCATAAAATTGGTCCCCTTATATAGTGTCTAATTGTAAAATTAAACTTTTAGAGAACAATTTTGTCATAAATTAAACAAGAGGGACTATTTTAAACAAAAAAAAAAAAAAAAAAAAAAAAATATATATATATATATATATATATATATATATATATATATATATATCTAAGAAACCAATTTGAACAGACTTACAAATATTATGGACTATTTTGAATAAAGAAAAAGATAAAAGACGAATTTGATATGCCAAGTATGAAAGATGGTATAATAGCAATACTGCCATCACTGTACTTATACAAGCTCTTGGCATTATGTGTTGGAAAATTGAGTTGTTTTGTGCCGCTGTTTCTATTTTTAGCTTAATGTGAGGGCTTGGAGCTTTGTGTACTAAAGAATGTAACTTAGCGGGAAACTGGGTTTTCAGCTAAAGAATCCTTTGCAATTTAGTTGCCCTAGTAGTTGTGCATCTATTTTCAGTTATCACTTCTATATCATCCAATTAGTGGTGCTAATGCTTAAAGTAGCATTAGAAGTAGGATATTTATTTTCATATCTTATCGTTTGAAGAATGGAAGTGAAGACGAAGAACAGAGATCAATGGTTTTTATCTTTCATGTAGTAGGTTTTGATTACTTTTGTTTCAGATGGTGAAGTTTCTTTTGTATCCACTTTGCAGGTTGGACTTTTAGGCATGGCGAGATCACTTCAAAGAGATCTTAATCGGATTGCTGATGTGGCAGATACGTCCACCCCCGAGGGTCTAAGCTATGTCTTGACAGGTAAGCTTTTGCCAGATTTGCTCACTTTCAAGATTGCTTCTTGCCTGCATATGGTAAAATCTGCTGTAGGATTGCTAAACGCGCATCCTCATTCGTCGTTGCTTTTTTTGGTCTTTTCTTTTGGATCCAAGTTCCTGTTTATGTCTTCTGTAGTCCACTTCCATTGATCCTCATCTCATTTCTAGCTGATATCATTTCCTAATTTGAGGGTCTATCTTCGGAAATTGTACTTTTACTGTGCAATAACGTTCTTGGTTTTATTTCGAATCCATGTTCTCTTTTCCGTGGTACTCTGCTTAGATTGATCTTTGTCTCCTATTTTACTGATTTTTTCCTTGATTTTGGAAACAATTTTCATGTGCTATTTAACTGGTCTCTTTCCTAAATGTGGTAAGTGAAGTATTTCTCCCATTTAGGAATCCCGAGAACCCATGTATCACAGTGCTTGTGATCTTAGGTTTACAAGGAGAATGGATTTCTTTGTATTGATTCACAAACTTGTAGGTAAGATGAGTTTATGGTACACTTGGAGCCGGAGGGAAATCTGGATTCAGTTTATTGTATTTGTGTTAGGGGCTGTCTCGACGTTTGAATTGAAGCACCCTAATGAGGAATGCATTTTGTGTGTTTGCAGAAACAACCTTGGCTTTACTTCGGCATCCCGACTATTGCATCTCTGCATATTCATCTGTAAGTTGGACTAACTTTTGGAATTTTTTGTATACTTTCTTGTTTATTGGATCTGGACAGAAGAAAAGTTATTTTCAATGAATAGTAGTTGCATGTCTTAAAATTTGTTTGTCTTGTGATAGAAATTTAGGATTCATTGGTCTCCCTGTGGCCTGTGATGCCATTTGCTATTTTGAGTCAAGACTGATCTTTCATCTAACATATCTTTCGCCTCGAGAGTTTCTATTGAATTTGGGTATTACAAATGTTATGTCATGGCACTGCATTGCCTGGGAAATTTTGTTTTGTTCTACTATTCTTATCTCTCGTGTTGCTTGGGGATCTCAATTTTTACCTTTGTATACGATTGCATATACATTTTTCTCTTCCTAAATTCACCAAAGCTTTTCTCTGGGCATGGTGCTGTTCCCTTTGACAGTCTCGGACTCTGATTGAAACTAAAGAAAGGGAGAAATATGATTTCGATACCTCCAAAAATATCTGCTTCTCTCACCAAAAGAGCACACAGTTGATCATTTAACCTTGCACTGCTGTAAGTAACCAGCTGACTTTCCAAAGGTGGGTCTTTGGAACCTGGTGATTGGCTATTTTAGAGACACGTGATACTCGCATATGAATTTGTTATACTATAGTCTGTGCTTGCAGCTTTAAGTTCGTGAATATGTAGTTTCCATATTTATTATTATGCAACATAGGAGTGTAAATGAGCCAAGCTAACTTGTCATAAAGCTCGAAAGGCTTTGCTCGTTTCAAGCCCAAGCCAACATGCTCTTTTAGCTCAAGTCGAGCTTGAGCCTAGTAAAGCTTGAGCTTGTAGCCTCACAAGCCTAAACGAGCCTATCTTGATAAAATATACTAGGCTAAATATGCCTAATCGATTCCAGTTTGAGCCAAATGAACCAAGCTTGAGCCTGACAAGCCTAGGTCGAGTTTATATGAGCCTAAATAAGGTGAACTTAGTTTGGTGCTCGCGGAAGTGGGGTTGAGCTCGAGCTTGAAATTTCCAAGCGTAACAAGCATTGAACCGAGCTAAATGTTGACGGTTGTAGGCTCGGCTGGGCTCGTATACGCCCCTAACCCCCCTGCCCCCCACCCAATTCAGTCTTGAAACTTAAGGTGTTCTTCTCCCTCCCTCTCTTTCTCAGTTCTGCAAAGATAGCGTTAGAATTCATTGAACGCGTTTTCTCTATATTCTTTAGGCTGATGTGAAAAGGAGCATTGAGGAGGGAGAAAAGAGGTTTAATCAACTTTCTATTGAAGAACGAGGGAAATTTGACGAAGAGACACTTGTCAATGTCAACAACATCAAGAAGCAAAGCTCATCCACCCTGAGATCCACTGGATTTAGCAATGAGTACATTGTGGTAAGATACACTATCAAATAAATGTTAAATATAACTTGGCTATGTTGTTTAAGAAAGTCGTATGGAACTCCTAAAATGCTAACTTTTCATACTCAAAAACACAATTCGACATTTCAAATTTGCATTTCAAATGGAAACGTGATATAAATAATCGTTGGATCATTTTGATAAGAAGATATTTATCAAATGATTTGTTGGTTAATTATAAAATCTGATGCAAAGGATGATTGAATCCTATGAACTTATTGGAGGCAATTTTCTTGATCTTATTTATTGGAGTACTAAATTTTTTTTTTTATGGCTTGGTATAGAAGTTGTTCTAATATGTTATGCTCTAACAATAAATTGATGCCATTTGATTAATTTTTTTTTTGTATATCTCATATATAGCAATATAAACTCATCTTCCACTATTGCAGATTACAATATTGGTTGCTGCAGAAGGAGTTCATAAATTGCCCACCATCAATGGCAGTGGTGACTTGAAAGAAGCTTTGCAAAGGCTTGGCTCTATCCCTTCTAGTAAAACTATGGTAATTATCCCAAAATGTTCTCTATCCTAACTTGCATAGACTATGAAGATGCCAAAGCAAGCTAGAAAATAAATAGGCCATTAGCAAAACACATTCTCATTGATTTGTTTTGTCGAGGAATTAACTATCTCAAAAGCTTGAGCTAATTGATAAAGACCCATGAATGATTCTATACTTCGACATGTGAATGCCCATTTGGTTTAAAGTGTGGATAGTGTATATGTCCATCTTATACCCGTGCTGAAATTATATTAATATTGAGAGTAGGGTTGTTGGACTTTGAACTCGTAATCTCTCGATCAATATGATGCTATTACTATATTAAGGAACTAATTGCACCAAAACTTAAAATTCAGGAATTGTTTTAAACAGTTTTAATTTTCTCTCTCTCAGACTTGGCTGTATCTCCTAATCTTTATGATTGTAAATGCAGGCGGTTGAAGTACTATGGACGCCACAGAGCGAGAACGATACCTTGTCAGAGAGGGAATTGCTGCAAGATTACCCACTTTTGAGGCCTCTGTAAGAATAGATCTGCGGTTGCCATCGATCTGTATATATACATATACAAGTACACGCATCAAATTTTGTGCTTTTATTTTCCTGACCCTTTGTTCTATGTGGCCACTGTAAAAGAATTTGGATGTACCCTTCATAATAATCAATACCAGATATTTTCTATGATGGTCTGCTAAGAAATTTGCGTTTCTTTGGGAATATTGAAATTGCATTCTGCTAAAACAGCAGAATTTGTCCAGGAATATAAAGCACAAACCAAATACCATATAATTCCACATAGCTAAATACTTAAAAATGTTATTTTTATGTAGCATTTTCGTAAATATGCTTTTAATTAGGGTATATTTGTTGGTAAAAGTACTACTTTTCAATTTTTGCTTAAAAATAAAAAAAGCCTTTTCTTCTAGTTAAAAGGACTTTTGTTTTGAGGCTAAACGTCCTCAAATTCTGTAATATGTTTTTTCTTTTAGAAGCACCTTTTTTCAAAAGAAGATCAGTCAAATAAGCCTATAGTACATAGAACGAACGAACATAAGAAATCGTACTAAAAATCAGAGTTGACGTGAGACTCCTTAACTTGACTAGTGCATCACCCTTTTTTGGGAACACGAGTGCATCACGTTTAGTGTTGGCAATTCAATGTAGCAAGGAGAAAGGACTGTATTTTAACCACTTTAAACTAAGACCCACCACCTTTTTCATTAAAGTTTAAAATATTTGTCAAAAATCAATTCTGGTGGGAGTCTTATATAATTATTAAAGGAAAAAAGGTTATCATCCTCATCTTGATCGATTTTATTGTTGGCATACAAAGTTGGAGGGCATGCAAAAACTTACCAACTCTTCTCATCCTCCAGCTTGGACTGACCTACCCAACATATTAAATAAAGAAAAAATCATTTTTCAAAAATGATTTTTGTTTTAATTTTCCGTTTTCTATTTTTTTCTCAAATTAAGGAACGATTGAAAGCAAAAACACCAAAACAAAAAATTATTTTCCAAACATAATTTTTAGCTTCACAAGTTCAAATATTGTCAACAGAAAACGATATTAAACAAGCCTGAAATGGCTAAATAAGTATGCAATGAGGTAAAGAGGAATGCACGAAAAATAGTAATTGTCTTAAAAGAGAGACAAGGATTAAGCACAACGGCAAAGCCACTCTACTCCCTCCAGAGTAACTCAGATTCAAAGCTCATCGCCCATCTCCATGTAATCTTTGCCTCACAGGAAAAACAAAGGAATTGCAGAGATGGACACAGGAGATGATGAAATAGTAAAAGCTTTCATTTACTAGTTTAGTGTCAAAGTGCATAATGTACGTTGACACTAATCGAAACCAACCTACCTGCTATTTACAACCTCAATATTACATTTATGGTATTTTGTGTAGATTTTTATTTAAAAAAAAGGGGGCAGAAAATAAAAGACTTCTGAATATCCTTCCACCCAGTTCTTATTACATTCTTTTTTCCTCTCTTTTCCTATATTGAGAGAGCTGTGAAATTCCCACTTCCTCAGCTACAAGGGCAACTGATTGTTAACTATAAAGGCTCTAACACAGGCAACAAGTTACCACTCAAATTGAACTTACATGTGCTATTAAGACATATTTACATATGAACATCATGAACTGGAAGCAAAGGAACCAGCATATAATCCCTTGTCAGCTGCCGAATCCTACATTGAAATGAACGTGTTTATTTCGACGTTCAATGACTGAACCGTCTGATTCTCCCTGCTCTTCTTCCGAATGACTGATTCCCGTGTTAGCAAAACCTGATGCACCAGCACCCTAAATTCGATTAACAAGCAGACAATAAGGGGTAAGGGAGATACGTGACACAAGATTTACATGGCACGAATGTAGCCCTTGTCGACAGGGAGTTATAGAAACTTCACTATAGCAATGACGGTGGTACACTGCACCTTTCTTTCTTTCTATGCACATCCTCACACACATAAGAACGTCATTGGTAAATCCCATTTGTACCAGTCGATCACAAAA
The DNA here is from genome assembly GCA_018398585.1 of Simmondsia chinensis. Lineage (NCBI taxonomy): Eukaryota > Viridiplantae > Streptophyta > Magnoliopsida > Caryophyllales > Simmondsiaceae > Simmondsia > Simmondsia chinensis. Next base: position 267,134 of record JAGTTD010000018.1, read on the forward strand.
GGGGAAGCGACGCATAAGTCTCTTCTTATTCTCCTCCTCCAATACACAAGCCTTTCAGCATTGTTAACAGTCACCAGATTAACCCGCCAATTAAGGAAGCCAAACAATCTCAACAGTCACGCTAGCCATCCAGGACCAAGCCAACAAGATTCGAAACTTCCTCTCCGATCCCAAAATTCAGAATTCTACTCTCCATTTGATTGTCCAGATGCAACTAGTGCAGTTTCCCTTACAAGATGCTCAGATCCCTCAACTTGATAAGTGATCTCCTCAAACCGGCCATGCATAGCACATGGATTATCTGACTGGTAACCCATGAAAGAACCGGTAAAGTTATGATTCGAAGAGCTGTTTTGACACGTGTTTGTTCTGGAAAACCGATGAGTTTCTTCAAATTCTGGCCCAGGTTTCCAGTCAGGAACCAAAGAGGCGATTTCCCCGTCAATCATATCTGCTATTCTGGTTACATCATGATCAGTCATATCTAGCTCTGCCACCATTTCGGTTGCAACAGTTAATGCTGTGTCCATTTGAGTGTCGAAAGGGAAGTATATGTTTCTAATAAAACCTGCAAGATAACAAGTTATCCTTCTCAAATCGCTTACTATCACTTACCAAAGAATATTAATGAATGCTCTTATTAATGAGATAGAGACGTATATGTATATATATATAAGAAACCTTCTTTATCAGCAATTCTAAGTCGTAAAAAGATGTCACCATCATCTCCTCTTTTTCCCTTAATGGTGATGTCAAGATCTTGAGAATGCTCATCATCATGATGCTCGAATAGTTCAATGCCATTCAAATATGTGTTGATGTAAGAGCTATTATCACTCATCTGGCATTCAAGGAGGTGCTGGTAATCGATTCGTCTGAGATCAGAGTCATAATCATCAATTCGAAGAAATGGGTCATCCAAGAGCTCAATTGCCGAGAGCCTGGATGACACAGGTGCCACACATTTCTCAATGAATTGTCGCACTTTAGGATCCTTCACTTTGTAAAAGGCATTTGGCTTTTTACCCTACGGAGACAAGTTAAAGCATAAAAATTTAGGGAGGAGGCGATGAGTTTTAGACACTCGAACAAAAGAGAAAGGAAAATGAAAAGAAAATACAGGGAACGGTAATCTTACAGAGATTACTTTCTTGTAAATCTGAGCAGGATTGTTGCATTCACTATAAGGGTATTCAAAAGTGACCATTTCCAGTACGCACATTCCGAACGAATAAATGTCTACTAGTTCATTGTACTCTTCCTCGAATACTTCTGGTGCCATAAACTCCGGTGTCCCTAATTCAGTCAACCCGAAAAGCACTATTATTTTTGACGGTATTGAATAAAGCACCTATTGTCTCGAGACTCAATCTTTATATTGTTTGACTATTCCATGACTTGTAAATGAAGCTCAAAATCAAGCTTCCATACTGTTAGCGAATATACAAGAATACAGTTTTATTTGATGCAAGCGAACAGATCTGAAAGAAATTGAGAAGAGAAGAGAAAATAATAACACACAAAATTACGTGAAGAAGCCTCAAATTGAGGGAAAAATCATAGGCAGATGAAGAAGAGTAATCCACTATCAAAACTAAAGAAGGATACAGCCGGGGGCATCAAGATACAATATACATAGGGCACAGGTAGAAACCCCACATTTAAGACCTCTATTTCTAAATCGAGACATAAAATTCAAGACACAACACAACACAACACAACATGGACACAAGATCTTTAAGAATGGCAATGCTCAATCATGAACTAATTATTACACTGCAGGATGATACAACTTTTGCACCTAATATTATGGACTAAATGACATGAAGGGAGAGGCAAATTAAAGAAATATAATCTTACCAACACAATGAGCAGCATGAGACTTTCTAAGGATGGCGGCGAGGCCGAGATCCCCAATCTTCACCTCCCCTTGATTACCATTAACAAAGATGTTGTCACACTTGAGATCCCTATGAATAACTGGTGGGTAATGGCTATGAAGATAAAGGAGCCCTCTCAGTATCTGCCTGCACCAGTTCTTCACTGCCCTTATATTCACCTTCCTGTGCTTTAACCTATACCTGTCCATATACCACAAAAATTGCAAGTAACCCATTAAAAAAAATGTCAGAATTCCCGAATTTTACATGCCTAATCAAGCGTTAAATACATCATACTACCTTGTCAAGTATTTCAATTTAGTCCCTATAATTTTAGGGTCCTTTTGGTATTATTTCCATTTGAAATTGTTTTGTTTTTGAAAATGAAATAAATTTTTTTTTTTGTTTGGTTTTTTGTTTCCAATTTTTTCCTAGTTTGTCTAAAAGCAAAAAATAGAAAACAAAAAACTAGAAATAAATTTTTTTCAACCAAAAACTATAAACATAAAACTATACTAGTTCCGCCAATTTATTCCTTGTACTATTTTAAGCATATCATCCTTGCCTAAAGGTTGATTGTCGTCAATTTAGTCTTGAGATTATGAGTGCGTGGCACCATCATTTTTGGTCAAGGAATGAAGAAAGGCCACGTACAACAACAAATGTCCGAGAAACCAACCATTTTCTTATTAACACATCGACGGCAATGAAATTTTTAATAGTAAACAGATTAAATTGATACAATTACAAATATCGAGACTCAATTCACTTACTTTATAAAGTACAAGATAATGACAGCATGAGATAACCGTCAATAGATTAACCTAGAAAGATAATTATCTAAACTTACTGCCTCAATGTACCAGAAGTGAATAATTCAGTGACAAAGTTGAGATTCCTCTTGGCCGTATCAACCCAGGATGTATAGAACTTCATAATATTGTTGTGCTTCACTGTCTTAAGCAAGTGAATCTCACAGTATAGCCTCTCAAGATCTTCAGGGCTCTGCAGGATATAGTGCAATTTGACCTGATTCCAAGCAACTTCGATGCCCTCATACTCATCAAATGCTCTATACCTTCAAAATCAACAATACACTATCAAAGAATCGACCATTTCAAAAGATTAAAGCTAAAGAGTTAAGAATAATTTTATACTTCAACATACCCCCTTATGTAAAGACCCATCAGGATTAAAGTTTGGATAGTATATAAATCTATCTCATATCTTATATTGAAATTATATTCATATTAAAAGTTAGACTATTGAGATTCAAATTTGTAACCACTTGAATACATGTCAAAAAACAACTATCCTTACAACACTCTTAACATACCCACAAACGTACTTCAATCAATCACAAAACTTAACACATACCCACATGCCCAAATGCTGCAATTTACCCAAAAATAGATCTTATATCTTCCCAAAGTGAAATTTATTAATTTCTGATTTTGCTAAAGAACTAGCGGACTAAAACTTGAGATCCAAAATGGATCATAGAGCAAACGAAGAGTTTGGATCCATACACTATTTTGGAAGCTCCTTTGCCCAGGATTTCGTTATACTGCAAAAATAGAGACCAAACCCAGATATCAGAACTGAAACTGTAAGTGAAAAACACAAAGAAAAAGAGCCCAAATGGAGAAAAAAGTGAGAGAAAAGAGAGAAATATTCAAGTACTCTGCCATATCGACCAGTAGGATCAACTTCAACAAAATCAGAGCATTCTGATTCCAGATGGGTCATTCTCCAGTTTTCCTGCTTCCTCTCTCTCTCTCTCTCTCTCTCTCTCTCTTAGACGTACACAAGGACACTGTCTTAGGTACTTATAGAAATATATTACATCATTATTTATCCTCTTCTTTTTCGGTTTTTTATGATCTGACACCCATAATTCTGCTAAGACCTAAACACTTTTTCAAGTTTTTAATTTCTGATTTTAATTCAGTACAAAAGAAAATAAAAACTAAAAATTACCTTTTAAGTTTGCGGCTTTTTATAAACAGTTTTCCTTTAAAGTGTATCCTGTAGGAAGTGGCTACGTACATTCTTTCCTAGACCTTGTCATGGCAACAGAAGCATTAAATTATTGTAGTAAAAACTAAAAACTAGAATAAAAGTGTTTTAAAATAGTATTGTTACTAAAAGATCAAAAATTATAAATAAAAAAAATACAAAACCAACCTTAAGCTTTATGTGTTGAAAGAAAAAAGTATATAGACTAAATTGTGTATTAAATATGTGCAATAAAATAATCAATTTAACTAATATTATTTTGAATAAGCTAATAAATTTAATCATATTATTTAAAACATGATTTGAATACATAAATCAAATATATTGGGTATCGTTGATAGAGATAGATAGACAGAGTGAAGATAAAAAACGACAAACGTCACATAGTCAAATACATTACACAGCCACCCACCCACGCCAAAGCCAATGGACATGACAGAGATAGTGGGACTTTTGAGTTCACTCTAACTTTTTCTCTAACAATGTCTTAAGAAACAATAGACTTTAAGGTTTAGATCATTTTATGTGTATTTTTTCCAATTTTTAAATTTTATATACTATTTACACAAGAATATCTTAAGACACAATAGAATTTAAGGTTCCGCTTGTTGTGTAGGAAAATTAAATTCTTGGAATTAGTTTTTTTCTTTTTCGTTATTTGGCGCGCATTATTTGATGGTAAAGGATGGAAAATAACTTCTCTTGTAAAATAGGGGCAATTATCATTACAAAACCTCGAGGTATTCACTGGTCTAAGTTTGGATCAGATCGAATTTATGTAGACCATAAAAAGTTATAGGATGATTAATAGAAATTGTTATCTTTTAAAATATATAAAGGAACATCATAAGGAGGGAATAAGTCTTCTATTGAAACAAACGACGAAAAACCTAAAGCAGAATTTGATTTTCTTTGGAAAATTTTTTCCAAAGGAAAATGGTTTTTGGGAGAAAAGAATTTCGCCCATCATGAGGGTGTCTCAGTTGGTGGCGTCTCCTACCCATGTGGTCATCACTCATGGGTCAGGAGTTCGATTTTCACTGAGGATATACTCATAAATTACCTGCTCATGGGGCTTGTGGGCTGTTCTCATGGGCCAGGGTTTGTTGGAGCAACCCAATCCCTCGTCACAAAAAATTCCCCTCAGTCAAAAAGAGCCTTAATGGATATCTTCGAACAAAACTATTTACAAATTAGTACTCCTGCTAAAAGTATTATATCAGGTTCGCCAACAGAGAGGATATCCAAGAAAGGGTAACACCGGCTAGGGTACTAATATTAGTACTTGAGAGACTTGGCCCGAGGTGAAGTTAGAAGGAAAAGGATGCTGACAAATCCGGGTTGCTATTGAGCTTCTCACCCTTGATTATCAAATCATCAACACCAGAAGAGTTTCGAGAAACTACATAGGAACCAAGCTACTTGATTTTGTACTTCTCGTAATTCAAAGCTGAGTTCCTTATCTAGATCTTTAAATATCGAGATGACTTAAGAAACCTAGGTATACCTACATCACATACCAATCATGTGACATCCGTGCTATAGATAACCCCTATTTTACCATAAGGAATCATCTGAATAAAATCCTCAAATTCTCTAAAATTCCCTCAAGAATCCCAAATCCCTTGTCCCTCTCCTCTTTACAGATTGAGTCCAACTCTCTTTATTCAAAAAAAAATCACTTATGAAAATATTTTCCATATAAGTAGTTTTTTTCTCTTTCTTAAACTATGGCCTTGTTTAATTGGCAGGTAGTAGATCCGGGAAGTAGAAATTGATAGGAAGCAAGGGATTTGGGCTTTTCTTTGATTGCCAGAAAGTTGGCAGAATATAAGAAGTAGAAATTACTCAGCAACTTTCAATTCTTTCAGAATGCAGAAAGTAACAAATTTAGCCTCTCATAGGTAAATTCTAATTCCTTTGTTTTTTAACTAGCCTCCCCAAAGAAGTCCTATTTCTCATCCCAATAACAAAACACTTTGTACCTACTTTTTGGAAAGTTGACACATGAATTAAATTTCCAAAAAATACAACTTCCTACAGCAATTCAATTCATATGACAACCAAACGAGACCTATATTACACTTACACGAGATCAGTAGCTAGAGTAGAATCGAAGAGAGGAGGAATGGACCGTCAACATGGTAAGGACATGTCAATGTTGGAGACCAACCCCACGTAAACTTGTTGAGGGGGTCCCTTCTAATCTCCAACAACAACAACAGTCCCAGTGTTACAAGGGCTTCCTCATGAACAGGGTCTAGGGGGGATGGATGTACACAGCCCAAGGTTGTCAAAATCGGGATTCTACGTAGAATCGACGAGGGGTCAGTAGAATCGAATTGAAAATCGTAAGATTCTACTTTCTGTGTAAGTAAATTATTTATAATGACAAAATTAGCATAACTATTCTCAAATATATGATAAAGAACATCAAAAAGTCCACAAGACAATAGTTTTACAATACATTGGAAATCTAAATGTAGGAAAAAGAGTAACATCATTCTAACATAAAACATACACTCAAGTCTCTCAACTCACAGCACTATCAAATTCATATCCAAAATCAAAATTACTGTCGTCAATATGATTTGCAGTACTAGTGTTTGTATTTCCACCATCATTAAGAGAATCATCCCCAATGGTAGCATCATCTCCAACCAAACCTTCCATATCAGTTGAGGCGACGATTACACTCTCAATTTCAGTACTAAAACAGTAAAACCTCTTCAAGATGTACAATTAATAGTAGATTTTTACTTCAATAGTTAATAGAAAATATAAAATCAAAGATGAGATTAATATAGAAAGTTAGGGCTTAATATATTATACAAAAATGTAGAAAAACACATTAAAATCGTAACTTTTGCACGTGAGCACAAGCCTTTAAGTAGAATCAGGTAAAATCGCATTAGAACCACGATTCTACTTGCGATTCTACCGATTCTGATGCGATTCTACAGATTCTGATGCGATTCTACCACGATTCTACTTGAGTACGATTTTTTAACCGATTTGGATCGCTGGGGCAAAGTAAAATAGTAGAATTGTACTATTTTGAAATTTAAATCGCGATTTTAACAACCATGATGCAGCCTTCCCCCTTTAGAGTGCTACCCCGAAGAGAGGCTATTTTTGAGGATCCCCAACCTGAGGAGCGTGTCATTATGTCGCCAGAGAGCCTGAAACTAGCAATAGATCACAAAATATTATTTCCTTTTTGCTTTTTTGGGTTGGAAGTTTTCAAAAATAGTCTCCCTTCAAAGTAACACTTTACAAGGATAAAAGTTGCGTATATTTCACCCTCCATATCCTATCTTAATGGGAGCCTTTCACACATTAGATTTGTTGTTAATTGTTGCTACTGCTATAAGAGATCGCAACGAAAATAAAATATATATATATATAAAGGGCCGTGCACGTGTAAGATTATGGGGAGTTAGGGCGCACTGATAGGTGATAGATTTTGAAGCAAACATGCAAAAGGAAAGCAATTAATGAAGTGTTTATATGTATATGCCTTTGCATGCATGAACATGCAATCAATTTTTCATCTTTATATCCTTTTAGACCAAAGTATTCTTATAAAGTAGCCATCCTTTATCTTTTATTGTTCAATGGGGTCATCCTAAGCACCCTTTTTTTTAATACTTTATGAAATAGTCCAAAAAGCCATATATAATAAAACTGTTAAGTTTCACCGGGCCTAAATCCACGGAGTTAGTATATATGTGATCCACATAGAAGCCCAAGTGGGACTCTACTCTAAAACTAATTGGCTAACACACTAGACCTATATATTAATTTATTTTCTCTCACAATTCTTGTGAGGAATTGTTACACTCACATATGGAATATTTAACAGAAACTATAAACATTGCATTCGTGTAACAAACTTCCTAGACATATGTTTTAGTGAGTAGGTTATAAAGCACATATTAATTATATTCATAATAATATAATATTAATAAATAATGTCAGCAATGATACTGTAGCTTCAAGATCAAAGAGTAAACAAAGTAATTTTATCAGAAAAGGAACAAAAATATATATAATTCGAATTAAAGACATGATCTCACATAATACAAATTATATATAGAATCAAGATTGAACCATAATGTTAATCAAAGGACCTCTTCAAAAAGAAAGAGTCCTAACTAGTATAAAAGTTTTGGATAGCATATAGAATGCTTTCAACATTCTAGATAGTTTGAATTCTTCAATTGCCTGATCTTTTGAGGAAAAGATCATATAATATAATAATATATTTTTGACTCATATTTATGGTCTGAAGTCCAAGTATTCCTATTTAATTAGGTAGATCCTGGTGTGTATATATATATATCGGATTCTACTTGCAACTTTTTATTTCGTGTTTTTAGTTTTTTTCCTAATTTAAGAGAAAACCAAAAACATAAAACTAAAATAGAAACAATAACAACAAACCCAATACGACAAGACCTCCCGCCTAAGCAAGGTCTGGGGGTGAGATGTACGCAGATTTACCCCTTCAAGATGCTGCCCTGAAAAAACTAAAATAGAAAAAAAAAAAACTAATTTAAAAATAGTTTTGAATTCTCTAAAATTAAAAAAAATACAGATACAAAGAAATGCCAAATAAGCCCAATATGCTAAGGTTTCAAATTAGCGCAAATGCGTTTTGGCTCATGACACACATGATAAGTTTTCATATCAATGACTTATACTTGATGTCGATATCATATAGCTATAAAATGTATTGTTAATGCATTGAATTATATAAGCTAAATTGCGTATTAGCGTACATAAAGTAGTTGAGAGCTGAGCTGTACCACTAACAAGGAAATGAAGTCGACGGTAGCTGAATTTATAAAAAACGAAGAAACTGAAGAGATTTTTTCTGTAAAGGCTTACGTTTTGGGAAGGGAGGAATTAAATTAGGGCATATCATGTTGTAGAATTATTTTACTGTTTTTATTTAAAAGCACTTTACACATCGGCTAAATACTAAGAAAAATTTAGGTTTTGTTTGTGTGTTATTTTATGGGTCATGTTAATGGGTGTCAATTGGCACCGGTTAGCACAACAAAATCAAGGGTGAGCAACAGAAATAAGGAAAGGCAATAGGGAAACCAAAGAAAGTGATTTAGTGATTCATGGAGTGAATTTGCCGCGTTTATTTAGTAAATTAATAAAACTAATTTTTTTAAATATTAATTATATATTTATAAAAAATGATGATATATACTTTCTTTAGTTTAATTATATTTTTTAGGATAACAATTTGAATCATTTTTCTTATATAAAACTATAGTTGAGAGAAAATTCGTCCCAAAAAATTGAGAGAAAAGAAATAAGAAAAACAACTTACAGGGTGAACATGTAACTATTAGGTTATATCCTCATTCCCACCTTTACTTTCTTATATTTGTTTGATAATATCTACCTTATTTTTTTTTAATTTTTTTTTGGGATAAATTATTTCTTTTCTTTAAATCATAGTTATATACAAAAAAGATAATATAATTTATTATCCTAAAAGAGTATAATTAACTTTTCGTCTTTTATAAATATATAATTAAAATTTTTTAATTATTTTACTAAATAAGCACAGCAAAATCTTCTTTTTTTATTTTTTTTATTTTTTTGAACACTAGCAAAATCTTCTCTTTAAATCACTAAATCCCCTTTCCTTAATTATACAATCACTCTTTCCTTAATCCCCTTGCCCCTTAATATTGTTGTGTTGGCATAACCCTTATTTTATATTTACAGTTTTTAATTTTTATTAACTAAAGACCATATTTAAGAAGCCAAGTTTTTTTGGTTTTTTCTTTAAATTTTTTTAATTTAACAAAATTAAAAATAGAAAGCTAAAAATTAAAAAAAGAACTATTTAATTTTTAGATTCTCATCTCAACCACAAAAAACTACAAACGAAAGACAATACTAAATAAGCCCTTAATAAAGCATAGGTTTTATTAACTACTATAAAAATTAGAGCAATTATCGGTGTCTCAAATATAAAAGGTGTTATCATACAACCTGTTTTGGACTTCCCAAAATTATTCTAATGGGGGATAATAAAGTGGTGATTAAAGCTATTATTGGTTTGTATGCGACTCCAACGGGGCATCCTAATTATAGTTGATGATATTCATCTTATCCATCCTTAATGTAATCAAGTCTCAGTCAATTACTATTTATAAGAAGCAAATCAAGCTGTGTATAGATTAGTAAATGTGAGCTATAGGGGTTGGCCTTTCAGTGTATCAATCCCACCAGACAAAGCCCTTTCTACTCTCCTTAGTGCTAGTGCTTTAGAATTCCATATCCATCGTGAACGATTCTAAAACTAATTGTTTTTACTTTTTTTTTAAAAAAAAATAAATAAACAAAGAGGTGTGTGGATATGTCAACTTTACTTGCAAAGTTAGGACATCAATTCCTAAGTCATGCATGAATCACGAGTACGGCCCCGTACAACACCGACTCCTTTGAAAAATTAATAAACTTGAAATTCTACACTTAAATTAATAGTAAGTCTTGGTATTAACTTAACCCCCTCAACATAATCAAAGATCCGTACGGATTTTAAATATTTGTACGTTGTCTTCATGTGCACGCAAGCTGTCCTCTTCTCTTTTGCATGTGATTTTTTTTAGCCTGTCTCAATATATTTTTCGGGTTATTAACGTCAAAAGTTCTTATACTTTATCTATTATATTAATTTAGTTCTAATACTTTTAATTGTATTAATTTAGTCCTTATATAATTTATATTGTGTTAATAATAAAAATTTTAATGATTCGGTCATAAATTGGGTTCAATTGAGTCGATGAGTGGATTTGTGGCGGCTTACTTGCATCTAACGTGATTGTACGGTTAAAAATTACATTACTAATATAACTAAAATTTGACTATAAGCCTAAATTGACACAATATAAATTATAGAACGACTAAATTGACACTTTGATAAAAGTATAGGAACCTGTAATATAAATAACCCTATAATTTTTTATATTTCTTACTCATCTTTCTTTCTAAATTAATTTGCATAAGTATTGTCAAACTAGGTACGTCACCACAATTTTTTTTTTTTTTTGATAATGGTAAAGACAAAGGGATCAGCTTCAGTTCCCCCCTCTACGCACGAGGCTGCCTGAAGCTTCAGAACGGGAAATCAGGATGAGGGTGCTAGAAGGATCCGAATTCCCGACTAGGAAATCCGATCGCTTGTAGCTCTCACCCGCCACAAATTCCGCAGACCTGTTAGCTTCTCTAAACACATGAGAGAAAGAGAAAAAATGCAGATTTTGACATATACACCGGATATCCTCCATGATGGCACGGATCTCACTGGGGCACGCAAACTTGCCCTGAAGGGTTCTGATCACAACCTGGTTATCTCCTTCCAAAATAACACGCGAAGCACCCCTCTGAACAGCCTCTAAAATTCCATCCCTAGCAGCCAACGCTTCAGCCACAATGATTGGGGCATTACCCAGTCTTCTAGAGCCACTCCCAATGATCTGCCCTCTATGGTTTCGAATAATGAATCCAGCAGCAGCTTCTGACCCACGTCTGGACCCATCGAATTTTACCTTCCACCATCCCTCCTCCGAGGGCACCCAGGTAACCCAAGTATTCACAACTCTGCTCTTGGTAGCCTCCCTAGTAGAGGAGTAATCGAAGCAATCAAGCATGTTCCTGCACTCCCACTCCAAGCACATAGCTCGGGCCCTATTGACTGTCTGGACAGGGAGGGATTTCTCACCCTTGAAGATAGCCGAGTTCCTGTCCTTCCAAAGACCCCAACAGAGAACAACAAAACTTGCTGCACCATTTCGTCCCCGTCTTGATCTCAGTTCGTCTTCAATCCTGTAGCTCGACGGCTCCGTCATGCCCCAGCCAGCAGCAACTACACTCCTCCAGACATCCTTCGCCTGAGGGCAATTTAGGAGGATGTGAGATATGTCCTCCATATTAGCCTTGCACCAGATGCACTCATCATTCCAGTCAGGGATTCGCTTCTTCATTTGTTCCCCGGTGGCCAGACAATTATTCAAGACTTGCCAAATGAAGACTTTCACCTTTGGGTGGATATCCATATTCCAGATCCACTTGAATTCCCAGCTGTTCCTGTCTTCCCAACTCAAGTTATGAGCTAGCCAAGTTGCAGACTTCACACTAAATTCCCCAGAACTCGTGAAGCCCCAGCACAAGTGGTCTTCTGTCCATTTCTTTGGAAGAGGCACCCCTAGAATATTATGCAGAATGTCTTGAGACACAACAGCGCTCAGAGCCTCTCTATTCCATTCCCCATCAACAATGAAATCATTAAATTTAAGGGAAAGATCAATGCCCACCCCATTCACCGCTTGATTCTCCAGCAGCGGCCCATTTAAGACCCACCAATCAGTCCAGAAATTTATGCAAGCACCATTACCCACCCTCCACTTAAGGCCTCTCCTCAGAAGCGGGCGGGTATCCAGGATGCCCTTCCATGTCGGGGAGTCAAACTTTTTCTTCCTATACTCAAAAAAGTGTTTACCCTTGAGGTATTTATCTCTAACAATCATGACCCATAAACTGTCTTCATTCTTTAGAACTCTCCATCCCATTTTGCAAAGGAAAGCTTGGTTTACAGCTTCCATCTTACGAAGCCCAAGCCCTCCCGCACTCCTAGGTTTACAGACCTTGCTCCAAGCTACAAGATTAATTCCTTTCCTATTATCTTTGTTCCAGAAGAACTGTCTGCATATTCTATCTCCTTGCTTGCAGACCGTTTTTGGCAATTTGAAGCACTGCATGACGTGGCTTGGCATAGTTTCTACTGAAGTCTGAATCAGCGTGGCACGTCCTGCTTTGGAAAGCTTTCCAGCCTTCCATCGCGAAACCTTTGATTCCATTCGGGATATCAAATCCCCGGATACTTGGGAGAGGAACCTTCCTGTCCCAAAGTTGCACCCGAGGTATTTTCCCAACACGTTGCTGTTCGGAATCCCCAAGATGTCACTCATCCGCTGTTTGTGCTGTCTCTCTACATTGGTAGAAAAAACTGCAGAAGACTTTGCTCTGTTAACCAGGAGACCTGAGTCCTCACCAAAAATACTAATCATCTTGTTTAATCTTTGCGCTGCTTCTACCTTCGCTTCACAGAAAAGAAGACATTCGTCAGCGAAGAATAATCCCAGTATTGGCGCAGCTCGTCTTGCTAATCTGACACCAATACCTGTTTTCCTTACCGTACAAAGCTCCTGGAGGTTGGTTGCCAGGACCTCAAGACACAGGATGAACAGATACGGAGATAGTGGGTCTCCTTGGCAGAGACCCCAGGATGGGGAGAACCACCCCATGGGTTTGTCATCAACCAGCACTGAGAAGGACGTTGTAGACACACATTCCATAACCCAGCCAATCCACTTATCATGGAAGCCCAACTTCTTCAGAGCCTCGGCTAGGAACTGCCACTCTATTCTGTCATAAGCCTTTTCCATGTCAAGTTTTGCTGCGATCCAGCTCGATTTCCCCTGTTTTCTTTTAAAGGCTGCCATGATTTCATGGGAAACCAGGATATTATCCTGGATTGACCTTCCTGGAACAAAAGCCGCCTGCCATTGGGACACCACATTTCCAAGTATTGGTTTCAACATGTTAGCCAGAAGCTTGGCAATAATTTTATATAGAACATTACATAGGCTGATGGGCCGATAGTGGCTTACCGTTTGGGGGGAGTCATTTTTGGGAATCAAAGTTATGAAAGTGTGGTTAACTTCCCGGAGCAGGGAACCCCCCCTCAGCGTGGCTCTAATGGCATTGCACATATCTTTCCCCACCAGACCCCAATAGGTCTGGAAGAAGAAAGCTGAAAAACCATCCGCGCCCAGCGTTTTATTTGGGTTCGTACTAAAAACATCTTCCTTAATCTCCATGTCCGAGACTTCGGAGATTAGGCGACTATTGTCCTCATCTGTTACTCTCTTTTCTACAGGTGCCAGGGATAGGAAGGAGCATCTGCATCCTCTAGTCCTGAACCTGCTCTTAAAATCCCGAATGAAAATATTCGCGATCTCATTCTTTTCAAAGACTGATATTCCGAGCTCATTTTTAATTTCCATGATGCCTCGTCTCCTTCTTTTAGTGAGGACAGAACTATGGAAGAAACTGGAGTTCCTATCCCCTTTCGTAAGCCATTCCTTACGCCAGAACTTAGCCTAGTACTTGTGATTAAAAAACAAGAGTTTTTCCCTCTGCAGGAACAGACGTTTGAGATTTTGGTTTAGATGTGGATCGTTTGGTCGGTCCGCCAGTCTGTCCTGGACCTCTAGAATTTTGTGTTCGTTTCTTTCAACATTGTTCTTTACCTTACCAAGAGTTATGTCTTTATTTTCCTTGAGACCTTTTTTAATGATTTTTAGTCTTTGGGTAATCTCGAACAGTCTAGAGCCCCTAAACCTGGTACGCCAAGCACGCCTGACAATTCCTTCAGTAACTCTAAACTTTGCCCATCCCGCTTGGAAACGGAATGGCGGGGCCTTGGTAAGTCCCTCTTCGTCCGTACATAGGATCATCGGGGAATGGTCGGAAACCGGGCCGAATCCGTTATACACGAAGGCCTTGGGGAAGCAAAGGTTCCAATCACGATTAACCAAGGCCCTGTCCAGCTTTTCCTGAATATAAGTTCCATTGATAGATTTTGCCCAAGTAAATTTTTGTCCTGACCAAGGGAGCTCCGATAGCCCAAATTTGGAGCACAAACCCTTAAGGCGGGCAAACCTCCAAGAAGAGGGCGGCGGCCCACCAAGTTTGTCCTCCGGGCTCAGTAATTCATTAAAGTCACCTATGAGGCACCATGGGAGATAATTCAAAGAGTTAAGCTCCAAAAGATTATTCCAAAAAACATCTTTGTCCCGCTCCTTTGCCGGAGCGTATATAAAGGACACTGCTCCATTTTTGTTTCCAACCTTGTCTCTTACTATGGTATGAGCGATCCTATGGTCACCATACTGGATGCATACCTTGTACTGGCTAGAGTTCCACAAGAGCCAAAGCCCACCCACATGGTTGACCAGGGGGGGAGTAATGGCTCTTGTCAAAACCAAGTCTCACTTAGATGTGTTCAAGGTTTTGATTACACACAAGTGATTCTAAGATCGCAATCAAATCTGGCCTGAATTTTTTGACTAGGCCCTCCAGTTCCTGTTGGGCCGCCCCTCGGGCTAAACCTCGGATATTCCATACTAGAATCTTCATGATAACATTAAACGCATACAATTTGGTCCAAATCGGCCACAAGATAGCTCAAGGCTATAATCCATTGCCCGAAGGCGTCCATGAGCCTGAAGCTCGCTCCATAACAAACAAAACAGTGCAGAAACACGAGCCCAGAGCTCCCTCCAAAAACAAAAAGAAAGAAAAGCAAAGAAAGACATACCTGGAAGCTGCAAAGCCTACATGCACCATTACCTCCTTCTTTAGGAAGCTTGGGGAGCCCCCATAAAACTGAATAAACCCTTGGAGACAGTCAACAAAAACTGAAAAAGACTCATCGCCCTCCTAAACACAGAGGACTGCCACCAGACTATGGATGACAGGCGGCAGCACCGCCATGCACAGCCCACAGTCACTGAATCAGCACCCCACACCCCTTTCATAACCCAAACCCAGCAAACTGGACTCTCCAAAGCACCAAACACTGCTGCCAAGCTGAAAAACTCCTCCCTGCCAAACCCTCGCCAGAGCCGCTTCGCCGGAGTGCTCACCACGCGCCACCACGCGCGGCCAAAGGAGGCACCGGCACTGTTCATCTTCTCTCTCCCGCCCTCATCAATTCTCACTTTTTGGCTATCCTTACCGGCCATGTGAAAGATCACCCCCCGGCGGTTTCGTGGTCAAAGCCACTCCACCGGAGTCAAGGACACACGCCGCCACGCGAGGCCGTCAAGGACCGGAGTCGTGTTCCACTTCACTCTCTCTCCCTCAGCGTTCCTCTCTTCTCGGCCACCCTTAGCCACGCAGAGGTCGGCCTCCATCCGGCGAAGCCGGAGACGAAGCCACACCACCGGAGGTGGCGTCACGCGATAATTTTCTTTGAGCAGCGTGTAGAAATTGGTACGTCACCACAATATAGCAGCAATAAAAACAATTGTTCCATGGAAATTCTTTATTTACAATGTAAGATTTGTTTTAGTAAACTGTCATAGAGAAATTGAAGTTGTTAAATTATATTTTAAGGTTTTAATTTAGAGCAGAAAATATATAAAATTAAGGGATTTAATGTAGGACAATTACTCGGAAAGTTTATGGAGTAATTGGACTGTTAGAAATCTAAACAGGTTGGTGCAGAAACACTAATTTGTTAGTCGACCTCAAAAGGTCATAACTTTTGACCCTTCAGGAATATAGGGTAAATTACTTGTTAAATTAAAGCTCTCAGACTGAACTATGCAACCCCGGCCACTTTGCAGCTACCCCCCGGCCTATTTTCCCCAAATTTGACATCTAAACGATCAATCCAATCGACAAACTTGCTGATCTAACCGTAAATTATTATTTACTATTATATTTCTACGTTTAGATTCAAAGATTGACTACGGGTGTTCAATATTTTAAAATGGAATCTAACCTGAAGGTTCAAAATAAGGAGAGCCGTAGCATTTGATTAGGTCATCAGCCTTGAATTGAAGTCTTGAAGAGCAAAATGGAATCCTGACCTGCTGATTTAGACAACCATTTATTAGTATATTTGGACCCATTACAAAATATGGACAAGAAAACTTAGAGCATTTCACCAGATAAAAACATTTTGCTTGTGCAAATTTGCCTCCCTTTAGTGTCAAAATCATGCTACATCAAAGTCATTATTTACTAGGTAAAACCCGAAACGAGAAAGGTCAAGATAAACTTTGTTGGGTCGAGGATAGGTAAGAAACTAAATGCAGGATATATAATCAGAGATAGCATTGTGAAAATGTTAGTAATGGAGACTAGGAGTACAGGGGACGCTCCTGTTTTGTGGCCGAAGTTATTGCTGCTAGAGATGGGTGCGAAAGCTAAGGAGTTGGTTTCTAGGAGATCAAAGTGGAAGAAGACAATGAAATAAGCATTAAAATACCTTAAGAGAGAGTATCAATGCCCTTAGAAGACTGACAACGTAATCAAGGATACTAAGGTTTCAACTATTTCACACAAAATGAGTAGCGCCAAAGCTTGTTGGTCTTTGCTTATTTGAATTTCAAATTAGAATGCATTCTAGTAAGAGTTATGACTAGTTCAAGCCTATAAATATATACGTACTCTTCTACTTTGGAAATCAATGAGATCAAACTTAAATACATTTCTCTTCTCCTCTCTTCCTCTTCTTCTCTCTCTTCTCAATTCTCTCTCTAATCTCTTCTTCTCTTATACATGTCATGAAATCCAATTCGAATCAAGATACAATCAACATTGATTGTATCATTGACAAGGGACCTTTAGTACTATCAGTTTAAACATATTTTCAAAGAAGCTAATATAATAGCAAACTAGGTAGCTTAAAAATAAAAGAGAAGGTCAGTTCATCTAGGACAAGCCGTTTCATCAAAAGCCGAGGGATTTTGCTCGTTGTGACTCCTTAGGAAAATCCAATCTCAGAAAAGGATGCTAAGGTTTCTTCTTACCTATTAAAAAAATCTATTAAATAGCATTAATGCTAAAATATACCTATATTGGAGCAAGGCATTTTAGAATTTTGTCAATAAGACCAACCTCAATATATATATATATATATATATGTATGTCAGGACAATAAGTATTATTATCAGAGTAATGATGTAAATACAACAACAACAACAGCAGTCACAGTGCCTTGCGGCTCCCACTGAACGCAGGGTCTTGGGGGGGTGATGTACACAGCCTTACCCCTTCCAGCTGGAAAGGAGACTATTTCCGGGGACCCCCAACCTGAAGTAGTTGAATGCCTGCAGATAAACCACAAATCAATCACCTTGCATTCTGATAAAAAAGTCAAAGAAGGAGAGAATAAGGAGAAGAAGGAGCAAAAGAAGAAGAAGAAGAATAAGAAGAAGCAGCAGAATGAACAATAAACAATAAATAATAAACAATAAACAATAAACAGGGACTAAGCTAGCCTAAAAGTGTCCCACTAGAGGTCATGCCTGCCTAAGGATCTTGGACTACCAACCACTCCCCGCTCTACACTACTCTGCCATCTCCGCTACCCTAATGCTAGCCCTCCAACGAGCCCTATCTGAGGCCATCTCCTCTCTTAGGTTTAGGTGGGTTAGGTCTTGACGAATTGTCTCCAGCCAACTCTTCTTTGGTCTGCCCCTCCCTCTTCTGCTTGTCGCTGTGTTGAGTTGTTCGCACCTCCTGATTAGTGCTGAAGTTGGTCTTCTACTAACATGTCCAAACCATCTGAGACGGGTCTCTCTCAGTTTATCCTCGATCGAGGCTACACCAAGCTTACCCCGAATCACCTCATTCCTAATCCTATCCTTCCTTGTGTGGCCACACATCCATCGTAGCATCTTCATCTCTGCCACCTTCATCCTCTGTGTTTGGTTTTGTTTCATTGGCCGACACTCTGTCCCGTACAACATAGCCGATCTTACTACCGTCCTATAGTATTTTTCCTTTAAGTTTAACGGGAATTTTCTATCACACAGCACCCCGGATGCCATCCTCCACTTCTGCCAGCCTACTTTAATCCTGTTGCTGACATCCTCATCCACTTCACCGTTCTGTTGTATCATGGATCCCAGATATTTGAAGCTCTCCTTACTCTGTACGGCTTCTGATTCAATCTTAACCTCCTCGGTGCTAGACGCGGTGGAACGGTTGAATTTGAATTCCACATACTCTGTCTTAGATCTGCTAATCCTTAGACCTCTCGATTCTAAAGCACCTCTCCATAGCTCCAGCTTTTCCTTTATGTCCGCACGGGATTCCCCTACCAGAACTATGTCGTCTGCAAAAAGCATGCACCAAGGTACCTCCCCTTGGATATGTCTAGTGAGCTCATCCATCACTAAAATGAATAGGAAGGGACTCAAGGCAGAGCCTTGGTGTACCCCTATTGTAATAGGGAAAGTGTCTGTCTCCCCTTTCCCTGTGCGCACATTAGTATGTGCCTCTTCATACATGTCCTTAATGACCCAAATATAAGGCATCGGGATGCCTTTCCCAACACTCTCCACAGTACCTCTCTTGGCACTCTATCATATGCCTTCTCCAAATAGATGAAGACCATGTGAAGATCCTTCTGTCTGTCCCTATATTGCTATATCGTCCGCCGTAAGAGGTGAATGGCTTCTATTGTTGATCTCCCAGGTATAAACCCAAACTGGTTTTCGGTCACTCTCGTCTGTTGTCGTAGTCTCCTTTCTATGACTCTCTCCCACAACTTGAGGGTGTGACACATCAATTTGATCTCCCTGCAGTTGGCGCAGCTTTGGATATCCCCCTTGTTCTTGTAGATTGGGACTAGTGTGATCTTCCGCCATTCCTCTGGCATCTTGTTCCCCATCAGGATTTGGTTAAAGAGTTTTGTTAGCCAGCTGATGCCCCTCTGTCCAAGGCATTTCCATGCCTCGATGGGTATCCCATTTGGACCAGCTGCTCTTCCCCTACCCATATGTTTTAGAGCTTCCTTGATCTCCTCTCGGATAATTCGCTCACAATAGCATTCGTTCTGATCTTCTTCCGTAGTCTGGAGCTCCCCTAACTCGATTTCTGCGCTTCCCTGGTTGTTGAATAGATCGTGAAAGTAGGCTTTCCATCTAGCCCTAATCTGATGCCCTTCCACTAGCACCTGCCCATCCTCCCCTTTAATGCATTTTGCTTGCCCCGGGTCCCTCGTCTTCCTCTCTCTTGCTCTGGCTATCTTGTATATATCTCTGGCTCCCTCCTTGGTATCCAGCCTCTTGTAGAACTCCTCATATGCTCTTGATTTTGCTTCACTTACTGCTTTCTTCGCTTCTTTCTTGGCTTGCTGGTATTGTCGTCTCATTTCCTCTTCTCTACTATGCTCCCACTCCTTAAACCTGTCTCGTTTCGCTTTAATCTTCTGTTGGACCTCCTCTCCCCACCACCATGACTCTCTGTGGGTGATTGTCCCACCTTTTGACTCTCCCAGAACTTCGCGTGCCAAACTCCTAATTTTCTGGGCCAAGTCATTCCACCTCCGGTTAACATCTCCCTCCCCGTCCCAATCGAGCTCTAAATCCGTTCTTTCCTTATAAGCTCTGAGTTTTTCCCCCTTCAATTCTCTCCAACGGGTACATCTCTGCACGGGTTTCCTACTTCTTCTGATCCACTTCTTGACCCTTACATCCGCGCACACCACCCGATGTTGTTTAGATAGGTCCTCTCCTCGGATGGTCTTGCAGTCCCTGCATTGTCTTTGTGCCCTCTTCCTTAGTAGTATGTAATTGATCTGAGTCTTCGCCTCTCCGCTTTGATACGTGATGAGATGCTCATCTCGCTTTTTGAAAAAGGTGTTGGCAATTGTGAGCTCATAAATGACCGCGAAGTCCAGGACTAGTTCCAAATCCGAATCCTCCATGGTGTGTCGCATATCCATCCTCTTTCTCGCCAACATGCCCATTGAAGTCCCCACCAATCACCACTTGTTCATCATGTGGTATGATTTGCATCGTTCTGTCTAAGTGCTCCCAGAATGCAGCCTTCTCGTTCTCTAGTAGTCCGGTCTGTGGTGCATAGGCACTGATAACGTTCATTATCTCCTCATCTATGATCATCTTGATGCCTATGATCCTATCCCCAGTCCTTGACACTTCGGCTACTTTACCTTTAAGACTGTTATCGACTATAATTCCTACGCCATTCCTCCCTCTGGTTATCCCTGAGTACCACAGTTTATGTCCTAGCATCTCTCTTGCTTTCGACCCCACCCATTTAGTTTCCTGTAGGCAGAGGATATTGATCCTTCTTTTCATCATCATTTGGACTACCTCATTGCCCTTCTTTTCTAATGTCCCGACATTTAGTGTC
Organism: Simmondsia chinensis; assembly: GCA_018398585.1. Taxonomy (NCBI): domain Eukaryota; kingdom Viridiplantae; phylum Streptophyta; class Magnoliopsida; order Caryophyllales; family Simmondsiaceae; genus Simmondsia; species Simmondsia chinensis. The sequence goes on from JAGTTD010000018.1 coordinate 288,028, forward strand.
CCTATTCTTAAATTTCCCTCCCTCTTTGGCTTCCCTCTCCCCTTCCCCACCCCCTGTAAAGATGGCCTCACATTTTGATTTCCATGCCTAGAGTAATGATGTAAATAATAGCCACAAAATTTTAAAAGTTGCCCTATACTTGCCTTGAATATAATGTTATCCTACATATATCCCAATCAACAGCCTCTTAAAGTTCATTTTCTATAGTTAAATATGATGCTCAGCATCAGCACAAAATAAATAAATGAAAAATAAACAAAGTCAACACAATCTATCCACACTATCCAAAAGAGAGAAGCAGCACAGATACAATCATGCTACACAACAAATGAGATATCGTTAATTTGTATAACAATCAGTAAGTTTAAGATTATCATAGGTTCAAATTTCCACATCCGGCAACTACTAATATAGAAAAAGAAAAATAAAATAAGAAATGGCAGTTTGGTGAAATTTCTTAACCAGACAATTTGATAGTGGAGTAAAGGCCCAGCATACAACGCAGAGCCCAATCTAAGTGGCTCCAATAGAAGCAGCCCAATAAGGAATTTATAAAACAAAAACCCCAAACTGTAAGCCCAATATAATGGAAATTACCAGCAAAAGATCCATAAATTACTAGCAAAAAACGGGAGCCTTTGAGGCACTGGGTCTGTTACTGCTGCTGCTGCTGCTGTTGTTGTACTAGCAAAAGAAAATAAATAACTAAAGGCTACGGATTAAAAGATCCATTTATGTTTAAGTTAGAGCTCCCAAGGAAAGCAGAGAGATTAAGATAAGACAATTAACAACAGAGTTCAATGGAACGCATGGAACTTACCTGCTTCTCGAATTGTGCTTAGGCCCAGTAAGATTTTACATAACATCAGAATATGTTAGCAATTGTCAGGTGAAATACCCTGTGATTTGGTTTCGATTTGGATAAAACAAAAATATGAAAAAATCAAATAAGAAGATAAGGGAGAGAAATGAAGACACCAATATTTACTTGAAAAACCCCTCAAAGAGAGGAAAAAAACCACTAGCAGTATTACAAGATTCTCACTCACTTTCTCCCTTTTTCTTTCTCTTAGATGAGCAGAAGCCATATAAGAGATATTTATAGCAGCAAAAGAAAAGGAAGCCCTAGAAAAGCATGGGTATAACAACTCGACCCGAAAAATAACCATGGACCTCTGCTTGAAATCTAAACAAAAAAATTTGAGACACGACAGTAATTCTGAACAGTTGCTAATGGACATTTTTAAAGGTAAGACCCCAACCGTGATTGTATTTTAGCCGCCACCCTAAGGTCTGTTAGTAGCTTTAAATGCACATGAAAACTCGCCAAAATTATAGTATAATCAACACGCAAGCTTACTGAATTAATATATTAAAATAACAATTCATTTGAAGATTAAATTTGATACAGCCCCGGTTCATGAAAATCAGAATAATAATCAATAATAACAACAATAAATTCAGTGTCCTAAGGGCTCCCGCCTAAGGAAGGCTTGGGGAGTAAGATGTACATAATCTTATCCCTTTAGGGTACTACATGAATGTATTGAGAGAGGTAAAATATGAACTAGAGCGAGATAGTGTCAAGTAGGCAAAGTACATGAATGTAGTCATTGTAGTGGTTGGTCACAGTAAAGGACCATAAATAAAACCAAATGGCTAGGTGCAGTCTGCAGATCTTCCCCTGCTGACAAGGATTATCTGTTTTGTAGATCTAATAGGATTCTCTTGATCGGGCTTTGAGCCTGTCTTACGAAGTTGGGATGTTTGACGTCTTCATACAAGTTTGCGATTCATTTTAAAATTAATTAGTATTAAGTAGAGTAGCTTACTAATTTATATGTTAATCTCTTTTTTCTTAAAATTTCGACAAGGGATTTCTCATGAGGTTGACGTGGAGTCCTCAATATCCATCTACCCAACAAAATTTGGGATTTGCTTGAATAGTTTCGGTCTTCCGGGAAGCAAGATTTTATTTTAAATCTAATTGACATTGAACAAAGTTCTTTTTTTCTTTCTCGGTATTTGAGAGGCTTACGATAAAAGAACCCAAAAGCAGGGTCAATCCAAGAGATCGGGACCTACAAGAATTCCTGAAGGATATGTTACTCAGGAGTAGCACAAAGAGATCAATCAAGACCTTTGGTACGCAAAAGAAGTTGGTGAAGAAGGGCAAATGTAGTAAAGATGTTGATAAGCTTCTTGCTGCAGAGCATGCGTGGGAGCTCGGGAAAAAGCTTGGATTGAATTTTGATGGTGATAAATCGGTTGTCGTTAAGCATATTGCAATGATGGAATGGGGTATTGGTCGGCTTGATTTTCTGTCGACCTCATTCCTAGCTGACAGCTGTGGTACATTGGCTCATTTCCTTGTTCCTGGTCCATCCTACCAGTGGTGGTTGTAGTTATGTAGCATCAGTTGATTTTTGCCTGTTTTTGTCCTGTAATCTTGTTTTTTTGTTCTATTATACTATTTTTAATCTCCGCTTTGATCCCTGCTTTTATTTGGGTTGACTCACATCTCGTTAAGCGAGGTGTCTGTTGTGTATAACTTTGTTGCTAATGATCGGAAAAAAGTAGGGTCAAGCCAAAAACAGATAATGAGAAAGAAGCAAAACAGAGGACTGAACACACAAGGCAAGGCGCAAATCAGAGTGGAACCATGACAGCAACAAGAACCAGTTGGACATTCCTTTTTAAGATAAATGATAAGATACAACTATGAAATGCACTTGACTGTAGGGGTTAAGACTCAAACAAAAAGCAAAAACAAGATAATAACAAAACAAGAACTAGAGAAACTCAACATCTTAGAAAATATCTGAAGGCATTCGTATCAACGAACCAACTACCCTAAAAGCTTAAGCTTATCGGTAAAGGCTTGAGAATGGTGTTATACACATAAATGCACACTGAATTTGAAGCGTAGATAGTACATAAACTCACCTCATAGATGGAGCTGAAATTATATTAGTATTAAAAGTAGAGATTGTTAGGTTTGGAACTCGTGACTCTTGATCAACCTGCTCTATCAAATGATCAATTATCGCAAAGGCTTAGGTTTATGGGTGAATATCCATAAATAGTTTTATCCTAAAATGACTAAAAGCTCTAAATCTTTTACTTAAACTCTAGAAATACCCAAAACAGAACGTATCATGAGCATAGCTCAAGGACATGAATGACTGTCTACGAGAATCTTAGTGTAAGTCAAAGACAGTATCTGAGTATAGCGTCTCGGATTCGACGAGCTCCATAAACTCTCGGTTCATCTAGCAACCTCCCAAGAGCGCCTATTGCACGGGGATATATCACACCAACCACTAATCCAATACCCCAGCCTCAATTTCACGTTCCACATCACATCCCCCCAACACACAACCCTTTTCATCTAAAACTTACTCGAGTCTTTTTTATCCAAATGCTCCTTGTTACAACAGAAAACAGAGTGATCCAACTCTAATAATTTAATGACTCGTAGCATTAATTCCAAATACCCCATTAAGGATAACTAGCAAATTATTCTTGTATAATTTAATGTAAGAGTTCACAATAATCTCATATCTGAACTCCTTAATGTCTGACCCTTTCTACTGTGCTTTTTAGAGTTTTATTACTCCAAAAACCTAATCCTGAACTTCTCCTTCAGCTATAAAAAATAAAAAAATAAAAAAATCAGAATTTAATATGGTCAAAAATAGTACAGAGCTTAATCAGAAGTGGAATTACCCGAGTTGGAAGCAAAATCAGCAAAGTAGGTTTGGTCAAGCCACTCATAAATTGGGTGGGTAAAATACAATGCATGCAATGTCCCTGCGTGATGGCAACCTCATAACCATAAGAATATTATAAAGAAATAAACCAGCATACATATTTGAATTTATTTCAAATTTCCACTTCTTGTGTTTCCCTTGGCTGCCATTACATTCTCAAGATAGCCAACGAGCTAATAGTTTAATTTGGATAACATAGCATGTCATCATTTTGGGTTGAAGTTGAACTCAAATCTAATAAGTTTGAACAAGTTGATCACGAGTATTGAGTCCACTAATCAAAATAACCCCAAGTTGGAGCTAAACATGAGCATGAGGTCGAGCTTAAGCTCAACCTCTCTAGTCTTGAGGGCTTCAATCGGTGCTTAGTTTAAAGAAATTTATTTAATGAAAAAAGTAGAAAAAAATGTACAAAGAATCCGAAACAAAATGTCCTCAATATTGCTGCCATGCCACATTAGTAAAACTAAAAACTAATAACATAAAGTCTTTCTTTAAATCAGCTAAGGCTATGTCTGTAAAGCCATTAAAACTCTTTATTCATAGAGCTCCTAAAATAACCACTTTTTTCCATAAGAAATTTATTGGGTATTGGCCTTTAAAAATCACAGCATTTTTTTAGCCAAATCGCAATTTTGGCTATGGAGAATAATAATAAGACATTTTTTTTCTTTTTCCTATGTCATCAAACTTTATCAGAAAGATACTCTCAACAGATCTTGGGTAACCCATATCTTGTCAAAACAGAAAATAGTTTTAATTCCCAAGTTTTCATTGTCAAAATAAATGATCGTACATTTCCTCACTTTGGAAGCATATTAACCAAATCCTTGGATACAAAGCCTTAAAATATCTTCATTTCTATAGATAATCTTGAGCATTAAGTTTGTTGTGAAACAAAAAACTACATGAGGATACCTCAGTTTTTCGAAATTAAAAGCATAAGAAGAAAACTAAAAAACAATTACATATTGTAAGATGTTGGAAAAAAGAGTTAGTAGCAAGTGTCACCCATCTAACATCCAACCCCTCTTATTAGGATAAACATGTGTTTTTTATTTAAATATAGTTTAACCATATGAATTTATGGAGTTCCTTAAGCTCATGTCAAAGAAAATGTTCTCAAGCTAACTTCTAACCCAACAAGCTTAAACTTAACTCGACTCATTTTCCACGTATATCAATGCAACAAAAATACTGTCAATAGAGAAGGTATTACAACAACAAACCCAATGCTTCAATAGGCTTCCGCCAATGCAGGGTCTAGAGAGGATGAGATATACGCAGCATTACTTCTTTAGGGTGGAACCCTGAAAGGAGGTGGTTTTGAGAAAGCCCTCAATTCTACAAATCAATAGAGAAGGCATTTTTTTTTTGATAATTAGCGAGGAAAACTCGCAATACAAAAGCCGGCGCCTTAAATAAGAGACCCGAAGAACACACACAAAGTGTGACAAAGGGAAAATAATAAGGAAACCTGCAAAAAGAAGAAAGACAAGTACAACGCCCAGAACCAAACCCTCAAAGGCCGACAGAACACACAAAAAGCAGAAGCAAAAACACCAAAAGAAAAACAGCTTCCCAACCGCAGCAACGTAACAGCAAAGGAAAAAAAAAAACACCAAAAGCAACTCGAGACAAGCCAAAAAAAAAACCCTACCATTGAAGACACCAGAAGACGAACTCCCAGAAGCCAAACAACAACGAACCTCGGAAGGATTGAAATAGAAGGCATTATTTCATAAAAATAAAAAAGAATGTCTACAGGGAAAGTATTGATCTGGATTTTAGAAATGGACACTTTCGCGTAACTAGCTGGCATCTCTCCCTACAAGAACCAACTTTCACGGGACAAACATACTTTTTATCATTTTTCATTTCTAATTTTGAATTAAACAAGCACTAGAAAATAGTAACCCCCCCTAATGATTCCATGAACACATGAGTAGTACACGGGTATGTTATGGAAAAAAATAATAATAAAAATAGAAAGCAGAGCCCAGAAAAAACAGTGGATTGAGAAGCTTTGCTGGAATACACTGCGCCGAAAGATGGGGCCTTGTTCTTTGCGCTCTTTGGGACCATTTTTGTCAAACCTCTCCTCTCCAAATTTCTCTTCCCCATTCTTTAAACATATACTAACTTAAATATATCTTAACTAATTCTCGTATAAGTAAGACTGCATATATTTCACCCCTCATACCCTACTTTGATGGAAACCCTTGTAATATTAATTTTGTTGTTTTTATATATCATTCATAAAAAAGTTATTCAGTGTCAAGAACTAAGAATATAATTTTAACTTATAATTAATAATTTATGAAACGCAAAAGTTTGTGTCTTATCAATTAAGCTAATTTTGGAGTTGTCAAATTCATCACATTAAACCAAATAAACCCATTAAATTTATTTTTGTCTATCTTTAAATTTTTTTTTTTTAACTATTGTTATGTTCAATTTCTTGTGAAAAAAATACTGAGAATGAAGAAATATAAATTTTGGAAATTTGACCACAAAGAATTACTAGAGAGATATCAATTTTTTCTAGTAAATTATAAGGGTGGACTCAAGTAGTAAAAAACTTAAACCCATGACCTCATAAAGCGTCAGTTATGGCTCGAACTCTACCATTGAGTGCAAATAATTTATTAGGGTCAACTACTAGTCTTCGAGTTTTTACCCTGTTATACATAAGGAAACTTTTGAGTACAAAGTGCATGCAATCCAATAATTATGAAGATGTAGGTGAAATGGCCCAAACAACCCAGTCACCGGAAAAAGAAAAAAAAAAAAAATTAACTCATTTTTGTATATCTGTTGTATTCATTTTCTATAAATAGTAGAGGAAAAGTCTCATTTATACAAGGATATGAAATAATAAAAAGAAATGAGAAAGCATATACCAAGTGAATACACAGGAGTTACTGATGCACATCATTATCAAAGTCAAATTGTAAGAAAATTAATCCTTATTACACTTAACTTTACAAAATAATCTGCTACAAAGTTAGTTTTTCTTAATCACTTTTTATTTTCCAATTATTGAGCAACAACTCCGCATTAAGTGCCATCTTGGCATGGGTGTCTCCACTAACAGCTCAAATACTTGATTTGTATGGAAAAAAAGAGAGCAGTTTTGTACTGTCTAAACCTTATTGACAAACAAATACTATTTACCTAATAAAGATCATTATTTTATAATCCCCCACCTCACTCTAATCATCACTGGCATGCAATGTCATAATCAGAAAAGCTAAATGCCAAAATGAATCATTTGTTTCCATAAATTTGAACTTATTTATTAGCTAAAATCTTCTGCCAAAAAAAGAACAGGAGAAATTGAATTTAAGAGCCCTTGTCCTAATTTTCAATTTTTTAGTTAATAATTGGGACTAGAGGTCAAGATTTTAACCTAAAACGTGTTACAATAGGAAATCTCATTAACAATATCCAATATCAATCTTGACAATAAGAAAAAATAATTTTAGATAACTAAGAGATTAGAAAATAAATAACACAAAATACTTATCTAGTAATAGATAAACTCTAACAAGGTTCTGAATCCCTAATCCAGTTTCTCTATTTTCTTGTTTGCCCATTTTGTAGTAATGTAAAGTACCAACTTTAAATATTAAAAAAGTATTAAACTCTTAACCTAAGCTTCATCTTGCTGTTTTTTTTTTTATTTTCTTAAGATAAAAAGAGAAAATGAATATTAATTAAAGGCATAAACGTCATAAAAAAGCAATATTTTTAGTGCCCCAAAGGCTCCTGTCTAAGCAGGATCAGGGAGTGGATCCACGCAGCCTTTCCCCTTCAGGGTGCTACCATGAAGATGTTGGCGTATTTTCAAACTATGTGTTGAGTAATACGTATATATATGTTAAATGTTGTTTATGTATGTATAAGATGTATTTGAGATTGTCCCGATACTTGTTTTGAATGTTTAGAGCTTGTTAGGGGTGTGTGTTGACACATGGGCCATGTGTGTCGACGCACAATCCAACAGAACGATGGGGAAACAGCTGTGTGTCGACACACATGGCCCATGTGTCGACACACAACCCTTTACAGAGAAGTCCTTTAGCATGGTTGTTGAAACCAAACGCCAAGACGATGCCAAAACTTATAATAAGGCAGTGTTAATAAGGAAAATCCTTATGAAGTTAACTAGGCACCGAAATGATCCTACTAATAATAATAAGAATTGGATTATGCTCTGTTATAAATGGGTGATATAAAGATCCAGGCACTTCGCATAAATATGATTATAATTCATAAAGAATTCGATGGTTGGGATAAAGTACAAATTGTGCATTATGTGTGGTAAATTCACTGTTGTATGAAATAGAAGTTTGAACAATAATTAGATTGTGGTTTAATGCACGTTTGTTAATAATTATGTGGAAATAAGCCCACAATAAAATTCGGTATGTTGATTTATTCTAGTGTTGATAGTCATTGAGTCAATCTCATGTACGAATTGTTCGTTGACGGAATAAAGGAGTGAACTATAGTGGAGTTGGAAAATCATGAAAAATTGAGCGTAATCATGCTTATATGATGGAGCTATAATGATGATGCATGTCAGTTAATATAACTAGAAACGTGCATGTCCATAGATATGAAAGTAAGAGCATGGATATTAATATGGTTGTGCAATTTATGCTCATATGCATGTTAGTAAAACTATGGATGTATTATTTCATCATATTGAAGATGGTGCATCATAAAAATGTTTGTGTAACCATATATGTTGATGTGGCTATGAGACCAATGTTTCCATGAGCAATAATGTGGTGATGAACTCTATGGTTTGATTATTTATAAAAATGAATGTCGTCTGCCTACTTGACTAAATGAAAGTGAGTGAATTTGAATGGAATTAGTGGATCATGAAAATATGGTGTTTTTACATATGTTGATCCCTAGTATGACTGCTATAAAGAAATTCACGTTAAAGTTCATGATAAAGAATGATGAAAGGAATTGTATAAAAGCACTCGGAAATGATGGTTAATAAATTCATAACTGACCACATATCTTTGGTGGGATTTTCCGAAGTTATTGGAGGTAGTGTTCCAATGAAAATAGGCATGCGTGTAAAAAATTCATTTTGTCATTCATCATGATTAATGCGGTTGAAGTAAAGCTAACTTGCATATTAAGAGTATACGTATATGATGATTGAGTAGTCGGTTAAAGTAAAGTACATTTATACAATGAATGTGAAGAAGGTCAAGTTGAAACTAAGTTTCATGCAATTGTTCCATGGTGAATAAGATTTTTGTGTGATGATATGTTCACTTGTTAGGATGTTGTTAGTCATCAACGTTACAAATTTAAAGGGTATATGAACATTGAGTTATGATGACTCCTTTGTTACCCATAAAGTTTGATGCATATAAATGGCATGAGTATTCAAGTGACTGAATCATAAGTGAATTGAACATCCTGAGATATAAATGTTAATGAATGCATACGAAGTAACATTGAGTCTTTCATTGATCTTGAATTATACATTGTCATAATGTGAAGTAAAGTATAGATGATGAAAATCATGTTAGAGGATATATCCCTGGAAAGACTCTAGAACTTTGAAGGGGAAAAAAAAATGCGAAAAGAAAAGTCCTAAGGATCGGACTTGTATATTTCTAGAAGAATGAACTAGAGATAATATAAGCATCAAAGTTCAATATTGTTGTGTCATAGGTTGTGATTCTATGACGAGTCTATGAAGTCTTGCGATGTGGCCTCTTGTAAGAGGTAGTTAATGAATCCGAAAAGTGTAAATGAATAGTCTGATAATGACAGTGGATTCATTATGTGAATGTACGTTGTTTACATGTTGAAATTTGGTATGAATACTTAGAATCAAATGAAAATGTTTCAATGGTATAATTGGAAATTGAAAAGGTTAGATGTAGCCTTGGTTGTTCAATGGCTTGAGTGTAAATAATTAGCTATGTAAGTAAAGGTAACTGGCATGGAGTACACAAGGTACTGGAATGACCACGCGTTGTGGTGTTATTTTAATGAATACTCTTCCATCTAGAAGAAAACTTGAACGCCAGTTGAACATCCGAGAGGGATGACTATGCTTTTAAAAGCTAGTAAATGTTATAAGTGGTGGGGGTATTGTTCCTTGAATTTCAAGAAACTAACACGTGTTATAAATTCCACTGTGATAATAGAGTTTGTTGCTCTGGTTTCAGCTTGTAAAGAAACATAGTGATTAAAGGATTTTGTGTTTAAGATTCCTTTGTGGCACAAGCCAATGTTGTCTATTTCTATCCGTTGTGATAGTGAGATGTTTTTTAAATGTGAAAAAGTGAGATGTATCACTGAAAGTCCGGACACAACAGTGTCAAATTTTGTGATGTGAGATAACTCATGAAAGATTGAGTGATCACTGTGGATTTTGAAATGTAAGTCTGAAACTAGTAGATCTCTTGTTTGAGAACATTGCTAGAGACTTGATAATTAAAAGGATGGTGTGAAACTTGTCATTATTAGTCACCCATGATAGGCCCTCAACTCGACGCCTAGTATGACGCTAGGTCTCGGGTTCAATGAGAGAGACTTGTCATCTGTGTGACTGCAAGCACTAAATGAGACTTTTCCATCCCGACGGTGAAGTGCTTGGTACCTGCGTCAGAGATTCTAAGATGATGAGCTAATGCTCTTAATGGACCTGGTTTTAGAACTTATTGAATGTCACGTCGTAGGGACATGATCAATGAGGTCCACCTTAGTGTGTATTGAAGTTTGGCCACTTCAAAGGGGTGATTTTTGACTAAAGGTTTGGCCCTGAAACACTCACGAAGGGTACAGGACACAAGGCCAAAAATGTGTCGATCTGGGAGTTGTAGGGTGTGTACGGGGTGTATGCCTTGTGCGCGATTAGATAGTCGGTTAGTCAAATGGGTTGTATGGTTCAAAGCTTGGTCTACCTTTTTCGATCCGATTAACTGTATGGTCTTTTCACTAGCTAGGGGTTCAATCGTGAGACACCCTCGTTGATGCACAATAAAGCCTCCTTTAACCGAGATGTCATTTCGAGATTGGTTGCATTTTGAAAATGGTGGGGGATTGTTGGTGTATTTTCAAAATATGTGTTGAGTAATACGTATATATATGTTAAATGTTGTTTATGTATGTATAAGATGTATTTGAGATTGTCCCGATACTTGTTTTGAATGTTTAGAGCTTGCTAGGAGTGTGTGTCGACACATGGGCCATGTGTGTCGACCCACAATCCAACAGAACGATGGGGAAACAGCTGTGTGTCAACACACATGGCCCGTGTGTCGACACACAGCCCTTTACAGAAGCGCACGGAGGAAGTCTGTGTGTCGACACATAGGAAGTGTGTGTCGACACACAGCTCTACAGTAACTCTATGTGTCGACACACAGCTTCGACACACAAGTATGTTTCGACGGTTTGTCTGCGCAGTTTTTCCCGGTTCTTTATCTTCTATTTTGGCTCTTTGTTTTGGGACGTCTCTTTACATATATACATATATTTATCTCCACACTTTGATGGTGAAAAATTATTGGATGGAAAACACAAGAAGAAAAATAAGATTGAAAGGGTCTTTGCATAAAAGTGTTCTTGTGTTGTGTTCTTGAACAAAAACTCCAATCTCTCCATATCTCGATCTTTCTCTCCCTTTACACATTCTCAATTCATTTTTGGTTGTTGTTGTATCCCCGAGGATATTTTGTATAGCGAAATAAACCTTAAGGAAAGTGATTACACAGCCTCAACACCTGAGATCTGTCGGTTACCCGGTTGCAAGTATTTTGCAAGTATTTTGACATTTTGTTCTAACAGAAGAGAGGCTGTTTTCAAGAACCGCCCGCCTGAGAGGTGCAACACGAGGACTTCCCAGAATGTCACCCATCTTCGTACTAATCTCGTCCAAGTACGTTTAACTTTGAAGTTGTAATGGGATCCAGTGCTTACGTGTTGGTAACCTCTTATGTTAAAGGCATAAACGCCATGATAGCAATGGAAGTGAAGGAGATGTGTGGGGAGCAGTGAACATCATTGAAATAAAAAGAAGACACACTGATCACTGAAGTCCTTTTGGTTTTTTGCAATATTTTCCTTTTTTCAATCGTACCAAATAAATAAAATAAAGAGATAAACGCATGCAAACACACTATCTAGCACTTGGTGACTGTACCCAACTATTTAGCAAACACAAAAGATCTGGTTGCCACCCTGTCCTTTCCTCCCAGGCCCATCTCCCATGAACCCCTCCAAAAATGTCAAAGAAAGTAATTAATTAAAAATATACTTTATTTTTAACAGACATCACTTATATAAATCAATTTAAATATATGCCCAAAAAACTCCGACAAATTAATCTAAATAAAGCAAAAACAACATTCCCAGTGCCCTAAGGACTCCCGTCTAAGCAGGGTCTGGAATGGATGTACGCAGCCTTCCCCCTTCAGGGTGACTGTTTCCGAGAACCCCCAATCTGAGGGATACAATACGAGGACTTTCCAAGAGCTCACCCATTTTGGTACTACTCTCGTCCAAGCACGCTTAACTTCAAAGTTCTAGTGGGATCCGTGCTTGTGTGTTAGTACCCTCTTAGGTTACAAATTAATCTAAATGTGACTTGTATATATATTTTGTTGAGTTAAAGAGGTTTGTTTTGGTGGTTTGTTTCCTAACTTCTAAGTAAGATATATTTTGTGTAAAGCTCATCTCTCCTCCTCCAAGTGTTAGTTTTACTTTTTGGTGGATGTTGTGGTATATACTCCTATTAATGTCAAGAAAAAAAAGGTTATGTATATTCTATTGTAGTTAGTATATTCTGTTGTAGTTTGTCTCCATAGACTTCCCGTCCTTCAAATTAAAGGTCTTAAATTTGAAGTTCATTCTCCGATAGTCTAATAACTAGTGTTCTTGTTAAAGGCAAAATTGTGTCTCCTTTACTATTATAAACTAGGGAAATTATCGATTAGGTATCATAAGATTTTACCATTTATCACCTAGATATCCTGACATTTTAATATATATGCAATGGAGTAACTTAAGGTTTAAATATTTTATCACTTAGGTATCCTAAAATTTTAAAATTTTCTCAATCAAATACTCTTTTGTCAAAATACGAAAATTCACTGAATATAGGTAGCTTACGTCAATGTTCAATGAATATACGACAATTCACTAAATTTTTGATGAAAATATTCGTATGGCTTATATATAGTCGCAATTATGTATTCCATAACAAGTTGGTTATATTGGGTGATTTTTAAAAGTAGCACATTTTGACATTTTTATCTCCAAAATAGCACGCAAAAATTTGAAACTACCAAAACAGTACGCAAAAATTGAAAATTATCAAAATAGCACGCCCAATCAGTATGCCACGCGGCAAGCTGCCACCTAAGCAAGGACATTTTGGTCATTTTACATTTTCCAAAATTAAAAAAATAAAAAATGAGTTTTTTTTTTTTTTTTTTTTGACGGCAACAACCTTTCACCAAAATTATAAAAACAATAAAGTGTTTTATAAATTTTTTGTATAACATATAAACATAGATATATAATAATAATAATAATAATAATAGTAAATATACTTTTTTTTGCAATAAATTTTTAAAATTTTGATATACCGAATAATAGTATTTATATAACACAATACAAAAATTTTAGACAACACTTTTTTTTTTTCATGTTTTGGTGAAATGTTGTTGTAGCCATATCCAAAAAATAAATTACAAACTAATTTTTCTTTTTTTTTTTTTAGAAAAATATAAAATGACCAAAATACACTTGCTTATGTGGCAACTTGCCACATGGCATGCTGACCTGGCGTATTATTTTGGTAATTCTCAATTTTTGCGTTCTATTTTGGTAATTTTGAATTTTTACATGATATTTTAAAAATAAAAATATCAAAATATGCTATTTTAAAAAATTACCTGATTATATTCTTAAAAAAATTCATCAAATTCTGGTATAAAGTACCTATATGATAAAATTTTCAAACCTCAAACTAACTCGTATATATTAAAATATCAAAGTATCTAAATAATAAATGTTCAAATCTTAAAATATACCTAAATGATAGTTTCTTTATAAAATATATATGTACAATTTTTACGAATATAACAAAACAAGATTACCCATTAGAGACTTTATATGCAATATATTAATCAAGAATTAGGTACTTTTAGGAAGGAAAAATAAAAAATCGACGTAAAAATTAGAGTTGCTGATATATAAGCGTTCCTAATAAGTGCAACCCAGCTCAGCTCTCAAACAGCAGACAGACATCAAAGCCGCAAATCAAGCCAACTTGAACCCAACTCATTCCTAATCCCCTTTCTCAACTAGCCCCTCATCATCATCATCATCCCCCCATGCTCTCCATTTCCATCCCCCACTTAAAAGCCCCCACACCCCCATCTCCAAGAACCCCAAAAACTCTCCTTTTTTAGATCTCTCTGGTCTAATGGTAGAAGGAACACACAAAGCAAAAAAAGCCATGAAGCCAGCATGTTTTAGCAACCCAGGAAGCCCAGTTCCACATAATTCATCCCCGTCAAAAGAAAATCTCATTACTTGCATTTACCAAGCTCAGATCTTTGACTCCCCTGTTCTTCTGACACTTTCCTGGTCTAAAACCCCCTTCTCTCACACCCTCACGGTCTATTCTTCTGACGCCTTTTCCTTCACTGTCTCTCTCCTTCCTTCAACTTTCTTCTTCCGAGCCCGACCCGGGTCCAAATCCATCCATTTGAACCAGACCCAGAACAATAGCCAGAAGATCAAGCTCCATTGGGACTTCACCCGGACCCAGTTCACCCACAACTCGGCCGAGCCCGAGTCCCGGTTCTATGTTGCATTGACATGCAATGGCAAAGTCGAGTTCTTTCTGGGTGATCTGAGAGATGAGCTGGCCCGACGAACCGGGTCGACCCGGATCCCCAATTGGGCTGACCCCACCCTGCTGTCGAAGAGGGAGCATGTGTTTGGGCGCAGGAATTACATTACCAGGGCGGATTTCATGGGATCCAAACACGACATTGAAATTGAATGCTCTGGTGGGACCCTCAAGGTGAAATTTAACGGGGAAACTAGGCTGACAGTGAAGAGATTAGCCTGGAAATTTAGAGGGAACGAGAGAATTATACTTGATGGAATGATGGAGGTTGAATTCTACTGGGATGTGTTCAATTGGGTCAATAACAATGGCGGAATTGGGAGTAAAAATGGGCATGGAGTGTTTGTTTTTCAGGTGGGGGATGGTGGGGTGTGGCCGGAGATGGTGGGGCCGGAGAAGAGGCTGATGAGGAAGAATGTGGGTGCGGCAGGGGCAGCTGCGGTGGTGGCAGGGTCGCCTGCACCGTCATGGTCGACTGTAATGCAGTGGGCAGAGGAGAGCAGTGAGGGTGGAAGAAGCTCGAGTTCTGAGTCAACAAGGTCTAGTGGTGGAAGTAATGGGGGGTTCTCCTTGGTGGTATATGCTTGGAGAAGAGAGTAAAGTTTTCATCTTTTACTTGATTTAATGTAGATCAGAATAGTATTATTTTGTATATAGAAAAGTTAAGTATGTAGCTTGATTCTTAATCGAATTTTTCATCCAATTCTGTACACTAGACTTCATAAATTTCTTCTCTTTTTTTCCTTCTCTATCCCCTGTTTGTGGTTCAATTCCTGCTAGAATAGCCTTGCCAGAAAACAATTCTCCACTCTCTCAAATAGCAGTGGAAGACTGATTTGAGAACACTACTATAAGCGTCAATGTAAACCCTACTCATTTACTCAGGGCCTTTGTTATAATTTCTATTCACATTCCTTACTAAAAATTATATTTTAAAAATAAATAATATTAATGTCAAGATAAAATTATTATTATTAGAGTAAGATTTTAGTTTTTAAGATAATTTTATGGCTTTTATTATTTATATAAATTACATTATTACTCTGACAACGATAATAACTCCTCCCTTAAAAATAATTACTTTTTATTTTTGATTTTTTTTTTCTGTTTTGAATTTTCTACTGATTTGAGCCTAAACTTAAAATAGGAAACAAAGATAAGAATATAATTTTCAGATCTGATCTAGTTTCTTGTAAACTAAAACTAATTAAATTATTCAAGCAGGCGTCAATTGGTTTTCTACTCAAACAAGAGTATGAAGACATACGCAAAGACATAAAAAGTAAAATAAATTAATGCTTACAAAATTGGAGTAGCTGTTGCTTGAAGTCCACCTCGGGCTTAGATAAAGGTCTGTACAAGGTCAAGGAACGTGAACATGAAGCAGGGTCAGTACAGTACCTTATTCTTAAAGTAAAGCTGGGTTTGAATTGAACGAACCTGTTGACGAAAAGAAAAGAAATAAACGACCCAGAAAAGAACTGAGTGATAGCTGAGAAGAAAAAAGAAAAGAGCTGAACAGAGCTATGTAGAATCCCTCACATTTCATTCAAATGTCAGGTTTCGGGCGAGCTGTAGTGTGTGCTTGAGTGTTGGCTCAATTGACATCATACCCAATCGGCAAACTCAGAGCTAAACTTGTGATACTTGTACGTATTTATTTGATCTAAGCTCGTTTTTGTTATAAAGGATAAGGTTAGCTTATTTGGGCTTAAACTTGTCTCAAATGAACATATATCAAGATTCGCTAAATTCGGTTCATTTATGTTTGAGCTCAAAAATTGTATGGTTCGTTCTGAGCTTCACTCAAACTTGAAGTGCCTTGAGCCATTCGAGATCTATAACAAGCCTCACTAGTTAGCTCATATCATTTACGCTCCTATATACAACATTTTCTATTTAAGTATTCGACCATGACAAAGAGAATAGAGACACAAAATAGTCATTTTTAAAATAAAAGTGCAGCTGAAAAGAGGTGGGAAAGGGACAATATTCAACATCAGTAAACAGTAGAATACAGAGATTTAAAACACCAAATAGAAAAAGGCCCACAGCATTTATTTTCCGTTGTGCAAATACAAAAGCCAGAGAAACCACAGGCAAGCATGCAAATTTTCCTTGTTATTTCCTCTTTTTTTTTGCCTGCCTCGGATTCCGGAAAAAATGTCAAATCACACACATGGTAAACAAGAATGATTCAAACATCTGCTAATAAAGCACTCAGCGCTTTCACATCTAATCTTGGACTTTCATTTCACTGTGGTGGAGAGCCAGTGACAACTAGCTTATAGCTTGGCTTTTTTCAATCTCAATCCAAACTGAGATGACTTTTTTAGTTAAATGAGTCATACTAGAGCCTAGAAAGTTTGAGTTTAGTAGTTTGCAAGCTTGAATTAAATTATGAGCCTCATGTGTCTAAACCAACCTGATTCTAATTTTACTGAGCTAAGCTTGAAACTAAACAAGCTAAATGAGGCTTGAAGCTATTCGAGCCATATTTGGTTCAATTCATTAGTTCCAACTCATGACAAGCCAAATTTGTAAGCCCTGAATATACTTTGTTTAACAATTGGATAGAACTAGGTAAAAAGGGAAGGGTAAAGAAGGAGGGGTAAAAAGTTATTCTACATTTATTTGAATATATTTAATAAAAAAAAGTAAATAATTTAGCCTAATTTAACAATTGGATAAAGCAGTAAAAATTAAGAAAATTATGGTTAAAATAAGGATAAAATAGCCACTTTTAAAATTTTACCCCATCCCCGTTTACCTTTCAAATTGAGGGGTCAAGAAAATAGTCTCACCCCTATTACCCCTCAAAATGAATTGTCAAGTAGAGGTAAACTCTTATCCTCATTATACAACAAACAACAACCACAACCCAATGCCTCAAAGGGCTCCCGCATCAGCAGGGTCTGTGAGGGTAGATGTACGCAGCCTTCCCCCTTCCCGGGTTGCCCTGAAAGGAAGCTGTTTCCGAGGACTCCCAACCTGATACACTTGTCGGCGGCAATGACGCCTTGCAGCCTGGCATCAAGAGAATAAATAAGCATATAAACAAGGCAAAATTAGGCATCTTTACCTGTTAGAATGATCTTGTAAAGGGGTGCCCCCAGGTAGGGGGAGGGATATTTGTTTTGAGAGGTGATTTAATTAAGGTGTTGATGAGAGTTTGTCGTTTCCTCTTTCCAAAGTTATGTTGAGAAGGATTGATAGCTCACCTTGTAGAATCTACATTGAGGAGGATCAGTGACTCGCCATGAAGTAGTAACATTGTTGGAGGGTTAGTAAATTACTGTATAATAGTTGTATTAGTAAAGATGATTGTATTACGGGGTTTGGGAGTTTTAATTGGAAATTGTAATTCCTGAATTTCATAATAAATGAGACATCTGTTTGGGTCCTGTTGTTTTTGCTGATTTTTACGCTTTCATTTGTGCTCGATTGTGATCTTTCCCAACATTATCCCCTTTACCCATTTGCCAAACCAGATGAGCCTAGAGATGGCATAACTCAAGCACAAGGGAAGAGCATAGGAAACTTTTCATGAATATTTTGGTTGTAAACAACTATGGAAGTGTGTGGTGGTTGAATGATTTCCCCACTCCACTCATCATAGCAGGTAAGAATTCCGCTGCACTTTTTATGATTATGTGTCACCTTTTTATGTTTATCCAGCTGCAAGTTCAAAATATACTAGAATTTAGCCAGTTCTTTTCAGCTGGAATGATATTGACTTCTCAGGCTAATGGTTGCTTTGTAGAGATTTTCTTACTTTCTATTTACGTCTTCCCAATAAATATAATTCTCTTATAAATAAGAAAAGAGTGTCTTAGGAAACACACCTTAAAAGAACAACAAAAGATCAATAAGAAAGCGAAAAACACACAAGATTTACATGACTCGGCAAAATGTACCTATGTACATGAAGTTGCAGGGATTTCACTATTTTTTGAAAATTCTACAAAGAATTCTTCTGTTTTTTTTCCTTCCTCTCACAAACCCTAAACTGGGTTTTTATAGACATACAAAAGAGAACCCCAGTTACCTCAAATTAGACCTCCAAAATGAGCCTAGGCCTAAAATAAGGTCCAAAAAGTTTTTCTCAAGGGCTATGCCCCTGGACCCCCATAGAGAGTCTACGAGCACTAACCAATGCATCTCCACTTCATGTACTTGACTTATAATGTATAAAAAATTAGGATCCACATAAGAAGCCCAATAGAGTATCCTTTATTTGAAAAAAAAAAGGCACAGAAGAACACAGGAAAGTTGTGTTTTCCGAAAATGTTTACAAAATTGGGCCTTCTGAAAATCTGGAAATTTGAAAAATTTTCCCTAGTAACTAGTAAATTTTGACAAATTAAGCACGTCCGTATTGCAAATAGTTATGTAACATAATGATTCAACGGCACACTAACGGTTGGATGTTTCATATGACAGAAGAGTGGTAGATTGAACATATTATCCTTTCTATCTTTCATGTCTTGATGTGTTTTGGCCTTGCTTGTGGGATCTTTGCCCCCACCAGAGGACCATTTGTATGTACAGTTTCAATTATGCCAAAATAGATTAAAACAACTCTGAAAGCTAGGTTTATATAGCTCCCGTCTCCTTGCCAACTAGCCTACAGATAGAAAATGCCAACTTACTATTTATTTTTGCATTGTGTTGTGGCTTGGGATTTATGGTGCAAGCTATTGTCACCTTTGGACCAGATGCAAGTTAGCCCAAGATCGGTTGAAGGTGTCCTTCTAGTGAAGTTTGATGGTGCAGGAAAGAAGTCCCTTGAACATTATTCTCCAGTCAAGATTATGATTCTCTTATGTATTGCCTTGAAAGGAATGTTAGAATCTTTGCGTATACCAATTAATTTCTTACGAGAGAAGATAGTGTTTTTAGTAGCTCTCTGAACAAAGAGCTTTGGAAACTTTGTTGACATAGCTTTAGTTGATTTGCAAAGGGATTGGAGGAATTTATATTATTAGTTTATAGTTTTTGTTGTTGCATTATGTAATTTTAAAGACATTTTATTCTTATCTCTTTGTACATTATTTCTCTCTTAATGGTATCTCTTTTTCCTATTGTACAGTTAGTAGCGAAATGCACGAGAGTCCCATCAAAGCAGCACCTAGAAAATTATATATACATTACCCTCTTATGTAACAAGTTATATAAGACTACATGTAACCTCAACTCGTCAAAGAGCAACCTTACTACATCCCAAGACTCACACTTTAGAAACAAGGACCTGATGTCCAAAAAACAGAGCCAAGAAAGACCTGAGAACATTTACGCAGTAGCATGACAATCAATGAAAGCTTTTCAGCTTCTGAAGTTATAGGATCATAGGAGCATAGAGAAAGCATAATATTCTTTTGGCAACATGAGTGCCAAAATGCCTAAGCCAAATCAAGCTCTTTTTGTTTACATTACTACAGATGGTACAACTTTTTTCCTAAATAAGGACACTAACTTTTGGGAAATGGATGAATTTGGAACCCATTACCTCTGCTTTTAGGGGTTGGGAGCTTAACCACTACACTAAGAGTTCCACCCAAATGAAGTTGATTGTGTTTTGATGTCCCTTAAAGTATCTTCAGCAATTAAATAACACCATGGCTCCGCTCTCTTGAATTAACAAGTAGTAGTAGATTTATTTGCCCAATTGCTTAGTAAATACAGGACATCTTCTATTCCACACCCATGATTTAACAATTAAGAGTATGCTATTAAAGCAAATCATTAATACAAAATGGCTACTCCCTATACGAACTTATATGGATACTATACTACGCAAAAGGGCAGCATAATATACATGGCCAAGACATATGTAAATGCTTACTTTGAACAAGTCGCATATAGCACATCTTCTAAGCCAGGCAAGGCAGGTGGTATGAAACTGTTTGTAACAGTTAACGATAAGATAATATATGCTCGGCAGAAATATCCGAAGGACTAGAGGCCATGAAATCCTGCGTCATAAAGGCAAAAGCTACTAAGAATAAGCAACTTAACGATCAATTGACAAAAAATGTTTTTGGTAACCAAGGTGTCTAGACCAACTAAGCCACAACTTGGCTAATTCTGATACATGTAGCATCTGTTATGACTTAGCCCACGGACCTAGTGGCCAGTTACAAGTAAATTTTCTCATCCAATGGCAAGAGTTAAGACATAGACCCAACACTTAATGAGGCACTAGTTTCAACTGCCTTATCACTTGAGCCGACCTCTTGGAGTTGTAAATGATGTAAATAATCAACCTAGCTCTTAATGATTTACCTTTGTAATATTCTGATAAAACGCCTTAATAAAGTTCAAATCAGCAGCTTCAGCTTGAACACGGGCGCCTAGAGGTTTACTAAATAGTTGTTCAATCATTTGAACCTTTAGAACTTGGAGTAAATATCTGGCCAATTGCTTCAAGTGCAGAAACGCTCCAACTCTCAGAATGTTTCACAATCTGCAGGATTTAGGAGGAAGAACCAGAAAAAGGTAAGGGATGCTTTTCAACTTCAGGTAATTCTTGAGCCCAGGTATAAGTCCTAGAAATGGAAAGACATGTCTCACTTTTAACCCATCATTTAGCTCATAGACTGTACTTCCATCAACGGTAATGAGCGGCCTCCATGGAAGTTTCAGGTAGGTCCTGTAAACAAAGTCATATGGTTATAGCTGAATATTGAAGTACTTTCTACAACTAGAGAACCAATTACAACATCTTCGACTTGAATGGTACTAAATATGTAACAAATTGTGTGAGGTTGACAATACCGTGTCCATGTGCCAGGGATTTAATGCACATGCATATGTATGATACCTTTTGGTAACAAGGTGTCCAAGCCAACTTACGTGCACCTAGATTAATCCTCAGGTTTGCACACATCAGCCACTTGCAAGTTCTTTTATATGCAACAACGTAAGTTGGGATTCACAAACTCAATGGGTGGGTGGCCCAAACAAATGTTTACACCCAATGGGCAAGATTCAAACTCCAAACTTGAGACTTCACATGGGGCTAGAACCAAGTGTCTTGCCACATCAGGCAAACACTTGGGATTCTGCTATTACACACTAATAGTTTAGATCCAACAGGAACTATTTAAATTTAAGGAAGCAAGAATGTTGATTTTTTTTGGGGGGGGGGGGGGGGGGGGGGGGGGGTGGGTGTTAGAGAACAAAATATGTCATCCCAGGTTAAGTCATTGCAAATGCCCTAACAGTGTCATGGTTGAAGGTATGAAATGCAACATAAAAACCCACAAGAAGGTGAAGCTCAAAAACTTCCTAACCACCTAAAACTCAGAAGTCTAACAATTCTGCTCCTTTATCACATCCACTGTCCAACAACAACAGGATAGTAAATTGAATTGCTTATCCGCATTGAACCTCATAGTTTGTTACATAAATCTGCAGCCATCACATCTTCTACATAGTAGACATGTAAATCATGCATTTCTACTCAGTCACATCCCGGGCACGTTACTAGCCCTTGCTCGGAAAAATTTGCCAACTTCACACAATTTGACATATTTGAAGTACAATTTGGATCAAAGATGCTTTACATGTAGGAGTACGAAAGAAAATGCTTCTACGGAAATATCTTAGAATCTAAACCCTTTCATTTGAGTATCGTAGAAGCAATTGACTCTAGTAAGACAACTTAACCACCTCAGCCTCCAATTTGCTAATACATAATTCCTCTCCGAATTGGCACCCTGTATGTGAAAAATCATCTACATCATCAATAAATTCAGAGGCACAGCTATAGCCAGAGACGGAGCCACATAGGATACCTCTGGTGTGGTATTGCACTAATATGATAAGAAATAAATAATAGTTTCCAATCGAGAAAAAGATTACAATAAGGAAAACAAAATAAAGAAAAAGTAGGTTCTCTTAGAAAGGCAATTATGATACACGTGATATTAGTGTAATTCTTTTTTGCCCTTGTGTTTGCAAGGAAGGAAGGGAGGTAATAGAAGGAAAACAAAAATATGGTAACTTCATCGAGAAATACGAATAACATGTATTAACTCATATTTGACTGGGAATTGACAAAATCAATTTAAACTTGCATACATGATCAATTATTTAAACACCCATTAGCAAATAAGCTGCTAAGGCGGGAGCCCTTGGGGCACTGGGTATGCATGTTGCATTAGTTGTGTTGTGCTGTCCAATTATTTTCCAACTACTTATCAAATTAGTTGCCACCGTGGGCTTATGGTACTAGCTCTTCTACTAGTAGCATAAACAAAGAAGCATTAGAGTACCTGTTCAATGCTTGTTAGTGAAATCTAGGGTTGCTCGAAAAATGGTACAAGCAGTTGCAAGTTGCGTGAATACAACTTTGTACCTGGCTCCCATAAACAAGTAAATTAATTTGTTCAAGAAAACCCTCCATCATATAGATGCAAATACTTATCAGTCTACTTATGTTTATCCCAAAACAGAATGTCAAATAACTATTTTACAGTAAACTGTAAAGGCTAGTCTTACCACGAAACTTAATGGTTGGATCCTCAAAGAGACAGTCATCAGCATAAATTGAAGATGTGAAAAGCCCTGCCATCAATAAGAAGGAGCGCACTAGGTTACCCGGTTTAACTTGCAGACTAGTAACACAAGCACTCAAGGGATTATTCAGTCATACACAAATAAAAAACAAAGGTTTCTTCCTCAATTAATTCATTCAATGGTAGTCTGTCTAGTGGTTCCTTGGCAAAAACAAATCCAGTTATGTTTGTAGTTAGGTTTACATTTTTGTGCGACATTGCCTGATGCAAGTGAGAGTTCAAGTGAGCCAAGTAGGGTCTTGAGTCTCTTTTTGGTCAACTCAAAGCTTACTAGCATGGAGACTTCAAGCTCTAATTCTACCAAAGCTCAAGCACAGTTGAGCTAGACCCATCTTGGTGAGCTCTGAGCTAAGCTCGTCTTATTTGGTTTAATTTAAACTTGACTTGGACTTGTTTGGTCTAGATTAGCACAACCTTGGCTCATTTAAGCTTGAATTTGGTTCATCTAGCACATTTACGCTCATAATTTACAATGAAATTGGCTCAACCATACTTTTCAAGATTTATAACATGCCTGTCAAGTAAGCATGCTTGGCTCATTTACTCCCGTAAATGCAAGTGGTCAACACACTAACTGAACCTCATATAGTCCACAATTCACTACGGCATCATGGCAGTTGACAAGCAATAGATGGGTTTAAGCATGTTGGGAAAAATCAAATAAGAAAATAGCGAAAGAGAAAAATTGCACAAAAGAACACTGAAATTAACGTAAATAGCGAAAAAAAACCACGATACAATCAAGCACGTAACTCTCTTTGAATTTTGGAATTATAGTCTCTAATTGAACCCAAAATTAAACTCAAAATTGAAAACAATCAAAATAAACTCTAAATCAATCTAATCTAATCTTCTAAATCTTACCAAAAATATCAAACCTCACTAATATCTTTTTTTTCCTTTTTCTTCTTTATTTACTTTAAACTCATAAAAACAAAACTAAAAACTAAATCTATGGGTTGGACCCAACACAGCATTACCATCGGAGTTACAAACAAGGGGTGAAATCAATTTCCAGTACCCGAAACTCTCATTATCTATCAACCTATTCAGACCCTTATGCTGCTTTACCAATCTATCCATACTATTTTATCCAATCAGTATAAGAACATGAAAAGGTCACCTGTAACAAAATAAGCGTTGTCATAGTCTGCTCTTAGAAGACTTACGACATCTTCAACCCTAGAGATTGGCACCTCCTCTTTGTCTTTGAAATTCACGGAGCTCACTCTACAAATAATCAATAAATTTTTAGGTAAATTACACTAGTTTAATGTATTAATTTTTTTAGTTTATAACCTTTTTGAAATAATATTTTAGTCCAAAAGCTACTTATATTTAATAAAATAATCCAAATTACACCGTATAAGAGTGTAAAATGAACCTCATATCAAACTCTTTTCTATTAGTAATGTTACACTCTCATGACTCCAGCATAAGATGAGGGGAACAACGAGAGGATAGTGGGTGTACCAACAAATAACGATAAGTTTTACACATTACTTTGACTATTTTACTAAATATGTGTAACTTTATGGACTAAAAAATTAATACATAAAACTTCAAAGTACTACTACGTAATTTCACCTAAATTTTTTGCAGGAGATAACAAGAAAACATAAATTATCAAACAAAAAAAAGGGAGCAATTAATTTGACCTCTGAAATGCCCTAATTGGTATGAATAACACGGAGGAAAGAGCAAAACAGGACATAACAAAAAAACACAGGAACAATTATTTGAGATGTCAAATAACCTAATCATCAGTTGGCACAAACAACATGGAGTAAAGCGCTGGCAAAACTGTCATTTCGTTTTTGTGTTCATGTTATCATGTTGTGTAAGATTTTACCGGCCCTAAACATACCTGTTGTTGCGAAATGTGAGATATCGGAGAATTTCGGTGACTCCGCTGACTGCGAATCGTAGCAATGGCGGAGTTCCATTGCTCGAATCATTCTTCGAACAGTAGCGAGTGGCACGGAATCCCTAGAAAAATCAAAATTCAAATGAGATTAAGTGTGAGAGTGAGCGGATTTCATCGTGTTCGTCGAATCATTTCGATGTTCAGTGAAATTGAATTTGAGTACACATACCTTCACGTAGAGGTTCGAAGGAGCTCCAATGGAGCAACCGATTCCCGCCATTACTCTCTCTCTCTCTCTCTCTCTCTGCGCTCCGGAACAGTTAATCAAAAATGGCTTGTAGACTTTAATCCCAAAAAAAAAAAATATAATAATAATATAAAAGTAACTCAATTATATCTTAATATATTAAAAAATAATTTAACTATATTTTTAATAAAAAAATAACATAACTCTAATTTTTTTTTATCAAAAATTAATCCAGCTCTATTTTTCAATCAAAAATAACCTATCTTTAACTTTTCTATCAAAAAAATCAAACTCGAAAATTTTGATTTAACAAAATACTAATTTGGTAGCTAAGTGTGGCACGTGGTGTGCGGCTTTGACTATTTTTGGTAAAAAAGTTAAAATTAGGTTATTTTTAGGCTAGGAAATAGAGTTTGGTTAGAATTAGGTTATTTTTTAATTAGAATATATAGTTGGGTTATTTTTTAATGCATTGAAATATAGTTGGATTAAATTTAGATTAATCGTTGGAAAAAAAAAATTTAACTAAAAATTGCCTACATGTTAGGTGCGGTTAAAGAAAATCACCTAACTTTTCTAATTTTTTAAAGTCACATCAAAACTTTTTTAAAAAAATTTCAATATCACATCTAATGCTAACACAGTTAACTTTTTTGTTAAAATAAATATGAAAGTATCAAACTACTCTCAATAAAATTTATTTTCTAATAATTAATTATAAATAATTTTATAAACAAGAAATACTTCTATTAATAATTTTACAAATTCAAAGGTGAGGAATAATTTCGTTATTTGTAAAATATATTATTTAATATAAATTAATTAAATTTAAGTTAAACTTGGTATTTTAATGCACTTATACCCTAAAACGTGGTATTTTATGTGATAGATAATTAACGGTGTTAGAATTAGATGTAATATTAAAAAAAATATGTATAACTTAAAAAAAATAAGTAATTTTCTGAAATCACACCTAAAACATAGGGAGTTTTTATTAAAAAAAAAAAAGAAAAGAAAAACAATCGCTCGCAGAAGAATCAAATGGACTGGACCTGTACAAGAAAAAGACTGGCGAGGAAGGCCCTGGGCCGGGAGCAGAAGCCCAACTACATGTTTCGATGGATCTGCTTGAACTTAGATGTGGCTTCTATATCTCCTAATGCTTTGTTTGGCAACTAGGTAAAGAGTGGGGGGACAAAAAGGGTTAAGGAGAAAAAAAGTAAGGTAATATCTTATCCTTATTTATATATATTAAATTAATAGGGGTATGGATAAAGAGGAATAAATGAGTTACCATTGTTTGACAATTGGTTAAAGAGGTAAAAGTAAAAAGACTTGTAGTTAAAATAAGGATAAAAATATCTAAAAATTTTTAAAAATTACCCTTACTTTCTTTGACCCCTCCAATTCAGGGTTAAAGAAATTGGGGGTAATGGGGGGTAAAGTGGGTAAGAAATTACACCCTCATTCCTTCTTTTATCTTTCGAACAAATTTGCCAAATAAAGGTAAAAAAATTACCCCCTTTTACCCCTCTTTATCCCGTTGCCAAACATGGGGTAAAACTCTGTTTGACACATAAAATATTTTACATCAAATTTCGATGTAATTGAAATTACTATAGATTTAAAATTTTGACTAAATTCTGATCACAAATTTTTTTTGACTAATTAAATAAATAAAAGTTTAAGTTATAATTTTACAAATAATCATTTCGAGCTTTAAGTCGACTAGGGTCAGGTTTTGGTTGAATTGGTTTATTTGGGTTCGAGTCATGTCAAATTTCCGGTCAATTCATGTTGGGTTTTGGTTGGGTTGAATCATATCATGCTCAAATCATCAGATTTTGGATTAATTAGATAAGTTCGTTATAGGATTTGAGTTGGATAGCATGATTTATGACTCAATCCATTTTGGTTTAATGTCAATCACATTTTATGGTTTCCTATTTCCCGTTACTTGTGCTGGGTTAGATTTTATATAGGACTGAATTTGTGTCATGTCGTGTTTAGTTTTAGTTATCCCTATATTTCTGGTATTTGGTTAGATTATCTCGGCTTTTTGGATCAAATCGGAAGGATCATTGTGTCGGCCAAAGTTACCAAGCAACATAATTGAAATTGTGGACCAAAAATCTTGTCTCGATCCCAATTTCAAACTCCAATTGAATGCACCAAATAGGATCTTAGTTAATTGAACGAATAAACACATACCACAACTCGACTCAAGTCATAACCTAGTCAACTTGTTATGTAGACTAATGATTATGATAACATCCAATTGAGACGAAAGCTTATTGACCCAGTTTGACTCAACTCAATGAGTTATTTCATAAACAAAAATTGGTAAACTCGAGCCCTAAGATCAGCACAAATTAAATCCCTGCAATTCAAAAGGATTAGACCTAGGTTGGATACATATTTGATTAAATGCACTAAGTTTTGAATTAAGTTCATTTGTAATTTTTGAGCTGGTTATAACAATTTTTGAGGCACCCTTTGACCCGAATCAAGGGAGCAAATAAGCTAAGCAAGCTCGAAAAACTCAAGTTGTTTAACTTATTGTGTGGAGCTTGAGACTAATGAATGAAAATTGAGCTCGTAAGCTCATGATCCTCAACAAGTTTAAGAGACCGTACCTTAGCTCAAATATATCGAACCAAATCAACTTCACGCCTAAAGAGTCGAGCTTGAGCCCAAACAAACCTAGAGTAAGTTTAGATGACCATAAAAATCACAAGCCCCAATTTGTAAGTCGTTGAAATCGGGATAAGCACCACCGAACCAGAGCCAAGCTCGAGTAAAGTTGAATGTAAAAGAGCCTGACAAGCCCGAGCTCGAGTTTAATACATATTACTAGTCACAAACACTATCCCCCCCCCCCCCCCCCCCCCCAATCTGGCGAACCTAACATTCAATAAACTACTTATATTAAAAATCGGGCAGGACTCGTTCAAGTTAATTACTGGGGAAGTTCGAGCATGCCCGATAAGCTTTATGAGCCAAGTTCAAACAGGGGGTGCTTTGGTGTGTTAACATTCGCGGACATCTCGATAAAAAGCTTGTTAAGGGGTTCAATAAGAGCTCGTTAACAATTAATATTGGTTTGAAAATGGTTCGATAATGGCTCGATAGTAACTGGAATTGAAAAGCTCCGTTTGGTAGCGAGCTCGACTGGACAATAAGTTCGGCTCGATTTTAAGATCGATTAGGCTCGATAATGAGCTCAACTCAGCTCGATAAGCCCAATAAGCCGAGCTAAGCCGAGCCGATTATCAAATATACTAAAATATTATCAAACCGAGCTCAAATAAGACTTGGGAAAGCTTCGTAAGAGCTAGGTTCAAACTCAAGTTTCATAAGCCTTATCGAGCTCGAGCTTGAGTTCGAGTTCAAACAGAGGTGTACGGCTGGCTTACGCCCCCAATTCCCAAACCCTAAATTCATCTACCCCACCATTTTCTTTCTCCATTCTGTCATCCATTCCGCAGCCTCACCGCCGCCCCACCCGCCGCCGCCCGCCGCCGCTTAACACTCGATACAGTTTCGAAGTAAGGCTGGGATGGCGCTAGGGCTGATACTAGGGTTGGGAAGAGCAATGCGCAGGAAGCGGACGTCATCACTTGACATCTTGTCTTCGAAACGAGCCCCTCGCAATTACTACAAAGGAAAGACTTGCAAGCCTACTGGGTTCCACACTCGCAAAGGTTTGATCTTTCACTTCTTGCTTGTGTTTAGTGTTCTTCCCTGCGTGTTCCTAGCTTTGATTTGTGCTGTACATGTAGCTTTTATGTGCCGTATTGGATCACTGGGAGATAGCATCGCGTTCTTTATCGATAGGCTAGTTTGAAGATTACGCCCAGAATTGTATACATGATTGATTATCGTTGCTTTCAAGCAGGGGTGTAAACAAGTCAGAATAAACTTCTGTTTGAAATGGGTTTGATATGATACGAGTGTGTTTGGTACTCGGCTCATTAGCCTAATCAAGTCTAGCCTAGTTTGTTACTGAGTCGAGAACAGCTCGTTATTGAGCCAGGTTGTGCTCCTAATCTATCTGAGCTTGATAGCGGATCGAGCTCACTACTGAGCTAAGCTAGGAGTTACTACTGAGCCATAGTTGTTTTCAAGCTAATGCCGATATTTAACAAGCTAACAAGCCCCTTATCGAGCCATTAACGATCTCCTAGCGAGCCTTTGTCAAGTTGTTCACAAACATTACCAAGTCAAGCATCCCCTTGTTCTAACTTCAGTCGTTAAGCTTATCAAGCCTACTTAAACTCAGCTTGATAAGGTATCAAGCCCCTCAAAACGAACACAAATAAGCCCTAACTGATTTCGATCACAAGTAGGTCATAGAACGTTTCCTCTTAGATAATGGATTCAGTCAAAAAATTTGTGATCAAGTTTCCTTGTCATTGGGAAACAAGTGCTAACTCACACTTGATTGTTCTTGTTTGTCATAAAGAAACTTTTAGCTTTACATACATGTAGTTGCTCTTTGGCTTCGTGTTTCACATTGTAACCGTAGTTCTTAACATGGAATCAAATAAGATTAGGAGAATATGTAGCACGACACTGACCAATATAAGTGTAGAATGTCCTTAGTTTTTTATCCCCCCTTTTATATTGGTAAGCATAGCAGAACAACTTTTCCTAAATAGAGAAACCAACAGTTGGGGGAGGGGGGTGATAAGCTTTAAACTCAAGATCTCTTACTTGTGGGTCAGCCAAGAAACCACCATACCAACACCATTAGCTCGTAGATTATCCTTTAGTTTGCAGGTTTGAATTCCCTTTGCCCAACCCCGTGTATCTACCAAACAATGTCTTTAGCTCCATTTCTGATTATTTTGGGCATCTACTGCAGGTGGATATGTATTGGTGCAAGAAAAGTTACCAAATTATGTGGTGCCTGATTTAACCGGCTTCAAGGTACATTATTTGATCCTCTGATAACAGCATTACAGTTTTTTGGTGAAAGATGGTGAAATTCCATCCAATTACTTGAATTCTGATTAATAAAGAGTCACAGTAAAGACGAATGTAGCTGAATATTCTCTGCCAAATCCCTGTATAGGAAAATATCTGGAGAGTTTGTTTATGGTGATAAATTAAGTTAGCAGGGTCAGCTTTATAAGAGAATGTTGATATATTCTTAGGCTTCGTTTGGTTTAAAGGAATTGTTATAGAAAATTTTTCTTTTACGAAATATTTTCAATTGAGAATATTGTTTTTCTTAAAACCTTTGTCTATTTGACAAAGAAATAACTGAATTCTATAAATTTAGGGTGAAGTATATGGCATGAGATTATAATGGAAAATGTTGTCCCCTCAGTGAGATAATGTTTTCCCCTTTTGCTGAGAGGAAATCAACTTCCCTCAATGGAGTAAAACATTTTCCGTATTTGTTGCTGTTGCTATGAAGTTACGGTATAAAATAATAAAATTGAGACGAACACTATTTTACCAAAGAGGGCACCAACACGCCGTCACCGGATCCCATTAGAACTCCGAAGTTAAGCGTGCTTGGGCGAGAGTAGTACCAGGATGGGTGACCTCCTGGGAAGTCCTCACCCTCAGGTCGGGGGGCACTGGGAAACAGCCTCTTTTCAGGTTAACTCTGAAGGGGGAAGGCTGCGTACATCCACCCCCCCAGACCCTGCGTAGGCGGGAGCCCTTGAGGCACTGGGTATGTTCCTGTTCCTAGACGAACATTGTTTTCCATCAGAATAAATGGAGCCTAAATCTACCGGCAACCTGGTTTACTGGTAGAAATACGAATTTACCTACAAGTAGTAAACTGGTTCCATATCTTCTAATGTGGCAAATCCCAAATTGTATTCCTGAATCAAATACCTTCGGATTAAACATAATTTGCCTGCCTCTATAAACATCTATGGTTCCAATTGGTGAAATGTACCGAAAGACTCGGGTTTTTGCATCTTGATACCATACCCAAGTTACCTAGGCTATGAGACGATGATCCGTGCCCTTGACCTTGCAATCTGACATGACTGTATGATTTGACGATAATGCGGGTTTGACTTGTTGGTTAAAACTCTTCACTGCAACCATGTGCAAAGTTTGAGATTTGGTCGAATTGATCCCTTTGGAATAGTTTATGTGCTTTTCTTGAATGAGCTTGGTGAACTTGGATCATCTTATACTGCAGCTCAAACCGTATGTATCTCAATGTCCAATAGAGGTTACGACCAGCGAGGCTGCAGATGCTGCTAAGTAGGCCCGAACCCAGAAGATCCTTCTTTCTTTTCATTATTGTGACATGTAGCGGATTGTTGATTACAGATGTTTCCATCACCAGACTGATACGGTTCATCTTGTTCTTTGTGACATGTAGAGAGTATGAACTATGAACTGATATTTGTGTCTGATTATTGAACAAATCGATTCGTCCTGGTAATGTTCATGTTGTTTTATTTTTCACTAGTTGTGACAGCTTTTAAATAATCTCTTACCAGAAGTTCAGTGTTGAATTCCTGTGCTTGACCACCTCTTTGACAACTAGATAAACGAGGATAAAGAGTAGTAGGGGTGATGAAGTGTAAAAGTTTATCCTTGTTTCACAATTTATTTTGAAAGTTGGTCAGGTAAAATTTTAAAATTTTCATGATAATTTTGTCCCGATTTAATTGTAACTCTCTTTAGTCAATTTGATTTACCCTTCTTTATCATTACCACTCCATTAAGATAACTCCTTACCGTCTTTTTGTTTGTTTATCGCTTTTTACCACCCTTTACTCCCATAGTAAACCAAAGTGAACATCCTCTTTCAAATGATTTTGGGTGTAGTATACGGGTTGATCTATGACAAGTTACTGTCCTCACCAACTCTACCGATGCTTTTGGCAAACTGAATTGTTGGAACTGTTTATCATTCCTCGTCTAACACTGTTTATGTCCTCTGTTGTGACTTTCTTTTACAATGATAAGAAGGTACAATGTCTTAGAAAAGTAGTAATAAGTAGAATAAAACTTATCTGAAAATTGAGTATTGTTGCAGTCTCTTTGAGTTTTGTAAATTTTGGGTAGGGATAAGGACCTCGAAAAGGGGAATTGTTGTAGAATCTTGAAAGGATTGTACACGCTGATTCACTAGGACGAGCTTGCAGAGTGTTTTCTTTACATTTTTTTTTTAAACATAATCACAGGCTTGAGTCAATCCGCCATCAGTCCGATTTGTGTTGACTCATAATCAACCCAGCCCATTAACAACTTGAGGAGTTTGGTCTGTTAGATTAATGAGTCAAGTTAGATTCGTACGTGAGAATTTTTTTGGTCTTTGACATAGGATGACCCATCCTTTGATGTATAATTAGCACGAGACAAGTCTAGCTCGTGCAAACGATGTGATTCGGATTCATTTAAATTTTCACAACCATACTCGGGCACTAATTTTATATCTCTAAATATATTCAAAATTTGCAAAATTTTACATTCAAAAGTATTTGTATAAATTCAAATGTAAAGGTGACCCCAATAAAAAAAAAATTTAATCATTAAAAAATAATAAAATTAAAGATTTCACTAAAAATCTAAGAAAATAATATTTAAGGCTGAAAATTTTACGGTTCCCCTCCCACCAAAAGAGTTGGCATAGTCATCTCATCTCCGACTCCGTGTGGAAGAAAAAAAAAATTAATAATAATAATAAAGTGTAAATTAGTAATGATCGTGGGGAGGTTTCATTTCTCAATGACCAGTCAGCATTAAAACTATTTAATTTATATATGTTTAGTAATTCAATAAAATTTTATTGCATTATAAGGAGTCTTTTTTTTATATATTTAACGCCAAGTCTTTTCCTATCAAAGCCAATCGGCAACGGATTCCGAGCTACTCAATGCATATCTCCAAAACGCCATCATCTTCGGCTATATATATATAATAGTGTTCTTGTGAGAGGGTTAGAATATAAGAGGGACGAATCGTGACCCTCCATTGTAATGGATGGTTAATATTTGTTGAACGTTTAAAAAATAACAATTTATAGTTAAGATTTATTGAGTATTAAAAAAAAAAACAATATCCCTATCTTACCTCTTTTTTCTTTCTACCTCATTAAGGGATATAGACCGTAAATTAATTTTTTTAATGTTCAATAAGTCTTGGTCATCCATTACAATAGAGGGTCAGGATTCGCCCCTCTTGCACTCTTACCCTCTCATAAGAGCGTCAATATATATATATATATATATGAGATTAAATATATTTTTTATATTTTGTATTTGTATGGAAGTGAATAAAAATATATTAATAATATTTAATACATATTTTTAACATCTAAGATACTATTATTAGTGTTCCAAAAAATATATATATATATAGTTATTTGAAATTATTTAAAGTACAGATGGTATTGATGGATCCCACGGTCATCCGGACGCCGCTGCACGTCCATTTGCTAGGATTTTTGTCAAAATATTTCTCAAAAAAAAAAAAAAAAATTATATATATATTATACCACTAAAGTATAATTATTTACTATTATTTGTATATTATAATTATTCTATTTATATGTTTGACATTAATTTATCTAATTGTTCATTTAATTTATAAATAGAATATTATTTTTATATGAAAAATTTGGAATCTCTAAATATATATTTTAGCCGGTAGTTATAGAAGAAGAGTATCATTAATTAAAATAATGGTAAAGTTATACATTTATCCAGTAATTTTTTTTTATCAGTAAGCGATTAAAGAATGAGAGATTTGACTGTAAAATCTCTTATATTAGCACCTCGATTCGAGAGTATCTTATTTACTAGACCAATGCCTCATTAGCGCAAAAAAAAAAAAAAAAAAAAAGACTTGGCAGCGTAAAAGTTTGTTTCTTGACCTTTATTAAAATAATAAATATGAAACATTACATGATATTCTTATTAGTTATCAAATCTACTGATTTATTCTTTTTTTTTCTGGTTTTGTAATATGATTATTAATTTAAATAAATACTCATCCCGATAATATTTGCCAATGAAGTTGTAGAATACACAATGAATAACTATTCAGTTGTCAGTTCAAAAAAAAAAAACTCAGTTACATATCATATTTTAGTCACACAAATAAAAAAAATAAAATTATCTAACGAAAAAAATACAACTAAAAGCATAAATTAAAGATGAATTTTCGATATTAAAACCAAAAATTTGAAAAAAATGATAACAACTAAGTGCAGAATATTAGCTGCCTCGCTACTTATATGATCACTTTTCTTCTTCCAAAACAGTAGAAGAATAAAAAAGAACAATTATTTTTTTTAGATAAATATTGCCAAATTGAGAGGAAAAAAACCCCTTAAATTCCCTATAAAATGAAGCCATGAATCCCTAGTGGGGATCGAACCCCGGTGGACATGTATGTCTGCCAACGTTCTCCGCTACTAAGCTATGAGTTTATTCACTATAATTTAAAAAAAAAAAATTGTCCAGGAGGTTCAAACTTTACAAAAAATATATATATATATCAAAATTAATTTATAATAAAATTGAGTTTTGCTTACTATATATAATATAATAATATATGATTCTCACGTCATATATGTTATAAATTTAAATTTTTTGCCCTATTATTATTATTAATCTAATAATTAGTAAGAAAAAAAACAAACACTAGTAGTTATCCTCTCATGATGGGCATACTTTTTGTTTAGTAGAACTATGTTCTCATTCTCAAGTACAGGCCAAATGCATTTATCTAATTTTAATCAGTATTTTTAAGCTTCATTTTATTTATTTTTTATTTCTTATTTTTTGCTATGTGACAAATCCAACTTTGGCGTCGTTTGGTTGCCAAGTAAATTGAATTACTACGAAAAGTTATATTTTTCAAGAATTTAATTCCTTCATCAACTTTCCAAAAAATAGGTAAAAGTATTTGATTGTCAATATAAAAAATAGAATTTCTTCGGGGGCAGGTAAGTTACCTTTTGCTTTTTGGGAGAATATAAATTGATAAATAATTTTTATTTTCTGCTAATTAAATAAGAGTTCAAATCTCTACTTCCTATTAATTTATACTTTTCACGCCTATTTCCTGTCATCCAAATATGGCCTTTGTTTTTTCTTTCTTAAGAATCTATTTTAACCTCTTACATTAATTTAGATTTCAATAAATATAATAATAATTATTCAATCATAAATGTTGGTATTAAATTCTTATACAACAACAACAACAAACCCAGTGTCTCAAGGGCTCCCGCCTAAGCGGGGTCTGAAGGGATAGATATACGCAGCCTTACTCCTTTAGGGTGTAACCCTGCCGAGAGGCTGTTTCCGATGACCCCCAACCTTATAGGGTTGGCAACACGAAGACTTCCCAGGAGGTTACCCATCCTAGTACTACTCTTGCCCAAACACGCTTAACTTTAGAGTTCTAATGGGATCCGATGTATTAGTGCTTGGTAAATGAACCCTTGTTAAATTCTTATACAATTTAAATATTGGTGACTATACATTTTATATACTCAAACTAAATATAAAATAAATATATTTATAGTGCAAATTATTAGATAATTTCATAATCTCGCCATTTCAAAAAATTACCTTTAAGTTTTATAGGGAATTTATTTCAAATACCCGACGATTGAAAGTTTTATTGCTTAGATAGTGTTTTGCTGGAACTTGATAAATTTTTATTGAATTAGCGCAATTTGTCTTAATTTTATCCTGTTATTGATAATGCTAACTTAACATATAGTTCTACTGATATATAAATATATTTCATTTGAAATTCATTGAAAATCTGTAGCAATCAAATTTTTTTTCCCGATAATTAGCAACACGGTCGCATTACAAAGCGACGACTCGAAAAAATGAGGCTACAATCAACCCGTATAAAAGCAAGGATTAATGAGCAAATACATAGAAGACAAGATAAAACAGGAAAATAGGACAAAAACATAACACAAAACAGACAGACATAAAAGAATCAAATAAGCCCTACAAATAAATGACACTACAGCTGAGACATGCCATGGATATATATGTGTGTGGAATTGTTAATGTCAGACTAATTTTACTAGTTTCTAAGAAGTTACAGTACAAAATACTTAATTACTCTTGTTTTGTTCAAAAGAGTTGTCAATTAGCCCTTATTTAATGAGGAATAATTTTGTCTTTTTTACAATTTGGATGCTTTGGAACAATATAATTAGTTTTGACATTAATATCTCCCATATCTGTATATATGTATAATTAGCTGCTAAATTGCATTCGTCTTCTTGTAATCATGATTGATGGGCAGGGATGTCCCTACAAACCTTGCTCCTATTGTAGTGGGTGATGCTTAAGGAATATAATTTTTTGGCATTCGGGCTTCTTGATGCCGATCAGACAAGACCTCACCCACCTAAACTTTCGGGAGGATATAGCTTTAGATAGAGTCCAATGGAGGGCTAGTATATGAGTTGCAGATATAGCAGCGTAGAGTACGGTGGTCTAACTTCTGTGCTATCTCTAGTGTTCCTAGGCCTTTAGGGGAGTCAGTATTCGGCGCACTTATGTGCGATCTGAGCTCCTGATTGACTATCTGTATACTGATTATTATTTATCTGTTTATTGATCTATTTTCAATCTGCTATTTCTCTGCCTTTATTGGACTAGCCTTGCCCTGCTTTTATACTTATTTGCTTTTTTGTTGACAGGTTGCCAGACTGCACTAACACTGACAAGCTCTTCAGGTTGGGGGTCCTAGGAAACAGCCTCCCTTCTGGGCAGCCCCCGGAAGGGGAAAGGCTGCATACATCTACCCCCCAGACCCTACTTGTGTGGGAGCCCATTGAGGCACTGGGTTGTTGTTGTGCTTCTTGATGCTAAAAAAAAAAAGAAAATTTATTATTTAGGTACCTGAGGTTTGACCATTTATTATCTAGAAACTTTGATGTTTCAAAATAGACAACAGGGTACCTTGAGGTTTAAAAATTTTATCACCTAAGGCACCCTAAAGTTTTAAAAGTTCATCAATTAGGTACCCCTTTTCAAATTTCAGTAGGTTTTCATTGCAAAATGACAAAGCAAAACATGATTCGACAATGTAAATATATTCATAAGAACTTGATGATTTTTTTCCAAAAATGTGGATATGAAACAAGATTTCGGTTATATATAAATGGTTTACATCAAAATTCAGTGAACTTTTTATCATTTCATTGATTTTTTGCTGAAAATATTGATATGACTTATATAATTATTATAACCATGCACCATATTAACTTTTTTGTATACTCATAAAAATTCTACACAAGGTACTAAAGGGATAAAGTTTTCAAACATCATAATGTCTTATTATATATATTAAAATCTGATGATATTTAGGTGATAAATGATCAAACATTAGAGTACCTAGATGATAATTTCTTACAAAAAATAAATTTATATGTTATGTTAATATTTTACAAAAACAAAAATTCTCAAATTCTCAAATTTCTAATTAATAATTAAATAAATGATGAATAAGAAATTTCCAATATTATATTTAAATATGTTATAAGTGATAAATTATATTATTAATATAAATAAGAAATAAAATTTGCATAGTAATTATTTATATATATTTAAATTAAGATAATATAGTTAATTTTATCATAAATTATCTCAAATATATTATATATATATAACGAAAGTTTAACGAATAGTAGATTAAGTGATAGCTTAAAAATTGACAGAAGGGAGAATGAAGAATATTAAAAGGAAAATTTCTAATAAAAAAAATATTATTATTAGAGTTAAAATTATTATTATTAAGATAATAATAATTTACAAATAATAAAAGTTATAAAATAACCTTAAAAATAATAATTTTTATTCTAACAATAATAATATAATTAATTAATAAATAAAGGGTTATTTATATTAAATGTTCCTATACTTTATCCATTGTATTAATTTGGTCTTCGGTACTCTTAATTGTGTTAAGTTAATCACTGTATAATTCAAAATATGTCAATTTACTCTTTAGAGAAAAAATTATGTTAAATTTTTAATAAAAGTTTTAATAGTTTGGCCATAAATTAGATTAAATTAGGTAAATAGATAAATTTATAATAAGTTATTTGCATCTAATATAATTTTACCATTTAAAATTACGTCATTTATATAACTTAAATTTTATCAAAGAACTAAACTGACATATTTTAAATTATTAAAGAACTAAATTAACATAATTAAAAATATAAAAATTAAATTAACATAATCAATAAAATATATAAATATTT
This sequence comes from Simmondsia chinensis, assembly GCA_018398585.1. Classification (NCBI taxonomy): domain Eukaryota; kingdom Viridiplantae; phylum Streptophyta; class Magnoliopsida; order Caryophyllales; family Simmondsiaceae; genus Simmondsia; species Simmondsia chinensis. The sequence goes on from JAGTTD010000018.1 coordinate 326,646, forward strand.
GGCGTAAATAACCCATAAATAAATGAAGGAAAGAAAGCAACATACCCAATGTCCCAATGACTCCCGCCTAAGCATAGTCTTGGGACGGATATATGCAACCTTCCCCGTTCAAGGTATTATTCTTGAAGAGAGGCTATTTTCAAGTATCCCTAATCTGAGATTAAGGACTTTCCAAAAAATTATCCATCTTAATATTGCTCTCATTCGATAAAATTCGGTGACTATGTATTGGTATCCTTTTTGGTTATAGATCTCGAAATCCCACAGTTGCCGTCCCTTATTTACTACTGTCTTGGCTCTGTCATCCTCTGTCGCTACTCTCCTGCTCTCTACTGCTCCCTTTGCTCTTCTCTATAATGTCTTCTCCTCTTCGTCGTTTCTTTCTTTCTCTCTCCTCTTCTCCTCGTCTCCCTTCAAGAAGCACCTCCTTTTCGCTCTCCTGTAACCGTCCATGGCGGAAGCTTCGCTGATACTCTTCTTCATTGTCGCGCTTGCTGTTCTCGTTCTCCTGCAAATGCTGAACTCCGTGCTGTGATTTTGTCTTGATCTCCGCCATTGATCGACGGTTACCTCAACTTGTGGTAGATTTCTATCTGTTTTCATCCATGGAGGGTTGTGCCTTTTCGTTTGATGTACTTGCGGTTTGTCTGTTATGTACAGTGTTTGCTCACTGTTTGCTGAATTTGAACTTTTTTGAATCTTTTGCTTGTTGAATGATACGCGTGTGTGAATTGAATTGACTCCGCATTTGCATTGAATTGGCTAATTTGATGTCTTTAGCGCATTGCGTTCAATTTGTTTTTACCTAATTGAACTCAGCAAATGCTGAACTCCGCGCTGTGATTTTGTCTTGATCTCCGCCATTGATCGACGGTTACCTCAGCTTATGGTGAAGTTCTATCTATTTTCATCCGTGGAGGTTGAGCTTTTTCATTTGTTATGCTTGCGGTTTCTCTGTTATGTACAGTATTTGCTCACTGATAGCGAAATTTGAACTTCTTTGAATCTTTTTCGTCTTGATTGTTAGGCGTGTGTGAATTGAATTCACTTTGAAGTTGGATAATGTGTCGCTTTGGCGCTGTGATTTGCATTGAATTGGCTAATTTGATTTCTTTAGTGCATTGCCTTCAATTTGGCTATACCTAACTGGCTGAAGTTTCTGTAAAGTTCAAATGTGCGGCCATTTATTAGAATTGTGGCCTCAACTGTATGCTTATCTTTCATCTTGTCGTGCAACTCGTGGAGATTCGCTTTAATTGTTCTTTTTTCTGTGTAAATCATCTCTTTTGTGGATATTTAAGTTTTTTTTTTCTTTATTTTCTTGATTAGAATTTTCAAAATTTTGAATTTTGTGACTGCTAGAATTTATGATTGATTCAATTCTTTCTTGCAGCTTAACGGTTCTTGCTGAGTTGTGCTGTGAAGTTATCATCTCCAAGATTGTATGAAGGTTGGTGCAGTTAAGAGCAAGCTTAACTGATTTTATACCCTTTAGAGGACCATGGATTTGATAATTCATCCTCTGTGAAATCTTTTTGTTTATCCTCTCATTTTTTTTGTTGGTTGGTTTCCCTTTGAAAAGTCAAAAAAAATCAACGTGTATAGGTTGATATGCACTATGAAGCTGGCCATTTATTTGAATTATGTTTTAAATTGTCATGGTCTCCCTTCTTTTGATTTTACAAAATCTTAATTGAAAATCTGTATTGATTATGCTTGAGTTTTCCTACCTATATTTTGTATTAATATCATAGGATTTCAACAATCAAAGGCAGAATTAACTTCATTGTACTTTCATTTGCTTGGCAACATAGATAGGCTCAAAAGCTGCCTTTTGGATAATAGTTTCTCAAGCTGATGTCTTGCGAGAACATTTCTCTGTCTAGTTTACTAACTTGAGCATTTAGAACTGAATTGGTAGGACGCATCCAAAAAGGTGGATAAGACAGCTAATGGAGCAATACAAAGTGCTAGAGCAAATTGGAAAAGGGTCTTTCGGTTCTGCTCTACTTGTCCGGCATAAACATGAAAAGAAGAAGTAAGGATACCTCTCGATGCTTCTTTCCTTCAAATTGTTGCTTTTCTTTTCCTTACAAAATTAGAGCAGTAGTCCAGTGTGCCCTTTTAATTTGGATGTTTTTATGGTTATCTTTTACATCAAAATCTAGATATGTACTAAAGAAGATTCGTCTGGCCCGCCAGACTGAGAGAACTCGAAGATCTGCTCATCAGGAGGTTGGTGGCCTTGAACTTCCAATTGTTATATTCTTGATACTAATTGTTGAGTATAATGTTTCTTGCGAGGGAGCCCCGCTATTACTGTAAATTTCAGCTAATGGCAGAGCTATGTAACTGTTAGTCTCTTAACAGGATTATTGTAAAGCTATGGTCTTTAGATCTTAACATCACTATGAGACTATTCATCCTATTATCATGTTTATTCAAATGGGAAATTCTAGCACATTTATTCGTAGCTATAGGTCATCTTTGGCACAAAGATAATGATATGCAATGGACCTATGTATTGACATGCAGAAACTTGTATCTTTATACATTTATTTAGCTAAGCTGGAAACATCAAAAGTTACCTTGGTGACATTTTACTTTAAGATAACTGATGATGGTAACAAGTTATTATTGCTACAGATAATTGAGCTATACCTACCTATGCAGTGATTTTGATGTCAATATTACACTATTTACTTGTAGGTGGAGCTTATTTCTAAGATCAGGCACCCATTCATTGTGGAGTACAAAGATTCGTGGGTTGAGAAGGTTAGCAGAAGCTTTATTTTGTTCTGACTTGTTTGGCTAGCAGTAGCAAGCAGTTCTGTGTTTCGTCCTTCTGTCCTTCTAATTCTTTTGGACAGCTGGATGGGTTTCTGTCCTCCATTGATTTCATTATGCTAACTTTATATGGTAATGCTCTTATTGTTACGAACAGGGCCGGTACTAACATTATCGGAGTCTCAAGCAGACATTTCAAATGGGCCCTTAATGTATAATAAAATCCTAAAAATTTTAATATTAAAACTTATTAATGTTAATAATTAGGACTTCAAAATTACAATCCCCTAAAATTTGGGGGCCCCAAGTGGGTGCTTGGGTTGCTTGGGATTACGTCCACCCCTAGTTACGAAACCAAAGCTGTGGTTGACTATAATCATCAATCAATATGTCCTTGCGAGAGGAATAGTGTATTAATCGCTCTCTTCTTTTCTGGGTAGGTGTATTAATTGTAGTAATGAAGACAGATGTCCTTTTCTTACTAAGTTTGAGCAATATCTTACTCTTCCTATTTCTTGTTACTCTTGCTAATTCATGGAATGCATGATTTTTTATTTTTAATGTTTTTATGCGCCTATTGGATTGTGATATTTCCTTGTTTTAGTTTCTTTATTATATTGAGGTTGAACTGTGCATTAAATGTAGTCATCTTCCCTTCCTTAATTGGCAGTATTGTGCCTAGGCTGATGGTCCTATTTTACCGGATGGTGATTGGAATTCTGTGTGGAAAGACTGCTTTCTCCACATTCTTTAACTTCAAGAATGATTCTATGATATTGCAGTTAATAGTGCTATACAGGGAGGGAGAGAGAGAGAGAGAGAGAGAGAGAGAGAGAGGGGGGGGGGGGGGGGGGGGTGATGATAATGAGACTAAGAGCTGCTTTATGCGAGCAGCTGTTGGCTGCTTTGCCGCACATACTTTATTAATTTGGTTAACTTTGCACTAAAGATGGTAGCAAAAGAAACTGTTTTTACAAGATATAATGGTTCATGCTCCTTTAGACGATTGGAAGATGTAGTTTTCCTTCTTTTCATCCTTAATGTCAGCTGGAAAGGGCTTCTGTGAACTTATGATATCTACATTGGCATTTAACCGTAATGGGCCTGTAGTTTTGATCTTTTTGAGGTTGAAGCTTTTACATTTATTTTAATCTCAGAAAGTGTGAATTGGTAGCTGGATCCCATGTCAGGGTTTGAGGTCTCTGTGGGGAAAATTCACACAATCAAGCATAAGCGGAAGCGAAAATCAAACGTAAGCATCGAAACAACACATTGATATATACGTGGAAACCTTCCCTCAACTAGAGGGAAAAACCACTGGACCCAAACGGGTGCCTCATCCACTATAAAATTTAAGGATTACAATCTCTAATAAAACCCCCAAACCCCATGTACAAACATCAACATCAATGTGACTATTGCACAGTAAGTCACCTACTCTCTCAAAGTGTAATTGCTGCACGGCAAGTCACCAACCATCCTCAATATAGCTTCTGCACGGCGAGTCAGCAACCCTCCCACAACGTAACTACTGTACGGCGAGTTATCAACCCTCATACAACATAGCTTTGAAAAGAGGAAGCTACCAAAACTTTCTCATCCTTCAATCAAACACTTCTTAATCAAAACATCTCTTGCCCTGCTTTGGTGACCCCTTTGGCACTCCTTTACAAAACCCTTAAACCCTCACATAAACATTAACCTCTATTTATAATGAGTTATCTAAATCTAATCTAATTTAAAATATCAAATCAAATCAAATCAAACTTATTTAGGTAACTCAATATAATCAAGCCATATCTCACTAAATCAAATTAATATTAATTTTGAGATAAATAATATCCTAATAGTCTCAAAAGTCAAAATTACTTTACCAGATCCCTGGAAGATCTCTGTATGTAACGGATGTAGGTTAATGTGGTTAGGCTACAACGCTTTCTCTACATAATTTATTGAGTCAGCTTGATTGCTTTCTGTCAAAGATGGAAAGTTTTGATGGTTTGTAATAAACCGTAGGTATGCATTGCCATGCAGGATTAATGAGACCGCAATATTTACATGCACGTTACAATTTGATAATCTGCGCTTGTATAATTAATGCAAGAAGACTTTGGAGTTTTGTCCTATCAGCACAACATTCTGGGTATTCTGACGTTGTGAAGAAACAATGCATCTATTGCTGGACTGCTGCATCTATTTTGCTGTTTTCCCTGGCTATATTTATTTGCTGACATGAGTTTGTTTGAACCTATTTTTGCTGCACATTCCTAACAGAACAACTTTAATATTGACAATGCTTATCGCTTGTCACCAGGGGTGCTATGTATGCCTAATCATAGGCTACTGTGAAGGAGGTGATATGTAAGTTCCTCGCTTGCGAATTGCAGAGTTTGTTGTTGACCCCTTTATGGCATTGATTTGGTTTTTCCAAACCAGAAGGAAATTATTCTTCAAACAATACTAAGATCCTGGACTTTTAATTAGGTCTTTTGATCCTTTCTTGTGTGGACTTTCACTATGCAGGGCTGAAGCAATTAAGCGAACAAATGGTGTCCATTTTCCTGAAGAGGTTTCTGCTTCCCTTGCTGAAATAATATTTCCTTTGTTTTTTGTATTAGACTGTGGTGAACTGTATTCTCTTAAGAGCAACTTTTCTTTTCTTTTCTTTTTTTCTTTAAGCACACATGGTGGAGAGATTTGAACAGAGGACCTTTGGTCCTAGGGTCCCGACCTTGATAGTATTTTAACAACTATACCAAAGCATCAGTGGCATCTAAAGAGCAATTTCCTTATGAATGTTTGTTGCCGATTCTCTGCTGTCCTTGTTCTCAGTACTGAATTATAAAATTTAAGCTCTTTGTAGAAACTCTGCAAATGGCTTGTTCAACTGTTAATGGCCCTGGAGTATTTGCATGCAAATCATGTTCTTCACCGTGATGTGAAGGTAAGTTGTGAATGTCCTTATAGTTAGGCATGTTGTATACCGGCAATTCCTCTAAATGGGTTGTGTGCTGATACTGTCGTGTGATTCAGTGTTCGAATATCTTCTTGACGAAGGATCAAGACATACGTCTTGGTAAGTTGGTCTTTGTTATCATTCGCCTGGGTGTTGTTTGTTTCATCCTTTCCAATAACCATTGTCCAGCAACGAATGTGGGATACAGGTGACTTTGGACTTGCTAAAATGTTGACTTCAGATGATCTTGCCTCTTCTGTAAGTTTTTATTTCTTCATTGAAAACCTTTGTGGACTTCATTATTTCATTTTTGTGTTAATTGTATGAAACATTGTCTTATGATCAGGTTGTTGGAACTCCAAGCTATATGTGCCCTGAGCTTCTTGCTGACATACCCTATGGTTCTAAGTCAGATATCTGGTCATTGGGTAAGTCATTAATAACCGTGTTCACATGCATCTATAGTCCTATGTGGGTCCTCGTTTAAATCAATGAAAATATTTCTTTTGTCTTATGTGTAATATCCAGGTTGCTGTATATATGAAATGACTGCACTTAGACCTGCATTTAAAGCATTTGTAAGTTCTTTTCTCATTTAAGAGTATTCAGTAGATCCATGTTTTACTTGTTGCATGTCAAATTGTCTTGAGTTTGTATGATTTGAAATGTAGTATATGGCACCATTTTAAGTATTAGCCAATAAGGCTTTGATCCAGGGCCGGTCCTGACATTTTCGAGGCCTCAAGCGAAATTCTCTAAAGGGGCCCTTCATATGCAACAAATTATTCTAATTTTGACCAAAAAATTTATTAATATTAAAAATTGATACTTTAAAAACCACAACCCCAAAATATCGGCGCCTTATTGGTTACAAGACTATCAAGATTAAGGCCTTAAAACATCAGGTATTAGGTTTGAATCCTTTACCCCCAATCTCAATTACCTATCCAAAAAAATGGAAAAATCATTGCGAGTATTATACGTGCCTAGACATGAATATTACTCTAAAGCGGATTGATTGTTGCTTCTTCAAAACATGTCAAAGTTACAAAATCTTTTGCGAGTTTTCTTTTTTGTTAACTTGTGCACTTGTAAAGGTGAAGAAAGGGGGTTGAATCTTTCAAAGGATAAATCTTAATTCTAAGAGATCATCATTTCTTATTTTTGAGAAGTAGATAGTGATTTGAAATTGCTATAATGATTGATGAGACGATCTTTGGTACAAATGAAGCATGTTGGGACTTTTTTAGCATGAGAAAGAGACAAATGTGTCATGGTGGTGGTTATTTGCAAAAACGTGAAGTTGACATGTCTTATACAAATTGCATAAGGGAAGACGTCTGCCGTGCTTTGTGTCTCTCGAACACATTGTCGGTTGATTGCTGGCTTACTGCCTTGCCTAGGGAAGACCATTTATATGGCAACCAATTATTAACACAAAACTATTTAGCATGTGGTATTACAATTGGAGCTCTACGTGTTATTTCACATTTCAAGAAAAGATCTGTTCTAAATTCACCAGATTTGCTTGGGTGTCCCTAGAGGTGGCCAGCGGGCTGGGTCGGCCCGGAACCCGGCCCGCTCACCCCCTCCGGCCCGGGGCCCGGTTAAGTTGTATTTTCACAAAAAATGTTTAAATACTTTGTTTACCCAACAAAATCATAAAGAAATTGCAGCTCACATGGTAATGGGTGTGCCTTACATGTTAGAGGTATGGGGTTCGAACTCCACTCATGTCATTTTTGTGTCACTTCTTTCATGACATATTTTAAAAAAAAAAAAAAAAAAAAAAAAAAAAAAAAAAAAAAAACCCCGGCCTGGTCAGGCCTCGGCCGGGCTCGCTGGGCCAGGCGCAAGCCCAAGCCCGGCCCATGGCCACCTCTAGGTACAACAACAACAACAACAAACTCAGTGCCTGCAAAGGGCATGGCCACCTCTAGGTGTCCCATCTAAAGTTGTCATTATTTTTTTTTTTTTTTTTTTTTTTTTTCTGGTATGGTAATACAACGGGGTAATGATTGTTAAAGGTACAAAAGGGGAAGCAGATTATTCATTTAGGCTAATTTCAAAATAATTGTTAACGAAACAGTTTATTCCTATTTTTCTGGGCACAATTTGGTTTATATCTATGGGTTACTGGTAATTCCTTCATAGTACAATCATCCATATTTAACTTAATTGCTGAAGCTCCGCTCTACTTATTACTTTCTTTTTTGCTGCTTTTAACAGGATATGCAAGCTTTGATCACTAAAATTAACAAATCGACTGTGGCTCCTCTTCCAGCACATTATTCTGGTGCATTGTAAGTACCTTTTGATGTTTTTTTCAGAAAAGAAACATATGTAGCATGTGTTAATCAGACAAGATGCTTAAATATTTTTCACGGCGAAGGGAAAAAGCTTTGAATGAATTCCTGAAACCTTATACTTCATGTACTTGGATGTTGAAAGAAAGTTGTTAGGCAAAATACTTCAAGAACTTGGTTCTATTTCGATACCAAAACTGGATCTAAATGAAAATGTAAAGAGGAGAAAGAAGGAGAAACAATGACATCTTGATTTAAGTGGAAAATCCTCAAATGAGGGAAAAACCACGAGCTGAGGAAGAAAGCTTCACTATGTGTTGGAAATGGAAGATACAAATTTCGTCTCAATATAGCTCAAACCTAGAAACAAACATATATGAGCAAAACCCTTGCTGGAAGGGGTATATTACGCGGACCTGAAAATAAGGGTCTATTCCGCCCTGGACCGCAGCCTAATACTGACATCTGCTTGAAATCTATGACTAAATTTTGAGACGACATGACAAAATTAAAAGATTTTCTTAAAGATGAACGAGTACCAGGTTGTTATTGATTCTAGCTATTCTATAGATAATTGCTGTTATTAATTCCACCTTTTATGCTTTGTGCTATTGGATCCTTCTGCTGCTGATTCATGCTATGAATTCTTTGTAATGATTTCATATAAGCTGGACTTCTGCATATCATTTCTTCATATTATTGTTCAGTTGCCTTCAAGCTTCTTAACTTGTGCATGATTGGCTGTAGCTCTGAAATTGTCTTGAAAGAATGATCTAATACTTCTTGCAATTTTTATTTTGCAGTCGGGGTCTGATTAAGAGCCTTTTGCGGAAAAACCCAGAACTTAGGCCCAGTGTAAGTCCAGCTGTGGCATTATTTCCTATACGTGTAGCATTAGCTTCAAAATGGTGCAAGTTGCAATACATGCCTTGCATCCTTGAAAACTCAAAGTATTTTTCAAACCCAGGAAAACACACTGTTCTCCCCAAAAAAGCTTGGCCAAAAAGGCAAATTCTTTGCTTTAGTTGATGGGAATGTTTCCACAATTTTCTTGAAGATTAGTGTTGAATGCAGGGAATAAATAATTTTGTATTGCTAAGTATGTTACATAACGGGTTGCCTGATTGTGTTGGGGGATTTTAGGGTACATAAGATGCTTTTGAGTCTTATAGTTGCTACAATGTGAGTAAAAGCCATAAAATTATCAATGTTAATACTTCTTTTAACAGTTTCAAGCATGTAAATTCATTTATATATGTGTTAATTAAAAGTCACAATTTATATGTATTATGAAGTGCATCACATAGTATTGTTGCACAACGTCCAATATTTGTAACTGTTGGCTTAAAATCCATTAAATATCGGCTTTGTTGGATTCTATGCTTGAACATAGCATGTCAATTGTAGTTATTTGAAACTTAACGCTACTTCCACCTCTTAATGTGACAGTAGCAGATCAGAACTTGCCTTACAGCAGTATTCTTGTATATGTTTCTCATTATCAAGGCTTCATTTTGGTTGGAGAAAAAAAAAAACATATTTCTTTTGGAAAATTTTTCTTCACAAAATAGTTCCAATTTTAAATATTTTTTTAACTCAAAACTTTTGTCAAAAAAAAAATGTTTCATTTTGTAAATTTATATGAGATTCACATTGGCCACATGAGGTTAAAGTAAAACATATAACGTGAGATTATAGTGGAAAACTTCTTCCCTCCATGAAGGAAAATGTTATCCCGTTTCATTGAGAGGAAGTCAAGTTCCCATGAATGGAGGAAAACAGTTTCCATATTTGTAGTCGTCGTTAGGAAGTTATGCAAAGAAATCCTAGAATTGAAACAGAAACAGCTTTATGTCAAAATAAATGGATCAATCCTTCATGTGCATTGTGCTTACTGAGAGTATATTATGAGCAGTTGTCTTTCCAATCTTCAATGCACATATCATTTGGTTGAACAGAAGTATGCTGTTTATATCACGGACCGTTCTATAATTTGCCAATCTTCTTCTCATGTTATTTCTTCTGCCAGGCTTCAGAATTGCTGAGACACCCGCATCTTCAACCATATGCCGCGAAGATTCACCTTCAAATCAACAATCCTAGATGTGACACATTGCGTGATTGCTGGACTGAAACCGAGTCTATAATAGATAAAACTACATTACCAGAGGCAGAATGTGACAGGGCATTAAACCCGAGTATATCTGAAGCTGAGCTTGATTGCTTTTATCCTACTGAAAGAATAAAAGCGACCCTCAATAATCTTGACCAGAGATTGGCAAAATTAGCAGTAGGAGACGTGTATGGGGAAACTGCTCCTACTAAGGCAGTCCCTGAGAAGACTTGTAGCGTTGTGAGAAACCCACGCTTTGCTCGTGCCAAATCATTTGGCACCCCTAAAAGACAGACTGAGCTCGCAAGGAATCGTGATTCAGTAAGGTTTCCTTAACTTATATCTTGCCTCCCTTGGACATCCGATAATGTGCATTTTATATTCAACGTGAAGTATTTAGGACTAGGGTGTATATGAGCTGAGCTGATCCTGTGCTTGTCAGCATTGAGCTTGGCTCGAAGTTTTTTTTTTTTTGGTAAGTCTTGATTCGAAGTTCACTGAGCTTGGAAACAAGCTCGAGCTAACTCGTCACAGGCTGGCAGCTGAGCTTGAGCACAACTCGGCATGCTTCGAGCTAGGCTTGCCTTATTTAGGCTTATTTAAGCTGATCTAGAATCGTTTGGCTCATTTAAGCTTGAGCTAGGCTAGGCTTATTTAGGCTCGAATTTGGCTTGATTAGGTAATTTAGACTAATAATTGAACAAAGATAAGCTCATTTAGGCTTGTTTATGCTCATGAGCCTACAAGTTCGAGCTTGAAACAAGCCTAGTCTTTCGAGCTTCCGTAAGCGGGCCTGGCTCATTTTACAGGACTACAGATCGATGCCCATGACTTCTGTACGAAAATCCCATTTTGACAGATTTGGTACCCCTAAGGCTCCCCATTCAGTTGGAGTCCTGACAGTTTCTTTTGGGGGAAATGATTCTCGTAATTTACGTTCAATTAATTATTGAAATGGGTGGAAGAGACCTTCATCCCAACCAATCGGAGCTTAAGTGCATTTGCTATTGACTGACTGCAGCCTCCTGCTTCAAGGACTTCAGTAAGAAGATCCATCTCTGCAACTCGTACTCGTAGAGCATCTTTACCGTCCACATCCAAAGCTCCCTTGAATCCAACGGTCAACATTTTGAAGCAGATCAGGTCCCCTGATATCTCCGTCAACACCCCACGGATTGACAAGATAGCCGAATTCCCCTTAGCCTCGTATGAAGAGCCCTTCTTCCCCATCCATCGAACCTCATCAGTCTCCGCACAGGGCTCATCCTCGCCACATCACAATGACCTCTCCATCACCAAAGACAAATTCTCAGTTACGTTTTCTGATAAAGTCTTATCCAAGCAAAACCAAAACCAAAACCAAAACCAAAACCAAAACCAAAAAATCAGTGATATGTGGGTCGGTATCCAGGACAGGAAACTTCTCAAAATGGACGGTCAGAATCATAGCGAATCCTCTGATCAAAACGCCACAGCCGGTGCATCAAGCCGGGGCTCCTCCGATTTGTGGCGGGGGCGGTTCGACACGTCATCATTCCAGCAGAGAGCTGAGGCTCTAGAAGGGCTGCTCGAGTTCAGTGCGAGGCTACTGCAACAAGAAAGATTTGAAGAGCTTGCAGTTTTGTTGAAACCGTTTGGTCTAGAAAAGGTTTCCCCCAGGGAAACTGCTATTTGGTTGTCGAAGAGCTTCAAAGAGAATACTCAGAAGCAGGAAAGTCAATGATTTTTTTTTTATTATTCCTGCTGCATTTTGCATCTTGATTAATCACCTTTACTCATCTGTTCCTTTTTTGTGTCTTATTTTGTAGTTGAAAATTATACCATTGAGCTTCTTGGCTTCATAGGCGTAGGCGCGTGTGATCCACTAAGCCCGCCTGGAACAACCGGAATAGGTTTGCTTGTCACTTGTCCGTTTCGGTGTGCGGAAAGCACTGCATATTAGCGTGAAATTATTAGGGTTGTTTAGGGTCCGTTTGATATCGTTTTTTTGTTTGTAGTTTTTTGTTTTATAGAAACTAAAAATCACAAGTAGGAGATGATTTTCTCTTGTTTTTGGTTTTTGTTTTTAGTTTTTTCCTTTTTTGAGTGAAAACGGAAAACAAAGATCATAAAAAAACTATTCTCGAAACCTGGTTTTTAATGTCTCAAAAATGGAAACTACAAATAGAAACGATACCAAACATGTCAGTAGATAATTCTGTTTTAAGTTTTTGACTTTCGAAAACAAAAACGGGCTAGTGGATCAATTTTGCTTGTTTTCGAATTTTTGTTTTCAGCTTCTGAAAGTCTTCATTAAAATTAGAAACGGGAGAGCAAAAACAATTGAAGTTGTGTACTATCCGATATTTTGTCTTTGAAAACCAAAAACTCTAAACAAAAATGATATTGAATGAGCCCTTAATTGCTTCTTATCATATGCTAATGTGGTTCATTCGAACAGTTCCATTAAAACAATCTAAATATGTAAGACTTAAATTTCGTGGTTCTAATAGAATTGTTTGAATGGACTGTATAAGCGTGTCGTCAGGAGCAGTTAATTTTTCCGGTGAGAGTTGCTAGAGCTTGTTATGTGTGGATTATATATATATGTATCACTAGGAAGATTGAAATTTACTTTCTTTAATTGGTTCATTTTGTGTGAGCAGACTTCAAAATTGCTATGAATATCATTCTTTGATCTGATCATTTGTTGGTCCGAAGGAGAGGTCCTGGTTGAAATAAGAGGTTGAACAATTGCCATTTCTCTTTAGCAAGCTTGCCTCTCTGGAACATTGCCTTTATTTTTTATTCTTTTTAACAACGAGAGGAAGCTTCATTTACTAGGCACTAATGCACCGGATCCCATTAGAACTTCGAAGTTAAGTATGTTTGGGTGAGAGTAGTACCAGGATGGATGACCTCCTGGAAAGTCCTTATGTTGCCAATCCTATAAGGTTGGGGGTTCTAGGAAACAGCCTCTCGGCAAGATTACACCCTGAAGGGGTAAAGCTGCGTACATCCACCTCCTAGACCCCGCTTAGGCGGGAGCCGTTGAGGCACTGGATTTGTTGTCTTGGGGAGAGGGATGCCGGATTCGAACCCATGTCCTGGGGTTGGCCAACTACCACACGATCCATTAGGACAAAGCGAGGACCGGCTGACGCATTGCCTTTTTGGGTTAAATGAAATCTTTCTGATATCAAAGATGTATCAGCTATGAGGGTGTTATTTATAAGGGTGTACATGACCCGCTTGTTGGTGATGTTGTACACGACCCACTTGTTTAATTTACTTTGATGTTTGAAATCAATGAATTCGTCTCCGTGATGAGTTTGGTTGTACAGTGAGTATGACTCGACTCGATTAGATAAATGAGCAAAATATCGAGCATATCTATGTTTGGTTCAAGCTTGTCTTGAACTTAAAATTGTTACTGAAACACAAGTATTTGACTTTATTTGATTTTTTTACTCCATTTATTTATAGTGGAATTTTAAACTTGTGGAAGCTCCCAAGTAGGGTGTCAACAACCCAAGCAGAGCTGTCCACCTCCTACTTGACATCCAGCTTAATAAATCTTAACAAGCTTGAGTCAACGAGATTTTGCGCTTGACTTCAAACTCAATTTGATAAGAAACTAGTATGCTAAATATTTCACTTGACTGTGTTTGTTAGTTTGATCCAGTTGAGCCAGGCTTGCTACTTACTACTGAGCCTAGCTATTGCCATCGATGTGATTAATGTACTATTCGCAAACTTTAGTGAACCGAGTACTTTGTTAGGAAAACACAACAAAAGAACCACAAAAAATCCAATGAAAAAAGGAAAAACAAGATTTACCCGGTTCAACCAGTTACGTCTACAACAATGGAGTAGTAAGGATTTTTATTGTTTTTGGAGAATTTACAGAGAATTCCTCTTGTATCTCGCCATATTCTGACAAACCCTAGGCCAGATTTATATAACCAAACAAAAGAAGCTTTAGACCCTCAAACATACCCTTGGGCTGAAAAAAGGCTGCCCCAGTGTTTACTCTATGGCCACGATCCATTACAGTAATTAAAACCAGGCTCAATGCAAAAACTATAATATATCCTTTATTCAAACTCGACTTTTTAAATTTATAAGATCTACTCAAACTGAAATAAATCAGTTACCGATCCCAAAATCATACATAAGCCCACCACCTATATTAATTTTAACACAAATAATTTAGCGTAATATTATTGTCAGAACAAAATTATTAATAACAGAACAACAACGTTATTTTCAAGACAATTTGATCACTATCATTTTTTGTAAGTCAAATAATTATTCTAACAATAATAATTTTTGCTCTTAAAAACAAACTCCCATAATTGGATTTTTTTACCGAAAACTATTTGAGTTTTAGGTACGTTTTTTAAAAATTATCTAGATTTTTTAATTTTTCAAAACCACACCAAAGCTTTCTAAAATTTTTCAATGACATACTTTAATATTAACATCTATAACCTCTGTTAGTTTTTGCTGACGTGACTTTTAAAGAAAAAGAATAATTTTAAAAAATTCAAATTTATAGTTAAAATAATTTTTATATATCTAAAAAATTTATAAATATTTAAAAGATGATTTTGTATTTTAAAAAAATTACCTTTTTAAATATCATATTAGTAAAAACTAATAGATATTAATAATATTATATTAAATTATAACATTAAAAAATTTTAAAAAATTTAAATGTAACTTTAAATAATTAAAAAATATAAGTAACTTTTTAACAATATACATAAAATTTAAGTGATTTTTAATTAAAAAAATATCTCAAACCAGCAAAAAGCACGCGCTATTACACCAACCCAAAATTGTATGACCAAGTCCGGCGTAACCGCTCCATTTTTCCTCTTCTCTCACTCCTTCTCAGTCTTCTTTTCTCTCTCTCTCTCCAAATCTTCCCCTTTTCGTACCACTTCAACTCCCTCACTCTCTCTCCTCTCGAATTCAGCGAAAATGTCCGACGCCGGCTTACGCGTCCTCGACGGAACACAACTTTCCACCGTCGATCTCCATTTTCCGGCCACCGATGCTGGCGCAGTCGCCGGAGCGCGAGTACTGGAGCTGGCCGAGTCACGAGCTTCGCAGTCGATGTATGGAGTCTCATTGCCGGAGAATTTGAAGTCATCGGCGCTCAAACGGATTCATGTTGACGATCTCGTTGATTTTGAGAAGAAGCAGGTTGAATTAGATCAGGCTGAGCGGTTTCTGAAGGATTATATCACGGCTATCGCTGATGAGCTGAGAGGTAGTAAAATTAGATGCTCTTTTTTGGTCTTGTTTTGTCTTTTGTTTGATTGATTTCTTGATTTTGATTAGATGATGTATTTTAGTTCGATCTTATGTGTGAAATCGGAGTTATTTGCCTAAATTTGTTCAAATTATTGGTCATTTATTTTTGTAACTTTGTTTACATTTGTTTCTCTATCTTTTTTTTTAATGGTCATAGTATTTTATTTTATGATAAAATTAGTACTTTATTTTTTTAATATTTACCTAATTTTGGTCTCCACAGGGACTGAATTTTTTATAAAATAAAAGATTATTTGGGATTATTTTGAAAAAAAAGATGTTGGACTAATTTAAACAAATTACAAAGATTAGATACCAATTTGAACAAAATAAAGTTGGAGGGACCAATTTTGTCATAAACTAAAATATTATTAGGGATTATTTAAAAAAAAAGATGTTGAACTAATTTAAACAAAATTACAAAGATGAGAGATCAATTTAAATAAAATAAAAGACAGATGGACCAATTTTGTTATAAAATAAAATATTAGGGATCATTTTGAAAAAAAAAGAAGATGAACTAATTTAAATAGAGTTACGAACATGAGACACTAAGTTGAACAGGATAAAGGATGATGGACTAATTTGAAAATATTTAAAAATATGAGGGACTAACGATGTAAATAACTCTATAGAATTATGTGTTGTTTTTCCTTTTATTTTCCCCGGTTCTTCCTCTAATGTGCTCCATTTTTTTGCTGATTACTGAACTTTTTGATTCGTTCGCTTATATTCTGATTTGATGTAAATAACTCAGCTGAGTGAAACCAATCGAGTTGTTATTCAATGGATTCAATGCAATCAGCAGTGGAATCAGAAGGAAAATTTAGAGGAGAGAAGAAATAGAATCAGGAGAACAAGAGTAGGGTAGAATAAGAGGGAGAAAGCGGAGACTTGAGAGAGGAAGAGGAAGAGATGGAGAGAGATAACTGAGAAGGATTTGTTTGTGTATTTGCTTGATTAATTATCCACAAATGGTGTACAAGTCAATACTTACCCTGCAAGGGATGGCAATGGGGCTGGGTGGGTACGGGGGTGCCTCCTCCATAACCTTACCCGCCACCTAAAATTCATATCCATAACTGCCCCGTAACCCACCATGGGTATAACGTGGATACCCATGGCGGGTACAAATACATCCTATCTGCCTCATTACCCGCGAGTATCCAATGGGCATTCATTACTCGGCCTAATTATGAGTATAAAACGGCTATTCATACTTGTTCGTATTAATTATTTAATACTATATTTAAAAAATTAATTATATTTTTTTATAACATTGATAAATAATTTAGGTAATTAAATTTAAGCAGGTATTTCTTAATTTGAAAGTTGACTAAATAAAAAATGAAGTGGGTGTGGTGGGTATAAGGCGGGGCAGGGTGAAGCGGGTATGGAGCAGGACGAGTCAGGTACAACACTATACCTATACCCACCCCATACCCGTGGCGAGTGCAGAGTGGGTACACCCAACCTGTACTCATTACCCGCCTAGCTTATAACCATTCCCACCCAAAACGGGACGGGTACCCGTGGGTAACAGGTTTTACTTGCTATATTGCCATACATAGCACATTGTAGAGGTAAAGTTGCATGTAATAAAAAGCTGCGTATATCTTATTACCCCCTAAGACTCTACAGTGGCGGGAGCCTCTATGAGGTATTGGGTGGCGGTTGTTGCTGTACAAATCAATATTTATAGAGAACCACGGGAGGTCTTGTAAGTTGGTTAAGCGACTTAACCTAGCTTCAATCAGCAAACGCAGCTCAGTCCTTAGAAGACCAACATGATTTTGACGCCATAATATTTCGTAGTTTGTATATATCCAATTACAGAGAACTTATTCTTTTTACCGTTTATCCCAATCATGTTTGTCCTGTGGTGCAACTATTGCGATTTGTTGTGTTTTGTATTTTTTATCTTGTAGATTTTAGAGTTAATGATGTATGCATTGCAGAGTTTATTAGGTTATTTTGTATTTAGTATAATGCATTAACGTGGTACGTTAGTAGTGCATTAGCGGGAGGCCAAACTCTTGGAATTTCTCCACATGCTCCACATGGTGGCGGGCGCTCTGGTATCCTGGTGCCCTTTCGGTTTCTTCCATTGTATATAAATTGCATTTTTGTAACGAGAACTGTATCATGGTTTCTTGTTTTTCAACAACTGATATGGTCTTCGTCATTCAATGCATTTCTTTAGGCTCGATTTTTGTTGCAATGGAAGCAAATGGTGAAGGCTTAGGACTTGCATTAATTTTAGTTTAGCGAAATAAAATTTGATCTGTAAGGTTCAAGGTTCAATTCATCTGTCTTTTGGTGGTCTTCATTTATACTTATCGGTTTTGATGTCTTGTATTGTTTCTATGTGCAGATGATCCACTTGTTGTGTCTATTTTGGACGGAAGTGCTATTCGGATGTTTCTGGAGGACGAGGATGATTTTGCCATGTTAGCTGAGAATCTGTTCACTGACCTAGACACTGAAGATGAGGGGAAGCTGAGTAAGAGTGAAATACAAAATGCTCTTTCTCATATGGGTGTCGAAATGGGTGTCCCTCCCTTTTCAGGTTCGCTTGCGTTATTTTCATACCTTTAGTTTTCTCTGAGTGATCTGGTTGAGTCCATTTTTCCTTTGTATGAGTCCATTGCTCCTATGTTCTACCTTCTTGATCTCACTCATATTTACATAGAGTCCGTGTTACCAAAGAGGGTACCAACACGCCGTCATCGGATCCCATTAGAACTCCGAAGTTAAGCGTGCTTGGGCGAGAGCAGTAACAGGATGGGTGACCTCCTGGGAAGTCCTTACCCTTAAGTTGGGGACACTCGGAAACAGCTTCTCTTTAGGGGTAATACCCTGAAGGGGGAAGGCTGCGTACAGTCGCCCCCCCAAACCCTGCTCAGGCGGGAGCCCTTGGGGCACTGGGTATGTTGCTTTTTGGCATAGAGTCCGTGTTATTTGTTCATGGTGACTGTGTTTCGGAAGATATTCTAATCAATAGACCTTGCGGATGCTGCATGTTGCTTCTCGCCATTCTGAAAAGATGCTTGAGATTCTTTGATTCTTCAACTGCATCAAGCTCTGCTAATTTTCTTTTAGACATTGCTATTAGAATAAAACATTTGCTGAGGCTTCACGCATCAGTTTAAGTTTTTGGGATGGTTGGTTCCATTGACATGGTATAAGAGTCTTATTGGCCAAAAGGTTGCTCGTTCAAGTCCCAACAACTCTAAAACTTTTAATATTAACGTAATTTAAGCACAAGGTATGCACTATCCATGCTTCAAGCCCGATGGACATTCGTTTGAGGGGGCATGCTAGAGTAATAAACTATTTTTGAGCCTTCATCCATCAAATGAAGTTTTTGGAATAGATGATTCTTTGACAATTGCCAACTCTATCTAATTGAATTTTAATTTTAATATGTGGATCTGAGACATTCTTACAGCTTTTGTATCAATGTATCAATTAAAAATGTTCCACTGTCATGTTGAATTATGAAATGGGACTTATGTACCGTCTTTAATCATCATGATTCTTTAAGTGGAAAACAAAGGGTCAAGTTGCAATTATATTATCATATTTAGAATACAAAAACATTACAATAGTTCCAGAGTTCATCTTTTCAAGGATAGTACATATCTCTTGCCATCATTAGCTATTCTGTGTAACTGACAAATTTCTTGTCACGTTTTCTATCTTCTTAGTTGTCAGAACCTTAACAAGTAATGTTGTGCACATAATTGAACAGAATTTCCAATTCTAAGTGATTTATTGAAGAAACATGGGGCTGAAGGGGAGGAAAAATTGGGCCAATCACAATTTGCACAGTTACTCCAGCCTATTTTGCAAGATCTAGCAGATGCTTTGGCATTAGATCATGTAACTGTAATTCAGAACATCAAGATAGTCAATGGTTCTAAGCTAAAAAAGGTATATCATCTCCATTTCTGTTTTATCTCTCTTTTTTTTGTTTTTGTTTTTTTTGTTGTTTGTTTTGTTTTTGTTGGGGGGGGGGGGGGGGGGGGGGGGGGGGGTGTGTTGGTTTCTCAGACCTGTTCTTTCGAGGGAGCTTACTTCGTGACTAATGGCTAGACCTAAGTCTTTTTAATATAAGTTGAGGATAAGATCAGCCATTGTTTTATAATGATGATGCTACATGTGGCCAATTATGATTTCATACCAATTGTGGGTTTTTCTTGTTTCCTTTTCTTATTCGGCTGAATTCATATATTTGGTCATGCTTGAGTGAGCCATCTCTCACCGTTTCTCTATTTTTCTGTATATTGTGGTCAAGCCATCCAACCGGCTTGGTTCAGATTTTTTTACCTTAAGTTGGGCGTGTAACAGTATCCGATTGAATTGCCATCCATACTGAAATGGGCTGGATCGTTGCTTAGAGTGGCAGGCTTAAATAATTGAAGTGTGGACCTGGAAATTATAGGAAAACGGGACCTATTTTATATATATATATATATATCAGATTGAAAGAGGGAGTGAGTTCAATTCAATTTGTATCCAACCCAATTCCAATTTGTCGGGTAAGGTTATTTGTTGTAGAATCAGTTCAGATTTTTCCAACTCCAGCCATGTCAGACCTCCTCTGGAGTCAAGTTGAGATGCATCTATCTGAGGAGTTCGATGTATTTGTGCGACGGCCACATTGGTCAAGGAGACTTGTTATTCATCTTTTTCTCTATTTAACATTCTGTTGAATTTGTTGAGCTTATGTGTGGAGTCTGGTTCATTAATTCTTGAAGAGAGTTGTGTCCATTGGGCGAAGGATCATGCTATATTGTACTTGATTTTGTAGGGGTTAGCTTGGCGCACTAGTTTTCTAGTCTGTGCTATGTGTGTTAGGCAAATACCCAAGAATTGGGTTCAATTTAGATGGGAAAGAACATATTTGAAAGAAATAGAGAATAGAAGAGAGAAAGAGGAAACAATAACACACAAATTACATGAAAAGTCCTCAAATAGAGAGAAAAACCACGGGTGAAGAAGAAAGCAATCCCCTTTCAGTCCAAAGGAGAAATGATACAATTTTTGCTATAAGTGAGCCTATTTGTATCGACCCGTAGCACTTTGTTACCACCACAGACCTCTATTTTTGAATCGAGACAAAATTCAAGGCACAATATATGTACTAGAGTTTGTACTTTTCCCCTGAAAAATTGGACGAACCGCGTAAATCTTGTCTGTTACTTTCACTTTTTATCCTTGATTATTTCATTTTCTATTTATCATTTACATAACCCGATTTCGGGGGTCCACATTGCAGCTCCTGGGTGACGATACCCAACTGAATGATATAACGGAGAAGGTACATCAAGAAAAGCAGCAGCACTCACAAAAAGGCCAAGGATATTCACGTACTATAAGGACTTACCTTGAGAAAAATTGCAAGCTACTAGGACTGCCACCCCCAGAAGCCAATGAATCAGTTACTCTCCTTTACGACACGGTCTTTGCTGATGTGGACAAGCAAAAGGGGCCCACAGACTCGGAGAAGACCAAACTTCGAGAACTTGTAAAGACAATCCTCGAGAAATTCGTAGAGCAACTGGAAGCCAGCCCGGTCTTTCTCGAGCTCGAAAACTGAATACTCTGATGGGTAACTCCGCACTGTTATGACTTTATTACATAGTATTATATATCAACCCCCTTGTGTAGTTACTTGTGAACTTTATATTCCCTTACAGCTGAAGTTGGGGTTTTTTTTAATGGAAAATACATAGCATAGATATGTTGCTAAATGGGCAGAATTATGCTTTTGGAAGATGCCCTTGTTGCTCCTGTTGTAAAGTACGTGCATCGAGTTGATAATATGATCGTCGACTATGAGGTTTTATGCATTAAGTTTAGAACTTTACAGGTAAGTATAGTTAAATTGTACTACATTGGAGTTGTGAGAGAGAATAGATCAACATATAAGCTTATTGAGCTACTCTACCTAATGCCAATTGGTCATATAATAGAATTCAATTTGGGCTTATATGTGGACTCCTGGCGTTCCAACTTTTGGGGTCGAACCTAAGGTTCAGTGAAATTTCATAGTATAAATGAGTGGAGTTGGCTTGCTAGGGCCTTAAAAACTTCGAAGGATTTACTCGTTTGCTAATGAGCTAAGCTTGATCCTAATAATGCTCTAAGGCTTTGCAAGCCTGAATAAGCCAAACATGTACTTAAACAAGCTTATATCTAGCTTAAATGAGCTAAAATAAGATAATCTTAGTTTAGGGCTTATCGAGCTAGATTCGAGCTCAATAAGCTGAGCTTGAGCTTTTGATAAGAGCTCGGCTTGGCTCGTTTACATCTTGCGTTGTTTGAATGTACAGTGGGATTGAGAAGAGCCAAGGGTTTACTGTTTCTATTTGAACGTACAGGGAAGGTTGCATAAATCCACTCCCCTAAACCCTGCTTAGGCAGGAGCCCTTAGGGCATTGGAAATATTGCTTGTAATTTCAACATAGACTACAAAATTCCTTTTAGTAAAGATGTTATTAATTTTGGGTAATATTATTATCAAGAAAAAAAGAGAGTTAATATCAGAATAACCTTTTGAAAGTTGGTTATTATTTACTTTAAATAACATAATTGCTCTGACAATAACCTTTTTTTGCGCGCAATAACATCTTTGATTGTTAAGAGCTAATAAAAACTTTATTGAAACTTATACACAAAATTACTACTATAAATTTGTATTTCTTTTAACAATTTTTTTCAAATTATCCCCCAATTCTATTATTGGAATCTTCCATGGCCTGTCTCAGGATGTAGTACCCTTTGAATTCTTTCCTACTTGTTCGTTTTTGTTTTTTATTTTATTCTGTTTTTTTGTTTTGTCTTGACTACTTTTATCCTCGCTTTTATGTTGGTTGAATGCGGCCTCATCTATACGAACTGTCGGTTTTGTACTGTAACTTCGTCACTAATTATAGAAAAAAGAAAGTGACAATAGTATACACACATCACATGTAAAGACTTGGAAGAATGGTACATTTGATAGAGATGGATATAGTATGTAATTTGATCGACTCGTTGAAGTTGGTATAATGTTAAGCTACTTATCTTTTA
Source organism: Simmondsia chinensis (assembly GCA_018398585.1). Lineage (NCBI taxonomy): Eukaryota > Viridiplantae > Streptophyta > Magnoliopsida > Caryophyllales > Simmondsiaceae > Simmondsia > Simmondsia chinensis. The sequence goes on from JAGTTD010000018.1 coordinate 349,192, forward strand.
AGCGAAAATTTCGGGTTTCGAGACCAACTACTTCTATTCTTTAGTAAAGTTGGTGCTTTTGTTTATAACTTTGTGAACTTTTTATTAGTCTAAAAATATATAATTTGATTATTGAAGTAAATGTTATATTTGTTACAGAATATAGTCATTTAAAATTATATTTATATAATTTGCTTTTTACCTTGTAATTGCTTATTGTACAGTATGCCCAAATTAGTGAATTGTGTATATATTTCATATTGATATGAATTAAATCATAAATTAGGATAATATATTTATATAATATTTATTTTAATTGAAAATAACCTTACATTCTTTAAAATATTAATATTAAATTATGATAAATGTGAGTTATTTACACCATTGATCCCTTTTTTTCCAGGTTTATTCAAATCTCTTTTTTAAAAATTAGTTTCTCATCTTTATAACTTTGTTTAAATTAATGCCTTAACTTTTAAAATTTATTGAAATTAATTTTTTATTTTGTTCAAAATAATCCTGCATATTTTGAGGAATCAAATTTATCATAAAATTAAATATAAGAGATTATTTTAAATAAAAAAAATAAACTAATTTTAATAAGTTAAAAAAGTAAAAAATTAATTTAAATAAAATAAAAAATAAACAAGAAATATTTAACTCTAAAAGTAGTAAAGTCGTCAAATAAGGTACGCGCCTCCATCCTCCAAAACGAAAGATAGAGCGAGAAACCAACGAAAATGGAAAGAGACTTCTCCATAGACGATATCACCGGCGAATTATGGCCTCCGCCGCCGCCGATGGCGGTTGATGCGGCGGGGGATCGGAAGATGAGGCGAAGCGCGTCCGAGTGGGCCTTCGAGAGGTTTCTTCAGGAAACCGATTCTCTCTCCTCCGCCGACATCCAACATCATCATCAGAGCAATCGAAATGGCAACGTGGAGTCCACGGCTTCAACGGCGTCGTTTTTGAGCCATCCTGCGTCGGGATCATCGACTGTTGTTCCGATTGATGGGGTGGAGTATGAGGCGTTTCTTAGGGGCCGTCTCGATCTGTCTTGCGCTGCTGTTGCCTTGCGAATGGTGCTTTCTCTATCTCCCTCCTTTTCTTTTGGGTTCCTGTAATTTAGCTGCGCGTTTGTTGATTTTGCATGTTGTTTAGTTCATTGATGCCTCTCGTTTTCCCTAAAATTTGTAGAGCTGTCTTAGTTTTGCTTTCCCCTCCTTTTTGTTTGCTTGTGTGAATTATCTTCTAATGATTTGGCTTGTAATTATTGATAAGAACCAAATCAATCCAACCTACGAATCAATCAAGCCACGAATCAAACAATGAGCCAATCTCAATGGAAGTAGTACATTTGTATATAATCGGGTATAATCCGTATAAGAGTATAGGAGTTACAAGTAAAGCTATAGGATAAGGGAAGGGAGGAAACATAGAGAGAGACACAGCCAAGAGATTGCGAGATGGCGGGGGAGTCAATAATTCATCCACACTCCTCTACATTGAATGCCTCTATTTATAGAGTTAAGGAAGGGGTATAGTTGGATTAAAGGAATTAGACTATTTATTAATACCTAAACTATTCCATAACCACTATATTTTGGGTTGTATCATAATTTTTATTGGATTAAGCGGAATTGGTCTTCTTAGTGTGAGAATCAAGAACTATAATCGGGACTTGAGTTATTGTATCTTTATGGGAGATTGTTTTAGTTGCCTAATGTTGGGAGAGCATAGCCAGGTGTATTTGGTTTGGCTTAAGTGTTTCAAGATTTTTCTATAAGCAACTAGGACCAACCTTTTGTATTGGCAATCGGGTCTGAGTGTCCATATCGGCTTGCAACTAATTCACGGGTGCATGCACCGCCAATCATAGTGCAATAGGGTAAGTTGGGGACATAGACGTAGTGGATGGCCCCAGTGAATTGATTGCACCTAATCGAAGAATTTTTTTTGGATCAATTAATTGAAGAATTTAATCTCTGTACTTAATGTTCTGTCAGGTGTTGTGTTCAAGCACCTTAGCTCTTGAGCCAACCCTTGGGGTTGATAAGTGGAAGAACTCTTGGAGATAGGCAGTTGTGATGTTCTTGGAGACACATTGACACACAATTTTGGAGATAGGAGGTTTGAATAGCTTAAAAAGTTACGAATTTACAATTTGTTTGAATTGGAAGGGGCTGCCTCTCCTGCTCACAACTGTGTTCTTCGTCTCCTTCAAAATTTGACTCCTGTTTTAATTTGATTTGATAAACTGGAGGATTCCCTAGCAGTTATATTGAAAAAACTTCTACTTTATTGTTGTCGTATTTTGTTCTTCTCCTTCTTATCTGAGCAGCTAAGTTGCTCTGAACTAAATATTGCTTGACTTGTTGCAATTATGTGTGGAACCCGGAGTTATTCTCAGAGATGACGAGCCCATGGAGTGGAGGATCGGGCCCCGACCTCGTTTTCTATCGGTTTTTTAGCGCTCTAGGGTTTTCGAGTGTTTTGAATAAAGACGCACTAGGGTTGTATAAGTTGTTAAAAAACTTTGGAGCTCCCTAGATGTGTTTGTAATGGCTGGACCACATAAATCTTTGTCTCATTCATTTTTTCTTGTTTATCAACTTCTATTTTATCATTTCCATAACTTGACTTACCCAATCATTCCTAGGTATGGCATATAAATATACGTCATGCCTTGCCAAGCTTTGAACTTAGTGTAAACTCAATTTAGACAGCTAGAAATTTCATTGTCTCTCTTTGGGACACCAAAAGTGACTACTCTAGATTACTTAGACATTGCCTGGAGTATTCTGCTTTATGTGCTCATTACATACCTTGTACACAGTATTTGGATCTTTGTCCCGCCTGCTTTTCTTTATCTCATGTAGCTCTTGACTCTGTTCATTTACACTATGCACAATAGCTCATTAATCTCATATCAGTTTAACTAATGGAAACTGTATTGTCTGAAATAAATGCGTACTCCTTTTTTTCTTGTCTTCCTTTCTGTTTTGGTAAATTTTTTTTTTTCTTGTTTATAGTCATTCATTGTTCAATTGGGTTTATCATTTTCTATGTGAGGCCTCACAATAATTTGCACCCAATCGCGGGTTTTAGTAGCAGTATTAATGTTGCAGAAGCGGGGTGGCATGTATCTTATATAATGGGTCGCGGTTATTGTATTGGGTATTTTAAGACAATGTAAGTGGCTTGTAATCCTTCTTGTTGTTGAAGTTGAATAGATAGCCATGCAATGATAAATTTTTATACTTCATACTTCCTTGATAGCTTTTTAACATGCAAATACATTTGTGAATATGTTTTAGTAAATTAAATACAACATATGTGTATTGCAACTTTGCAAGTACCGTTATGTAACAGAAAATTGTAAAACAACTTGCTCAATATTCGTTATCTGATGTAACAACATTGATTGATTACATGACTTGCACTGTTGCTGGCACCCAGACTTTCACTTAGCTACCCTACCTGGATTTCAATCTAGAATAGATCCTGCAATTTTGATTATTACAACAGGGCTTCATATTTATGCTCTGCTCAAAGTTATTATCTACACTTATAATTGATTTAAGGTTTCACATGAATTACGCTGCCATGGACTTCCATTTTTTATTCAATTTGAAAAAAGAATATTAAATGAGAAGAAGGTTGTCTTTGTTTTCTTCTTTTTTCTGCCCTTTGGCAGAAATTATGTTACGTGAACATTTCATTTTTATGTCAATAGGAACCATTTGTTGTAGACCGGAATTCAAGTGCTGCCGCTGGGATCGCAACTCAGGATTCAGCTGATTCTTACTTGGAACCTAATGCTCTTGTTAAAGGTTAATTTTTATAATACATATTTCTGTTGCTTAAGTCATTTGATAAGATGATCAACAACTGTTTCCTTGAGAAGGGTATAAAAAGAGCCCAAACTCTTTTGGCTCAAGGCTCGGCTCACCAACATTTTGCTCAACTCGGGTATGGCTTGAAACTCACCGAGCCTGTAAACTTTGAACTCGAGCTCATCTTGGCTCGATGAAGCGTGCACCAAGCTCAAGCCGTGAGCCAAGCTAACCTCATTTAGACTTATTTAAGCTCAGTGTTGGCTCCTTTTGACCGATTAGGCTTGAGCTTGGCTCATCGAGGCTGAAAGTTGGGTCGATTGGGCATATTTAGGCTCATAAATTATACGAATATCAGCTCATCTAAGCTCGTTTAGCCTTAAAAGTATCTGAGATTGAGTTTTACCAGAAAATGATACCAAACTGGCCCTTAGCTGTTACATGCATGCCAACGTTATACTTATAACTGTTTCTTCTATAAGCCTTCCCACCCAGCACTCCCTGTGTATGGCAGTTTAATAAAATTTATATCATAAAAAATAATGACGAAACTTACTGTTATGCTTGCATTGTAGCTTCACAGGAAGACACTAGGGGACCTATTGCCATGCCTTCCATTCCTGCAATGCCAAACAACTCTGGGTCTGGGACACAGACCAAGCAAGCTACAAGCGGCTCATCTAGGGAGCAATCTGATGATGATGAAGCCGAAGGAGAATATGAAACTACCCAAAATATGAATCCTCCTGATGAAAAGCGCACAAGAAGGTGAGAAGGGCATGCATTGTCTTTTAATTGACATCTTTTAGTGCCTCCAGTCACCATTTTTTCTGTATTTGTTCTGTAGATGTTTTAGGCTTTGGTGGACGTTAATCTTGTGATCTGACAGAGGGCTTTTCTGCTTGTTATGACCTTGTAATCAAATAAAGGCCGTTTTCTACCGTAACGCCATTGTATATTGAATTTTACGCTACTTAACGTGATTGGCCGTAATATAAGGACACTCTATTGCGAGTTTCATAATGCTTCTATATCGTATTGTACTATTTTGCTTACTAACACACATTTATAAATGTATTTACATGTTAATGATTGTCGGGTTATTCATCCAAACATTTTCAAATATAAGGTCTAAATGCAACTTATGTTCCTAAATGAAATCATAAATGACCGCAATAATTTGGTATTTCCTCGTTACAGTGATGCTGTCATGCAACCATGAACCGCAATATGATTCCTTTCTTTTCCCATAAGATATCTTCCATTTTCCACACTGAGAGTTAAAGTTTTTAGCATCATTTCATGCATAAATAGCTTTGATCATACTATTCATTCTTTTTATGACCCAGCAAATAATAGTTCCATCAATGTTGATAGATGCCTGTTTATATTCCAGAATGCTGTCCAATAGAGAGTCAGCTCGACGCTCAAGGCGGAGAAAGCAGGCGCATCTATCTGAGCTTGAGACTGAGGTTTATCCCCTTATTTCCTACTCGAATTTGATGTTTGCTTCTTTTATTTCTCATTTGAATCAAATCATGGTTTGTAGTCATGTGACGGTTATAGTTATGGTGTGATATATTTAGGGTATTATGGATGTTATATATCGTGTTGCAGCAATTATGTTAGGCTTTGTAAAGGAATATAAGTAGCTTTTGAGCCGCCTTGCAATCATTAACTATTATACCTCTTTGGTATTTTTTTAGCCTATAAAATTATAAATATGTTTTAGTAAGTAAAATACAATTCATATGAGTCATGGAGGACGGTTTTAAATACCCGTTACATAATATGCAGCTGCATAACTAGCTCAAAATCTACTATACAACAGCCATTTAACGACCTTTATTTGATTCGAGCAAATCATTGTTTTGCATGATGTAGGTGTCTCAAGTGCGGACTGAGAACTCCTCATTGTTGAAGCGTCTCACGGACATCAGCGAAAAGTACAGTGAGGCTGCCGTGGACAATAGAGTTTTGAAAGCTGATGTTGAAACTCTGAGAGCAAAGGTAAATGCATCACATGATCACTGCTTACTTGGTTAAAAAAAAAAAAACAAAAAAACAAAAAAACATTATAAAGGTATTATATTTGAAAAGGAACAAAAAGCCATCTTTCGGTTAGTTTATACACATGAAGCTATGTTGTGAGGCTTCATAGTATCTGTCTTGTATATATAATAAATATTATGTCTTTCTTATTTCAGTTCTCAAATATCGTGACATATTAGGACATTCCATTAGTAAGTTGGTCTTAACAGATTTATCGTATTCGCATATGCTTGAATGATTCGAAAAAAGAAAACTAAGTTTCAGTCCGAGTATGAGAAGGATACCCTTATTAGATATTTTTGCCCACGATAAATGATCATTGGATCATAAGAAGACAATGCATTTAATGTCATCTTTCTATGGTCAATAATTTTTTTACAATGAGTATCTAAATCATGTATGTAAAACATTTTCCTCAGATAAAAATCCTTATGCCAATTCGAGTACTTGTTTATCTTTTGCCTTTATTTGATTCACCCGGAGCTCACGAGTACTGTAAAATTTCACCAACCTTTAGGCCTGACTCATGGTGTTGACATATATGAAATCCACATATAAAACCAAGTTAGGTTCCATCTTAAAATGATTCGACATTAGGTGGAGTAGCTTACTAGATTTGTATATTATCTATTCTCTCACAACTCCTATGTGGGACATTTCCATTGCATTCACATGTAAAATTCTCAACAAGTGCGGAACCGGTTTACTTCAGGTGAAGATGGCAGAGGTAACTGTCAAGAGAGCTACAGGGATGAACCCGCTGTTGCAAGCCATGTCAGAGATGACTGCACTGGCAATGCCACCCTTCAATGGTAGCCTTATTGACCCCAAGCAGCCTCAATTCTCTCAACCTCTCCAAAATAACCGGTTTCCTCCTCACCCTGGCCAATAATTTTCCTTATATAATGGTCATGGTAACATAAGAGTTGTTCTTAGCAAAGGAATAAGTGTTATTGTCAGAATAATAATGTGACTTATGGGGAATATGGCCACAAAATTTCATCAAGTTGTCCTGACAATAACATTATCTTATGTTGCAGCATGAGCGATTATGTTGTTCATGACACCTCGTTTTTTGTAACTCAGTGACCTAAGCAAGTAGAGTAGCCAGCATGGAGCACGCGCAAATGGTATGTTTCCTTGGAGACCCTTTATTTATTTTCCATTTTTAATGTGAAGAAAACAAAAAATCTCTTTTTATCCATCAGAATTGCCATTTTCTATAAGAAGTGTATCGTATTGCTTTCAGCTTGTACCAGTTAGTGTATACAATTATTCACGTGACTTCAGTCATTAGTTTAAGCTTTTGGGAGGGATAATTCGTGATATGGTATTAGAGCTTTACTTGACCGAGAGATTGCGTGTTCGAATCCCAATAGTTCCTACTTTTAATATCATTATAATTTCAACATAAAGTATGAGGTGGGGTTGTGCATCATTTGTATTTCGACCCTAATAGACATTAGCATGAAGGAGCATGTTAGAGTATAAAATTATTCTTCTTCAGTTGCCCATTGGTTTAAATTTTTGGGATAGCTAGTTTCTTGAGAGTAACAACTAGTAGAAATCAATTCGTACATACTATTCCATGATTCACTCTTGGACTCCTAAGAAGTTGAAGCCTCAAAGCGCCTTATTTGACCCGCTGAAAAGGGTTAATTTACCAGCTATTGTACACAAGTTAGCCTTTGATCATCCATGAATTAATAGTATTTTTAAGGAAAATTATCACTTTGATATCTTGAGATTTGAGATTTAAATATTTATTACTTAGGTATCCTGACATTTTAATATATACAGTTACGTGTCCTGAGATTTAAAAAATTTATTACCTAGGTATCCTATTCTAGAATTTGGTGAATTTTTTTTTTAGTTGGCCAATTTTTATCAAAAATAAATGTTGATATGACATATGATTATGGCAATATGTATGCGCTACTTCGGTGTTTCTTGTTGAAACCAGCAAATTACGAAAAAAAGCTAGATTTTGACAAAATAATGTGAAAATTTTCTGACAAAAAAATAACGGATTATGATTGGGAGATGGGTGTCAAACTCAAGACCTCAGGCTTAGGAGGTAACTAACCTAAATACACCAAATCCAACAGCTAAATGATGAAGCCATTTTGTTGTAGAGAATTACCTCTTTTCTGTAACCGTTAGTTTGTGGCCTTTCAATATTCGTCGTAAAAAGAGAAGCAAATTTCGTAGTTGATGAGGGTGAAACAGGGGAAACTACGAACCTGTTTAATCAAGATTTTTTGGGAAAAAATACAAATAATTTTTAGGACTTATGGTGTTAAGAAAAATATTTTAAATAGAAATAAAATATTTTTTGTTTTATTTTTACACCGGTTGCCAAGGTAAAGGGGGTTAATTTCTTACATGCTTTTGAGGGGTAAAGAGACCCTTTATTACCCCCTTACCCTTCTTTACCCTCATTTTCTAGAGGGGAGGGTATTTTTTAAGAAATTTTGGACAATTTTATCCCTTTTTCGATAATTAGTGACACGGTTGCATTACAAAACGGCAACTCGTGCAAATGAGATCACATTCAACCCTCATAAAAGTGGAATCAAGGAACAAATATACAGAAGCTGAGACAAATTAGGAAAACAGGACAAAAATAGAACACAAAAACAGATAGGCTGGGACAATTTTGCCTTTATTTTAACTATAACTCTCTTTCCCTTTATACATTTACCCAATTGTCAAATAAGGGTAGCTCATTTACCCATATTTTACCCCTATCCCTTTTAATTTAATATATCCAAACGAGCTTTAGGATATTACCTTACGTTCCCCCTTTTTACCCTCCTTCTCTTAATTTAAAGAGTGTTTGGCAATTGGATAAAGGGGGCTAAATAAGGGGAGGGTAAGGTAATATCTTATCGTTGTTTGGATATGTCAAATTAAGAGGAGTAAATTAATTATCCTTATTAGTAATTGGGTAAGGGGGTAAGGGTAAAAAGAATTACAGTTAAAATAAAGGAAAAATTATTTAAACTTTTTTAAAAGCTTTCCTTACCTCCATTTACCCCTCAATTCGAGGGTCAAAGAAAATGGGGTTAACAACTTACCCTTGCTTACTCCTCTTAATATTTTGTCAAATAAGGGTAAAGGTTTACCTCCCGTTATCCTTATCCTCTTTGCCTTCAATTACCCTTTTGTCAAACATTAGTGCTTGATTTTAAAGCAGAATCAGAGGCAAAACTTTATCTTCTTCAAACAAAAATATCCTTGTTGTAAGCACTTTTTACAAAAATTCTAAAAAAATAATTTTTTTCTTTACAGTTTAGCCAAACAGGCCCCTAACAGACAAACCTCGCTGTTCGCATAGTATCTTTTCAGTTTGATAACTCCCTTAATGTTTAAGCCTTGTTGTTGTCTGAAGGGCTTTCCCTTACAAGGCGACATATTTCCAGCATGAATGACATGGCTCTTGGCTTTATTTCCTTAACTAACATTTTATTTTTAAAAAAAAATTTGATAAAGAAAAACTATCAGAAAAAAGAGTGTACCAGAATCTTTTTTTGCTGCATTTTTGTGAACTGATTGAATTCAGTGATTTGAAATTGTGATTAAAGCTGAGACATTTGAATATAGTGATCATTAGAGTTATAACACAGGTGTCCCAAGTGTGAGCTACCAGTGAAGTCAACTTTTTAGAATGATTAGGAAAATGCAGAGACACAAGCTCCCCTTGTATTCTTTTTCTTATTGTGTTTTCTTTCAGGGTAGGAAGCGATTTAAAAACAGTCTCTTTATAAGGTAATATTTCTTGAAATAAGGTTGCGCATATTTTACACTCCTCAGACTCGGCATCGGCGGGAGCCTCTTTGAGGTACTGGGTTGTTATTGTTGTTGGATTTCCAACACTTTCCATTATGTGCAAGGTCCAAAGTTATAGGACACTTGGATATGTTGTCTTTCTTATATGATATTAAGTCTGGAGGTAAATATTGTTACTCTGTGTAAATAGTTCTCTTGGGCATTGATTGGATTTGGTCTTATTTATCTCTTACTATTGTGTTTGTGCCTCGAATTTTAGTCTAGATTTTGAAGTAAAGATCAGTGCCAAGTTAGGGTCCTCGGCTATTGGGGTTGGCCTAGTGTACCTCTCTTCCACAGCTAGGGTTTTGCTCCTTTGTGCTTCCTTTGTTATTCGTTAAGGTTTTGTGCCTTAGAGTGGGTGAAGCACACTTGTGGCCTCCATTTCTCCAGATCCAGTGAAACTTTCATTCATCGAATGTAGTTTTTCTCTCATTTGAGTATTTTACATGTAATCTCTCATTCTCACAATCTCTCTCTCTCTCCTCTTCTCATTTCAAGGGCATATCTTGTTTTTAGTGTCTAAACGAAACCCAATCTCTAAAGTATTTTGCCTAACACTCATAGGCAGAAGAGTTTCTAAGCAGATACAACAACAACAACAACAACAAACCCAGTGCCTCCACGGGCTCCTGCCTAAGCAGGGTTGGGGGGGTAGATGTACGCAGCCTTTCCCCTTCAGGGGCTACCCTGAAAAGAGGCTGTTTTCGAGGATCTCCAACCCGAGAATCAGTCTCTAAGCAGATAGTATAGTTAATTCGAGGATTAGTTGAGATGTGCATAAGTTGATACAGATATCCTGATTAAAAAGAGAGAAAAAAGTGGGGGGTGCATAAAGTGAGAAGAAAAGGCTCAAGTGGTGGTCCAAGCAGCACAGCAATCGTGGTGAATTTATAAATTTTTGCTTTTTGGCCCCATTCTAATTTTTTTTTACTTAATTATTGTTATTATTCTTGGGGTAGTCTCCCCCTCCAAATCTTTAATTATTTATCCCAAGGAAAACGTTTCTAATAAAGTGTACGTACCATTTTGATTATTATTATATTTCATAGGAAATTCATTAACTTTCCAATCATCAAAGATTTTTGTTTGTATTTATCACTCCGGTATCTGATATTTTAATATATATAGCAAGATTATCTAAGGTTTAAAAATTTTACCACTTAAGTGTAACCTATTTTGAGATTTGGTGAACTGTTGTCAGAATTTAGTTAATTTTCATCGAAAATGCTTATGTGGTACATGATTAGGATAATATTAATAATTACGTCGGTCTTTTTAGCAAAGAACATAAATTAGGATAAAGTATGTACCGGATTCTAACGAAAGATACCACATATATTGTTGAAATGCTATGTCAACATTTTTTGAGAAAAAATCAACAGATCCTTATAAAAACACATATGCTATTGGAATTATGTTCGATTTTAACTTTTTTCCAATGAAAATTTACCAAGATATATTGATAATTTTCAAACTTTAGGGTGTCTAGGTGAAAATTTTTAAACATTAGGGGATCTTACTATATGTGTGTGTATATTGAATTTCGGGACACATAAAAGATAAACGTTTAAATCTTAGAACAACTAAGTTATAAATTTTCTCTGTCTTTAATAATTTAGGAATATATTAATTTATGAAGCCGTTTGAGTTGGTAATAAGGATCAATTCGAACAAAAATGAAGAACATAACAAAACACATAGAAACATCGATCAAGATGGAGGGTTAGGAGATTTGAGGAGGGTTATCTCCTTGTATAACTTGTATGATTTTTGTACTGTGTGTATAAATTATGTCTATAGGGCGGCAATATTATGAGAGGGGCGAATCTTGGCCCTTCCATTGTAATGGATGGCCAAGATTTATTGGATGTTAAAAGAATAACAATTTACGGCAAAGATTGTTGAATACTAAAAAAAAAAAAAATTTCCTTATCCCTTTTTTCTTTCTACCCAATGAAGGGGTATGAGCTGTAAATTGTTATTTTTTAATGTTAAACAAATCCTCGCCACTCATTACAATAGAGAGCCAGGATTCGTCCCTTTTATGCTCTCACCCTCACATAAGAACGCCAATATATATATATATATATATATATATGGTGAATATTAAATGAGAGCATTTGACTATGGTGAGATATGAGAGCTTAAATTTCAGCCATTGAATTCAAAATGAAGGGTTGAGATTGCACATATAAAAATGCCCTAAAAACTCTCTCTCTCTCTCTCCTTCTCTTTATATGTGTAATTTCAGTCCTTTATTTTAAATTTAATAGCTGAGATTTAAGCTTTTATATCTCACTATAATCAAATGCTGTCATATATATATATATATATAAAAATAATTAAAGAGATATATTAGTTTATTTATGTAGGGGATGAGTGGAAGGTTGGCCAATGAGAAAGAGGGTAGGAATGTACAAAACTGTACAACAAAAAGAATCAAAGATTAGGGGCACGAGCCCATTCTCTAAACTTGGTGTTATAAAAAAAGTGTATCATTTGTAATTACATTTACACTTTATGCTCCTGTTTAATTAATCTTATATATATATATATTTTTAAGCAGGTAAGGTTAGAATATTTATATTGCTCTCGTTCGAGATGAAAATCTAAACTATCAGCACAAATAAAAAGAAAGTGAGATTTTGAGGGTACATTATCTCATACTATGATATCGGAACCCTCCTGACCAGCACTAGTCATCTAATCGGCCGTTCAATTAGCCATCCTAAACCAGTGATTGTATACAACCCAATCAAAATGGTGGCTAAGAATATGGATGTCTTCACCTTCAGCATTAATTATAAGGATATTAGCTAGCGTAAAGTACGCAATATTAAGAGTCTTAATGTTACATGCTATTTCGTTCCTTTTCTTTAATGGTGACTGTAGAGGTGGCCAACGGGCCGGGTCAAGCCGGTTTCTGTAGCGGGCCGGGCCACGGGCCCATTTTTGATGGGCGCTGGGCCCGGGCCTGCCCGTCCCGGGAGTCCACCTAATTAAAAAAAAAAATTTATATTACTTTTACTTTGTATTTTTTATAAATAAATTTGTACTTTTAAATATTAGGCTCCAACTACGTTGTATTTGTACTTGTTACGTTATTTATTTATCATTATTTACTATTACTTATTATATATTTATTTTATTACATATATTTAGTATTATTAGTACTTGGGATAAAATATATTTGTATCTCATATTATTTATCAATGAATTATAATAATTTTAGTACAAAACGACTTTTTATTTTTTAAATTTTGCAATTTTTTTAAAGCTGAAGAAAAACGAGCCGACCTGGGCCTGCCCGGCCCGGCCCCTGGCCACCTCTAGGTGACTGAAATGTACAAATCCCACATGCGTTATAATGCATGGGAAAAAAAAAACAAAAAATGAAACAGAAGTTGGGAAATTTTTGTTTATAAGGTAAGGACTAAAAAGCTCTCGCGATAACCTCATTTCCTATTACAATTCAACTTTGTATTAAATTATTTTCAGATTACCTAACAAAAGTTAAGTGGAGGCAATTTTTTTAAGCAGATAACGAAGGATATATTGTTAGACTTCATCAGGTTATAGACTCGACCTATGGAGTTAGAACACATAAGTCCATGAAGATTTGTCTTAAAACTAATGACGTAGTCCATTATAGGTTTATATATTAGTCTCTGCACTTTCCCACCTGCAATGTGAAATTCTTCCTAGATTCACATTTACAGTCCTTAACACTTGTAAACTTTATGCTATTTATTACTGTACAAAACTATTTTTGTACTTTCAACCATCAGCTTAAACTTTTGGGTTTCATTAACATGGTGTCAAAGCCTTGTTTAGCAAGAGGTAACAAGCTCGAATCCCACTAGTTTCCATTTTCAATATTAATATAATGCAAACATAAGGTACGAGATGAGCCACTGAACCTCATGAACCTTTATCATCAGTTTAAACTTTTGAGACAACTAATTTTCCGACAGTATTTGCTCTCTCTCAAGCTATTTATTTAATTATTTTTTGACTTTATACCTTTAATTTTTTATTTTAAAAAAAAAGGAAAGTTTATAGGGGAAAGACAGACGTCTCCAAATTTTCTACGTCGTACTCCACGTAGTGTATTTGAATTTTTATTATTTTTTTTCTTTTGAAAAAAGTGAGAAGTCCACAATGGTAATTGATGTTGACAAAATAAATAAATAAAATTTAATAAAATAATAAAAACTGATGTTATGGTTGATTTTGACACCATTAATTAACAATTTCATTTCACAATCAATTTGAATTTGATAATGCTATTTTATTAATTATTTAACCTTAGCCTAGCTACATTACTTTTATTTAGAATAAGACAAATATAATAATATGTTAGTTATTAGCGAGTCTTTTAGGACATAGCCTAGTGGTGGAGAGCACCGGGACCAACCACACCACTCGGATTCCATCCCGACTACAGACAATGTTGTTCCCTTTTGTAAGGGGATTCTTTCCTGTTAAGAATTATATCTATGAGTAAAATGTCAGCTCTACATAGAAGTTGTAGAAGAGAAGAGACCAACATTTAAGTCTAGTGAATTACTCTACTTAATACCAATTGATTTAGTATAAAACCCTATTTGAATTTATATGTGGATGTGATGTATACTAAATGAAATTTGACACTCCCCAAGGCCTTACTAACATTAAAAAAAAAAAAGTTAGCTATTGGTGATTTATATTATAGTATATCATATTTATAAAATTCTTAATGATTTTAGATTATATTTATGTAGCCACAGAACCTATTTAATCAAGTTTATTTTTTTTAAAAATAGTTATTTGGAAAAAAAAAACACTTTTTAAAAATATTTGGTCTAAAAAAAAAAGTATTTTTAATAAAAATAGAAAGTTATTTTTTTGCTTTTAACTAGAAATATAAAATAGAGCTATTTTTCATTTAAAGTAAAAGTAGAAGCGAAAACTAAAATTTTCAGATAAAAATAACCTATTGAAAACCTCTTTTACAAAAATTTGTAACTTTTTCGTAACTTATATTATGCTTTGACGAGTATAGTTGATCCAAACTAATTTCTGACCATCCGACGAAAGAAAAAAATGAAGCTTGTGAACTTTAGTTGCTTGAATGTTAAATAAAGTTCTTGATGAGATGGTCCTAGATAGAGCTTAATAAAAGATTAGAATAGGGGTAACCGATATAGTGGTTTAGGAGCGATGAGCACTTCTAGCTAAGGATGACAATGGGGCGAGTAAAACCCGTTACCAGTAGGTATCCGCCCCGTTTGGGGCGGTACGGGTATAGATGAGGCGGGTAACGGGTACGGGTAGGGTACACATGTCAATACCCGTCACGGGTATGGGGCGGGTACGGGTATAGGCTTGTACCCGCCCCCCCCCGTACCCGCATATACCCGTCTCGTAATCACATATTAGAGTTATTCGTTGTGTTATTTTATATAAAATATTTCTTATGCAACTTGTAAGTATGAATTCATGATCATTATTGAAGGAAAAAAGAAAAGAATTTATGAGTAATAAGTTGGACATGGATAGGTAGGCGGATACGAAGCGGGTAAGGGCGGGTACGGGTGAGCCCGGGAGGGTAATGGGGCGGGTACAGGTATGGGTTTGTACCCGCCGAGGCGTGTACGGGTACCCACTTTATACCCATGGCGGGTAATGAGGCGGGTACGAGTATAGGATTTTGGTGGCGAGTACGGGGTATGGAGGAGGCTCCCCCCGTACCCGCCCCTCCCCATTGCCATCCCTACTTCTAGCTAGTACTAATGCCACGAGGCTTCCTGCATGCCTGTTTGTTTTTACGTAGTTTTGACATATATGTTCGTTGCTTAGTGCTTCTATGGTCTGACATCTTGTGATATATTGCTACTTGCTGCTTTTACTCCGTACATGCTTGCCTTGTGTCAGATGTCGACTCTTTCCGTTACAGACTTGTTTGCTTTTTTCCTTTTGCTTCTATGCTGCCATGCTTTCCATACTTTTCGTGCTGTCCATGCTCCATGCTCTCATGCTTCTAAGGTTGGGGTTCCTCGAAAACAGTCTCTCGTTAGGGTATCACCTCTGAAGAGATAAGGCTGCGTACATCCTACCCCTCCCAGACCCTGCTTATACGGGAGCCCTTAAAGCACTGGGTCTGTTATTATTGTTGTTGTTATAAAACACGATAACTAAGTCATTAAGTTTGGTAAGATTGTATAGATTAAACACATTCAAAATATGAGATCCTTCGAAGTTCATCTCTTCCTCGCCTTAAATGTTAGTGACTCTTATGAGAATATACCTCTAAATATTTATATTTTCAGTGTTAGCTATGTGAAATATTCCTAACATGAATATTTGAGTACTGTACTTACTTTTTGTACACTTTAATATTTAAAATGCTCTATGCATGTTGTAAATCCGAGCCCCTGCACAATTAATATTCTTTCCCAGACTACCAAAAGACGCTAGAGCCTCGTCGGACCCTCCCTCCTTTCCTCAAACTGATGTGCCAGGGAACCGGCCGACCCAATGTGGTGTGATCTATAGGCCAACCCTGAACCTCGATAGTATTAGTCCGAACGGAGAATGCAACAAAATATTTACTTTTGGTATACTTTAATATTTAAAATGCTTTATATATTATATAGTTGGACTTAGAAGAACCGTATAATAATATTCAAAGTGTGAGTCACTCCTACGTTACGCTATTATGTCCTCGCCCTAAAAATTCTATTTTGCGATGTCCCCCATTAAATATTATATGAAAATTAATTTAATATTTTTTAAATATTTATTTAACTAAATATTATTATCAAACAGAAAACTATACTTTTGTTACTTAATTATTTCTCTCTCATGCAAACAACTTCTTATTTACCAGGCACTAATACACCGGATCCCATTAGAACTCCGAAGTTAAGCTTGCTTGGGCGAAAGTATTACCAGGATGGGTAACATCTTGGGAAGTCCTCGTGTTGCCAACCCTATACGGTTGGAGGTCCTCGGAAACAACCTCTCGACAGAGTTACACCCTGAAGGGGTAAGGTTGCGTACATCCACCTCCAGACCCCGTTTAGGCGGGAGCCTTTGAGGCACTGGATTTGTTGTTGTTGTTGTTGTCGCCGCCGCAAAGAAATTCTTATATATAATTAATATATAAAATAATTACTTATATGACAATCAGAGCATGATTCACGTAGGTTCGAGAAGAGAGAAGATAATCAGATAATAATAACCATTACATTTAGAATCAAGGGTCTATATTTCAAAATTATTTTTACACCTATCACTAAAATATATAACCGAGATTTTTTAATTTAGATCTACTGGTCAATGTTATCTTCTTTTATATCTTACGTATATTATTTATAAAATAGGTGGTCGTATTTTATTTTTCCATAACAATAATAATGATAAAGATATGTATAAATATATATTAAAAAACCTTTTGGTATTATATTAAATAATTCATTCATATCCTATTAATGATCCTATTCAATAATAAAAAAGAAACTATATATTTTAATAATCAAATTTAATATTGCATATACTAATATACATATTAAAATTTTTAATTATAATATTATTTATTAAAATAATCCAAAAATTATTCTCCTTCCCCACTTTTATTTGCTTTAAGCTGACCCAGCGAGAAAGACAAGATGGACCACTCCCACAGTCAGACACATATGCATATTATTATATTTAGATATTATTATATTATATGATATAATAAATTTTGAATTATGAAAATGATATATTAAATTAATTATCTTTTGGATTAATTATTTTTAACCCATATATTTAAATTAATACTTTATCCTGGGAAATAACCTTTTTTTAGGGTAACACCTTAAAGGAGTAAGGCTGCGTACATCCCTTCCCACAGACTCTGCATACGCGGGAGCCCTTAAGGTATTGAGTCGGTTGCTATTGTTGTTGTTGCTGTTGTATATTTAATTTTTTTGTTTGACAAAAACCTGTATATTTGATATATATTAGTATTATAACATTATTCCTGATATATATACTAAATTTTAAAATTTTATTAATTTAGTCTTGTTTTTGAACATTAATTAATTTAGTATTCCTTGCATAAAATTACGTTAAATATAAATTAAATATATATAGGTATTCTTTAATATGACAAATTTTTTGCAAATATATTCACATTATTTCGACAATATATGTGTGTTTTACCCTAGAATATGTGAACTTTCATCCTAACCCACCGAAATTTTTAAAAAATACTAATATAACTCATATGTATTATCATAACCATATACCATATTAGCATTTGTTAGTAAAAACTACCCGAACACTATTAAAATTCACGCAATTTTGGCATAGAGCACCGAAATGATAAAATTTTTAAACTTTAATGTACTTTATAGTATATAATGAGATATCATGACATATAAAAGATAAATATTCAAATCTCAAAGTATATAAATGATAAATTCGCACTATTCTATATATATATATTCTTTTATGTAAATCATGTCTGGGGAGGAAAAATGACGGATTTGAACCCGGGTCCTATGGTTGGCCATTTGCCACCCAACCATTAAGACTGCTGAATTTCAAGCCTTACACTCGACCCATATAGTTGAAACATATAAAGTCTACATGTAAGCTCAACTGAGGTTTTATCCTAACCAATTAACATTAAGAGAGCTAACCCGCTTGATCATATTTGCTTGCCTTGTATTTTGCCCTGCTCATTTGTTGTGTTGCTCTCTTGCTGACAAGCCGCCATGCTGCTTGTGGCTGACAAATTTTTCAAGTTGGGGGTCCTCAGAAACAACCTTTCTTCAGGGTAGCTCCCAGAAGGGGAAAGGCTGCGTACATCTACCCCCAGACCTTGCTTATACGAGAGTTCTTAGAGGCACTGAGACTATTGTTGTTGTTGTTGTTGTAACTTGCTAGACTTATACATTAATCTCTTCTCTCTTAAATCTAACGTAAAATTCAACTAAACTTATATATTAATCTCTTCTCTTTCAAATCTAACATAGAATTCAACTAGACTCACATGTAACCGGCCACAGTCACTCAATATACTATAAATGGTGATAAGCCAAGTATTATTGACACATAAAAGGGAAAGCCAAACCTCCTCTCTCTGTCTCTCTCTCTCTCACACTCTCTCTCATCGTCCTCTGCAACAACTCATTCTTATTTAAACCAAATTTCAAATTCCAATACATTCCCTCGTGACTCTCCAACCATTTTTACTTCTTATTATCTCTCTCTCTTTCTAATTTTATACTTTGTAATAAAATTTACATCTTTTTTTTTGGTATTTTGACACTTGCCCATCTTTTAATGTCCTCCACAAAATCACCCCTTTTAATTTTTTCGATAAAGTTTACACCTTTACATTAAAAAAGATCCCACCTTTACTGTTCTCTCCTTAAAATTTAAAAAAAAAAATCAAAAAAAAAAAAATGGGAGGAAATCAACCGCACCCAGAAGGGTTAGGTGATGATTTCTTTGAGCAGATTCTTGCAGTACCCAGTTACAGTGCTGCTGCTGGTGGTGGTGCTGCTGCTGCTGCTGCTGCTGCTGCTGCTGATGGGTCATCCTCAATGGGGTTGGGTTTGGGTCCGGGACCGGGTCCGGTTCCGGGTGACGGGTCGGGTCATATGGGTGGTGGGTTTAGAGGGGTTTCGGGGTCGGGGTCGGGGTCGGGTTTGGGTTTGCCATTTGGGTTGAATTTGGAGCATGGTGGTTCTTCATGTGGGTTCTTCAAAGCTGAGGCTGATAGTGATGCTCTTGGTCTTGCTGCTTCTTCCTCTGCTTCTAGACTTAATGTGAGTTACTTTCTTTCTACGTCTCGGGTTATGAACTCCACGTGTGAGTCAAATGTAAATCTTATAAAGGCGTTATGGCAAAATATATGTCCAGTGGGTTACTCTGCCTAAAGTCAATTGGGTTTAGGATAAAGCCCACTTAGAGTTTATATATGGACCTTATATATGCCAACTCTGTGCGTCAAGCGTGAAATATGACTCCATGCGTCAACTAATGTCAGTTAATTTTGAGATAGAACTTCACTTGGATTTATATTCAAACCTCGGAAACAGCCTCTTTTCAGGGTAGCCCCCTGAAGGGGAAAGGCTGAGTACATCTACCCCCAAGACTCTGCTTATGCGGGAGCCCTTGGAGGCACTGGATTTGTTGTTGTTGTTGTTATTCTCAATCAGTCATCAAATTTAACAACATAAAATAGTTAAACTATGAATATTATATTGTATTTTTATGATATCTTGATTTTTTTTTGGTTATTTTCATCAAAAGTCCCTATATTTTTTTCATTATATGAAATGTAGTTCTTATGCTTTTAAGTATATCAATTTAGTCCTTCTACAATTTATGTCGTGTCAATTTAGTTATTTGGTCAAATTTAAGTTAAATAACTGACGTGATTTTTTGCAGGATAATCACGTTAGATGCAAATACTTACTATAAATCTACTCATTAACTCAATTTAATCCAATCTATGGCTAAACCATTAAAAATTTCATTAAAAACTTAACACAAATTTTACTTTAGGGATCAAATTGACACAATATGAATTGTTTAGAGGCTAAATTAACACAATTAAAAGTACAAGGATTATATTAACACAATCAGTAAAGTACAGCGGCCTTTGATGTTAATAACTTTTTTTAATTAGTGCTTACCATATGATGATGGGAGCCAATGAAGAAGTGCTTGTCAAGCTTGTGTTGGACTTACCTGTCTTCGTTTTTGTTTTCTTTTGTAAATGGAGATTTAATACTTAATTTTATATCCTCTATGTGAAAATTATGTTAAATTATTCTTAACAAAACGTAATTTTAACTGTCAGATTTGGTATAGTGATTAGACTACTGACCCTTCACACAAGAGGTTTTACATTCAAAACTCGTGTTCTGCTTCGTAAATATTGGTGACTTTATTTAGAAATTGTTTTATTTTCTTAACATCATTTTCATGAACAAAAATCAAAGAAAATATCAATGATTTAGAAGAAAAATGTTATTAGCTGCACAACTATGTGGCTAATATATTCTGTATATTATATTATTACTTTAACAACAACTTATAGGGATAGCAATAGGGCGGGGCAGGTATGCACTCAAATCCATACCCATACCCCCCTAATTACCTACCACGGGTATGAAGTGGATACCCATACTTCCCTTGGCGAATACAACTCTATACCCGTATGTGCCCTATTACCTATGAGTATCAATAGATATCTGTTGCCCGCCCCATACCCATCCTAATACGGGTACCAAACGATTATCCTTATCCACTCGTATTAATTATTTAATACTATTTTCGAGGCGGGGAAGGTACATCCAAACCGTACGTGCTACTTGTCTCATTCATACCCATACCTACCACAAACGGGGCAGGTATCCACGGGTTACTAGTTTTACCCGTTTTATTGCCATCCTTGAATTAACTTATTATCTCGACAATAACAATTTTTGATTCAGAATTATTGCTATAATTAATAATAAATTTTTTTTTTTTTTGGGTGTGTAGCAGCAGGAGAATGAAGCAGTGAATTTGACAAACTTATTTCCAGCATTTGGTCAGCTTCAATCTCACCCTTTCCGTCCCAATCCCCCCCCTCTTCAACTCCATCAGGTCTGCCCTCTTTTCGATAATTAGCGACAATGTTGCAACATAAAACAAACATCTCGTGAAAACGAGACCCGAGAGTCAACCTATATAAAAGTGAGAATCGGGTCTGCCTTGGCTCTGTTTATTGTACATTGACTAAATTGACACATTATATAACGTACATGAACTTATAAAATCATGCGATACAAAGTATATGGCGCAAAGTAACATTTTTGACAATGTATATGTATAATATGCGACGTAGTGCGAGTCCTGAGATTTAAGAGCCCGAAACGGATATTTAAAACAAGGTCCATCGTATATATTAATGTTTTTTAGCAATATAAATAATAAATATTTATTAAAAGCGTGTTTGCTATTATCTTGGTTCTTGAGAAATTGAAAATCAAGTTTTAAAAACGATTTTTTCTAGTTTTAATATCAGAAAAAAATTATTTCCAAAATATAGTCTTTAGTTTCTGAAAAATATCAAAAACTGCAAAAAAAAGATATCAAACAGACTGTAAATAAGTTATAAAATAGAAATTTATGCTTGTATCATATTAAGGATTTTATAATTCAAAAGGTTTCTGAAATTTGAGCGTTACAGGCCGCTGCTTCTCTTGCTTAAAGTTTCAACTATTGAATAATCTAAGCAGGACCGAACATAACTCCAACCCACTCAAGCAATCGCTTGGGACTTCCGAATTTTAGATATTGTGGTTTTGAAAGTAACAATTGTTAATATTAATATGTTTTAAAATAAATGTTATTTATTACATATGAGGGTCTTATTTGAAAATTTTGCTTGAGGCCCCGAGAATATTAGGACCGACCCTGAATCTAAAGCATAATATTTGACAATAGTTAGGTACTACAAGAGGAATAATGCTATATATATGTATGTGCTTTAACTGAAAGATTATATTATAATGATTTATAATGACCAACTTGAAGTGCTACTTTTAGTTTGGCATACCAAAAACTATATTATAGCATAATAATTAAGGAAAAATTGTTTGGTTTTAAGCAATTATATAAGGGGTCCAATTAGAGATATGTTGATACTTGTACTCAAGTTCTGAGTTAGGTAAAAAAATCATGTAAAATGCCCACGCAACTTGATAAATTTTATCGAGCTGCAATTCAAGTAGAATTTTTATCGAGATAATGAACCCTTTATTGAATTTGGTTTGACGTGAGAGTTGTGCGTTTGATATGCTCAGCTCGGCTCGGCTCGGCTTGTTAGCCTAACTAAGTCGAGCTGAGGTTGTTATCGAGTCAGGTCAGGCGTCAAGGTCTTTATCGAGTCAACTGTGCTAGTGACTAGAGCTTGTTATTGAGCTAAACTATTTGAGTCACTATCTAACCATTTCGAGCTAATACTGGTTGTTCACTAGTTCTTATCAAGATCTTATTAAACTATTCCCCAACATTAACGAGTCGAGGACCCTTGTTCAAACTTGACACATGCATTAAGTTTATCATGTCTACTCGAACTTAGCTTGATAAGCTATCGAGCCCCTAAATCCAATATTGACAAGCCCTAATTGATTAAGAACAGAAGTAGTTAATCGAATTTTGATTCATTTACTCCCATAGGCCCAAAGACCTCAATGATCGATAGTTTTGGTGCAGTTGTTGCAACCCTTAATGTTTTGTTGGTAACTACGGGCATGTTTGTCTAAGCTTTTTCAGAAATAAACTTCTTTTTCTCGAAAAAATACCTTTTTTAAAATTTTAAAGATATTTGGTTTGAAAAATAATCTCTTTTAAAAATAAGAGAAAAAATTAAAATTCTTGAGACAAAAATATGCTTATTAGTAGCACTTTTTACAAAGTAATTCTACGGAAAATACCATTACAAAATATTTTTACAGTTTAGTCAAACAGGCCCTATCGGATGATCCACAATTTTTACACGTGCAAGGCACACGTGAGAATCCATGGATAATTGAGGTAATTAATAGGTAAAACATCGTAATCAAAGGTACCATTGAAGACGACGCGCATGTCCAACAGCAAAAGCGCGTAGTGGCCGCGCGTGCAAGAGGGGGTTGACATCTAGGGGTGTTTATGGCTCACTTAACCGTAATCAAAATACTCAAAAAATTTTAACCGCTACCGTAACCAAAAAGACCCGTTAATCGACTTTCGATAGATCAGTAATTCAGTTTGGTTACGCCAGTTAACCGGTAACCGAATAAATAATACAACGCCTCTTTCATGGTGTATGATCAATCTCCTTAAAGATTCGTAAATGTCTAAGAACGTTAGAATATTCAACAAATTATAAACTTATAATCCGATTCTAAAAAAGTAAACATATAATATCTCATTTTAACGAATATGTGGGCAAATGAATAGCATTGGATTGTAGTAAAGTAATGCTTAGTTAATATTTGGGATATAACAATGGTGCACGAGTATTTGATACTAGGAAATGAATTGGGAGAAAAAGATAAAGTTGATCATGTATAATGGAATAGTCACTTATATGCTTGAAAAACATACTTAATTAATAATATAATATTATAAATATGTAAAAATATATAAATGATATATACTATTTCGATAAATCGATTAATCGAAACGGACAAAATCACTAACCATTGTCGTCCTGAAATACCTCAAATTTTGTGATTCGGTTAACAAATCCAAAAATTCGGAACGATTAACTGCATTTTTTGGTCGATATTTTGAAAGTTTGAATCAATATTTTGTGTACAAATTTTTTTGGACACCCCCAGTTGACAGTACCAGCAGATTCTAAGGCTATGAAAAAGGACAAATCCCAAAGAATATGATTTTGACATCCCCCCGTATAAATATTCCCATTTTAACCTATGCTCATTAATTTAAAAAAATTACATTTTATTAAAGTATAAACTTAGGTATATTCCATGCTTTGAACATATACTTATTTTTAAAGATGTTTATGTAACATTTTCTTCCTATCTTGTCTTAGCGGGATCCCTCTTTGAGTCATTGGGTTGTCGTCGTTGTCGTCTATATAGCATTCTATGGGCTCCTCTTAGAGCCGTTGCCCAAAATGGCCCAAAATAAAAAGTATTACTCGAAATGGCCTATTTTAAAAAATATTTTCCTAAATGCCCTCCACGTCAGCAAATTAAAAAAAAAAATTTGTTTAAAAATTTTAAACCCTAAACCCCAAAACGAAGTCAAAAAAAAAAAAATTAAAATTTTAAAATTTGATAACGTGGAGGCCATTTGAGGAAATATTTTTTGAAATGTGCCATTTTGGATAATATTTTTTTATTTTAGGTTATTTTGGGCAAAGGCTCCTCTTAATTGTTGTTATACCTGTGATTTACATATAGGTTTAAGGGAAAGTGAAGTTTCATTCTAACCAATTTGTAGTAGGTAAAGTCACTCGTTAGATTTATATGTTCATCTTTAATTCTTTCTTTTAACTCCGACATGAGATCTTCTAATGATTATATACGGTATTTGTGAGATTATAAAACTATTTTTGAACCTTCACCCGTCAGCTTATTCTTTTGAGCTAGTTGGTTCTTTAAAATGGTACAAAGTCTTATACATCAAGAGGCTGCATGTTCCAAATCGCTACAATCCCACTCTAAATATTAATAATATTTCAAGCATGTGATACGGGAGGGTTTGTGTATTATCCACGCTTCAGGCGCAATGGACATTTGCATGAAGGGACAATGGTAGAATATAAAGCCATTCTTGAATCTTTACTTATTAGCTTAAGTTGTTGAGATAGTTATTCCTTGCTATAGTATTAGAACCCAGTTAAAATTCATTGGGCCTTTGGCCCGATCGTAGGGAGTTGGAATATATGTGGTTCACATATAAGTTCGAGTGAAGTTTCATCCTAAAATCAATTGGCATTAGGTAGAGTAACCCACTATTCTTGTATGTTGGTCTCACTCCTATGTAAGATTCACATTTGACTCACTTGTGAAGTTTTTAACAGTATTTTCAACAATTTACCTCTAGGACTTCTATAGCTTTACCTCTAGACGAAGTTTTCATCGGTTGTTGAATATTACAAAGTTTACGATAATCAGTGGACATACTTATGCAGCAGTTTCAAGGCCAACCAGCACCAACACATGGACCTGCACCGACGGTGTCACACCCTCCAACCATTAGGCCGAGGGTGCGAGCCAGGCGAGGGCAAGCCACCGATCCCCATAGCATTGCTGAAAGGGTAAAATTCTACTTGCTCGGCTCTGATTTCCTACGTGTGACTAAACGTTATTAGTTAATAATTCACAATATACGTGTCATATTGTCAGGGCAATATTGTTACTGTCAGCACAACTTTGTCGCCAGTATCTGCAATAAGTCACAACATTGCCTTCATAATGACACTTATTACCCTGTAAATAACAACTCCCTAAACATATTCTTGAATTTCACGCAGCATAAGATATTTTCTTCGCTGTCAGTTATTCAATTTCATCAGGCCTTAAGGCTCGACCCACGGAGTTGGCATACATGAGATCTACATATAAGCCCAAGTGAGGTTTCATCATAAATCCAACAGGCCATCAAGTGGAGTAGCCCACTAGACTTATATATTAATCTCTTCTCTCTCACGACTCTTATACGAGATTCTACTAGACACTCACACATGGAGTCCTTAACATCAGTATTGAACGAGAACCTCATTATATTTTGTTTAATATTTACAGTTACGTAGGGAAAGAATAGCAGAAAGAATGAAGGCTTTGCAGGAATTGGTTCCAAGTTGCAACAAGGTTTTTTTTTTTTTTCCTCCTTCCCATTATTTAATAAATAATAAATTTGTAAGATAACCAGGCTGCTATTCATATCGCTGATACGGTATCGTACTATTGGTTACACAGGCAGACCGGGCAGCAATGCTTGATGAAATCGTCGATTATGTCAAGTTTCTTAGGCTTCAAGTCAAGGTACTTCAGAGTATACAGTCTTTTGGATAATTGATTTTTTGATATGGAACAGAATAGAGCCTACTGGACCAAGAAATTAATGTCCAGTTAATTATTATTTATCACATTGAAGTTTTGAGACTGAAGTTCTGTTTGTTTTGACGGAAAACCTTTTTTATTTTGTCTTTGTTGCTTCGCATAACTTTACAGCAATAACTACAAATATGGAAATTGTTTGCTCCACTTTGAGGAATTGACTTCCCTAAAATGAAAGGGAAAACATTTTCCTTCATTGAGGAGAAAACGTTTTCTATAATTTCATGTCATATGTTTCACTTTAATCTCAACTTAACCGATCATAGAATTCTATATCAACAACAACACATACCTAGTGCCTCAAGGGCTCCCGCATAAGCAGGGTCTAGGAGGGGTGTGACGTACGCAGCCTTACCTTTTCAGAGTGAACCCTAACGAGAGGATGTTTCCGAGAAAGACAAAAATAAATTACGAAAAATATTTCAAGTTGAAATATTTTGTGTGCAAATATTATTATAAAAATGTTTTCTTTTGAACGAAACGAGGTCTAATAGTGGTGAAATTGAATAGGTACTGAGCATGAGCAGGATAGGGGGAGCAGGTGCTGTGGCTCAGCTTGTAGCAGATGTGCCTCCTTCCTCTGTTGAGGTATAATCTTTACCATATTACATGCTTAACTACATAGATTTTGAGATTATTCTTGTTTCAAAACGCGTATAATATGCGTACTTTGCAGCCCTGATTTACGAAGTTGGCATATATAAGGTTTGCGTAAATCCTAGTGGTCTTTTATCTTAAAACCAATTGGATTAGGTGGAGTGATCCGATAGGTTTTTATGTTGATTTCTTCTATCTCACAACTTTTGTATAGGATTCTTACTGCTAAACTCACTTGTGAAGTTTTGAACACACTGGCATTTTGGATGGCTTTAGCTCAGCTTGAAAGCTACTGAAGTCTGGACTTTGAGCTCGATCCTAAGCTTATCTGATCTTGAACCTGGCTCAGAAAGTTTCAAGCCAAGATCAGATCAATTAGCCAGGTTCAAGCTCGGGTTATTTGGCCTTGAGTTTAGCTCATTTATTCTCGATTTTTGTTGTTTAAGCTCGTTTAGGTTCGAACATTGCTTGGTTAGACTCATAATTTAGCTTGAGACTGGCTCGATTATGTCCGTTATTACCAAGTTTTGGTTCAACTCCCTTAGCTAAACGAGTTCTAGTTCAACCCTTTTTTCTCGATCT
The DNA here is from genome assembly GCA_018398585.1 of Simmondsia chinensis. Classification (NCBI taxonomy): domain Eukaryota; kingdom Viridiplantae; phylum Streptophyta; class Magnoliopsida; order Caryophyllales; family Simmondsiaceae; genus Simmondsia; species Simmondsia chinensis. The sequence continues at coordinate 376,688 of JAGTTD010000018.1, forward strand.
TTTGACCTAGCATCAAGTCATCGCAAGCCAGCTCAACTCACATCCCTACCTGTATCGTTCTCTTCCAAAGCATTCTTTAACTTTACAATTCGATACCAGTCAATACTATAAAATTTTATCAGGCCTTATGTCTAACACACAGGTTAAAAAGTCCACGTATAAGTCCAAGTAAGGTTTCATCCTATAACCAATTGGCACTAGGTTAAGTAATATAATTCACTAGACTTATATGCTGATCTCTTCTCTCTCACTACTGCAATGCGGGATTTTTTACTACACTCGTGTCGTGTAATATATGAAGAGAGAAGGAGTAGAAAGTGGACAAGCAGCATGGGAGAAGTGGTCAGGTGATGGAACTGAACAACAAGTAGCTAAACTCATGGAACAAGACATTGGTGCAGCCATGCAATTCCTTCAATCTAAGGCACTTTGTATTATGCCTATTTCTCTTGCTTCTACCATTTTCCGGTCCCCCCTGCCGCCCTCGGATGGTCCATCTGTGGTCAAACCCGAGTCTAACCCGCTACCTTAATCGTTGTTGGATCATCACTGACGCTTATCGAGCCTGCTCGTACCCAACTGTTTGTTCTATAGCCTAAAGCCCATTTGTAGGAGTTATTACTCTGTTTGGTCCCTTATGCTTGTTTGCTTTTGTTCGAACTGGCCTATCATCTTTTCTTTTATTCAAAATAGTTCATAATATTTATAAATTTTTTCAAATTGGTCCTTTGTATTCTCTTTCGAATAAAATAGTCCCTGATGTTTTATTTGTGATAAAATCAATTTCTCTCTTGCCGAATGAGAGACTAATTTTGTCAGAAAATAAAATAGATAGATGATTCTGAATACAAAAAAAGACGAGGGATTGATTTAACAAGCTTATAAATAGGCTAGTGTTATTGTTTAGAGCAATTTTTGTTAATGCCATGAGAATTACAAAGACGTTTTTGAGCTTGCTGTGTTGAAATTGCTCTGTCGTGAATGAAAATTGCCGTGACAATAACACTACCCTATCAATATTAAGAACTTTTTTAAACAACAAAAAAGACGAGGGACTAATATAAACAAACGCGAGGGACCAATGGAGTAAACAATTCGCATTTGTGGTGTACTATGAAATATGGGTCTAGTTGGGGTTAAGTTGGATATGATAGTATAAGTTTTGTTAATAAAGAAATCATTATTGTAATGCTTTAAGGGTAATGTTATGGTCAGGATAAAATTATTATTATCAGAGCAAAATTATAGTTTTTAAGGTAATTGTGGAACTATTATTATTTGTAAGTCACGTCATTATTCTGATAATAATAATTTTTATTCTGATAATAACAACTCCGATCTATAAAAGAGGAGGAAAGGATATAGGCACTTGGGTATGTGTACTTTTATGCTTTTATTAAGTCTTAAGTTATATAAAATTTTCAAATATGTACTATATTGATGTTGACTTGTTCTTCATTCTTCTTTTCTTCCTCATTCTAACTAGAGCAGCCAAGGGCGTAAAACGAACCGAACAGTCGATGAACTGCTCGGGTTGAAATTGATTACTGTTCATTCATGTTCGTTATGGAAGCTCGATAACGTATTGAGCTAAGTTTGAACATACTTGATAAAGCATAATGAGTTGAGTTCGAATAGGAGTGTTCAGCATGTTAATGTTCGCAAATAGTTTGATAAGAGATCTTTATAGGCTTCACGAGTCCTCATTAAAAGCTAAGGGATTCTCGATATTAGCTTGAAAATAGTTCGATAATGGCTCGATAACAACTTGAAGAGCTCAACTCTGTAGCAAGCTCGACTTAGTTTTGAGATCAATTTAGCTCAACAATGAACTCGGATCGACTCGTTAACAAGCATAATTTGACTCAATTACACTAATGAGTCAAGCCTAGTATCAAATTCATTAAAATCCTATCAAACCAAGCTCGTACAAAGGTTCGAAAGTTTGATAAAAACTTGGCTTACCGTGCTCAGAAAGGGATAATCGACTCGACTCAGCTCATTGACACCATTAAAGCAACTAAAGCCATATGCAATTTATTTTACAAAACTACCGACTTGGTGCAATAATTGTTTCAATAAAACTGTTTGAATTAACCATATCAACGGTTTGCATGTAGTAGTTTATGGGGGAATTTAGAGGTGGAAATTCAATTCGACCTAAAAAATCCATAAACCAACTTAACCCCACCATGAATGTTTGTTAAATAATTGAACTCGAAATTGAAATGATCAGAACTGAAACTAACCCAACCTATTTTTTGCCTGATCCAAAAATAACCTATTACTCAATTTGACCCGACTCGACCAACCTCAACAAACCCGACCCAAAAATGACCCGAACTCGAACCCAAACCAACCTAAAATATGAATTAACCCAAGGTCTTTAAATGCTATCATAGTTATTACTTTTAGAAGTACGACTGAACACTTATAGTGACTCTGTATCAGAAATAAGTTGACTCAGATCCAACCAGACTCAAATATAGGTAAGAACCGAAAGTGACCTAACCCTAAATGCTTCAGCCCAAGTTCAACCAGACCCGAGTTTATTATAAACCGGAGAGGACCCTAACCTAAATGGATATACCCGAATCCGACCCAAATGACCCAATTATCACCTCTACGAATTAGTGGGGTACGATAAAGACATTAATGGACCAATTTTTTTTTTTTAAATAAAAATTGAGTAGTGGAGAAGTGGGACCAATAAAAAGAGTAGGATAGTTATGTATATAATATGATTTATATGGAGAAAATAATATTAAAAAAAAGTTGAAAAATGGAAAGTGGATAATGGTTGGTTGTCTGAGAAATCCATTTTTATTTCGATACTAATTTCCTCATTTTAAGGGAATATCTTTTATATTATTTTAATATATTATTTATTTTATATAAAATAGGATAATAAAAAAGATAATATAGGTTGATTTACATTAAAGGTCTATATATTTTTTTTATTGTGTTAATTTAGTCTTTGTACTTTTAGTTATGTCAATTTAGTACATAAACCTGCGATATCGTGTCAATTTCATACTTAGAGAAAAATTTATGTTAAGTTTTTAATAAAATTTTTTATGCTTTGTCTATTGGGCTGATAGGTTACTTGTATTTAAAGTGATTGTGCTGTTAAAAATTGTCATTAGCTTAACTTTAATTTGACCAAAGGGTTAAATTAACACAATATAAATTATAGAATGACTAAATTGATACCATTAAAAGTACAAGGGCTAAATTGAGAAAATAAGAGAAATACAAAGTCCATCGGTGTAAATAACCCTATTAAATAAACTTCTAAATTTAATGATATTTTGCATGTTGAATATATTTGTATAAATTGCTCTAATTTTTCAAGGAATTTATCATTTAGGTAATATGAGATTTGAATATTTATTACTTAGATACTGTAACATATTAATATATACTATGAAGTTTGAAATTTTTATCACCTAGGTAGCATACATCTGAATTTGATGAATTTTTGTCAAAATACAATTAATTTTTACCAAAAAATATTGATGTCTAACATGATTGCGATCATTCATGTGAGCTTTATCAGTGCTTTCTGTGAAAATCTAGCTGGTTATGAGAAAAATTCAAACTATTTCTATTGAAAGATACATATTTATTACAGAAACAATATGGCATGTTAGTATTTTCGACAAAAAATATAATATTTATGATATTAGACACATATTATTGGAATTATATTCTACTTCAGCAATTTCTAATAAAAATCTATCAGATTTTGATATCGAGTACTTAATTAATAAAATTTTTAAATTTCAAAGTATTTGAGTGATAAAAATTTAAAAACCTCAAGTACCTAATAGTAAATATTAAAACGGCAAAATATATAAGTAATAAATATTTAAATATTAAGGTATTCGAATGATATAATATTTTTTTTTTTTTTAAATGAGAAAAAAGTAGTAGTGGAGCTTAGCTTATCAAAGGGTCAGCTGTATTCTCTTTTGAAAAGTTGAGCTTTTTTCAGGGATTTGTTTGATTGAATCCCTTTTTTAATATATATTATATATTATATAATTATATTATATTATATAGTTTTGGGTTCATATGGCTCATTGATTATTTAATGGCAAAATCGAGAGGAAAAAAGGGGTTTCCTTTTGAAAGGAGTTTTTGAAGTAAATTACACATATTTAATAAAATAATTTTAATAACAATATGTATGGGCAAAATAGGCCTACCTTTCATTCTTTTATAATATAATTTAAAGTATTTTATTAAATATATATAACTTTTTGAAATATAAATTTATTTTACAGAGTTTATGAATTAAAAAAATCAAAACCTCAAATATTAGGATAATAATATATAATTTATCCAAAGATAAGAGATTTAATGAAAAAAAGTTTATCCCCTTCCCCATTGCTGATATAGCCTTGTAATGCTTCTTTACCATTTTCCTTTTCTTTTTTTGAGTTTCTCTTTTGTGTTTTTTTTTTCCGAGTTTGTTCGAATTTTCTTATGCCTCACTTGTTCGAGTTGCCTATTATGTTTTCCAACTTTGTCTCTAATTATCAAAAAAAAAATAACAATAGATTTAACGAGCGATATTGATTAGGGTAGTGTTTAAATCTCTTAAAGTATAAGGTTTGAACTTACTCTTACGAATGAGTTAAGCCAAGTTTTAATTTGTCAAGCTTACAGTTAGCAAGAATCTAAAAGACTTTGAGTTGCTCAAGCTCAACTCGAACCCAACCTAGTGAGTTGCGAGCTGAGTTTAGCTTAACTCATTTAGACTCACAAGCTACATAACCAAATTGTACCCTAGCTCAACTCCGCTCTAATTGAAAACAACTCCAAACATTTCCGAGCTAGTTAACTCACTAGCTTCTCCACTCATCTACACCTTAAGACTAGATCGATACAATATGAACTATTTTAATGAATAAATTGATACATTTAAAAGTACAAGACTAAATCAATACAAGAGACAAAGTACAAAAACATTTGGCGTAAATAACCTGTTATTTTGAAACAAAAAACAATTATTCTAAAACAGAAAAAGTAATTTATGATAAGAGATGCAGGTTGAATAATTTATATTTTTACAACTGCTAGCACTATGGCTAAACTGTACAAAGGATGATCCAAAACCAGAAATCTAATCACACTAATACGCATCGTTTTTGTGCTTATACATGGTACACATAACCATCACAACATACAAATTAGCAACAATTAGCACATCAGAGGAGAGAGAGAGAGAGAGAGAGGAGATCCGAGTCGACCCGAGACTACACTCGGGTTACCTTCCCTCTCGCTCCGACTGAATATTTCTTGGGTCTCGACTTGACCGTATTCGACTGGAAGGTCCAACACCAGAATGGAATGGACCAGCGCGAGGATTGCACCCAATAATGAGCTAAAAAGAGCTCCATATCCAGATCAAACCAGATAGAACCAAAGACTAGTAGAAGTCCAAATATAACATCGAATAACGCACATCCTAGAAACCGGTCCAATCTGATCCTACACCGAACTGTATTTTTGGTTCGAACCAGTAATAGAACGCTCGTGTCAAGTCAGTCCAGTGCTTCCAGTGACTCCACCGCCATCTCGTAATCCTTGAAGACAAAGATGGAGCGTTCTTTGGACATGGTCAGCCACCAGTCTCAGCCGCCCTTGATTAATGTCCACTGGCGAGGACCCGTGAACCTCCACTGTACGAGCCACCCTCTGCTTCGACTTCTCCCAATCCTCAAGCCTCAGCCAACATGCTCGTCCCCCATGACTCCCTTCCATACCCAGAAACATGACACTTGGGTTCTCCCCAAACGAGTACCTCAACCTCACAGACGCACAGTAGGGCAACCAAGCAGCCCCACCTGCGGCACTTATGTGCGGTATGTGAGCTGGGTCGAGCACCACGGTCAACGCAAAGTCGACTGCGTTGTGGGCCCGATCGTAATGGACATTACTTTTGGCGGCGGAGTAGTTTCCAGAAGATCCGTCCATGTTTAAACCGGCGTGGTTTTCAAGGCATAGCTCAATACGGGGTTTCTGAGCAGGGGCCACGTCTCCTCCTTGTGCTTGGGAGATCCCTTTCTTCCAAGTTATAAGTTTGAGGAATTCACGTAAGACCGAGATGGGAAGTGTGAGAAGGGTGATGAATGAAGCGACACGAGAAGCATCATAGGGCTCAGATGCAACCCGTCGGCTGAAGTAGTCGCAAATCTCGCCTATTTCGGATTGGGTTAGCTCCTCTTGTGCAGAGGCCAGGTTCTGTTGTTGCTGCTGCTGCTGTTGATGAAAACGCTTTACGCTCAAGACTTGGAGAAGAAGCTGAACCCGGTGGACACTTACAGCAAATACATAGCCCCTGTCGCAATAAAAGCTTAATCAGCTTAACATCCTATTATATTTTATTTATTGAAATATATTTACATGTGAAGAAGTATAATTGTATACTCATTCAAATTTTTGTGGAAATCAGGATTTAAAGGCAAAATTATGTTCCTATAATTCAAAGATCTTCTGCTTTCACGACACCGGGATTGCTAGTCGATTACATGAGCGAAATCAAGTGTCAGCATACATTATAAATGATCTAATTACTATTAACAAAAGATGTCCAAAGAACGATTCGAAACTAATTTACAGTAAGGACTTATGTTGCAAAGTTAATCCATGTTCATAGAAGCATGAACTGAGACAAAAATACAGCTCCCTATTGCATGTTTGGGGTAACGGTGCAATTTGAAAATGAGCCAGGCCGGCATGCAAACTGGAAACACTGGGCTAGTTTCAAGCTCAAGCTGAGCCTATTAGCTTAATGAGTCAAACCTAGCTCTAGTGAAGCTCAAGCTTGTATACTTGTGAGCCTAAACAAGTCTATCTTAATACAATTTATTAGTCCAAATATGTCAAATCAAGTCATATTAAAGCTTAAATGAGACAACCTCAAACTTAAATGAGGCAAGTTTAGCTTGAAAGCACGCCGAACTTGAGCTAGAAGTTTCCATGTGCAACGAGTTCAGGCCCTACTCATATACACCCTTGGCTTTTTGGGAGGGGCAGATGGATGCAAAAGTTTAACAGTAACAAGTCTTACCCCACAAAAAACCGCAAAGCAGGCTGTTCCTGGTCCAAATTCAACAATGCACCTTCATTTTCTTTCAAGATTGACCCCAAAATCTCCTTCAGGAGATCAGGCAACTGTGCAAAAAGCCATAAAACCCCAAGATATTTAAGGATTCCCCTCAGCACCTTTTTGAGCGCAACAAGAGGAACCCATCCCCCTCCATACCCTCCATCATCACCAAGCCCGATAATCGCTGTATTGAGTTCTCCTCTGACATGAGCCGGAACACCCGTTCCTGGTGATCTCCTTAAACCCATTCCCGAGCCAACCCCCGCTAAACTCGAAGGTGTAGAGAGAGAATTACTCTGACGGTTCATAGCAGCTACTTGGTTTACGGTCCTCGACAACCCGGTTGAGTTCCCAAGGAGGTTAACTCGGTTTCCATTGGAACTAGCGACTGGAGCGCTCGAATTGGAAGTCGGATTGTTCGAACTTGCTACTGTGGTGAAATTTGGCTCTAAACCGTTCAATTCCTGGGCCACGTGCTCCATGATAAACGGTCGAAATTGTGGGCACGGCAATGACCCTCCATTGGAAGGGCCTCCTTTCGGTGGTGTCGCTGGTTGGAGCCATACCTGGTCTCCTGCGAAACACCGCATGTCAACTGCAAAGTCCTTTCGGTAGATGATACGTATCCAATAAGGTCCTCTAAGGACGACAGAAACGTCGATAGGCAATAGCGAGCTAGGCACAATGCCCGAGCCACTACGGGCCCCAGCACCGAGCATAGTGGGACCCGGAAGACCATGATTCGCGAGATTGGTCATGCTTGTTATTGAAGCTCCTGGTAGGAGTCCTGGTGATGAGGCGTATAAGGTCTGTTTGGATATAGAAGGTGCAGGTGCAGAGACTCCATGAGATGTCGGAGGTTGACCGGCTCGAGCAGGCCTTGTCGCAGCCGCAAGAGCATGTAAGGGTCCAGCAGTGAGTCGAATGCAGTCTAAAAGGGATGTCACTTCGCCTCCGTTTATGAAATCTTCCAGAAACTGCATCATGTTCGAAAAACAATTACGGCTTCATAACCCAAGACAAAACTTCTTTAAAAAAAATCAAGAAAATAGAAAATCAGGTAACACATAGTGGAATAAAGATATCCATAGCAGAATGGAAGTGCTACTACACATTTAATATATCAAACACGTAGGCAACACAGACAAACTTTAAAATAAAACCATCGTCCCCAATATAATTATTCCCTTGGATGTAAGGATCATGGATGAAACGGTCCACTTAGCACAATCCCTGCAACTCACGAACATTTAAAACATAAAAATACAATATTCTTGAAGAACTCTAGAATCAATTAGCATCAAGCATCCAAGGCTGCTTAGTATGATGAACAGCAACAACCACTGCCTCAAAGAGGCTCCCGCCCAGACAAGGTTTCGAAAGGATAAGATGTACGCAACATTACCCCCACAGGGTGCTACCCTGTAGAGAGGCTGTTTCCGGAATTAGTATGATGAACAATAACAGTGCTAACTAATGCTGACTACTAAGAAAATATCTCACCTAGTCTTGTTGGTATTGTACTGCGATTCTTGTAGCTAATTATTAAGAAAAAAATCTCATCAAGTCTTACTGCAGCCAATTATTGACACTTTAGGGAAGGATCTATGAAATTGAAAGGTCATAGCTTTGTAGTATCCAAAAGCATCATTCTCTTTAGATACTGAAGATTCGAGAATTTCTGATTATGGGAGAGAATAATTTTATGTACCCATAATACAGCGCACAAACAATAACGCCCTGTTTGACAATTGGGCAGAGGGCAGCGAAGGATAAAGAGTAAGGGCAAGCACCAATTATTTGGTCATATTTTTTAGGGGTAGTGTAGGGTAATAGGGATCATGGGAGGGTAACTACAACTTTCTCCATTTACCTAATTGCCAAACAAGGATAACCCATTGGCTATCTCCCTCTTTACGCTCCTTTACCCCTCTCTACCCCCTCCATACAACAACAACAACAATTCCAGTGCCTCAAGGGCTCCCACAAAAGTGGGGTCGGGGGTTGATGTACGCAGCCTTCCCCCTTCAGGGTGTAAACTTGAAGAGAGGCTGTTTCCAAGGACCCCCAACCTGAGAGATATGTCTTCATCGCATAATGTGAGGCAGCTTTACGTCTGGAGTTTCAATTGTTCTAGAGAAAACCAAGTACATTAACGGAAATGGGCAAATTTTTTTTAACACAGAAATGGGCAATATGTGGGCAAGAACTGCGGATAAATAAATGCCAGCTGATAGAGATAAAGCAACCTACCTTGGTATGGGGCCACAGCTGGTCCGGAGAAACATGCATTGTGCAACCCTCTTTTCCCGACTCCCACTCCACAACAAAACGCGCCAAGACCCCAGAACCAAAACTGAACCAGACGCTCGTTAGTCCAACTGCCTCGATTCTAAACGCCCTCCTCATTTGTTCTGATAATTTATCAACCCCATCAACAATACCCTTACCTCCAGCCACCGTTTTACCATCGGAATTTACACCGACTTCATCTGGTTTCTCCTCTGTTCTTACTCCCAGCAGTTTCCGCATTCCAAGCGCAAACATTCTAGCGTTCGAAAGCCTACGAATGTCTGCAACAAGTTTCCTTATGCTATCAGCTTCAACTGTCGGATAACTCAGCACAACACCTTCAGAATCATAACGTATATGGGAATCTACATCTGATGTGTTAGCAATCCGAACACCAAAGCCCCACGGAGCAGCATTGCTTCCCTTCTGAAGTTCCCACAAGTCTCTAAAATGCTGATCATTAATCTTGACATCCCAATACATACTTCCGGGTTTTCCAAGTCGTAAGCAAATGTGATGCCAGGAATTGCCCCCAGCAGACGAAAGTCCGAACCAAATGTTCGAATATGTGTTTCTAAGACCCACTTCTTCCACATAAGGAATGTCAAGTTCCTCCATTTGACTAGTCAACCGGGCATGCTTAATGCAAAGTGAGCAATGCCTGACAACATGAAGAAGAGCAGAGAAGTATATACTCGAAGGTGCGTTTCCCTTGTTTGCCTCGGCTATAAGGTCTCCATAACTACACCTCTCCTTACGGGTGGCATCTGATGATGCGATTGCAAGTGATGAAGGCCGCTGAGGTGATTCAGATAACTTTCTTCTCTTACGAAGTTCCCTATGATCCCCGAGATGTAGGAGTGACGGTAACAAATTCAGCATGTCGGTAACTGTCCGCTTCCTAGAATTCTTATCTTGTTTAACAATAGCGTCATAACTTGTGTTCATACAAGCTGCGAGATCCTGAGCTTGGGCTGAAAAGGTGACATCATTAGAACATAGTTAACCATATGAAAAATGTAGATTCCAGCTAAAATGGATGGATTGCACCAATAAAATCTCAAGAGTAGGAATCTTACATACGGGAGTTGTAGCCCAAGAACTAGATGCAGGAACTTTGACAGATCTGCTAAACACATCATTTAATAAGTTTTCAGATGCTCGTGGACCACTTGGTCGAGGTGCAGGACGAGATGATCGAGTTCCGGAAACTATTTCTCTTGAAGAGTTACTCAGCAACTTCAAATGATCTTCATCCATTGCCCTAAACGACCTGGCTTCAACTGATTGTGGAGATCTGAGAGAAGTCAAGTCCTGATCAGACTTCGAAACTGAGAGTTTCTCTACAGAGTTGCTCCTAACTGTGGCAGAGGAAAGTGAACCAACTGAAGTGGCCTGGCTTAAGCCTTTGAAATTGGTCCCCGGATATAAGGAATTGTTGTAGTGACCAGGAAACTTTGTGGTAGAATTAGCTTGAACGTTTTGCAGATCGAGAGGAAGCGAACCAAAATATGAAGCTGGTGTACTCAATGATGAAGAGAAGGCAGGAACTGAATGAGCTGAAGTCCCTTTCTCAAGCTCAAATACTTCATCAACAACTGAAGAAAAACTTGATGGGGAACATACAACGACAGGCATTGACCTGTCAAGGCTAAAATTAGAACTCAAGCCATGTTCAGAAGGAAGGTTTGGACCGCCACCTCTGGATAGAAATGTTACCAATTTTTTCCAATCAAGAATGCTCAAATTCATTTCGTCCTCGAGCATCTGCATTTGACTGACATCAATTTTATTGAAACGTGTGACAGACTTCCCAGACTGGTCTGGCTCAGTCTCTAAGAGTTTAAACACGGGTTTGAAATCCCTGTCCAACTCCGTTAACAGGAAATAACAGCTGCTGAAATCCGGAAATCCCATGAGAAAAGAACTTGATCCACTCAAGATGTTTTTGGGAACTTTTACAGCAGAGAAACCATGCTCGTATACCTGCAAAATATTGTAGACTGACCATAATATTATGCAACATATAAGGTCCAGAACACGATGTAATGCCACAAAAGCACAAATCAGAAGCTTCAGGCCTTCGACATATTAAATATTCAGAATCATTGAGACGAGTAGTAAAAAAATCAGGCTCTTCTACCCACAAATTACTTATTTTCATGAAACCCTTCCTAGGTTACACTATCTTAAAGAGGGTTGAAGATCAACTAAGTAGTATAAACAACAGTAAACATCAACTCCAACGCTTCAATCACTGAAGACAAGAATTTGACACTACAGTGAAGGTGCATGCTACAAACAGTGTGCCTCCCCAAGCCTGCTTTTTGGATTGAGAAAAACGAAGTTCAAAATAAAGCAAAACAAATAAAGCATCACAGAGTGAACAACTTTCAAAATTGGCCACTGGAAAGACAGTGAACATATGGCCATCAAGGTCCAGTAAAGTCATGTTTGATTTGCAAGAGTCACACAAAGAAAACTACTCTATGGCAAACATGTTACTCAATACAGAATAAACCACAGAATTACCTCAAGACCCAGAAATCTGCCAACGGAGGCAAACAAGTGCAAAATAGACTTGCTCCTCAAGGTAATGAAAACTTCAGATGCACTCAGTGTTCCATGGTTTAGAGCGTCTTCAGAATCTGACAAAGCTGAAGGAGCAATAACATTTCCTGATGACTGGAGAAGATACCGTCCACTCCTGCCAGCCAAAGAATCTCCCTATAAGAACCACATAGACTGTAAAACAGTACGAAACTCCGCTTTTATGTTTGCATGTCTATCACTGGATTCTTCCATTCCAGGAAAAGGAACTTTGTTATTCCGCAGAAAGAACTCCGAATATAGAAATTAGGGCATGTTTGGTATTACTTTCTCTTTGCAGTTTTTGGATTTTTAGAAATTTAAATGATTTTTTTCTTATTTTTTTAGTTCTTATTTTCTTCCTACATTGTGTGAAAACTGAAAACAGGAACAAAAAAAAAAAAAAAAAAAAATGAAAAAATCATGTTCAAAAACAATGCAGTTAACACAAGGAGGGTTTTCAAAGTAGGCCAGAACGAAGTCTAGAAGTCGATGCCAGGGCATTTGGAGATCAACTCAAGTCTCACAATTTAACAAATTACAGCGATCAGGTTTTTTTTTTTTTTTTTTTTTTTTTTGGGGTAAGAAGCGAACAGAAAATTGGTGGTGATGCTCCCAAGATCTTTGACCTCCACTAGGTAATAGGGAGCTACAGACCTTCAGATGCACTATCCATTCCAACAACTAGTATGAAACTTACATATGAATACAGAATAATACACCTTCTCACTAAAGAGAATGACTGAAAATCCATGCCGAATGCTGGTATGCGTAAACAGCAAACAGGCCAAACTCAACTATGAGATTACTGTTCGAGTACTTTTTCATTTGGAAGGTGACATTTAAGACTCTCTCCTAAACTTACAGTCATTTTTCACTTTCAAAAGAGTTGTCGCCTCACCTCAAATGACTTCAGACATTCTTCACATTACTGGTTGCTTTAGTAGGCGGACAGATTCGTCAGCAAAATTTTCACAATCCTTAGATTGTGTTTATCACATGGTCCCAAGTACGGGCTTGATTCTCGAGCCCAAAGTCTAATGCAAAAAGCCATGTCCTTTTAACTGAATTACTGAATTTTTCCGAACGTTTATTAACCATTTAGGCTCATATTTCCTAGAGTTCTTAACATCACAAAGGGAAATATCAATCAACAAAAATTGCAACATAATCCAGAGATAACAAGTTCATCAAGGTAAGAGAAAAAACCTTATGTTTATTCCGAGTATGAAATACAATAAGCCATAAGCACGCACACGTAATACTTCTTGCCCTGATTCCTCAACTGCACAGTTGGTATCTTTCTGCAAACACCAAGTTGATGGACAGGCAGACATTATTCGCCTCTTCCAAAAAAAATGTTCAAAGATGAAAAATCAAACCACGATAAATAATCATTTCATCCATGACAATGACAAATTCGATCAAAATAACGAGAATGACAAAAATGGAACTTGATCGGTGATCTGAGTCCATTTGGGGTTCAATGAATTGATCACTGAATCATCCAAACCGATGTGAATGGTATTGCCGCTCCCAAAAGTCATCACTTATAGTTAGCCAGTAGACTAAATACAGAATAACATCTGCTAAGAGATGGATTTGAACCTATGACAACCATGGAAAGCATGAATGCAACCAAACAAACCCCCCCCCCAAAAAAAAAAGAGAAAAAGAAAGAACCAAAAGAATCAATAAATAAATATTCAGTTCACGGAATTTCATTTCCAAAGCCCCAATTACTTCACGTGCATGGGAAAAAACACAGCATGGATATAGCATACTGCCTCATTTCATGAAGCAAAGAATTAACAGAATTGAAAATATCCTCTCAGGACAAAAGGCCTTAGGTTGTTTATGAGATGCACTAGAACTAGACGCCCAGCCACAAGCAGGATTGACAGGATGCAACAGTGGACCTTGATGAATACAGATACAGAGTCGCACAAATTGGAGGTGAAAAGAGGGGCAAAAACAGAAGCAACTTCAACTTATTGTCCACATGCCAAGTATTAATAGATCAATTTGGGACAAGACTATCAAGATAGCAATTACCTTATCCAGTCATTTTATAGAGTTAACCAAACGCAAATATCAAGTCCACCAAAGTCAGACAAATTTCAAGACTTTGCATACAATATACAATACAAATAGCCATAAAATACAGCGAGATTGGAGAAATATCACTACGGGAACCAACCTTATTACAGGTGATATCCGTTTCGTCCGGCTGGCACTCAAGAACAACATCACCAGCCGCTTGACAGAGTTGACCATTCTTCAAAAGCTCTTTGTGAATTTCAAGTAGACGAGTATATATATTGCAATTAATAGCTTTCAGTAGCAACTTCTCAACATCAATGCAATTGTGGTCAAGGCAAAATTCTGCCTCCTTGCCTGTTGTGGGGTCTATGACAAATGTGCTATGAACACAGTTGATCTGCAGGTCTGAACCTGGTTCTATTTTTATGAAAGGGCACGGTCCGGTATCAGTACTGCTAGTGTTTTTATCTAAATCTAACCAATACATAACCTTCACTCCTGGAATACGGTGGCCAGCTGTCTCAACTTCTCCATCTTGAGAAATTTGCAAGGAAGTAGCTCCTCCCCCATCAGATATCAGCTCAAACCTTATTGCATCTTTCCATCGCCCCTGCCTCAGTGCTTGGACTTGCCTTATAACAGTATCCATGATGAGTGCCACGCAGAGCTCATGAAGAACCGAGTACAAAACTGAAAATGGACTTTCTGATGCTGCCATCCTACGTTCTAAATCATCACCAAGTGCAAGCCGTCGAAGTTCTTCAAGCTTTACTGGCCCACTTCTCTCACCAACAAGTAGCTCCAAATGCAATATCCTCCACAATGACACGTGGCCTCTGTAGCCAAGAGTAACAAGCACTTTAAATTCACCATCCACACGCATGAGAGCCGTTCCATTTGAAACTTGAATCTCGGATATCTCCTTTGGAAGTGAAATTTCTAGTAACCTTGATCGCAAAAGGATGTCTAGCTTTTTCAAAGCTGGCTTTTGTTGACTCTCATTTAAGGAGCTTTGCATGCCTACATCTTCTACACATTTTGGTAAGCGCTCATAAGATCCTGTAAGGAGAACTTCAATAGCTGATGGAACATCGTAGATAGGGGCACGCGCTTGTGGCAGCCCCTCATGCATGAAAAACAGCGAATCTGCAGCTTGGGCGAAACACGTATCATGACTTGATAAGGTAGACGCAAGTTGTTGACAATATTGTATTAATGGAACCTGCAGAAAGAAAGACAGAGAAGATAACAAGACATTTATGTAACGCTTCTTCATGATGGACCATAAGAATGACATGGAGATGCACTTGCACCAAATAAGAAACTCAAACATGCCGGAACTTGAGTATGACCTTGACAGAAGTATGTAAACTTACAGCGAAAGCTAGATTATGGGTTTTTCTTGCTTATTGTCATTGTGATGACATCTTGTACTTAATCCTTTGTACAAATCCCTCTCTCAATATTATTTCTTTTTTTTTATAAGAAAGAACTTACAACAAAAGCAAGAGAATACATTTATTTTTGCCTGAGGATCCTTTACAATTCTGGTCAACAGCAGCCAACCCAGTGCAGTACATTTCTGATGAAAAGGGCACATCCTACAGATGCACCCCTCCCCCAAACTGAATTTATCTTGGGACTATCTTGTCTTGGTTTTCCATAAATTTTGACAAACGTTAGACATCAACTACTAGAAGTTCACTTAAGCTAAGGCCAGCATCACCAAAAGCTAAATGCCCGAGTATTTGAAAGCTCCCGCCAGTTCAATCACCTAACCCCACAAAATGTACCAAAGGAGTTGAAGAATGTAAAAATTCACTAAACTTGAGAGGAGGCAGCCTACACGCTCTTTAGAAAGGCAACTTTCATCCCAAGGTGCAGCTAATCTAAAGTAAACTCCCCCATTACATCTTGATGACATACAACTTGACCTCAAACGTCAGCATTGTAACTAGTCACAATCTATGCAAGTCGTATATCAACCCTTTTCCATCAACAATCTCATACCAAAGGATAATGTACTGTTCTCTAACGAAATGGCTCGTTAGTAAATCTCAAGTCATATCCTACACTCCACTTGGTTTCTCTACTTCCCCCACTACCTGACCCAATGAACCCGCTCCAGTCTAATTCATCAAGTTGCTACAAAAAATACCTTAAGCAAGACAATTAGGAAAAAGAAAGTTCAACCAATTTTGGCAGAAAAAATCCAAAAAAAATGGTAGCAGCTAAACTGTGTCCTCTTAAATGGATAACATTCATCTCATTTATCCATTGAAATAAGATCTATTCAACATACTTCAAATTTAATTTAAAATTGCAAATATTCCAACATTAGAAAAAATTTTGAAAAAATTCCAAACATCAAATTTCTTTCTTTCAGCATTTCGCTAGAACACAATATACACTTGTAATTCACCACGTTTCAAACTAAATGGTCGAAGTTCTTTTACTAGATGGTAGCCACAACCCCAAGGAACATCAAAGACTAATTATGATCAGAAAAAATTAATTACTAAATTAGAAGCTAGTCCAAGCACATTCTACTAAATTTCCCAATACTCCAACGAACTTGATTGATCCCAAGTAACACCAAGACTCTCTACCACAAATATTTCAACAATATAGTCTTGATTCTTGACAGTTGACATGTCAAGAAAATTCCAAATTCCGTATCAAAACTGAGAAGTTCCATTCTTGGGTAGCTAAGAAAAAAATATTGCCCCATATCCAATCCTGACATTTTCGGGGACATGAGCAAAAGCTACAAATGGGCCTTCATATATTAACATTTCTCCTAATGACATAATATTAATACAACAAATCATAGAATTTCTAATCATAAAACTTATTGACATTAACAATTGAGACTTCAAAAACTAGAACCCTATGAGGCCCCAAACGGTTGCTTGGGGACATTATTTCCATTTT
This sequence comes from Simmondsia chinensis, assembly GCA_018398585.1. Lineage (NCBI taxonomy): Eukaryota > Viridiplantae > Streptophyta > Magnoliopsida > Caryophyllales > Simmondsiaceae > Simmondsia > Simmondsia chinensis. The sequence continues at coordinate 393,666 of JAGTTD010000018.1, forward strand.
ACATTACACTTAACGTACTCTTATTCATTTATTTACTTTCTATTACATTATTATATTTTATATATATATTATTTTTAATTTCGGGAAAAATTCATCCTCCCCGAACACAGCATACGACTCTCTATTGCACTGTGCTCTCTAGGTGCGCTTGTTCCCCTTCGTCCTAACACGGCAAGTTTTGTTGAAATAACTCGATTGATACGGGCTTTTTCCATCTAAAAATGGAATCTTTCATCACAATAGAAGCACAAAGTGATCTAGATTATTCAAGCATCGAGTCGATTTGCTTTCAAAAAGAAGACATCAATGAACTTCTACGAAGCACAATACAAATAGTACATCAGAGAGAGAACCTGAAGACACCACTTGGCAAGAACATTAAGACGAAGAATCCGCTGCTTAGTCTTGAAAATATACTTCAAAAGATGAATCTTCTTCTCAGAATCAGACATTTCCGATGACCTGCACTTCTCTACCAGTTCCTTGAGCGAAAGGAACGATTCATCGGCGGCTCGGCTCACCAGCGTCGAAAACGGCACCGTCTGTTGCCCTAATTCCGCCATTTTCACTCACCCGTACACTCAGTCTGAAATTAGGGTTAGGGTTTGGGAAAAAGATCGCCGGAACCCTAGATATAGAGCGAGACGATGGCAAATCGGTGATGGAAGCACGTGCAGCGCATGCTCATGGTGCTCCTCTCTCTCTCTTTCTCTCTCTGATTTGGGTATTGGTGGAGAGAGAGAGTGAAAAAGAGAGAAGATGAAGATTTGGGGGGATTAGCCGCTTTTGGGTGGGAGAGAGAGAGAGAAGAGAGAGGAGACCAACACAAGAAATAGTTTTGAAATGTGAATTTTTTTTCCATATTTGTCATTTGTTATTTCGACTAAATTGTCAAAATGGCACCATTTTAGAGAAAAAAATTATTAAAATAGTATACTTTACTGTATATTTTTTAACGCATGCTATTTGAAACGACGTACAGTGATGGTCTGAAAAATTGCAAGTTTTGCATGCCCTTACAAACGGCGTGCAACAATCAAAAGCTGCACCCTTACCGTTGCACGTCATTACAAACGCAAAAAAGTAAAAATTGTTTAACAACTTTCAACTCATTCAAAACGTATGAAGTCACTTACCTAGCTACTATATTTAAGTTCTAATTCCTTTATTTTTAACGAGAGTCTCGAATGAAGTTTTATTTTCCATCTTGGCAACTAAACACCTCTTACCCACTTCTTGGAAAGTTGACACGGAAATTGAATTCTGGAAAAATACAACTTTACGTAGGAATTGAATTCATATGACAACCAAACAAGGCCTTGGTTTCTTAGGACATTACTTGTTTCAGGCACGAGTCAGATTGGTTAGGGCTCGTTTTGCTATTTATTTTAATTTTGGTCTGTTGTTTTTAGCTTGGAAAACTATCAGTCTCACATTTTACAGTTCAAGCGTATGATAAAAGATCATTAATAGTTAATATTAGCTTACAATGGTTCGACAACAACTTGATACTAACTTAAATAACTTTACTCAAAAGTAAGTTCAACTTGGTTATGAGCTCTATGTGATTTGGTAATGAGCTCAGACTGCCTCAATTCGGTTAACGAGTTGAAGTGAGCAAAGTATCAAACATATTAAAGTCTTATAAAACCAAGCTCGAACAAAGGTTCAATAGTTTGATAGAGGTCCAGCTCGATTTCAAATTCAAGTTCAAGCTAGAGTTTAAACAAGGGGATGATGCTTCGATTTTATAATCTAACACATAATTTTGAAATTTAGTAAGATTATTACATGGGGGTGAGGGAAGAGTGCCTCGAACCAAGGACCACGAGGATGCCTCAAGTATCATAGCCGTTGGGACACAAGGGTGTTGGGCTTTATACAGACAACATATTCTTATTTATAAACGAAATTAAGGATAAGGGTGAAAAAAAAATTTGAACTAAGATCAAAAATTAGATTTTGTTATAAAATTAGGGACATATTATACTCAAAATGACGGAAATAAAAATATAAATTCAAATATAGTTAAAGAAAAATAGCAAGTATTTTGTTATACAACTCAAAAACCGGAGAAGTTTTTCTTTTATTCAAATAAATCTTTTCAATTCTCCAATATTTGCTCTCTCTCGTTTTCATTCTCAATCTCTCTCACCTCTTTTGAAATCTCTTTCTCTGCTCACTTTTACAATTTCCTGCGTGCACATTTATATAGCACTGAGGCGGTGGAAGATACTTACTCGGGAAGGAAAATGAGGAAGTGGGAGGATAATATCCATATATTATATGTATATGTATATGTATATATAAAAGTATTTTATATAATTTTTAATTTTCTATGATATTTAATAATATCCAATTTTGATCACAAAAATTGTACCTGAAAAATATTCAATATTTACAATAGATTTTTTTTTTTTTTTTTAGAACTCAAAGATCATAAATTAGATTGTAACAAATCAATTTTATAACTTTTTAAATTTATCAAAACAGAAAAAAGCTGAAAAAAAAACCGAAAAACCAAGATGATATTTCTATTTTTAATCTTTTCTAATGGGCCTCTTGAGAAGCTGGAATTGTGGAGAGGTGCTTTAGAATCGAGGGGTTTAAGGATTAGCAGATCTAAGACCGAGTACGTGGAATTCAAATTCGATCATTCCACCGCAACTAGCACAGAGGAGGTTAAGATCGAATCAGAAACCGTACGGAGTAAGGAGAACTTCAAATATCTGGGATCCATGGTACACCAGAATGGTAAAGTGGATGAGGATGTCAGCAACAAGATTAAAGTAGGCTGGCAGAAGTGAAGGATGGCATCAGGGGTGCTGTGTGATAGAAAGTTCCCACTAAAGTTAAGGGGAAAATACTATAGGACGGTAGTAAGACCGGCTATGCTATATGGGGCAGAGTGTCGACAAATGAAACAAAATCAAACACAGAGGATGAAGGTGGCAGAGATGAGGATGTTACGTTGGATTTGTGGTTACACAAGGAAGGATAGGATTAGGAATGATGTGACACGAGGAAAGTTGGGTGTAGCCTCGATCGAGGATAAAATGAGGGAGCACCGCCTAAGATGGTTTGGACATATTAGAAGGAGACCGACTACAGCCCCAGTCAGGAGGTGTGAACAGCTTCACACGACGCTAGGCAGAAGAGAGAGGGGCAGACCAATGAAGAATTGGCTGGAGACGATCCGTCACAACCTAACCCACCTAAACCTGAGAGAGGAGATGGCCTCAGATAGGGCACGATGGAGGGCTAGCATAAGGGTAGCAGAGGTGGCAGAGTAGATTAGTGCGGGGAGGGACTGGTAGTTTAAGACCCTGAGGCTAGTTTAGTCTCCGATCATGCTTCGTCTTCTTCCTCTTCTTCTTCTTCTTTCTCTTTTTTCTTTTTCTTCTTCTTCTTTTTTCTCATAATTCATGAGTAATTAATTGATGGTTTATTTGCACGCACTCAATTACTTCAGGTTAGAGGTCCTCGGAAACAGCCTCCTTTCCACCCGGAAGGGGTAAGGCTGCGTACACCACCCTCCCCAGACCCTGCTTTCTGCGGGAGCCGCAAGGCGCTGGGACTGTTGTTGTTGTTATTGTTGTTCTAATGGGCCCCTTGTTAGAAAGCCTCAAAGCCCAAACTACATCCATATAATATCCAACCTAAGGGGCCAAAACAAGGCCCATTAATGCCTAACGTTCGGCCCACCAGCCCATAAAAAACGAGACAAAATTTTGGCATTGACTGCAACATAATGTGAAAAAGAGTTGTTATTACTGGGCAATAAGTATCAAGAGTTATTTACATTAAAGGTTCTTACATATTTTTTATTATATCAATTTAGTCCTTATACTTTTAATTGTATCAATTTAGTCCATTATAATTCAAATTATGTCAATTTGTGCCCTAGAAAAAAAAAATTATATTAAGTTTTTAATAAAATTTTAATGGTTTGGCTGTGAGTTGGGTTAAATTGAGTAAACGAATGAATTTATAATAAGTTACTTGCATCTAACATAATTTTTTCATTCAAAATTACAACATTAATTTACTTTAAATTTGACCAAATGACTAAATTGACAGATTTTGAATTGTACATGAACTAAACTGACACAACTAAAAGTATAAGGACTAAATTGACACAATGGATAAAGTACAGGGATCTTTGACGTAAATAACCCTAAGCATTGTTATTGAGGTAATCTTGCTTCTTATCCCGTGCAATGTACGATGGCATTTATTTGTTTTAAAAATATTATTCAACTAGAATCATTTTGAACTACTTTATTTTCATAAAATTGAGATATGGAATGACACGTACAACTCTCGCATCGCTTTTAATTTTATTGTATTCATTGTTCATATTTTATTTTTCTCATTGCATTTTAAAATTTATTATATTCATCCATATTTTTTTTTGTCTTCAGTCATATTTTGAATCCAAAAACACAATTAGAACATAAAAGGTTAAGCGTACCAAAATATATTTAGAATGTGGAAGGTCTTTCTGTAAAATTACATGATTTGAGAATTAGTGTGCTCTAAAAGAAGGTAAACTTCGCTATAATATATGTAAAGATAATCATAAAATGTTACTAACTTACCCTGACGATAATTAAACACATCTTATCTTTCTAAGTTTTGTAATTAAGTATATCTTACTCTTTTCGCTTTTAATTTTAGTTCGTTGAATAAAACTCGTTACTGAATGAAACTTAGCTCCTTAATATTCAGTTTGGCCTCCTAAATTACGATAAAGAACTCATTATTAACCCATTAATTTTAAAAATAATTCCCAAACTATATTATTGTACTCACATCTCCGTACCTCAAATTCAATATGAGAATTAATATTATTTAAAAATATGTATCGTAGACTGCATAATGTGAAAATAGCACAAAAAAAAAAAAGAAAAAAAATTAATAAAGTGCCTTTTCATGTTTCATTGAGAATGCACACACTTTTTTTAAAGGTAATTAAGATGTTAAATTTCCACCGGGTCTAAAGGCCCGACCCATAGAGTTGGTACATAGGATTCACATATAAGCCCAAGTAGGGCTTCATCTTAAAATCAATTGGCAATAGGTGGAGTAACTCACTAGGCTTATATAAAGTGATCTCTTATCTCTCACAACTCTAATGTAGGATTCGAATTATTAGGCTCACATGCGGAGTCTTAAAATAAACACAACACTAGACCCGTTATCATTAAACAGTTCTGCCTAGTGCATCAATACAAACAATCCTCTTGATACACTAAAGTGATTCTTCTTCTGCTCCACATCCTCCCGAAAATTGACCTATGTTCATCACCAAAACCGTAACCCAGTTACCTTCTTTGAAAATATATAACTTCAGACAGAGTGGAGCTCATAAGTCACCTCACAAATATATTCGATGATGATTCGAATCTGTCTAGGGCATTTGAACTCTTTTTGGATCACCTTGACCACGATCAGATTTATGATCTCTTTCAATGTGGACTTGACGTACGATAAACAAATCAATGCATTTTCAAATGTCATGTCTAATTACCACTGCCGCTTAAGCTACCAAACTGAAACATGGATATACTTAAAGTGTGGTATGAGCCCCTAAACTTAAAATTTTATTATAGTTTTAAAACTCTAAAACGGTACTTTGTTACTCAAACTTTTTTATACAGTACTAACACTCCTTCTCAATCAGCTTCAACTAGACCATGCCCTTGACCTATCCACTTTATGTCTTTGATCATGCATCCAATTAGATCCATCATTATCAGATACATCATTGTCAGAAAATACTGACACATAATTTTAGCAACATATAGATACATTTTACAAAGATCTGTTAAATTTAAACAATAATCCGATTGTTCTGCTAAAAATGTTGATATAGTACATATGTAATACTGAAAGCATAAGCTATATTAACATTTTCTAACAAAAATCTGTCATATTAAGATAATAATTCACGGTATTCCAAAGAGCACCCCAGTGATCAGTTTTTAACACCTTGACATACCTTATTGTAATAGATATTAAAAGATTAAGATATCTAAGTAATAGATATTCAAATATTAGCGTATTTAACTGATAAATGGAATTAGAATAAGGAATGAAACTAGTAAGACCAAAAAGAACAGATTTAAAAAAAAAAAAAAGAAAAACAAAATTAAGGAGATGAAGGGGTGACTGTACATGTTAACTTAGAGCTCATCTGTACGAGTTGTCTGTTTTGTATTACGACTTTGTTGCTAATTGCCGAAAAAAGATGGAGTGAGTAGATGGGCAGTACATCAAAATCTGAATGAAAATCTAGGTGGGGTTGGCAGGAGACAATCTTACTCGTGACTTTCATTTTTTTCATGCATTCTCTCTCCTTTTCTATTTTTGTTTTATAGTTCATTTTACCCTAAATAGTAATATCAAATATGTATTGTCCTTCTTGGAGTCGGGGTCTTTCAGAAACGGCATCTCTGCAGTGTAGCACCTTTTCGGTGTAAGGTTACGTACATCTTATCTTTCTGAAATACCGTATTGGCAGGAAGCTTTTTGATGCAATAAGTTATTGTTATTATGATGTAGGATAAGTAGCTGAAAAGTTTTGGAACGGATGGACCGTCAAAACGCTCATAACTTTTGATCCGTAAGGAGTTACAGGGCTCGTAACCTGTCAAAACGAAGCTCTCAGACTGAACTATGCAACCCTAGATGCTTTGTGTTTTGCCCTGCCTATTTTTCCCATATTCGGCCTCTAAACTTGTTTCAGGCCACTTTTATGTTTTCCGCATAGTTTAAGGACATTTTTGTAATTTCGTATTTTAGGGTATTTTTGTAATTTTGCATATTAGAGTATCTCTTTATTTGCATATAAATAGTGGCTATGGATGAATGTATTCTCTCATTCTCCAATTTTAATAAAATAAAAACCCTAGTTTCTCTTTTCTCAGTGAATTCCGAGTTTATCTTTCGATTTCGAAGTGTTCGATTGATTTTACGTTTCCGTTCCTTATTATATTATTGCTGTAATAATATTGAGAAAAAAATGAAACAAAAACAGTACGTGCGGATTTTGGACAATGATAGGGGCAACTTGGAGGAGAGTGATTGTAAGACAAAATGTGAAAATTTTTGGTCGAAACACAGTGTAAACTTCGATAAATTAATTACCTTGATTAAATAATATTTTTGGTCGGTTCTGACTTGAGAACAACATGATAAATAATATCTCAATTAATTAATAAATTTTCATAGTTCCAAGGATATTAATTTATCGAGGCTATGCTGTAGTGAGAAATGAAAGTCGTTTTTGTGTTATATTTGTATTTTTCGGCCAATTGGACTACCATATTAAGATCCTGTTTGGTTAAACTTTTTTTTAAAGAATTTTTTTTTTCCTAATAAAAAATACTTTTTTATGATTTTAGAGTCTATTTATAAGTTGGAAAAAAAAAAGTGTATTTAAATATAAATAAGGATCAATACGACTATTGGAAACTAAGCATTAATACGACTATTGGAGACTAAGGGTCTATTTGACTAAAATTTTTTTGAATGAAAAGTAATTTTAGGAATTTTTTTTTTTTTTGGGATTAATAATATTTGGAATGAAAAATGATTTTAAATATAATTAAAAGTTGATTTTCTGCTTTTTTTTTTCTTTTAGACAAAAGCACAAAAAATATTTCTCTTTTAAAGTATAAATAAAAGCAAAAATTAAAAATATATGTTCAAATAGAAATTATTCTACATATTGGAAGGACTTTTTACATAATTGTTTCTACAACAGGTGTATAAAAAAATAATTATTTCACAGCTTGTCCAAACAGATCCTGATACAAAGAACGAAACTGACATCATGTAACTAGATTACTAGAGTCTGTCTATAAGGAAAACGTTTTACAAAAATGGTTCCCTAGACTTTGATATCCTCGCCAAAACTTGCTCGGACCCTCGAAAGCAAGTTAACCTAATGTAGCAGACCAACAAAATCGAAACAACCTATTGGGTTATGTGTAAAGCCTGGTTGTATTAAGCCTAATTTATAAGGTAGAGGATTATGTCAACTCTATTTAAACCCATAACATTAGGGTTGAAAAAAGAGTTGAAACGTCTCATGTAACTTCAATCGACATAGTGAAAGTTATCGTGCTTTCCTTCGTAAATGTAGGCTTCGATTAAACCACGTAAAATCCAATGGTCTTCTCCCATCCCTTGTATCTGTGACCGTTAGAGTCCCAATATTCTGCAAGCGGTCTTTGCAAGTGATATCAAAATCCAACAATACCAGTCAAGTTGACCACAACAACGTTTTTTTTTCCGATAATTATCGACCAAGTCATGAAACAAGCTTGCCAATCGCCAAGCGAGGCCTGAGTCCACCCGTAAGACAACGGGAACCAAAACAATCAACATAAGGCCACCCAGACACAAAGAAACAGGACAAGCACCGCTCAAAAACAGATGAAACCGAGAACTCAGCAGCAGTGGAAACTCTCCCCATCTTCATCTTCTATCGAGTATGGCTTTCACCTTATGTGGATCAAATCCATCAAAATTAAGGCCCGACCTTTTCCTCATTTTTTTTGTTCTCTCTTGCTTCCAGGATATTCTCAGTAACAAAAGCACTATCTCCTCGATTCCCTCTAATTTTTTTGACCACCGTAACATGGCAAAGACAGCATGATTTTTATCGAGTTTTTCGAGAACCATAAATAGACATTCAAACATAGATCTGAATTCAACCAAATCTATGAAAAAAAAAATTTTACCAAATTTATTTGTAACTGTTATTTATTTTATTTATTTTTTATCATGCACTAATGGTGTAGGTACGTAATGTACGGACAGAAAAAGAAAGCAAAAATAGACAAAATTTTGAGGTTGTCAAAATTATATAGAAAAGGATAGGCCCTTCTCCTTTCTGGGCCCTTCTCTTTGCTGTAAAAAACAATAATTAGTAACCGTAGTTGTAAAATATTGATCAAACACAGCAACGTTATTGGTAAAGAGTGGAAAGACACGATTTCGCTGTTGTTAGGGTGCACATAGATAAACCAACGATTGTCCTCCAGGATTAACGCGATCCGACCTTTAACGTGCACTCGTTAGAAGCCGGGCGGGATGCCAAGAGGACTTTTTCCCAAGCTTAGGATGAGGGAAGATAATAGAGAAGGAGAGGAGAGAGCTTTTGATTTTCGGTGATCGAAACTGAGTTTGAGAATATGATTGTTGGAATTCTCCAACAGTCACCTTCTAGAGACACGTCCCAACGGTGAGCTTGGGAAGAGAGCATCAGTAATTGAACTGCAACGGGGAGGCGCGTCCCTTGGAAAATCGGAGTAATATTTGAAAGGAACAATATACCCGTAAGAAAAAGGGACACCCTCACCCTCACCCGAGCACAGCATGGCGGGCGGCGTGTGTATATAAACTCTCTTTCCCTTCTCTAAATTATCAATGTGGGATATAGGTCTTACGATAAGCATTTCAAAGTGGGCATGCATTGTAATATTTTCAACACTCTTCATGAAAAATGCTTATGCATACGAAAAATTGTTATTGTTAGGATAAAAATTTTTATTATTAAAGTAAAAATATGACTTATAAATGATGACAACAATAACAACAAACCATGTTAAATTTCACCGGGCCTTTAAGCCCGACCCACAGAGTAGGAATACATGAAATTCATATATAAGCGCAATGAGGTTTTATCCTAAAACCAATTGGCAATAGATAGAGTAACCCACTAAAGCAACAAAAGCAATATTCTCAGTGCTTCAAAGGCTCCCGCCTAAGTAGGGTCTGAAAGGGGAGGATGTACACAGCCTTCCCCCCTTTAGGGTAGACTGTTTCCGAGAACCTTCGACCTGAGGGTTGCAACACGAGGACTTCCCAGGAGGTCACCTATCTTGGTACTACTCTCGCCCAAGCACGCTTAACTTCGTAGTTCTAATGGGATCCGGTGCTTGCATGTTGGTATCCTCTTAGGTTACTGGTGGAGTAATCCACTATACTTATAAATTCATCTCTTCATTCCCTCAACTCCAATGTAGGATTCTACAACATGGACACACACGTGTGGAGATCTCATCAAACCCAGTGCCTCAGAGGCTCCCATCAATGCAAGATCTGGGGAGGGTAAGATGTACACAGCTTTACCCCTTTAGGGTGCTACCCTCAAAGGGAAGCTGTGTCTGAAGACTCCTAACCAGAAAAGTATGCATAGAGAGAGCACAGAAAGAACATAAAGCAGCAATAAGCAATAAAAGAGCAAGCAAGCAAGCAATAAAGCAACAAGCAACAAGGAAACCTGTCAAGAAATCAACTATCCCAAAAGCTTAAGCTAATGGGTAAAAGCACAAGATTTGCTTTATATTTTAACATGTCCCTTCTCGTGATGCCTATTGAACTTGAAACATGGATATTGCACTGTCCCACCTCATTACCTTGTGCTTAAATTACATCAATATCGAAAATGGAAGCCATTGGATTCGAACCTTTATCCTCTTGGTCGATAAGGCTTTGATACCATATTAAGAAATCAACTATCTTAAAAGTTTAAGCTGATGGGTGAAGGCCCAAAAATGGCTTTATACAACCAAGCGAAATCTACCGAAATTTGAGAGAGAAGACTACGTTTTTGTATTTAAATAAGGCTAGAATGAGCCACAATTATCACCAAACATTACATTTATAGTTAATTAAGGAAAAAAAAAAAATACAACAACAACAACAGTCTCAGTGTTACAAGGACTCCCGCTGAAGCAGGGTTCTGGAGGAGTGACATTGACATGTACGCGACTTACCCCTTCAGAATGTTACCCTAAATACCAAAATTACATAAATGTCTCTTAAGTTAGTTGCAAAACACATTGGTCATCCAAAAACACGTCTAAAGACCAAACTTGAGCGAAATAGGTCGGGCTAGTGTAAAGCCAGTAGGTTTGCATAGATCAGTCCGAGAGCTTTGATTCTATACATAACAAGCTTCATAATTCTTTACAGATATATTATAATACGTGTATTATACAAATAATTTCAAAAAATTTAGGTGCATGGATGGTGCAAAGCATCAATCCCAAAATCCAAATGGCAGACGGAATTTAATGCGAGCGTGTGAGTGTGTGTTGGCCAGTTATGGGCTGGCAGAAGTGGGCCACAGGCCCAAAACAGGAGTGGGCCAGGGAAGAGGGGGCCCCAGGCCCACACGGGTGCACTACGGGTGGGACCCGCCAATTGTTGTCATTTTAGTGTGAGAGTTTAAAGTGGAGTAGGAGTTGGCACCACGTCGCATTCAACCCCATTGTGCTCTCCACCAATAACCCATTGCCATATCGGGTTTAGCTGTTCGATTTGGTATAGTAGTTAAACTATTTTAAGTAAATATCAAAGTGATGTAGCGCACCTAAAAATCGAACCGCGGAGACGTGTGGTGGGAAGGATAGAGTGCCTCTATCCCGTTGATTGTACCAACGATACCGGTTCTTCTTAATCCGGCTAAAACTCGTTGATTCAGCGAGTACCCGACTAATAACTCGAAAGAGAAGTTATATTTTAATAAAGCATAAAGCGGGAAGTTTTCGGCCCTTTCTTATCAATCAAACTCCTGATAGTACTTCTATAGTAGGGGATCTACACTTGTAAAGTTACTCTCTACTTTTACTTCAAAAAACGGTTTTTTTTTTTTTTTTTAATTTAAAAATATTTTTCTTTTTACTTCAAAATAAGCGTACTTGGACGAGAGTAGTATCAGAATGAGTGATCTTTTGGGAAGTTTTCATGTTGCCAACCCTATAAGCCTGAGGGTCCTCGAAAACAGCCTCTCGACAGGGTGACATCTTGATGGGGTAAGGCTACGTACATCTACCCCTCCCGGACATCGCTTATGCAGAAGCCTTAAGGTACTAGGTCTGTTGTTGTTGTTGTTTCTTTTTACTTAAAATTATTTGAAGTGTGTTGAAATCTGTTCACGAGGAAGAAGTTTAGCCAAATATGCTCTTAGACTTGGTGGTGGAGCCACGTACAAGTGAAAGTAGGTAATTTCCCACACTGGAGTGCTAAAATATATTTAATTTGTGCTATATAGTAAAAAGTAATACAAGAGATAAGTATCAAAATTGCTCGTATTGGAGTATTAAGATAATAATTCTTATGATAGTTGATCCCACCTACTTCAGGTCCTAGCTTCACCACTGCTTAGACTATTCATTGTCCAAGTACGAGGTCTTATATTTAAAGTTTATCTCCCTTCTTCGCCAAATATTGGCGGCCTTAAATTATTTTTTTACATTTTTGATGGAAAAATTCACACAATTAAGCACAATGGAAGCATAAAATCAAGGAAACAACGAAAACAACACGTCAAATTTTAACGTGGAAACCCTCTCTCAACTAGAGGAAAAAAAATCATAGGACCTAACAGGTGCCTTAATCCACTATAAAATTAATTAGTTTAAAGAAAGTAAAAATTTATTTTCACCTTTTGTAGTCAAATCAACTTCTTTTTTTTTTTTTTTAATAAATTGCGACAAAATCGCAAAACAAGGCGGCCACTCGCTAGGTGAGGCCAAGTCCGACCCCAACGGCAAGGGGACCAGAAAGATGCCAACACAAAACAAGAAAAAAGACACAAAATAATTAAGTATTTAAATTGAATATATGGAATGTTCTTTATATTGTCATGAAATGCCGGTATACAGTTTATTTCATTGGTTGGGGCGATAGTTGGCCAACTACGTGACGAGGATTCGAATCTGGCATCCCCTTCTCAAGGCTTCACCAATGTAACGTTGGGCTCCGAATGCCACTTGTTAAAGCTACCCACAAAATATATAAACTCTAAATCAAAATAACAATTATAAACAAACGGGGATTGGGAGAACACCGGAATTTACGTGGTTTAGCTGAAACCTACATCCATGAAATGATGTACAGTAAATCCATGATAACATTGAAAGTTTACATGAGATGTTTCAACTCCGAACTTTTATCAACCCAAGTTCAAATCCTAATGGTAACATACATAACCTTTGTGTATATATACGGCTACAACAACAACAACAACAACGAACCCAATGCCTCAAGGGCTCTCGCCTAAGCGGGGTCTGAGGGGGTAAATGTACGCAGTCTTATCCCTTTAGGGTTTAATCATGTCGAGAGGCTGTTTTCGAGGACCCCGAACTTTATAGGGTTGGCAACATGAAGACTTTCCATGCGATCACTCATCCTACTAGTACTCTCGCCCAAGTACACTTAACTTCGAAGTTCTAATGGGACCCGATCCTCTAGTGCCTGGTAAATGAACCCTATATATATACAGCTATTATACTAAAAATCTTAGTATATCATGAACCTAAATAAGATTGGCCCGATCCTCTACCTTATAAATAAGGTCCGATATAATTAAACTCGGGAAATCATACCATTTAGACCCCCCAGCCCCCGTTTAATGTTTTTTAGACCCCTATAACCCTAAATAGACCTTTTTGGACAAAAATGCCCTCCCACTTCACCCCCCCCCCCCCACCCGTCCTCTTTCTCTCTCCTCATTTAATGCATACAGCAGCCCCGTCCCATCCTTCTCCCCTTCTCTCTCCTCGCATTTGCTTCTACAGTTGTAAAAATTGAATTTACCCCCTCCCCTTCCCGTCTTCTCTCTTCCCCAAAAGCAAACGTGTTTTGCAAGCCACAACTCTCTCTCCCCTTTCTCTCACCTGTTCATTCTCTCTCTTCTCTTTCTCTCACGTGTTCATCCTCTTTCTCCTCTAACTTCAGCTTCAATTCTCATTCCCATGGGTTGTGAACGTCTAGCTGCTCTATCTGCAGAGGTGTGTGTTCGTCCGGTGATATCCTCTATTTTCACACCTTCATCCTTGCTCTCTAGCTGCTCTAGGGTCTAATCACTATTTCCGAAGGTGAGCACCGATTTTCGAAGTTATTTTGTAGGGAAATGTATAATATGCGTTTGTTTCGTACGATTTTCTGAACATAGTGCATAATATTGGTTAGGGTTTAGAGTTTTGGTGTTAGTGGCTTTGTGAGTAAGGGTTAGTGTGTTTTATTGGTGTAAAATCAACTTCTGCATGTTTTTTTTCAAGTTTTGTGGTAGAATGATGTAAAATCAACCTTTATAAGTGTGTTTCAAGTAATCCATGTGTGTCGACACACACCTGTGCATCTTTGTTCTGTAATAATGTGTGTCGACACACCATCCATGTGTGTCGACACACATCATAACACACTCCAAAAACACATCAAACACTTAGAACACACAATTGGGACCAACTTCAAAACACTTCATTCACAATTACATCAATAGGAATATATAACAATATGGAATATATAATATTACATACGCCAGTCGTTTTTTAAGTAATTAGTGGTGTATGATCAATCATACAAAATATATGATTGGTTTTAATGGTGTAAAACCAACTTGGGTAGACGTTTTTTAAGTAATTAGTGGTTTATAATGAATCATACACGGTGTATGATTGGATTTAAGGCTGTGAAATCAACTTGTATAGATATTTTTATTTAAGTAATTAACGGTGTATAATCAATCGTACACGGTATATGATTGGTTTTAATGGTGTAAAATCAACTTGTGTAGACGTTTTATAAGTAATTAGTGGTTTATGAGCAATCATACACGGTGTATGATTGGTTTTAATGGTGTATAACCAACTTGTGTTTGTGTGTGTTAAGTAAATAGTAGTGTATGATTAATCATACACCATGTATGATTGGTTTTAATGGTGTAAAATCAACTTGTTTTAATGTCTTTCAAGTGATTAGTGGTGTATGATCAATCATACACGGTGGATGGTTGGATTTAAGGCTGTGAAATCAACTTGTATAGATGTTTTTTAAGTAATTAGTGGTGTATGATCAATCATACAAGGTGTATGATTGGTTTTAATGGTGTAAAATCAACTTGGGTAGACGTTTTTTAAGAAATTAGTGGTTTATGATTAATCATACATGGTGTATGATTGGTTTTAATGGTGTATTACCAACTTGTGTTAGTGTGTGTTAAGTAAACAGTGGTGTATGATTGATCAAACACCGTATATGATTGGTTTTAATGGTGTAAAATCAACTTGTTTTAATGTCTTTCAAGTCATTAGTGGTGTATGATCAATCACACACGGTGTATGATTGGATTTAAGGTTGTGAAATCAACTTGTATAGATGTTTTTGTTTAAGTAATTAATGGTGTATAATCAATCATACACGGTGTATGATTGGTTTTAATGGTGTAAAATCAACTTGTGTAGGCATTTTTTAAATAATTAGTGGTTTATGAGCAATCATACATGGTGTATGATTGGTTTTAATAGTGTATAACCAACTTGTGTTGGTTTGTTTTGAGTCATTAGTGGTGTATGATTGCGTTTAATACTGTAAAATGAACTTATCTATATGTGTATCAAGTAAATAGTGGTATATGATCAATTATACACTGTGTATGGTTGGTTTTAAGGGTGTGAAATTAATCAGGTGTGTTTCAAGTAATTAGTGGTATAGGATCAATCATACACCGTGTATGATAGGTTTTAAGTGGTGTGAAATCAACTTGTTTAGGTATGTTTCAAGTAATTAGTGGAGTATGATCAATCATACATTGTGTATGATAGGTTTTAATGGTGTGAAATCAATTTGTGTTAGTGTGTTTTAAGTCATCAGTGGTGTATGATTAATCATACACCGTGTATGGTTGCTTTTAATGCTGTAAAATGAACCTATCTAGGTGTGTATCAAGTAAACAGTGGTGTATGATCAATCGTACACCGTGTATGATAGGTTGTATTGGTGTAAAACCAACTTGTCTTGGTGTATTTGAAGTAAACAGTGGTGTATGATTAATCATACACCATGTATGGTTGCTTTTAATGCTGTAAAACGAACTTATCTAGGTCTATATAAAGTAAACAGTGGTGTATGATCAATCATACACCGTGTATGATAGGTTGTATTGGTGTAAAACCAACCTGTCTTGGTGTGTTTGAAGTAAACAGTGGTGTATGATTAATCATACACTGTATATGATAGGTTTTGACGGTGTGAAATCAACTTGTGTTACTTTGTTTTGAGTCATTAGCGGTGTATGATTAATCATACACCGTGTATGATTGCGTTTAAGGCTGTAAAATGAACTTATGTAGGTGTATATCAAGTAAATAGTGGTTTATGATGAATCATACACCGTGTATGATTGGTTTTAAGCGTGTGAAATCAACTTGTTCAGGTGTGTTTCAAGTAATTAGTGGTGTAAGATCAATCATACAAGGTGTATGATAGGTTTTAATTGTGTGAAATCAACTTGTTTAGGTGTGTTTCAAGTAATTAGTGGTATATGATCAATCATACACCATGTATGATTGGTCTAAATAGTGTAAAACCAACTTGTTTTAGTGTGTTTTAAGTAATTAGTGGCGTATGATTAATCATACACCATCTATGGTAGGTTTTAATGCTATAAAACCGACTAGTTTATGTGTGTTTCTACCGATTAGTGGTGTATGTTTAACCATACTCCGTGTATGATAGGTTTATCTGTGTAAAATCAACTATTTACTGTAATTAATGGTGTATGATCGATCATATACCGTGTATGGTAAGTTTTAATTGTGTGAAATCAACTGGTCTGGGTGTGTTTCAACTCAATAGTGGTGTATGCTTAATCATACACCTTGCATGGTTTGTTTTAATGGTGTATCATGGGTTTAATCTTTGGTTTTGTGATATTTTTCTTTTATTTCAGATGGCATTTTGCACACGCAGGAAAAGCCAATCAGTAGTGGAGGTTGATTACATTTTCTCAAGGAGTTGCTGGAAATTCCTGCAAGTTAACCAGATGGGAGTATCAACCAAAGCTGTGACGGAGATTAGGGAAATCTTGAAGGAAGACGAAACCAAGGTTTGGCACAATATCCATATGAATTATGTTGACTTTTTGCTATTACATTTATGATCCCTTATTAACTAAAAGTGTTTTGCATTACAGTTTGCTCTTGTTTCACAATACAATGTCGGGCATCTGCTTGAGCTGAGTGAGACTAATGGCCGCTTCTGGCATAGTCTAATTCACATTGTCCTTCTCCACCAGGTGGCCAACCCAAATCCCGAGGAGTTATCATTCTCATTTGGTGGGAAGTTAGTGCACCTCGGGAGGAGGGAATTTTGCATTCTAACCGGCTTGATATATGCCGGTGTGGAAGAGGTACGCGGTGGTTCTAACAGGCTGATTGCCAAGTACGGCATGAGGGGGAGGATGAGTAGGCAGCAGCTGCTTGAAGCATGCAGAACCTGCTCCATCATAGAGGACCAGGTTAAGCTTGCTATTGCTTACTTGGTTGAGGGTCTACTGTTCGCCAAACACAAGCGAACAGTCATTGACCCGAACATCCTGGCCCTCGTGGGCGACGTGGACCCTTTTAATAGTGTTGCTTGGGGATCCTTGAGCTGGAAATTCTTGGTGCGGAAGCTCAAGGATTTCGTAGCAAAAATGCAACACGGTTTAGAAAGAACCTACTCCGTCCATGGGTTCTATGATGTGGTTTCCATATTTTCCCTGGAAACCCTTCCAGAACTTGCCAAGGTTAGGGTGGTGAGGGTTGGCAACCAACCTCTTAGGCAGATCCTTAACTGGAAGATATGTGTTAAGGTTTCGTACGCCGCTCTGCTCTCAACGGTATTTGATCAGGTAATAATACATTATGTTGTTACTGTTTTATCACTAGTTGTTTTATATCATTTGTGTTAGAATTATGATTTGTAATTTTACTAACGTTCATATGATGTATCTTCCTTTGATAAGCAATTGAATGCTGAACCGATTAGACTAACGAGTGCGGAAGCCAGTCAGCCTAATCTACAGGGCATTCCCTTTGCTGAGGACGGTGAGGAGGGGGTTCAATCTCCTGTTGAGGCAATGCCAGCAGATTCAAGCTTTGACCCAGAACCATTGGCAACTCAACACCCCTTGCCGACATCCCGAGACGAACCATCTACTACGTCAACCAATTTGGCGTATCAATTGGTATTGGCATTTCGTTTTGTGTTTATTTAATTGCATTTTTATCCTTGTAAGTACTATATTATTCAAATTCATGTTTATGATAATTTGGAGGACTTATTACAGGTTATAGAGAGACTCGAAGCGATGGAGTAAGATATGCAAATCATGCGGGTGCACCTCGAAAGCAAACTTGAAGCGCAGCAGCTTCAGTTGCAAATGTACGAACGACGGTTTCAGGCTCAGGAGGCAATGATTAAGGAGCTCTCAGACCGTTCACTGCATGCCACATCCCCACATATCTGTTCATCGACTTCCGCTCTTCCATCCCCATTTGAGCAAGCAATTATTATTTCCCCTACACGTACTAGGTAAGACACTACGGATCCTTGTTGGTGTCCCAATTTGGTATGTTTTCATGCATATTGAGGTTTATTGACTTTTGTTATTTGCTATGCCAACTAGGGACGAGGAAAATGTCTACAAGGAACCATCGTCAACGCATGTGGACGGTGTTGAAAACTTGATGACATTATCCGAGACAGTTTTGAGATTGGGGCAAGAGAGGAGGGACCCCAAGCCAAATCCCAAGTACAAAGGTGAAGAATAGACCGCGGAGGGTAAGAGCAAACGGGCAAGAATGACCCATCCTGGACCGGAACCGGTTCTGCCCTTCGATCCATCCCAACCTCCCTCCAAGGAAGAAAAAAAAAACAGTTTGAAGATTTCTACAAAAGTTTCCACGCAAAGGTTAAGAAGTAAGTGTAATTTTACACTAAGCTTTTTGATTATCAGTATGAAAATGTTTTCAGACTGCAATTTTCTTATGGGATGCTTATATATCAAGCTTCTTATTGTATATTATAGAAATTTAAAGACTCCCTTCGAGTTACCAGAGGATCAACGAATGGATTTATCTATTTTGATTGCCAGTATGGGTCAGTTTTGGTATTGGTTGAAAAACGATGACGCCTGGCTTACGGATGAGGTATGTTCCCCACCATGATCCATTTGGCGTGTGATTATTGTAAGTGGATCCCATTATTAGTGGTGTATGATGAACAATACACGGTGTATGATAGGTTTTAAGTGTGTGAAATCAACTTGTATAGGTGTGTTTCAAGTAATAATTGGTGTATGATCTATCATGCACCATGTATGATCCCTTTGGCTTATGATTACTGTAAGTGGATCCCATTATTAGTGGTGTATGATAAACAATACACGATGTATGATAGGTTTTAAGGGTGTGAAATCAACTTGTATAGGTGTGTTTTGAGTAATAAGTGGTGTATGATCTATCATACACAGTGTATGATAGGTTTTAAATGTGTAAAATCAACTTGTATAAGTGTGTTTCAAGTAATTAGTGGTGTATGACTTATCATACACTGTGTATGTTAAGTTTTAATTGTGTAGAATAAACTTATATAGTTAAGTTTCAAGTATTTAGTGGTGTTTGACTTATCATACACGGTGTATGATAAGTTTTAAATATGTAAAATCAACTTATATAGTTATGTTTCAAGTAAGTAGTGGTGTATGACTTATTATACACGGTGTATGATAAGTTTTAAATGTGTAAAATCAACTTGTATAAGTGTGTTTCAAGTAATTAGTGGTGTATGACTTATCATACACGATATATGATGAGTTTGAATTGTGTCAAATCAAGTTATATAGTTATGTTTCAAGTAATTAGTGGTGTATGACTTATCATACACCGTGTATGATGAGTTTTAAATGTGTAAAATCAACTTGTATAGGTGTGTTTCAAGTAATAAGTGGTGTATGATTAATCATACACCGTGTATTATATGGATTAATGGTGTAAATCGACTTATGTTATTGCGTTGCTATGTTCCAAGTGATTAGTGGTATGTGTTGCAGGAAATGGATGTCGTTCTGCACTACATTCTGCAGAAGAAACATCAGTGGCTAGAGTATTTCGACCAGAGGGCAACATGCGCAAATACGACGGTTGCTATTCTATTTGGACCCTTGTTGAAACGCACACAAAATAGAGGAATCCCATCTAATATGCTTTTGACGATTTTGAATCGTTGATTATCAAGTTTCTTGCCGGGGATGTTAAATATGGGGTCTGCTACCACGACGTGGATCGGATATACATGCCCATCAATCAACCTCGTCAACATTGGTTCCTTGCTGCCATCAATTTTAAAGATTGGCGGATAGAGGTAATTGATTCCTTGTACTCCGCCGCAGTCAAGGAATCAAGATTAGAGTATGTGAAGCCAATTGCAAAATTGCTTCCACATGCTCTAGATATGGTTAATTTTTGGGACGTCCGAAAGGACCTCATACATCTCAGAGGCAAACCTTTCGTGATAACTTACGACCGGGATTCATGTCCGCAACGGATGGGTTATGACATCTACTTACATTGTTGTTTTACTATGTTTATTTTTTTTGGTTATTAAGTAGATGAAAATAGTCATTACTTACAATGATGCCTAATTTCTTATTGTGTCATCTGTATTATTATGAACTGTAGGTCCGATTGTGGAATATTTTTTGTAAAGTTTATTGAATTTTTGCTTACAAATGGACTCAGCATCTCCCAATGCACGCAAGGGCAAATGGGAAAGTTGCGGATGAACACTTGCGTATACTTGTACATGCATGGAAGAAAGAAACAGATAAAAATGTATACAAGTGAATAAAATTCTGTGATGTGTATTTGTTATTGTATATTACCATAGGATTTACTTTGTAATCATTGTACTACAAATTGTAGAAAGGCTGTGATGGGTATGCAATTGTGTATATTTTCATATTGTTGTATATTCCTGTTGACGTATTTTCAAATTGTGTAATGAGAATTGTGAATGAAGTGTTTTGAAGTTGGTCCCAATTGTGTGTTCTAAGTGTTTCTTGTGTTTTTGAAGTGTGTTATGATGTGTGTCGACACACATTCTTACAGAACAGGGATGCAGTTTTCAAATTGTGTAATGAGAATTGTGAATGAAGTGTTTTGAAGTTGGTCCCAATTGTGTATTCTAAGTGTTTGATGTGTTTTTGAAGTGTGTTATGATGTGTGTCGACACACATTCTTACAGAACAAGGATGCAAAGTTGTGTGTCGACACACATTCTTACAGAAAAGTGATATTCCCAATATTTACTTCAAGCACCACCTATATAAGTTCATTTTACACCTATATAAGTTCATATGAAACACCCTTGATGAAACATGATCTGTAGAAGTGCCCGCACCTCTCCCTGCCTCTCAGCTGTCACTGGCCTACCACTGCCACTACTAGAACCACTTACATTAGCAATTTTAACGGCTAGATGTGGCAGGAAATTAAGGAACCGTATATGCTTTGCTTCCTGTCCAACTCCTCCCTTTATAGGCAAAAGCATACAAGGTACAAACACATGGGGAGAACCGTGGGAGAGGGGTAGGATAAAGTAGGTGGTAGTTGAGGTTATGAAATGTCTTGCTTGGGTATCCATTATGACCCTGAACATTCAATATTCAACCCCCAAGTACCCTAACATGGTCAGTCTCCTCCATTTAAAACAATTTCATTGATAATACACAACCTCACACCAGTCAATGTAATATGGATAATACAAATCTGTCATGAATAATGCCCGTATGTTAATAATACATTATTTCATGACTATTAATTGCATTACACCATTAAAACGTATCATACACAGTGTATAATAAGTCATACACCACTATTTACTTGAAATATAACTATATAAGTTGATTTTACACATTTAAAACTTATCATACACCGTGTATGATTCATCTTACACTGCTATTTACTTCAAACACACCTATATAAGTTAATTTTACACTAATATAACCCATCATACATCAATAATTACTTAAAAAATATTTATAAAGGTTGATTTTACACCATTATACCGGCAAAACTTGAAATAAACATGCAAAAGTTGATTTTACACCCTTATAACTCATTATACACCGTGTATGACTCATCATACACCGCTATTTACTTCAAACACACATATATAAGTTTATTTTACACATTTAAAACTTATCATACACCATGTATGATTCATTTTCCACCGCTATTTACTTCACACACACATATATAAGTAGATTTTACACATTTAAAACTTATCATACACCGTGTATGATTCATTTTACACCACTATTTACTTCAAATACACATATATAAGTTGATTTTACACATTTAAAACTTATCATACACCATATATGATTAATTTTACACAGCTATTTACTTCAAACACACCTATATAAGTTGATTTTACACTAATATAACACATCATACACCAATAATTACTTGAAAAACACTTATAACTGCTGATTTTACACCGTTATCCCAGCAAAACTTGAAATAAACCTGCAAAAGTTGATTTTACACCCATATAACTCATCATACACCGCTATTTACTTCAAACATACATATATAAGTTGATTTTATACATTTAAAACATATCATACACCATGTATGATTAATTTTACACAGCTATTTACTTCAAACACACCTATATAAGTTGATTTTACACTAATATAACCCATCATACACCAATAATTACTTGAGAAACACTTATAACTGCTGATTTTACACCATTATACCAGCAAAACTTGAAATAAACATGCAAAAGTTGATTTTACGCCCATATAACTCATCATACACCGTGTATGATTCATTATACACCGCTATTTACTTCAAACACACCTATATAAGTTGATTTTACACCAATATAACTCATCATACACCAATAATTACTTGAGAAACACTTATAACTGCAGATTTTACACCATTATACCAGCAAAACTTGAAATAAACATGCAAAAATTGATTTTACACCCATTTAACTCATCATACACCATGTATGATTCATCATACACCGCTATTTACTTCAAACACACACTATAAGTTGATTTTACACCAATATAACCCATCATACACCAATAATTACTTGAGAAACACTTATAACTGCAGATTTTACACCATTATACCAACAAAACTTGAAATAAACATGCAAAAGTTGATTTTACACCCATAAAACTCATCATACAACGTGTATGATTCATCATACACCGCTATTTACTTCAAACACACCTATATAAGTTGAGTTTACACATTTAAAACTTATCGTACACTGTGTATGATTCATCTTACACTGCTATTTACTTCAAACACACCTATATAAGTTGTTCGTATACCACTAATTTTTTTTTTATTACAATGTAATTGCTATTAATATAAGTGCATTATTAATGACAGTTTTGTATTATCCATAACACATTGACTGGTGTGAGGTTGTGTATTATAAATGTTCTTGTTGTTTTAAATGGATGATAATAACCGGTTGGGGTAGTTGGGGGTTGAACACTTAATGTTCAAGGGTCATAATTAATACCCATGCAAGATATTTAATAACCTCAACTACCACCTACTTTATCATACTCCTCCCTCACGGTTCTCACGTTGTATTTGTACCTTGCATGCTTTTGCCTATAAATGGAGGGGTCGGCCAGGAAGCCAAGCACCCACGGTTCCTCAATTTCGTGCTATATCAAGGGTTCACACTTCAAGATCAATGTGAAGGATGTGATGTTTTACTGCTGAGTGGAGACTTGCTAATTACCTGTGCTTAGCTTCCCAATTGATCATGATTCATCAAGGGTTTTGCTTAATCGGGCTTTAAAGGAAGTATATGGTCAAGCAAAACCCTTTATGTATCATGATCAGCCGGTGAAGCTGAGCGCAGGTAATTAGTGTGTCTCCTCTCAATAGTAAAACATCACATCCTTGGCATTGATCATAGGTGACTGATCATGATTTTTACAATAGCTTCTACAGAAAGGTCAAGAAATAATTATGCTTTTTGATAGTCAGTATATCCTATTGCAATTTTCATATGAGATGCCTATATATCATGCTTCTTATTATATATTATAGGAATATGAAGACTCCCCTTCTGTTACCTGAGGATCAACGATTGGATTTCACTGTTTTGACTGCCACGACATGTCAATTTTGGTGTCGGTTGGAAAACAACGACATCTGACTTACTCATGGGTTTAAATGGTATAAAATCGACTTGAGATAATGTGTTTTAAGTCACAAGTGGTGTATGATAAGTTTTACTTGTTTGAAAACAACTTGTGTTAGGGTGTTTCAATGACATCTGGCTTACTGATGGGTTTAAGCCATTTAAAACAATTTCATTGAAAAAACGGCACTGTGTGTCGACACACCTCTGCATCCCTGTTTCTGTAAGAATGTGTGTCGACACACAGCCATGTGGGCCGACACACATCCCAATACACTTCAAAACATATCAAAACACATCAAAACACTTATAACACACATTTGGGACCAATTTCAAAACACTTCATTCACAAAATTCATTACATAATTTGAAAATACATCAACACCTCACACCAGTCAATGCAGTATGGATACTACAAAAATGTCATTAATAATGCACGTATATTAATAGTACACAATTTTATTGATATTAATAGCAATTACATTGTAAAAAATAAAATAAATAAAGAATGTAGATAAATGTACAATATCGTCACCGATAGTAGCAACTAAAATTTATACATTTAAAGAATGTAACTTAATTCGGAGGAGGGACTTGAGAAGGAGGACCGCCGGAGTTGGATGAGGTGCCTTCGGCGCTAGGACGCAGAGCAATTGGATTCTTGCACCTGGATTGGTTATGCCCGTGTTCCTTGCACCGACTGCACCTTTGATGAACACACTCCTCACCGACAGACGGAATCCTCCTCTTCCGCCTCCTCCCAGCAGAGGTTTGCACGTCAGGTGGAAGAAGATTCATGTCAGCTACATCATGCGGGATACGCCAATCACTTATATGCGGCATCGGGTAGACGACACCTCTGTAAGACTCATACCAATTTTCTCTACTGTAATACGGCAAGCATAAGTCGTACAGACCATAAGGACTATGCCATACGACGGCTAACGTATGCTCGTAAGGAAGCTGCTTAAGCTGAAACCTGCGGCAGGTACATGTCCAGAGCGACATATCTACGCAAAAATTCTTCTCCCCATCGATGACGTCGAAAGTATGATTATCAGCTTGCAAAATCTGTAATGCCAAAAGAATAGACAAACGAGTCAAACAACCACTGTGCAAAAAAAAAAATAAAAAAAATATAAAACAAAAAACCAACAAAACATGAACGTATCACCAATAAACCTCCAAGGATTATTTGATTCGCACAGTAACGAGTTGATTTTACACCCCTAAAACGTATCATACACGGGGTATGGTTAAACATACGCCAAAAAACACTTGAAGCGCACCAAAATTAGCGGATTTCACACCGGTTTAAACTTGAAACATACCAACACAGGTAAATTTCACACCATGTTAAACAATCGTACATTGCATACCATTAAAACTTGCCTTACACCCCTAAGTACTTTTTGTAGTAGGGATTAAACATGACAAAATGTACGGAGCTTACTGTCATCGTGCTTGATAAATTGAATCTGTCTTGTAATTTTTTTTCGACGTCGGGGGGCATTGCACTGGTGCAAGCTTCAGCCTTGGCTCTTCTGTCATGAAACCACTTCTGCAACAGTAGCCTAAACTCATCAACGAAGGCAGTAATTGGATAGTCACGCACCTTGACCAATACAACATTCATGGATTCCGAAATGTTTGTCGTCATTATATTGTACCGATAACAAGGGGAGTGGGAACGAGTCCACTTGTCTAGTCCCACGTCTTCCAAGTAATCTTTAGCCCTGGGTACGTCACAACATAAACTGAAAAACAAACTATGGAACTCTTCAATGTTGTATGCTTTAGCTGCTTTGTAGTAGTACTGATCCAACTGCTTCGATTTGCTCTTGAATTTGGCCTTCAAGTTGCTCAGCAAGTGATACATGCACAGCCCGTGAAATGTGTTGCGGAAAACTTCTTCCACCCGCGTCGGATGCTTCGGTGTCTATCAGATACAATTACATGGCCAATAGGCTCCCCAGTGACTTCCTTCAACCTACTGAGGAGCCAATGCCATGATGCATCATTCTCTGAATCACCGATACCGACAGCAATCGGGAAAATTTGTTGGTTGGCATCGTGACAAACGGCAATGAACAGAACACCCCGGTATTTTCCCTTCAGATGTGTTGCGTCAATGCTCACAGCAGGCCGAAAAAATCGGTACCCTTTCAGTGAAGCATCAAATGCAATGAAGAGGTACTAAAACCTACTCTCGTCATCTGTCTGTAAATAAAATGTGGTACCGGGGTTAGTCTGTTGCAGGACTTGCAGATAAGCAGGCAAGAATCATATGACTCTTCGGTGGTACCCAATCTAGCATTGTTGTATGCAAACTCTCTCGCCCTCCACGCAACACTGTAGCTGATATCGACACCGTAGCAACCGCTGATGTCATCTATGACATCCCGTGGCTTGAACACTCTTCTAGGGTTGACAAGTTTCTTGCGGACGCATTCCTGACGACCCAACTGGTTGCCTGCCTACAGTGGTGAGATCGGTAGGGTAGTTGTGGTTCTTTTTTACTTTTGTAACCATTCAGCAGCCACCATCTGCTACACACATAGCCCGAACCCTCCATGTGCAACCCTCTTGTGCGCAGTGAATAACCGTTAAGGATTTGTTAGACTTGTAGCTCCTGAATTCAAATTTTTCCCTAAGCGCAATTACTGCCAGGTTAGTCAACAAGTCCCTCTTTGTCTTAAATATTTGATTCACTTCAACATCCTCAACCATTCTGCACTACCCATATACCCCGTCAATCCGGCTCCTCTCATCACCGGAGCCAGCATCATCAACATAACGAGGATCACCAGCAGCTTGGACGTCGGGGTAGACATTCGGTTGACCGCTGGGTTCCGCATTCCGTTCCACTGCAGGTTAATCAGAGCGTCTTCACGGGAAATATTATGATGCTCGTAAGTGTGCCCGTCTGGAGGTGATGCATCAGGTACAGTTGGTCACACCTGGGATAAATTGATATTGTCCAAATTGTCCCATGCACTTTGATTGAATTTTCCCAATCTCAACCTATTGCTGTTGCCACAACCGTCGCAGTAGGCATGTCCAAATCAATTTCAGAAGCATCTCCGCGGGCTGCTTCTTCCATCCCCGCATTCATACATCCACCAAAAGTCTCGGGCACCTCAGGGTGCGAACCGCCACTGTTCTCGTCACCACCAGGAATTGTTTGGATGGGAGTCCGTTGCCAATCGAAGCAAGGATTCCTGCCATCGGATGACTCAATAGTTACGATTAAAGTATGCTTCGCCCTATCTTCTTTGGCCAGTGCCTTCCAAAACATAACTGACCTACCATCGATGACATCGTACAAGGGTGCAGCCAGAACGCCGGTAAGAAATTGAAAATGCATCTTTGAACCCACATCCACCTGAGCACCAATCACCTCCGCCACAGTCCTTTGCAAACCAGCGAAGTCAGTCTTCTCATCCACTAAAAAATAATCCAATTTTCCACCAACGTACTCTGCCCTCTCCTTAAAGTGGCCACCGTACAGAACGCATGCAACAACAACGTCATCCATTACTGTGGACAAGAAAACAACATGATATCAGAGCAATAATGACATAAAACACACTAGGATAGAATGGAAGTACAGCATTGAAACCACTCATACGCGGTGTATGATTGGTTTAAAACCATTATTGACTTGAAACAACCAACTAACAGTGATAATACACCAATAACACCTAACATAGACTGTGTATATGTAAAGCTACAAAGCTAAAAACCTGAAACACACCAACGCAAATGATTTTACAGAATTTAAACCCATCATACCCGGTCTATGATTAATCATGCACCACTAACTACATGACTTAACACACACCAACAAAGCATGGTATTACATGTCAGCTACAGCGTGGTATTACAGCACTTTAAGAAAGAATACATGGTGTATGATTTGCGTTACAACTATAAACAAGTTCATCACACACCTTTTAAAGCTATCATACACGGTGTATGGTTAAGCATACCACATTCTATACATGAAAGACACAAAAACGAGTTCATCATAGACCATTCAAAGCTATCATACACGGTGTATGGTTAAACATACCCCATTTTATACTTGAAAGACACCAAAACAAGTTCATCATACACCTTTTGAAGCTACCATACATGGTGTATGGTTAAACATGCCCCATTCTATACTTGAAAGACACTAAAACAAGTTCATCACACACCTTTTAAAGCTATAATACACAGTGTATGGTTAAACATACCCCTTTTTATACATGAAAGACACCAAAACAAGTTCATTTTAAAACGTTAAAGGCTATCATATACGGTGTACGGTTAAACACACCCCATTCTATACTTCAAAGACACCAAAACAAGTTCATCATACACCTTTTAAAGCTATCATACACGGTGTATGGTTGATCTTACACCACTATTGACTTGAAAGACTCCAAAAAAAGTTGATTTACACCCTTAAAACCTATCATACACGGTGTATGATTGATCACACACCATTACTTGCTTAAAACACACTAAAGCAAGTTGTTTTCACACCATTTAGAACAGTCATACACGGTGTATGATAAGTCATACACCACTAATTACTTGAAGCAAACCGTTACAAGTTGATTTGACCACATTAAAACCCATCATACATGGTGTATGATTGATCATATACCACTAATTACTTGAAACACACATGAATAAGTTGATTTCACACCCTTAAAACCAATCATACACGGTGTATGATTGATCATACACCACTAATTACTTAAAACACACCTAAACAAGTTGAGTTTACACTATTTAAACCTATCATACACGGTGTGTGATTGATTCTGTACCACTAATTACTTGATACACACCTGAACAAGTTGATTTCATACCTTTAAAACCAATCATACACGGTGTATGATTAATCATACTCCACTAACTACTTGAAACACGCCTAAACAAGTTGAGTTCACACTATTTAAACCAATCATACCCGGTGTATGATTGATCCTACACCACTAATTACTTGAAACACGCATGAACAAGTTGATTTCACACCATTAACCAATCATACCCGGTGCATGATTAACCATACACCATTAACGACTTGAAAAACACCAACATAATATGATAATACACCATTTAAACCAATCATGCACCATTAATGAGTTGAAACACACCAAAAGAAAATTATAATACACCACCTACACCAATCATACAGCATAAATGACTTGTAACACACCAACCTCATGTAATAGAGATCCATTAACGACAATGTCAACAAATGATCATTTTACCTTTAATGTCTGATCTGAAAACCGTGAAATGTGTGTAACAACTCAACCTTGAACCTACCACAATACCACAATGCTTCAAACACGATCTTACCAGGCCTTCTTCTTCTTCTTCTTCCGAGTGGCCAAAGTATCAAAACGACGTACGCAGGACGAAAAAAATGGAGCTTGGGGAATTCAGAATGAGAGAAAAAGAACAAGGAAGGGAGAATGAGAGGTAAGCTAGAGTAAAACAGGCGGAAAGTGCGAAGGGAGGGAGAGAATAAGAAGCAAAGTACATGACATAAAGTAAAAATATGTCATTTTGCATTAAATGAGGAGAGAGAAAATGGAGGGGGGAGGGGGTAAAATAAACGAGTGGGCCGCTTACATTAAATGATGAGAGAGAATGGGAGAGAGAAAGTGGAAGGGTGGGGGGGGTGTGAAGTGGGAGGGACATTTTTGTCCAAAAGGGTCTATTTAAGGTTATAGGGATCTAAAAAGGATTAAAGGAGAGCTGGGGGTCCAAATTGTACGATTTCCCGTTGAACTCCACTATGTAGCCCAACAATATTATGAGGAATCATGACGAAGAGGACTAGTTGGGCACGCTATCATATCATCCCAATCCTTTCAATGTCTTATGGTCATAAACATCATGATGCTCATTTGGATGTGCTTTACTCACCTTGTTAATATAATTTATTAAATTTATTGTTATTGTAACAACAACTATTTTTTGTCAGAATAATAACGTAACTTTTATTGAATATTGTTACGAAGATTTCATAAAGTTTTTCTGACTGTAATAATTATGCACCGACAATAACGTCACCTTTTATTGAAGCTGTCAATCACCTTAACTGCTAAAGTTTTTGGCGGGTGTTGTCGACCTAGGAATGATCCCTCCATTCATTATGGGGAGATGGGTTACGAGGATTTGAGAGGATTGTTTCCTTATACAGTTCATATGATTTCCTTATCAAATGTAAAAATAAGATATAATAAATTATTTCTGCAAAAAAAAAGCATCTTGACCTGCTTGCTTACTTATCTAGAAGATGTTGGTATCAATTTCCTTACAACCCCAGTTTGAGTTCGTACAGAGTTAAAACAGACCGTTTAAATAATTTCAAGAGCTCTGTATCACACAAAAAGGCCTTCTTACAATTGAAGATGGTATCTGTATTTCTTTACAGTTATATCCGATATTTTATACGTATCATATTGTAAAAAAAGATCATTGGAATTCGGACTCTTATACTCCATAGACCTAACATTTTTATCATTTGTTCTCAATTAGACTATATTAGTTTAAGTATCGGATGGTTCCTTTACCTGTATGTAAAATTGACAATTCTGTTAACGGTTAGGTAATTTCACGAGCTCTGACATAAATTAAGTTTTAGGGCAGACAATGAATTTTTCTTTGAATACACTTGATTTTTCAACTAAAAGAAACGTGATGTGAATTTTTTTCGAAACAAACAAATTCAAACACGATATAACGATAACATAACATAACTTCATTTACTATTTCAACACAATATTTATAGATTTTATCAGCAAATTGAACAAAAATCTTCGAAAAATTGCAATAGGAATTTGTCAAAATAATTTGGAAGGGGAAGGAAAAGGTAATGTTATCGCAACAAAATTGTTACTGTTAGGGTAAAATCACTGCTTTTAAAACACTTTTGTAGCTCTCATTTATAAAAAAAAAAAAAAACATTCCCAGTGTCCCAAGGGCTCTCGCTTATGCAAGGTCTGGGGGAGTGGATGTACATAGCCTTCCCCCTTTAGGGTGCTACCCTGAAGAGAGGCAGCTTCCAAGAACCCCCAACCTGAGAGGTGCAATACAAGGACTTCCCAAAAGGTCACCCATCTTAATACTATTCTTGTAAAAACATGTTTAATTTCGGAGGTTTAATGGATCCGGTGCTTGCGTGTTTACAATAATAATATTTGTCCAGGGGAAAAAAAATGAATACATGTGGATTCGGAGAAGTAGCTTTCGGCAAATTTTGGCACTGAAAAAAAAAAAAAAAAAAATATATATATATATATATATATATATATATATATAATATGATGGTCACATAATAATTATGATCATTATAATTATTAGGGTGGCTGCGACTCTTAATCATGACCAACAAGATTGTATTATTTCTTTTGATTAGCGTCGGCAAATATGTCCTATCGTGCCGTGTTTATACTTATATTATGTGAATAGCTTTAGAAATGTAGTTAATTTGAAGTCGATCTGTTTATTAAATGGTTAAAAATTCTTAACTGTTACCTAATTCAATTATTCAATAGGTAAATTATGGGTCATCTTTTTAATTATATGCGTTATTTTTTTTCATTAAATGTTAGTTTTCAATTAAACATGTTATGAACACACATTACAATTGATATTATAAATAAATACAAAATATATAACTAATTGTTCAAATAAACCATCAAATTAACATTTTTAAATACAATATAATTCAAATTATCTTACGTGAAATAAAATATTATAAATATATAATAATAGTAGTGTAGCATTCAAATACTTAACATAATTATATAAATGGGTCAAACGTGTTAAAAATAGGTTACTTGGCTTCAAAAATCTCTATCCAAACCCGTTATATTCATGTCGTGTTATCATGTCGTATCAAATCTTGTCATCTATTTTGGAGTATAAAATCATTCTTGAACCTTCACCCATTAGTATAAGCTCTTAAAATAGTTAATTTCTTAACCTAGCATCAGATAAAAATAGATTATTGAGAGAATATGTTACAGTAAGTAATTGGTTATTTAGGCCTTTATCGATGATCGAAAACCAAACAAGAGCAAGATGGGTGACCGTCAAAATGCAGCCACGACAAACCATTACGAATTTTCGTGGTTCTTATTTTGTTTGTTATTTGTTTGTATGGAGACAAACTTGCTCAAGTATTCATAGAAAACCTTACCTCGAACACTTAAGAGTTAAGAACCGTGCGTAAAAAGAGATTGGCAGACTATCTAAGCCCAACGCATTCAAGCTCAAGGTTTGGTTGTCGAATCCTTAGACTAATGACACAAGTTTAAATTCATCTAGCGAACCAAATTGGGTCACCAATCTAAGATCAGCACTATCAAATTTGAGGCTTCCACGTCAAAGCCTTAGATCAATGACATAAGAATCTACCAAAAAGTAGGAGGACCGAAACTATGACACTTGGTTGTATTTGCTGATGCAAATGATTCCACTATTATGCCCAGTCCTCAAAAAAGGAAAACAGATAAAGAATAAATGTATTGTAAAACAATTGAACAGATTTTGTGTTAGTGTTCAGAATCTTTGCTTATAAGACTCTAGTTCCCTTATTTATAGTCTTAAGACTTTAACCGTCGCTGACTACTTTTACGCAACCATTCAGCACATCCCCTCAAACCTTCAATAACCTGCTGAGATTTTGCCACAAAACACACATGTTTAATTCAATACTCTTCTTTTCCACGTCTCCCAACTTGCTTGCAACAGTCTTTTGAGGTCCAAGCTTCTTTGGCATCTCAGGTATCTTCCTTAATCCGATAGTACGTTTTTCTTGCAACAATTTAGATAATTGTTTCGAGGTCAAGCTTCTAATCTTCATCAGAGTCCCTGCTAGATACTTTGAGAACTTGCTTTCTTTAAAATGCATAATTTCATGTAGTTCATGCAAAATAATTTATTAATGGACAAAGCTATGGTTGGTACATGTTTTCAAAATGCTGTTGTGAATTCGATCCCTAAATTCAACCTGAACTCAACTCGAAAAATAAGATATTGTCCAAGCATTAAGCAACGAAAACCCACAATCAAAACAATGAAGAACATGCGATATACATGGTTCAGCACCTCAGTGATCAAGTAAAAATGGATCTCCATTTTTATTTTAACCATTTTGCTCTCTTTCGAGGTGCCAAACCACGTATATTGTGTATTTTCGTCATTTCTGGTTTAATATTCGCATTATTTCGATTGTGGGTTTTTGTTGCTTAGTGTTTGGACAAGATCCTATTTCTCGAGTTGAGTTCGGGTCAGATTTAGGGCCGAATTCACAACAAATGCAAAATGATAACCCTGATTTTTTTTTTTCAATAATTAGTAGACAAAAGCCGCGGAACAAAAACAAACACACCTGCTAGTAGGGGTGTAAATGAGCCAATTTGAGCCGAGCACCCCTATGTTCAAGCTTGAGTTTAATAAGGCTTATCGAACTTGAATTTGAGCTAAGCTCTTATCATGCTTAGGAACCTTTGTTCGAGCTCGGTTCGATAAGTTTTCAGTGCATTTGGCATTGGGCTCGCCGCGGCTTGTTAGTTTAATCGAAGTGATTCAAGCTCGTTATTAGCAAAGACCATCAACCCATTATCAAACCATTTTTTAACTAATATCGAGCTCTTAACAAGCTCTTATTAAGCCCCTTATTAAATTGTTTAAGAACGTCAACAAAGACAAACGAGTAGTATTCGATTTTGAGGACAAGTAATTCATCTAACTTCCGACTTGTTTACACCCCTACCTACAGGAGCGGATCTGAACAAAAACGCAAATGGTAACCCTAATTAATAAAGTTAGAGAATATAATGCAAATAACTTCTCAACAAAAAAACAGCTAAGCCAAAATAATTTGGTACTCTCTTTTTGTGGACACCCAACATTTAATTACAACAACAACAAACCCAGTGTTTCAAAGGCTCCCGCATAAGCAGGATCTGGGAGGAGCGGATGTACACAGCGTTACTCCTTCAGGGTGTAACCCGGCCGAGAGGTTACTTTCGAGAACTCCCAACCTTATAGGGTTGGCAATACGAGGACTTTCCAATAGGTTACCCATCCTAGTACTACTCTTATCCAAGCACGCTTAACTTCGAAGTTCTAATGGGATCCGGTGGCATTAGTGCCTAATAAATGAACCCTACCAACATTTATTAAAATTTCCAAAAAAAAAACATTTAATTAAAAAAAATAATTTTCTTTTATCAAAATTTAAAAAAAAAAAAAAAGTATAAACCCAAACAGAAAGGATGCTTCCTCTCACACATGTTTTTTTTTTTTTGGGGTTTATTTTTCATCACTGGCATGCCAAGTAAAAGTTGTACACTAAATAAAAAATCCTATTATAATTAAAAATAAAAAAAAATTCATAATGCAATACTATGTAATTATAATATGTAAAAGTCCAAGCTTTTTTTTGGTTTTTTATTATGGTTATTTATATTTTAATACTATAACGATTTTAAAAATAATAAGAAAGACTATGACATTTTTGAATTAATAAAAAAATCCCTAAATTTTTATTATATTAATATAAAGGCTCTTCTCTAGCGTGATGACATCATTTTGATCGACAGAGCTAATATAACAACTGTTTTTTTAGTAATGTTACAATAAAATAATAAAAAAATAATTTAATACCCTTATTATTATTTTATAAGCACGAAATTTAAAATATTATATTGTGTAGAAACTATTTATTTTGGTTTAATTAGTTTAAAATATGGTTATTGAATACTATTTTAGCCATTTAATTGTAGCGTTAATAGAAAAAGCAGTTGTCATGTCAGTTGTGTCAACAAAAAATGACACCGTCACATTGGAGATGAGTCTTTTTATTAATATGACAAAAAATTAAAAACTTTTTTATTAATATAATAAAAATTAAAAGGTTTTTTTAGTAATTCAAAAAAGTCAGAAACTTTTTATTATTTTTAAAAATATTAAAATATAAATAATATTTTTTATATTATGCATAACTTTTTCGAGTCTTTGTGCTTGAATAAAGTCTTTTTTGTCTGTTTAATCATGCTGCGCATTGGGGAAAAAATATTTTTAAATAAAATAAAGTACATTATTTATTAAGTTTATTAATTTTTTGACTAATATATAAAAGTATTTTGTAAAATAAAAAGTAAAATTAGAAGAAAAATATAATAAAAATCAAGACAAAGATATCAACCTTTATAATATGATGAAGAAACTGATTCATAAGAAAAATATAAACTATTTTGTGCTTTTCTGATCCCCTTTTTTTCGGGGAATTCTAGGCCTCGATTTGGTCGAGTTGCCTATATTATATTGCAAACTTATTGCTAATTATCGGAAAAAAAATGAAGAAACTGATTCATAAGAAGTAATTTGAAAAAATAAATATGAATAAAGAATAGTATTATTTCTGAAGCAATTTTTGTTAATGTTAGAACAATATCAACACAGAAGAGATCCAAAATTCCTTGTAATTGTTCTGACATTAACATAAAATATCCGAACAATAAAAATAACCTAAATAAAATTAGTAATTTCAAATCGTAATCAAATATGCTCTCTATTGGGACTCTGAAAGTGAAAAATGTAGCTCTGTATTTTTTTTATAAAGGTAATGATAAACAACATTTGGATCGTCCACGATGGATTGAGAATCCCAATGTTTCAACTCTTATGAGTGAGGAGAGGGATTTGCTCGGTGAACTCTGTCGCACTAAAAGTTTAGACCCCCTAAAAGAATTATTTGCTAGCCACTCTGTTGGTCTATTTGCTTCTCAAAAATAATATTAAATGAGACGTGGATACACTGTTAACTAATTTGATAAATGCCATCCAAGATAGTTAGATTGTTTGTTGTAGTCGCACACAAACTTATGATAGCCTTAACTACTGCCTCGTTATCTCTTTCGAAAATAACCTTACGGGAAGCAAAACGGGTTGCATGGAATAAAGCAGCTCTAGTCGCCACAACTTCTGCCACCACAGTAGGAGCATTGCCTAACTCTCTTGAACCGGCAACGACCATCTCCCTCTCATAATCACGAATAATAATGCCTTGTCCTCACGTTTCGAGCCATAAAAGTTGGCCTTGATCCGCCCAATGGGGGAGAGTTCCACGAAATTCAAGAGTCGATCTGAACTGCACCTTCTAGGATTCGCCTTAACATCCGTACAGCCAGAATCCTTATCCTCTTAGTTACAGAGTGTTCATTCAAGATGTATATGTTTATGAGAATGTCCGGTCTCCAGGAATTAGCTTGATCACCTCGAAAATCCTAAAAGAGGCGAGTTGACTCGTCATAAAGCTCGTGCTTGTAGGTTCACAAGCCAAAACGGGCCTTTTTATATAATATATTTGCTTAAATATACCCAACAAAATCAAAATTTAGCCTAAATGAGTCCAACTCGAGTTTCAATGAGTCCAAACGAGTGTAAATCAACCTTAAATGAGTCAAAATATTATAAGTTTAATTGAATCTCGTCAAGCTTAAATCGAGACGAGCTGAACTTGAGGTTGAACTATCTGAGCTCGGCAAGCTCAAGCTCGAGCTCGAACGCAGATTGGCTCGACTAGGCTCGGCTCAAATGAGGACAGACGGGTAACATGCCAGCTAGGCAATGTGGGCCCCACTTCCCCCGTTCTTTCTGCTCGTTTCAGTGCCAGTTGTCCCTTTGTGGGTCCCACCACTTGCTGACACCCCCTATGAATCTCTTCACATGGGCTGTCCTGTCCTGCTCCCCCCCTCCAACTTCACTCGCCCCTTTACGCGCGTGTACTACACTCCCTTCTCCGTTATGGTACTAGCTTATCCGTAACAGCCAATCATAAAGCGACACGTCATGTTGTTACAGGCTTGTATTTTAAGTGGGTCAATTGGAAGAATAATTAGGCTGTCCACTGATCTCCGGACCTGCTCCTTCCTTTCAAATTCATTATTATTATTTGATCAAGAGTAACTCGATTATCTGATAAATTTTAATTTATATGATAATTTATATATCATAAAAGTTAGTTAAGTCAATAATTTTAATGAAAGATTCAATACGAGAATCGAATTCGAGACCTTTTGACATAAAAATAATAATAATTATTATATTTATTTCTTTTTTTAGGGTTTTTTTAGCTACAAATAACTTAAATTTTTGGTACAATTTTAAAAAATAATATAGATTTTTAATATTTTAAATTCACATTTAATATTTTTAAAAATTTTAATGTCACAACATTAACTCAAAGGAAGAATTCATATATAATAAATTATAATAATTTTGACTATAAAATTTACTAATATTAAGAATTGATACTTTAAAAATCATAACTTTAAAAATCTAGGGCCTTTATAATTTGGGGGCACGAAGCGGGTGCTTGGGTTGCTTAGATTTATGTTCAGCCCTGTATATATTTTGGCATTTCTTTTTTTGTCCCATTGACGTGGGATGTATCACCATTCTTCAAGTCCAATGGGCATTTGCATGAAGGAATATTTTATAGTACAAAATTAATCGTGAATCTTTATTCATCAACTTAAACTTTTGAAATAGCTAGTAACACTATCATATTATTAGAAACATAGAATAATTGAAATAAAGCTAATATATGCTAATTACATGTGGGCTTTTATATTAATCAACTTCAAACTTTATTCCATAAAAAGTATTTTATCTAAAAGACAATGAGACAAACAATAAGATAAGAACTCTTATCTTTATATGGCACTTCGTGTTTTTGTAGTTAATACTGTTCGGTCTACATATATTATTCTTTCTCTTGTAAATTGATGGAATCTAATACAACAACAACAGACCTAGTGCTTCAAGGGCTCCCGCATAAGTGGGTTCTCGACAGTGTGGATGTACGCAGCCTTATCCCTTCAGGGTGTAACCCTACCGAGAGACTGTTTCCGAAGACCTCCAGCCTTATAGGGTTGGTAACACGAGCACTTCTCAGGAGGTCATCCAACCTTGTACTATTGTCGTCCAAGCACACTTAACTTCGGAGTTCTAATACGATCCGGTGCCTTAGCGCCTGGATAGCTGCTGAAAATTAGTTCAGCTCGTAGCTATAAACTTTTTTAAAGTAGAAAAACCATTAAACATTTATTTAAGATAACTTTATTTAAGCATCAAAATCTGATTGAAATTATCCTCTTTTATTCTATTTTTGTTTAATTTTTTTATGATTTTTCTTATACAATAAATAAAATTATATAGGCAACAATATAAATTTCTATTTTAGGTCTTTATTTTTTCTTTAAAAGGGACTATAAATAAACTTAGACATCAAAAAGACCAAACTACTGTCAACGAATCAACTTTTTCAAAAGCTTAAGCTGATGGGTGAAGGCTCGGGGAATAATTTTATACTCTAACATGTCCCCTCACGCAAATGCCAATTGGGCTTGCAACGTGGATAATGCACAAGCCCACCTCATACCTTATATTTAAATTATTTTAATATTAAAAGTGTGGGCTGCTGAGATTTGAACCCTTTTAGTCAACAAAGCTCTAATACTATATCAAGGAACCAACTGTCCTAAAAGCTTAAGCCGTTGGTTGAAGGCCTAGGAATAGTTTTATACTCGAATATATCTCCTCACGCAAATGTCATTTGGGCTTGAAGCATGAAAGTTGTACAGGTTTATCTCATACCTTGTACTTAAAATATATTATTATTGAAAGTAGAGGTTGTTGAGATTCAAACTTGCGACTTTTTAATAAACAAGGCTCTGATACCATGGCAAGAAATCATCTGTCCCAAAAGTATGGATCTTTATCAACTATAACCTCTTATAACGTTATATATTAAAATATTTTGAGGAAAAAAAAAATCTCAAAGTAATAAATATGTTTTCTCCATTTAAACAAAATATTATATATATATTTTTTATTTTTTGTCCATTATTTAATATAGGGCAAAAAAATTTACGGAATATTTGGGTTTTAAATTTATTTATTTATTTTTTGATGTTTCGGAATATTAGAAGGATAGATATTCATAGGCAAAAGTAAAGTTACAAGCCTACCCTAATAATGCATTATTGATACATGAAACTGTACCTTTCTTTTTTTATATTTCAATTAATCATCTTTTAAAAATAAATATTAATTTAACATTTTTTCGATAATTAGCAACAGAATTGCTATACAAAGTAGGTAACTTGAACAAACTAGCCCTGCGTCAACCCGTATAAGGACAGAGATCAAACAACGGAAACAATACAAGGA
The DNA here is from genome assembly GCA_018398585.1 of Simmondsia chinensis. Classification (NCBI taxonomy): domain Eukaryota; kingdom Viridiplantae; phylum Streptophyta; class Magnoliopsida; order Caryophyllales; family Simmondsiaceae; genus Simmondsia; species Simmondsia chinensis. The sequence goes on from JAGTTD010000018.1 coordinate 432,966, forward strand.
ATACAAGCAAAAACAGGCAAACTTTAAGAGCCTCAAACACTGCTAGGAAGGATTCGAAAACAGGACAAATCAAAAGACATGAGCGTAGAATAGTCATGCCCGTAATATCACGAAGTAAGGTGCTCAATGATTAGCGGATCAAAATTGTCAAAACCCGACTCTAGTCTTTTCTCCATTTTCCACTCGCGCTCCGCAGCAAGGAGCTTATCGGCATCTTTAACACTATCATTTCTTTTTCCCAAATTCCTCTTTTTCTATTTGTCAAAGGCCTTTACTGATCTATTCGTGCTATTTTCGGGTGACATATCCTTAGGAGGTCTTGTAACTCCTGATAAGCTCGACTAAATTTAACATTAAAACATTGATAAGACTCTACTAAATTTATATTAACCATTTATACGTTGTGTTGTTATTTTTAGAGTATTTTTGTTGACGCATAATAACGAATGAGTAAATAAAATATAATTTCCCTAATAAATGAAAATACAAATATTTTTTTTAAAAAAAGATCATGCCTTGTGGTTTAGTCTTCATTCGTAATTATTAGTATACTTTTAACAATAATTTATAACTTAGCTAATAATGATGTAAACGAATCAAAAGTTTAATGAATTATTCATGTTTGAAAACAACTATGGCTCGTTTGTGTTTGTCATTGGGCCTCTATAGCTCATCGAGCCGAGATAGAGCATACTCAAGAAGCTTAAAAAGCCGAGTTTAAACAAATGAGTACTTGACTCACTAACGTTTGCCAATAGGTTTTTAAGGGCTTGATAAAAATTCGTTAAGGACTTGTTAACAGCTAATATTAGCCTGAAAATGGTTTGACAATGGCTTTATAGTAACTCAAATAACTAAACTCAATAACAAGCTCGACTTAGTGACAAACTTAGCTCAATTAGCCTAACGAGCTCACTTGAAATGAGTATTGCACACACAAAAAACATTATCGAATCGAGCGCGTTAAATGTTTGAAAGCTCGATAAGAGCTCGCTCAAACCAAAATGGCATCTTTTGGTAAATTTGATTGGTTTTCAAGTGATGAGCATAATTGCATTTACTTTATGTAACTAATTTAAATAATTATTTGATTAATATATTGATTTCAACTTTTAACTGTACTTATAAGCATTACAGTTTAAACTTTTGAAACAATTACGTCATTGATATGAGATCGATTTCCAATAAATAACCCTTGCTTTAAATATTAATGTATTTCGAATATAAGTTACAAGTAGAAAGCGTGTTAATCAATGCTTGATCAAAGCGTGAAAACCCGCTTTTTTAGAAGCACTTATATAAAATAAAATTAAATTATTTACTAGTTCCAATGATTCATTTACCAGGGACTAAGGTACCGGATTCCATTAGAACTCCGAAGCTAGAATGAGTGACCTCTTGGGAAGTCCTCGTATTGCCAATTCTATAAGGTTAGGGGTCCTCGGAAACAGCCTCTCGACGGGGTTACACCCTAAAGAGGTAAGGTTGCATACATCCACCCCTCCCAAACCCCGATTATATGGGAGCCCTTGAGACACTGGATCTGCTGTTGTTGTTGTTGTTGTTGAGCTTTGAGTAAAGTTGGATGATAAATTTTAAGTAAATGAAATTAAATTTGGATTTAATTTAGACTAAACTAGTTTGACGTCATCCATTGCGTCAGATTCCCCCAGACAATGCTGCGGCATCCAAAAGACATTATCTTCCTACGTGTCGAAATCTCAACCGTCCAAGTCCCCTCAAACCTTCCTGAGCCTCTCCCCGTTAGACGAACATACCCGTTGCATTAAGGACTCCCGTCTATACAAAATTTGAAGAAGACGGATATACGCAACCTTCTCCCTTTATAATGTTAACCTAAAAAGAGACTGTTTTCTAGTACCCTCAACCTGAGGATAAGGACTTTCCAGGAGGTCACCCCTCCTGGTATTACTATCGTCAAAACATGCTTAACTTCGGAGTTCTAATGAGATCTCGTAATAGGGTGCTGGTACCTTCTTTAGTAGCCTCTGCCTATTCGGTTTATATTATTTAAATTTGAACACATAAAAATATATTATTATCACAATAAATTTATTATTATTATTATCTCGGTAAAATAATAATTTTAAAAATAATTTTATAACTTTTATTATTAATTTACACTATTACTAAGGTAATAATAATTTTATCCTGTCAATATTATTAACATGTATTAATATGACATAGTAAAATTAATACCCGACGAATGACTCTAACAATAATAATTTTACTTTAGGCTAAAATATTTGAAATTTGATTCCTTTATTTAAGCTATTTTTAAAAAAATTTTAACTTAACTGATTTATATTTCACGTTGGGGAAAAAAAATTGTTTTGATAGTTTGATACATATTTTTTTTCTTATTAATTAATTAAATACTTAAATTATTATTGTCTCTCTCTCTCTCTTATATTATCACACTCTAAAGCAATTGCTCACCCCTTCTTCTTCCCTACTCTCTCTCTATCTCTCTTTCTCTCTCTCTCCAGATATCAGGGGAATCCGAGCAGAAAAAAGGGAAATTCAAGCAAGAAATTCATCGATTGAAGAACAATCGAATCCAAATTCAAGATGTTGAGCGCAGAAAGGGACGAATACAGTACGATTAACTTCGAGGAGACGGAGCTCCGGCTCGGCCTTCCCGGTGGCTGCGGCGGCGGCGGCTTTGCGGCTGGCGGAAACGAAGCTGAGGTTTCGAAGAGTGGCGGTAAAAGAGGCTTCTCCGAGACGGAAACTGCCGCCGTGGATCTGAAACTCAACTTGTCTTCGTCGGTAACTGCAGCAGCGGGGCCGGCGAAGGACGGCGGGGGTGAGAAATGCGACGAGTTGAAGTTGAAGGACAAGGCGGTTACTGAGAAAACCGCTGCTGATTCCGGCAAGCCTCCTGCTAAGTATGATTTCTTTTTCCTTCTCTTTTTTATCAAGAGGCCTCGAGTTTGAGCTCGAGTTCCAACATTCTCTTCTTTTAATATTAACATAATTTAAGCACAAAGTATGAGGTAAGACTATGTAGTATTTACGCATCATCTTAAGCTTTTGAAACAAATGGTGTCTTCAAAAACATGCTTGTTTTATGCCAAGAATAATGATTACAATTAAGAAAAATTATTTGTGTATATATATACACTAATTTATGTGGTGTTGATGAATAATCTATGTATATATTCAATATTTATAGTAATTTACAACTATTCAAATAATAAATATTTAGAGGTTAAGGAAATACAATCCAGTATAGAATTAACCTAGTTTAATAGAATTAATACTTCAAATTTATTCTTAGTTCTTGAGTGGTAGTTGGATCGGTTACGACTTTTGGTTGGATTTTAGCTCGTAAATTTGTGTGTTGTATCGTTGTTTGTTTTAACATGATTATGAATTACAGGCGCGGTCGTGAGATTTCTTCATATATACTAACGTTTTCAATCAATATAAAAATTTAGATTTATGTCAAATTAATGAAAGTTCAGATCTGTGTACCGTTTTTCAGTTCATAAGAAATTCGCAACTCCTTGGTGATTTGTTACAGAAAGATCCTCTCATCAAATCTAAGGGTCTCGTGTTCGATGCCCGACTTGGTATCATGCTTGATTTGTTACGAACTCGAGCTTGGCTTGTTTTGAGCTGAACAACAAGTCTATTTATTATTTAAAGCTGATTTCGGTTCGAACTTAGCTTGACGAGGCTTGAATATGAGCATATTAGATGTAGAAAAATGTTTTTCAATAGACATAATATAAAGTAATAATTTTTAAAACTATTAAAAGAAAAACTAAATATTTTTCTAGGAGGCAAGTGTGGGGATACCAAAAGTTCTGAAGTTTGCTTCTCCTCTTGAATCTCTCCTTAAGGAAACTCCGACTTAACTGACTTATGCGATGTATGAGTCATTGCATAAGTCGAGATTTATTGGATAACGGGATTTCTCGTTTTCCATAAATTAGCCCAGCAAGAACCAAACCTAGGAAAAACGCATATTGTATTTGTATGGTTACACCAATGGGGTGGTTGAGTTAGGCATGGGTAGTGGTAAGATGCTACGTGTCAATTTCTTATAGGTGGAAATATTTGTCGACATAGTATCATTACCTAAAATATACGCTCCCTTGGGATAGAATGTTATCATTAAAGTTATAGCGACATTTTCAGTGCCCCAAATGCTTCTGTCTAAGCAAGATCTTAGGGAATGGATGTACGCAATATTCTCTTTTTAGGGTGCTATTTTGAAGAGAGACTGTTTCTGAGAACCCCCAATCTAAAGGATGCAACATGAGGACTTCCTAGGAGATCACCAATTTTCGTACTATTCTTGTTTAATAAGCACGGTTAAGTCTAGGGGGCGAGAGTGATTAAACAAGGGGAAAGGGAGAAAAGTGGCTTTCAATTGCAGGGTTTGGTGTCGGGTGTACGTGCAAATGTGATGTATATTTCCCCCTTAACCAAACACGCTACATAAAAGCATACGTTCATTTCTCACCTAACCTTTCCCTACTTCTTCTACGCTTCAAAAAAATAATAATAATAATGATTTAATATATCTTTTGTAGAAATACTTTTATAAAACAAGTGATTAATAAGGATATTTTTGTCTGACAAATTTTTGTTTTTATCTCTAGTTTGTATTTTAAGGGTTCATTTATCAGGTACTAATGCACCGAATTCTATTAGAACTCCAAAATTAAGTGTGCTTGGGTAAGAGTAGTCCTCCTGGGAAGTCCTCGTATTGCCAACCCTATAAAGTTGGGGGTCGTCTGAAATAGCTTCTCGGTAGGGTTATACCCTAAAGGGGTAAGACTGCATACATCCACCCTCCGATCTCGCTTAGGCGGGAGCCCTTAAGTCACTAGGTCTGTTGTTGTATCTCTAGTTTGTACTTTAAAGGAGTGGTGTGCTGATAAAGATATTTTTATCTGAAAATGTTTTAGTTTTTTCTTTTCCTCTAGCTTGTACTTTAAAGGAGAAGACGGCCGTGCTTGGCCAACATGTGAAAATACTTTTATAAAAAGTGTAATTAAATAAAGGTATTTTTATTTGAATTTTTTTTTTTTTTCTAGTTTGTACTTTAAAGGGGAATTGGCCCTGTTTGGCCTATATGCGAAAGCTGCTTTTTTTAAAAAAAAAAACGTTTTTATATTTGTTGTCATTGAAAGTGGGTTATTTGAATTGTGTTTAAGTTTGTCTCAGATACCTCAGTTATCTAAAAAGGATCCATTGATCAAACTTGCTTTTAGTCCATAAAATACTAGAACTGGCCTAGACGTTACGGGCACATCTGGCAAAATATGACCCTATCCGATATCTGACCTATAAACAGAACATGCTTTGACAAAATTTGTGATTTATGGGAACATTGATTCAGCATAATCTAACGTGACTCGGACATAACTTGAATTCGGTCTGACTTAAAACTAAAAATGATTCAACCTGATCGAGCCATACTAATTTCAATTCCTGTGTTTAGGGCACAAGTGGTGGGATGGCCGCCAGTCCGATCATTCCGAAAGAACATCACATCGGCCCAAAAGAGCACCACGAACGAGGCAGCGTTCGTAAAGGTCAGCATGGACGGAGCGCCGTACCTCCGTAAGGTGGACTTGAAAATGTACCAGAGTTATCAAGAACTCTCCCAAGCCCTTGCCAAAATGTTCAGCTCTTTCACTATTGGTAAAATTCAATCAATCAATAATGATCTATAAGTATGTTTTATCAAAAATATAAGTCGGTTCCGTTAGATTAATATTTTTTGAAATTGAATGTGTAGGAAATTGCGGATCACAAGGGATGAAGGATTTTATCAACGAGAGCAAGTTGATTGATCTACTGAATGGATCTGACTACGTGCCCACTTACGAAGACAAAGATGGAGATTGGATGCTCGTTGGCGATGTTCCATGGGAGTATGTTTCTATTCTTAGTCTTGGAAAAAGATTTTGTGAATTTGTAATTAGATCATTTGTGGGCGATAGTATGACATTTTCTGTTGTATAACTGATATAATGTCTATTTCTATTTTTTAGGATGTTTGTTGACTCATGCAAGCGTCTACGAATCATGAAAGGTTCTGAGGCTATTGGACTAGGTGAGCATTTGCGGACTCAATATTATTTATGTTTGTAATGTTTACTTTTTTGAGAAATTAAAAAATAGTTATGGAAATGCCTAATTTTTGGTGTTTTTTTTTTTTTTTTTTTTTTAATTCTAGTTTTTAGTGAAATTATGAAAAATAAACTTAAAAAAAAGGAATACTTTCAATATATTATTTTTAGGTTTTAACAACCAAGAACTAAAATAAAAATTGTACCAAATAAGCCCTTATTTTGATACATAGTCTCAAGTTATTATTTGTCTGATTAATAAATATTATTATGAAGATAATGATGTAACTTATAATAAATAATGTTTATAGAATTCAACTGTATTATCTTGATAATAATATTACTTTAAAAAAAATAATTATTTATTTATATTTTCTGAATTTTGCAGCACCAAGGGCAGTGGAGAAACGCAAGAGCAGAAGCTAAAGAAATTATCCAGCTTTCGAGCCCTTTGTAACTGTTAAAAAAAATTAGCGACCTTAAAAAAGTACGGTAAAATTAAACTTGATGATGAGTAGCAGACCGGCTCGAGAGCGATCGAGCAAGATGTCTGAGATGTGTCGTCTCTGCTGTAATTTTGGTGCTTGCTTTTATATATATATATATAAATATTTGGATTTAAGTATGTGAAAAAAATGATTATAAATTAAAGTTTTATTTTTGTTTTTTTTTTTTTTTTTAATTTCTTGGTGGAGAATTTGTTACATAATTAAGGACAATAAGTGTTGTCTATAGTGCTTTGCCACTCTGTTATGCTCTGTTTAATTAATTAATTATTATTATTATTATTGTAAGTCCTTTTTTTTAATTTATTTGTTTGTTAATTTAATCATTTTGTCTCCCATGTGGTTTCGTTGCCTTTAAGTCCCCAAATTATTGCAAGAATAATTTATTAAATTAATACATAATAAATTTATATTCTAATAATTTTAATAAAAAGTAGTTAAAAGTCATAATATGATAATAATATTTGATGTTGTTTCTTAAAAATAATTTTTCCCTCGAAATGTAAATTTTTAGGATTAAGTGTGTTTACATATAAAAAAAAAACTTTATGAGCCGTTTTTCCTATTGAAAGTCAAAACACGAAAATAATATTTTATCAAAATAGACGCAAAAGCAAAATGTGTGTATAAGAGATCGTTTTTTTATAGATTGATTAAACGTACTGTAAGTGTTAAGTTTTTACAGCTCAAATCCCACTATTCGATGCAAACTACGTTTTGAAAACGTTCACCCAAATTACTATATTGTGTGTAGGGAATCTTATGTTAGTGATGTATGAAACCCGAAGAATATTCTTATCGTACATCTAAATTGACTCAAACAATACGATTATTAAAAAATGTTGATATATATCTTAATAGTAAGTAATGGGTTAGATATCTAAATTATTATAGATAATTAAGTATTTGTTAAATATAAATTAATTAAGTGAATTAGAGTAAAAGGGAGAATATTCTATAAAAAATAAAACAATGCAAGTGGGTGGGGGAGACAATGAATATGATCCGGGAATCCTGTTGCGTTAAGGTTGCTGTCCGCATGTGCTTCTTGTTTTGTTTTTTTTACATTGATTTTTATATTAAATAACCTACTTTCAGTTGTATCACCTTTAATCGGTAAGGCTATGTGCTTATTTATTTGTCTACTTGCTTATATGCTTGCATGCATGCTTCCTCAGCAGAATCTTTATATTATACTTTACATGCTCTTCATATAGGCTATTCATAACTATCACTATCAATATCAAATATCAGGTTGGAGATCCTCAGAAACAGTCTCTCGTCAAAATTTCACCCTGATAGGGTAAGGCTGCGTACATTCTACCCCCCAGACCCTCTGTGACTGTTGTGTTGTGTTGTTGTTGCTGTGTATTAGGATGACAATTGGATCCGAATCCATCGGATATACATCCAACTCGGTTCATTTATGATGGATTTGGATGTGAAAAATATATTTTAAATGGATTTAAATTTGGATGTTGATAAATGGTTTTCAGGTCGGGTTGGATTTGGATGACATCAAATCCAACCCAGACACGACCCAAATCCGAGCTGAAATTATATTTAGTGTATAAGGATTATTGGTTAAGAATTTTTTAAATGATTTTGTAATATTATATTATATATATATTAAGTAAAAAAAAGAAAAAGATGTAACAGTTAATACCAATATTGACTTTTAAAGTACAATCATTACATTATTATTATATATATTAATAGTAAAATTCTAATATTATAATTTTTTAGGGTTTTAAATGGGTTATGAATTTAGGTTGGTTATCCGTTCCACCTGATTAATATGGATTTGGATTGAATTTCTATAGAATAAATGAGTTTTTTCTGGATTCGGGTTGTATCGGATTTTTTTGGGTTGGATCTGGATGGAGGCAGACCCGATCCAAATCCGACCTATTGCCACTCCTAGTTGTGTATACCTTATTCTTCCCAAACCTTGTGATGTAGTGTCAAAAAGATAATAGATTTGACAACAGAAGGATTCAACAGTCTTCCTTTAATTTTTATTGCAAAAGCTAGTAAGAAACAAAGAGAAAAATTCTTAATCTCGATTCTTTTACTAGAGAACTAGAAAGAGCAAAATAATTAGAAAAATATATCGTATTATAACTGAATTAAAACCTTAATCAGCTTCCTTCTATTTATATATGAGCTTTCATAACTAAACTTAAAGTCTTAAATAAATTAAAATAAAAAAATAATAAAAACAAATTTATCTGAACACATCTCATAACTTCAAAATAGTAAAAATAATGATAAATCTAACAAATCTAGCCTACTCTAGCAAATCCATATCTTATTGACTAGAAAACACCTGCGCGGATCAAAACTCTTAGTTGCTGATGCAGCCCGTTAGTGGTTGGGGGTGTACTACTTGGTTGATACGAGGGTTGGCGAGTACGGAGACGCGGAGTATAGGGACGCGGCTGAGGACGAGTTTGATTTCTAGTAGGCTGAGCCCGTTAAGATTTTTAGCATTCATAATTTCAGATTTAATTTTAAGAGTTTCTAGAATTTTCTTTTTTTCTCAGGTTGTGAAAAATTGAGCAACTTTCCCCCCTTGTTTTATTATTTTCGTAATAAAATTAAAGGAATTGCCGTTGAAACTTTCCATTTCCAAATTTTTCTTCTTTCCGCGACTGCATCAGTCGCCTATCTCCTTGCCCTCCGAGATATGGGCTGCATCACCTCGTGTTGGTGGGGGGCTCTTCAAAGCACTAGATTGTTTTTGTTTGTTAGTCTTACACTTGACCCACAAAATTAGTATTTGTCAAGTCCGTGAACCGAATAGATTTTATGTGAAAGTCAGTTAACTTTAGATGGAGCAATCCAATTAATTTATACATAACTGTATCTTTGTAGACTTTTCGTCATTTATTTACTTCCAGTTTAACATAATTAGTGACTTCACTAAGGCTTCGTTTGGTAGAGGGGCAATCATTTTCACTCAGAAAAATCAAATTTCTCTTTAATTTATCTGCCTTTTGTTTCGAAGAAAAACTGGTTCCCGCCTTAAGATATTCCTTCGCTTATTTTTTCACTAATCATTTTATACCTTTTTACAGCTAAAGATAAACTCAATTTGATCCAAACTCACACATGTGAATAACTCGAGAGTTTGGAATTATGACTTCCCCCATGTTACAGGAAAGTCATTTTACATCCTGATGCAGCGTGTAAAAGTGGAATTTGGGAACGGGAATGTTCGATGGCCTTTCCTTTAATTTTTATTACGAAAATAATAAAAACAAAGGGAAAAAAGTCGTTCAATTTCTCACAACCCAAGAAAAAAAGAAAACCCTAGAAACTCTTGAAATTAAATCTAAAAATATGAATGCTAAATTAATTATAGTCTTCCCTCTTATTTGAATAGAGGAGAAGACTAACCTGACCTAAAAGATTTAAAAGATAAAATATAAATAAAAGATTTAAAGATAAGTATAAATAAATCTTAATAATTGTCTTATAATCTACTAACTAAGTATCCTAAGAGATGACAAGCTCCTCCAGCCATATCTTTAACCTTGTATATCTAGTCGCATTTATCCGTAGCTCGCCTCGCCCGGGATCACCCCAAGCTATCAAGCCACCAAGCACCACTCGCCAGTTATCGGGTTGCATCATATCTATTGTGGGGAAATCCTTCTTTCTCGAAGAATCTCTTCTGTTAGAAACTACGTGCTAAACAACAGATTAGCAGAAAACTAATTTCTAAAATCTAATTTTTCAATAGAGTCCGAGTCCGAACTTCAAGAAATTAATTAATTGTTTGTAGTAATGAATGAAAATAAATGTTCAACAAAATGGGTGACATTCATAATAAGTGCTACTACTTTATGTTTGACTATCATTATTATTTATTTATTAAATGAGCATCGTATATAATTTAATTTAATTAATTAATTTATTTGTTTTTTTGCATGGTGGTCAAATGACAAGTCAACGGTGCTCTTGCTCTGATTCATTTCACACTGACTTTTTTACATTTATAGTTTATAATGTGCTCAAAATTTTGTTGACTTTTATTAATGTAAGGCTCCAATTAAATATTTAATATAATAAAATAATAAGATGTAAATATGACATGAAATTAATGAGAAAATATAATAAAAAAGAATTTAATGAGAAAAACATAAACATAAAAAGATACTAGCGAATCTCTGTACAATTCATGATTTATTGTCTGATTATATTTTTAAAACGGTATGAAATTTAATACGATTACATTATTAATATAATATAATATAAGATAAGTAACTAACGTTTTCATTGAGCAGTTGCACCGCTTGAGAACCCAAACAGATGGGTTGGAAACATTGATTTTGCATTTTGACTGAAAATAAATGTAACTTTTGATCGGTAAAGAGTTACAGGACCCATCACAAATTAAAACAAAATTCTCGAACAGAACTACGTAAATAAAACCGCTTTGCTGCTAATCTCGTCTATTTTTTCCAAATATGACCTATAAACGTGTATTTGAACCATTTTTATGTTTTACTCTTATACAATGACATTTCATAATTTTTCGTTTTAGTTTTTTTGTCAGCTTTTCCCATAAGTACTCCTTATTTGTCTGTTTGCCAGTTTTGCCTTTTAAAATACAAAAAATCTTAAATTTCTCCCTATACTTTAGATGGATTCAGTGTTCTTCAATTGAGGCATTGCCATTGGTATTGAGGGATGAACCACCTGAGGAAGTGCATGATTCTAATTTATTTAATATTATCCATTTCTTTTTTTTATTTTTTATGATAACGAGGGACTGGGTTGCCCCAACCAACCTCGACTTATAAGAAGGCCCACAATCTCCATGAGCAGGTAGGTCATGAGTATATTCTCAGTGAGAATCGAACTCCTGACGCCTGGGTAGAGCTGGCAAAATGTGACTCGACCTGATGACCCGACCCATTTGACCCGCTGCCTGTCTCGACTCTAACCCAAAAAATTTAAAACTTCATGGGACCCGAACCCGAAAACGAACCACCCCGACCTAAGTTGACCCGACCCGACTTGACCCGAAATCCAAAATGACCCAACTTGTGATGATCTGAGACCCGAACCAGACCTTTCCTATAACTTGAAATAACCCAAATAAAAATCTAATTTATCATAGAATCAAAATAAAATGCTAATTATAGTCATTGCATTTGTAGTTTTAGTTATAAATTTCAGGATCAAATGAATATACGATCAAAATAATCAGACTGGTCAACCTGAAATCCGACCTGACCCAAGGATACCTTACCTGAAGTTGATCCGACCCGAAGTCGACTTGAACCTGAGAATGACCCGACCCAAGGCAGACCCGATGTGGCATTAACCCGATGTGAATCCGTCCTGACCCGACCTGACCCTATTGTCAGGTCTACCTCTGGGAGATAATCGCACGGGTATGAGATGCCACAAACCGAAACTCCTTTATGATGGGCTCCATTTCTTAATTTTGCATTAAAGTTTCCTTTTTTTTTTTTTTTTGAATCTTAAAGTATTGATTTATTTTATGTTTTTCAATAAATAAAATAATTTATTTCAAGAATAATAAGGTAAGAAAATCATAAGATAATAATTTTGTAACGAAGGAGTCGGTGCAATTTGGCATATTTATTTTCTTATATGGCTAACAAATTAAGTATATTTTATGGGAAGTGTAGGTCGATCGATGTTAGTAAAATACAATACGAGAAGTAAACATAATTTAATAAAAATGCAAATAATAATATAATAATAATGTCAGTCATAATAGTTGTAACAGAAGTATAATACATAATAAATAATATAGTAATAATCAATACTTTAGGAGTTAAAGTGATAAATTTAGCGAAATATAAAATATTGATATCTATAGTATCTATACTATACTACATATTCAATTGGAAGTCCCGTTCCTTAAATTTTTAGACTATCACTTCAACTCTCCTCCCTTAAACCTTTATATCTAGACAGTATGTATATATAAGAGGTTTAATTTATGATAAGATCAACTCTCCTCTCTTAATTTAAATGTATGATGAGACATTATATAGGCAAATTCTATTTTTTTATTTGTATTAATAATATAACTTATTAATTACAACATATAAATATAATTATGTACATTACTCGGGAAAAATCTAGTTTAACTTAGGTTTAAGAATTGATTATTTTTACTTATTATTTTTTTAAATTTGAAAAATATAGATGTGGTGTAATATGTATATTATATGGATAATATCTGAAACTAATATAATTTTATCATATTATTAGTAACATATATATATATATATATATATATATATATATATATATATATATATATATATATATATATTATGTAAAATTGAATACAAAATTAATTTGGATCCAGCCCAATTACAAAGATGGGTAGAAATACCATGACTTGGAGCAAATTGAAAATAATGCAATTCATATTGGGCTATAATCCACAAAAGGCCCATCTTAGGGCCCAGCTAAAGCCCACATGTGCTTTTTGTGAGGGCCCACCTTGTTTGATCCCTCTAAGGATTTTATTTTATTTTATTTTATTTTATTTTTGGCTGCTTTTGGTTCAATTTTTTAATAACTTAAACATGTAAAAAAGATCTAGTTGAATAGGGCTTACGTTTGGTTGACAGAAAATATCTTTTACATCTTTTTTACAGTTTAAATAGAAAGATGAAAATGTTATTTTATAACTAGACAGAAAAAGATGCAAAATTATATTTTTTTTTTACAACTTATTTTAGAAATATATTTTAAAAAGGCTATATTAACATTAAATATTCATAACCATGTCCTAGTTTTACTTTTTATCACCATCACCACCTAACACCGCCTTTTTTACGCCTATGAGTCGCTATACTCCCCATTTTTCACTATTATGATCAACTATTATCATGATTTTCTCTTTCCTACTATTATTAATTGTGCGAAAATAAACAATTTACTCGGGTCTCAATCGAATCAAATACCACGACAATAATGAGAAACAATCGGATTACAAGAGAAACGAAACAATAGACACAATGATTTACGTGGAAAACCATTTACAATCGAAAGGGGAGAAAACCACGGGGGAAGATCGGAGCTTTTATTATTGAATCAAAAGAAGAAGAAGAATTACAAAATTCTCTCAAACTCTCAATTTATTGGTGCGGCGCCGCTGGGAAACCTCTCTTTGCTTTTGGATATTATTTTGTGACGTACCCTCGTCCGTATTTATAGATGCGCAGAAACCCTGTTTCCCGATCGATCGGTTCCTCACTGATTGATCGGCCTGCTCTCTGGATGCGTCCCTCTTTTACGTAACTTTCCTGATCGATCGAGCTCCACCCGATCGATCGGGCTCTCCACGGCCTTTCTCCTTAATACGCTAAGTAATTTTGAGACATTTACCTAACAAATCTCCACCTTGGCTCAAAATTAACATCAACAATAAAACAACTCTACCTTCTCCACAAACGCCCCCTCAACCGGGGCTAACATACATTAAACTGAAAGACCCACCAAATTCGAGCAATGCTCGAACTTGCTTCTTAGTAGAACTTTTGTGAACTTGTCAGCTGGGTTATCTTCAGTCCCAATCTTCCTCAACTCCACCTTCCGCTCGTCAATCAGATCTCTGATAAAGGGATGCTTCACATCTATATGTTTCGTTCGGTCATGATGAGTCATCTGATCTTTTGCTAGGTGAATAGCGGACTAACTATCACAGTATACTCTAACTGTCCGTTGCTCGACATTGATTTCACTGATCAATCCTCTCAACCAAACGGCTTCTTTGAATGCTTCTGTTACTGCCATGTACTCAGCCTCGGTAGTAGACTGTGCTGTAACAGGCTGTAAACACGCTCTCTATCTGATAGCTGTGTCACCTAAACAAAACACATACCCTGAAGTGGACTTCCTCTTATCAAGGTCTCCACCATAATCAGAATCTATAGACCCAACCAAACAACACTTACTTTTCCCATATTCCAAACACAAATCAAAGGTTCCACGAAGATACCTGAGAATCCACTTTACTGCATGCCAATGTCCTCTGCCTGGATTCGCCATGTACCTACTAACTCTGCTCACTGCAAAAGTAATATCTGGATGCGTGCAAACCATCACATACATAATACTGCCCACTGCACTAGAATAAGGAATCTGAGACAGGTACATGACGTCCTCCTCAGTCTGAGGTGAATCTAACACTGAGAGTCTGAAATGAGCTGCTAAGAGCGTGCTAATCGGGTTAGCATCCTTCATATGAAACTTGTCTAACACCTTCTCAATATACTTCTCCTGAGACAAGTATAATTTTCCGGCTTCTCGGTCTCTACGATTTTTCATGCCTAATATTTTCTTAGCTGCTCCAAGATTCTTCATCTCAAATTTACTCTTCAGCATTGATTTCAAGTTATCGACATCTTTCATATCTCGTGCTGCATCAACATATCATCAACGTACAAAAGCAAATAAACAAAGCCTGAATCTGTCTTTCTGAAGTACACACAGCTATCGTACTTACTCCTGATGTAATCATGACTTGTCATGAACTGATCAAATCTCCTATACCACTGCCTAGGAGATTGCTTTAAACCATATAAAGACCTTTTAAGTAAGCACACATGATCTTCTTTTCCTTCAACAACAAAACCCTCGGGCTGATGCATAAGGATACTCTCTTCTAGTTCACCATGCAAGAACGTAGTTTTTACATCCAATTGTTCAAGTTTAAAGTCATGCATGGCAACCAAAGACAATAATGCACGAATCGAAGTATGTCTAACTACAGATGAGAAAATATCATGAAAATCAACACCTTGTACCTGACTGGAGCCTTTAGCTACCAAACGTGCCTTGAACCTTGCATCTTCCACTCCATGAATGCCCTCTTTTCTTTTGAAGATCCATTTGCATCCAACTAGTATTTTCCCCGTGGGAGGCTTCACCAGTTCCCAAGTCTGATTCTTATGAAGAGACTGCATCTCTTCATTCATAGTAACGAGCCACTTCTCAGCATCTGATCTCGATACAACCTCTATATATGAAGTCGGCTCACTGTCATCTAATGTCTCAGCAGTAGTGAGGGCATAGGCAATCATCTCCTCATACCCATATCTCTCAGGAGGACTGATCTGTCGCCTCGGTCTACCACCAACTATAGTATTATTCTCCACCTGCTGACCTGTTTCTGCATTATCAGTGACAACATCAGAAACCCGTACCTGAGGTGCTAGAATACTCTCTAGCTGAACAATTTGCTGATCTGACTGTATCTCTGTAACATCAGGTGTCTCAACCTGAACTGAATCTCTGTCAATGGAGGGTGTGTGTGGCGGATTAAGTAGAGTAGACTCATCGAAAGTAACATCTCTACTAGTCAGAAACTTCTGAGCACATGGATCCCACGATCTATATCCCTTCACACCTGACGTATAACCAAGAAAGATGCACTTCTTGGCCCTAGGCTCAAGCTTTCCATCATTAACATATGCATATGCAGGACAACCAAAAATTTTAGTTTGAGAATAATCAGAAGTTGAACCAGACCATACCTCCTCAGGAGTCTTCATCTGTAATGAAGAATGTGGTGTCTTGTTCACAAGGTAGCAAGCCATGCTAACTGCTTCTGCCCACCATTCTCTCTTTAAACCTGCATTAGAAAGCATACATCGAGCTTTCTCAAGTAACGTCCTGTTTAACCTTTCAGCCACTCCATTTTGCTGAGGTCGACCTGTACATGTCTTGTGTCTGACTATGCCCTGATCTTCAAGAAATTTAGTGAAGTCCCCTTCGACAAACTCAAGACCATTATCAGTCCTCAACCTCTTGATCGGCTTCCCTGTCTGTTTTTCAAGCAGAATTTTCCACTTCTTGAAGATATCATACACTTCATTTTTCTGCTTCAGAAAATAGACCCAAACTTTACGTGAGTAGTCATCAGTGAACGTTAGAAGATACCTGGACCCACCTTTAAAAGCCACTCTGGATGGTCCCCACAGATCAGAATGTATGTAGTCTAACGTTCCCTTGGTCTAATGCACTGCTGACTTGAAGCTGACTCTCTTCTGCTTCCCATAAATACAGTGCTCACAGAATTCCATCAGTCCTGTTGACTGACCACAAAGAAGTCCCCTCTTACTTAGCTCAGACAATGCTTTGTCACCAATATGACCCATTCTCATGTGCCATAGTCTTGTGATTTCTGCATCTGGCATAGTAGATGTGGAAACAGCAACTGCACCTATCACGGTTGTACTTGCAAGCTCATACAAAGTACCAATCCTATTTCCTTTTATCACAATTAAAGCACCCTTACTGACCCGCATGACTCCACCTTCAGCAGTGTACTTGTACCCATTAGACTCAAGGGTACCTAGAGAAATCAAGTTCTTTTTCAAATCCGAGATGTGACGAACATCACTTAAGGTTCTAATAGTTCCATCATACATTCTCACACGGACTGTTCCAACACCCACTACCGTACAAGCAGCATCATTACCCATCAAGACAACCCCACCTTGTATAGACTTATATGTGGAGAACCAGTCTCTGTTTGGAGTAACATGAAACGAACAACCCGAATCCATGACCCACTTATCTTTGAACCTGGACTGAGAATCAGCAACTAATACAAACTCCCCTTCACTATCCTCCTCTACAACACTAGCCTTAGCGGACTTGTCTTTACCCTGGTCACCCCTGTTACCCTCTTTTGATTTATTCTTATATTTGTAACAATCTTTCTTCATGTGCCCTTTCTTGTGACAATAGTGACACGACATGTTCTTATGTCTAGATTTGGACTTAGACTTATTCCCACCATTGGATCCCCTATGTTCTGGTCTACCTCTCACATGCAAACCACTACCCGAGTCATTCACCGAGTCAGATAATTCCTTATCTACCCGTTCTTTACTCACAAGGTTTCTTTTTACCTCATCTACAGTAATGGTTGGTCTACCCCCGTATATCATGCTTTCTACGAAGCACTTATACGAATTTGAGAGCGAACACAGTAATATCATAGCTTGATCCTCGTCCTTAGGGACATCATCCAAAGCCTTTAATTCATGTATAATTGAGGTAAATTCGCTAAGATGGTTCTTAAGAGATGTACCTTATGTCATACGGAAAGTGTACAACCGCCGCTTCACTGCGAGTGTGTTGGAGACTGACTTGTGGCAAAACATGTCTAACAATTTCTCCCATAACTCCTTTGCGGTTTTAATCTCCAAGACTTCTGACAGAACATAGTCAGCCAAACACATTTGTATCGCCGTGAGAGCCTTCTCATCTAACTCTTCCCATTGTGCCTCGGTCAAAGTTTCAGGTTTCTTCTCTTTCCCCTCTAGTGCTTTCTTCAAGCCGTTCTGAGTCAGGAGTCCTTTCACACGGATTTACCATAACCTAAATCTTCCCTGACCATTGAATTTCTCAACCTCGGTTTTAATACCTGATGCCATTGTATCAATTCGAAGAACCAAGCTCTGATACCAATTTGTGCGGAAATAAACAATTTACTCGGGTCTCAATCGAATCAAATACCACGACAATAACGAGAAACAATCGGACTAAAAGAGAAACGAAACAATAGACACAATGATTTACGTGGAAACCCCTTTACAATCGAAAGGGGAAAAACCACGGGTGAAGATCGGAGCTTTTATTATTGAATCAAAAGAAGAAGAAGAATTACAAAATTCTCTCACACTCTCAATTTATTGGTGCGGAGCCGCTGGGAAACCTCTCTTTGCTTTTGGATATTATTTTGTGACGTACCCTCGTCTGTATTTATAGATGCGCAGAAATCTTGTTTCCTGATCGATCGGTTCCTCACCGATCGATCGGACTGCTCTCTGGATGCGTCCCTCTTTTATGTAACTTTCTCCTTAATACGCTAAGTAATTTTGAGACATTTACCTAACATTAATTAATCGCTCGAGAGTTTTCTTAATATGGAATTGGAGTGGAATTGGATTTTTCTTAATCAATCGCTCGAGAGTTTTAATCCCAACCTGTATACGGATATATACTTTTGTATTATCCACATTTTAATCGCAACAAATACCCGAGTGAAGGAATATGTTAAAGGATGGAAGAATGTTTTCTGTGCCTCCTCTCTCTCTCTCTCTCTCTCGCCTTTATAGACGCTTTATTCTCTCAATATGTGTAAGTATGCCGCAGGTAGGATCTTCCCACCTACATGCTTGTTTGCTTTGACCTGTTGCCTTGGCTGCTATGCTCCTATGCTCCTAGGCTCTCATACATATACACTTAATTACATACTTACATGATTATCTGATTAGTTGACTATGTGATTATTTGATTTTGTGCCGACATGATTACATGCTTGCATGCTACCCATGATCTCTATGTCTTACATACTCTTTTTATGGACCTTTAATAATTATCAACTAACTGGTTGGGGTCTTTGGAAACAGTCTCTCGTCAGGGTCCCACCTCGATAGAATAAAGCTGCGCACATCCTACCTCTCCCAGACCCTACGCAAGCAGGAGCCCTTGTGGCATTGGGTATGATGATGATGATGGTGATGATGGAAGAATGTTTTTCACAACCACTATTGTAGTAAAACGTGCGGAACATACAGAAAATGGAAAATTTTGGACGACTAAAATAATCGACAAGAAAGTTATTATTATAGTTATAACATTACTTAAATTAAATAATAGTTATAAAGTTGTACTGAATTGCCTTAATAATCAAATTTTTACCCTGATAATAATAATAATAATAATAATAATAATAATAATAATATAATTTTTATATAATAATAATATGATATGACTAGCAAAAATGCAATGTGACCTTTGTATTTTGTGGTGATCCGAAACTGTTATCATCTGTATGACTTGACTTTGATTTTTTTTGGCCGAATTGCACTTGTCAGTATAAAACTGGTGCTCATTGTCACATTTTATTTAATATTTTCTTTATTTAAAAAAAAATATTTTTCGAAATTTTTGCATTTCTAGGTCAAAAAAGAAAAGTATTATATATGTTTGTGTTTGTTCAAATCGAGATTAGAGTAACGCATATAATGTGAGATTATAATGTAAGACGTTTATATTTTTCACTTTCCATGAGGAGAGGTTACTTTCCCTCGGGAGGAAAATATTTTCTTACTATTTATTTATGAAAGTATAATAAAAATAAGACCGAACAAATTTTTGACAAAATTACGTATCATATTATAGAACGTACCCTTTTTTTAGGATTGAGGGAAAATCCAAAGCTGAAAGCGGGGATTACAGAAAATATATACGAAAGTGTTTTGAGTTATCAATCTGACACATTAATGTCCATCCAACTATACCAAAAGTTTAAACTGATGGGTAAAGACTTATGATTTGTTTTATACACCAATATACTCTTCACGGAAATATTCATTGGACTTAAAGCGTGAATAATGCACATGCCATCCGTTGTGCTTCGAATATATTAATGTAAGAGTAGGGGCTGTTGGAATTCGAACTCGTAACCCCTCGGTCAGTAAGACTCTAATACCATATCAAATAACCAATTATCTCAAAAGGTTAAGCTGATAGGTAAAAATTCAAGATTAGTTTTATACTCTAACACCATGAAGCTTGATCCTTTATGTACTCCTGTTTTTGTATCCTTCTTTTGGATTCTATACACGGGCTATGTATATATATGTTGACTTTATCCGTCTTTCTCTTTGTACTTGTGTTGAATATCAACTTTGTTAGAGTATAAAATCAATCACGAGTCTTTACCTATTTGCTTAAGCTTTTGGAACAATTGGCTCCTTTACTTCGCATCAGAGCTTTGATGATTAAGAGGCCACGAGTTCGAATCCTAACAATCTCCACTTTTAATATTAATATAACTGAAGCAAAAAGTATAAGATGGACATATGTAATATCCACTATTTAAGTCCAATGGACATTTGCATGAGTGTATATATTAGAGTATAAAACTAATTAGACGCTTTTATTCACCGATTTAAATTTTTGGGACAATTAATTACTCGACGATGTCTATAATAGGAAAGATTCAATTGAAAAGACAGCTGGTGTTTGTGTATGAGGACGTAGCTTTAAATCAGTTATCAAGACTTGTCATCATTCATAGTTTTGAGGACACTTGTCTTCCTTGTGCTTAGGGGAAGCTTTGTTTTTGAATTTTCTTACTAAATATAAATAATCTAAATATATATATACAAATAATCTGATACACTTTGAATTATATACAATTTTTTTTTCTTTTTTTGTATCATTGTATAATTTTTATAGGCTTGCTCTGTACCGTTATTGTTAAACACTCTATATGTGAGTCTTATGAAATCTGACATTGGAATTGAGAGAAAGAAAAGATCTATTTATAAGCCTAGTGAGTTACTCACCTATTGTCAATTGGTTTTAGGATGGAACCCCACTTGGGCTTATATGTGGATTTCGTATGTTCTAACTCTGTGGGTTGGGAAGGCTCGGTGAAAATTTAGCAATTGTTCTTTTGCTCTTGTACTTAGATGCTTTTGTGCTTTTATACCTTTATGTTTCTCAGGTCGGGGGACACAGGTAGCACTTTGAAGGGGTAAGGCTATCCCACCCCTTCCAGACCCTGTATATGCGGGAGCTCTTGAGGCATTGTGTTTGTTTGGTTTGGTTTGGTTACATTTTAATTTTTGTGCATAATTAAAAGTGTAAGAGGTATCTTGTATTTAGTAAAAATATTCAGTATGTGTGTACAATAACTAAGAGGCCACTAGATATTGGTGCCCTCTCGTATATGTATACCAGAAGAGTACAAGTAGTGGTGTAAACGAACTGGACGTTTGATGAACTACTCGTATTCGTAATCGATTAGGGCTCGTTCGTGTTCATTATGAGGGCTCGATAACTTATCAAGTCAAGTTCAAACAGGGGTGTGTACGACTTGTTAATGTTCGTGAACAGTTTGATAAGGGCTCGATAAGAGCTCGTTAAGAAGCTTGACATGAGCTTGTTAAAAAGCTCATTAAGGGCTCGGTAACAGTTGGTATTGGTTCCAAAATGGTTCTATAATGGCTCAATAGTAGCTTAAAAAGCTCGACTCGACTCAATAATGAGCTCGGACTTGGCTCGATAAGTCTAACAAACTGAGCCAAGCCGAATATCGAACACATTAAAATCTTATCACGTTGTTTTATTGAATTTAAAGATATGCATTAAAGGAGTTTTTCTTAAATCTTACTGTTGAGAACTTCATATATAAGTCTGATATTAATTATTATCCTTATTGGATGACTGAAAACGTCCTTAATTTCTTGTGTGTGATTAAACTTGTCTCGAAGTTATTTGGTAACATATTTGGTTTACATCAAGTACTTGGTCCTATTAACGTTTTTGATATATATATAACATGCAGAGTCCTTTAATAAGGCGAGTTGAGCTTAAACTGTAGTGAAAGAAGATAGGGCCAAGGTATGACAGTTTTAGGTGAGTAAAATACGACGATTAAGAATGCTGCTCTTAGTTTGAGCATTAGCTCAGTATTTACAAACAGAGAGAATAAGAATGAGGTGTATCTTGAGATATTTAGTATTACCGTTACTTACCAGGCATTTAGGGTATACTCAGCATGAACAACATGCAAGTAAGACTTGAGATCCTTCTTGAAAACTATGTTATTCGGAGTTCACTAAAGTTCAAAGGACTAGTTTTGTACTCAAACTCAAGTGGGGCAGTAGGGTCAGAAGACTAGAAGCCGAGGAATGAGTGAATTACCTTGAGCGAATATCATCGGTTAGCCTCCGACTTAAGTAAGGGCAATAGAGGCGAGCAGACGAAGAGAAAGGAAGTTAACGAGTAACTTAAGAGAGCGAAGATAGATAGATAACTTGTTAGAAGGGACTTGGACAGCTAACGGTACTATATATTGGGTCAGATATTAGCCCATTTATGCTCGTTTACTATACACCAAAGTATATTTTTTATTCTGTTAAAAAAAGTATATTTTTATAGACGGCTATTTACATTTGACAAAATAATGATATTGTCAGAGTAAATTTATTATTAATAATTTTTAAGATAATTTTATAATTTTTATTATAAATAAATTATATTATTATTTTGATATTAACAATTTTTAATTTGATAATAACAACTCTAAACTTTTGTACGCGTGTAAGTACGAAGAGAATTGAAGTATCGCCACCCTCGAGTGGACCCGAGCTAGCCATCCGTTGTTGACTCTTCAAAGTCTTTGTAATTTTGTCTACCAAGAGTATTTTATTAATAAATTAATTATGTTAAATATATTTAAAAATTAAATATAATATAAGAGTTATTATTATTAAGACAAAAATTATTTATCAGAGTAATAATATAATTTACAAATAATAAGAGCCACAGAATTGCCTAGAAACTAAAATCTTACTCTTATAATAATAATGTTGCTCTAATAATTAATATACCAAAAAGGGTACCAATACTCGGATCTCATTATAATTCTGAAGTTAAGCGTACTTGGGTGAGAGTAATACCAGGATAAATGACTTTCTGGAAAGTCTTCACTCTTAGGTTGGGGGCACTTGAAAATAGCCTCTCTTCTGGGGTAATACCCTGAAGGGGGAAGGCTGCGTACATTCGTTCCCCCCAGACTCTGTTTAGACGGGAGCCCTTGGGGTACTGAGTATGTTGCTTTTTACTTGAAAATGCTAAATTATGTTAGGTTCATGTTTAAACTTAGTGAAAATGCATAAAGTATGTTCAATTTTCATTCAACGATTTTATATTACAATCATTTTGTACAGCAGCGTATTTCCTATCCTCCTCAAATGCTATCTTAGCAGGAGTCTCTTTTAAGATACTGGGCTGTTATATATATATCAGATTTTGATGTTCCTTTTTGATCTATATACTGGCTTTTTTTTGGGATAATTAAGAGAGAGGAAAGAACCTTCGATAAATAACCCGTATGCTGGCTCCAAGGGGCATTACAAGAATTTCACACATCTTAATCCCTATAAATACCTAGCATATATATCTCATACCCCATCAACAAACTCAAAAAAAACACATTACTAGCTAATAGAATCAATGGCGTCGAGGTCGAGCTCGATGGTGCTGGTGGCGGCGATGGTGCTGGGTCTGGCCGCTGCAGTGGCAGCACAAAGCGCCAACAACGTGAGGGCGACGTACCATCTATATAACCCGGAACAACACAACTGGAGTTTATATGCAGTTAGTGCATACTGTTCCACTTGGGATGGGAACCAGCCGCTGGCTTGGAGGCAAAAGTACGGTTGGACTGCCTTTTGCGGTCCTCAAGGGGCTCATGGCCGCCCTTCTTGTGGCAAGTGCTTAAAGGTAAGTCGATAATTATCAAAAGAAAATAACAGTTCTCGAAGTCCGAGATGATATGATAATATGATACGAAAAACATTTGGCTCTCCTTGTTTATACTCCTAGTAACATCCAATATGCTGATAATCGAATAAAATGGGACAGGTGACAAACACAGCAACAGGAGCACAACAAACGGTGAGGATTGTAGATCAATGTGCAAACGGAGGGCTGGATTTGGACATCAGTGTCTTTAAAAAACTCGATACCAACGGTCAAGGAAACGCACAAGGCCACCTTACAGTGAACTACCAATTCGTCAGTTGTTAGACTGTAAAACTATGTTGTGTTACACAACATTGTTTTAGTCTATATCGCAGTATGATCGGTTTATGAAAAATAAAAAATATATATATAAATCAATAAAAGAATAAATACAGGGGGCATAATGACCAAAGTGGGTGTATTCGGTGTTGTTTGATCCTTGTATGGTTGTAAAATTATGATATTATATATATGTAGAAATCTCTCCGGTGGAGGTTTGATTCACGAAGTTAACATATATGAGATCAATATAAAAGTATAACTGAGTTTTATCCTAAAATTAATTGCTCGATGGAGTATATTATATTAGACTTATATGTTGATCTCTTCTATTTTAGAACTCAAATATGAGATTTCTTATTAGACTGATACATGGAATCCATAATATACTGTATTTATGATTTAGGAAAAACTTTATTTCGTTTTGTTCGAACAGTTCTACAATAATGTGGAAGATCATATCATACAGCAACAACAGTAACAACTTAGGCTTTCAAAGAGGCTTCCGCAAAAGCAGAGTCTAGGAGGGTAAGATACGTGCAGCTTAGTCCTACAGAGTGTTATTATATAGCATGAATAATATATTTAATAATTGACCAGAAAAAAAACATTTTTTGGTCCCATAATATTTTTTTCAAAATTCGTATAAATTTTCCCTTAAATAGATTGAATCTCATAGAAAAAATTGCTAGAACCCATATTAGTAGCCTAAATATAGAAAATTCATCGATTATTTTATAGAAATAATGTGTCATATTAACATTTTTTGATTGAAAAAAATCATCGTATTCTAACAAAAATACCTATACTTTACTTGAAATAAATTTAATATCAATACCAACAAAAATCCAACCAAATTAAGTAGATGATACTTGATTGTAAAATTTTAATCCTCAACAATATATATATATATATATATTAAACTGATAAAGTACTTAAGTAACAAAAATATTTGAATTAGAATAATATTTAAAAATATCTCCCAAACTGTTGATCAAAATCAACGTGACCCGACAACTTCTAATTTTATCAAATAATCCCCTGAACTATTGGCCAAAATTAATGTGACCCACCTCCCAACTTCTAATTTCATCAATGACACCCAACTTGAAAAATTAAATTAAAGACATATGAAACAATTAAAAAATTCAAAAAAAACTTTGATTTAGATTTCCTAAAATTTGATAATATACTTTTCAAATATCATAAAATTTTAGGAAGCTTTGTTTTTGAATTTTCTTACTAAATATAAATAATCTAAATATATATATCTAAATAAATAATCTGATACACTTTGAATTATATACAATATTTTTTTTCTTTTTTTGCATCATTGTATATTTTTTATAGGCTTGCTCTGTACCGTTATTTTTAAACACTCTATATGTGAGTCTTATGAAATCTGACATTGGAATTGATAGAAAGAAGAGATCTATTTATAAGTCTAGTGAGTTACTCACCTATTGTCAATTGGTTTTAGGATGGAACCCCACTTGGACTTATATATGGATTTCGTATGTTCTAACTCTGTGGGTTGGGAAGGCTCGATGAAAATTTAACAATTGTTCTTTTGCTCTTGCACTTAGATGCTTTTGTGCTTTTATACCTTTATGTTTCTTAGGTTGAGGGGACACAGGTAGCACTCTGAAGGGGTAAGGCTGCGTACATCTCACCCCTTTCAGACCCTGCATATGCGGGAGCCCTTGAGGCACTGTGTTTGTTTGGTTTGGTAACATTTTAATTTTTGTGCATAATTAAAAGTGTAAGAGGTAACTTGTATTTAGTAAAAAATATTCACTATGTGTGTACAATAACTAAGAGGCCACTAAATATTGCTGCCCTCTCGTATATTTATACCAGTAGAGTACAAGCAGGGGTGTAAACAAACCGGAAGTTTGATGAACTACTCGTGTTCATAATCAATTAGGGGTCGTTCGTGTTCATTATGAGGGCTCGATAACTTATCAAGTCGAGTTCGAACGGGGGTGTGTACGACTTGTTAATGTTTGCGAACAGTTTGATAAGGGCTCGATAAGAGCTCGTTAAAAGGCTTGATATGAGCTTGTTAAAAAGCACATTAAGGGCTTGTTAATAGTTGGTATTGGTTCGAAAATGGCTCCATAATGGCTCAATAGTAGCTTAAAAAGCTCGACTCAACTCAATAATGAGCTCGAACTTAGCTCAATAAGCCTAACCAGCTGAGCCAAGTCGAATATCGAACACACTAAAATCTTATCGCGTTGTTTTATTGAATTTAAAGATATGCATTCAAGGAGTTTTTCTTAAATCTTACTATTGAGAACTCCTTATATAAGTCTGATATTAATTATTATCCTTACTGGATGATTGAAAATGTCCTTAATTTCTTGTGTGTGATTAAACTTGACTCGAAGTTATTTGGTAACATATTTGGTTTACATCAAGTACTTCGTCTTAGTAACGTTTTTGATATATATATATATATATATATATATATCAAAAACTCTACCTCATAATCATTCAAACTTGAATACATCAAGATTTAGAGGAATTCGTTTTAACCCTCCTCTTGTAGAACCAGTTTTCCAAACTGCTTCTTTTTCAAGCTCTTTTTTAAGTCCAAACTCCCCGACTACCTCTCAATTGCGTCCTCCCTCAATAAATGTTTTGACAAAGGATTTTACTATCAACAAAGAATTCTTAAGTAATGACTTTGAATCCAAACAAAATGAAGCTCAAAAACAATGTTTTTTCAAACATTTACAAAAGAAAGTACAATCAAAATAAGAAAAACCTATTACAAAGAACTAAATCAATTAAAATGCAATATTCCCTTTTTTATATGGTTTAAATCGTTTACGTCAAGAAATCAAATTCCAAATCCATTTCTTCAAAACTCAATAAATGTCAATACAAATTTGACAACCAAATGGCTCACAACAGATGGCCAAATAATTCAAACAATCCATCCTCCTCCAAAAGATTTAATAATCAATGTTCAAAATAACGAAGTTCAAGCCACTCCCTTTCACCAGGGAAGAGAAGATAAAGAAAGTGAAATACCCACAATCAGAGATTTAAACAAAATCTATGAACAAAATAATTTTCAAACCTTAAATCTCAAAACAATATCAGATCAATTAAATACAATACATACTCAATTAAATAATCAAAAACCTTTACAACCTCCAACCATCAAACCAATACCTCAACCAACAATTCCAATGCCAAAGTTAAAAGTTAACTCAACTCCACAACAACAACACTTTCCCCTTCCACAACCACATACAAACCCATTTTCTCAAAATATTCAACAACCTCCGTTTCAACTTTTCAACCTAACTCAACAAAATAAAGAACAAATAAAGCTTAAAAGATTCAAAAATTCTGATGATGATATTCTACAAAGAATAATTCAAAAGCTAAAAATAGAAGAAAATCATTCTACCAGCAGTCCAACTATTCAAACCCTTACAAAAACCAATGAAAATATTTCAAGTGAAACCAACTCTTCAATATCCTTAAGTGAAAATGAAATTCAAGAAACAGAACAACAATTCAATACCAATACGACTCAAAACAATGAACCTTCAGTAAATAGAATAAAAAAAAACTGGAGAAATCAACCCACAAAGAACTATTATCCGAGATTAACTCCTCCGGATATTCAATTTGAAGAAAGAAATCAATTCACGTCTATGTCATTTAATGGAAACGATATCCATGAATGGAATATAGATAGCAAATCAGAATATGAAATCAAAAATACTTTACAACAAATGACAGTGGCTTCATCAGCCTATGAAATTATCAATCCTACCAATACAAATCACACATTCGCCCAAATGATTGTTGCTGGATTTTCAGGATAATTACAATCATGGTGGTCAAACACACTGCAAGAACATGATAGACAAATGATACTCAACCACACTCATATTCAACAAAAACGTCTTGATCCAGATGATGTCAACTCTCCTTGGATTGAGGAAGAAGTTGAAGATGCTGTCGAGACTCTAATCTGGACAATAATTGTAGCTTTCCTTGAAAGTGCAATAGAAGAGAAAGAATCAACAAAACTATTCCTAACCAATCTAAGATGCCCGTCTTTACAGGACTTTAGATAGTATAAGGATATGTTTTTAACCTATGTACTCAAAAGAGAAGATAACAATGCATCATTTTGGAAAGAAAGATTTGTCACTGGACTTCCAAAATTATTTGCTGAAAGAATCATGACGAAAATTCAAGACCATTGCGGTACTCAAACAATTCCATGGCAAAATTTAACATATGGCCAATTATTTGCTTTTGTTAAAAAGGAAGCATTACAACTATGTCAGCAACAAAAACTCCATAACAATCTCAAAAGGTTTCAAACAAAAAAGGAATTTGGATCCTTTTGTGCCCAATACAATATTCATACATTCAAACCTCCTTCAAAAAGATTTAAAAAGAAAAAATTTCGAAAGGAACCATTCAAGCAATCAAGAAAACATAAATACAAACGTCAAACATTTCCTCAATATTATACGAACAAAAGAAAATATTCAAAAAAGAAATCAAACAGAGTTCCAGTTTGCTACAAGTGTAAGAAACCTGGACACTATCAAAATGACTGCAAAATGAAAAATAAGTTCAATGAAATAGAAGATGAAGAATTAAGAAACAAATTAATGAATCTTCTTCTATCTGATTCAAGTTCAGAAAACGAAGACTATATCTTCGAAGTACAAGAAAATTCAAACAGTGAAGATTCATCATCTGAATCCTCACAACACCCATGTTCCTGTAAACTCAAAATGTTTTAACAAACACTAACAAAGAAGATTTGTTAGATATTATTGACAAAATTCAAGATCAAAATCTCAGAAAAGAATACCTTCTCAAATTAAAAGAAATCATATTCAGAGAACAAGAAATCAAGACACCAGTACAACCCAGATCTCTAGAACAAATATTTGAAAGGTACCCCACACCAAATATCTTTCGACAAATTTCAACCAGCGATCTACAAAGAGAAGTCAATGAATTAAAATGACAAATTCAACATCTACAAACTAAAGTAATAACAATACAATACGAAGATTTAGAATCAAAATCAAAACAATCTCTTACAGATTCAAAAGGTCTAGAATTAGAAGTCAGAATTGCATATCTGGAATCTAAACTAGATAATTCAAATAATGGATCAAACTCAACTCAATTTGAAAACATTCAAATTCCTGAAGAACCCTCTTCAAATGACAAATTTCTTCAATTAATAGAACGGATAGAATACCAGAAATGGTATATCCGTATAACTCTCTATGTTTCAAAAGATTTCAAGATTGAAACTCAAGCCCTTTTAGATTCAGGCGCAGATCTCAACTGCATTCAAAAAAGGCCTTGTTCCCTCAAAATTCTACAAAAAAACGCTAGAAAGTCTCTATACTGCTAGTGGCAACAAAATGAATATCAAATACAAACTTTCAAATTCCTACTTCTGTAATGAAGGAATATGTTTCAAAACCCCATTCATACTTGTCAAAGATCTTCAACTACAGATTATACTAGGCACTCCCTTCATTAGTCAAATATACCCATTCACGGTTACAAAAGAAGGAGTCCACACAAAAATCAAAAGTATTCCAGTAACTTTTCAATTCATCAATCCAATTCAACAAAGAAACTTACATCTCTTACAATCAACAACAATATTCAAACAAATAAATTCAGTATATAACAAAAAATCCCATATTCAATATCTCAAACAAGAAATAGAGTATCAAAAAATTGAAAAAAAAATTCTTCAACCACACACTCAAAATAGAATCTCTCAATTAAATAACAGAATAGTCAAAGAAGTCTGCTCCGATCTTCCAAATGCCTTCTGGAATAGAAAGCAGCACATTGTTCAACTACCTTATGAAAAGGACTTCAAAGAACAAAATATTCCAACAAAAGCAAGACCTATTCAAATGAATAAAGAGTTATTAGAACATTGTAAAAAGGAAATTCAATCTCTTCTACATAAAAACCTAATAACACCATCAAAATCTCCATGGAGCTGCTCGGCCTTTTATGTCAATAATCAAGCTGAAAAAGAGCGAGGAGTTCCAAGATTAGTGATCAACTATAAACCACTCAATAAAGTTCTTCAATGGATAAGATATCCAACCCCAAACAAAAGGGACTTACTCAATAGATTATACAATGCAAAAATATTTTCAAAATTTGATTTAAAAAGCGGTGTTTGGCAAATTCAAGTTCATGAAAAGGATCGATACAAAACAGCATTTGCTGTCCCATTGGGACACTACGATGGAATGTAATGCCTTTTGGACTCAAAAATGCCCCATATGAGTTCCAAAACATCATGAATGATATTTTTACTCAATACACGGATTTCATCATTGTATACATTGATGATATTCTTGTTTTCTCAAATAATATAGGTCAACATTTCAAACATTTAAACATTCTTCTATATGTCGTTCAAAAAAATGGCCTAGTCTTATCAGCCTCCAAACTAAAGCTATTTCAAACGAAGATCAGATTTCTTGGCCTTGACATTTTTCAAGGAACTATAAAACCAATTGACCGAGCAATCGATTTTGCTAACAAATTTCCAAATGAATTAAAAGAAAAGACTCAATTATAAAGATTTTTAGGATGTCTTAACTACGTCTCAGATTTCCTCCCCAACCTTAGAAGCTTGTGTCAACCTCTTTACCAAAGGCTCACTAAGAATCCTCTTCCTTGGACAGAGGAACATACAACAATAATACAAACTCTCAAGGAAAAGGTCAAAAGTCTTCCATGTTTAGCTCTACCAAATCCAGAAGCATCTCTAATTGTAGAAACTGATGCTTCTAATATTGGCTATGGTGGAATTCTCAAACAAAAACTTGATTTACAACCAGAACAAATAGTTAGATTCCATTCGGGTCTATGGCTAGGACCTCAAAAAAATTATTCAACCATCAAAAAGGAAATCTTATCAATTGTTTTGAATATTTCAAAATTTCAAGATAATTTATATAATAAAACTTTTCTTCTCCGTATTGACTGCAAGCCCGCGAAAGAAGTTTTACACAATGATGTTAAAAATCTTGTTTCAAAACAAATTTTTGCCAGATGGCAAGCAATTCTATTAGTATTTGATTTCAAAAATGAATTCATCAAAGGAGAAAATAATTCTCTCCCAGATTTTCTTTCAAGAGATTTCTTACAAGGACATGACACTACCCCCTGCTCTTCTTCAGGACTATGTCTAAAGACAAAGGAAAACTCAAAGAAGAAGACTTTCAAAAACCCAAAGATTATGCTATGAAAATTCAACCTCACAATATTTTTTAGGTTAACGCAACTTTCAAATCCTACGCTGCTGCAGCTCAAGGGACAATTCAACAACCTTCAAATACAAAAAAGAATATTCAAGAATCTTCCTCTCAATATGCCATGAAAATTCAACCTCACAATATTTTTTAGGTTAACGTAACTTTCAAATCCTACGCTGCTGCAGCTCAAGGGACAATTCAACAACCTTCAAATCCAAAAAAGAATATTCAAGAATCTTCCTCTCAATATTTTTCAAAACCCCAAGTGGAACATATTTATTTAACAAATTCTTATGCGCCACTATCTGTCAATGACATTCAAACTTCTGTTAACGCAACTTTTCCTAAAGAATTTCAATGGATCCCTGATGAACTTAATAGAACACGAAAATTCTATGAGTTCATTTTGGTTGATTCAAAATCTGTTCAAATCAAACATAATAACAATTCCCCAAACAGACCTATCACTTTTTCAACCTGTAAAATCCTAAATGTTTGCAACCGATCTGATTTCAGATTCAATCCTTTTACTTCAAAATAATTTTCTCAACCTTTTCAACCCCTAGGATATACTTACCAAGATTACAAAATGGCTTGTTTTAGATGCTTTCTTATCAAACCATTTGAACATTCTTTGTTTTTCCAATTTTCAAAGAAAACCAGACAATTCCTAACCTGGTTTTTCGAATGGTGGAGGTATTTTGGCCCTGCTAAGACCATTTACCCTGCCAATGTTCAAGCATACTTCAATTCCTATTCAAAAGGTCTGGGTGGTTAGCATCATTTTCTTGATAAAATCACCAACTTTCATTCAAAATTTCAAATTCCATGGATCTTGTGCTGGTCTTACTCACATACTCAATTTTTTGAGCCTCCTTACCCCTTTTCCATCGTTCGTGAGTACAGGATCAAATGGTGGGATAGGTATGAGGTGGAACGTGACTATTCCACTGAAATACTCTCCAAATTCTTCAAAACGAAAAACAAAAATGTTCAAGCTCTTCCTCAGGGATCTTCAACACCTTTAAAGATTCAACCTCAAAAGACTTCAGATTCAAGCTCTTCTTCAAAATCCAAACCAAAGGCAAAAATTTCAAAAAAAAAACTTTTAGCCCAACTGATTCAACAAATTCAAGATGCATCCGATGATGACGAAAGTGATGACGCCAGCTCGTCTCAGACTGATCCTTTCAATCTTCTCCAATAATTCAAGATGACGCATGCAATGACGCAACTCCTTCAATAATTCAATTACAGCTGATTTGATTCCCAGACAAGTCACTGTAGCAAGGTCAATTTTACTATAGCAGTCACTGTGACAAGGACGA
Source organism: Simmondsia chinensis (assembly GCA_018398585.1). Lineage (NCBI taxonomy): Eukaryota > Viridiplantae > Streptophyta > Magnoliopsida > Caryophyllales > Simmondsiaceae > Simmondsia > Simmondsia chinensis. The sequence continues at coordinate 465,839 of JAGTTD010000018.1, forward strand.
CCAGCTGCCCAGTTACTATTGCAATCTTTCAATCTCACTGTTCAAGATCAATAATTGAAGCCCAGCTGTCCCGGACTTCAAAATTTTTCAATTGCATTTCAATTGTGAAGGCTGTAAAAAGGAGCTTCAGACCCCCATTTCAAAACAGGTCCAAATTCAGAGAAAATTAGGAAAGCAAAACAAAATACAAAAATCTTTTCTTTTACTTTCTCTTGTAAGCTTGTGATCTGTATTCAAGTCTCCAAATTTCAATATTCTACTGTAAGTTTCAATTTCAATCTGTAACTTTAATTCCTGTATTTCAATCATATGTTTGTAATCAATCTGTAAATTTTAATAAATTCTCCCTCTTCCTCGTCTTCCTTTCTCATCCTCTTCTGTCTGCTCCTCCCCGCTCCCGGTCCTTCCTGTCTAGTATATATATATATGTATGTATGTTATGTTATGTCTCAAATTACTTGTTTTAATTTTATGGGGTTGTCGTAGGGTCACCGATCGGGCGGGAGGAAATCCGATCGATCGGGTGATTTAAGGAAAGATTTGGGAGTTTTTCAGGAAATTAGAGGCCCCATCGATCGGGTGTTTCCCGATCGATCGGGTCCCTCCTGACCTGCGTCTATATAAAGGACGTAGGGTTTACGTCATAAATCATCCAATTAAAAGTTGTGAGGCGTCGCCATTAAGAGTGAGGTGATATCGTAATTCCTCCAATATATTCGAGTGCTATGAGAGTTCAGGGGGAGTGATTGTAATTCTTCCATATATCTCGTTCTGGGAAGTGTCGTTGCAATTCTTCCGTTCAGTTAATAAAGAATCCCTATCTCCGACCGTGGTTTTCTCCCCTCTCGATTGTAGAGGGGTTTCCACGTAAATATTGTGTGTTCTTGTTTGTTCTTTCTTTCTCCATATTTGTTTGCTTCTCGTTTTGCGTGAGTCATATTATTTGAATCGAATCAAGTTATCAGGGTTTTACGCTTCTGTATCAAGATTTTTCCTAACAAATTGGTATCAGAGCATATCAGATTTGTTAAGTTTTTCCTTTCAAATTGATATCAGAGTCAGGTTCAGAGCCTTTGGTGGAATTTATATCAGAGCCTTGTTTATTTCAATTTGATAATATGACGTCCGCAATTAAGACCGAAGTTGAGAAGTTTGGTGGTCAAGGGAGCTTTAGCTTATGGTAGGTTCGCGTTAAGGGCCTCTTGACTCAGAATGACTCGAAAAAAGCTTTAGATGGGAAAGAGAAGAAATCAGATAATCTTACAGAAGCATAATGGGAGGAGTTAGATGAGAAGGCACTCACAACAATTCAGATGTGTCTTACCGATGACGTTTTGACAGAAGTTCTGGAAGTGAAGACCGCTAAGGAGTTGTGGGAGAAATTGCAGAATATGTTATGTTTCAAGTTCGTCTCCAACAAACTCGTAGTTAAGCGCCAGTTGTTCACGTTTCGTATGTCAGAAGGTACGTCACTTAAGAATTATGTTAGTGAATTTAATTCAATTATTCAAGATTTGAAAGAATTGGATGATGTTCCTAAGGATGAAGATCAGGCAATGTTATTGTCATGTTCTCTCTCTGCTTCATATAAGGGTTTTGTTAAAAGCATGATTTATGGTGGTAGACAAACCATATCTATTGATGAAGTTAAGAGAAACCTACTGAGTAAAGAATGAGTAGATAGGAAATTATTTGATTCTATTTATAACTCAGGTAGTGGTTTATTTGTGAGAGGGAGAACTGAGTATGATCACAGTGGAAACAAGTCTAAGTCTAGGTATCAAGACTTAACTTGTAACTACTGTCATAAGAAAGGGTACATTAAGAAAGACTGTTACAAGCTTAAGAGAAAATTAGAAGCAGATAACAGGTCTGACCAGAGATCCATAGCAGCTAGTGTTGTGAATGGTGAGAATGAAGATTTTTTACTGTCTATATCTGAACCTCAGTCCAATTTGAAAGATAGTTGGATTTTGGATTCGGGTTGCTCCTATCATGTCTGTCCCAATAGGGATTGGTTTTCCACGTACGAGTCAGTTCGAGGTGGAGTCGCTTTGATAGGTAATAATACTTCATGCAAAGTTCTGGGTATAGGAACAATTCGTTTTAGGATGTTCGATGGCACTATCAGGGTTTTGAACGATGTTCGTCATGTTCCTGATTTGAAGAAGAATCTCATCTCTTTAGGTACTCTTGAATCTAAAGGGTACAAGTACACAGCTGAAGGTGGAATTTTAAAGGTCGTTAAGGGTGCATTGAAAGTTATGAAGGGCAGAAGGTTAGGTACGTTGTATGAACTTGTCAGTTCCACAGTTGTTAGATCTGTTGCAGCATCTTCATCATCCTTGTTGTTGATAGAACCAAAAATCACAAATTCAGGATGTTTGAGATTGGATCATTCAGGTGATAGGGGTCTGTCTAAGCACAGTGTGAGGGGCTCTTTGTGTGGTCAGTCTACAGGACTGAAATTATGTGAACAAGGGCTTTATGGGAAGCACAAAGGTTTTCGCTTCAAGCAATTCCTGACGAGTAGGCGGGTCACGTTTGGTGAGTCTTCGTTATTGTCTCCACAGAAGATGTCATCAGTTGGTTGTGATTCAGATCAGGTGAGTAAGCCAGAGGGAGTTCAGTTAAGTAACACAGTTCAGTAGCAGGTGGCTATTTCAGATAGTGTGTCAAGAACCAATTCAGAGAAGAAGAAGATTGGCATTGCTGATAACCTCTCAGATATGTTTCTACCTAGCAGGAAGTTCAAACTTCGCTCGGACTCGGTTAAGTTTCGTGTTTCGTTGTGATAACCCCGTGTGTGGGGGTTTAGTGGAGAAGGTGGAGGAAATTCTTTTATGTATGTAATTTGAGCCAAGGTGGAGATTTGTTAGGTTATGTCTCAAATTACTTGTTTTAATTTTATGGGGTTGTCGTAGGGTCACCGATCGATCGGGAAGGAATCCGATCGCCCCGATCGATCGGGTGATTTAAGAAAAGATTCGGGAGTTTTTTAGGAAATTAGAGGGCCGATCGATCGGCCCGTTCCGATCGATCGGGTCCCTCCTGACCTGCGTCTATATAAAGGACGTAGGGTTTACATCATAAATCATCCAATTAAAAGTTTTGAGGCACCGCCATTAAGAGTGAAGTGATTCCGTAATTCCCCCATGATATTCGAGTGCTACGAAAGTTCAGAGGGAGTGATTGTAATTCTTCCATATATCTCGTTCAGGGAAGTGTCGTTGTAATTCTTCCGTTCATTTAATAAAGAATCTCCATCTCCGCCCGTGGTTTTCTCTGTGAATAAATATAATTGAATAAGTGGAGGAGTACATGGAGTTCACAATATATAGGCAAACACCAAGAGTCAAAAGACTAAGAATACCCCTAGGGTTACATAAGTCAAAGGGCAAAAGGGTAAACTGTAAAACCCTAGGAATATTCTAGAATATAGTCTAATAGGCCCCCTCAATCTGAGCGGGGTGATAGCACGCGAAGATTGGCCTTGTGTTGGAAGAAACGATCCGCCGCAAGACCTTTGGTGAGAATATCAGCTACCTGCTTTGTGGTTGGAGTGTAGTGAACTTGAAGATCACCCTTGAGGACTTTCTCCCGAACATAGTGGAAGTCGACATCCACGTGCTTGCTAAGGTCATTGGACACCTGGTTAGCAGCAAGGTAGGAGGCGGAGACATTGTCACAGTAGACGATGATGGGTCCTGGGTGGCGGATCGCCAGGTCGCGCATGATGTACCGAAGCCAGTCACTTTCAGCAGCAGCCTGAGCCACAGCCCGATACTCAGATTCAGTAGTACTTTTGGAAATGGTTATCTGCTTTTTGGCTCGCCAGGAAATGAGGTTTGGTCCAAGGTAGATGGCATAACCAGTGGTAGAGCGACGAGTGTCAGGGCAACCACCCCAGTCAGCATCAGCGAAATCTGTGATAGTGAGAGTGCGAGCAGGTTGTAGGAGAAGACCATGATCAGGAGTGGATTTGAGATACCGGAGAATACACTTCACAGCCTGCCAGTGGGGATCACGGGGAGCATGCATGAACTGGGAGACCAGGTTGACAGCATAGCATATGTCAGGACGGGTCATAGTGAGGGACTGTAGGGCACCCACTGCGCTCCTATACTCAGTAGGGTCCTCAAGTAGGGCCCTGTCACTCAAAGAGAGATGTGCTCGGGTGGGTAGGGGGGTTTTGACCGGTTTGGCGTCGCAGAGACCAAGTTTGGTGAGAAGGTCCACAGTGTATTTGTGTTGGGAGAGAAAGAGACCACTAGAATTGCGAGTGGCCTGAATACCAAGAAAGAAGTGTAGCGGGCCAAGATCTTTCATCGAAAACTGGGTCGAGAGGGACTGGATGAGAGACGTGAGGTGCGAGGGGTCAGACCCAGTGAGGATAATGTCATCAACATAGAGGAGGAGACAGGTCAGATGAGAACGTGTTTTATGGATGAATAGTGAAGGATCAGCCCGACAACAGGTGAAGCCAAGGTGAAGGAGGAACGTACTGAACCGTTGGAACAATGCCCGAGGAGCCTGCTTCAACCCATACAACGCTTTCCGAAGGCGACACACGTGATTAGGAAACTTTGGATGTATGAAGCCTTGTGGTTGTTTCATATAAACTTCTTCCTTAAGGTGACCATGTAGGAATGCATTTTTAACGTCCAACTGCTGTATAGACCAGTTGTATGTTACAGCAAGTGTAAGTATAAAGCGTATGGTGGTTGGTTTAACAACAGGGCTAAAAGTCTCCTTATAATTAAGGCCTTCACGTTGATGAAAGCCTTGAGCAACAAGGCGGGCTTTGAACCGTTCAACCGAGCCATCTGCTTTATATTTCACTTTATATTTCTAAGTGCTACCTACAAGGTTTTTCGAGTGGTCATGTGGGACAAGATCCCAAGTGTTGTTAAGAAGTAAGGCATTAAATTCATCCGCCATGGCTTGCTGCCATTGGGGATTTTTAGCGGCCTGCGAGTAACATGTGGGCTCTTGAATTACCGTAATAGATGATAGTGAAAGTGGGTACCGATTTTTACGGATCCCATCCTTAAGCCTAGTACGCATGGGATGCACATTATGAGTAGGGGAAGGCGGTGGGTTAGGCACGGGACTAGGGTCGGACTCGAAGTTTGGAATAGATGACGAAGGTGTATCATCACCGGTCACAAGGACCGAAGACCCGAGAGGGGGGGGGGTTGGCGTCCGATGGTGCGGGCGGGGACTGCGCAGGCAGTCGGGCCAGTGTACTGACACTAGCGGGGACGGGAGGCACCGCAGGCACCAGCGGGGTTAGCCCACGGTCAGGAGGTGCTGTGGCGAGTTTGGCCGGAGCCGGAGTCGCGGATGCAACACCTGGGAAAGGGAAAGTGCAAATTACCAACGGTACATTATGGTAAACATCAGTTTTGGGCACATCGGGGCTAACTAGTTCAGTATAAGGGAATCTGGATTCATCAAAGACTACATGCCTACTAACATATATTCATTTGTTTAAGACATCAAAACATCGGTAACTTTTATATCGAGCCGCATACCCAAGAAAAATGCATGGAGTGGAACGAGGGGCTAATTTATGAGGGGCACGAGATGTGATGTTGGGGTAACAAACACACCCAAAGACTCTAAAACGATTATAATCCGGGTTGGTATGAAAGAGTTTTTGAAAGGGAGAGAAGTTAGAAAGATTTGGTGTAGGGAGACGATTTATGGTAAAACATGCCGTGCAAAAAGCGTCGTCCCAAAATTCATAGGGAAGTTTTGAGTGAATTAAGAGAGTCAGTGCCATTTCAGATAGATGTCGATGCTTGCGTTCCGCCACCCCATTTTGTTCGGGGGTATCAGGACATGATAGTCGAAAGTGAATTCCAGCATCCCGGCATAGCGCATTCATGCGCCGATGATCGAATTCACCCCCACCATCACTTTGGAAAACTTTAATTTTCAAATTAAATTGGTTTTCAACTAAATTTTTGAAACCGGTGAATATGTCATAAACTTCAAATTTGCGTCGCATCGGATAGAGCCATGTAAAGCGGGAAAAATCATCAACAAATAGAAAATAGTATTTAAATGCAGAATTAGAGGAGACGGGCGATTGCCAAACATCAGAATGTATAAGCTGCAAAGGCATGGTAGTGTTATGTAGCACACGTTCAAAAGGCAGTTTTCTAGATTTACCCAGACAATATGAAGAACATTTATCTAAAAACGTAACAGAAGGACAAAAATGTTGTTTACACAAAGTATCGAGAACAGAGTTGCCTAGATGCCCTAGTCGCTGATGCCATAATGCGCCATGAGTGACCCGTGCAAGGAGCCCAATGTCATGTGGTGAGAAGTTATAAAGTGGTCCATTACTGGGTACTTGTAGAAGCGGTGTCCCCGTAGCTCGGTCCTTAACACAAAAAGAGTTTGAGTCAAATTCAACTCGACATTTATTTTCATGACATAATTGTTTAATCGACATAAGGTTGTGAGTTAGATTAGGGACAAGCATAACATTGTTTAAATGAAGGGGTGTTTTAGGTATTGTAGTAGAGCCCACATGTGTTATAGGCAATAAGGCCCCATTTCCAACAAGAACACCTTTATGACCAGAATAAGGAAGTAGGTTATAGAGGATACCTGGGTTCGGCGTCATATGGTTGGAAGCACCCGAGTCAGGATACCAGTTGTAGTCATGTGGTTCCCCCATTGTCATTGCAGCGAAGGATTGGCTAGGGTCCGGGAATGAGGAGTTGTCGAAGCGATGAGAACATGTAATAGCAGTATGACCAGTTTGTGAACAGATCTGACAAAATTGGGGAGCAGGGCCGAGCACACCAACATTAGAGTGGAAGGGGGGACCGACCGGAGGTCGAACAGAGTAAGGAACACTAGAGGATGGCACCCCAAGGTGGGACCCGTACGGTGGGCCGGTATGGGGTGGCTTGCCACCGCGGCCCCCACGACCCCCTTTCCCCTTCCGACCACGACCACGGCCGCGGCCACCGTTCGTGCGGTGCGGTTGGGGGGGTTGCCCGGAAGCAACCATGGCATGGGCAGGGTCCGGGTTGGTACGGCCATTGTTACGGTTGAGGGCACCTTCCTCATTAAGTAAAGCGGATTTTAACGCATCATAAGAATACAATTTTGAAGTTTGTCAGGTAAAAGTTGCAAAAGCTGCGTATTCAGGGGGTAACCCATGAATAGCAAAGTGTTGAAATTCTCTAGCAGACACAAGCGAGTCAATGGCAACTAAATCATCTGCAATTGATTTAAGTTCAGAAAGGTAGGCATCCATGGTTTTGCCATCTTTACGTAGGGTTATGAGTTGAGTCCGGAGTTCATACTCCTTAGCCATAGAGTGATCCCTAAAACGCTTAGCCAAGGCATCCCACATGTCATTGGAAGTTGGATAGCAGACACTATCATTGATAAGGGAGCGGGAGAGAGTGGCAGCTATACAAGATCGGAGACTCTGATCTGTGCGTAGCCATGTAATGTAATCCGGATTAGAATAAGTCGATCCGGTGGGGAGAGTTATTTGAGCAGGGGGACAGGGGTAAGATCCATCAATAAACCCTAATAATTGGTGTGCAAGTAGTAACATGTTAAATTGTTCTTTCCATGGGGGATAATCAGAAGTTGATTCGAGTTTAATTGTTACAATGCTAGTGATATTGGATAAAGGAAGAACAATTGGGGAAGCGGGATGGTTATAGATATTAGGGTTGAAGTAATTTGTATTTAGGTAATTGGGGTTTGGGGAAGAGAGAGGGGCGGCTGATGGCGCCACACCGCCATCCCCACCGACATGGGGGAGGGTTGGGAAGATTGCCGAAGCAGGTGCGCCACCGTCGGTTGGCCGGAATCCACCGGACAGTGTGGGTCCGGCGAAGCCAGCACCGAGCGAGGGGGCAGGGAAAGCAGAAAATTGGTTCGACAGTGACGGGATGCCCAGATTAAGGGTCGGGTTCGACAATGACCTCCCAAGTGGCGGTAGAGTACCGGAGATGGCGACACCGGCATCCACCGACCGAGAGAAGGAAACACCGGTGGTGGTGGTTCCGACAGTAGAGGTGTCGGTCACCACCCCTGGTGGGCTAAGCGCTGCGGTGGTGGGCAGAGCACCGGCATGGGGAGGGCCGGGCACTGCCACCGAGCGGGCGCCGCTGGGTGGGGAGGAGGGGAGGGAGTTTAGGGCATTTGCGTAGGATCGATTTGGATTAGAAGCCATTGCTCAAATAAATTATGAAAAAGTACGAAAGAAAGAAAAGAAAACAGTAAAAGATGTAACGTACTAGAGAATTCAACACTTCAATTGCATAGAGAAAAAAAAAAAAAAATCCGACAAACAACGAAATGAAAAGAACAGCGGAAGGAAAAAAAGAAAATCAGAGTAATTGCTCTGATACCATGTGAATAAATATAATTGAATGAGTGGAGGAGTACATGGAGTTCACAATATATAGGCAAACACCAAGAGTCAAAAGACTAAGAATACCCCTAGGGTTACATAAGTCAAAGGGCAAAAGGGTAAACTGTAAAACCCTAGGAATATTCTAGAATATAGTCTAATATTCTCCCCTCTCCATTGTAGAGGGGTTTCCACGTAAATATTATGTGTTCTTGTTTGTTCTTTCTTTCTCCATATTTGTTTACTTCTCATTTTGCGTAAGTCATATTATTTGAATCGAATCAAGTTATCAGGGTTTCACGCTTCCGCATCAAAATTTTTCCTAACAAATTGGTATTAGACATATCAGATTTGTTAAGTTTTTCCTTTCAATATATATAACATGCAGGGTTCTTAATAAGGGGAGTTGAGCTTAAACTGTAATGAAAAAAGATACGACCAAGGTTTGACAGTTTTAGGTGAGTAAATTACGACGATTAAGAATGTTGCTCTCAGTTTGAGCATTAGCTCAGTTTTTATAGACAGAGGGAATAAGAATGTGGTATCTCTTGAGATACTTAGCATTATCCTTTGCTCGGCAGGTATATAAGGTATACTCAGCATGAACAACATGCAAGATAGGTATATAAGGTATACTTGGCATGAACAACATGCAAGTAAGACTTGAGATCCTTCTTAAAGACTAGGTTATTCGGAGTTCACTGAAGTTCAAAGGAGTAGTTTTGTACTCAAACTCAAGTGGGGCAGTAGGGTCAGAAGACTAGAAGCCGAGGAATGAGTGAATTACCTTGAGCAAATATCGTCAGTTAGCCTCCGACTTAAGTAAGGGCAATAGAGGCGAGCAGACGAAGAGAAAGGAAGTTAATGAGTAACTTAAGAGAGCGAAGATAGATAGATAACTTGTCAGAAGGGACTTGGACAGCTAACGGTACTGTATATTGGGTCATATATTAGCCCATTTCTACTCGTTTACTATATACCAAAATATATTTTTTATCATGTTAAAAAAAGTCTATTTTTATTGACGGCTATTTACATTTGATAGAATAATGATATTATTAGGGCAAAATTATTTTAAATAATTTTTAAGATAATTTTATAATTTTTATTATTTGTAAATTATATTGTTATTCTAATATTAATGATTTTTAACTTGATAATAACAATTCTAAACTTTTGTACACGTGTAAGTAGGGGTGCACACGGTCCGGTTTGGCGGTTTATGGTTGCCAAACCGGACCAAACCGTAAAAATACGGTTTGATAATTTTCTAAGCCAAAACCAAACCGTTTTATCTCATAAACCAAACCGTAATTGCGGTCCGGTCCAGTCCGGTTTATGGTTTTAACCATTATAATAAAAAAATATTATTAACACTAATATAAACATAATTTGATCAATATTATAATCATCATTCACTACAAAAACATAAAAAAAAAAAAGCAAACTTTACTTCTTTTCCTAAGAAATAGTATAATATATGTTTATACTATATACTACAAAAACAAAAATTACGAACAATACATAAAATTAGTTTATTAAATTCAGTGGTAACATTTTTTGGAAAATTCAGTAGTAACATTGGGTCTGTTAAAATTTTTGTTAAGTTGTTAATGAAATATTTAGTGGTTTAGTCACAGATTGAGTTAAATTGAATCAATGAGTGGATATTACTTGTATCTAATATGATTCTATCGTTCAAAATTACATCATTACCTTAAGTTAAATTTGACCAAATGACTAAATTGATATAATATAAATTATAAAGGGATTAAATTTACATAACTAAAAGTATAAGGCTTAAATTAACAAGATCGGAAAAGTACAAAAACTTTTGGTGTAAATAACCTTAATTATTTTTATCAGGTTATCAAGTAAATTTTGCCTCTAACATAACTTGTTATGATTTGGATGATATAAATAATTATTAAATTCTTTAGTTTATGGCTTAAGTTTGGTTTTAAACCAAACCTAAACCGTAAATCCTAATAACCAAAGTTTTTTAAACCAAATCATAATTTTTCAAACCATAAACTAAATTAACCAAACTAAACAGTAATTTATAATTTGGTTCAATTTAAATTATAATTTAAATCGTATTTTGTACACCCCTGCGTGTAAGTACGAAGAGAATTAAAGTATCGCCACCCTCGAGTGGACCTGAGCTAGCCATCCGTTGTTGACTCTTCAAAGTCTTTGTAATTTTGTCTACCAAGAGTATTTTATTAATAAATTAATTATGTTAAATATATTTAAAAATTAAATATAATATAAGAGTTATTATTATTAAGACAAAAATTATTTGTCAGAGTAATAATATAATTTACAAATAATAAGAGCCACAGAATTGCCTAGAAACTAAAATCTTACTCTTATAATAATAATGTTGCTCTAATGATTAATATACCAAAAAGGGTACCAACACTCGGATCTCATTATAATTCTGAAGTTAAGCGTGCTTGGGTGAGAGTAATACCAAGATGAATGACTTTCTGGAAAGTCTTCACTCTTAGGTTGGGGGCACTTGAAAACAGCCTCTCTTCTGGGGTAATACCCTGAAGGGGGAAGGCTGCGTACATTCGTCCCCCCCAGACTCTGTTTAGGCGGGAGCCCTTGGGGTACTGAGTATGTTGCTTTTTACTTGAAAATGCTAAATTATGTTAGGTTCATGTTTAAACTTAGTGAAAATGCATAAAGTATGTTCAATTTTCATTCAACGATTTTATATTACAATCATTTTGTATAGCAGCGTATTTCCTATCCTCCTTAAATGCTATCTTAGCAGGAGTCTCTTTTAAGATACTGGGCTGTTATATATATATCAGATTTTGATGTTCCTTTTTTATCTATATACTGGCTTTTTTTTGGGATAATTAAGAGAGAGGAAAGAACCTTCGATAAATAACCCGTATGCTGGCTCCAAGGGGCATTACAAGAATTTCACACATCTTAATCCCTATAAATACCTAGCATATATATCTCATACCCCATCAACAAACTCAAAAAAAACACATTACTAGCTAGTAGAATCAATGGCGTCGAGGTCGAGCTCGATGGTGCTGGTGGCGGCGGTGGTGCTGGGTCTGGCCGCTGCAGTGGCAGCACAAAGCGCCAACAACGTGAGGGCGACGTACCATCTATATAACCCGGAACAACACAACTGGAGTTTATATGCAGTTAGTGCATACTGCTCCACTTGGGATGGGAACCAGCCGCTGGCTTGGAGGCAAAAGTACGGTTGGACTGCCTTTTGCGGTCCTCAAGGGGCTCATGGCCGCCCTTCTTGTGGCAAGTGCTTAAAGGTAAGTCGATAATTATCAAAAGAAAAAAACAGTTCTCGAAGTCCGAGATGATATGATAATATGATATAAAAAACATTTGGCTCTCCTTGTTTATACTCCTAGTAACATCCAATATGCTGATAATCGAATAAAATGGGACAGGTGACAAACACAGCAACAGGAGCACAACAAACGGTGAGGATCGTAGATCAATGTGCAAACGGAGGGCTGGATTTGGACATCAGTGTCTTTAAAAAACTCGATACCAACGGTCAAGGAAACGCACAAGGCCACCTTACAGTTAACTACCAATTCGTTAGTTGTTAGACTGTAAAACTATGTTGTGTTACACAACATCGTTTTTAGTCTACGTGGCAGTATGATCGGTTTATGAAAAATAAAAAAAAATATATATATAATCAATAAAAGAATAAATACGGGGGGCACAATGACCAAAGTGGGTGTATTCAGTGTTGTTTGATCCTTGTATGGTTGTAAAATTATGATATTATATGTAGAAGTCTCTCCGGTCGAGGTTTGATTCATGAAGTTAACATATATGAGATCCATATACAAGAATAACTGGGTTCTATCCTAAAACTAATTGATCAATGGAGTATATTATATTAGACTTATATGTTGATCTCTTCTATTTTAGAACTCAAATATGAGATTTCTTATTAGACTGATACATGGAATCTATAATATACTGTATTTATGATTTAGGAAAAACTTTATTTCGTTTTGTTCGAACAGTCCTACAATAATGTGGAAGATCATATCATACAGCAACAACAGTAACAACTTAGTCTTTCAAAGAGGCTTCCGCAAAAGTAGAGTCTAGGAGGGTAAGTTACGTGCAGCTTAGTCCTACATAGTGTTATTATATAGCATGAACAATATATTTAATAATTGACCAAAAAAAAAAAAAAAACATTTTTTGGTCCCATAATATTTTTTCAAAATTCGTATAAATTTTCCCTTCAATAGATTGAATCTCATAGAAAAAATCACTAGCACCCGTATTTGGAGCCTAAATATAGAAAACTGATAAGTTATTTTATAGAAATAATGTGTCATATTAATATTTTTTGATTGAAAAAAATTATCGTATTCTAACAAAAATACCTATACTTTACTTGAAACAAATTTAATATCAATACCAACAAAAATCCAACCAAATTAAGTAGATGATACTTGATTGTAAAATTTTAATCCTCAACAATATATATATATATATATATATATATTAAACTGATAAAGTACTTAAGTAACAAAAATATTTGAATTAGAATAATATTCAAAAATATCTTCCGAACTATTGATCAAAATTAATGTGACCTGACAACTTCTAATTTTATCAAATAACCTCTTGAACTACTGGCCAAAATCAATGTGACTCACCCCCAACTTCTAATTTTATCAAAGACACCCAACTTGAAAAATTAAATCAAAGACATATGAAACAATTAAAAACTTTCATTTAGATTTCCTAAAATTTGATAATATACTTTTCAAGTGTCATAAAATTTTAAAATATTTTAAAGATAATCTAAATTTTAATAACTTTTTTTTCCACGTACTATCCCTATAAATCCATTATTATTTCATTAAATTGAACCTGTATTTAAATATATTTTAAATATAAAGAATAATTAAATTATGTTTAAGATATTTTATTTTATTTTATTTGTCATATCAGCATAATTTAGTAGAATACTAATAAAGGTATGAAGAAATATTTATAAAAAAAAGTTAAAAAATTTAGAGTAACTCAAAAATATTTTAAAATCCTTGGACTTCCATAAAATATATTGACAAAAGTCAAAGTGTCTAAACTAATCTTTTTAAATATTTTTAACAATTTTGAATACTTTTGGTAAAATTTAAAGTTAGGAATCAAATTGGTTTTCGTTAACAGTTTAGGGGTGTCCTTGATATAATTTAGAAGTTGAGTGGGTTACATTGACTTTGACCAATAGTTCGGGGGTGCATTTGATGAAATTAGAACAGGGTCACTTGAATTTTGACCAATAGTTCAGAAGGTCTTCTCAACGAAATTAAAAGTTTAGGAGTCACTTTCATTTTGATCAAAAGTTCAGGGTTATAATGAACTAACTAATAAGTTGCCATTATAATACAACAGAACAACAATCCAGTGCCTCAAAGAGATTCCTGCCAAGTCAGGGTCTGGGAGGGTAAGATGCACATAGTATTAGCCCTATAGAGTGCTATCTCGTAAAGAGACTGTTTTTGAAGAGCCCCCCAAAAGAACCATACTCCTCCAATAAAAATAGAAGCGTCTAATACAAACAAGCAAACAGATGCTACTCAAGTTAAATGAAGCAACAACAAATATAGAAATGCAAGCCTAGGAACACTCTCGATTGCCATCAGTATGCTCCTCTCTCCTAACAGTTAGGTCGGCCATACTTATTTTTAACCGCCACTTTGCTCTATCTAAGGTCATTTCTTCCGTTAGGTTTAGGCGGGTAACATCATGTCTAATCGTCTCCAAGCAGCTTTTTTTTTGGCCTGCCTCTATCTCTCTTCCAATGTATAGTATGTAGTTGTTCATATTTCCTAACAAGGGTGGTAGTCGGTCTTCTTCTAACATGCCTGAACTATTGCAGGTCGCTCTTGCAATTTATCTTGAATGGTAGCAAATCCTAATTTGTATTGAATAACGTCATTTCTGATTATGTCCTTCTTAATGTGTCAACACATCCATCGCAGCATCCTCATTTTCACCACGTTTAACTGTTGGGTGTTGCGCCATTTGATTGGCTAACACTCAACACCATATAACAAAGTCAGTCTCACTATCGTCTTATGATAAATTGTCGTTGTATTTTATAAATTTACTTATGATAGTTAAGAGATGATGCACCAAAGATGCTTCCACGAGAGTACACAAATATCCAAATCGGTGGGTGAGACACTATAATCAAAGTCAGACAATAAGAGGATGTGATCTCGAAATACCTTCTTTTGCTAATAATCTGCTATGAATTTAGTGTCTCGACATAGAAAATTAATTATTTTTACGTAATATATAAGACACACACACCTATACATATATGTGTGATTATGGGTGTAAAAGTGTTGAGCCGAGCACCCCTTTATTAAAACTCAAACTCTAGTTCGTGTTCGAGTGGAGGTCTTATTAAGCTTTCGAGCCTTTTTTCAAGCTCTGTTCGATAACACTGTATTATGTTCGTTACGCGGCTCTACTCGACTCGTTAGACTAATGGAGCCAATTTGAGATCGTTCTTGAGTGAAATCGAGCTTATAAAGAAACCGAGCCCGTTATCGAGTCGGGCTCCTTATTGAGCTAAACTATTCTAGTTACCATTGAGCCATTATCAAACTATTTCCAAGTTAATATTAATTGTTAATGAGCCCTTATCATTATTCACGAATGCTAATGAGTTGAGCACCTTCTCATTCAAACTCGGCTTAATAAATTATCAAGTCTTAAAAATGAATAAAAACGAGCCATAAGCAACATCGAGCATAAGTAGTTCATCAAATGTTGAGTCGACTTACATATATCATATATGTGACAAAATATATTTTTTGACCAAAGAAGGAAGACAATATATATTCGATATTTTTTTATTTTTATGATGGTAAAGCCATGGGGAGGGAGGGGATAAACCTCTTAAATCCTCAATAAAGAGGAGACCACATTTGAGTTTTATGGGATTCGATCCCGAGTCACCTCATTCACAACCGGCGATCACGACCACTCGGCTATGTCCCCAAGGGACATATATATTTGATATATTCTCTCTCTCTCTCTTTCTCACATCCCTCACCTGGCTTGTTTTCATGCGTTTGTTTCGAAACTTGAAGACACCCATCCGCTCTCTTCTTCTTCTTCTTCTTCGCTCTCTTTATTCTCTCTCTAAACTCCAATTGCCCTTTCAATTTCAACAGATCTCTTCAAATTTGTTTTAATAAACAACTGGGATTGAAGCTCCTTTAATGGCGGGTCACTTTGTGAGGGTGAGGAGAGAGAAGATAACAGCATGCATGACATGCCCTCTTTGCAACAATCTTCTTAACAACCCAACCACCATCTCTCTCTGCCTTCATACTTGTACCTTCTTTCTCTATCTCTCTCCTTTTTATTAATTTGGCATTGCCCCTTTTGGATTTAATGTGTTGTTGGTTCTGATTTTGATCTGGGTTTTGTTATTTTGCATTTTACGAACTGGGTTGGTTTCTGTTTTGTGCGTTTTTTTTGGGAATTTTTGTTATGATTGTATCGCATTTTGGTGATTTTGGGGGTAAATACGAGAAATGGATTGATGAAAAATGTGTAATCTGATCTGGGTTGCATGTGATTTTATACTATCGGGGTAGTTTATTTTGATCAGGATTCTTCTTATTTTATGTGATTGTATCGAAATCTTGCTTATGGGTTATCACATTTTGGATGATTTCGGGTTTAGTTGTTAGAATATAAAATCATTTATGAACCTTCGCCTATCTGCTTAAGCTTTTGGAACAGTCGGATTAATTCCTAGCATGGTATCAGAGCCTTATTGACTGAGAGGGCATGATTTGAAACCCAACAGCCCCGACTCTAAATATTAATATCTTTCAACCATACAATAATGGGTAGGTCTGTGGAGAGGGCATATTAGACTATAAATTCATACTGGATTTTCATCCATCAGCTTAAACTTTAAGACAATGCATTTAATTCCTGGCCATAGTATGACAAATAGATTCATAACAATGTATAATCTGATTAGGGCCATTCTTGAGTTTTTTGGGTTCAAAGCAATTCTTGATGGACAGGTCCCGTTTTGACAATGGAGGTGTCCATGTCAGATCAAGCACATCTTGAATAATCCAATTTATATTATAATATTAGCTATTGTGTAGGTTCTTTATGTCACATAGGTACAACTATGCTTGTAATGGATTATAGAACAACAAACAACAACAATGACATCCTAGTGCCTTAAGAGGCTCCTGCCATGGTAGGGTCATCCTTCCCCCTTCGGGGTGCTACCTGGGACAGAGGCTGTTTTCGAGGCCCTCGACCTTAATGGAAAAGCAAAGAAGGAACAATATACGGTAGAAGCAAATAAAACAATACCAAGCATGCAACAAACAATAAAACAACAATAATGGACATGCAGGCCTAGAGGTACTGAAGACTAGCTCCGATCCGCTATGTTGACTACACTTATTCTTATAATGAATTGTACATTGGTCATTTTTTCTCCTATTATAAATGGTGATATACGGTAGAAGCAAACTACAACCTTAGCAAACTAGGGGCCCTAAGCTACTGCTTGCGTTGCTTGAGATTTTAATTGGCCTTGTATCTAATCTTAGTTGCATTATGCTTCATGATTTTTGTTAGAATGTAAAACTATTTCTGCCCCTTTTCCTAACAGTTTAAGCTATTTATGGGTAGTAGGTTTCTCAACAATGTAGCTTGATTTCACATTGGGCAAGGTATTTTACCTTTCTTGAAATTTATAAATGCTTCAAGATACCAATTGCTATGTAGATTCTTCAACCCTGTCTTGTTTAGTGTTTATTGGCTCTTCTTGTACAGTTAAACTCTGCATTTTTATTGCAAGCCTGCGTTATCTATAGTCTTGTACACTATATAGCAGAAGTACTTCGGTTATGCTCGTCATTAAATAAGTCTCCCTCTATGCTAGATAGTGGGTGTTTGATCTGCAGTCATATTCGTTTATTTCATCCCTTTAATCTCCATATGATTAGCTAGTTAATGTTAGAGTTGTTGGAGTAGCTGGTTGTTTGATATTGTATTAGATCTTCTTTCATCGAGAGGTTTGAAGGTCGAACCCCAACAACCCATGAAAAGCCAGTGCATTATTGAACGCTTCAAGCCCACGGGCATTTTGTTGGTACAGATGGTATTAATAGTTGTCAAACATGGGTTATTCATCGTATTGTTGTTTCAAATCCTTTTCATCTTGATAGCATAAGACCTCTACTTCATATGCCCGTGAGTGCGCTTTTTTCTGGATTGGTAAGTACGTCGGGTTAGAGGATTCCAACCTCGGACTTCTTATCCTACAACCTCAACTTAGTAATTTTACCCATTCAATTAGGAAGTGGGATGAATTCCGACATTAACTACAAGAAGAGCATCTAATATTACCATATATGTGAAAATGAAAGACAAGTAACTTCTTTTTTTGTGGTCCTGACATATCAAACTTGTATTTCTGCTATAAACGATTTAACATTTTCCTTTGCAAAAAATAAGAGAGGTTGAAAAAAAAATTTCAGCTCTCCAGTTACTCGTTTGATGCATTGAAATCTGAATCGATGACCAGTTTGCAGGAAGTGCATTTATGAGAAGCTTTCTGATGACGATGTTGACAGTTGTCCCGTATGTGACATTAACCTCGGCTGCGCTCCTGTGGATAAACTCAGGTCCGTCTTTCTAATTGTTTATCCTCTTCCTAAGCGATTGTTTGGCCAAGTTGTAGAAAATTGCTTTTTTTTCATAAGTACTTTTTATAGATATAGGAGTTTGGCCAAACATTTGTTAAATTTGAATGAATGACCTTATAATTACTAACTTTTATACTTCTTTATTATGTTTATAGTTCTGACATGTCAACATGTTTATGAGAATGTTGTAATATATGAAGTGCGACACATATTCATTTCGTAGGCCACTATACGGAATTTCCCTTGTTCAATACTTTTCCGTTAAAGTGGGGTAAGATTGTGTACATCTCCTTCTTCTCAGATCCCACTTTGATGGGAATATTTTGCACCAGAGCTCCTTTGTTCAGACGGAAAAAACTTTGTTTTTGTCCCAATTCTATTGATTCTTTGCATAAATTCATAGCAACACCCACAAATATAGAAAATGTCATCCTCCAACGAATGGGAAAAACATTTTCCTTCATAGAGGGGAAAACGTTTTCTTCCATAATATTGCGTCATATGCTTTACTTCAACTTCATTTTGGCCAAATGTAGACCTTATACAAATCTATAGAATGAAACCATTTTCTCTAGCTAGAATACAAAAAATTCATAACTGAAAATATTTTGTGTAGAGCGGACCACAATTTGCAAGATATCAGAGCGAAAATTTTTCCTTTCAAAAGAAGAAAGGTCGAGGCCCCTGAAGTAGTACCGTCTTCCATCTCTCCTCCAACTAAGAGGAAGGAGAGGTCATTATCGTCGATAGTTGTCAGCGCACCCCTAGTATCAATGCAGACTGGACTGTCCGGAAGAAGAAAGCGAGCCACTATAAGAAAGGGCGGGTCCACTGCGAAGGGATCGAGCCCCGCCATTGAAGAGTCTCGTAAGGAAGACGACGATTCAGCTGACGAGCGTCGAGATCGGTCGATCTCGCCCGAGGCGTTACCTGAAATTGTACAAAATAGAAAACAGGTAAAGTGGGAGAGAGACTGATATTTTTTTCCCCTTGGCAAGTGAACAAAATCTGAGGATATGATGAAATACAGCCGTATGTCTTCACATTGTTGTATCTTCACTAGGGTAGAAATGAGCTGAATCAAGCCCAACATCTCCTAGTTCGAGCTTGAGCTCGCGCGCTCGAGTTCTAGCCAAGCTTTTATTGAGTCTGTTTCTAAATGCTCGGTTTCTCTTATGCTTCTTGCAGAGTTCTTCAGCTAAAATTTACAGCAATCGCGATCCAGATGGAGACTCAGGAAACAATGACGAAACCCAGGAAGGAAAAGTAGATTTGTGGAAGCCCTTAAATTGTCTTGTTGAAGCCGCAAACCGAACCAAGTCATCAAGGTTTAGTTCTCAAGGGGCGCCTCACGTTAAGACCGAGCCATCTAGTGCTCAAGAGGCTAATATACCTTCTTCAAAGGTCAAACCCGAGGAGAATGGAGGAGTGTCAGAGTTCCGAGATGATAAAAATGGCGGGCCCTCTGTACCTGGCCATGCTAAACGTAAGAGGATCCGATCAGGCAATCGGAACAAGGGCGTTGAACATGGGATGCGATTACAAGGGAAAGATGGTCCAATTTGGTTCTCCTTGGTCGCTTCTGAAGGCCGGTAAGTAACTGCATTGATTATGTTAGGATGATCTTGAGTTTTAGTTTAAGATTCCGTTTGATTCAGTGGGAAAATTTTTCAATGAAAATTTTTTTTTTTTCCTCAAAACCTTTTGTCTTTTTAGATAAAAAAATAGTTTCATTTTATAAATTTGTATGAAGTTCATACTTAGCCAAATTAAGGTTAAAATGAAGTATATGACTTTTATATTATGACGAAACACATTTTCCCTGTCGAGGGGGAAATCATTTGCCCTTTTTGTCAAGGAAAGTCGATGGTCCCTCAATGGAGGAAAATATTTTTAATATTGTGATTGTTGTGGAGTTGTGCAAAAAAATAATAAAATTTGGATGAACATTGTTTTCCGTTTAAAGAAATTGAACCTAAGGGGAGAGTTTATGGTTAAGGAAATTAATGGGTCCGATGGTAGTGATTAATCTCCTTTTAATCCTATTTGGTTTAACCTTAAACTTTGCATCCTGAAAATTTTGGGTTGCTGGGCATATACCTAAGAACTGTATTCAATTTAAATGGGAAAGAACAGATATGAAACAAAGTGAGAGAAAAAAATTACTGACAGACTTATGTGAAAAACCCTGAAATTGAGGGAAAAACCATGGCCCATGAGAAGGCAATCTATTATATGATTTGAAGGATGATGCAACCGGAGCCGCACATGAGACTCTATATAGGTGCCCAAAAAAACTCTAATTCCCCTATCGAGCCTACTGAGCCAAGGCTAGAAAGACAAGAAGTCCCTACAGCAAACCTTCGTTTCTGAATCAAAACATAAATTCGAGATACAACACAACAAATTTTATATCTACGAGACCCAAATGTTTTTAACGGGAATAATAGTTACCTGTTAAATATTGCACTGAGAATGGTTAACCCATAATTTAAACCCTATATCAAACACACTCTAAGATTATATCCCGTTCGGTTTAATTACTCTTCCTAATTGATTCTGGAATTATTAGGGAGGGAGGTGCTCCTCTACCACAAGTACCTGCAGCTTTCATAAGAGTCAAGTATGTTCCCGTCATTTTTTTCATCTTTCTATCATCGTTTTCATATCGGGAGAATTGGATCTGTGCAAATATGATGTCTGGTATCATTTTCTGTTTGTATTGTCTTGGTTTTGAGAAGATAAAAGTCAAGTTTTGAAAACGAGTTTATCCGGTCTTGGGTTTCTGTTTTCAATTTTCTGTCAAAGTAGGAAAAAGTCGAAAACGAGGAAACAAAACCCAGAAAAATCGTTTCTTAAATATGATTTTTAGTTTCTGAAAACCCAGAAACTGGAAACAGAATACAATACCAAATGGGCCCTTGATTTTTGCTGATAAGATCATGTAATAAAACTGAGTACTCATGTATACTTGAATTTTCCAATTTAATACAGGAATGATCATAATCTGATGTTACTAATTGTTTTTTGGGTGATTGTCGGTTTTTGTGTTATGTCTCAAATTTTTTAGTCCAGATTTCGAGTAGAGTTCTGTGTTGGGCTACGGTCCCGAGCCTTATTTTCTAGGTCGGGTTGTAATACCTGTGTTTCTCTAAGGTTTGCTTTTCATTGCTGCTATAAATGCTTCATGTAGGGCATTTGCCCAGTTTAAAGCGAAAACAAAGAGCAAAAGTGCGAGAAGAGCTTGTAATCCTCTAAATCCAAATCTAGTGAAGCTTTTATTCTTCTGCCCATGGGTTTTCTTTCATTTGAGAGTTTTCCATGTAAATCTCGGTGTCTTTTTCTATTTCTCCCTTTCTCCTATCATTTGATTTTTCAAATCTTATTTGGCATCTAAATCGAACCTTAATCTTGAGGTATTTCGCCTAACATTAGTGTATGTTGATCTCCTTCTTTGTGAGCAGGGATGGGAGTATGCCTGTATTGTCAATTCAGAAGTATCTTGCCAAGAAACTTGATTTAGCTAGCGAAGCCGAGGTAGTACCATCAATCTTCCCTTTTCTTTTCTCTTTTTAATTAAAATCTGTGTTCGAGCTTGGTTTTATAAGATTTTAGTGTGTTTGATATTCGGCTCGGCTCAACTCATTTGTCGAATTGCGCTAAGTCATCGAGTTGCACTATTCGAGTTACCGTCGAGCCATTGCAAACCATTTTTGAGATAATATCGGGTGTCAACGAGCTTTTAACAAGCCATTCACGAATTTTAACATTCCGAGCAACCTTCTATTTGTACTTGGCTAGTTAAGCTTATTAACCCTACTCGAATTCAGCTCAAAAAGCTATTGAGCTTCCATTATGAACACGAACGTGTATTAGTCAATTTTTAACATGAGTAGTTTATTAAAGGTTCAGTTTATTTATACCCCCAGTCTTAAAACAACTACTCGGGTTGCTTTAGATCTTTGACTAAACTTGCCACAACGATCCTCTGCCCATGGTTTAGACACAATATAGTCAAGAAAACTCTTGGAATTTGTGGTCAAATTTCAGTTGGTTCAACTTTGAAGTCTGTGTTCAAAAGGGGAAAAAACTTTGAAAAGTGAACTATGATACTTATCGTAATGTAAAGGTAGTTGTTATTGACAGAGTAATAATTTTATGTATAGTGAATAATAGCCACAAATTTTCATAAAGTTATTCTGACAATATCGTTTTTGCACCAATGGAGGAGCTAGGACCCTAAGCTAGTGGAGGTCAACTGTAATAGAAATTATTTTTTTCTATGGAGATTTGAAACCAGTTGAGTCAACTATAATAGGAATTATTGTATGAGAATATAATACTTATGTCTTGTATTACTTGTAACTATACTACACAGTTAAATGTATTTTAGTACTCCAATATAGGTAATTGCCCACTTTCACTAGTATGTGGCGCAGCCACTATTTTGCACTGACAATAATATTACTCAAATATAATTATGATAAAAACAGGTGCAAATAACATGCCAAGGAGAGCCAGTGCTACCAGAGCTGCACTTAAGCACACTTTGGGGTCTGTGGCTCAAGACGTCGTCGACCCACGTCCCTAGAAGGGTTCGGACCTCTATTGGTGACTCGGCACACGACTTCATCATGGTGCTTTCTTACTCTCGAAACGTTCGTCCTCGTTGACTTTCTTTTTTAGTAGGTAAGCGAGGTTAGGAGTGTGGGGAATTGGACCCGTGACCTTATATGTTGAACCATTTAGGCCATGTTCGATATCGTTTTCGGTTTGTAGTTTTTAAGGTCTTGAAAAATTAAAAATCAAGTTTTGAAAATATTTTTTCTTTTTTTGGTGATACTAAAACCAGAAAATATCGTTTTCAAACTATGATAGTTTTAAAAAACCAAAAACTACAAATAAAAAACGATATCTAATAGACACTTAGTCTTTTGTTTTACTTTTTTTTTCCTTTGTATTTTTAATCCTACAGCTAAATAATGTAAGACTTGTTGCATATAATGATGATGCAAACAATTCAGCTTGGCATTTTGTGTTTACTATTCTTAGATAGTTTACTAGGGTTCATTTACCAGGTACTAAGGCATCGGAACCCACTAGAACTCCGAAGTTAAGCGTGCTTGGGGAAGAGTAGTACCACGACGGGTGATTTTCTGGGAAGTCCTCGTATTGCTGACCCTATAAGGTTGGGGGTTCTCGGAAACAGCCTCTCGGTAGGGTTACACCCTAAAGGGGTCAAGCTGCATACATCCACCCCTTCCGGACCCTGCTTATGCGGGAGCCTTTGAGGCACCGGGTCTGTTGTTTTTGTTGTATTCTTAGATAGTTTACTGTAGCGATGTATATGAACCAAATGTTTGATGAACTATTCCTTTTCCATAATCAATTAAGGGTCGTTAACATTTGTTTTGGGGCTGGATAAGTAAAGAACTGAGTTTTGAGCAGGATCGATAAATTTAATAAGCTACGTTTTAGATCGGGGATATTGGGTTCATTAAATTCGTGAATAATTTGTCAAGAGCTTGAAAATAACTCCATATTAGCTTAATAGTGGCTCGTTAGAAGCTAAAATGATGTGTTAAATAACGAGTGATAGTAGCTCGAATAACTCAACTCGATGACAAATTCATGATGGGCATAGTTTGATAACGAACTCGACTTATATCGCATACGGGGTTGCTTAATTACTCGATTCATTGAGATTTGAGATATTGACTGCGCCGGGAGAGCACGAGCCACAAATGGTAGAGTAAACATGGGTTAGAGTAATGCGGTAAACCCGTATTCCTGTTTGACAAGTTTTTTTTACCTGTAGGACGGTGGTAAAGACGGAGAAGATAAGATAAAATCTTAAAAGATTTTGAATAATTTTCGCTTTTTTTATTATAATTTTTTTATCCTTGTATTTTTCCCAATTGAAAAAGGGTAATCGATCTACACTCTCTTTACTCTCACCTCTCTTTGTTAAACGTACCCAAATAAGAGTAAAATTACCCGTTATCGTCCTTATTTTACCCTCTTTTATCCAGTTGTCAAACAAAGTCTTATGCAAGATGAAAATATAGTCTTTTGCCAAACGAAATGCTTAAAAATAAAAGAGTTATTCAACCAAAAGATCCCTGTGCTTTGGCATTATGGCAGTTTAGTTCTTGTACTTTTAATTGTACCGTTTGTTCCTTAGAATTAAATTTTATAAAATTTTTAAATAATTCAACCACGAATTGGGTTAAATTAAGTCAGCAGTGGATTTGTAGTGAGTTATTTGGGTCCAACGTGATTATGCCATTAAAAATTATGTTAATAATTTAACTTAAATTTTATCACAGGACGAAATTCATACATTATAAATTGTAGAGGAATTAAATTTACACAACTAAAAGTCTAAGGACTAAAGTTGGTTCTGAAAATAATGCTAAAATATAAAAAAATTAAAAAAATAATGTTGAAAAAAAAAATATGTTTATATCTAATGTTGAACCGCGTTCATAAAACGCTGCTATAATAAACCGCGTCTTAGGAATGCATTTAAAACTCAAAAAAATCGTGTCTTAAAAACGCGGTTATATCATTTAAACCGCGTCATCAGAATGCGGTTATACACATAAAACAGCGTCTTAGTAACGCGGTTTACTCTAAACAAAACCGTGTCACTAAGACACGGTTCACTACAAAACCGCGTCATTAAGGCGCGGTTCACTGGGAATTTTAACCCCTGGGCCGATTCATTCATGCGTGCTTTCTCCCCTGCTCTCACCGTACTTCTGCCTCTTTCTCATTAATCCACCCCCGGTAGCGTCGTCCGCAGCTATCCTTCTACTTTATATACTGGAGATCTTTCAAGTACCATTGTCGGAGCTTCATCGAGAGAAACATGGGATCAATATGATAATCTTCACAACTTGTAGCATAATAAAAACTATAAGGGAAGAAAAAAGTGAAGAATTGCGGCATAATGGTAAGTATAATTGAAGAAAGTGTGGTTGAGGCTTTCTGCGGATAAACCGCGTTTAGTAGACCCGGTTCAGTATTAAACCGCGTTTACTACACGCGGCTCATTTTATATGAACCGCGTTTATTAGACGCGGTTTATTGGAAAATGAACTGCTTTTAAGGAAACCGGTTTTCTTGAATTTTAAACGTGTCTTGTTAACGCGGTTTAACAGTGGATATGGAAATTTTTTTTTTTCAGCATTATATTTTTAATTTTTTTATTTTTCTGTATTATTTTGGGACCGACTCCTAAATTAACATAATAAAAATATTATAAGGACTTTCGGTATAAATAATCCAAAATAAAAAATGTATCATCATAGCATTTGAAAAAAAATTTCTAAAACGGTATCCTAATACAAATAAAAAGTAAAAAAGTAAAAAATTCAAGTATATATTATACACAAACGTACTTTCTTACCCTGAAGTAAGAAAAAGTTAATTAAGTCTCTATATACGCTTACAAAACTTAAGCTTAATTTTAAAATTGTAACATTAAAGTTTGATTAGCAATATAAATCTTGAAAGCTCTCATGATTATTTGACCGTATAGTAACGCATCTATGTTATATGATAATGTATTATCATATTTGATTATGTTTCTTATAGTACATATTCTTATAAATTAAGGTCTTATATAAAACTTTTGTGAATCATTTAACTAATTTCAAGAAAATAATTATACTATACATTTATCAGAATCTTTCGATTTTTGATTTGATCCTACGATTTTGATTCTGCAAGCCCCTAACAATCCTAAGTAGAATCTCGATTCTAACAACCTCAGTCTACATATAATAAATTTTAGGGTTATTTACATTTTAGTATCATGATATTTTTGGAAATCATAAAAAGGATCCTCACCTTTTTGAATTAGTAAAAAGGCCCCTAAGTTTTTATCGTATTAATAAAAAAACCCATCACAAGCCTTATGACGTCATTTTTCATCAACAGGGATGACATGGCAATTGCTTTTTATAAATGCTACAAAAATGACCTAAAGTACCCTTCAGCACCTTTATTCTTACGTTATAAGCACAAAATTCAAGATGTTATATTATATAGAACCTATCTGTTTTCACTTAATTTTTTTTCAAATTATGATTCTTATAGAGTACTTTTGTCAATTTATTGTGGTGTTAATAAAATTGGAATAGTTATATCAACTTTGTCGACTAAAAATGACATTATCATTTTGCAGATGGATCTTTTTATTAATGTCACAAAAAAATTAGGGGTCTTTTTATTAATATGACAAAAACTTAGAGGCCGTTTTAATAATTCAAAAAGATCAGATTTTTTTTATTATTTTAAAAAATGTTAGAATATTAAAATGTAAATAATCCTAAATTTTATTTTATTTTTAAACATTTTATAAACAAAAGGTTCACGAAAACAACGAGTCCAGGCACGATCCACCACTGCATGGTTCCGAAATAAGCCTATTTAATTCTCTGACATTTTCAAGCCAACTTTAATATTTATTTATTTTTTTAAATAATTTTTTCGATATATGTAATTTTAACGAACTTTATTCCACTTGTAATTCAGTTGATTCATCTAAACAAAAAAAAAAAAAAAAAAACAAGAGTTTTCGTGGAGTACAAACTCACAAAAAGAGTGCAAGAAAACACAAGCACATTGGCCTCGTTTATCCCTTCACTAACCGACAATAGAAGCAACATATGTTCATATTCTACAAGTCGTATCGCATTGTATCCTATCACCACTCTCAGATGATGGAGGATTTAATTTCAACTGTTATCGTCTAAAGATTTACAAGTATAACCCAGATCGGGAGCACGAACTCAGACGTAAGTAGCCCTTTTTCTTTTTATTTTTCTTGATTTTATTTCCTTATTTATATTAAAAACAAATTACTTTCAATTTATTTCGATTAATGGGAAAATAAAAAGTCAATGATTTTGCATCTACAATCTCTCCCTAACAGGAGGAAAATGAGAGGTGAGAGAGAGAAGAAGAATTCTTGCCATATCTTACTTGAATGATCGATTTTTAAGCTAATGAAATTACGAGTTTTGCGGTTTTTAATCTACATGTGTTAGTAGAGACAGTATAAAATGCTAAACAAGTGAAAAAGAAAGCAACAACGAGTGTAATTGTCGTGTCCCGTTATCTTAATTACTGTAAGATTTGGTTATTTGAAGTCTTATAGAGTTAAGAGAACAAATTAAAGTGCGGTTTAGAGATTGGAAAGTGATCTCTTTAGTGTCGTCACACAATAAGAAGGATGATGAAAGTTATGTTTGTGGTGTTCATGATGCTACTTTTGGTTGTAAGTATGCAACCGAGAGTACATGGACAACCTCAGGTGCCATGCCTGTTTATATTCGGAGATTCACTTTCAGATAGCGGTAATAACAATCTACTTCCATCACTCGCCAAGTCTAACTTCTTACCCTACGGGATCGACTTCCCAAGAGGACCCACCGGAAGGTTCACCAATGGCCGAACAACCATTGACCTCGTCGGTAAGGCTATAGCTCTTCCTTTCCCTTTAAAGCATGTGCATTTTTGTTTATATATATCGGGATGAAACCGGCGCTACAAATTAAGTTGATCCTATATTTTAGGTATCTAAAGTAATGTCGAATTGTTGGACCCTTTCTTTTATAACAGAGGGGTCCAGAACCACTTTATATTACAGTAAAATACAATACGTGAGTCATTTATATTATATATACACAGGTATATACGTACACATGTGCTTATAATATAATGTATTATATACGGGTTTTTTTTTTCCCTATATGAAGGGTGATATGTAATGAAATTGAACTTATAATATAAATAATTTGCAAAGAAAGGGACCCTATGAAAACAGGGTTCGTAAGCGATAGCTTGGGTTACTAAAGTCAGCCATGACTACAAAGAGCCAACACGATATTTGATATGGGACCCTCCATTTCTCTCGCTCTACGTTTCACATATACGTGAAATCAAAGAACGACAAAAACTTCAATGAGAAAAAGAAAAATAAGAAAGAAATTTTACGTAATTCGGTTAATTTTACATACATATACTGATCCAATTGCGAGGATTTTAATATTTTTGGGAAGCGTATGGAGAACTTTTCTTCTCTCTCACAATTTGCTATCCTCAGGCTCCACGCATACAGTCCATTACTGTATATAAAGCTCGGCTCCATAAAAGAAGTCTAACACTTCGGCCAACAATATGGTTGACCCGGTCTCGTTTGTATTGTAGGTGACCTTCTAGGGTTGGAAGGTTATATCGGCCCTTTTCTTGAAGTACAAGGGGAAGACATATTGAAAGGTGTAAACTATGCTTCTGGATCCGCCGGGATTCGAGAAGAAACTGGAATCCAAGTGGTATGTCTATATATAAACTTCTTTTACATTCAAATAAAAAAATTGTTAAACTTTAATTTATTAAGTGACTGTAAAATTTCACCCAATCTAAGATATGATCTATGAAGTTATAATATATGAGATCTACATATAAATTCAAATGAGGTTTCATTCTAAAATTAGTTGGCAATACGTGTACATTCGACAAGACTTATATACTAATTTCTTCTATTCCACAACTTTAATATCTACAAGATTTCTTTTATGATAAATTATAGAAAACCCTATTTTTTTTGCCTGAATATCCATTAAGTTGAACTTTTAAAAGTTTTTATGACCATTTTGCCCTTTAAGATCAAAGCGATAAAGCGTGCATTTTTTTTTTCCTAATCTGGGTTTAGTTTTTTGTTTTTAGGCCAAAAGACTGGAAATTTTCTACAATTTACCTATTTTTTCAGTAATATAAAATCCATATACAAACCCAACTGGAGTTTCATACCAAAATAAATTGGCATTATATTGAAAATATCCCACTAAATGTGGATCTCTTCTCCTTCACAACTCCAGTATGAGCTCTCTTTTACGCGACTAATATGCAGAATTCGAATAGTATGAACTTAAGGGTGTTAATGAATGATGAAGGGAGCAAGACTTATATATATATAAAACAACAACAACCACAACAGCAGCTATAAAAACAACGTACTAGTGCCTAAAAGGCTCCCGTCATGGCAGTAGCCTTACTCCTACAGGGGACTACCCCTAAAGGGAGACTGTTTCCGGTCTCTTCTCCTTCATAACTCTAGTACGAGCTTTCTTTTACTCGACTGACATGCAAAATTTGAACAGCAACGACTAACGGGTGTTAATGAATGATTGAAGGGAGCAAGAATAAGCATGGATAGGCAACTAGAAAACCATCAAATAACAATATCAAGAATAGAGAGTATGATAGGAGGTGACACAATGAGGAACTTGAACAAGTGTTTGTACTCAGTTTATGTTGGTTCAAATGATTGGATGCTCAATTATTACTACCCTGGCTCGCCTACAAGGCTCAGATTTACTCCTGAGGCTTTTGCTGATGCTCTTATTGCTCAGTTATCGCAACAACTCATGGTTAAGCACCCCTCGTCTTCTCTTAATCTTACATTAATCTGTCAAGGAACCGACTGTTTCAAAGGTTTAATCTGATGAAATGAAAATGCAGACATTGTATAATCAAGGAGCAAGGAAGGTGGTGTTATTCGGGATGAGCCCACTAGGGTGCCTACCACTAAACAATGTGTTTGGTAAGTGCAATGAACACATCAACCAAGCTCTAGACAGTTACAACACTAAGCTGAGAGCCCTGGCTGATGAGTTCAATAATAAGTATGCTGATGCCAAGTTCATTTGGATTAACTCCTTGAAGATCATCACTCCTGATCTATCTGGCCTCGGTACGTAAACTTCTTTTTACTGCGATAATTTGAATTTATGGAATGGTCCATATGAAATATAATTACAGTCCAAATCATGACCGGTGAGCCCTCCATTGTAACCGAGTTATCCTGATCAGTTAAAGCAAACCTTGAACAATGCTTAACGTAATATACATAGATCATTGTTTTTCCAATTCTAATTCCTAAGATGCAAAAGAAACAAAACGTAAAAGGGTACTTCACAAACTGGAAGCCCCGATCAATTGCCTTTTGTTGTGAGTATATCTATGAGCTGGGCACTTCAAGCAGTGGTTAAGCCGTATAGAATGTCGGCAAACCCAAAAAGGAATAAATTTGAAGCTACTTTTTCTAATGTCGATTGGTTTTACGATGAAATTTTAAAATGCTGAAACGAGGTTAATAAATGATGCAGGGATGAGGGTGAAAAACATACCTTGTTGTGGAGCACTAAGTTTTGGGACATGCTTACCATTGAGTATACCTTGCATTCACCGTGATGAATTTGTATATTGGGACAATGCCCACACGACCGAGGCCGCCAACCGGGTCCTCGCGGCTAGGGCCTACAAAGCGCAAGCCCAAGACGACGCCCACCCCATGGATATCAGCCGTCTCGCTACCGTCTAGCTAGCCATGACTCGGTGGCTGGGGATGCTAGGGTTAGGGTCCAAACCTGTGTCTAGCTAGGGTTTAGAATAGGGATTGTGGGCTGGGGTTATGATTTATGGGTCGAATAATACCGTGCCCAGGTTTCAAATAATGTGAGTACGGTATCATAGGAGAGTACTTTATTCTTTATATAAGGATATAAAGGATATTTGTACTTCGAATAATATAACACGCGCAAACGGGGATGTTAGAATCAGGGTTTATGGTTCTGATATCACGTATAAGTGAAGTATTGACCAATAAATCGGTTTGTTTATTCCGCGAGAGAATCCAATTTTGTAGCGAACCAGTTTGCAATGTAAGGTTGTTCGAGATCCGTTTCTTTCATAGCTTGGCTTTGATACTGATGCACCACCTTTTCAGTTTCTTTTCTTTTCATACTCCATTTCTCTTTTGATTAACTCGATAATACTGTTGGTGAAGTATATTTGGCTCGCTATTGTTTAATTGTCAAAAATAGTATATGAATAAGGCTATAATTAGAGGTTTATAGAGAACATATACGAGGGTAAATATATTAATATTATGATGTCCTACCAGTCATGACTTGGGTCAACCATTTCAAACTAGGATGGTGATGGGCGGGTAAACCCGTTGCTCGCGGATATCCATTCCGTTTGAGGTTGGTATGATCCATATGGATGCAACGCAGCCTATCGTAACGAATACAGGAGCACATGTGGAACTACCAGTTAAGGGTATTGACTTGGGTAGGAGTAATGTTATACACGCCCAATATACGGGCCTTGTCTCGGCCTGTACCTGTCACGCACACCCGCCCCATATCCACCCCATTACTATTTAATTAATTTAAAGACCAAGAAAGATATTTGTACTTGGTTATATATTCAATTTGTCCATTAGATAGCATAGTAAAACATAATTGAATTATAAAAAATAATTTTAAATAATGACAAATGACGAATATGGATAACCATCGAGTAACATGCATAAATCGAGGCAGGTATCGGTCGCTACTAGATGGGTAATGGATATATATCCGTTGGATGCTTGCAGATAATAAAGTGGACATGAGTATGTGACTCATACCCACTATCGAGACAGGTATATATGAGTATCCACTTCATTCTGACAGGTATATATGTATTTAGGTGGCGTGTACGACTACGAGTGCGACACTCCCCATACCTTCCCGCCCTGCCCATCTCTATTCCTATATCTCTTCAATCCTCTAGTTAATTATTTATCTGTTTTTGTGAGGAAATGCGGAAATCCCTAGAGTACAAATACTTTACACGAGTTTTTTCGCAGTTCTAAACAGTCAAATATCTAAATCAAACGAAGCCTAAGATATTCTAAAGAATAATATGTCTATGTGAAGTTTCATTAAAAACAGAAGAGTAAAAGTTTTTATTTAAATATCCGACAGTCACGTATACAAACTTAATATACCCGATGTGTTTTCGATATAGGCATATGTATGGTTTTTGATTTATACTTAGTGCATTAAGAAATAAATTCTCGGTCCACTTTCGAGCTAATACTGGATAGTTTCCACTACATCAATCCTCGACATTGATATAAATCTAATGGTGAGAACAAAAAAAAAAAAAAAAAAAAGTTATTTAAAGCACAAATTTACAGGATTTTTTTTTTTTAACACAATAGGAAGAAAAATTATATAATTTCATCAAAATCTATAAATTAATAATTAATAACTACAATTTAAAACCATACTTACATTTATGTAATATAAAAACCAATCTTATTCATGTCAGTAATGTTTTTTTTCAATTATTATACACAAATGCTACACTACTTTAAATTAAGGATTATTTATACTAAAAGTTCTTATACTTTTAATTGTATCAATTTAGTTTCTCTATAATTTATATTGTACCAATTTAGTCCTGGTCGAATTGAAGTTAAGTTACTGACATAGTTTTTAACAGTACAATCACGTTAAATGCAAGTAACTCACTCAGAATCCACCCATTGACTCAACTTAACTCAGTCTATGGTCAAACCACTAAAAACTTCATTAACTAATATAAATTTTACTAGATATAGGGACTGAATTGACACAATATCAATTGTACACGAACTAAATTGACACATTTAAAAGTACAAGAACTTAATTAACACAATGAACAAAATATAAGGACATTTAGTATTAATAACCCTTTTAAATTAATTATAAATCACAAAGTATGTAATATTGTTAGATTATATGTGTTTTATGTTATATTTGTGTCATTTTATAATACGACCGTGTCGCTAATTATTAAAAAAAATATTATATTTGTGTATAGTCCCATTGGGCTCAATCTCGTATAGCTGAACATTTCCTTGTATTCTGAATATATAGATATACAAAATGGTTAATTCAGCTCTGATACAAAGAAGGAACCGACCAATAAGGATATAATCTCATATATTTATATTCAGAATATAAAAAAAATATTCGGCCATACAAGATTTCGCTCGATTGACCTGTACACAAATATAATATAAAACACATAATCTAACAAATATATTAAACATGCAAACTTTAATTCACTATATTGCAAAGTTTAATGTAATTTATCAAAGGAAAAAGAGTTACAAAACCTTCATTAATCCATTTAATATACATAGACCAACATTTATGTATATTTGTTGTTATATTTTTGCATGCATGTAACTCTTATACCTTCTTCTTATTATAAAACCTATATATATTCCTAATTTCTAAGTCAATATCATCCCGGCATTCGTCTTCTTTTCTTCTGCATGTTTTTCTTTTATGGCGTCGGGAATCATAATGTTGTCGTTCGCAGTGTTTGTAATGTTGTCGGGACATTCTGAAAGGTGTAAACTATGCTTCGGGATCTGCTGGAATTCGACCTCAAACCGGCTATGTAGTGGTCTGATCATGCTTTTATCTACCAAATTTAGATGTTAACTCGATTACACAACGTATTTATGAAAACAAAAAGACCTCTAAACTTAACACAATTTTATTAATTTATTGACAATTTGTACTTTCCCATTATAAATTTAAAAATTACTCTTCCTAATTTCGGTTATTAATTTCATGAGTACTGCTACTTCTTATATGTTAATATCTTCTTTCTTATAATTCCGATGTAAGAAAATCTAACTAAACGCACATATCCGAATATGATTGAAGGGCGACAGGATTAGTATGGACCACCAACTACAGAACCACCAGGCAACCGTCTCGAGAATCGCGGCCATGCTCGGAACCAACAATAGTACACACCTCAACAAGTGTTTGTACTCGGTTTACGTAGGAAGTAACAACTGGATGTTCGACTATTTTTTCCCCGGTTCACCCTCCCCGTTGCAGTTCACTCCCCGGGCTTTTGCCAACACTCTAATCTCTCAGTTGTCTCGACAACTTACAGTTAAGTGTCTTCACCTTTTCTTTTTTTTTTAACCGAAGTATGTCTCTGCCTCTAACAGCGACATATATAATTAGTTCGGGTCGGACGGGCTGCTGGTGGGGCTGTGCCCATTGCATTATCTTCTTGGCAAGTCGCCAATCTTAGCAGCGACTTCCGACGTGTATAAAAAATAGCTCGTCAGGTCCTCGTCCACGTGGAGACCATTTCGAAATTATTTTTCGACCCTATTTTCAGCATTCTCTTTGGCCTTACTCCGAGCATCTTAACTAGGGTAAAGTTTTTCATGAGAAAAAAAAAAAAGCAACATGGATACCCGAGAGTAGGGTTTTAAAAGGGTCAGATACACAAATTCTTAAAAAGACCGTTTGAGACCAAAATTAAAGCCAAACTGATGTTGTGTATGTGGCTAGAATAGAATTGGACTGGCTGATATCTGGCCAAATCTTTTGTCTTCCTTTATTTGGACCTCTTTTAGGTCTATAATTCTATCTCGTCGCGTTCAAATTGAGGCCAAAAGCAGTTATAAAGTCAGATCTGAGAAAATCCAATACAGGATTACAAAAAATTAACCCGAACTCTGGTATTATATGTAAGTTTTTATGAATTCCATGTCGGGTTTTTTTATATAGACATTGTACGATCGAGGAGCAAGGAAAGTGGTGTTATTTGGGATCGGGCCATTAGGATGCCTACCAATTCTAAGTGTGAATGGACAATGCAATTCTTACATCAACCAAGTCCTCGAGATGTACAATTCCAAGCTCCGATCCCTTGTTCTTTCTCTGAACAACAAGTTCTCCGATGCCATGTTTACGTGGATTAATACCATCCGGATCGTCACTCCTGACCTCTCTGGTCTCGGTAAGCGTTATTTTATACGTCTCAAAAATATTATGTGGTGTTTTTATTGCGTTTTATTGAGCAATATATGGTTTACCAGCCGACCCCTTAACAGTAGTTCGGATTCCAAGTTCATTGACCTCTCTTCTCACTCTAATCCTTACTTTCTTTCAAAACAAGGGGTTTAAATGAGCTAAGCCGGTCCACAAGGCTCTCCTCATTTAAACTCGAGTTGGTAACCAAGTCTATCTTAATACAATTTACTATCAAGTCAAGTTTGGGCCTAAATGAGGCGAGTTTTGCTCAAACGAGCTCAACTAAGCCGAACTCGAGTTTGATGTTTTCAATCTCGGTGAGTGTCGAACCAAGCCCAAGCCTAACCGAGCCCATATAAATCCCTAAAGTCAGAGAAAGAGGAATAACAAGTGTAAAGTAACACCAAAATTGTATCTTAAGTAAAGTTTGACCATAAACTTGAATATATGTGTTGATTATTTGGGTTAGCTCTAGTCTCGTTTGTATAAGGTGCCTGTTTTGTATTATAACTTATCGCTAATTATAGAAAAAATGTATCGATTACATGGATATGTATATTAATGGCAGGGTTAAAAGTGAGGAATATACCGTGCTGTGGTGCGTTAGAAGTGGCTTGTCGACCAATAAGTGTGCCATGTAGTAACCGGAACGAGTATGCATACTGGGACAATGCTCACCCAACCGAGGCTGCTAACCGCGTCTTGGCTGACCGCGCGTACACTGCACGTGACCAAGACGACGCGTTTCCTATCGACATCAGTCACCTTGTCAATACCGAACATTCGGATGCCCCGATGTGAAGGAATAGTCGCTTATTTACTCTATGTTTGATTCTTATGTATAACGATATTATGAAAATTGAAGTTTGATTCTATTGAGTTATAAGTGCATATATGATTCTATGAATGATGCAGAAAGAAATCGTTTTTTCCGTTAATTAGCAATATACGTCGTGATACAAAAGAGGCACACTTGAAGAGTGCCCGAGCCAACACGCATAACGTGTATCAAACAAAGAACAATAAAGGGACACCTCAAAATAATAATGAGACAAACTGAAAACCAAAGGACGCTCTAAGACTAGACTGGCACTGGAACGGTCACAAGATCATGAGTGGGAAAAAAAAAAAACAAGGAAACTAAACAATACAAGATGAAACTGGACGAAGCAAAACGAGACTCCAAACGCACTGAAGATGATGCATACCAACAACAATCCTCAAATCAAACAATAAGCGTGAATTTGATATGGAACATGTAAATATCGAAGAAACTTGGATATAAAAGTGGCCCAAAATACGTCTTAGTGAACGGTTCCAATGGCAATTGTGGATCAATTCTTCCTGCCCACCTATTTGGACTTGTGATCACGGTCAAACTATTTCATAAACTCCTCAAATACTAATCCAACCTCAACGAGACATTCGTTTAGTGACTAAAAATACTATTATGATTGACGCTTTTATACAAGAGATTTTAAACTCAACTCTTTTAATCAGTCAAACCTTAACCCTACTTTATTCAAAAGGTTCGACTATTTAAAGTTCAAGTTGAGCCAAGCTGAATCATTAGTTTATCGAGCCCGGTACGAGTCTAATGAAGTTGATCTTGTATGCTTGCAAGCCCCAAGGAGGCTATCTTAATATAATTTTCTTTTTTTTTTGTTCATTAATTTATTAGTTTAAAAATACTCAATCGAGCCAAGTTTGGTCCTACCAGCCCAAACAAGCTTAAATTGATCTTAAATAAGCCAAATTTGAAACTCGCTGAGCCAGATTTGAGCTTAACAGGATTGAGTCGAGCCCAATCCAATTTTTTGACAAGTCAAGTTTGAGCTTGAAGTTTGCAAGCCTATGAGCAGGATAATTAGTCGTATTCCATAAAAGTACAAATCAGTCGTATTCCCTAGAAATACTTAAGTGATAAAATTTTAAAATATCAATATATCTTATTTTAATATTCTTATTTTATATATTAAATTAAAATGTACAATAATTATTTTGGGTAAATTATATATTAGTACCCTAAGATTTGATGTAATAATTTTTTAATTCAGAATCTTTGCAAAATAATTTATTAATTTACAAGTTTTAGTGTAATTATTTTTTAATACAATTTTAGGTAAAACAAAGTGCCGAAAAGATTAAAAAAAAAAAAAAACATTTACACCCTTATTCAAAACGTCATAATTTTTTAAATTTAGTATTTTTCTTGAATTTCTTTAACTTTACACGTCAGCTTTTAGTCTGAATGTTGATGTCATGCATCTGAAATTGGCCTAAAAAAATAATTACACTAAAACATGTGAACTAATAAATTATTTTACAAATTTTGTGAACTAAAAAATTATTACACCAAACCTCATAATACTAATATGTAACAATAATTTTTCTAAAAATGATCCAAATATATGTCAATATACCAAAAAATAACCCAACTCTAATTTTTCTATCAAAAAATAACCCAACTCTATTTCCTAACAAAAAAATAACCGAACTTTAACTTTTCTATCAAAAAATAACTAAACTCTAAAAATTTGATTTAGAAAATACTGATTGTGGTGCGTGGTATGATGCTCCGACAATATATTTTTCTTCTACGTATTTTTGGTTTGGCTTTTGCTTGATGTGGCTTAATTTGAGTTTGTTGTTTTGCTCGTCGTGTGTTTTGCCCTACTCATGCTTTGATGCTCTCTTGCTGCCAGGTCACATGCTCTATACTGTGGACCAGCTTCTTAGGTTGGGGTTCCTCGGAAACAGCCTCTCTTCTGGGTAGCCCCCTAAAGGGGGAAGGCTGCGTATATCTACCCCCAGGCCCTACTTTTGCGGGAGCCCTTGGAGGCACTGAGTTTGTTGTCGTTGTTGTGTCTTTTTGGTTTGGCTTATTCTTTGATTATATTTATCTGTTATTTTGCTTGTTCTTTGCCCCGTGTTATTGCATTTTTGTGAGGTTGTACTCAATTATGAAAATAAAAAAAATGTTTTTTTTTGTTTAGTTAGGTGGGAAAAGAAATCAATCCAAACCAAAAATACATAAAAGAAAAATATATTGTCGGATCATCATACCATGAGCCATGCTTAGCTACCAATTCAGTATTTTTTTAAATTGATTTTAGAGTTTGAATATTTTTTAGTAGAAAAGTTAGAGTTGGGTTATTTCTTAATATATTGACATATAATTAAATTATTTATAGATTAATCGTTGAATATGTAATTTACCCTATAATCAATTGGCAAACCTAAAATGACAAAATCCCACTAAAATTAACCATTATTAAGGTTGTTAAGATACCCAGCTCAACGGTCATCCGTGACCGCCGTCCCCCAAGATCTTCTTCTCCATTGATTCCTCCTTATATAAAAATTTAATTTTTAAATTCAATTTTATCCCCCATTTTTATTAATCTTCACAAAAAAATAAACTAATTAATTTATTAATTAATTAAAAAAATCCCATCTTTCTCAACGCTGGCCGTGGCATCCGCCGCCACGGCAGCCGGAATGTCGACGTCATCACCGGCGGCGGCGCCGGTGGAGAAGGCGTTAGAGACGTCGGAGAAGGAGGAGTTGCAGAAGCTAGAACACGCGCCGCCGTTCTGGAAGAACAACAAGAAGAAGCTGTCGAAACAGCTGTCCATGTGTGAGACAGCTAGAGACAACGCCTGGGAAAGGCGGCGCCGCCAGATTCTCCGTCAGGGCCGCCGCCTAGGGGTAAGGATTAGGATATACGTTAGGAAATATAGCTAAATTATCCTCGTTAAAGTTAACCGAGGTTGACGGTAAAAATTGAGAGAAAAATAGTGTAGAATTTAGAAAACCGAGAACAGAATAATAGATGGAGAAAGAATTCAACTTATCATTTAGACCCATCCCGACGATGCCTCCTTATTGGGGTATCTAGGGATTTTAATCATTCTTGAACCAAAACGTTGTGTCTTGGCCTTAAATTTTTTTATTTTGTTTCTGACAATTATGTATGAATTTTTTTTTTACTTTTTTACAAATTTTGATAATCCAACAACAATATAAATAGTTATTTCTTCTTACGTGACTTACAAATAATAAAAGACTTTTTGGGATAGTTGATTCTTTGACATAGTATCAAAGCCTTGTTGACCAAAAGGTCACCCTTTTAAATCTCAACAATACCCACTTTTAATATTAAGATAATTTAAGCACAATGTATGAGGTGGGCATGTATAACATCCACGCTGCAAGTCCAATTGGCATTTGCGTGAGGAGACATATTAGAGTATAAAACTATTCATGAGCCTTCACCCATCGGCTTAAGTTTTTGAAATAGTTAGTTCCTTTTGACAAAAAGCCATAAAATTGCTTTGAGAACTACAATATTGCTCTGATTATAACATAACCCTATTATATTAAAATAATGAAAATAACATCAATAATTAAAACAACAAAAAATGAGACCTCGGGGTAGCCTTATGATCGTAATGTCCTATTTATAGAGATCGGGGAAAGAGACAATAAAGAGAAAATTATCTGCATTATTATTAAAATAAAAGTTTTTTACTAAAATACTATTTAATTATACATTTAACACGTAATTAATTTATTTTTCCTGTAATAGGTAACGGACGAGGATATGGAGGAGTTGAAGGGGAGTATAGAGCTAGGGTTTGGATTCAACGAGGAACAAGGGCTTGAGCTTTGTAACACTTTACCGGCGCTTGATTTGTACTTTGCTGTTAACCGACAGGTGTCCACTAGTCCGGGGTCGACGCCGTCGAGTAGGGCGACGCCGTCGTTGGATTCTGCCGGAAATGGGTCGCCGGCGTTGGAGAGCCCCCGGAGCGACGATTCTTGGAAAATTTGCTCTCCAGGTCACATTTATTTATATTTCTTAAATAATGGTTAATAAATAATGAACATGAAATGCATATATATATATATATATATAATAGGTTATTTTTGCCAAAGGTCCTTATACTTTGTCTATTATATTAATTTGGTCCGTCTACTTTTAATTGTGTCAACTTGGTCCCAATGTTAATTTAATCCTTTAGTTAAATTTAAGTTAAGTTAATGACATAATTTTGAGCGGCCAAATTACATTAGATGCAAGTAACTTATTATAAATTCATTACTCAATTTAACCTAATTTGTGGTCGAACCATTAAAATTTTTTATTAAAAACTTGATATAATTTTTTCTCTAAGGACCAAATTGACACATTTTGAATTGTATAAAGACTAAATTGGCACAATTAAAAATGGAAGGACTAAATTTACACAATGAATAAAGTACAAGAACTTTTGGTGTAAATAACCTTATATTATATTAATAAAATATTTATACACACACATAACAACAACAAACCCAGTGCCCCAGGGCTCTCGCCTGAGCAAGGTCGGGAATGAGATGTACGCAACCTTATCCCTTTAGAGTACTACATTAAAGAGAGGCTATGTCCGCTTATATATACACACACGAAACTTCTAAAAGGAATGTCTAATGCATCGACTAGCAGAAGAATAAGGAGGGCTCTCTGTTAAGAGGAGTCCCCCACATAAAAACCAAAACCGATGCCTTTGAGATTCTTCTGAAAACATGTATCGTTAAATAATAGTCACCAATTTTAATAAAGTTACTTTTTTTAAGACTGTAGTATTAACATTTTTACTCTGTTAAAAACGTTAGCGTATACTAATTTTGGGCGATTTCATTGCAAATTAGAAGAATTTCGTGACTATTTATTTCAAATCTCAATGTTGCTATTATATTCTAACAATAACACTTGATTAGTGATATTATCAGGATATTTTTTTGTTAATGTTAGGATAATAATAAAGACTTTTATAGTTTTGTTGTGTTAAAATTGTCCTGCTATTAAAAAAAATGCCCTGACAATATCACTACCCTAACACTTATTATCTTGCCAATTCCAATTTTTTTATTTTTTAAAATATGTATTCATATAAAATTATATAATATCTATTTTAGAAAATAAATTAATTATATAATATTTATTTTAGAAAATGAATTATTTTGAAAGAATAAATTTAGATAATTTCATACATTTTATCCCTTTTTTTTTGTGGCATTTTCAAAATGCACGTTGGCTTTTGGGGTCAAACAGATTCGTTGTTGACATCATTGACTTGGTCAGCACCGCAAACCGGAAAAAAATAAATATATATATATATATATATATATATATATATTTTTTTTTTTTTTTTTTTTTTTTACGGTGATAAGAAGTATAATATTTACTCGTAATATACCTTTAATATGAAAAAGTAAAGCTCAAACATGAAACTTGTACGTTTAGAGGTAGGAAATTTTAACTGTTACACTAATTAATGTCGTTAGAAAAACTTAAAATGACCTTACCTTAGTGATAGGAAGCAAGTGAAGAGATAGAGTATTACTTTAGTCAAAAGGTCTAATTTTTGATTTCCCATTAAACCCCTCTCTGAGGAATCACTGACTTAACTGACTCTTGTGGGATGTGGGTCACTACATGATTCGGGGTTTACCGGGTAAACCGGTTTCTCGTTAGCAAAAACAGGTGAAAATTTAAAGAGTTATGATGGAATATTTAATTTACTTTTGCAATTCGTTGAAGGTGAAGCTCGGGTTATGTTTGGTCAAACTTCTTTCCTTAAAAAAAAAAGGTACATTTTAGGCGGGAAAAAAAGAAGCATTTTTCAGAGATTTGAAAGTGTTTGATACGGATAGAAACGATACTATTAGATAGAAGCAAAAACTTTTTTATGTAAAAATAGGAAAATAATGCTTCTGCTCTCGAGCAAAAGTGAAAGTAAAAAGTAAAAATGTTTCAAACCAAAATTAGAAATAGGAAAATAATATTTCTCAAAAGATAGTTTTTTTTCACAGCTTGTCACACCGAGTTGAGCTTAATCTTATGTGGATCCAAATTTGAACTCAAAAAGTCTTAACGTTCAACACTATCCGAGTCTAACAAAATAGTGAACCACCCCTCAACCTCGAAGGATAGAGGCTCAACACATCTCATTGACACCATTATTTTGCAGGGGACGACCCTCAACAAGTGAAGACCAAGTTGAGGCACTGGGCCCAAGCAGTTGCATGCTCTGTGATGCAGTCCTTTTGACTTTTTTTTAGTCACTCGGTTTGACTCTCCGCTTAAACCAGCTCGCTTCTAGAGGAACCACGGAGCTGAGTAACATAAACGAAAAGGAATCGGAGAGCAAGAAGAAGACCGAGCTTGATACAAAATCAGAACAGGCAATGTAGTTTCCGAATTAACACAACTTCCATCACAAAGCCCGTAAAGATTACTCGATATTTTTTTTTAAATTAAAAAGGATTTAAGGCCCTTTTTTTGATTTTTTTTTTTTTTTTTTTTTTTTTTTTGGTTCTCCTTTTTCCCAAAACAAGGAGTAGAGTAAAATGTCATACGGTTTGCTTCTTTTTGGATTATATCATATGGTTTGTACATGTCTTTTATATCAAACATGTCAAATTTGATGTATGATATTCTAAATTTTAATCGGGTCTTATGCCTGATCAATAGAGAGAATATATACGAGGTTCACATATATATATATATATATGCTAATGTGAGGTAGCGTCTAGAAATCAATTGGCATTGAGTAACGTAGTCTGTTAGAACAACATGTGAAATGACTTCAAGACGTATAGCAAAGCAATCTCCTTGACACTTATTTCTTCCCTTATGAAATAAGTGTCAAGGAGACAATGAAACCTAACATCCGTTTGTAATCACAGACTATTAAGCGTGTTAGAGAGACGAGATTTTTGAACGCTAATGTATAGAGAATGGTAAGGTCATATTTATAGTCACTCAATGTGTCATTTCCGAACAGACACATATTTCATGTTTCGAAATTCGTTTTATATTCCGACATATGCCTTGACCGAACACCAACTTCTCAATATGTAACAAATAAAACTTCAGCATTAAAATTTGAAAATACATCAAATAACATGATAAAATGATACACAAAGCCACATCAATATCTGCATACGCGTCAATGCAATCAAAAATTAGTTCAACGAACAATTCTCATTTTAAGTTCATCAAAATTCACATCAGAAATCCCTACGTCAAACATTTTGACCAGTTAGTTCAACAAACATTAATTCCGGATCACATTTTTGGAACTGATAATTTCTTGACATGAAATTAGAGCCTTATTGATCAAGAGGCTGCGGATTCAAGTCCACAATTTTTATAATTTCAACACAAAGTATAAAGTTGGTTTGTGTTCAGTCCATGATTCACACCCGATGGTCATTTACGTAAGAAAGTGTGTTAGAGTATAAAATCATTCATGCGTTTTTAGTTCTCATCTATGAGCTTAAACTTTTGGAATAGTTGGTTCCTTGACAAGCTCGAAGAGGGGTTGTAACAATATCATGTGTAGAGCCTCATCGTACTAAAGCTCAAGCTCGTAAGTTTAGACCCTAAATTAATCTATCTTAATATAATATATGAGCCTAACCA
Source organism: Simmondsia chinensis (assembly GCA_018398585.1). Lineage (NCBI taxonomy): Eukaryota > Viridiplantae > Streptophyta > Magnoliopsida > Caryophyllales > Simmondsiaceae > Simmondsia > Simmondsia chinensis. The sequence continues at coordinate 509,141 of JAGTTD010000018.1, forward strand.
ATGCCCAATCCTTAATGAGTAGCTAGAGCTCGAGCTCAAACTAGCCTAGATCGAGTGTCAATGAACCTATATAAAGGGAGCTTAGCTTAAAGCTCAAGAGCTGGGTTTCAGCTCAACCAAGTCAATTCGAGTCCAACCTAAGACGAGTTTGAAGTTTTGGAGCTTTCCGAGCCCAAGTTGAGCCTCAAGCCCAACAAGCTAAGTCACGCGCAGCTCAAGACCACACACTCGTAACAATTGAGAGAAAGAGACCAATCAACTTTTAGCCATACAATAAAATACAATGAAATACTTTAATCCATATAGTCGATCCTGTTTCAGAAGAAAGAAGCTTAAAATCAAACAAAATACACATAAAAAAGCAAGTCCTACGGTTGATTGATGTCAAGAAACCAACCATTCCAAAAGTACAAGCTGATAGACGGAGCCGTTAATGATTTTATACTCTTAACAAGCTAACCCAAAATGCAATTCCAAATGCAGAATCACTTATAAATTATGAGCATATTTAAGAGCTTCCATAGCAAAGCCAAGATCCACCAAAAACTGATAAAATACCTAATAAGAGCATCAAATTTCATCCAAATCCATCAAATTTCCTAATCAAGAAACAAAACGAATCACGATATTACGTTAAGAGCTACACATGTAAGTCTAATAAGAAATCTGAAATCCCACATCAGAGTAGTGAAAGGAAGAAATAACATGAAACCAATTGATTTTATGAGCCTACTGAGGTACTCGATGTAAAGCCACTTGATTTTAAGATGAAATCTAACCGGAGCTATATAAATGGAACTCATATATGTCAGCTGTGTATAAAATTTCATATTATTATAAAATTTTTGCATAAAGAAAAAGAAACAAAATTGAACACTTAAAAAAAAATTTATATTTGATACAAATACATGATTAGAATCATATAAATTATGATCAATTTCAAGATCACATAGATAGCCCGACCCAAAACCCAGATCAGAAAATAGATCAAGAATATTATTGAATTTTTGCATAAAGAATATGAGTTTCTCATGGAGCCAAACAGCAAAATCTGATACTACAAAAGAATTGTATTTGATACATATCACTAGAATCACATAGATTGTGATCAAATTCAAGATCATAGAACCCAACCCAACACAAATCCTAGATTATAACAACCCAGATTGCCGATAAGGACTTCACATGTGAATCCGGTAAGAAATCGCACATCGAGATCTCATATAAGCCTACTTTTGGACCTAACCCACTTAAACTTATACGCAGACCTCGTATTCTAACTCAACCCAATCATAATCAATTGAGTCCAATAAGAAATTTAACATCAAAGTTGTAATAAAGACGAGATCAACATACAAGCTTAACGAGTTACTCCATCTGCAACCAATTGAGTTCATGTTGCAGCCCCACTTATACTTTACCCAACCTCGTATATCCCACTCCGTGACCCGGGATGAGGCTTCACAATCACTAACTGAACCCACCTAGAAATCAACCGGATCGCCGCCTCCGACGCTGCCGCTTGGCCACCTGATGCAAGACAGAATCTTGATACTTGGTGGGCAAACCCATGGATCTTTTAGGCCTCTTAATCACCAAATCTTCATCTTTTTTAATGGGCTCTTTTAATGTCAAATGGGTAAAATTATTTGCTCTTTTCCTTCTTCTAATCACTCGTTTCTGAATGTAAGGCACCCCCACTACAGATCCAGCAACATGATACACAGCTTTAACAAGCAGATCGAGCCCGACGCATCTGGGAAAAGGTGAAAAATTCGGGAAATTGGAGGAAGAAGAAGAGGAAGATTGAGCAGAGATTGTTGAGTTTGAAGATGAAAAGCAAGTGGAAGAAGAAGAAGAAGAAGAAGAAGAAGAAGAAGAAACAAGTGAAGAGATCGAAATGGGTGACGAAGATTTTTGAAGTTTCATTGCAGATTTGAAGATGGGTGTGTTGGATTTGGATTGTTTTGATCTTGGGTTCTGAGATTTCGCTGAATTGGGGATTTGCAGAGAGAGAGAGAGAGAGAGAGAGAGAGGAGAGTGAAAATGGTGGAAGAGAACAGAGAGAGAGAGAGAGATGTAGTGCTGGTTGGCGGGCCTAGATTTGGGCCTCCTTGTTTATGGGCTTGGATGACTACGGGTGTAAATGAGTCGAGTCAGTTTGCGAGTTATTATGAGTCAGTTCGTAAAAGGCTTAGAAATAGGGGTGAAAATGAGATGAGATCGTTTGTAACGGCTAGTTATAAAGTTTGAAAAGTTCGGATTGTTTTAAGGTCGAGCTGAGCATAAGACAAATGAAGATTGGGCTCATCGGCTAGCGAGACTGAATAAGCCTAGTTGAGGCTATGTTATATAATTTATTAGCTTAAATACGTTCAGTTAATCCAACCTCGAGGTTTAATGAGTAGAGTCCGAGTCAAAATAAGCCCAGAGTGAGATTAAATGGACCTAAAAAATGTCGCAAGCTTAGTTTGGAGCTCGATGGGTTCGAGCTTAAGTGAACCAAATCGAGCCTGACCATACCGCGAGTCAAGCTCGAGCTTGAAACTCCCAAAAGATAGTATCTGAAAGTACACGTACAAAGTCACGCACTTGGTTAAATACAAGAGAATGCAGAATAAAACCGTAATCAAATATAATAAATTTTTTTTAATTTGTTCAAAGTAAAGATAGTCTCGTCTATTTTTGCCCATGGAACTTCCATTGTAATGTGTGTATAGATTTCAATAACTTTTGTCGTTTTGAATCAAGTTATCACTTCATAATAATTCTAAAAGTGTAGCGTCAAAACAAAATAATTTTACAAATTGTACTAAAAATTGATTCATATACATTGAAATGAGTGAAATAAATATTCAAATTTGACCCTAAAATCGGAGCCATCATCCAAAATAGCATAAAAATAAAAAATATTTCCTAAACTAGCTTTTTAAAAAAAATATTTCCCCAAATGGCATCCATATCATCATTTGACTTTTTTATTTTTTAGTTTTACTTTTTTTTACTTTCTTATTTTATTTTTAATATATATATAATTTTTTTAATATATAATACTTTCTTAATCACAACAAATAAATTAAATTAAATTAAATTATTTATTAAATATTTAGATTAAAATTGTGTATAAATAATTTTATTTAAAATTTAATAAATAATTAAGTTTAATTTATTTATTATAATACGTAAAATATTATAAATTAAAAAAATATAAATTTAGTAAAAAATAAAAAAAAATAAAAAATGATGACATGGATGCCATTTGAGAAAATATTTTTAAAAAAAAGCTATTTTAGAAAATATGTTTTATTTTTGTGCTATTTTAGGAAATGACTTCTAAAATCGGTCTTAATTACATGGAATGGAACTCGATGCTTTGCACTAAACTTCATCGCCATACCAATTTCTTTTGACCTTTGGACCGGTAGGCCCTTCTTCACCAAGCAACTCCCTTGGCAAACTGTTCACAAACTGTTCGAGTGCCTTCTTTGTCTTCACCGGGAACACTTTCTCCACGTCCTTCACCTCTTTATTGATATCATAATTGATCTTCGGCCCCCATTCTCTGTAATAGTTCACCCAGCTCGGCTCACTGACATCGGAACCCAAATACTCAGCCGCGACAATAGAGTAATTCGTATCAGTATCGATGAACATGGTGCTCTTTGCGGTGTCATTCCTTATCCCAATCAAATCATTTCCTTGTAGAACTAGGCCCGGTTTTGAGTAAAATGCATGGCCATGTAAGGAGGCATATGCCACCGGTTTATTGCCATTTTGGAACTCTAGCTCTGGGGCTTGAACCCATTTGCCTGAGCTGTGTTCAGAGAAGTAGACCTGCCTCAACTCACCATTGAAGTTACTAATCCGTAACGTCAAGTGCTCCCAGTCACCAACGTGCTCGCCTATTTTTCCCAGGGCTAGGTTTATAGGCCCCACCTTAGCCCTCACCGGTCCATTGAAAGGGTAAAACACCCAGATGGCTATATCAGTGAATGTGGCACCAAGCATAGGTTTGGCGTGGAGATAAACCCTCGTATTTTGGAGATCACCTTTCTTGACCCTTTCCTTGTCGCTATCGTTTGCGGGTAGGTCGAGCCAGTATGAACCATCATTGGACCCGCCTTGGGGAAGGTTCGACCCATCTGGGTCAATCGGAACAAGTTTGGATTCTTGACCCTTTTGGTATAATAATGCTCCATTACTGAAAAACCAAGACACTGATGACGGTAGAAAACCCTCATTCGGATGGAAGTAAATCCTTGGAGAATAAGCTTGAAATAACGCATCGATTTGAGCTGCATTAGGCATGCAAGAAAAATTATTTTTTGCATTCTTCAAACAAGCAATAGAGGTGGAACTAGTGCCATTTCGTGCTATAAATGTACCAACACTCACCCCTAGGGCTTGTACACCTCTATTTATAGGCCTTGTACCAAAAACATTAAACCCATTAGGATCAGTGCTCGTACCCAGCCCCCAAATCCAACGATCCGCCTCGCACTGGTCAGTAAGATCAGATCTCACGCACCGGACTTTTTCAAGGGAGGGTTTCTCCAGTGACATGGTGATGATGTGGCCGACTGATTGGTAGCCGTTGGGTGGCACCGGGACCCAGATATAAACAGGGGAATCCTGCTTGATACTCAAAGACTGGCTGTTCCATACGAGGGTGTAGTCGACTGGGCTTTTAAGGGTCGGGCCTAACGGGTCACCATTCGAGACGTCTTTTCCTACAAGAACCCATCCGTAGAGGGCCTGGTTATTGGGTTGGGCATAAAAGCCCAATAGGAAGAAACCCTCCTGTATCGGGCCGGGCTCAAAGAAGGTAGCTCCGGTACCGTTGGGCCCGCCTTCGTATGCAGCCCAAATCTTGGTGAATGATGTAACTTGATGTACTAGTAGGCCTCCTAGATCAATTGTGCCAGTTGCAAATCCACCGCCTATTGAAAATCAAACAGACCGTGTTAGCGTATAAAATCATTTATGAGATTTTATTTAATAGCTTAAGCTTTTGAAATAATTAATTTCTTGACATTAAAGTCAGTCCATAGATTTCGGGAACACAAAACAAGTTTGATCGACGTGTTCTTTAGCTTAAATATGAATAATCCACTTTATATTATAATATCAACAAATACGATCCGTTGTTCAAATCCTTTATATGTGTGTTCAGATCAGTCCCTGTACTTTTAACTATTATGTCTATTTAGTCCTTATACAATTAAAATTGTTTCAATCAAATCCAATTTCAAAATAACTGGTAATTTTATGTTCGAAGTTTTATCGTTAATCAGCACTAGATTGGAACAATTAGATGTAAGAAATTAGCACCTTCATAACTTTTCACTAATTCCTAGCTGAAATCGTAACATTACTTAGTCAGAAATTAACAGTAATCTCAAAATTAGATTTAATTGGAACAATTTCAATTATACAAGAATTAGATTGACACAATTAAATATTCAGACACTAAATTAATATAATAGGTAAAATATATGAACAAATATTGTAAATAATATGTTTTTCTTTGCAATGATAATTAAGGAGATAAACATTGCCATAAATGAATAATATCAACACAGACTCAATCCATCTAATTTGACCCAATCAGGCCCTGATTTTTGGAGAAAAGACACAATTTTATTTTATTTTTTTCTCGTAACGAGGACTGGGTTGCCCCAGTCAATCCCGGCCCATGAGGAGGCCACAATCTCGATAAACAGGTAAGTCATGAGTATAGTAAGTCTGATATACATCCAACTATATTTAGCCAAATTGTGGAAAAAAAAAATGGTATTGAAAATCACTTTTCTCCCCGGCTAAACACTCATAAACCTCGTAAGAAGTATGACCAAACATACTTCAAAACGAATTAGCGTCAGATAAAATAACCCAGTGGGCTTACACAATAATCTATTCTCTCCACGACTTGAATTGAGACAATTTAACTATACTCATGTGTAAAGTTCTCAACAAAACGAGAAGACTAGATCGATCGTACCTGGGGGCCAATCGGGGAGCGGAGAGGGCAGCTTGAAGGCGGCATCAATGGGCAAAGCCCTGCGTTTTGATGAAGAAGCCACGGAAACGCAGTTTCCCATTCTGCTAGCTCTTGTCAGAAACAATATTATGCAGAATGCAAACCCAACCCACATAAAATACATAAGATAAGATTATATTATATGAAATAATTTTAGCATATGATTCTCTTGGTTCTCATTTTATGTGCTATTTTGATGTGGGGTTGCATTATTTTTATCATTAAATGCAAAATATAATGTAAAGTTTGACAGTTTGTGATTGAAATGAGAGTACAATAAATGGGGAGGTTGGCTATTTGAGTGCAAGCAATTCCGGAGAGCATTTCCAGGGTTTGTTGCTTATAATTATATTATTGGATAGATTTCACTGTTTGATAAAAATTTTATTGTTAGCGTTTTTTGTAAGGTTTAACTTTTTAAATTCTATTTATCATTTTAAAATAATTCACCAATTTCAACATTTAATTTTACCAGGCACATTACCTACCAACTAATAACTAACAGCTAATTAATTGACTAACAGCTAACAACTACAGTCATACATAGCTTTTATGGTAAATTATATACTAATACGATGACATGAGGTTTAGTGTATTTATTTTTAGTCTAAAAGTTATGTTTTTTTTTAATAAAATAGTTTAAATGATGGTATAAATGAAGGTAAAACTTATCATTTTTTATCTGTAAACGTATTATCCCCTCGCTATTCCCCTCATCTCACATACGAAGACATTGCTAACGAAAAAGAGTTGGATGGGAGACATATTCATAAAATTAACAGATTTTAATGGTATTGTTCAAAATAACACGTCAGCAAAAACTAACGGATTTTAACCGCATCACATTCAGTTGTGACATTGAAAAATTAAAAAATTTAAGTGATTTTTTGAAACCGCGACTAAAATTTAGTTAATTTTCAGTTAAAAAAACCCAAAAAAAAAATTTATGGATCATTTGATGAGTTAGAAGAGATTTTCAGTAATAAATAAATATATTCATAAAATTAATAAATATATAAATTATATATAAAAAAAAATGGAGGTGACAAAGGAGTCCATGGAGGGTAAGCTAAAAGTGGGTTGCTTTTCTTGTATGATAATGAAAACATAGGTTTGAAGTTAAGGCATTGCATACATTCTATTATTCCTCATTTAAGCTTATAAAATATTACGGAAATTATCACTTAGATATCTGATATTTAAGCATTTATCACCTGTGTATTTGGATAACAATCACGACAACAGTTATCTGGGGCATCAAAGAAGCTCCAGTCAATTTAGGGTTAGGGGAGGGTAAGACGTGCATATAGAGATGGTTTCTAGAACCTATGTATCTTGACACTACTGTCATAAATGTGTATCAACTAAGTATCCTATCATGTAATATGGTGAATTTTTGTCGGAATCCAGACGATTTAAAAAAAAAAAAAAAAGAAAGAAAAGAAAAAAGTTAATGTCACGCCGCTATTAGTTGTCCTATCTGCAAGTCTGTTTCCTTCACTAAAAATAAGAGAAAAAGAAATCTCTTCCACTTTTATAATATACCTTCTAATGCCCGTGGCAAATTAGCACCATTAATGAGGATATCTCTAAAATCTTGCTAAGTTCGACATTATTCGGGTTTTTCATATTTTTAAAAATGGTAATCAAGCTGCAGATATGATACAAATGTAAGTCATTTTGGACATAGCTGAGGATGTAAAGGGACTTGTTGCAGGATCTCGAAATAATTGTACATGCTAATTCAGTAAAACGAGCTATCTATCGATAACTCGCCTAATATTCTCCATAACTTTCTGGAAAACCAAATTTCCTTCTAATATCGAGGATAACCTTTCAACTTGACAATACTGTACAAAATTAACTGCAACTCTTTTCATATATAATATGTACTTCCATAGCTTACAGAAATATACATCTTAATATATCAAATATATCACATAACACTTTATCAAACATCAGTCAGAAAATCAAGAAGGAAAAAAAAAAAAAAAAAAAAAAAGAAGAAGAAAAGGGTCATTTTTCTCTTTCCTTTCCCTTTAGATCTCAAGCAGTCTTGTCTGCTGATACATTAGGCAGAGCCGTTTAATCCCTACTCGTTTTTTTCTCTTACGTATTCCGAAAAAATTCAGGATTCAATGGATATATTGGCATTGTTCTGCTCGTTAGCTAGTTTTGTACCGTTTCTAACTTTATCGTTAGGGTTGATATTACCGATCTGAGAACTCGTCTGATCCTTCTTTTTGGATTTGCCGGCTGGGGTTAAGCCTTCCTTGTGGATGTCTATGCTGTGCAGGTTTGCCCGGTTGCTTATAGCCTTTTCATCGGAAGAGGAATGGGGTGTGTCGCTGCAGCTCTTTCTGCGACCGAGTTTGGGGGATATAGCCCGAGTTGTTGACAACTAGGACACCATAAAAAACACAAAGACAGTGCTAGATTACAAAAACAATCCTTGAGTTTCATCCATCAGTTTAAACTTTTAGAATAATTGGTTCTTTGATAGAGAAGTTTTGATGACCCGGAAAACAAAGATCAAAAACCAAACGTGATTATCATGTTGTCTGGGAGTGTACGGTGGTCCACACGCAAACTAAACTAGAAACTGGTAAAAATTTAAATGTCATACCAAGAAATGAACAAAGTAATAACAAGTTCAATATGGGCCTAGACCGGACCCAGATCGGTAATTAACACATTGAAAATGTTCATCACTTTCGGGATGGCTCAGGCCCCACTATTGCAGGTTTGCCTGTATGATACCACGACTCTTGTTGCTAAAAAGGATGTTCGTCACTTCGGCGTTGAGAACCAATATGGCCTAGAGACTATTAATATGACAGAAACTATTTTGGGTAACTGGAGTGTAGAAACCAATTTAAGTGCATCTCGACTAATCTACAGGCTGCACGTTTTGCCCATTCATAAGTTTTCCTACATGGAACGGATTAAGTTGAGTCCCACAAAAAACTGGGTGACTCGTGGAAATTTTTGCACTCAACTGAAGGATGCGTAACCTAGAATTTAAGCTTTTAGAGGCATCGGTTACAAGTGCTTTACTATTTGAGCCAAACCTTTGGAATGGCTGCGAAAGGAAAAAGTAGACACTGCGAACAAAATGGGATCGGTTTTTTAAAGGCGTGAATGTAAAAACGCACAGCAAGCTGATAGCAAGCTTGTACTATAATTGTTAGAGTATAAAACCATTCATAAGTCTTAAACCCACCAACTTAGGTTATTGGGATAGTCAATTTCTTGGCATGTTATAATTTCAGCACAAGATGTGAGGTATGCCTGTGTACTATCGAAGTTTCAAGCTAATCAGGATTCACGTGTGGGGACGTGTCGGCGTATAGAACCATTCACGAGCTTTTACCCATCAGTTCAAGCTTTTAAAGTAGTTTTTTTTCTTTGACAAAGACAATGAAGACAATGATACCAGAAAGAAAAGAAGACGATCTAAAGAGTACCGTCTTAGGCTCTTTCTTGTGGGGAGACTTGTCATAGTAAAAACTAGGAACTGGATTAGCCTTGAACACCAAGCTCTTCCTTAGCTGCTTTACAGCTGCTTCTTGCTCCTCCTACAAATTCGAAATGCCGGGAGGGGAATGAGAGCGGATTTTCAAAATTGAAGCAGAAAAAAGAAAACGCTTTTTGACTAAAAAAGCGCTTTATTTAATTTTTTTTACAGGTGTTTCCGCTGATAATAAAATTGCTTTTAAATGACATGGAATCAGAAGCAAAAATTAAAAATATTTTTAGTAAATGTCCTTTGTAACAACGCTTTTTAAAATGCATACCTTTTGGAAAATGATTTTGGAAAAATAGTAATTTTGCAGCTCAGCCAAACACCATCTGCAATGGTGTTGAACTGGGTCAAGTCTAGTAAGGAAAACTCTCTGACTCAGTTTGACCCGATGAAACGTATCCCAGGTGGGTACACGTCGAATCAGGTCATGGGTCTGACCTGATCTATACCCACCCAGGTTAAACGGGGTTACTGGTGGGTCAAAACTGGGTTTGACCCAAGCCAAACCTGCTTCTTACCCATTTATTCTTTTTATTTTCAACCATATTTTTCAAACAAAAAAGCACTTAGTTAATCTTTTCCGGGTGTTTGGCAGACAATAAAATTGCTTTCAAATGAAAATAAAATCAGAAGCAAATTCTAAAAACATTTTTAGTAACTGTCCTCTGTATAACAATGCATGGACTTTTCAAAATATGATTTCGAACAATACAGCAAATTCATAGCATAGCTAAACAGGCACACAGTTATTAACACATCAGATCGAAAAGGAAAGCGAACACAATTTCATGCAAGCATACAACACTTTTCTACCTTGGTCCTTGCTTCATGCTCTCGTCTCTCTGCCTCTAAAGCTTGACGCTTCTCCTCCAATTTCGCATAGTACTAAAGTTGACAAACAAAGTACAAGGTAAGAAGGAAACTGATGTAGCACAACTTACTAGACGAAAACAAAAGTTAATAATATTTCTCCAAAATTAAAAGTAATGAATCACAAAGCTATATTTATAGGCAAAACACTAATTCAAACTACTTCCTAAAGATAACGAAAATATCCTATTAACTAAAATAAAGATTATTAACATATCATATGAACTAAATTTAAGATATATAAGAGATGCTTCCCTAATCCCGACAATTTATCTACCCAAATATAATAAGGTAAAACTCAAAATATTATATCTACTAAAATAATTAAATCTCTTCTTGTGTGTTGCATCAGAAACATACCTCAGATTCGAATTTTTAAACACACATCTAAATGTTTAAGCATGAAATTACCTCCCTCCGTTTCTCCAAACGTTCGGAAATGCTAAATGTCGGAGCTACAGGAACAGTAGTTCTGGATCTTGCTGCAGTTCTATGCATGGTTAAGGCTAACTGTAGCTTAAAAGGGAAGATATAGACCCTTGGGCTCCGTTTGATTCAACAGTAAACATTTTTGAACATTTTTCTCAGGGAAATATTTTAAATTAGAAGTATATTGTTCTCAAAATCATTGTCTTTTTAGCTAAAGAAAATGGTTTCATTCTATGAGCTTGTATAAGGTTCACGCTTAGACAAGTTGAGATTGAATTTAAGCACATAAGGTGAGGTTACAATAAAAAACGTTTTCCTTCATGAAGGAAAATGTTTTTCCCTTTCATGGAGGAAAGTCAAATGCCCTTCGATAGAGGAAACATTTGCTGTATTTGTAGTTGTTACAATGAAGTTATGTAACAAAACGATAAAATAGAGAGGGCAAATGTTTTCTGTCAAAACAAACAAAGCCTTAAGATACATGCACAACCTAATGATCATCACAATTCATAATCACATGACCATTGCGGCTGTGCAATCCCAAAAGCAGGAGTCATGGATGTTACATAACAAGTTGCATCATCCCATTCAAGTCTTATATTTGCAAAGTTTCCAAAGAATAGCATACAATCATAGATGTAATATATATTTATGAAGATGTTTTAGATAATAAGACAGGATATAAAATTTCTCTAAAGCAAAACAGATCATGAACATTAACCGTACCAGATTTTCGCTAAGGTGCTGGACCTTTAGAACTGCACACTGTATATAGAGTTGTACACCACATCGACTGATAGAAATATGCCAAATCGGACCTAGTTTAAGTCTAATGCTTAAATGTGCCCAACTGAGCTTAGTTTGAGTCTAAATGAGCGGAGCTCGAGCCTAAATGAGCCCAAACGAGCTTAGATCGAACTTAAATGAGTCTAAAAATGGCAAGCTTTGTTTGGGACTTGCCAAATAAGGTTCGTGCCCAGCCGAGCTAAGCTAATCCCGAGCCTATGACAAGCCAAGCTCAAGCTTGAAGTTTCTAAGCTTGATAAGCTTCGAGTCAAGCCTCAAGCCTGATGAGCTCAAGCTCTACACGACTTATATACACTCCTATCCACAACATGAAAATCAGAAAAGGTTGTATCTGGAAAATAAAGGAACAAAAATGCAGCAGGATATATTTTCGAATAGAAACTGTCAGACAAACATGTTATATAAGATGCACAAAAGATAATACGATAGCAACAAAAAATCTGTCAAGGAACCAACTATCTCAAAAGTTTAACCTGATGGGTGAAGGCCCAGAAAATGGTTTTATACTTTATCATACCTCCCCAAGAGAGGGCCAATTGTGTTTGAAGGCCCATCTCATACCATGTGCTAAAATTATATGAAAATTAAAAGTGGGTTTGTTGCAATTCGAACTCGTTAACTCTTGATCACGAGGCTCTAATATCATGCTAAGAACCAACTATCCCAAAAGTTTAAGCTAATACGTGAAGACTCAAGAATTGTTTTATACTCTAACAAAATCAAAATAACTCGTCGCATGGGAAACAAAGTATCAGCGAAAGGATACGATGAAATGACGGACCAATTATCATCATCATCCAAATTCTTCTTTGACAAGAGTGGGGAGTTTGGCTGCAAATCACAACATTTATCCACATTAGTGCCATCCCATACGTTGAAAATACAATAAAGCCTCGGAAAGTAGGATGGGGAAAGAGAGAATCTAAACCTAGAACCTCATCTTCTAGGTAGTGTATTAATGACTAGACCAAACAGGACCGACCAATCAAGACTCCAAGCAATTGGGCCCCCTAAATTATAAGGTCCTTAATTTGGCATGGATTAAATTTCTATTTTACAATTTATTAAATTGATATTTATGTTGTTAATGAAGACGTTAACATAGGTGAAAGGATACGTCTCCAAATATTTGGGGTCCAAAGCTCTCAGGACTGGCCCTGAGACCAAAGTGTTGTTTTCGCATACAGTCTTGAGATTCATCAGGCCACTCCCTCCTTCTATCATCTTTAACCAATATCAAAATGTTCTATGCAAATATCTTAACAAGACCATAATTCACTGACTGCAATTACGGGTCTATTCGGCATCGTTTTCTGTTTGCAATTTTTTGTTTTTGACAAATTAAAAACAACATTTTGCAAACCATTTTTCTGGCTTTTGGTTTCTTTGTTTTCATCCTTTTACTAATTTGGATGAAAACTATAAACTGAAAACCAAAAACAAGAAAAATGGCTTTGAAATTTTGGTTTTTGATTTGTCAAAAACCAAAATTACAAATAAAAAACGATATCAAATAGGCCCTACTTCAAATGTGAAATAGCACAAACAACTATCGGCAAGAAAAATTTAACAACATCAAGAGACTGACAAATGTATCAGTCCTCTCACTCATTTGAGAAAGTGCTCAAAAGAGCATTGAAACTAGATAATTTATTGCCACCCAGGCAAAAATACTGAAAAACTCCCCCTATTTCCCTTAGTCCTAACTTAGATTTCTTATAGTACCAAATCACAAGCATTCCCATTTATTTATTCCTCTACAACTATGGTATTGAGGTTTTTTTACATTGATAAGATAGATACAACTTCTTCCCAAAGTGCCGTTGAAAGTACCTCTATATAACAGTCTTTGTTTGATTCCAATAGATGCAGACTATTACCTGTGATTTCTTGTCAGAGCTTGGGGACTTCACGTCGCTTGACTTTGGAGAAGCAACAACACTTTCAACGGCAATAAGCCTCACACACGCTCGTTTATCAGTGTCCAAATCAGAAGGGTTGGTAGCAGCATACTTTGTCCTCACGTTACCAACATGAGTTGATCCTGATGCAGATTTCTCCGCCTTCAAATTTGTACTTTTAATTTGCAAAATTTTTACCTTTTCGTGACTATTTTCACCGTGTGAGACTTCAGCAATACATTCCTTCACTATGCTATGCTTTGCATTACTGTTTCCTTCGGGTTCTTTGGGATCTGTGTCAGTGGTAATGCCATTTGGGTTCACCTTGGTGCAGGTGGACTTTGCCTCCACTCTTACACCCGTAACCTCTCGACCCATCACACTGCATAAAGGGAAAAGCGTAAGAACAGGACACCATTTGCTTTCCGACCTAGAAAATAACAATTCTCAAGGAAACAACTTTCAAAAAGCTTAAGTTGATAAGTGAAGGTTCGGGAATGGTTTTGTACTCTAACATGCTCCCTCACGCAAATGCCTATTGGGCTTGAAGCGTGGATAGTGCACAAGCCCACCTCAATGCCTCGCGCTGAAATTATAGTATTATTAAGAGTGAGTGTTATTGGGATTTAAACTCATGATGTCTCCATCAAAAAAGTCAAATACCACGTCAAAGAACCAACTTTTCCAAAAGCTTAAATTAATAAGTGAATGCTTAGGAATGGTTTTTTGCTCTAATAACAATCACTAGCCATGGGAAAGAACAAGCAGACGAGCTCCACTGCTTCCTTGAATGCAATTTTTCCTCACATTTGTAGCATTTGGATTTTGAAAAAATAGAAACAAGATTTTTAAAATGATGTTTTTTTGTTTTTCTATTTTTGTTTTCACTCAGATTAGGAAAATAAATAGAAAACAAAAAACCAAAAACCAAATAAAATCGTTTCTAAAACCTAGTTTTTAAATTCTTGAAAACCAAGAACTATAAAACAACAAACGATGCCATACAAGCCCTTAATAATCGATTGCAAATTTACCATTCCTAAAAAAACACACCTCATTCCTCAACCATTTCAAGCAAACAAAAACAAAGATTCACTTCAAGACCCTTCCCTCGATATCTACTCTTTTTCTTTTTTTCCTTTTTCTGTTTCATTCAAAAGTCATGTCAAAATTTTGAATTCTTAGGCCCTTCGGTTTCCTCATCCTTCCAGTAAATGAAGCCGAGAATCTGGGTGCCCCCACCCTGCCCCACCTTGTCTCCAATCAATAGAACATACAGATATAGAAGAAGAAAAAACAAAAGAACACGTCCTGACAACATACACATGAAAGAAGCAGTTCAAAATTAGATTAGATTCAAAAATCAGTTGCGGTTAAGGGATAGCCGAGCCAAAATCCTAGGATTTCCTCATGATCGTGCACACGTAAATCTAGTATATGCATGCAAAGCAGCTTAGCACATTTGATAAGAATAGTCATACGTTTAACGACAGTATCCAGTTTGTTTAAGCATATCTCAAATAACAGCCTCATTAATAAGAGGTCGCGAGTTCGAATCCCAGTAATCCCATGCTCAATATTACCATCAGCATAGGTGTGAGGTTGGAATATGCACTATACACACTTCAAGACGAATAAGCATTCATGTGAGGGTTCATGTTAGAATATAAAATCATTCGTATGTATTTAACTATCAGCTTAAACTTTTGGGATAGTTGTTGCTTGACAAATTCAAGGAAGCATGAACCAAAAACAACAATGTCGCCCACTAAAGCACAAACGAAGCCTAAAATCACCATTCATCTGCAAAAGCTTTGAACTCGCCAAATTTTACCTTCAATTCCAATCCCATGATCGCATTCAATCAAGCAGAACAAACAGCAAAAATCTAAATGATACTTGCCCAAATTAGTTATATGGGCCTAGAATAATAGGATAACCCAATAAGAAATTCAGCGGGAGTTTTCACAAAATTTTTGCTATGGTATTCTGAATTCCGACAATTGGTATCGGATCAATTTGTCATGGTTATTAGAGGCCCAAGGATGGACCTGCTCTGATACCAATAATACGATCTAAAATGGAAGAGGGAGAGTTTATTGCATGGTGTGTAATACAAGTCCCTACCACTATATACATGGAGGTTACCCCCTTCTTGGGCCAGGTCCGCTATACTCCTTATTGCATTATCAAGGAAACCATCTCTCCCAAAAGCATAAGTTCATGGGGGAGACCCCGTAATGATTTTATACTTAAACACGCCCCTCGTGCGAATAGCCATTAGGCCTTGAAACGTTAATGATGGACAAACCCACCTCATACTTTGTGCTTAAATTATGTTAATATTGAAAGTACGGGCTATTGGGATTCAAATTTGTGATCATACCAAGAAACCATCTCTCTCGAAAGCCTAAGCCATGAATGATTTTGTAATTTAACACGTATCCCTAAATTATTGATCAAAAAAATGCACCAACCACATTCAATTTTTCAATACAACCATCAGATGAATCCACATTGCACCTAACTACCAAAAAACTCGCCAAAAAAAAAAAAAAATTTTAATCAATGAAATGCAAGAATTACTTACAATCTTGAGCTATGATCCAAGAAGATCTCCAATTTGGAAACCCTATGTCTCTTTCTCTCTCTCTAATTGAAGAAAACCAACAACAAATGTCAGATAATTTCCATCTTCTTCTCCTCAATTTCCTCTGACGAGAGAGAGAGAGAGAGAAATAAGGAGCTTGTACCTGTTTTTGTGTTGCCGTTGAGTTATTTAGAGTCGAAACAATTTTCTGTTTTTTTTCTTCTTATTTTTAATTTTGTGCAGGGATGGGATTAGGGCCGACAAAATCTGACACGATATGATAACATAATATGAATACGACATAAAAATAGCAGGTTTGGGTCGGGGATTTTGAAATCAGGTTGAATTTGGGTTGACCCATTTAACCCGTCTGGGTGGGTTTGACCCGCGTAACCCCTTTTTGACACGATTGACCCGTTTATATATATATATATTGAGTTAAGATAATTGAACTATATTTAGTAATATTAATTTGATAGTTTATTTTAATAGTTATAAATATAACAAGTATTTATTGTTATTATCAACCATGAAGTGCATTATTAAATTCGGTCATTCCACCATGACTAGTACAGAGGAGGTCAAGATAGAATCTGATACCGTACAGAGTAAGGAGAGTTTCAGATACCTGGGATCCATGATACACGAGAATGGTGAGGTGGATGAGGATGTCAACAACAGGATTAAAGTAGGTTGGCAGAAATGGAGGATGGCCTCTGGGGTGCTTTGTAATAGAAAGTTCCCGCTAAAGCTGAAAGGAAAATACTATAGGACGGTAGTAAGACCGGCTATATTGTATGGGGCAGAGTGTCGCCCAATGAAACAAAATCAGACACAGAGGGATGAAGGTAGCGGAGATGAGGATGCTGCGATGGATGTGTGGTCACACGAGGAAGGATAGGATCAGAAACGATGTAATAAGAGGTAAATTGGGTGTAGCCTCGACCGAGGATAAATTGAGGGAGCACCGCTTGAGATGGTTTGGACATGTTAGCAGGAGACCGACTACAGCGCCAGTCAGGAGGTGTGAACGGTTACACACTACACTAGGCAGAAGAGGGAGGGGTAGGCCAAATAAGAGTTGGTTGGAGACTATCTGACACGACCTAACCTACCTAAACCTAAGAGAGGAGATGGCCTTAGATAGGGCAAGACGGAGGGCTAGCATAAGAATAGCGGATGTGGCAGCGTAGTTTAGTGCGGCGAGTGACAGGTAGTTTAAGAACTCTAGGCAGCCATAACCCCAGGTAGTGTACGTATCTGATGTTTAGTTGCTTTCCGATTACTCGGCTATTTTCGGTCATATGTTTTATTTGCCTATTAAAGCGGCTGACCATTTTCAGGATGCCAGGATACCATGCTCGCAGGACAACAATATCCTTCAGGCCGGGGGTCCTCGGAAACATCCTCTCTTCCACTCGGAAGGGGTAAGGCTGAGTATATCCACCCTCCCCAGACCCTGCTTCTGCGGGAGCCCATGAGGCACTAGGATTGTTGTTGTTATTGTTGCATGAAGCGTATTATTAACATGTTCGTAAGTTGAAAAAACTAGCATTTAAAGAAAAAGGGTCACCAATATAATTAAATGGGTAATCCGCGGTTACTTGTTTAATAGTTGGGTTGGGTAAGGGTTGAGAGTTCCTGACTTGTTTAATAAACAGATTGGGTTCGGATTGACCCCAGTCTTGAGATCCTTAGCATAGCACAAACACGAACACGAATATGACATGACACGATATATTTGCCACCCCTAGATAGGATAGTGATATTAGTATAGGTGTAACCAATATAGTAGTTTAGGATCGAGAAGCACTTCTAAGCTAGTGCCCTGAGGCTTTTTTGCATGTCTGTTTGATTATATACACTTTTGCTATATGTTTGGCTGCTTATTGTTCTTATTGTTCTTTCCCCTTATTGTTTTATTGCCTATTCATTTCTGCTTATTCACTGCTTTTTACTCTTTATATGTGTGCTATATGTCATTGTTTATGCTCTTACACGTAGATACTTGTATGCTTTGTACTTTCATGCTTCTTAGGTTGGGGGTCCTCGAAAACAGCTTTTTGTTATAGTAACTCCATGAAGGGGTAAGGCTACGTACATCCCATCCCTCCCAAACCTTGCTTATACGGGAGCCCTTAAAGCACTGGGTCTTTGTTGTTGTTGTATGTGATAGTGATATTGTCAGGACATTTTTTGTTAATGTTAGGGTAATTTCAACACAACAAATCACAAACGTCTTTATTATTGTTCTGACATTAACAAAAAATATCCCGATAATATCACTATCATATGGATATTGTAAATAAATTCAAAATTAGGTGGCATGATTGTGCTATTAACTCTGTTCAATTGTTCTCATTTTTCAAAATTTATGTGAATATTGTGTTTCTTTGTTATTTACGCTAAAGGATCATGTACTTTACCCATTGCATCAGTTTAGTCCATATACTTTTAATATGTCAATGTAGTCTACACATTATTTATATTGTGTCAATCCGGTTCTCATTTAGATTCAATTTATGTTAAGAAGTTGCTAAAATTTTAAAAGATTGTGTTGGGCTAAATTGAGTCAATATGTAGATTTGTAATAGATTACTTGCATCTAATATTATTGTGTCGTTAAAGTTTACATTATTAACTTAGCTTCAATTTGATCATAGAGTAAATTGACGCAAAGTAAATAGTAGATGGACTGAATTGATACAATTAAAAGTACGAGGACTAAATTAATACAATGGGTAAGGCACGATGACCTTTGACATAAATAACCCTACGTTTTTTTGTCATGACAGATGTTTGAAGGCCTACTAACCAGCAATGAGCATACTTGTTATATTTCCTAATTTTCAAACAAAATAAATTTAAGAAAACACGAGCACGTCCCTAGATGTCTGAGATGATAGCAAGGGCTAAACGGTTCAGGATGACATCGGTAA
The DNA here is from genome assembly GCA_018398585.1 of Simmondsia chinensis. NCBI lineage: Eukaryota > Viridiplantae > Streptophyta > Magnoliopsida > Caryophyllales > Simmondsiaceae > Simmondsia > Simmondsia chinensis. Next base: position 528,243 of record JAGTTD010000018.1, read on the forward strand.
CAACGGCACAATTCAGCTCAACAATCGCCCTAGTCCACTGGGCCATTCGTGCCAAACAGACAACTCCATTGACAATTGTAGCCTCTGCCGCCAATTGGGAGGTAGTCCAAATTATTTTCACTTCCTCTTTGCAAGTGAAGAGAAGAGGTTGTTATGATCAGACTATCAAAAGGATCTCGACTGCAAATCAAAACTCCCTTAGTTAGCTGGTATGACATTTTTCTAGAGATGGCAACTACAGCGATGTGCAGCGTGTCAAAACCTATATGGAGCCCCGACAGCCCTTTGATGCTTTGACGTTCATCTCGCTCAGTAAATAGGCTTTCAAAGTGATTTGGAGTCTCAAGTCCACCCAAGAATTAAACCTTTTATGAGAGGGTCCGTGTTAGTGGCCTCCTGGCTCGAGACAATATGTTTAATTGTAAGCTTGTCCCTTGACCTAGGTGTTTTACAGATCAAACTTTCAACCAGAAATCTAGCTTTTGGCCCGATGGGCTTGGTTATGACAGATAAAAGAAAATTATGCGATAATAGTTGATCAAGTAAAAATAAAAGGACAATTTACGCCTTTAGTCCATATACTTTGCATATTGTATTAAGCTCGAAAAGCTCAGCTCGCTTTAAGCTCGAGCCAACTCGTTTAGCTTTTCGAGCCGAGCCTGAACTTAAACGAGCCCAAACGAGCCTATATTGAGTTTAAATGAACCAAAATATTACATGTTTAATTGGAAGCTCGCCAAGCCCGAGCCGAGCTTAATGCTAACGAGCCTCACCTAGAGCTTGGCAGGCTCAGGCTCGACTCGGCTCAAATACACCCCTATCTGTCTCTATTATACAGATAATTAATTTATCTAGTTGCTAATATTGGTAATTCAATAGGAGTGGGTAAAATCTTTTATGATACTGTAAAGGATAACTCATGTTTTATGTATTTTTCTTGACCATATTTTCATGTTATTTTTATATTCTAACCCGGTTAACTTCAGCTCCAGTTTCTAGTTCCGTTGGTCTTTTCCCCTTTCCATGGCCCGTCTCAGCTGTGGTGTTAAAAACCTGTAGTACCTGTTTGATTCTTCCCTAACTGTCTGTTTTTGTGTTACGTATTTGTACTATTTTCCTGTTTTGTCTTGACTTAGGTGTATTTGCTTCTTGATCCCCGATTTTTCAGGTTGACTTTGGCCTCGTTTTTTACGAGTTTCCAATGAATATTAGGATTTTAGTTAGATGCATTCGTTGTCGGAATGATTTCAATTGTGTAAGAGCTAAATTGACACAATTCAAAATGTGTAATATTATTTTTAAGGCAAAAATGATAATGTCAAGCAACTCTGTGAAGTTTTGTGGCTATTATTCGCTAAAAGCAACATAATTGGTCTGCTAGTAACAATTTTTACTATGGTTATAACAACACCCTTAAAAATTTAAAAACCGAATTGGTACTGTAGATAAAATACGTGGATTAGTAAAATAAGAACCGAAAATGTAAAGAAAATTTGATTTTAATGGTTAGACCTTATATATATATATATATATATATATATATATATCATATTATTTAAAGTAATACTTTTTAAATTAATACTCGGTTAATTAACAAATAATTAAAAATATATGTTTACCGTTAAATAAAAAAAACTACAAATATATTTATAAATTAATATTATTTGGATACTTCGTAGTCGGGTCCATGATTCTACTTTATGGAAGGCAATTCTTCGATGTAGGGACAGTTGGATTGATATTAATGGTAGCATTGAGGAGGCCTCTCGGTTTCTGCAGAATTGGGGGCCGAATAATTAGGTGACAGTAAGCACCATTTATGAGCGCGTTCGAGGTCAAGGTAGGCAGTGGCAACGGGGTCAAATAGTATGGGGGCTGCTATTCCACGACATGCTTTCTGTTTATAAAGGGTGATTACATCAGGGCTTGTAACGCATGATAGACTCCATAAAATTAGTCATAATAAGACTATTGATTTGAAGAAGTTATACAGTACTTCATTTAGTATTTAGGGTTATTTACCCTAAAGGCTCGTATCCTTTTCTTATTGTGTCAATTTAGGTCGTGTATAGTTGGTATTATATTGATTTGGTCCTTAGAAGTAAAATTTATGTTAAATTATTAAGAAAAAATTTAATAGTTCATCCATGGATGAGGTTAAATTGAGTCAATGAGGGAATTTATAGCGAGTTGCTTGCATATAACGTGATTCTACCGTTAAAAATTATGTCATTAATTTAATTAAATTTAACAAAAGGAATACAATAACACAATATAGATTATAGACAAACTAAATTGATATAAATATAATGTCTAAATTAACACAATAAAAAAATACATGGATCTTTGGTGTAAATAACTCTAATAGTTATGCGCGAAAAAAGGGAGTTGTTATTATTAGGACAAAAATCATTATTATTAGAGCAATAATATAACTTACAAATAATAAAAGCTATAAAATTATGACTAAATTGACACAATTAAAATTATAAAGTCTAAATTAATATAATAAGAAAAATATAAAACCTTTAACACTAGTATCTATGCATTAAAAAAGGAGTTATTATTTTTTTCTTACTAACGAAGAACCCAGCTATCCAGTAAACCTCAACCCACACAGCGACTTATACACCACATAAGTCAATTAAGTCAAGTATTCCTTAGGAAGAGGTTTAAGCGGGGAATCGAACTCCAGACCTTTTGGCCTAAAATAATATTCTATTCTCTTACTTGCCTTCAATGACTGAGGCAAGGTCTCGGTGTGTAAAACAGAGTTATTATTACTAAGATAAAAAATTATTATTACCTGAACAATAGCACGACTTACAAACAATAAGAACCACAAAACTGCTTTGAAAACTACTATCTTACTTTGTTAATAATAATTTTACCCTGATAATAATAGTAAAAAAATTTTAATACCAGGTAAAAATTATTATTACTAGAGCAACTATGTAACTTATGTATATAAAAAAAAATAAAAATTCTAATATGAGGAGCCCTCTCAACTTGCCTCTCTATAGATAAACCGCCGAAAACCTAAAACATCGACAAACCCTCTCTCTCGCTACTTCTCTGCTGCGTGTTCTTCTATCTTGAGTGTGTAAGTTCAAATTTTTCGTTCGAATCTTCATGTAATTTCACAAATTTTTCGTTCGAATCTTCATGTAATTTCACTGCTACTTCGATTCTGTATATTCGAATTTCTAGGGTTTCGTTTCGTTTCGTTGTTCGTATACGCGTGTTCATGTGATTTCAGTTGATTTGGGAAGCGGAATCTGTTTTGTTTGCGCTATATTGTAATTTCACCGGTTTCTTTTCGAAGCACCATGTAATTTCACTGGTACTTAGATTCTGCGTGTTCGTATTTCTAGGGTTTCGTTTTGCTGTTTTTATCGCACATTTATGTGATTTCGGTTGATTTATGAAGCGGAATCTGTTTTGATATTGTAATTTCACCATGTAATTTCACTGGTACTTCGATTCTGCGTGTTCGTATTTCTAGGGTTTCGTTTTGTGGTTGTATACGCGCATTTATGTGATTTCAGTTGGTTTAGGAAGCGGATTCTGTTTTGTTTGTGCTATATTGTGCTTGATTTTAGTTTTATGACTTAGTGAAAGTGTGTTTTGGAGAACCCTAGAAAATATACTGAAAACTAGGTAAAAGCAGTAAAATATTGAAATTAAAAGGATAAAGAAGAAGAGATAAGAAATGATATTGATTTTCATTGCTTGATTTGTAACATAATTTCTATGTTTATATATAGAGTTTGCCCCTCCCCTTGGGCCGGGCCCACTCTAATACCTATTAAGCTACCCTATTACTATCGGTTGACGCGCCTATTTGGGCATATGTATCATCTAAGATTCTAAAGTATCCTTTGGTCTAGGGTTTGAATCCTATCGGATGGAAACGATTCTTTTGGCCCACCTATCGGTTTCTTGTGGACTTAGTTGTGCTTCCGCGTGGGCGCGAAAACATAGCAGTCGGTGTTTTCTAGAACCGTAGAGGATTGGCTCGAGCGGCAAGACACTTGGATGTATGGTTTAAGGTACCATTTGGTCTAGGGTTTTGAATCTCATTGGTTGCATAGGGTGATGTTGGAATTTTTGTTGAATTTCTTTTTCGATTTTCAATTGGTAGAACCCATGATACAAGAAAGGGATGTTGGATATGAATTACTTACATATTTTCTGAATTTTATGTATCCGCAGGATGGCTTTCTCTCCTATCTTTCGAAGAGAAAGGCCAAGAAAGAGATTCCTAACCTGATGGAGAAATACTAAAGCTTTTTATTTGTCTTTTAAGGCCTTTGGCCTAGTTATAGTATCAGGTAGGTGACGTCATTGGTTATGTTCACGGTCTCGATGAAGTAATGGCAGGTGAATTAGTAGAATTTGGAGAGGGGACAATAGGCATTGCTTTGGCAATCTAGTATTAGTTGAGGTGTGCTTTTGTTGGCTCAAATATCTCGCATGCCTAGGGTCAGTTAAGACCTCAAGCTATAGAAGCAGGTTTTTTGGGGTCCCCAATTTGTTAAGTTTTTGTTGAAAATTAGTTGTATTATTAGTTTGTTCATATTTGCAGAAATAATGACTTACATATGAAACATTATAAATCGCATATTTGCGTACATAATATAAAGAGCCCATATATTAGCTGATATTATAAAATAAAATGGACTATTTGAGGTGCTCTTCCCTAGGATTGGACACCTGGGTTACCAAAAAAGGGCTGGCAAATTAAAATTGCTTTGGGCCCTTAAAATCTGGAAATTGGCCCTGCGGCTACCGAAAAAGTTAGCATTTTTGTGTAGTTGACTGTGTACAGGGCTGTATTATGTTTGCTTTTTTGTGCTAAACCTTTCCCTGGTGTGTTTTTATAGATTTGCAATGATGAATGGTGTATCAATTTTCTTTGCACTTGCTCTCTGGTGATTTCTTAATGAGACCGGAGTTTTATGTTGAAAAGTGTATAATGGAATTTTTGCTAAATACTGAGTTCGGTTGTTACAATGGGTTGTAGATGACTGATAGATTTTCTAAGTAGTTTTTCCTAGACTGACTATTGGTTATCGTAATTTAAGTGCCTATTACGTACTATTTCTGTGGCATATGTATTTACTTTCTCCTCTATACTATTTTCGTGTCATATGTATTTACTTCCTCTTCTGAATTGTTCTCCAATTGGAACTTTTACCGTAGATTCCTTTAAGTCATCAGTGATATAAATATTTGCAGATGATGTGCGTCTATTTTGTTTTCTACCTCTTCTTTCTTTCACTTCAGTATAAACTGGTTACTTTCATGACTTAGCCTTTTATCTCTTTTTAGCTAAGCAGATTGTTGAACTAGTTTATATTTACAAAGTATGGCGTATTATGAATTAGGAGAATTATATTGAGTGAGATTCGAGTAACAGGAAGAATAGCATTGCTTGCAAGCATCTTCTGATTGCTGTTATGATCATATGATTCATATTTCTGTTTATGATGTTGATACCCCGCTGATATTCATTTGTCAAGGTTTTATTTCTGACGGTTTCTGGTTTTCTTGATGTCCAGTTCAGTACTAATGGAAGATTCCTACTTAAACATGGGTGAAAATGAGTCTGGTGAGCAAACTTTTTATGTAAATGAATCGGACCCACAGTATTTTGCTGGAAATGAGTCAGAGCAGCATACTGTTGCTGAAAATGAGTATGAACAGAACAATCTTGATGGGAATGAGGCTGAGCAACATTTTGCTCCTGATCAGAATTTCGAAACGGAGCCTGGGCAGAACTATAATGGGAACGAAACAGAACAGAATTTCACAGAAAATGAAGAACATGTTTCTTCAGAACATGAGGTGAAACAAGATGTTGATCAAAATCAGCCGACTGAGACTGATGAACTTCCTCAGAACTCTCATCATGAAGAAAAGCAGCAACCTGAAAACAATGTTGCAGCCAGCGGAGGAGAGAAAAAGTGGCCTGGATGGCCGGGTGAGAGCGTTTTCAGGATTCTGGTTCCAGTGAAAAAAGTTGGCAACATCATTGGACGCAAAGGAGAGTACATTAAGAAAATGGTTGAGGAGTCAAAAGCTAGGATCAAGGTTCTTGATGCCCCTCCACGAACAACAGAGAGAGCTGTAAGTTTGTATACTTCTTCCCCATAGTTGATGCAGCGAAAGTGCACTTTCTTTTAGGATTAAGTTAATTATTTCTCTTACATGTTTTTATCTTAATGCTCATTTACTTCTATATTATCAATTTCCGTAACAAGCTGGAAGGTATCTTTCCTAGTTGCTCTGTTAAATTGATGAGTTCCAGGTGGTGAATTCCAGGTAGTGAATCTGCAAAACCATCCCGATCACATTATCATGATTATCATTTTCATTGTGTGTTCTTTTAATTTAACCCAAGGATAGATTGCATGCCAAATATTCAATGTTTTTCTGAAGATTTGTTGCTAAGTAGTTAATCAACAATCTTAACTTTGTTTCTTACTGGGGATAGATAGGTACAGATATGATATCATCATGTTGTTATGCTCGTAGTTGCACGAAGCTGGAGTGGGAGCGGAAACAGAAGCGAGTAATTATAGAAGTTTCTAAATTTGGGAGCGTGAAGCGAGCACTTATACTACTACATATTTGATATGCAAGAAAATTTAATGAAATGTCACTAATTGTGTATTTTAAGGCATAAATATCAAGACAAAGTAAATATTAAGCAATAATAGACAAAGTAATATTAAGCAATAATCTAGAAAAGTGAGTACTTCAATAAATAATAAGATCAAGAAAAATGACTAACATGTCCCATACAATCCAATCATTCTTTAAATCGAGTGATATAATTAGCCAACAAATCATCTAATAACTATCCTTTTATCAAAATGATTCCACGATTGTTTGAGTCGTGTTTCTGTCAAGTTCGATATGTGCTGAAAATGCAGTCTGACTCGGAAGCATCAAATCGTATTTCTGAGTATGAAGTTTTAGCATTTTAGGAGTTTCTTGCAACTATGATTATGCTATTCATTCTAAATCTTGTTTCAGTATCTTTGCTTCATAAGATTAGTTCTTTTGAAAAATATGGTTTGCCCATTTTTAGGTCTTATGTTAAGAGAGCATGAAATGAGAGTTGTTTGAAGACATATATTGAGTTATCTTACCCTGTTCTTGTGGTCAGTAAGTTCAACCTAGTGAAATCTACATCTGCAGCTAATTGATGCAAACTAGATGATGTAATTAAGCAAAAATAAAGTGGTATGTTGAGCTGAGGATGTTAAGCCCTGTCTTAATAGATCTTTAAAGAGAACGAGATGGGTGGCTGTACTATCAATATTGGGTATTATATACCATAACAATTGGATAACGTTGATAAAGTAAAGTCAGAAACAAATACTCGGTGGAATCAGACTAATACATGAGAGTAAAAATGAAATGATAATAAGCAACAAACAAGATCTAAGCAAAGTTTATATTACTGCAGTAACAAAAATGAGTATGTGCAGGTTTTGTCCGCATACTTTAAGGCAACAAATCAATCATCGTTGTCTTCGCATATCTGAAGCATCAAAGACCCAGGATGCAGAGATCAGCTTTGAGCATTACCAGTGCCGATAAGTTCTATTTGGATAAAACAGATGTATCTTGTACGTATATCCATGCCAAGCTCTGCACTGTGCCTGGAATACAATCAGTGCCCTAGATGATTGATGTGTTGCTGAACATCGTCAAAGAACCTACTTTTTGTCATGTTCAGCACCATTGTTATGCTGAAGATGGTTGGCTCAGGCTGAGGTTCTATTAAGCTCATTCACATTTTTGCAGTAAGTTGTAAAGAGGAGAAAGAACGGAAGATTGGAAAGAAAATAGAACCTGTTGATAAATAATAGTAAATCTGGGTAGCAAATTGGCGAGAGAGTTATCCTAATGAGCTATAGGAGAAAAAGAGGAATTGTAGGATCATCAGTAAGGGAAGCCAGGTGTCGTACAGATGGGTTACTCGCCCACTGGCGTTGCCCCTAGAACTGAGTATAAAATAATCACCGAATATGGTAGAATGCAGATATTAAACACCCAAGTACCTCTCACAATATAGGAGTCTTATAAATACCCTCTCGCACTATTCATTGAAAGCTAAGCCTTCACTCACTTTCTTTTCACCCTCCTCAAACAAGTTAAAAGCCCGAGTTTAGCTCTAGCTCTCTTTACCAGAGATCTCAAAGCAAAAACAGAACCTGTGATAGCAGTAAATTACAAAATAACTAATAAGAGGCCTTGAAACTAATAATTACTTAATCATGTAAAATTGCAGCTATTGTCGCTGTAATAGTTGAAAAGCTGAGCCCGAGACTTTCTGAAGTGACAAGTATTAATGAAGATAAATCTTAGTTAAATGCTTCTAAATTTCGAAATAGCTATTAAGATGCCTTGAAACTAATAATGACTTAACCGTGTAAAATCTGATCCAAAAGGTGAAAAGCAGAGTCTTAGATATTCAGACTACTATTTTAGTAGGAATGACAGATTTAATACATAATAAGAAGCCACTGAATCAGTATTATAATGAAGACAAATCATGTTTGATACTACCATTTTCTATTACTATGGTTATATTTTTTTTACATAGTCTTATAGTGGGTCAATCTTATTATATTATATTATATATATGTCACCAGTGAATTCTCACTTAACGCTTCTATTTCGTGTCCATGATAATTGCATGCCACTGGAATGATGAGCTAATGGAAGATTTAGAAGCTAGTTTTCGTCATTATATTACTATTTGCTTGTTTATGTAATAAGAAATTATCCCCAAGTGTTCACTTTATATTGCCTTGTTGCCTGTAGGTGATGGTGTCTGCAAAGGAAGACCCAGATGCTACAATTACGCCCGCAATGAATGCACTTCTGAGGGTTCATAAACGTGTTGTGGACGGTCTGGATGGTGATTCGGCTCCACCACCAGGGGGTAAGGTCTCAACAAGGCTGCTAGTACCGGCTTCACAATCTGGAAGTTTAATTGGAAAACAAGGAGCTACTGTAAAATCCATCCAAGAAGCTTCAAATTGTGTTGTTCGAGTCCTTGGAGCAGGTACTCGTAACTTTGATTATGTTTTGCCCCTCCGAGTGCATCTAAATTTACTGCCTTTGTTTTGGTTTTCTGAATGTACACTAGTGTAAGCCAAATAAAATATTATCTTCTAAGGCTATGTGGTTGGATGAAGAAATAGACCTGGAAAATATTCTCTCAACATATTTTCAGTTAAAAATATTTGTTTTTTCAAAATTTCATTTGTTTGGCGTAGAAAATCATTCATCCTACAAATTTTTATGAGGTCGGGAATTTGCGCATTTGAGGTCAAGCTGAGGTGGGACGAGGAGCTTTAAATAATTTCTTGCCATTCATTTATGCAACAAACAATGGAATCGGGATGAAAGAGCACTTTCTTCTAATCAAACAAAACTTAAGTGCTCGAACTTTGCTGGCATTTGTGCACTGTTTATATCTCTCTTTGTACTTTGATGACAGTCTTATTTATATGTGGCCATCACTACATTTGAGTCTAAGGGCTTGTTTGGGCAAGTTGTGAGATATCTGTTTTTTGTTTCATAGACATTTTTGTAAAAATTGCTGTGAATAGGGGTGTTTTTGTATGAGCACTTTTAGTTTTTCACTTCTATTTTTGCTTTAATGAGAAACACTATTTTCCGCCTTTTGTTTGGAAGCAGTAAATGACTTCTGCTTTTTATTAGAAGCGCTTTTCTTTCAAAAACAAACACCATAATCTGGAAAAGGTGTTTTCTTTTTTTTTTTTTTGTTTTGGGGGGAATTCTCTCCAGGAAAAAAGGTTTTGGCAGAAACAGGCCCTAAGAAAGGAATTTCTAGAAGCCGTTTTTGATGAAATCAGAATGTCTTCTGCGCTTTAAATGAGTCAATTTCCTTCTGCTCTCTGAAACTTCTCATTCCCAATTTGTTTTTGGTGTACTTCCTTGCTGATCCGTGTCAAACGTCACTATCTATCGTGACAGATGAACTCCCTATTTTTGCTCTACGAGACGATCGAGTGGTTGAGGTAGTTGGGGAGCCTGCAGCGGTGCACAAGGCTGTAGAAATTATTGCGTCGCATCTCAGGAAGTTCTTGGTTGACAGAAGTATAATACCTATATTCGAAGCACAGGTACTTCTAATACATTTATTGAATCTGGATCAGTAGATTGGACTCGGAGCGAGTTCAGTATATGATTAAAATTATGTGGTTAATCATTTCCTATACAACAAGTAATGGTGTAGCCATCACCCCACAAAATATTTAGGTTATGTTTGGTTTTGATTACTGTTTGTAGTATTTGGTTTTGGAGAAACTAAAAGCTACATTTATATATATTTTTTTTGGGTAGTTTTTAGTTTTCTCAAAAACCAAGAATCCCAAACAAAAATATATACCAAACGGGCCCATAAAATTTTGCAGATTTAAAAAGATTTTCCAATGCTTTCGGTTATGGGCATTACGCGCTGTAACCAATAAACCCTTCTACTCCGTAAAGTGCTTAAAGACGCAAAAATTACTTACCCCGATTTTATTTTAGATGCAAGCACCACCTCCCCATGTGGAGCACATGCCACCTCAGCCCTCGTGGGGTCCACCTCGTGGTCTACCTCCGAGCGCAATGGGACCCGGTTATGGACCCCCCAATCCTCAGTACATGCCACCACCTCGACAACTCGACAGTTACTATCCACCACCAGCTGAGATGGGTCCACCTGCTCACCAAGGAATATCTGCTTATGGAAGAGAACCTACCTTGGGTGCTCATGCTCCTGCTAATCCTCAGGCACCAGCATCAACTATGATTCCTCAGGTTCGTTTCTAAAACCGTTTTCTTTTTGTTCTCACAGATTGGATCACTTTTAGTTTTGAATAGGATTTCATTTAGCTATACAAGCCTAGATAAGCCAATATGATATAAATCACGAGTCTAAAAATGTGACCAGAGCCATTTCAAGACCAAACTAGCCAGATTCGAGCATGGTCAAGTACAAATGGGACCCGTTCGAGCTTAAATAAGCCAAAATGAAGTGAGTTTAGCTTGAAGGTTGCTAAGTTGGGTTCAAGCTTAAATGAGCTTTGAGCTTGAGCTCAAAATTTCTAATCTTGGCGAGCTTCAAGCAAAGCTTGACCAAAGCAGAACATTCATTGGTGAGCCAAGTCTTGGGCCTAGTGAGCTTAGGCTGGGCGCATTTCGGCCTCGGCTTGGCTGGGCCCTTTACATTCCTTGGCAGAATTAAGAAAGACGCTAAACAAAGAAATGATTTATGTTGATCTGCAATGGTGTACTTCTTTCAATGCAGCGAATCCCATCTAGCCAAAAAAAAAAAAAAAAAGAAAAAAACCCTAAGCTGTGGAAAACTGTGTTTTTTTTAAGTACTTTTGTAGAAAAATGATCTCAATAAGTGTATTCTTATTTGAAAAATTTTCCGGTTTTGCTTTAAAAGACAAACACTATCTTCCTATACTGTACTTTTATTTAAAAGCACTTTTCTTTCTTGGCCAATCACCCATTAAATCTAAAAAGGTTCTTTTTTCTGAGAAAGAACACTTTTTTTCAAAATAGAAGCTGGCAAAACAAGCCCTTAATTTGTTGCCGTTTCTAGCATTATGGCACTATTTGGTTTTTTTTGGCAGGTGACACAGCATATGCAGATCCCATTGGCATATGCGGATGCTGTAATTGGGACAAATGGTGCGAGTATAAGCTATATAAGGCGAGCGAGTGGGGCTACTGTGACTGTCCAGGAGTCAAGGGGCGCTCCCGGAGAAATGACCGTTGAGATCAATGGCACCGCCTCTCAAGTTCAAGCTGCTCAGCAGCTCATCCAGGTAACCCCCTCTCAAGAATAGTATAATAAAACTGCAGTTTAGGTGCGAGGGTTGCTTCCGTGACCTTTTTAAAGAGGATGATGTTATTATCAGGACAAAATTGTTATTGTCAGAATAAAGTCGTGGGTCTCATTGTAAGTTACGGCATTGTTCTTGCAATAACAACTTTTTTAATGTATCCTTAATTATTTAATATTTATGTTTTGATTATTTTTTTGTGTCCGTTCGATGACCAACTGATATTTCAATTAGAAAGGCATTTAAAGGGCCTATTTGGTCGATAAATTTTTTCTTTTTGGAAGGATTTTTTCAGTGAAGCACTTTATAAAGTGCTATCAAGATACCTTTATGCCTATGGGAAATGCTAATTCCTTTTTTTTTTTTTTTTTGAACACTAAATGTTATTCCTTTTGTGGTACACATTTGCTTGGAGTTATTTATATTGTGGTTCCTCATGTTAATAAATTTGTCCAAGTTTAGTCTTTTACCGGGTTACCCACATTGTCATACATCTTTTTTTGTTCAAAATATTCCGACCTCTAATTTTATTGATTTACATGAATAATGGAATTTCAATTTCCTCATAGAATTGGAATTGTAGTTCCACAATTCAACTTCAAACAAAGCCTAACAAATTTTGAGCTAGTTAGTACATACTTTCATATCCGCAATTTGCCGTACCTTCATGCTCCAAGTATGTATATGTTGAGCAATTGGTGTTTGTATGTGTTGCAGAATTTCATGGCAGAAGCAGCGGCACCCGCACCAGCTCCGGCACAGGCGGCTGCGCCAGCTGACCAGGGCGGCTACAACCAAGCTTACAACGCGTATGGAGCTGCTCCTGCTGCAGTTTATGGTTCGCCACCCGCATCTGCGGGTCATGCAACCCAACCTGGTGCTTATGGCTCCGTCTATGGTGCAAATTATGGTTACTGACAATTTAACAGTTTGTATTTAACATGATGTTATGTTTTCATGAACTTACGTTGTTCAGTCATTAATTCAATGTAGGACTGTATGTTTTGCTATGTTTTGAGTGCCCGTTTTATAACCTCTTTGTTTGCAGTTTTCGGTTTTTTAGAAAATAAAGACTATTTTGGAAATGAATTTTCTGGTGTTGGTCCTTTCACAAGACCAAAAATCAGAAAAAATTTGTTTTTAAAATCTAGTTTTTTGTTCTTCTAAGAATAAAATTTGCAGACAGAAAACGATATTGAAATGGGCTATGAGTTTTTGCATTTATATTTATGGAGATATTTGTAGGACATACTAAATGTAGGACAATGTATGAACATCTATATCTTGTCGTTAGATCTCAACTGGCTCGAGCTTGTTTGGTATTATTTTTTTAATTTTAGTTTCTAGTTTAAAAAATTAGGTAGTAAACATGACTTATCTCTAGAATTTATTGTAGTGTATGAGTTTAAGTTGAATTTGTGTTGATATGTTGAACTCGTTTCAGTAATTGAGTTGGATTTAGAGTTAGGTTGAGCTGACTCGACCCCTTCTCAATATGCTTTGACTTGGTTAGGCTTTTATGTGAAATTATTTGAGTTGGCCGTGATCAGTAATATAACACAAAACATGAACACACCATGACACGAATGACATCGACAGCTTCGATTGAAGTTTTGGAGTACAGCTGAACTATCGATGTAGGTTGGTTTAACTTGGTTTTAACACCAAACGTGTAGCATTCCCTCACTCTTGGCGCCAATGAGTTTTTTATTTGCAAAAAAACAAAGAAGACTGTGCCTTCGCCATAGGATATACGATGCTATTAATATATGACATAAGTACGATACGATATATTTGCAATAGCTTGTTCCCAGCTAGCTGATCCCCAAAGGTCCCTATGTAACCCCACCACCAAACACCAGCACAAAAAACAGTTCGAGTCTTGTAAAATGATCCAAATGCCATGGAAGCCAAACAAAATTTGAACCAATCATATCTCCCTCCAAGATATTATTCTTCCCTTGATTTCATTTATCTATATATATAGAGTGACGTTTGTATGAGAGGGTGAGAGCATGAGAGGGGCGAATCTTGACCTTCTATTATAATAGACGGCAAAGATTTATTGTACATTAAAAAAAAAAAATAATTTATGGCCCATATTTTTCATGGGGCAGAAAGAAAGAAGGGGTAAGTGAGGAAATTTTTTTTTTTTTTCCATACTTAACAAATCTTGGGCGTAAATTATTTTTTTTTTTAATGTCCAATAAATCTTGGCCGTTTATTACAATGGAGGGCTAGGATTTGCCCCTCTCACGCTCTCATAAGAACGCCTATACATACATATATATATATATATATATATATATATATATATATATATATGTGAGAGGGTGAGAGGGGCGAATCCGAGCCCTCCATTGTAATGGACGGTCAAGATTTGTTAAACATTAAAACAATAATAATTTTCTCTCAATTGATAGAAGAAGTTGCAAAAACTCTCTTATCAGTGTTTCTCAGCCACAATCACAAAACCTCTCGACATTAATCTCTCATCGACTACACTTCTAACATCTTAATCAACATGGTATTCAGTGAGAATCTCTCTCTCTCTCTCTCAATTTTGTCATATCATTTTCACACATAAAGGGGTCCCCCAAATTTGCTTTTTCTATACTCAAATACTTTCGGTAGCCTCCCCTCCCCTTTTGCTATGCTTCTCTCTCTCACCTAAGCCAGCCGACCATTTCTTTCTGTTTCTTTGTTTTCACATATCTTCGTAACAACAATCACAAATACAAAAAATATTTTAAAAAATATACTTAAACTAAAGAAACACAGTAAAATACAGAAAGTAACGGGATAAAAGAGAAAACATAAAAGATAACAGTGATTTTCATTGATAATTTTGATATAATCATCCCTCGTATGCTTATAGAATAACCCCCTCCTTGACCGAACCCACTATACTATCTGTTAAAGCAATATTTTCAGCGCCCCGAGGGCTCCCGCTTAAGCAGGGTCTGGGGGATGGATGTATGCAGCCTTCCCCATTCAGGGTACCACCCTGAAGGGAGGCTGTTTCCGAAAACCCCTAACCTAAGGGGTGCAACACAAGGACTTGGTACTACTCTCGCCCAAGCACTCTTAACTTTGGAGTTTTAATGGGATTCAGTGCTTGCGTGTTGGTACCCTGCTATATTATCTATTAGACTACTATAATACAATATATATCTAAATACTTAATTTAGGTACGTATTATATTTTCCTCAGTTAAAGGGGATATTGACTTTTTTCCGACGAAAGGGGAACAAATATTTTTCATCATAGGAAATAGATGTTCTTTATTGTAATCGACTTTTACTTGAACTACAGCTCGATCAAATGTAAACATCATACAGATCTATATAATGAACTTGGTCAAGGGTAAGTATCGTATAAATTTATATAATGAAATTATTTTTTAATTAAAAAAATTTAAGAAATTTACTTTTAAATTAAAATGCCTGATCACTACGTGCAGATCTGTCCTCATTGTTTTTATATTTTCATATTATAATAATCTCATTTTATATATAAAAATAAAAATTATGCCCCCAGTTGCATATCAATACTAATAACAAAATATTATAAAAGGGTGTTGTAATTGTGAAGAAAAATTATTACTTTTAGAATAATAATATAATTTATATATAATTAGAGTTATAAAATTACTTTAAAAAATATAATTTTATTCGGATAATAATAATTTTACATTAAAAGTATTTAGTTAACGTCATTAAAATAATATGATTTTTTTGGCAAGTAATTATCGAGTCGATTTTTTCCATTAAATTAAAACCCTCTTTGGTTAGACTTTGTCTCTCTTCTTCCTTCTGAATTCTTTCCCTTTTCAATGCATTCATATTGTTCGACGATTTGCTTCTGTGAAGATTGAAATAGCAGGTTAATTCATCTTACCCATTTCTTTTTTTTGGCTAATTTTTGGATTTTTCATTTGTTCTTGTAATGTTTTGATGATGATCATGGGTTTTAGGAAATGGGGTCAAATTGATGTTCATTTTTTTTGTTGTAAGTTCAGTTCATTAGGGTATGTTTGTGGATATTGATCTTTCGTTTAGTTATTATTTTGTTAATAGTATGTGTAAAATTTTAGTGGATCTTAGGCTCGATTTATGGAGTTGACATATACGAGGTCGATGGAGTTTGAGCCTAAAACTAATTGCAATTAGGTGGAGTAATTACGTAGGCTTATATATTAATCTTTTTTCTCTCGAAACTATGTAGTTGGACTTTTTGATTATACTTACGTGTGAAGTTGTCAACAATATGTTGACACTTTGATCCAGGAGGTGATCTAGAGCTTTTGTTATCAGTAGGTTTCAGGTAGTAGCATGCAGCGATCCCAAGCAATCCAAGCAGTCACTCGGTGTTCTTTATTTCTCAAGTGGTCCTTTTGAAAGTTAGTTATATTATGAGTTTGCTTTTACGGCATATCATCATTCATAATTGGAGAATAACTCTTGTATATATCGACATGTATCTTATAAACAACTCACATTTTAGCTGGTGTTATCATATAAATTGGATTATTCAAGGTGTGTTTAAGCTGTTCTAAATGCCTCCATTACTTAAAAGGGCCCATCGATCAAAACTTACTTTAGAGTTTTAAAACCTTGGGACTAGCCTTTGATGACGATCCGAGGGTTTTAGGGGATGAGGTTAATTGGGTATGTATGAGGCTATTGCTCTTCTGTATAGCTCTGATTTTCCTCAATTCAGAATCAAAATTGGTTGTTAATGTTCAGATTCAGCATAGGAGTCAAGAGTTTTTACAGTTCTATATGTGTTTCTTTTTTCGTTTTTGTTTGGGTCGGGCAAGAATAATATGTTCATTTTAGAGATCGGTTTCTTATCAGTTCATCGTCTAATAGTTAAGACACGATGCTATGCTTTACTGGGTTAAGTTTAGTAGTCTGCTGTGTCAAGGAACCAACTGTCCCAAAAGCTTAAACTAATGGGTGAAGACTCATGAATGATTTTATACTCTAACATGCCTCCTCACCTAAATAGCTGTTGGGCTTGAAACTTAGATATTACATGGGCCCACCTCATAGTTTGCCTTGAAATTATATTGAGATTGAGACTGGAGGCTATTGCCCGTTGGGATTTCAATTTGTAACCTCTTGGTTAACAAAGCTCTTAAACCATTTCAAGGAACCAACTATCTTGAAAACTTATGCTGATAGGTCAATGCTCAGGACTTGTTTTGTACTCCACGTCCCTCACGCAAATGTCTAATGGGCTCGAAGTGAAGATATTGTGTAAGTCCACTTAAGCAAGAGTTATACTAATACTAGGGAGGCTGTTAGTAATTGAACTTGTGCCCTCTTAGTCAACAGGGTTTTGAAACTACGTTAAAGAACCAACTATCTAACAAGCTTATGCTAACAGGTGAATGATCAAGAATGATTCCGCATTATACATAAAAAAGACTCTCCTCCCACTTATATTTTATGAAAAAAGCCTTAAATTGATGTTCTTGGTTTGATATTCATGATCGAACATCTATTTACCACTCTTCTTTATTCTTTATTGCTTGCAGCTTTTGCTTTCTATCTTTTGGACCGACCCATTAATCGAAATTCTCCACATGATTGAGTAAAATTCTGCAGAAACATGGCAGAGAAAATAATTTTACAACGATCCCCTAAGCCTTTCACAACTGCTTTAGCATCAGCGTTTCTCGAATGGATGCTCTTATGCATGCTTATTCTTGATGCGATATTTGGCTACCTAATTACAAGATTCGCCCGTCACTGCAAATTGCCAGTCCCGTGTTTGCTATGCTCGAGGCTTGATCATATTCTAGGGGGCGAAAGAGTCGGATTTTATTGGGAACTAATTTGCGGAAATCACAAGTCTGAAATTTCATCCTTAGTCTTCTGTAGTTTCCATAAGAAGCTTGTTGATGTCCATGGACTTTGTGAAAGTTGCTTGTTTTCATTTGCCACGAAAGATAAGTCCAATACTGAGACATACCAATTACTGGTCGGTAAACTTGGGGCAGAAGATAACATTGGTGTTGATGATATCCAATCGGGTAATGACCATAAATCTGTGTCCCCCGCTACAAAGCGCTGTTGTTGTTGTAATGAATTATGGACCTCGAGACTCCATCCCCGAGCGTTGCTCGGGTTCAACTCAATTGGGCTCGGGTCTGCTGATCTAGACGCTCCCTTTTCCAACCTAGAATGGAACGATGGAACAGATGAAATGAAGAAGCCTCATGGGTTGGTTTCAATGCCAAATGTCGAAAATAAACCAGACGGTTCGTTGTCCAATTTTCGATACACGAAGCTCAAACTTAGCTCCGATACTGAATCTGACGCTCTTACATCTGACAATGAGGACACAAAAGGGTTGATTTCTAATGATCCTCTAAGAGATCTTATTGAGGATTCTCCACAGATAGAACCCTCCAGTGCTACACCTGGTGATAACTTGAGCTTCAAGAGGACAGTTGATCGGGATGGCTTGTCCCATGAGTCATCGGAATCAATCGGTCAGGTCCCGTCTGAGCCAATGCGGTCCCATGTGGGTCCCGCCTTTGGGCATGGATTGGAGGAACTTAACTGGGAACACGTTGGCAGCAAAGCTGACCCTTCTTTAGCAACCGAGTCAACGAGAATCGATGTTGTTCTTGAATCGTCAGATGCCAGGAATGTATCAATTGATCTGTCAAAAGATGGAGGTAAGTTTTGAAATTTGATCTTTATTTTTCATGTATTTTTCGGCATTTTTGTAGTTGTTTGCCTCGAAGTTCCAGAAAGCCATTCGATTAATATTCTTATACGATGGTGTTGCTATGTGTTGGATATTAAGCATCCCTATGCCTAATCAAGGGGTTGCCTAAGAGAACGATTGAACGATCCTGTGCCCAACCAACTGAATATACCTGTACTTAGCATTAAATAGCGCGAGTTTTTTATGTCATGGGTACATTTGGGCAAAGTGAAAAGCCGAAGTATTTTTGCTTAATATTACTAGAAAATTTTGCATAGCCCAATTCTTTTTGGTTTGTACTTGCAGAAAATTATTTACTCATGGGCCCCAATCTTCTTGTTATCATCTGCAGTTTCTCATGAGGAGTTTCCGAGCTCGGTCAGCTATGGTTCTGTCATAGTAGACGTTAAGGAAATCCTGACAGAAGAAACGTCTCAAAACCACGACATCGGAACCGAACAAACTACCGCTGATACGAAAGCTTCAAACGTGACTTCTGATCCTTCAAACAGTGTCCTGAAAACCCCAAATTATCTAGATCTCGGTGACGCTTATAAGCTAGCTGTTAGCAATAAGTTGCCAGAAAAGGATTCAAATAAAGTTAGTGAAGAACTGAAGATCTTGTTATCACAATTGTCCCGAGGGCTTGAGCTTTTACCAAACGATTTGATTAGTCCTCGGGTATCGGGAAGTCTTGATCAAATTGGAATTCAATTCCTTCAAAAGAGACGATCACTCGAGAGAAATGATTCAAGGATCTCGCTTGATAGAAACGAATCTGGGTTTGAATCTTTGGATTTGAGTACCGTTAGTGAAATTGATGGAGAAACCGAGGTTGATCGGTTAAAACGACAACTTGAACACGATAGAAGATTGATGGGTGTGTTATGTAAGGATTTAGAGGAAGAAAGAAGCGCGTCAGCGGTTGCCGCAAATCAAGCAATGGCGATGATCACGAAACTGCAAGAAGAAAAAGCGGCGCTACAAATGGAAGCTTCCCATGACTTAAGAATGATGGAAGAACAAGCTGAATATGACATTGAAGCGCTCGAAAAGTTAAATGAGATTCTCTCCGAGAAAGAGAAGGAGATGCAGAATCTTGAAGCAGAGGTCGAGTTTTACCGAACCAAGTATCCTAACGAGTTTCAGTCAGAGAATTTACCCAATTCAGACCCAGATCAAAATTTTGCTGAAGATCATTTCAATGAGGCGTCTTTAAAGAAAAACGAGTTTTACCAAACAAAGTATCCTAACGAGTTTCTGTCAGAGAATTTAGCCAATTCAGACCCAGATGCAAATTATCTTGAAGGTCAAACTGGTGAGGCCTCGTTAAGGAAAAACGATATGGGTTTGTCAGATACTTGGCTAGATTATGAAGATGAAAAGTTATATATTTCGAATCGTCTGAATAAGTTAGAGAAGAAGCTTCATATGTTTTCGAATACCGGGTTACTTTCAGATTCAAATGAAATGGAACAAAACTATGTAAATAGAGAGAATCGACGTTCATTAGTAAGACGAGTTCATTCGTTTAAGAACCCGAAAGGCTCGGTAGTGCAGAAAGAAGCTGATATGGTAACTTTAGGTTATGAAGTGTATAATTTGAATGAGAGGCTACAAGTACTTGAGGCGGACCGGAGTTTTATTGAGCATGCTACGAACTCACTTAAAATTGGAGGTGAAGGTCTCCATTTTATAAAGCAGATAGCCTCTGATCTTCGAGAATTACGAGGGATTGGGATCAGAAGAAAACAAGTTTCGCTTTGAAGAGGAACCTATCTTCGTACAGGTGATCTTTTTCTTTTTTCAAAACATGTTCTTTCTATGCATATAGTAAACGTTATGTTCTTTTTGTTCCTTTTTTCAAAATGTAACACCCGTTTACAATGTTTGTATCATTTACCATTTGTTGATTGTTTTTCTATGCTTCAATTTGAACATTAACTGTTTGTTAAAGCCTATCTTCATAACTTGTTCCTATAAAGACCTAAAGTTCCATATATCTGGCCACGTTTATTTCGTTAGGTAAAGCAACAAAAGAAAAACGAAAAATTCAACAAGAAAAAAAGAAAACACGACACAAGATTTACGTGGTACAACCAATTATGCTTACGCCCATGGGGCTGAAGAGATCTTTCCCTATCTTTTAGGAAGAGCATAACACCTCGTATACCGTAGGCATAAGTATATATAGTCACATAGAACTCTTGTGCACCTAAAAACACTCTCAGTTGGGCCTATCGATTTGATCCTTTTTTCCACGGACATGGCACATAACAAAATAACTGCAGACTTCACATAGAAAGCCAAACATATTTTCGCTCAAATTCGGGTTTTAGATTCAGAGACAAGTACATGTTCAAATGTCAGATGGGGCTATTTTTCGAGATTGTCTATTGATTTTGGCTTAATTTAAAGCGTTTCACTATATATACCAATATCTGTATACTCTTATCGAACACGTGTACTTCATGGCAGAATAGATTAACTATGCTTTCTGTCATACTAAGTCGTTCTGTCTTATCATCTATGTGCAGTTCTTAACACTACGAGACTTGCGAGTTGACGACTCATGTCAGAAGAATCAAAGCCTGTTTGTATGTACTGAGTGTTGCATAGATCTGCATTTGTCTTCTTTTACATTTATTTCTGGGGTGATTTTATGTCGTAAATCTTTGTATTCTGTCCACTATATTGTACTTTTTAATTATGTCAATTTAGTCCTTGAACAGTTTATAACCCTTTATAAATTGACACATTAGATAAAGTACAAGGACCTATGATGTAAGTAATCCGTTATTTTTTTTTCATTTTTTGATATAATGTTTGCATCAGTTTTTGTTGATGTGAGGGGTAAAGGTTAGGGGAATGAATGCAATGTATAAGATATGGTGCTTTTGTGTGTAAAGAGATCACTATTGTAAAGTTTTTGAGTATATGGATGTGAACACAATGATACAAACTACAAAGTCTTTGATTCTTGAATTGCAAAGATGTAAATTCAAGGTGACTATGTTGTAGGTTCAGCTACGATGTTTACGTCGATGAATTATTGCTGAATGTGCTAGTTATCTCAGCTAATACAGTTCTAGGAGGTGGTGTCCAAGACTTATATGATTTTCTTACTGTATATAAAAGAATATGAAAAAGTCGGGGAATTGTTGTTGTTGGGTGGACAATAAAATTTGTTGTAGGCATGTTGCAAGTTGGCTGAACTCGAGCCCAATTGAATGTAGATTGAGCTTAAAAGAGTGGAAACAAAGAAAATTTAGCTTTGGTACTTAGGAATTGAAGTCGTACTTAGGGGGTGTATTTGAGCCGAGCCTTGTCAAGCCTAAGTTCATTGGGCTCAAGGTTTGGCTTGTTAACGTTTAGGCACAACTCAAAGCTCACCGAGCTCAGAAACTTCAAGTTTGAGCTCAAATCGATTGAGCCTGAACCTAGCTTGGTAAACGCCAAGCTAAGCTCGTCTTACTTAGGCTCAACAAAGCTTGATTTAGACTCGTTTAGGCTCAACTTGGCCCATTTAGGCTCAAACTTGGCTTAGATAGGCATATTAAGCGTAGTAAATCCTATCAAGATAAGCTTGCTTAGTCTTGCGAGCTTGTAAGCTTGAGAATCGCTGGGCTTGGGCTTGGCTCAGAAGCCAAAAAAGCCCGTTGGGCTCAATTGAACTTGAATAGTGCTCGTCAAGCTCCAAGCTAAACTAACCTTGTTTGGGCTCATTTAAGTTCAATCTAGACTCGTTTAAACTCTAGAATTGAGCTCATCTAGGCTTAAACTTAGTTCAGTTAGGCACATTTAACCTAGTAAATCATATCAAGATAGGCTCATTTAGGTGGCAAGGCTACAGGTTCGAGCTTCACTAGGCTCGGACTAGGCTCATTGACACCCCTAGGCTCAATAATCTTTGTACAAGCATAATGTTGACGATCCGAATCTCGAGACGGTCAGTAGGCCTGACCACATGAAAATGGTAAGTTTAGGGAAGAGAGAAGGTGAAGCCCAATGGGCCCTATTTCTTGTTAGCATGAAAATGGTAAGTTTTGGGAAGTGCCCCAAAAAGAGTGTCGGTAACTATGTGTAATGTTCGATACTTTTAATTGTGTCAAGTTAGTGCTTCTATACTTTAAATTGTATTAATTTAGTTCTAGAGTAAAGCTAATATTGAATTAGCGATGAAATATTAATATTCGTGTTACATGTAGGTTTAAATTGGGTGATTAACGGGTTAGTTTTTATTGGGTCATTTGTATCTAATATGATCGGAATCGTTAATATTAAACCATTAACTCAATTTTGATTTTACTATTAGACTAAATTTACATTATGTAAATTATATAGGACTAAATTGCTACAACAAAAACAACAACAACAATAAACAAAGTGCCTAGGCGAGGGCTTGGAGGGTGAAACGTACGCAACCTTACTCCTATAGGATACTATCATGGATGAAGGTTGTTTTCAACAGTCCCAACCTAAAAAACAAAACGGAACAATAATTATAAAATCAAGTTAAAACTTGAAATCAAAGTCAAGTACAACAGTATCAGACATGCAAACAATGATAAATGCATCAGCAATAGAGAACATGAAACCCTAAGGGCGCTGTGAAGTGGCATCGTTATGCTACTTACTCTTAACAGCTATGTCAACCAAACGCATTTTTGACTGCCACTTTATTCTATTTAAGGCCATCTCCTCTATTCAGCTTTTCTTTATCTTGCTTCTACCACTCCTTCAGTGCCTAAAATGTAGTTCTTCATATTTCTTAACAGGGGCAGTAGTCGGATTTCCTCCTAACATATACCCAAACCATTGTTGTCATTGCTCTCTCAACTTGTCTTCAATTGGAGCCACGCTTAATTTACTTATAGCAACTAAATTATCAGTACTAAAAGTAAAATAATTAAATTAATACAATAGACAAAGTACATAAATATCTGTGATATTGGAGAGAGAAAGGGACAATAAAGGCAATGAATGGGTGGCACCCTAACTACCCATCATGTTGGAGATTTGGGGACACTTCCATTTTTACCCATCATCTTCACTTTTATCCTAGCCATCTCCATAATTGGTGCCCTAATAGGTGTACTTTAAACTTTTTAAAAAAAATATATATATAAATTTGATATAAAACGGAAATGTGAAATCGATTTCAACATGTCAAAAATCGAAGAATAACTCGGGATATCCACCAAAACAGAGAAAATAATTAGGGATTTGTATTGAGATTTTGATGATTGACCCAGACAACCAGCACAAAAGGAGTATTTATGAGGAAAATTTAAGAGAACCCAAAGAATGCGAAATTGAGAAAATGCTACTCAACTGTCTGCTAAATATAAAAGTGGCATAAAAATAATATTAGAGGTAGAACTTGGAGAAAATAGCCTATGGTTGCATAGTTTAGTCTAAGAGCTTCAATTTGATAGGCAATTCTCCATGTAATTCCTTACGGATCAAAAGTTATAGCCGTTTGAAGTTGATAGTGCACAGTAGTGTTTCCAGCCCGCTTGTTTGCGTGTCTGAAGGTCTAATTATTTTATAAAATATTTGGCTACTCGTCTTAAAACAAGAATACAAGACTAAAAAGCATAAAAAGTATATGAGTAATGCTACACGACACGAGAAGGGGGTGCACGAAAATACCACAACTAGGGCATAGTTTGTCATTCACTACGAACTAGTTCCTAAACGCCTGTTTCTCGTGACATTTTCGTGATTTTTTTTCCCGCTACATTCGTCATTTTTGAAAGTATAAATAGTAGTGGGGCCCACCCTCACAACTTTACTACTATTCACAACCAAAAAAGGTCAAAGAAAAAACTCAACCATAACAAAGCTTGTATTTAACAAAAGCATGTCGAGACATAGCCTAGTGACGGAGTTCTCCGGCTGTCAACGGTGCGACTCGGGGGTTCAATTCCCACTAGGGTCATAGCGGATCTTCGAAAGTAATCGTGTGTTAATGCAAAGCTAGGCAACTCCGAAAGTAAACCCGCTCCCAAATACAAAAACAGGACCCTTAAACTCCAAAAGTCTCCTCAACCGAACTAATGCAACTCCAAGAATTCAATTAGAGGAACAAAATCAGATTCAAGCAAAAGAGGAATCAACACGCTTGCGATAATTTCGATACAAACTTGTCTTATTGTTTGGATGATCGCATTGAGAATCATAGTATTAATTTACCAGAGTCCATTAGTTTTTCATATCAATAAAACCAAAAGTCGGAGATAGTGATTCTAAAGAGAGAGACTTGAATAAGGGAGATGTTAAATTTCATTGGTCTTTAGGCCCGAGCCATGGAATTGACATACGTAAGATCCATATATAAGAGCAAAAATGTTATATCCTAAAATCAATTGGCATTAGATGGAGTAGCCCAATTCAACTATTCACATGTGAAATCCTTAATATGAAAGAGTTGACTAATAATATTAATATTTACTGGTTGAGAGAACGACTATATTTATATGCACAGTACTCAGCATTCCTCTTATCCTTAATCCTTATAAGGGAGGGAGAACATCCTCCCACTATATTAGCGGGATAATCTCCACTATATCACACAATCAAACAAAAATGACGAGACTGTAATATATGGTCCATTTATATCGTTATCTTAAGCTTTTAGAATAACTGGATTATATAATATGATATCAAAGTTTTGTTGATTAAAATTGATAAGTTTGAATCCCAATAACACATAGCTAAGGGTATCGGGTGTTTTGGTCACGGACTGGACTGGACCTAGCAAAGTTCGGTCCTGTCCATGGTCCGCATTTTAGTGAATATTCTATCTTCAGTCCAGTCCGGTTCAAAACTGAAAAATCTGAGGACCAAAGACCGATTAAATATCTGCAATAAAAATATATTTTTTTTCACGTGTTAAAAATATTTAATAGCATTCCCAATTTAAATTTTATAGTCTCAAACCTTCCTGTGACAGCACCTCTCTTGTGTCAGTGCCCACTCTCCCTACAGATCAGGTCTAGCTGGGTTCGGATCTTGTTTCGTTGATGTGAACCACCTGACCCACCAACAGTTGCCGCTCCCAGACGATGTAATTCCTCAAGAGGCTTCCAGGCGCCTCGTCGTCTCTCACCCGCACTTCTGGATTCTCTTTCCTCTTTTCTGTGTTGTGGGCTTGGTACCTCTCCTGTCTGCTCCTACCTGGTACCTTGCTCGCATCGCGGGAGGGGGAGAGATTTTCCCTTCCTGTCCTCCACCATCTCCAAGGTTGTCATTTCGTCTTCTGTGTAGTGTCTCTGGGTGTGTATCTACTTCGGTACCATCTGTTGCCCTACTTGGTCTGGTCTCTTCTTGTGTTTTTGTTGTTTTTTCCCAGTGTTGTTGTTGTGTTTTGGTGCCTGTTGTTTTCCCTGTTTGTTCTGGTGTTTTTTTGGTACCCACTACCGTTTACGAGGTGGCTTAGGGCTCGCCTTGTCGAGTTACCTGTATGTACTTCCGCTATGCCGATAATTATCGAAAAAAATGCTTTAATTTAGTTGTTGGTTTAATTAAATTGCACTATAGATTATGTTCAAACTTATAATATCGATTCTATTTTACTTGTTTTTAGCTAGTTAATATATTCTAAAAAATATGTTGGGTGTGAATGCATTAAAAAACATTTTGAATGGTTAATTTAATTGAGTTTATCGGTTAAGTTAATATAGTGTTCAAGTTCAACAAATCAAAATAATTTTTTTTTTTCCAATTTGGTCCACAATCGGGTCGGTCCGGTCCAGACCGGCTTTAAACCGGTCTATGACCGGACCGACCCAATTCAAATCAGTCCGGTCATTGGTCCTCCATTTTAGTATCATTCGGTCCTCGGTCCGGTCCGGGCCATTCTTGGACCGATATGTAGCCTTACACATAACCTCAATATTTCTCCAATCAGCTTAAACATGAGTTATTTACTCTATTGGTCCCTAATAACTTAAGCTCTGGTTCTCGACGATTGCTTTTTTGCTCTTTTTAGACTTTTTGTTTTCATTATTTTCACTTTTGAGATGGACTTTTGTACAAGTTGGGGGTTTTTTTTTAACTCCCTATTAATTATCAGAAAAATAAAATTTAAGTTTGTTTAAATTGGTTTCTCATCTTTTCTTGTGTTCAAAATAGTCCCTAATGCTTGTTTGTTCAAATTAGTCACTTATCTTTTTAGTTGATCAAAATAATTTCTATCCTTTCAATACGTGGTTCAAATTATGGACAGTTTTGGTAAAAGAAGAATGCGATAATACAATCATTTTTGAATGAAAGAAAACACTTGAAGTAGTTAATTCTTCGACACGAGATTTTCATCTAATATTATAGCCCATATGAGAGCCGGACCTCAATTTATTCAAATAGTTGAAGTGATAATTGGTCAACCCTAGCACACAGGTTCAAACCCAGCATTCGCCTCCCTTCCCCTGTACATTACCGATGTAAAGAAGGGGGGCAAACAAGCCCACGATGAGAAGTTAGGTTTATTTAAGGATTTTTTGCATTTTTGTATCCTGACATTTTTGAAAATAATAAAAGTACCCTGACCTTTTTAAATTATTAAAAAAGCCCATAAGTTTTTGTCGTATTAATAAAAAAGCTCTTATTCAAAGTTACCACGTCATTTTTAGTCGACAGAGTTGACGTGACAGATGCGTTTTTATTAATGCTACAGCAAAATGATAAAAACACCCATTAATAACCATATTTTGAAATAAATTAAGCGAAAATAAATAGTTTCTACATAATAAAATATTTCAAATTTTGTGCTTATTGAACCGTACTTTAGGTCATTTTATTGTAGCATTAATAAAAACTAATTGTCACGTTAGCTCTATCGATGGAAAATGACATCATCACGTTGGAAATGGGCATTTTTATTAATACGACAAAAACATAGGGACCTTTTTAATAATTCAAAAATATGAGAGTTCTTTTTATTATTTTCAAAAATATCGGAGCAATCAAATGTAAATAACCCATTATTTAACGCACAAAAACAATTTTGGATTTGCATAATTCTTTAAAAATTCAGTAAAAAAATTAATTAAATATAAGTAAATTTTTAAAAATTGATGTAAATATTAATTAAATCACAAAGAATGTACGGTTCAGGGCTAAATTAAATTAAATAAGAAAAAAAATAAAGGTACGACTTTTGATGCAGTGCACCAGGCTGGACAACGGTTCGATTCTTATGGGAGAATGAACTTTATATTATTTATTAATTATTAATTATTATTTATTATTTATTAAACATATATTTTAAGTAATTATAATTTAATAATTTAATGCCTCGTGCGTGGAGCTGCTGCATGTGTGTTCTTTCAAATTTGGGTTTTATTTGTAATCTCTTGTGATTTTCAATGGTCAGACCGGCTTAATTATATCTAGTTTTTTCCTATAATTATATATATATATATATATATAGTGACGTTCTTATAAAAGGGTAAGAGTATGAAATGGGCGAATCCTAACCTTCTATTGTAATGAACGGCTAAAATTTGTTGAACATTAAAAAAAATAACAATTTACGGCCCATATCTTTTCATGGGGCAGAAAGAAAGAAGGGATAAGGGAAGAAAATTATTTTCTTTCAATACTCAACACATCTTAGCCATAAATTTTTTTTTAATGTCCAACAAATCTTGGCCGTCCATTATAATGGAGGGCCAGAATTCGCCCTTCTCACCCTCTCATAAAAACGACACCATATATATATATATATTTATTTATTTACTATTTATGTTAAATTTTAAATTTTATTGGGATTTTTAAGCCCGACTCACAGAGTTGAAATATACGAGATTCACACATAAGCTCAAGTGGGGTTTCACCTTCTAGACTTATAAGTTGATCTCTTTACTCCTATAACTTCAATGTGAAATTCTTATAGTAAACTCACATGCGGTGTCTTCGACAATTTATGAGTAAGGAGATATAACAATAAATTTATAAATGTTAGCTAGTGGATGGCAATGTTCGAGAAAAAGAGAGATAAGCTTCAAACACAAAACCTCACACTAAAATGGAGTCATCAAGTCAGTTGTTAGCTTGCGTTCAGTTTCAACGGGTATTATAGCTAGCTCCTGTATTTAAACTAGAGGAACCTTAGGGTTTATTATTCATTTATAATTTCATATTTAATTTTAAGAGTTTCTAGGATTTTCTCTCTTTCTCAGGTTGTGAGAAATTAAGCAACTTTTCCCCTTATTTTATCATTTTTGTTACAAAATTAAAGAAAATGCCATTGAATCTCCAAGTTCCCAAATTTTTTACTTTACACGCTGCATCATGTGACAAATATTGTAAAAATTTAACACAACTATATATATATATATATACACACACATATACATATATAGTGGCATTCTTATAAGAGGGTGAGAGCATGAGAGGGGCAAATCCTGGCCCTCTATTGTCATGGACTGCCAAGATTTGCTGGACATTAAAAAAATAACAATTTACAGCCAAAATTTGTTGAGTATTTAAAAAAAAAGTAATTTTTCTCCCTTATCTCTTATTTCTTTCTGCCCCACAAAGAAGAATGAGCCATAAATTTTTGACTTTTTTTTTAGTATTCAACAAATCTTGACCGTCCATTACAATGGAGGGCTAGGATTTGCCCTTCTCACGCTCTCACCCTCTCATAAGAACGCCACTATATATATATATATTAAAAATAACAAATTTAGTGATTCAAGGGCTCCCGCAAATGTAGAGTCACCCGGGGGAGGGGGGGGGGGGGGGGATGTTAATGTATGCAGTTTTATCCCTTTGGGGAGGGAAGCTCAACCTGAAATGCATAAGACAACAGAGTGGAGAGAACATAAAGCAGTAAAGCACAGAGCACCGTGGAGCAACAACAACAAGCAATCAATAGCACATAGCAATAGCAAATATAAGCAAATAAACATACATATAAGTCCAGGAGCGCTAGGACTAGCTCAGTAGAATTTCTCTATTATATATTATATATATTACAACTTATAATTTGTAAAGTAGGTGGAATAATAAGACCCAATACAAAAATAAATCATTTAAATAATGGAAAAAAATTAATGTTTCAGAGACGTTCCCGTCAAAGCAAAATCTAGGGATAAGATATACACAGTTTTATCCCTTTATGATATTACCATAAAAAAAGAGACTGTTACCAAGAAACTCTAACCTTAAAAATAAAAGCATGGACTCTTACCTCCTTATCTAATACTTCACCATACTTTTTTGGTAAAATTATATAAAATTCTCTTATTTTTTGCTTCAAAAATAGAAAATCTTTCTTACAAATAAAAGTAACCACAAAATCTTCTAACTTTTAAAAATTTAGCACGTAACCCCTGGCTACTTTTTTGACCATTTTGCCCCTTAAAAGCGAGGAGGTTAAATATTTAATTATATTTTTAGAAGAAAATTTATATTATTAAACAAAAATTAAAAAAATTTTATAGCTTTCGCAATAGAATTAAGGAAATTTTTTATATTTATAAAAAATATATTTATTTTAATTAATAATAGTAATGATATTATAAGTTTAGAAGATAAATTTTGTTTTAAAATTTTCATAAAAAATATTATAAGATAAAATATAATATTTTCTTAATATTATAATGTTACTACTATATAATTAATTAAAATAATAATTCTTATAATTATAGAAAACTCTTTTCTAAAAATATAAAAAATTATTATATTTTTTTGATACATAAAATTCTACCTAAGAATAAAATTAAATTCTTAACTATTTTATTTTGAGGGGTAAAATGGTCAAAAAATTATTTGAAGGTAAAGTAATAAATTTTTAAAAGCAAGGGAATTTAATGAGTGATTTTATTTATAAGGGATTTTTTATTATTAAAGTAAAAAATTGAAAGAATTTTCTGTAATTTACCAAACTTATTTTAATAAGCTGTTTTAGATTAAATATTTTTATTACAAATTAATATAAATTTTTATTAATATATATATATATATATTAATTTTTAAATAAATGAAATTATTGGAAGGACAAGGGATATTGTCGTCATCATGTAGTAGTAAGGAGCAGTCTTCATTGCATTGCCAATTTTGTCTCTTTCTCTCTCATCACGTGACCCACCTTCTCTCCATCCTATTATATTTGGAGAGAGAAATCTCTCTCCTCCACCTCTAAATTTAAAAAAAAGGAAGAATTATTTATATTTTAGTACTCATATATTTTTAAATATAATAAAAAGGATCTTAATTTTTTAAATTATTAAAAATATTTCTAAGTTTTTGTTATATTAATAAAAAAAAAACCTCTAATTTGTGTCGCATTAATAAAAAGGTCCATATCCGATACAATAATGTCATTTTTAGTTGACAAATTTGGCGTAACAGTTGAAGTTTTATTAATATTAAAGTAAAATGATAAAAGTACCCCATAATAACTATATTTTAAAACAAATTAAGCGAAACTAGATAGTTTTTACATAATACAACATCTCAAATTTTTTGTTTATAATGTAAGAATAAAATTGTTGAAGCGTACTTTAGTTTTTTTATAGCATTATAATAACAAGTAATTGCCACGTCAACTCTGTTGATGAAAAATGACGTTATCACACTTATGAGGAGCCTTTTTATTAATAAAAAAGGTTAGAATCCTTTTTATTATTTTTAAAAATATCAAAGTATTAAAATATAAATAAAAGAACATACCCAGTGCCTCAAGGGCTCCCGCCTACGCAGGGTCTGGGGGGGCGGATGTACGCAGTCTTCCCCCTTCAGGGTGTTAACCTGAAGAGATACTGTTTCCCAATGCCCCCAACCTGAGGGTGAGGACTTCCCAGGAGGTCACCCATCCCGGTAGTACTCTCGTCCAAGCACGCTTAACTTCGGAGTTCTAATGGGATCCAGTGACGGCGCGTTGGTGCCCTCTTTGGGATCCGAAGTATTAAAATATAAATAACGCCAAAAATACCACATACATGCTCACAATTTTTTTTAAATATTATTTATATATATTATTTTATATAACATTGAATGAAGCAAAATGATCATAAAATTTGACTTAAAATAAGGTGATTGATTTTTAGAATGTGAGCGGATTAACCGAATGCTTTTATTTTTGAAGGAAATTTTCTGTTATTAAAACAAAAAGATAAGTTATATTAATTTATATAACATTAACTATAAGTGATTTTTAAAATTTACAGTATTTAAGTTGTAAAATTTTTTACATTTAAGGTGCTTTGTTGTATAAATTCAAATACCATAATATTTAAAAAAGAAATGAACAAATCTTAGAGTACATAAGTGATACTTTCCAACAACGATAGGCTATAGCACCAATATTAATATGGAAAGAGGTGTACTTCGAATCTAAGACCCGTTTGGAGGTAAAATAGCATTAAAAATCAACGAGCCTCTTTTTTCCCCCATAAATAGTGACAGGGTTGCGGTACAGATTTGGCCACTTGACTAAAGCGCGGTATAAGACACCCGTATGGAAACATTAAGATTCACTACAACAAAAAAGGGTAAATCTTGGCGCTTTTTTTTGGAATTCTCGGCGCAAAAAAGCGCCAAGAAAGAAAACGCCGAAAAATAAAAGCGCCGATATTTTTCGGCATTTTTTATTGTCGAGATTTTTTGAGTTTTTTAAATACCCTATTTTTACTTCTTAGCATGAACATTTTACAAACAGTCTGTATTGTCTATTTATTTGTACATATTTTCCACACACACACACACACATATATATATATATATATATATACAAAATTACTTAATAAAAAATATCAACTAAACTTTTCATAAGATTCCGAATTCGACAATCAAAATATTATATCATTGTCAATGTACTTTGATAGTTCAATACAAAATTTGAGATTTTTTCCACTCTAAATATCAACATAATTAATCTAATAAAAAAAAATATATATACAATGCCAACTTAGTCAAGTACATTCTTCACAAATATATCAATCAACCGAATAAGCTTGGCGTGCTTGGAGATCCAAAAAAATTTGAGGGTTCACCGTCACCTGATCCCGATTCATCTCTACCCTGTATAGACAACACAATAATAACATTACTTATGTACAAAATATCAATCTACTAGTTTACTATCACATAAATCAATAACAATGAGCACATGAAATCATTTATCGGAACCCGTCAACCCTCAAGTGTCCACAATCCCTTTTGGAAGGGAAGTAGGAGTAAATAGAGGGAGGCCTAGGTTGTGCTGCATCTCATGACTTTCATATCATGTGATTGCCACCTATTTAGCTTGCCCTCCATTCTAATTTCTATCTAGGATGTGCTTGAAGCAAATGAAGAGTCTGCAACATCTTAAGGCGACAATATAGCACATGAAATTTCACTCTCTGCCACATCTTGCAAAGCACAACACACATGATTCAAATTATATCTTGTTGTCTAAAGTTAGGCTATTCCTCATATAGGGAAAATTGAAAGAGGATTATCAATGAAGATATTAGAGAAAAGATTTAGTAGAAGAAGTGTCAAAACATCCAAAAACCAAACCATCTTTTCAAGCAGCAAGACAAGCATATCTGATCCAAAATTTTGCTTCACATGATAAATTCATATAGTTTCCCAAAAGTACCAACCTCAATGCCACCTTTTGTCCCAATCATTCACATCATCAATTTCATTATTTACAAAGGATTAGAAAGGCAATTATTTGCATTATAGCACAAACAAATACAAATTAAATAGATTATCTTACCGGATCAGCAACCGCAGTAATAATTGCTCGACCTTCTGCTATCATTTCATATGATGCTTGGCCAGAAGAAACAGCATCATAGATGGGTAGGAGCCTTCTCATTTGCTGCTTTATATTGGCCAATTCTATTTTCATATTTTGTAATTCGACATGATCACCGGTACGGTCGAGTCCCTTTTTCTTTAGTTCACCCCTAACTCCGTATATATCACTCCTCTTCACGCCAAATCCATAGCCTACCGCTCGATAGCCCGGATTTTTCTGTTCATACATTAGCTCTGCAAATACTTCCTCCTCGATTTCTGATCGAGGTCTGGAAGAAGATCCAAGTCGAGCCTCAACTATTTCTCTAGCTGTATCCTATAAAGAAGAGAAAAAGACATTAAATATATTTAAATTAAAAGAAATGTGAGATAATAATAAAATCCACCATAAATTCTTGTGAAACTGTGTTATCAAAAAAGCCACCACTTTTCCTGGTATGAGTTTCCTGGTAAAACTCTATACTGGTGGGCTTCCTCCCTTTATTAATTTCCTACAATCAACACGTCAATATAAGTCTTAACTAATTTAACAGGTAGATAGTAATAGTACACTAAACATATACTGAAGTCCTTACAAAACTATCTCTTTTATTGGCATAACTTGTTGAACCAGTCGTGTGAAACTGATTCTGCTTGGCACGTGCTTCTTTGTCGCATTTACTCTTCTCCTGACATTGGAAATCAACATCAATCCAAGAAAAACTTTACATTCATAATCAATATCAATCTGCTTCCCCCTTTTTGACCAATCAAAAATTACTTGAAAAGAAATTGTTTTACCTTGCCTTGTGGAGAAAACCAAAAATGTACCAAAGTTATCCATTGGTCACGATTAACTCCTCGTGGCACTGTTGCAATAACTTCAGCCTCAGTTTTGTTCCCTTGGCAATATTGCGCTTTCAAGCTCGTCTTATAACCCCTCCACATTTTGCCAAGATGCTGTAGTATTGATTTATCAATCAATACATCACTGGGCATTAAAAATTTCCCCTAAAACATAAAATCCAACAATAATGTCACAAAAAGGCAAGGGAATAGTAAGAAGGCGTAAAGCAGTAGTTGTACTAGTAAGAGAGCAACCACATTTCGATGCTATATCCAAATTTCACTCGAACAGTAAAATTTGATAGAAGAACCTATTGCCAATTATACTATTGAATTAAATTAACACAATTAAGAGTATAAAACCTTAATTAATACAATGATAAAGTTCAAAAACTCCAGACATACATATTATATCATATATATAAAGTAAACTTTAGACATAAATAATACTTACTCGGATAACCTCAATAGCTTCTGCTTTGTATTGGTCATTCATCGTACGCCAATCTCTTACTCCGAGCGGACAAAACCGTCCCGTTTTTGCAACCTCTCCAATAAACCGGATCAACAAATCGCCACCCTTTCTAATTGGTTGGCGTAGGTCATTGAACCGCACAATAATTCTTACACCTTCAGGAAGATGTCATACTTCCTTAACTGGTATCGTCATTAAGGTACTCAAGTTACCTTCGCCATCTATTAACAATTAAGATATACCATTACTTTTCTAATTGATTGAAAAATTATTACCATAATTAATGCTATAAAATTGAAAACATTTACCGATAAGTTGAAGTAGCTCCCTCTCATCAAATGGCACGTCAGTGGACCAAAAACCAGCTTCCCTGACTGGTCCCTCTGCTTCAGATGTTGACGATCTTGGCCGACTGTCATCACCTTCTTCATTTTCCGGTGTTGCTGTTGAGGACTGCACTGATTTGCCACTTCTAAAAAACCCCCTCATTGTGAATCCACGCTTTTCCAAAAATAAAAGAATTAGTAGATGTATAATAGAATGTACAAAAATTAAATGAGAAGCAAATATGTTCCGTAAAATAAATATCAATAATGAAACAAAGATCATGGACAAAATGAAACAACATGTACAAAAGAAAACTAACATACATGGACAAAACAAAACAACACGTACAAAAGAAAACTAACATACATGGACAAAATGAAACAACACGTACAAAAGAAAACTAACATAAATGGACAAAATGTAACAATATGTAACATTATTTCACAACTCTAAAAAAACAAAGATCAAATCTCGCCTAGATCATACAAGTCCCTAAGTTTAGTCTTAATGACATGATACCATCCCTTTTGCATCTCATCTTGAATATAGAAAACTTGCTTTGCTTGAGATGAGATGACAAATGGATCATCTTTCAACAATCGACCCGTATGCATCAACTTAGAGAAGTTCACACAAGCACCATTATTTCTAAATGTTCTTAAGCCCCTATTTATATCTACCCAATCACAACGAAAAATGACAACTTTATAACTCCCATAATAGTCTAGTTCATATATGTCTGTTAATTTGCCATAGTAAACTTGTCCATCAGCTACGACCATGACCCCAGAATTTTGTGTCCTCATATAGCGTTCACGATCTTCTATATGAAACTTGTATCCATTAAGGACAAAGCCCTTCATTCTTTTAGCATACTGATTTAGCCCACCAGCTAAAGCCCTTCTCAATCGGCCTTCTTCGGTAGTTGCATCAATTTTGTGCATCTCAATAGAATAAAAGGTAGTATCAAAATTAATGGTGAATATATAATATCAACTTCACCATCGAATAAAATATACTAACCTGGTTTTGAAGCCACTCAGAAAACTCTTCAACAATCCACTGATTTTCTAATGTTGCATTACGTCGACCTCTATGAAAATATGCTCGTCGTTTTTCACTTAAAAATTCACTATAATAAGAAAATTATTAGCAGGTTGAACAAAAATAGTTAATATTGACAAAGTTGCTTCTATTAACACTTACTCACGAAGTTCCTTGATTTCATCTAGCTGAAGTAGCACATAACGATGCGCTTGTTCCTTACTTCTCATATCAAGGCGAACAATTTTCTCTTTTCCAATTGCACGACCCCCAGACCTTAACAAGTATTTACCCATACTTGAACTATTATCATCATTTCTTTTGGGTCTATTAAAAAGAATTATTTATATTTTAGTACTCATATATTTTTAAAAATAATAAAAAGGATCTCAATTTTTTAAATTATTAAAAATATTTCTAAGTTTTTGTTATATTAATAAAAAAAAAACCTCTAATTTGTGTCGCATTAATAAAAAGGTCCATATCCGACATGATAATGTCATTTTTAGTTGACAAATTTGGCGTAACAGTTGCAGTTTTATTAATATTAAAGTAAAATGATAAAAGTACCCTATAATAACTATATTTTAAAACAAATTAAGCGAAACTAGATAGTTTTTACATAATACAACATCTCAAATTTTTTGTTTATAATGTAAGAATAAAATTGTTGAAGCGTACTTTAGTTTTTTATAGCATTATAATAACAAGTAATTGCCACGTCAACTCTGTTGATGAAAAATGACGTTATCACACTTATGAGGAGCCTTTTTATTAATACAAAATGTTAGATTTCTTTTTATTATTTTTAAAAATATCGAAGTATGAAATTATAAATAAAGGAACATACCCAGTGCCTCAAGGGCTCCCGCCTACGTAGGGTCTGGGGGGGGCGGATTTATGCAGTTTTCCCCCTTCAGGGTGTTAACCTAAAGAGATGCTGTTTCCCAATGCCCCCTACCTGAGGGTGAGGACTTCTCAGGAGGTCACCCATCTCGGTAGTACTCTCGCCCAAGCACGCTTAACTTCGAAATTCTAATGGGATCCGATGACGGCGCGTTGGTGCCCTCTTTGGGATCCGAAGTATTAAAATATAAACAACGCCAAAAATACCACATACATGCTCACAATTTTTTTTAAATATTATTTATATATATTATTTTATATAACATTGAATGAAGCAAAATGATCATAAAATTTGACTTAAAATAAGGTGATTGATTTTTAGAATGTGAGCGGATTAACCGAATGCTTTTATTTTTGAAGGAAATTTTCTGTTATTGAAATAAAAAGATAAGTTATATTAATTTATATAACATTAAATATAAGTGATTTTTAAAATTTACAGTATTTAAGTTGTAAAATTTTTTACATTTAAGGTACTTTGTTGTATAAATTCAAATACCATAATATTTAAAAAAGAAATGAACAAATCTTAGAGTACATAAGTGATACTTTCTAACAACGATAGGCTATAGCACCAATATTAATATGGAAAGAGGTGTA
Organism: Simmondsia chinensis; assembly: GCA_018398585.1. Taxonomy (NCBI): domain Eukaryota; kingdom Viridiplantae; phylum Streptophyta; class Magnoliopsida; order Caryophyllales; family Simmondsiaceae; genus Simmondsia; species Simmondsia chinensis. Next base: position 565,809 of record JAGTTD010000018.1, read on the forward strand.
CTTCGAATCCAAGACCCGTTTGGAGGTAAAATAGCATTAAAAATCAACGAGCCTTTTTTTCCCCCATAAATAGTGACAGGGTTGCGGTACAGATTTGGCCACTTGACTAAAGCGCGGTATAAGACACCCGTATGGAAACATTAAGATTGTATTTTTTGACAAATCACCGAGCCTTTATACCCTATTTATAGAGTTGTGTTTTCATCTCAAAACAAATTGGCATGGCATTAGTTGGAGTAACCTACTAGCCTTATATAATAATTTTTTTCTTACAATTTTAATATAAGATTCTTACTGTATTTACATGTGAAGTTCGGTTAAGGCATATCACCTTAGGGGTTACTTTACTTAAAATCATTTGGTTTTAGCATGTTCGATTTGGACCCTCGGTGAAATTTAACATTTATAGTAGCTTAACTATTACAAACCGTTGCTCACACTCGGTTCGATAAAATTTTAGTATGTTCGATACTTGCCTTGTTAGGCTTATTGAGCTTAATTCAGCTCGTTATCATGCCGAGTTGAGCTCATTATTGAGCCCAATCGAATTTAAAATCTAGTCGAGCTCGCTACCAAGTTCAGCTTTTCAAGTTATTATCGAATCATTTTCAAACCAATTCCAACTCTTAACGAGCTCTTATCAAACTGTCCGCGAATATTAACGAGCCGACCTTCCCTTTGTTCGAACTCAGCTCGTTAATCTTATAGAGCCTGCTCGAACTCGGATATCGAACCCTTATAATGATTAAGAACGAGTACTAATCAATTTGAAACACGAGTTATTCAATGAACGTTCAGTTCGTTTACATCCTAGCTCTAATACCGTGCCAAATAGCTAAACTCTCCCAAACGCTTAAAATTTTCAGATAAAGGCCCATGATTAATTTCACTCTAACAAAATCAACTACAACGCCTATACTTATCCCGATTGGCCAATACAAAAACAACAACAACAACAACAACCCAGTACCTAAAAGGCTCCCGTAAAAACAAAATTTAGACAGTAAAATATACGTAGTCTTACCCTATACTTATCTTGATTGGACAACATATAAAGTCATAGCAAGCTGCTCCAAGTCTTCAGAGTGTCATTCTAACACAGTAGAGTAGAGAGAGAGAGAGAGAGAGAGTTACTGTGTAAAAATCAAAAATAAAAGAAGGGTTTTTGTGGGTTTTAATTATTATTATTGTTATAATTAATTTTTTTTCAGAATAAAATTTTATACTTGATAGAAAATGCAGCAGCACCTGATGCAGATGCAGCCTATGATGGCTGCTTATTACTCCAACAACGTCACCTCCGATCATATTCAACAGGTTTCTTTTTCTTTTTTTTTTTTTTTCTTCGTTGTTGTTAGAGTATAAAATTATTCATGGGTCTTCACCCATCAGTTTAAGCTTTTGGGATAGTTGGTTCCTTGGCATGGTATCAGAGTTTTGATGACTAAGAGTTCATGAGTTCAAATCCTAACAGTCCCGGTTTAATATTAACATAATTTAAGCATAAAGTACGAGATGAGCCTGTGCACTATCCATGTTTCAAGCCAGATTGGCTTTCATGTTAGGGAGCACGTTAGAGTATGAAACTATTCATGAGTCTTCACCTATCAGCTTAAGCTTTTAGGATAGTTGGTTTCTTGACGGTTATCTTATATTATGCACTCATATCTCAATTTCTTCTTCTTAATTTTGCTTGATTTTTCCTTTATTTTTTAGCCATTTTCAGAGTTAAATATAGGGTTTCATCGTTATTTGTTAAGTGGGGTACTTGTGTTTTTGATTGTTGATGTTATTATTTTTGTGGGCTTGTGAAATTTCAGCGCTTTAGATGTAATTTACGGAGTTTGCACATATAAGGTCCACGGATTCTGTGCAGTAGTCCACTAGGCATTTAATCTCAAATGTTATATGTCTCCAGCATCGAGCACTTAACGTGCTAGAGTACAAAACTAATATTTGGTCCTTCATCCGTCATTAATTTAAACTTTTGGAATAATTAGTCTTATAACCGTTTCAAAGTTTTGTTAATAAAAAATTTATGAGTTTAAATTCCTAATAGGGCCCACTTTCAATATTGATAAAGTAAAGTTTCAACAGAAGGAATGAAGTGAGGCCTTGTTAATATTCCTGCTTCAAACTTAATAAACATTCACGTGAGTATCCATTTGTTTGACCTTCAAGTTCATCTTTAGATGGGTCCATGTTCAACGGTTCCAAAAGTTTAAGCTCATGAGTGAAGATTCAAGAATGATTTTATACTCTAGCAAGCCCCTTGCACAAATGCCCATTGGGCTTGTGCTTGTAATACATTAATATTCAGAGTGAGGGTTTTTGGGATTCGAACTCATACTGGTCAACAAATCTTTGACACCATGTCAAAGAACCAACAACACTAAAAACTTAAGCTAAATAAGAAAGATTCATAGATGATTTTATATTCTAGCATTCATGCTGTATTTCCCGATCTGGGTGTCGGGTAAGCTTGCAATCACCTCAATTAATCCAGGGATGCTGCAATGAAACAAACTACAACGAAAAAATTATACAAGAAAAGAAAACAAGACACGAGATTCACGCATTTCAACAATTGTGTCTACGTATACGGAAATGCAAGGGTTTTTCACTATTCAAAAAAGAGTACAAGAGCATTTTCTTCTCTCACATCAAAGCGTCCCAAGCTTAAGTAACAACAAGCAAAAAGCAACAACATTCCCAGTGCCCCAAGGACTCCCGCCTAAGCAGGGTCCGCGCGGGGGGGGGGGGGGGGGATGTACGCAGCCTTCCCCCTTTAGGGTGTTATCCTGAAGGGAGGCTGTTTCTGATAACCCCAAACCTAAGGGGTGCAACATAAGGACTTCCAAGGAGGTCACCCATCTTGGTACTACTCTCGCCCAAGCACGCTTAACTTCGGAGTTCTAATGGAATCCGGTGCTCGTCCAAAGCTCAAGTAAACACACCATAATACACGTGTAACAGTCAAAAATATCATGACAATATGACATAAACATATAAAAACGAGACACATCACAAGCGTAGATAAGCAATATACATGATTTCCCATAAAAGCCCAAGTGTTTCTTAGTCTTTTTAGCCCATTTCCAGTCTTGGGTAGTAATAATTTTCTGCGGATTGTGTATGTTTGTCAGAGTATTGTATATATGCTATAAATTTTGTGTTGGTCCCTTTTTGGTTACTTTGTGTTAAGAATGACAAGTAGGTAAAAGATTGATAATTCTGGGACCATAACACTTTAGCATTTATGTGTTATTTAATGATTAATATATGGTAATGCTTTTATAGATGGGTTTGAAAAGTGGATTTTCTTGCATATGATCTGTTTTATTGCAGCACCCTATAGCGGTAAGACCGCGTATATTTCATTCCTTCAGACCCTGTCATGGCAGGAGCCTTCTAAGCACTGAGTTTGTTGTTGTGGTTGTTACTGCTATTGTATGCTTTATTTTCTGTGTTCTATGTGGATATTTTTATTAGATTTGCAGATAGATATAAATTTGCTATATTTTAAGTACATTTTTTATGGAACGGGTTGGGTTGAGTCGAGTCGAGTCGAGCACCCCTTGTTTGAACTCAAGCATGATAAGGCTTATTGTGCTCAAATGCGAGCCGAGCTTTTGACTGTTAATGAACCGTATCGAGCTTTTATTCAACATTTATCAAACTGTTTGTGAATGCTAACAAGCTGAGCATCCCAAATTCGTTCGGGATTGGCTCGATAAGCTATCAAACTCCCCAAGACAAACACAAATGTGCCATAATATTTCTAAGACTAGTAGTCCATCAAACGTTGTATTCATTTACATCTCTATTCCTTGTCACGGAGTCTCTTTTGCATATGATTTGCTATATTTTTGGGTCGGTAAGCAAGGTCGAGGGAGATGAAACTCAAACCCAGGAACTGCTGTCACATAGCCTTTAACTTTGCCAGTGTTTTTACCACTATACCAATGTCTCATTGGCTAATTGAGTTGGTATGCAAATCATCAAGTATTGTTCAATGGTGTTTATTTGTCACCAAGCAAACCGATAAATCCGTTGAGTTGTTGGAGTTGGTGTAGCGATCCCCCACCCTCAACAAGTTGGTGTTCCTATTTAAAAAAAGTTGTATATTGCTTACCAATATAAGAGGAAAAACAAGTCAAGTTGTCCCGTATTTTTAAAGGGGTTTAGCACGAAGACTTTTAGGAGGTGACCAACTACAATGCTATTCTTGTCTAAGCACTCTTTAATTTCGAAGTTCTAGCGGGGTTGGTCTTAGTTTTGGCACCCGTGGAGTCAGCTATATGGATATGTTAAAAGTATAAGCCTATTCTTGGATCTTCACTCATTAGCTTAAGCTTTTGGGTGGTTGGTTTCTAAACAGAGTATCAAAACATTGTTGACCAAGAGATCACAAGTCAAAATCTCAGCTGCTGCACTTTTAATAGTAATAATACAATTAGAAAAAGAACAAGGTATTAGATTGACATATGTACTATCCACAATCAGGGGCATATGTCAGAGTATAAAACCATTTCTGGGCCTTTCATATCGGCTTAAACTTTTGGATCAGTTAGTTCCTTAACACTAATAAGTTATTGTTTCCCAAAATCGAAGGCTTATATAATATGTATCTTACTTGTTTTTCTTCTGTTTTTGTTGAGAGTTTTGGTTCCAAATTAGGACTACTTTGAAGTCTTGATCCCAGATTTGATTTATGATGTTGGGAAAATACACAAGAATTAGGTTCGTTTTAGATGTAAATGAATAAATCTTTAAAAAAAATTGAAAAAAAAGTGATTTAACGGGAAAACCCCTCAAACGGAGGGAAATTTACGAGTAAAGGAGAAAGCAATCAATCTACTAAGAATTTTGAAGGAGGATACAATTGAGAGCGGTAACAAACAACTTATACATATATGAGCAAAAATCCTAGATTGTACCAAATTGGTCTACTGGGCCGAACTACATTTCTGAATCGAGACAGCACAACACAGTGTACTGCGATCTCGTTGCTGTGTTGTCAGAGCAGTGTGTCGTGGAACACAAATTTTTATACTGTGTCAAGAAACTAACTATTTCAAAAGCATAAGCAGCTATCCTAAGGTCCAAAAATGCTTCAATACCTAAAATTTGATGGTTTCTATCGAGCAATCAATCTCTCAAAAGTTGTAATCTTTCGGTAAAAGGCTAAAATAGTTTTTGGGCCCTGACATGTCGCAACGCATGAATACTCGTCGGGGTTGAAGCATGGATAATACACTTGCCCACCACCACATACCTTATGCTGAAATTATATTAATATCGAGACTGGGATTGTTAGGATTCGAACTTACGACCACTCAGTCAACAAGATTCCAATACCCTGTCAATTAAACCAAGTATTCTAAAAGCTTAAGCTGATAGCTGAAACCGTGCCATATTTATTTCTTTCTTGCCAATGATTATTTATGGTTTTCTGAGCTATTGCTTAACAAAATTTGCATCTGTATAAATATGAAATGGCAGTACCTGGACGAAAACAAGTCACTGATACTCAAGATTGTGGAGAGCCAAAATTCAGGGAAGCTCAGTGAATGTGCAGAGTGAGTTTCGATATTCCGAACAATTTATGTTCTGTTTGTTTCATCGGAAAATTTTTGTTCGCAGAATAATTTCAATTAAGAATATTTTTTTCTTAAAAACTTTCGTCTTTCCAGTTAAAGAAAATGGTTGTATTCTGCTAATTTGTATATGGTTCAAGCTTGGCAAAGTTCAGATTGAAGTGAAGTATATGACTTGAGATTATTGCAGAAAAAGTTTTCTGTATTTGTGATTGTTGTTATGAAGTTATGCATTGGAATAATAGAATTGAGATGGAAAAGATTTTCAAAAACAAACAGAGTCTTGAACTGTTCTCACAAGATTCCTCAAGATCATTCATCTTTTGTGTTGTGTGATTTAGCACAATGTCGTCTGTTATCGTAACTTATGCTATTTGAGTAACCCGATAGATCAACACAGATACGAAGTATGATTATCGCTGAGTTTTTATTTTTGTTATTTCGTCGTTGCAGGAACCAAGCGAGGTTGCAACGAAATCTTATGTACCTCGCGGCCATAGCTGATTCTCAACCTCAGCCTCAGGTATGAGACGAGTTTGTGTATTACCTTACACTATAAAAGCTCAATAGGCGTTTCCTTGAGTGAACAAATGGAGAATATAAAACTATTCTTCGATTGTTAGTTGACAACGTAAACTTTAAGATAGTTGGTTGCTCAATGGTGTCAATGGATGTTATGAAAGTTAGACAGAGTGTTGTCTTTAGTATATCACCAGCTCCAGTTTGAAGTGTAAATGAGCTGAGTCGAGCTGAGTTTGAGCTCTTGAGGCTCGAGACTCAACTCATTAACATTTATCTTGGCTCGAAGCTTGATGAGTTGGAAACTTCAAGCTCGACTTGGCTCACGGTTGAGCTCGAACTTAGTTCTCATTTTTTAGGCTCGTTTGAGCTCGATCTATTCTTATTTGTGCTTGTTCAGGCTCGAGCTTCGCTCATTCAAGCTCGGCATTGGCTCGATTTCGTCTATTTATGCTAATAAATTGTAATAAGGTCTTATTTAGGATCTCGAGTTCATCAGGCCGAAGCTCGATTCATTAAGCTAAACGAGCCAGCTCTACTCGTGTTTGAGTTTGAAACAAGCCGAGCTTTTTGAGCTTTATGACCAACCGACTCTGCTCATTTGTGAAGTTCTGTCACGCCCAGTGCTCGACTCAAGAAGTCGGCATATGAGGTTTACTTACAAGCCCGAGTGAAATTCAATCTCAGGCTCGACTGACATCAAATAGAGCAACACACAAGGCTTATTGCCGATTTCTTATTTGTCACACTCCGATATAGAGATTCATTATAAGACTCACATGTAAAATCTTTGACGTTTCTGGCATCATGCAGTTCCCACAAGCCAGCATGATACAGTCCGGACCAACTTACATGCACCAGCAACAAGAAGCTCAGTCAATGACACCGCAAGCTTACATGGCGACTCCCCGCTCGTCCATGCTCTACAGCCCTCACCAGCACCCATACCCGGCCCTATCCGGTCATATCTCGATGAGCACCGGTGCAGGTGGCTCGGGACTCCACATGGTCCAGACCGAGCCACACGGGTCTGGCAACTCTCGAGCCGGGTGCTCTGGAGATGGCGGAGAGAGTCCTTACTTGAAATCTCATGAAGGCGGGAACTAATAAATATCGACGGACGAGCAGTCCGAATTTTGATTTAATAACAGTTTAGAGAGTATGTAGGAACGAAACTTGTACTGCTTAAAGAACTTATTTTAGTTTTTACTCGGAAAAAACTCTCGAGTTTAGTTCCACTTTACGTTGTTTCATATAATTAATTATTTCAAAAATTTAAACTGATAGATAAAAGATAACAAATGATTTTATATTCTAATAGTCTAATCAAACATTTGAAGTTTCTGTAAACTACTGGAAGGACTCACCAGTCACAAGGCAATTGAGCAGTATTAATTTAGTTCTTTTACTTTTAATTATATTAACTTAAGTCTTTTTATTATTTATATTGTGTTAATTTAGTTATATGGTAAATTGAAGTTAAAATCAACGATGCAATTTTTACGACACAATCATGCCAAATGCTACAAGCCCATCCATTGACCCAAGTTAATGTACGATCTAGACACTAAAAACTGTACTATTAACTAAATTAACACAATTAACTGCTACGAATATTACGGAGGGTAAGGCCGAATTAGTCTCAAGCCTCCCGATCGCCAAGTCAGCATGCCATATCACCACCAATGCTACGTCATCGTGCCACGTCATCATAGCCCTTTTAGTAGTATAAGTAAGGGGAGTTGGATTAGGGCTAGGATATGTTGAGAATTATGTGTTAATGCTAACCCCTCTCTCTCTCCCTTCTAAATCTTCTCTATCTCTCCTCCAATTTCTTCTACATTTCTCCCCCTTTCTTATTATAGTACATGTAATTACTCCATTGGAGATTATCCATATATAATATATAATTCGGGACAGCTGTTTACTATCCCATAGTTATCGATTTGTGTGATTGTAGAGTTGGATTATGATCATTAACTAATTTAGATACTAAACTATTAGGAATATGCCTCAAATTTATGTATTTAAGATTTATGGGTTGCCGAGGGGTCACCGATCGATCAGGGGGATGTCCGATCGATCGGGTGAATTAAGTCAAAATTCAATTTTTGGCCAAGAGAGGGCCGATCGATCAGCGCTTGGCCGATCAATTGGGAGTCTGTTCAGCGTAACCCTATCCGTTTAGTATAAATATGGGGTTAGGGGTACATTTTAGGTATCCAATCAAAGAGAACCGCCATCCAATCAGAATCCAATTAAAGTGAGGTCAGCCATCATCATCAATTTGAGAGCATTATGAGAGTTAAGAGAAAGTGATTCATAATTCTTTCATAGATCTCGTTCAGAGGAAGTGCTATTGTAATTCTTCCATTCAAGTGTCAATAAAGAATCTCCATCTCCACCCGTGGTTTTCTCCTCTCTCGATTGAAGAGAGGTTTCCACGTAAATCATTGTGTGTTGTTTCGTTTGTTCTTTCGTTTACTTATTTTGTTTACTTCTTGTTTGTGTGAATCATACTATTTGAATCGAATCAAGTGATTAGGGTTAACGCTTCCGCATCAAGTATCCATATTACAAATTGATATTGTGAATACCAGATTTGTCAAGGTTAGATTTTCTTAACAAGTGGTATCAGAGCATATCAAGTTTGTTCCAGATTTTTCTAACAATTGGTATCAGAGCCCTGTTTATTTCGATTTGATATTATGGCGTCCGTAATTAAGATTGAAGTTGAGAAGTTCGGAGGTCAAGGAAGTTTCGGGTTAAGGGTCTCTTGACGCAGAAGTGACTTGAAGAAAGCCTTAGAAGGAAAAGAGAAGAAACCGGAGAGTCTATCTAATGCACAATGGGAGGAGTTAGATGAGAAGGCACTCATAGCTATTCAAATGTGTCTTACCGATGACGTTTTGACAGAAGATTTGGAAGTGAAGACCACTAAGGAGTTGTAGGAGAAACTGCATGATATGCTCTGTTTCAAGTCAGTCTCCAACAAACTCGCAGTTAAGCGTCGGTTGTTCACGTTTCGTATGTCAGAAGGTACGTCACTTAAGAATCATGTTAATGAGTTTAATTCAATTATTCAAGAATTGAAATAATTGGATGATGCTCCTAAGGATGAAGATCAAGCTATGCTTTTGTTATGTTCACTCTCTACTACATCTAAAGGCTTTCTAGAAAGCATGATTTATGGTGGTAGGTCAACTATCATAGTTGATGAAGTTAGGAGAAACCTACTGAGTAAAGAAAGAGTAGATAAGGAGTTTTCCGACTCCGTTCAGAACTCAGGTTGTGATTTATTTGTGAGAGAAAGAACTAAGTCTAAAGAATATGATCATAGTGGAAACAAGTTTAAGTCTAGACATCAAGAGCTGACCTGTAATTACTGTCATAAGAAAGGGCACATTAAGAGAGACTGTTACAAGCTTAAGAGAAAACTAGAAGCAGATAACAGGTCTGACCAGAGATCTGCAGAAGCTAGTGGTGTTGAATATAAGGATGACGATATTCTGTCAGTGTTTGAACCTAAGTCTAGTTTTAGATAAAGTTGAATTTTGGATCCGGGTTGCTCCTATCATGTTTGTCCCTATAGAAGCTAGTTCACCACATACATGTCAATTCAGGGTGGAACTATTCAGATGGGTAACGATGCAATATGCAGAGTTTTGGGGATAGGAACAACTCGTATTAAGATGTTCGATGGCACTATTAGGACATTGAGCAACGTTCGTCATGTTCCTAATTTGAAGAAAAATCTCATCTCTTTAGGTACTCTTGAGTCTAAAAGGTACAGGTATACAGTTGAAGGTGGAGTTTTGAAGGTCGTTAAGGGTGCTTTGACAGCTATGAAAGGCAGAAGGGTGGGTATATTGTATGAGCTTGTCGGTTCCACAGTTGTCAGATCAGTTAAGATATCTTCATCATCGTTGTTGTTGACAGAACCAGATATCACAAAGTCAAGGAGCTTGAGATTGGATCATTCAGGTGATACAGGTCTGTCTGAGCACAGTAAAAAGGGCTCATTGTGTGGTCAGTCTACAGGACTGATATCTTGTGAACAAGGCATGTATGGGAAGCAGAAGTGTCTTCGCTTTAAGCAATTCCTGACGAGTAGAGATGTCACGTTTGATGAGTCTTCATTGCTCTCTCCACAGAAGATTTCATCGGTTAGTTGTGATCCAGGTTAGGTGAATAAGCCAGAGGAAGTTCAGTTTCAATTAAGTAACACAATTCAGCAGCAGGTGGCTATTTCAGATGATGTGTCAAGAGCCAATCGAGAGAAGAAGAAGATTAGCATTGCTGATAACCTCTCAGATATATTCACTTCAGTGCTACTTAGTAGAAAGTTCAAGCATCGCTCGGACTCAATTAGGTTTTCTGTTTTGTCCAGATAACCCCGTGTGTGGGGTGTTTTGTGGAGAAGGTGGAGAATTGTCTTTATTTTTAAAATTTGAGTCAAGGTGGAGGTTTGTTAGAAATATGCCTAAAATTTATGTATTTAGGATTTATGGGTTGCCGAGGGGTCACCGATCGATCGGGGGGATGTCCAATTGATCAGGTGAATTAAGTTAAAATTCAATTTTTGGCCGAGAGAGGGCCGATCGATCGGGAGTCTGTTTAGCATAATCCTAGCCGTTTAGTATAAATATGGGGTTAGGGGGTACGTTTTAAGTATTCAATCAAAGAGAGCCGCCATCCAATCAGAATCCAATTAAAGTGAGGTCAGCCGTCGTCATCAATTTGAGAGCATTACGAGAGTTAAGAGAAAGTGATTCATAATTCTTTTACAGATCCTGTTCAGACGAAGTGTATTGTAATTCTTTCATTTAAGTATCAATAAAGAATCTCCATCTCCGCCTGTGGTTTTCTCCCCTCTCGATTGAAGAGGGGTTTCCACGTAAATCATTGTGTTTTGTTTCGTTTGTTCTTCCGTTTACCTATTTTGTTTACTTCTCGTTTGTGTGAGTCATACTATTTGAATCGAATCAAGTGATTAGGATTAACACTTCCGCATCAAGTATCCATATTACAAATTGCTATCATGAATACCAGATTTGTCAAGGTTAGATTTTCTTAACAAGTGATATCAGAGCATATCAAATTTGTTCCAGATTTTTCTAACATAAACTAAACACAACTAAAAGTATAATACAAAGACATTCGACATAAATACTCCAAAAATTGAAAAGTAATCCTTCCAATTATTCAGTCGGGACTCGAGTACTCCTACCTACTAAGCTAATATCGGGAATAAAACACGTACCTGCGTTACATTGTAGCCTCATGTTAGATCATTGACAAGCACAAAACACAAAAAAATATACAGTATATTAATACGACTATTGCTATCAACTTCCCAGTTTATGCCGAAGCCCTTGAGACACCGGGTCTGTTGTTATTGTTGTTGTATCGCCATCAACTTCTCGAGAATTGCCTCCATACATCATGAAGCTCCGAGGAGGAGTATACATTATCCATAACATGACTCGGGGTCCCATCATCCGAGTTAACCTGGCTAGCAGTAGCAACATTAGCACCACTGTTTCTGGAACTTGAGTTGTCAGAATCTTTACCAGTAAGTTCTTGAACAACAGCACGGAACTCCGACTCGTTGTTGGCTTTCACCATGACCGGACTCGATATGTACTTAACTTTAATGGGTTCTTTTCTCTTTTGGTTCTGCTTGTTTTCCATGGAGAAAAACAAAGAAGATAGGCGCTCGAGCTATCGAGCCCCTTAAAAACCCGTTAAATAACGAGGCACAGACAAAACAAGATCAAAGAAGAACAAAGAAGATAATGAAGTGATTTGAAGGAGGAGAGAGTTTAAGTAAAGATGAGTAAAGGAGGAAATTTATTAGAGGAGGGTTCAAAGAAAGAGGGGAGATGAAGAAAATTAGTGAAGTTTTGAAGTTAAAAAGTTGGATTTGTTTCGTATTGTTTTCTGTCTGTAATTTTTGATTTTTGAGAAAATAAGAAGACGCTAATTCTTTTCTGATTTTTGGGTTATTTACGTCAATGGTCTTTATACTTTTAATTATGTCAATTTAGTCCCTAAACATTTCAAAATGTGTCAATATCGTCCTTTGGTCAAAGAACAACAAGGATCGGACGTGATATCAAACCTTGAATGTTTACAGTATAAAATCATTATTAGACTTTCACCCACGAGCTTAATTAAACTTTTGGAAAAGTTGGTTCTTTGACATGATATCAGAGTATTATTGACCAAAATGTTACAAGATCAAATCCCAACAACCCCCACTCTAATTATTAATTATCTCAAGCACAAGATACACGTAGATCTGTGCATTAAACACGCTTCAAACTCAATAGACATTCGCGTAAGAAGATATGTTAAAGTATAGAATCATTATTGGATATTCATCCATCAGCTTAAACTTTTGGAAAAGTCGGTTCATTGACAAGACACACGTTAAAATATTATATATATGTTGATCTCTTCTTTATTACAGTGTTAATATCGAGCATTATAGTTGAAAAAGATGGGGAGTAGAAAAAATTGAGAGGGTGCTTAACTAAATTGACTTGGATGTCTGTTTATTTAGTTGGCGGGTTAACTAGGCAACCCTTCCCCTTCAAATTTGGCTGCTCCTTGGACTCGCCCTTTATTCTTATTATTATTATTATCGGTTATTTACACTAAAGGTCTCTGTACTTTTCTCATTATATTAATTTAATCCATGTACTTTTAATTATATTACTCTGGTTAGGAGTTCACGGACAGAGCCTCCTTTTAGGGGTAGTACCTAGACCTGAAAAAATCTGATACGACACGGTAACACGACATGAACACGACACGAAGATAGCGGGTTTGGGTTAGGGTTTTTGAAGCCGGGTGGAATTTGGGTCTACCCGTTTAACCCGTTTAGATAATTGGGTTGAATTTGGGTTTGACTCATTTAACTTGGTTTTAACCCGCTTGACCTGTTTATATAATTATGTTAGGTATTTAAATGGTCTATTATTATTATTATATATAGATTTTGGGTAACCTATTCCACATAAGATAATTTAAATATATTTATTAATGTTAATTTGACATTTATATATGTCGTATATTTATTGCTAGTATCAACCATTAGGTATATTATTGACATGTTTGTAAGTTAGGAAAAAACATTTATTGGAAAAAAATCACCGATATAATTAAATGAGTAACCTGTGGGTTACCCATTTAATAATCGGGTTGGGTCAGGATTGAGAGTTCCTAACCGTATAATAAATGGGTCGGGTTCGGGTTCGGGTTGACTTCATTTCTAAGACCCTTCGCATAACATGAACACGAACATGACACGACACGACACCTTTGGCACCCTTAGTAGGACCTTGAAGGGGTAAGGTTGTGTGCATTCCTCCCCTCGCTTGACCCTGCATATGTGAGGGCACTTGAATTTTTGTTATTGTTACTTTTAATTGTGTTAATTTAGTTCTTATACAATTCATTTCGTGTCAGTTTAGTCTCTTTGTCAAATTTTAGTTATGTTATTGATGCTATTTTTAATGGCACAATTATATTAGATGCAGGTAACCTCCTATAAATCCACCCGTTGACTTAATTTAACCAAACCTATGGCCGAATCGTTGAAAGTTCATTGAAATTTTAACATAACTTTAAAGACCAAATTGATATAATATAAATTATATACAGACTAAATTGATATAATTAAAAAAATATAGGGACCTTTGATGCAAATAACGAGTCGGTTCCCAAAATAATGCTAAAAAATAAAAAAATAGAAAAAATAATGCTGCAAAAAAAATATTTTCAAATCTACTGTTGAACCGCGTTTACTAAACGCGTTTAAATTTCAATAAAACCGGATAAAAAAATACGGTTTATATCAGTAAAAACCGCGTTTACAAAACGCGGTTTAATGTCAGTAATCCAAAAGCCCCTTTTTTTTCACTTATACTTACCATTATGCCGCAATTCTCCAATTTTTTGTTCGTTTATAGTTTTTATTATGCCGCAATTTATGATGATTATGATATTGATCCCATATCTCTCTTAATGAAGCTCCAACATCATAAGTGGAGGTCAAATAACTCCAATAATAGTACTTGAAAGATCTCCAGTGTATAAGCAAAAGAAAGAAGAAGGCGAACGACGTGACTGGTGGTGGGTTAACGAGAAAGAGGCAGAGAGATGGTGAAAACAGCGGATAGAACACGCGTGAATTAGGTAAACCTTGTAAACCGGGTCATAAAGACGCGGTTATAACAACATAAAACCTCGTCCTTAAGATGCGTTTTTGTTTAGCATAAACCGCGTCTTCAAGACGCGGTTCATGCTAATATTAAACGCTATTTTTGGACGCGGTTTATCTAAGCCGCGTTTAGTAAACGCGGTTCAACAGTAGATTTGGAAATATTTTATTTTCAGCATTATTTTTTTAATTTTTTTATTTTTTAGCATTATTTTGGAAACCGACTCGCAAATAACGCTATTATTATTATTATTATTATTAGTAGTAGTAGCAGCAGTAGAATTATTCTTTATACAAGCTGTACTATAGTAAGAAACTTAAGCTGCAATATGGCACGTGCCTTTACCAAGATGGTAACATGTCACGTGCCATGAAGATTTTCCAATAATTTTACTAGGAGAATTTATCACTTGAGTATCCTGATATTTCAATATAAATAATGAGGAACCATGAGGTTTGAAAATTTTTATCATTTAAGTATCCTTTTTTTGATAATTAGAATACAAATTCGAGAAAGTACAGTGGTGCAAGGTAGAACCATAACACCAAATCATCTAAGGCAGTAGAGTACCCGTAATCCAAACTACAACACAAAAAAACTCTAAGCACCTAAAACGAAAAACCTTAAGGATACCCCTAACGACAAATAATTGACCAGGTCACGAGATGTCAAAACACTTAAGACAGTCCACAATATGACAACTACTTACAAGAACTGTAGATCATAACAAAAGCCTTAGACACGCAACAAACATGACAAAGATGAAGACAAATGCAATGAGGATACTTGACATTGACGACTAAACGACCCAAAAACTCAAGAACAATAGGACCTAAGAGATGAAATGACTCACCGTTTATGCTTCCTATAGTTCAACAATTTTATCGATAAGGTATCCTTTGCCGAAATTCAGCAAAGGTTTAGCAGAAACTGTTAATGTAGAACATAACAATATATAGATATTTTCTAAAGTTTTATTGGACAACTCACTGTATACAGTGATATGTTAGATACATACAGAATAAATGCTCAAACATTCGAGTCATATATGATACACATAGAAAGCACCCTCGTAATGAGGGATGGGAAGTGCATCGTCCCTTTCTCGAGATTCATATCCTCTAGCGTTTCCAGTACCAACTAAGTTACTAGAGTATATAGATCGAAATAATGAGCCATTGAGTTTGGCAAGGGTTTAGGTCACCCATCCCCCAAACATGAAGTCGTGGGTTCGAAGTTCATCTCCCAATCTAAAACGAATGTAGGTCTAGATAATATAGGATAAAATATCGATAATACAAAGAGTCATGATCGCAGGATGGCTTCCATTAAGAATAAGCTGAGTGACCAACATCTGCAAAGGTTTGGACAGGTTAGGAGGAGACCGACGTTCACCCCTAGAAGAGAGGTCAAGACAGGCCAAAAAAAAGTTGGATGGAGACTATTAGGCACGACCTTACCCTCCTAAGCCTACTGAAGAAATAACCTTAGATAGAGCTGAGTGTTAGTCAAAAATACGTATGGCTGACAGAATTGTAGAGAGCAGCACACCTATGCTAATGTACAGTGCCCCTAGGCTTACATGGATGTCAGTGTTGCTGCTTTAATATTACTTGCATGTCAGGTATTACTTTATTTGACTTGAATTTTGTAAATATTGTACTTCCTGTAGGGTAAAGTTGCGTTAGGGTCGGACAATCCCAAGCAACCACTTGGGGCCCCCATATTTTTGAAATGCGCGTATAAAGTATCAATTGTTAATACTAATAAGTTTTATGATTAAATTCTTATATTTTATTATATATGAAGGACTCCATTTGAAATTTTCGTTTGCGGTACATCTTGTCTTCCCCAAATCCTACCTTAACAGGAGCCTCTTTGAATCACTGGGTTGCTGTTACTGTTGTTAAAAGAGTCATAATCATACTCTAATACTTTCTTTTTTAGTAGGTCAACGGGGGGAATACCCCTCCAGATCTCCATAACGGGGAGTTATAAGTACTATAGTGGAGATTCGAACTCGAATAGCGTGTAAGGCCACCGGTGTTTTCTGCTACTAAGCTTTGTCCCGAGGGGACCGTACTCTAAATACACTTAAATATAAATTACGAAAATACAAAGGTCAAAGATTCCCATGTGAAGACTAATTAATTGACAAACGGTCATGGTCCATGTTAACCTTAATTAATTTTATTTTTTTTTATATTTGTTTTATTATTATTATTTTTTTTTTTTTTTTTTCTAGAAACATCCTTCCCTTGCTAATATTTCAACGAACAAAGTGAAATTAACCTAACCTTTGGAGAAAATCAATATTTTTAAAAAAAAAATTGAATTCCGAATAATTAGGGTATTGGTCGATCTATTTTCCTGTTAATCTCAACCCCCAGTTTCGTTACACTGGATCTTTCCCTTTTTACTAGTTCATGTTGATTGTTTGCATATGTTTTGTCTTATGATCCTATTTTCCTGGTTGGTTGTATGTTTTTTTTTCTTGTCTTTGTTTTGTTCCCTGTTCTGTTACAGATTGAATCAGGTTTCGTTTGTACGGAGTATCTGTTGTGTTCTGACTTTGTCACTAATTATCGGAAAAAAAAAAAAAAAAACCTTATAATTCAACGGTCAATAATTTGAAACATTTTGCAATTGCCAGTCTTGTGTAGTACTGTCTGCATCTCAAAGTTGTCTCATATTTTGTACGATGATTTTTTCTTCCACTTATTTTTTTCGATAATTAGCGACAAAGTTGTAATACATTACAGGAAGCTTCTACGAACGAGATTTGGGGCAACCCGTATAAAAGCGGGAATCAAAGGAGACAAAAATACAACAGCCTCCCAATTCGAGAAAATCGAATTACAAAAGACTTACAGATAGAACCAATAGACGTTAGATTGATAGCCAATGGACTATATCGATAGCTATCAAAATTCAAGAGACGCAATATTACGAGAAAGTAGCTCATAGTTGATACAATCCGAAAATATAGTAGGTTAAGTGAGGGGTGGTCTAGATATAACTAAATAGGTTAAGTATTTTATTCCAATTATACACCTCTCTCTCTCGGTTTCTCCCTCTTCGAGGTGGGCAACGGGCCGGGCCTCTTGAGGCTTGGGCCTGGGGCCTCCCGGCCCATTTTATAGCAATTTGGGGACTTATTTTATAATTTATTTTATATTTATATTGTTGTAATTATATTTTTTTAATAAGTTATAATACTTTAATTAAATATATCTTTAAGAAAAGGGGGGGCATCCGGGCCCCGCCAGGCTCGCTGGGCCTGGGCAAAACTCGGCTCGGTTCCAGCCTGGGCCCGAACCCGGCCCAACTCGACCCATGGCCACCTCTACTCCCTCCCCTTCTCTCTAGTCTCTCTCCTCCTGCCCTCCCCTATCGTATACCTTATACCTGTAAAGCTTCTTATACTTTACAGTTCATATGAATTATATACAATATACTACTTTTATCGAGATTATTGATTGATTGATTTGTTGATTGGATTGACGTGGTTCGTAACATAATCTGCATTTTATTGATAGGAATTTCAACAAAGTACAAGAGACAGCTTGTGATTTGAGGGGAGAGAGAGAGAGGAAAGGAGACTTGAGAAGAGGTATCGGGAGAAGACTCAAATGCTCAAAACATGAATTTTCTGTTACAACCCCTACTATCAGCGTCGGTTTTGACATTTTTGGGATCTCGAGCAAAAATTTCAAATAGGGCTCTTCGTATAGAACAAAGTATAAAAATTTTAATAACGAAACTTATTAATATCAACAATTGATACTTTAATATTACAACCCAAAAATTTTGGTCCCCAAGCGACTGCTTGAGATTATGTTCGGCCCTCTCGAAATAGCTATAAAATGAGTATCAAGATGGTTACTAAGTAGGGGGCCACGAATGATCGTACTTGTATTGAGCTAAGAGAATCCTATCGGTTTGGCGCATTTGCAGCCTTGATTTGCTATATGCTCGTGTATGAAAAGCTTCAATGTGCTCTTTCTTGTATCATGCATGTCCCAGAATGATAATAACCGAAGACAAAATACGAAGTTAGATGTCTAGGGACGACGATAAACTAAGTTTAACTCAAATGAAAAAAGCTTATTACAAGGAGACATACTGCTCGTGTTATTGTATTTTGGTCTATATCTCGCTTTTCTAAAGTCTTACGGTGAATGAATAATGGCTCATACAACAATGTTAATAAATATCACAGTTCATGAACATAGGCTATGCATAAATTTTAGAATATAATAAGTGTGAAGCAAGAAATCATCAATATTGAAAGTGAGAGCTGCTGAGATTCGAATTTATAATATCTTGATTAGCGAGACTTTGATACTTTATCGGAGAATTAAATTTTTCAAAAGTTTAAGCCAATGAGTAAAATCCATTAATATTTTTAAGTCAAAACTATTTTAAAGTTTAAACGGAGGGCTCCCGCATAAGCAGGGTTTGGGGAAGGTGGGATGTACGCGGCCTTACCCCTTCAGGGCGATACTTTAACGAGAGGTGTTTCCGAGGCTTTTATACTTTTAAGCAAAAACAAAAAGTAAAAAGTATCTTTTAAAACTTTTCAGACAAAAACACCCTTTTTATAAAAATGCTTATATAAAAAGTACTTCTAAAAAGAATTTTTTTTTTTTTTTATAACTTGGTAAAACGGGACTAATAAAGAGCTCAACCTCCTATTCGACAACAGGGTAATAAGGGGTAAAGAAGATAAGGGTAATAAAGGATTACCCCCGTTTGGAAAAGCTTTAAGAGGGGTAACGAAGGATAAGTGTAGGATAATTATTAATAAATTTTAAATAATTTTATCCTTATTTTAACTATAACTCTCTTTACTTTTACCCTTTACCTAATTGCCAAATAGAGGTAACTCATTCACCCCTCTTTACTCTTAATTAAGCCTATTCAAATAATAGTAGAATAATACCTTAACCTCCCCCTCTTTACTGTTCTTTACCCTTTTTTACCCAGTTGTAAAACAATGCACAAAAGCCCTTCAGCGGGCCGAAATAAATGGGCCTAATGTTTCAGTTTCAGAAATTTATGGGCCCAAGGTATAAAGCCCAAAGTCAAGTAGGTCCACTTGGGCCTATTGACATTTTTTTTTTATTTAAGGGTATTTATGCGAAATATTCCTATACTTTACTTATTGTGTCAATTTAGTCCTTATACTTTTAATTTTATTAATTTAGTCTCATAATAGAAATTAAAATTAATTTAATAATATAATTTTTCACAATTTGATTATAAAAAATATAAATGATCATATATAAACTCACCTATTAACTCTATTTAGACTCATTTGTCACCTGAGCATTAAAATTTTTATTGCCAACTTGATAATAATTTTATTTTATGGCTGAATTAGCATAAAATAAATAATATAAGGACTAATTTAACATATTTAAAAATACTAGAACTAAATTGGTACAATAAATAAAGTTTAGGACCTTTTGTATAAATAACTGTTAAAACTTTTTTTTTTTTTTTTGAACAGACCTTAAAATTATTTATAGAAGTTCCAAAGTGAAACTATCATATGATCACCCATTTTGGTAGATGATTAAACATATATATTTTTTTGGGGGGGAAGATAAGTTTTTATTTTCGATAATTAGAAATAATGCTCTCATACAAACTAATATATCGGGGTTCTTCGGACACAGCTTTTTTTAGGGTAGCACCCTGGAGTGGTAAGGCTGCATACATCTCATCCTCCCCAAACCCTGCATTTGACGGGAACCCGGATTTTTTGTTGTTGTCGTTGTTGTTATACACACTAACATATATATATATATATATATATATATATATATATGTATATGTATATAACAACAACAATAGACTCAGTGCCTCAAAGGCTCCCACATAAGCGAGGTCTAGGAAGGGTGGATGTACACAGCCTTATTCCTTCAGGGTGTAACCCTGTCGAGAGGCTGTTTCTGAGGACCCCCAACCTTATAGGGTTGGCAACACGAGGACTTCCCAGGAGATTACCCATTCTGGTATTACTCCCGTCTAAGCACGCTTAACTTCAAAATTCTAATGTGTTAGGTTATGTCTCAAATTACTTGTTTTTAATTTTATGGGGTTGCCGTAGGGTCACCGATGGATCAGGAGGGAATCTGATTGATCGGGTGATTTAAGGAAAGATTCGGAAATTTTGGCCGAGAGAGGATCGATCGATCGGCACTTGGCCTATCGATCGGGAGTCGTTTTCCGCAAACCCGAGCTGTCTTCTATAAATAAGGGCTTACGATTTCGGCTTAGGTGAGTCTAACTCTAATTATGATCCAATCAAATGTGAGGCGCCGCCATTGAGAGAAAAGAGGTGATTTCGTAATTCCTCCAAGATTTTGAGTGCTACCAGAGTTTATAGGGAGTGATTGTAATTCTTCCATATATCTCGTTTTGGGAAGTGTCGTTGTAATTCTTCCGTTCAGTTAATAAAGAATCTCCATCTCCGCTCGTGGTTTTCTCTCCTCTCAATTGTAGAGGGGTTTCCACGTAAATATTGTGTGTTCATGTTTGTTATTTCTTTCTCCATATTTGTTTACTTCTCGTTTTGCATGAGTCATATTATTTGAATCGAATCAAGCTATCAGGGTCCACGCTTCCGCATTAAGTTTTCCCTAACAAATTGGTATCATAGTATATCAGATTTGTTTAAATTTTTTAACATAATGGAATCCGGTTGCATTAGTGTGTGGTAAATGAACCCTATATATATATAATGGCACAGGGTGAGAGGGTGATAATGAATTGTGAGCCATTTCTTTAGATTAATGAGGCGGGTTGGGGTGCTTTCAAGTGGAAAGGAGCTGATGCGAGCAGCCAAATGAGTAGCTCAAAATTTCTTTTCATTCTCTCTTGAGACGTCAGGTCAAAAATTAGATTTTTAAAAGATATAATTTGCTACAGAAATTTAATTTATATGATAACTGAACGAGACCATATTGTATACATAAATCCTCATGTAAAACCGTGATTTTATGTTAAAGTAGGACTGATTTGATGTGTCATTAAATAGTTTTATTTAATAATATCACATGATTTTTTATGCTATTTTATATTATATTTTTGCCCCCTAAAGCTTATTTATTTAAGGTTTTTAAGTCCTAATATTCATTTAATATCGAATTTTGAACTCTATTGGTATACTTTTTATGGATTATATTGGATATTATCAAATATAGAGAAAATTTAAATTTTTATGAAAGAATTATATATGCAGGCAAGTTGTATGAAAAGCACCTAAGTTTATGCGTGTCGCTACTATAGTACTAGACCCAGTGCCTAAGTGGGGTCTGGAGGGTGAATGTACGCAAGCTTACTCCCTGTGGAGAGGTTATTTCCAAGGACCCCTAACCTTATAGGGTTGACAACACAAGGACTTCCCAGAAGGTTACCAATCCTGGTACTACTATCGCCCGAACATGCCTAAGCTTATGCGTGTCACTGTACCAAGAAAAAATGCTTTTATGCTCACAGACATATATATATATATATATATATATATATATAACACACACCAAAGAGGGCACCAATACGCCGTCAAATGATCCCATTAGAACTCCCAAGTTAAGCGTGCTTGGGCAAGAATAGTATCAGGATGAGTGACCTCCTGGGAAGTCCTCACCCTCAGATTGGGGGCACTCGAAAACTGCCTCTCTTCAGGTTAACACTTTGAATGAGGAAGGTTGCGTACATCCGCTCCCCCCAGACCCTGCGTAAGGAGGAGCCATTGAGGCACTGGATATGTTCCTTTTTGTTCCTATATATATATGTGTGTGACATGACTCTTATGTGATTGTGAGTGATAAGAGGAGGAAATAATGATCAACAACAGTCCCAGTGCCACAGAAGCTCCCGCCTAAGCAGAGTCTGGGGGATGAGTGTACACAGCCTTTCCCCTTTAGGGTAGAGGCTGTTTCCAAGGACCTCCAACCTGAGGAGCGTGTCATCATATCGCCATATAGCCTGAAAAGCATGGAAACAATTTAGTATTAGATCCATACATAACACAAAGCCTAGCATACGAAGCAAAACTCAAGGAAAACTCGATGGAAAACTCAAGGAGGAAATAATGACCATTAGATCTAAATCAAATACCAAAATTTTAAAATTAATTGTATACACGTTATTAAAGTCAATGGCTTAGATTTCCTAGATTTAAATCTAATCATTATTATTTTCAAAAGTAGTGGAATTATTCTGCTATCTGTCCGTAGACACAGACTTCTGTTGCACCATATAAATTTCAGTGTTCTTATTTTCCCCCAACGTTTTCGTTTATATTTGCTAATCCAATCTAGAGTTTTAGTGTTTGTGACCCGATCCGATCATAATACTAACAAAGTACATGGTAAAGTTAGATCATTGCCAGAAAAAACCTCAAACAACCGCTTGAGGCCCCTAATTTTCGGGACCCCAAATTTTTTGAAAATTTAACTTTTAAATTATCAATTTTTAATATTAATAAATTCTACAATAATTAATCTAAAAATAATTTAACTATATGACAATGTGTTAAAAACTAACCCAACTATATCTCCTAATAAAAAATATATATATAACTACAACTTTTTTATCAAAAGTAATCCAACTTAAGTTTTCTACCAAAAAAATGGAGCGTCATACCATATGTCACATTCAGCCACCAATTCAATATTTTTTTAATTCAAATTTTTAGAGTTTGATCATTTTTTGGTAGAAAATTTAAAGTTAGGTCATTTTTTGGTTAGAAAATAAAGTTGAGTTGTTTTTTTAATAGAAACATTAGAGTTGCGTTATTTTTTTATTAGGAGATATAGTTTAGTTATTTTTTGATATATCAAAATATAGTTAAATTATTTTTAAATTAATTATTATAGATTTTATAATCACAACTTTTATAATTTATTTTAAGACCTCGAAAATATTAGAACCGGTCCCGAGGTTGTGTTGGTGGATCGCTTTATGAATGTTAATAAGTTTGAAATGTTTGATTGTCACCCAACTTTCACAAAAAGGCAACCCACCCTAACCAACAGCCCTCATCGGACGGCTCCTATTTAATCTCCCTAAAATTTGAAAATCTATTATCTATTAATTAATATTAATCTCATAGTTTTTTTATTAAATATTTATTTATTTTTATTTTATAATTAATTTAGTCTTGTATTTAATGAATAACACTAGATAAAAATTAAAAATATTGGACCGATATTGTTATAGAATAAATAAAGATGTAAATATTCAAAACATTCAGGGTAAATAACTTTTAGTGTTATTTATGACAAAGGTCTCTGTACTTTACCTATTATATTAATTTAGTCCTTTTATAATTTGAAATTCATTAATTTAGTTATTTGATCAAATTTAAGTAAAGTTAATGGCGTAATTTTGAATGACAAAATTATATTATATGAAGGTAAATTTAATCCAACTCACGGCAGAATCATAAAAATTTTATTAAAAACTTAACCTAAAATTTTTTCTAAGGACTAAATTGACACGTTTTAAAATTATATAGGGACTAAGTTGACATAATTAAAAGTAAAAGAACTAAATTAGCATGATAGATAAAGTACAGAAACCTTTGGAGTAAATAACTCCACCTTTTATTTATCATATAAATATTCGATGGTTTTGTATATATAATAAAGTATTTTAAAATTAAAAAAAAAACGTCCTCATTTGTATACTTTATGATAACTTAGGCATTGTTTGATTAATATAAAACAAGCGTCAGAAATCGAAAAATCTAGCCATAAAAGTGGGTAGATAGATCGCATATATCCTATTGTTCGGTTACTAAAAATTTGGCTGATCATGAAAAGTTTTATTTCTTATCATGCAGCGTATTTTTATTAAATATATTAATATAATTAGCTAATATTTAATATTTAGTTTATTTTTAATATAATTAGCTAATATTTAATTTGTTTTAAACTATATCAATGATAAAATTTTTAAATTTAAAAGTATCTTAGCAGATATATCAAAATATCAATTAGATTCATAAACTAATTTAAAAAAAAAAAACCTATAAATCTCATATATTTATATTTTCCTAAATATTATAATATTTCTTTTCCACCGAAAAAACAAATCACAAAAAATCTCTCTCTCTCTCTCTCTCTCTCCCCTATGGACCCAAATGAAACCGCCTTGGCCTCTTTCTACCACCACCACCACCACCAGCACCATCAACCGCTGCCCTCTCCTCTTTCCTCTCCCCCTTCCGCCGCTGCCGCGGCGTCGAACGGCCTTGATGGCGCCGGTAATATGATGGCGCTGTACCCGCAGTCGGTCGCCGGAAAAGCTCCGTCGGCACCGACGGAGCCTGTGAAGAGGAAGAGAGGTCGGCCGAGGAAGTACGAGGCGGCTTCTGCGGCGGCGAAGAGAGGTTCTTCTTCGTCGAGGTTGTCGTCGCCGGTGCCGGCGCCGGTTAAGAAGAAGGAGGAGCGGTTGTCTTCGAAGAAAACGCAATTGTCTTCAATTGGTAAAGTCTTCGGTTATTTACTTTTATTTAGTATTTTAACGTTTGTGGAAATAATAACAAGTTTGTGGCGTTTTCAATTTATTTTGTTAGTACTTTAGGTTTTGTATGTATTGATAATTAGGTATTTTCTCTGGTGAGACTCAATGTCGGAAACGTGAAAAAATTGTCCAAGATAAAAACGACGTCATATTGAACACATTATTGTTCTGTTGGAAAATGCTTCGAAATGGTATGCTTTGTTATTCTCGGAAAGACGAGAATAATTATGGCGCCAAACTATAGTGTTAGGCTTTAATACGACGTTTTTGTCATAGGAAATTTATCTTTTCAAGTTTCTGACATAGGGTTTCGTTGATAAGGGTACTTAATTATTAATACATACAAAACATAAGGTACCAAAAAACTTAATAAAAAAGGAAAAGAGCCTTTTTATTATTTCATGAACATCGAGGTACTAAAAAATAACCTTAAATTCTTGGATTGTGATTGTTCCTGTTGTTTTTTGATTATTAGGTTAATTTACGGGATTTCGTTGTAATTTTGATTGAGTTACTTGATTTCGGATGTAGTTTGTATCTATAAAAATTTCATTGCTGGTGTCAAATGGTTTATACTAATACGTAATGCAAGTTCCGCTGATCAATATAATTACATACTAACTGGTCCTTTATATATTACATATATACATGTATTTTTTTCCACTTATAAATAGTGACATGCAATAGAAGTAAACTCATAATGTATTTAATGTTCAAAAGGGACCTTTCACAAATTGGGGGCCTGAAGCAATTGCTGAGTTGCTTGGGTCTTGCCTGATCCTAGTTGTGAAGGCTATTTTTGGTATTCTAAATTTGGTTAATTGCTTATTGGGTATATTAGGGTTCATTTATCAGGCATCAATGCACCGGATTCCATTAAAACTTCGAAGTTAAGCGTGCTTGAGCGAGAGTAGTACTAGGATGGGTGACCTCCTGGGAAGTCCTCATATTGCCAACCTTATAAGGTTGGGGGTCCTCGGAAAGGATGCGTACGTCCATCCCCCCAGACCCTGCTTAGGCAGGAGCCCTTGAGGCACTGGGTCTGTTGTTGTTGCTGCTTATTGAGCATATTAATCTCGGGAAGTTTGCTTAGGCATTTGAACCTTTTGCCTCATAACGTATCAGGTCTAGGGTTCTAATCCTGCTATTAGGTAAAAGCAAAGCTTTAGGGGTACTTACTAGGTCTATAGGCGCAAGTTACCCTCTTTATAATGGTCAGGAGGTGTAACTTTATCTTGAGTAGGACCACCAACATTTGGGGGAGGAAAAGATGTGCTTCCAACCTAAGACCTCGTGTTTTTGGGTTTTTTTTTTTTTTTTTTTTTGAGAGGGGGGGAGGGTTGAGTAGCCTATCGGCTACACCAAATCCTATTGAAAGGCTTTTTGTTATATGTTTTTTGGTTCTTATTTGATGACTAAGGACATCTTCTCCTTCACTCTTTGTGTATTCTTTCTCTTTTAATAATATTTCTTTTTTTGATAAAAAACTATCGCACCAAATATAATAGCTCGTGCGACTTATCCTATTGCACGTACTTCTGAGTGTACTATACATTCAACCTAAGAATCAGTTGAGGTGCAGCGACACCCTGGTTAGAGAAAGAAAAAGTTGATGCATGTGTTTCTTTAGGCTAGAAATACACAAGCAAAGTTCTTGTTAATTATTTTCTCTTCTTTTTTGGGATGTGGACCTGCATGTATTTAAAGTGATTTCTTTATATGCTCTCGTTATTGGATTTTTTCTATTGCACATCCATATGATGCTATATCTTTTTAGACAATTACCACTTCCGTAAACTTTTCCTTATAACTAGCTTTAGAATGGTTTAAATTGCTTGATCTTACCACTGGATATCTTCATTGCAAAGAACTTTGCGAATATGGCCTTAGTTCAGTAGTAAAACACTAGCAAGGATAGTGTTGGAAACGTGATAGGAAGATAGCAATTCCCTTGGATACAAAGAGTGCTTGTATGTGTTCAATCTTGTGTTCCACTGGCGCTAAGTCAAGAGCAGGCAAGACCCCAATCAATCTAAGTTGTTGCTTGGTAAAAGGCCCCCTTTTGAAATTAATTATGTTATGAGTTTGCTTCTACTGCATATTACATTATTTATTTGAGAAATGAATTATTTAAGATGCCCACCAATCAAAATTTGTTTTGTGCCCCAAAAATCAAGGGAAGAGAACTCATTTTCCTCATTAGCGCTTTGTTTAAAAAATGCTTGATCTTCGACAATGTATTTGTTGTTTCAGGTTATAAAGTGCTTATTCTTTGTCTACCATTCTGATTGTTTTCTGCAGGTAGTCAGGGTTTCACACCTCATGTCATCAGTGTATCTGCTGGGGAGGTATTTGTTTTATGTAATTCTCTTTCCGCATTTCCTAATTGTGCATGGATAGTTGCTTTTAATTTTTAAGCTATGAATATGTTGTTTCCATTTAATTATGTGATACCTTACTGTGAATGTCTTTTCTTATATTTTCAAGTGGAATACTTTCCCTTTGAGTGCGTTGGCTAAGCTTCTTTTCTTAAAAAAACTATTTTTTTCCCTAAAAAACACTTTCTCAGATTTTAAGGGCCTTTAGCTGAAAAGAAAAGTGCTTTGAAATAGTAGTAGAAGTTGTAATTCTCATTTAAAATAGAAGTAGAAATAAAAAACTAAAAATTTTTCAAACAAAACTACCATACTGATCATACTTTTTATAAAAGTACTTTTTACAATAATTTTTCATAATCTGTCCAAACATATGACAAGTGGCATGAGAAAGCTCGCTAGGAACTCTAAGCCAAAGAGCTCTTTGATTAGCTACAGCCTATAGAAAAGAAGCTATAGCTTACTGAAACTGGTAGCTTATTCCATTCATGATTTTCCTGCCCCAAGATGGAGTAATTTCCTAGTAAAATTTTGGACAAATTTACTCCTTTTTTATTATATAACTCTTCCTACGCTTACCTATTTATCCAATTGCCAAACAAGAGCAATAATTTACTCCTCTTCATTGAATATACCCAAATAAGGGTAGGATACTCCTTACAGTTCCCTCTTTACCCCCTCCTGTCTACCCCTCTGTAACTCCTAGCAATAGGGTGGGAAGCCAATCGAGGAAACGAGTACGGGAATCTGGCCAGTTTTGGATTCCAATGGATGAGCCACAATCACACTCTCTCACTGTGCAGTTAAAAGTAGAAAGAGTGGATAGATTGTCCTCTATGAAGCTTAGCTAGAGTTGATTAGACATTGAGGGAAAATATAGAAGAGACTCAGGGAGAGAGAACAAGAGAATAGGGAGAGAAGAATTTTATACTAGAATTAGGGAAGGGGCATTAATACTAATTTACTAGGGAAGGGGCATTAATACTAATTTACTACCCACTATTAAGGAAAGTTCACCTAAATTATCACTAAAATAAAACTACCTATTAAAGTACTATTGGTCACACGACCTACACGTGATTAATTTATTTCTCTAGCAACAGCCACTTTATGAAATCATTGAAAATCCCAGATTATCCGTTTCTCGATTGCGGTTTTTATTTTGCTTTACATCTGCATCTCTTTTGGGTTATTGACATCATACGGCTTATGTCCTGGTAGTCTTTTTCATTTCTTGAATTATTTCTTATTTGCGTATTCGTGTGCATGTTTATGGGTGTTACGTACAATGTCATGAAATTTTACATGTATGGCAATCCTTTGTTTCTGTGGCACCCTGACACAAATCTATGTATTTAGGATGTTGCTCAGAAAATTATGGTATTCATGCAACAAGCAAGACATGAGTTATGCATTTTGTCTGCTGCTGGTTCTATTAGTAATGCATCTCTCCAACAGCCGGCCACTTCAGGAGGCAATGTTACGTACGAGGTACACTTACTATGACCTTTATCTCATGATTGTGATGGTGCCGCATTGGAATGTCACATAGTCCAGAAGTATTATTGATTTAGTTATAAATGATGAGGATATTTCTTTCCTGATATTCTGATATTTTAGGTGAGTTAGGTTTAAGATTCATTCATCTGGTATATGAGAGGTAGATCTAGGGTACGATGTTTGTGCCAAATAGGGGTGTATATGAGCTGATCACAAGATCTTCAAGTTCTCGGCTTGGCTCAGTTGCATTTGGTTCGCTGAGTTTGGAAAATTCAACCTCGAGCTTGGCTTAGCTCGGTTGAGTTCGAACTCAAATTGACAAGTTTTGGACTAAGCTTGTTTTATTAAGGCTCATTTAAGGTTAATCTAGGATCGTCTAGGCTAGAGCTTGGCTCATTTTGGCTCAAATTAGGCTCGATTGGGCATATTCAAGCGAATAAATTGTATTAAGATTTCTTATTTAGGCTTGCAAGCCTACGAGCTTGAGTTTCACTAGGCTCGGCCATGGCTTGGCTCGAGCCCAAAACAGGCTAGTTAGTTGGCTATGACTCTTGAGCCGGCTAAGCTCATTTACACCCCTAGTGCTAAGAAACGTCAGTGTTCTGTAATCGTTTGGCATGACCCATGTGGGTGGAAGGGGTATTCTAGAATCCCATAGTGTTGCAAGGTGCGATTTATATGGTGACAACATTTATCTTCTAGTAAGCTGGTTTTCCAAGTAGAGTTAGGCCCAATATTCTTTGTTGATCGACCTGTTCTTCCTTCAACTAATGCCGAGCAAACTCCCTATGGACTTTAGCTTCCTTACTTTCTAGTTTTCTATTTTATTTTTTTTCCCCCGGGGTGGGTAGGGAGCGTAATTGGTGATGTTCTGAAAATTATTATAAGCATTGATTGCGGAAATTTAACGGGAAAAAAATGATTATGGAATCAAAAACTGTTACTTGACGAATTTGGAGCTAGAAGTTATTTGATTGGCTGTTTTGTAACTGTTTGAAATGCATCCATAATTCATGTACATTGCTTTTGATTTGTAAAATCCTGTTTGTAAATGTATTCATATGCAAAATAATAGGATAAGTTATGACTTCCTTTTATACTTGTGTGACATGGAATGTATGGTTTGGCTTCATATTCCTTGTAATTAATATATTTCAGGGACGTTTCGACATCATTTCTCTTTCTGGATCGTATATACGAACTGATCATGGAGGTAGATCTGGCGGGCTCAGCGCATGCCTTTCTTCAACCAATGGCCAGATCGTTGGGGGCGGAATTGGCGGTCCTTTAATTGCTGCTGGCCCAGTTGAGGTATGTAATCACCTTCCTGCTTTATTGTCATGTTTGGTTTGATAGAAAACATTTTCTTGACAGAAAATATTTCTCCAAAGTATTATTAACTAAACTTGTTTTTTCTTCAAGATTTTATTTTATCTGGTTCAAGAAATCATTTTTCTGCAAAAAAATTGTTTTCATCTTCCCCACTTCCTAAATGATCAACTTTTCCTTTATGTTGGAAAAGATTTTCTCTTTAAGTTATTGTTGCTTATCATTTATGTAAGAAAATAATAGAAGTTAGATGGAGAGTTTCCGCCAAACCAAGAGCCTAGAATATGATAATATGATGCAGGATATGGTTTACGACAAGCAAAGAATATAACATTGTGTAATTTAGTTACCGCACAATAATAATTAGTATTATGCAACACATAATAGACACCCTTTAAACTTGTTGGCATAATAATCTCGACTTTTCATTCTAACCTAGAGTACCTTGAATGTTTGAAACGAGATTAAAGGCCAGAAAAATCTCAGATTCAGGACTTGTTTAATCAAGCTGTAAAAGAAAAAAAAAAGCTTCTTTCAGAAGCACTTGTTTACAGCAGCACTTTTGTAAAAGTGCTGCCAATAGAGATATTTTTGTTTAAAAATTTTTCAATTTTGCTTTAACGGAAAAAATGTTATTTTCCTACTTTTGCTTATGGCAAATGTTATTATGCTCTCCAAACAAGAATGTTCGAGAAATCTAGAGATTCAGCCTTAATACTGTTTTACCGCTAGACGATAACGTCATTGGTATGACAGTGAACACACATAAGATGGTAAACCGATTTTCTTTGCAGGTTATCGTTGCTACCTTCACGATCGATCCCAAGAAAGATGCGACAATTGGAAGGACGACATTGCCAGTGAGACCGTCAGCCTCAACTGTCGGCTACATACCGTTTCCAACCTCTACAATGGAAGATCATCACAGTATGGGTGGAGGAAGCCCTTTCATCATTCAATCTCATGGCATGCATATGGCATCTTCGCATTCTACTACTGACTGGAGGGCCGGTGCCAGTTTCGAATTCATGGGTATTGTTTTCTACACTATGATACATATCGAATATGCGATGTCTTTACTGATACCTAGGGATGGAAATGGGTCGAATGTGAGTAATGACAGAAAAATGTGGCTCAATATCTGACCGAGGAAAAATATGGCGCATTAAAGACTCATAATCTAGTGATTTTAGAGTTCCGGCCTAAACTTAAGCTAATTTTGGGTCGGGCTAGATGTCATAAAGATCCAACCCTATCCTAAACCTAAATCCATTTCCATTTAACTTATTTTTTACATCCAACTCTATCATAAAGGGGTGGGTTTGGATTGGATGGATGTCCAACGGGTTTGAGTCCAATTGTGATCCGTATTGGAGGGCTGGGGCCAATTTTGGTTTCATGGGTATTGTTCTCTACATTAGGATACGTATGTGATGCCTTTATTGACACCTAGAGATGGCAATGGGTTGATGTGGGTATTGACAAAAAAATGTGACTCAATACCCGACCTAGAGAATATGGTGCTTTGAAGATTTAAAATGTAATAATTTTAAAGATTCATTTCCGGCCAGGTTGTGGGTTGGGTTTAATGTCACTGAAGCTCGAGCCTGCCCAAAACACACTCATTGTTTACGTCCAAATCCATCATAAATGTGTCTGGTTAGATGGATATCCCGTTGGGTCCAATAGTGATCCTTATTGGAGGGCCGGGGCCAATTTTTAATTAATGGGAACTTGGCAGGGGAATAACCCAAGGCAAGGACTCCGTTTGGTTTGAAGGAAAACATTATTCTTTCATGAAATTTTTCTTAACCTGAATAGTTCCATTCAGAAATATTCTTTTGTTATAACTTTTTGTTTGTTCAGTGAAGGAAAACAAGCTATTATCTATACTTACATCGGCTTCATGCTTGATCAAATTGGGGTTGAAGTAAGAAATGAGGCGCGAAATTACAACATAAAATGTTTCTCGTTCGATAAAGGATATATATAATGTCAGTCCTTGCTTCTGAGGGGAATTCAACTTCCTCTTTATAGACAAAGATACTTTCTGTTAAAGTAATGATTGCTACTCATTTATGCAATGAAACAACATGAATATAAGAAAAAAGCTTTTCCGTTAAAACAAATGGAGTTTGGGTGTAAGATTAGACTCGGCTCAATGTCGGTCATGTAACTCGAGTGCCATCCCTAGTGATACCAGGTGGTTAGCTTATGCTGACGGAGACACTAACACTCGATGCTCATACTGTGCAGGAAACACGGGCCACGAATCATCAGAAAACGGAGACCAAAACCACATGCCTGACTAGAGGTTCGAGTTCCTCAATTTTCGTGTCGACGGTAAATTTCAGTTGGTAGATATTTATTAATTGCAGTTTTGCTTATGATTGGTGCTTTGATTCTACAGTATCTGTACAGATTTCCTACTAACACTCAGATTATTCTTCCCCTTGTGCAGTTTTTGCTACTTTCTTTTTTAATTTAGTTTTGGACCAAGCCTAGGCAATTAATTAATTAGTGATTGTTTATGTTAAAACTTTAATTTAAAATATCCATCCCGTTTGCACTCTCTGTTTACAGTTTTTGGTTTCTTATTTTTAGTTTTTTCTAGTTTGTGAGAGAACTAGAACTGAAAAATCAAAAGTTAGAAAAAGCTGTTTCTAATAAGAAATTGTAAATAGAAAATCATATGCCTTTTGTGACTCTTGTTTATTCATTACGAATGTGATTCGGTAGTATCTAAAGGTTGATTGAACTGAACGGTTTAGGTTTTTTTTTTGTGGGATCTGCGTCTTTGATTCGACGCTTTTATTAGGTATCGTTGATAAAATGAAACAGTAGGACCATTTTGAACAAAAAAAAGACGAGTGATTAATTTGAAGAAACTTGTACATATCAGAGATTATTGTGAGCAAAAGGAAGGATTAGTATTTTATGACGAGTTATTTACACTATTGATCCGTAATGTTTTTAAGTTTGTTCATATTAGTTTCTTATCTTTTTTTTATTTTTGTTCAGTGTGTTCTTTTGTGATAGAATTGGTCTTTTGTGTGGGACTAATTTTATTATAAAATAAAACATTAAGGATCATCTTAAAAAAAAAAATCGATAAACAAATGTTTTAAACAAATTAAAAAAACCGGGGGACCAATAGTGTAAATAACTCGATTTGTGACTGGTATCCGTTCCTTTATTTTACAGTTGCCCATCTCCATCTGCATATCACATGATTCCTCTGACAGGATCTGAAGAGTTACTAGTTTGATAATTGATGTAGCAAAAGCAATATTCTTAGTGTCCTAAAGGCTCCCGTCTAAGCAGAGTCGGGGGTGGATGTACATAGTCGTTCCCTTTTAGGGTGCTACTCTGAAGAGAGGCTGTTTCCAAAACCCCCTAACCCGAGGGGTGCTCGAGGTCTTTCCAGAAAATCACTCATTTGAGTATTACTCTCGCCTGAACACGTTTAACTTCGGAATTCTAATAGAATTCGGTACTTGCATGTTGGTATTTTTTTATGTTTGATAATTGATGTAGCATTTGAATTATTATTTTTTTATTTTTAAAATTTAGAGATCGACCAAGATTTGAATATAATTTTATATAAATGGAAAATGAGATAAATAATTTTACTAAAAATAGAAAATGGAGGACACGTGTAAACGCTATATATAGTTTGAGGCGCATGAATATGATACGATGATGACAAATGAAGGTGGCAAATTAATGTCACTTCGTTGCTTTTTATACCATTTTTGGTAATATGCATGATGGTTATGTTTGACAGGTAATTTTTTATAGTTTTTAGCTTTTTAACTAGTTAAACAGTTAATAATATTATTTGATAAAAGTTTTATTGTTGGCATTTTTTATATTGTTTAGCTTTTAGCTTTTTAAATATTATATAATTAAATTTTATTTATTATTTTGTCCCTCTTTTTTATCTTAATTTATAGAATACATTCAATCAGCTAACAGCTAATAGTTATAGCTAAACATGGCTAATATTATTCCCTAGTTGTCGCTTCATTTTAATCGGCTGTTAAGATTTGATACGATATAATAGAACCCGACAAATCGGTAAGAAGTTACTGGTCTTACTGGGTTTAGGTAGGGGTTGGGGCTTGGGTTGGGCCAATAGAATTGGTTTGTTTATATAATTATGTTAAGTTTATATGAATTGTATATTGCTATTATTATTATTATTATTATTATTATTATTATTATTATTATTATTAAGTGCATAACTCCTGTGAGAGGCTAGGAATGAGAGGAAATATTCTTGGCTACTCATTTGGCTGTTGATATCACCTTCCTTTCATCTGGTATTATTGTCTTTTTCCACTTTAATCAAATGTGTGGTTTAAAATTTACTTTCTCATAAGAGTCATCTTTTATATATATATATATATATGAAGGTTATTCATATCAAAAGTTCTTGTATTTTACATATTATGATATATCTTTTTTTATCAAAATATTAATTTAACCCTTAAATAAGTTAAACTGTGTTAATTTATTTTTTTTGAATATAATTTATGCTAAGTTGGTGATGGTGATGAACTTTTTAATGATTTCAACATGTGTTAGTTAAAATTGCACTGCCGAATGGGTCTATATGTTGCGATATTTACATCTAACATAAATATATCGCTAAAGATTACAAAACTTATTATAATTTGATCATAGTACTAATTGTAAAAGTAAAAAAATTAAATTGACCTGGTGGACAGATACAAAAATCTTTTATATAAAGAGCTCATATAAGTATGTGTGTAGTCTATAGATATGAGTAAGTTTGAACTGTATATTTGAAAGTTATTGCCGGAATAATTTTTTAATATAATTTTATAACTCTTATTATTTGTAAATTACATAAAATAATAATTTTTATCAGATAATAACACATTGCTCAATAAAAATTTTATAAAAAAATGAAAAAGGAGACCTGTGTAACCGCCATAGGAGGGGGGCGTAACGGTCAAGAAAGACACGTCAGCATTACGTAGTTCATTTCCCTACCGACCTTAGCCTTTCATTTCCAGCCGTCGATCTTTCTTCATCGACGGCCATCAATCAGCCCCCCTCTACTACACCCGATCGAATACACGAAGAATATTTATATTTTAAAAAGATTTAATATATTATATCGATAATATTTTATATTGTTTAAAATTTAAATTATTATTTTTAGCTTCTTATTAATATGTTAATAAATTTTTTTTAAATGCTCTTATAGTGATTTTTTGAACTAATTTAGGTTTTATAGGAAAGTTAAATAGTAAACTCATGAGATTGCTTGAATTAGTAAATAAGAGTAAAATTAAAAATATTTTTTTTATTATTTACTATAATTCACATTATTGTAATAGTAATATTTTTTCCTAATATTATTAACATCGTGTCAAATAGATTAAGGGTCCGTTTAGAACTGAGAAAATGTTGACAAAGGAAAAAAAATTTGGAAAAAAAATATTTTTTTTCGTGTTCGGAATACACAGAAAATATGAAAGAAAAATAATTCAATGCAAAATTTTAGAACTTTACAATAGAATTTGAGGAAAATAATTTTTCTCTTAAAATAGATAGGAAATTTTTATTAGATTTAATCTCAGTTTCATATTTAATAAAAAAAAGGTCTGAATTTTTGTCGTCAAATGCTAATATATAGATTATCTTCCGTCGTAGTTCAAAATTTTTTTTCCGTAGTATGTTAGATTTTCGTTGATAACATTAATATAACTCGTATGTATAGTTTTACTCATATACTATATCAATATTCAGACATAGGGTATTTTGATAAACTTTTGAAAGCTTGGGGTACCTTATTGCATATATTAAAATGTCATGGTACTTAAGTAATAAAAGTTTAAATCTTGGGTACCTAAATAATAAATTTCTTTATATTTATTATAATTTTAAAATTTATAATATTCTTAATTTTCAAAAATACTAAATCCTTAAAAATATTAAATATTAATAAAATATCTAATTTTTTAAAATGTTTAAAAAACATTCATATATATATATATATCAAAGACATTTAATATATTGAAAATATATTCATATATTTCAAAAATATTTTAAACTCACTACCTAAATCAAATTTTTTCTGAAACTTTTAAATATCAAGATCTCTGATAATATATATTAAAATATCAGGTACATAAGTGATAGTTAAACTCAAAGTGTCTAAATAATAAATTTACAACAGAAAAATATCAAGAACTATCATAAAAAAAATCACACGTTATAAATAATATAAAGAGAATATAACTTATTAAGTTGGATAATAATTATTTTTTCTATTTTATTTTCTATCAACCAAACAAAGGAAACAAATTTTGATATTGAAAACATATTTTTTTCCTTTTTTTTTTCTTGACTTCCAAACAACGAAAAAAATTATTTTCTTTCCCATCAACTTTTTTTTTTAGTACTTTTTTTCTTTAAATTTTCTTAATTCTAAATAGAGTCTGAAGTAAACATTCTTTTTAGATGTAAATAGTATAATATTATCCTAATAGGGGTCACCAACAACTGGAAAGGATGGAATAAACGAGTCACTTTGTGGATAAAACATGGTCGCCTAATCATTATATCGAACCCAACAATCTAACAAAGATTAGAGTAGATGGTAAATCGAAAACAAATTTTAAGATTAATGATTTATATTTTAAGATAATTATATTAATTAATTATTATTAATTTATGTTATGGTATTCTAAGTAAACATATGATTAGTATTGCATTTTTTTTTTCCTTTTTTTGGTAACGAGGGACTGGGTTGCCCCAGTTAAGCCCGACCTATAAGAAAGCCCACAATCCCATGAACAGGTAAGTTATGAGTATATCCTTAGCGAGAATCGCATTTCTCGGTTTATAACTTTTGCTTTTTACAAACTAAAATTTCCATTTTGAAATCTATTTTGGATTTAAATTTGAGGAAAAGTTAAAAACGGAGAAGCAAAAATTAAAAAGATGTTTAAAAAGACTTGGTTTTTAGTTTCTCAAAATGGTTTTATACTGCCATGCTTTTCAAGTTGAGGGTTTCCAGAAACAGCCTCCCTTTATAGTAGTACACTGAAGAGGGAAGGTTGCATACATCCACCTTTCAGACCCTGCTTATTCGGGAGCCCTTGAGACACCGAGACTGTTATTGTTGTTGTTTTTCAAAAATCAAAAATTGCAAAAGAAGAAGTTAATCGAGACCTATGATTTTCTGTTTGAGTTTTAGATGTTTGAGAAACTAAAAACAGGATTTTGAAAGCAAATTTTCTGATTTTTAATTTTTAATTTTTAATTTTTTTAAGTTTAAATGAAAATTGCAAAGAAATAACTAAAAATAAGAAAACTTTTAAAGTTTAATTCTTAATTACTAAAAATTAAAAACTACAAATAAAATATGTGAATCACATATTAGTACTCTGAGGTTTAAGTTAATAATATTTAAGTTTATAAACTTATTGAAATCATTTTTTAGTCTAAGAGTTATATTAATTAATAAAATACTTCAAATAATAGCGTAAAATAATATAAATTTTGTTGTTATTTTCGATAAACCCATAATCCTTCGTTATTTCCCTTTCACATGGACCACAATGCTGTGCACTGTTAATGAAGAATGGTTGAATTATAGAGTTATTTTACATCTTTACAATCACCGTTTTGACTATTTTATTCACGCAACTATTAGACAAAATATTATTTCGCAAGGTTCGTGAATTAAAAAAATTAATACACTAAACTTCATAATAGTAATGTGTAATTCACCTAATAAAATAAGTATATGATCTCAACTTATGGTGATTTATATAATATTATGAGCAAGTCATAAATACACCTAAAAGGGTATCAACACGCAAGCACTGGATACCATTAAAACTTCGAAGTTAAGCATGCTTGGACGAGAGTAGTACCAAGATGGGTGACTTTACGGGAAATCCTCGTGTTGCACTCCCCCCCTTAAGGGTACCCTGAAGGGAGGAGGCTGCGTACATTCACCCCCACAGACCCTACTGAGGTGAGAGCCTTTGGGGCACTGAAAATATTATTTTTTTTTTTTTTTAAGAAGTCATAAATACAATCGAAAAATTGATATTGTTCACACCTGAATTATTTACTCGATTGGTTCCTTATGTTTTTATATGAGCTCAACTCATTTTATTTAACAGTCAAAATCCATAATTCGTGTAAATTTCTACTTTCTACGCATTAAACGAGGCCTTAGAAATGTATATATCATCCAATTTTTCATCCCGTTCTTATTTTCTTATCTTGTTCTTATATTCTTATCTTCTTGTTTATTTATTTATTTTTTTTGTAACGAGGGACTGGGTTGCCTCAACAACCTCGGCCCATAAGAACAGCCCACAAGCCCCCATAAGCAGGTAAGTCATGAGTATATTCACAGTGAGAATCGAACTCCTGACCCTTGGGCGATGACTGCATGGGTAGGAGACGCCACCAAGTGAAACACCCTCATGATGGGCTTATCTTCTTGTTTATACCATTTAGCATTATTTAAAATTTTACAATAATAGAGGATTATTTACATTTTAGTACCCGATATTTTTTAAAATTATAAAAAGGACTATGACCTTTTTGAATTAATAAAAAAGATCCTAAGTTTTTATCGTAATAATAAAAAAAGCCCTTCTGCAGCGTGATAATGTCAAATTCTATCGATAGAACTGACATGACAACTTATTTTTATTAATGCTACAATAAAATGATAAAAATTACCTTTCAATACTCGTATTCTTTCATTATTAGCACAAAATTTAAGATGTTATAGTATGCGGAAACTATTTATTTTTGCTTAATTTATTTTAAAATATAGTTATTGAAGGGTACGTTTGTTATTTTACTGTAACATTAATAAAAAAGCAGTTGGCACTTAGCTCTGTTAGCAAAAAAAAAAAATGAGGTGCTCACGTTGGAAAGTGAACTTTTTATTAATATGACAAAATTTGAGGGGATTTTTTTATTAATACAATAAAATCTCAGAGGCCTTTTTATTAATTTCAAAAGGTCATGATCCTTTTTATTATTTTTAAAAATATAAAGATATTAAAATATAAATAAGCCAATAATAAATTTCAAAATATATTATGAAAATTGACAATGTACTTGTTCAAAAAAAAAAAAATCTCAAAAAAGAGATATTGGGTTCAGACGAGGAATCCCAAAAATTACAACTGTGTCCAGGTTCAGTTCATGTAAGAACCAAGTGGGTCCCTTCACCGCTTATCAATTTCAAATCCAACAACAACAAAGTTGAAATTTTTCTTTAAAAAAATTAAAATTAGGGTTTGAAATTGAATTACCCACAATTTGGATCTCACTTTTGAGCCCTAATTTTCTTGCTTTCCTTTTCATTAACTGTTCACTTTTTAAGATATTTTTTTGCTATAGTTTTTTGTGTTCTTATTTGTTTTTTAATTATTGGAATTGATTCTTGCTGTGTGAAGTTGTTCTTGGGTTGTGATTTTGGGGGAAAATTTGTGGGTGTTCATTGAAATTTCAATCAATGTGAGCAGTTTTTGGGTTGAATTTCAGGTTAGTTTTGTCTTTCTATCTCTATTTTTTTTTTTTTTGTGTATTTTTTGTGTTCTGGGTTTAATTTGTTGAAGGAAATAGTTATGGAATCATCTGTTTCAAAAGTTTAGCTTAAGCTGACGTGTAGTGGCGCGTCAATGGTTTTGTAATGCGAATGCTCATTGGGGTTGAAGCCTGAATAGATAGCTTCTTCTTCTGGTCTGATTAATTGAAGGAAATTGTTAAGGAACCAACTGTTTCAAAAGCATAAGCTGATGGGTAAAGGCGTGTGAATGTTTTTGTGGTCTAACACGTTGCTTTACGTGAATGCTAATTAGAGTTGAAGCTTGAATAGATAGTTTATAGACCCACATCATAGCTTCTTCTTCCGGGTTTGATTAATTGAAGGAAATTGTTATGGAACAAATTGTTCCGAAAGCTTAAGCTAATGGGTGTAGACGTATGAATGGTTTTATGCTCTAACATGTATTCTCACGTGAATGTCCATTGGGCTTGAAGTGTGAATAGATAGTTTATAGACCCACATCATACCTTCTTCTTCTGGGTTTGATTAATTGAAGGAAATTGTTATGGAACCAATTGTTTCTAAAGCTTAAGCTAATGGGTGAAAACCTATTAGTTTTATACTCTTAACATGTTTACTTACGTGAATGCCCCTTGGGGTCGATGTTTGAATAGATAGTTTATGGATCCACATCATAGCTTCTTCTTCTCGGTCTGATTAATCGAAGGAGATTGTTACAGAACCAACTGTTCCAAAAGTATAAGCTTATGGGTAAAGGCGTGTGAATGGTTTTGTAGTCTAACATGTTGCCTTACGCAAATGCTAATCAGAGTTGAAGCTTGAATAGATAGTTTATAGACCCACATCATAACTTCTTCTTCTGGGTATGATTAATTGAAGGAAATTGTCATGGAACTAACTATTCCAAAATCTTAAACCGATAGGTAAAGACCCATAAATGATTTCATACGCTAATATTGCCCCTCACGCGAATATGATTGGGATTCAAGCGTGGATGGTTTACAAACCCTCCTTATACTTTGTGCTAAAATTATATTGAAACTGAAATAGTTGTTTTTCTTGCAGATTGAGGAGAGATTTAGATCTTGAAAGTGGAGTTCTTGATGGAAATTGTTTTGTAGTTGATGGGTTCTTCAATCTCTGAATTAGGTTTCTGAAAAGCGTAGTTAATCTAGGGTTTAAGGGTTGTGCAATATCAGATTGGAAATTAGTTGGGTCTACATTTTTGTGAGACCTTATATTATACAGATTTTGATGGAGAGAAGATAGATTTTGATCCAAATGGTTAAAAAACTGGCTGTGGGGTTGTTGATTTGCATTCTTATACTATCGGTTTTGACGTTTGGGAGCGGATATTCTCAATGTAGCTGTGAAGATGAAGGGTTTTGGAGCATTACAAGCATTCTAGAATGCCAAAAAGTGAGTGATTTCTTGATTGCGGTTGCGTATTTCTCCATCCCGATTGAGCTAATTTACTTCATAAGTTGTTCGAATGTTCCCTTCAAATGGGTCCTCTTGGAATTCATCGCGTTTATAGTCCTTTGTGGGATGACCCATTTGCTCACTGGTTGGACTTATTACGGTCCTCATGCCTTCCGCCTTGTAATGTCGCTTACGGTACTCAAATTTCTGACTGCATTAGTTTCATGTGCAACTGCTATAACTCTCTTAACCTTGATCCCTCTTCTGCTAAAAGTGAAAGTTCGAGAAGTGTTCTTGAGAAAGAATGTTTTGGAATTGAACCAAGAAGTAGGGATGATGAAGAAAAAGAAAGAAGCTAGTTGGCACGTTCGTATGCTTACCCGAGAAATTCGGAAGTGGCTTGATAAGCATACTATATTGGACACTACTTTGGTTGAGCTTTCAAAGACTTTAGATCTTCAGAATTGTGCGGTTTGGATGCCGAATGAAAAACGAAGTCAGATGAACTTGACCCACGAGCTCAAACCCTGTCCTTCGAGAAATTACCCTGTCAGTATCCAAATAAATGATCCTGATGCTCGGGAAATCTGCGAGAGCAAAGGGGTGAGGATTTTGAGACCGGGTTCGGCTTTAGGAATGGCTAGTAGTGCGGGTGCGGTAGATCCCGGTTCTGTGGCTGCCATTCGAATGCCGCTCCTTACTGTTTCAAATTTCAAAGGCGGGACCCCAGAGTTAGTCGAGACTTACTATGCGATACTTGTTTTGGTCCTTCCCACCTCAAGACTTTGGACCTATCATGAACTCGAGATAGTAGAAGTGGTCGCTGACCAAGTGGCG
The DNA here is from genome assembly GCA_018398585.1 of Simmondsia chinensis. Classification (NCBI taxonomy): domain Eukaryota; kingdom Viridiplantae; phylum Streptophyta; class Magnoliopsida; order Caryophyllales; family Simmondsiaceae; genus Simmondsia; species Simmondsia chinensis. The sequence goes on from JAGTTD010000018.1 coordinate 607,750, forward strand.
GTTGCTCTTTCACATGCTAGAATCCTCGAGGAATCTCAGCTGATGATGGAGAAGCTCGGAGAGCAGAATCGTGCGTTGCAGTTGGCTAAGAAGGATGCAGTGATGGCAAGCCAAGCTCGGGATTCATTCCAAAGGGTGATGAGCCAGGGAATGAGGAGGCCAATGCACTCGATTCTCGGCCTCCTCTCAATGTTTCAAGATGAGACCTTGCAGTTCGAACAAAGAATTCTAGTAGACTCGATCATCAGGACCAGCAACGTTCTCACGACTCTGATAAACGACGTAATGGACTTATCGTTGAAAGACAACAAGATTTTTTCCTTAGAAATGAAGCCGTTTCATCTTCATTCGTTGGTAAAGGAAGCGTCTTGCTTGGCAAAAAGCCTCTTCGTTTATCGGGGAACGAGATTTGTGCCAGATGTAGAGCCCTCGTTGCCCGATCAAGTTATAGGCGACAAGAGGAGGACTTTCCAAGTCTTGTTACATATGGTTGGGTACCTAACCGAGCTCACTACGGGAGGTGGGTCGGTTATCTTCCGGGTTTCAACAGAAAGTGGCGGTGAGGGGAGGATGGGAATGTGGGGGACCCGGTACGTAAATGTGAAGTTTGAGTTTGAGTTGAGTGTAGCCTCTCGTGGGGGTTCGGGTTCGTCATCGCGTGGTCTGAACAAGAGGGGAAACAAGGAGGTGTTGAGCTTCAGCATGTGCAAGAAGCTAGTGCAGGTCAGTGTTGCTCATTTATATAGTTATGTTTAGATTATTTCTGTGATATACTACTATAATTACATATATATTTTTTGCAGCGTATGTCGATAGAAGATCATTTGAACTATATTTGATCATATTAATATGATAATTTATTTTAATAGTGATGAATATGTTACCGATTTATTGTTGGTACAACTATAAAATGTGTTATTAACATGTTCTGTAAGTTGACAAACAAGCATGCGATAAAAGAAAATGACACGCATATAATTAAACGGGTCAGTTGTGGGTTATTCATTTTTTAATTAGGTTGGTGGGTACATGTTGAGAGTTCCACACCCACTTAATAAATAAGTTGGGTTCGAGTTGACCCATTTTCTAAAACCCCTTGTATGATAGGAACACTGCATGACGCAACACATTTGCTAGCCCTAAGTGCCCTTAGGTATATGCTTATTAACTTGCCAACGATGTATATCACTTCTAAACATTGTTAATCCGACCCTTCATCTTGATCTAAAATGTCAATATCGGATAAGGATCCCCGAATATCAGTGTGATAGTTTCGAAAGCATCAGAAATCGCGGAAATTAGTTGTACCTCTAACCTCTAGACACGTACCCGTATCTGATTTCATATCCAAGTTTGAGTGAGTTGATAAAAGAATGCTATGTGATGTCCTGTCTATGGCTTTTGTCGCCAACACACATCTTTGATCATGGTTTTAAATCGCCCTCACAAATTTAAACGGGGTTTTATTGGCGTAAAGCAATGTATTGCTGTGTCGTTGGATGTTATAACGTACAGTTAAGCTTATTGTCATTAAGGGCCTGTTTGTCCAAGCGATAATTTTCGTCGTACTTTTTGCAAAACCATTTTTGTAAAAGGTGTTATCAACGGGGTATTTTTGTCTGAAAAAAAAAGTTTTCGCTCATGCCTTTTACCTTAAAGGAGAAGATGCTTAAAAGCATAAGAATACCTTCTTCTTGTATTTAAAAACACTTTTCTTTCCACGTCAAATGCACTTAAAATCTGGAAAAAAAATGCTTTCTTTGGGAAAAAAAAGAATTTTTTCTAGATTAGAAGCTTGATCAAACAGGCTCTATTTAGGGGCCGTTATTTGAATTGATGCTCTTAACTCTGTTGAGGTTCTTGGACACAGCCTCCCTTTAGGATAGCGCCCTGGAAGGGTAAGGCTGCGTACATCTTCCCCCCGACCCTGTATTTGGCGGGAGTCCTAGAGGCACTGGGTTTGTTGTTGTCGCTGCTTTTAACTCTGAAATGAATGTTGCAGATGATGCAAGGTAACATCTGGATAACCCAAAACATACCAGGTCTTCCACAAAGAATGACCCTGCTCCTCCGATTCCAACTCCACCGATATCCCGGCCCAACCCATGAAACCCTGTCAGAGAGAATGAGATCCGACCCCATGTTTATCGGCCTTCGAGTAATCCTAGCTGACGATGATCCCATCAACCGAACCGTCACCAAGAAACTTCTAGAGAAGTTGGGGTGCCATGTCACCGCAGTGTCGCAGGGTCGCGAGTGCTTAGCCACTCTGGGTGCCGGTATGTCTTCAGTCCGAGTTGTCCTTCTCGATCTACACATGCCCGAGATGGACGGATTCGAGGTGGCTCGGAGGATCTGGAAGTCGAGGGGCGGGGCCCGGGTGGGGCCGTTGATCATCGCAGTGACGGCAAGTGCGGAGGAGAATGTGTGGGAGAGATGCTTGGAGATGGGGATGAATGGGTTGATTAGAAAGCCCGTGGTTTTGCAAGTTTTGGCTGATGAGCTTCATAGAGTTCTTCAGAGAGGTCAGTGAGTGAAGATGAGGTTTTCGTGTACAAAAATCGTCGAGGCTGAGGTCTTAGGTTCGGATCCCTTGTTACTTGTAATTTCGTTTAGTTACGATAAGAAAATACGACTTGTGATTTTAGGCAAATGTGGATACCAAATAGAGATATTAACGACTTCTCATGAGATGGCTAACGGGTTGACCCACGACAGAGTCAACGGGTTAGGTTAGCATGGACAAGTTGAACTGGGTCGAACCTGGTTGTATGAACGGGAGGAAAATTTTGATTTGTGACTCGACTTGCTACAGTGGATCAATCTGCCATGGGAGGAAAATTTTCGACCCGTGGCTTGACCTGTTACAACAGTTTTTGGGTATGTTTCTACCCGTGATTCCGCTTGCTACAACGTGTTGACTTTTCAGTGCGGCAGGTTGGGTCGGGTTGTGTCGTTTTACAGACACGGGTCGACCTGATCTGCTGTTCTCTAACTTCCCGAAAATAGAGAAAAATGAAACAAAGCTAATTGTATGTCAAGAAATAGAGCAGTGAACTATTTGAGTTTGAAGTCTGTTCTAATTAGCATACATTGTTATAAGATGCCATAGATTTGCCAATCATATATTATATAGTGTTAACTACCTTAATCATGTTACATTAGTGTATGTTTTGAACCATGATATGATATACTAAGCTTGTTATTAATTTAGATTTAATAAAAAATGAGTTGCCGGTTCAGGGTTTCTCTTGTAATTTCGTTTTGAATTATGTTCTATTTCGTTTTAGAGTTTTCGAGTCGTATGAAAAACAGTTGAGAGTCTTTGCGACTTGTCCTTTAGCTTGAAAGTCCCTGTTTATTTCCAGTTCAAGTCAAGTCGAGATAGATTGTCTAGCTAAGCAAGCATCGAGTCTGAGCTTTATTGAGTCCGGGCTCGGTGCTTGATAGCTTGAATGAATTGAGAGGATCTTAAACAAGATGAGTTATAACGAGGATTTGATGAATAGGGTTTGTGTTTAACCTAGCCAAGTTGAGTTTTATATATATATATAATAATAATAATAATAGACCTACTGCTTTAAGAGCTCCCGCCTATGTGGGGTCTAAGGGGTAGATGTATGCAACCTTATCCCTTCAGGATGTAACTTTGTCGAGAGGCTATTTCTAAGGACCTCCAACCTTATAAGGTTAGCAATACGAGGACTTCCATCCTGGTATTACTCTCACCCAAGCACTCTTAACTTTAAAATTTTAATGGGATATATATATATATATTGTGGAATATTTGCTCAGCAATAGCATCATAAATAATTATTGAGTTACAAAATTATTTTATAATTTTATATTGTTTGTTTAAATGGTAGGGTTACTTAAGTTAAAAATTCTTATATTTTACTTATTGTGTTAATTTAATCGGTTTACTTACATTTTGTAGTTGATTCTTATCGTGAAATTAAAATTAAGCAAATAATATAACTTTTAATGGTTCAGTCATTTTCGATGTAAGTCATCTAATATAAATTGTTGACCCGATTTTAAAACTTGCGACTTAACTATTGGAAACTCTTTTACTAACTTAGTATTAATTTTACTCTAAAATTAAGAAAACATGATTTCGGTTATATACGGACAAAATTGACATAACTGAAATATAAGGATAAAATCGATAATGTCTTTTTTTTTAATTCCTTTTTTTCTTTACGCATTGTACGGAAGGGGGAAGTCTACGTACATCTACCTCCCCCAAACCTTGCTTATGCGGGAGCCCTTTAAGGCACTGAGTTTGTTGTTGTTGTATTTGTAGTTTGGTGTATTAATTTTTTAATTATTTAATTTTGTAAAATAATATTTTAGTTTATAAATTATATATATTTAATAAAACAGTCCAAACACGAAGCGTGTAAGGGTGTAAAAATAAGCCTATCTTCGGACTCTTCTTCTTTTGCAGTGTCAGAACATTGAGATTCATGTCTGTAAGATGAGTAGAATATTGACAGTATGGTGGGTTTACAAACAAATAACGGCTAGTTGTACGCCTATCACATTATTATTTCGACCACTTTATTAAATACATATAAATTTTGGATTAAAAAAAATTATTTTATAAAGTTTGTACACTAAAAACAATTAATAAACTCAATCTCATATATCAATAAACATGTAATTTACCTATTTTTTGGGTTTTTTTAACTAAAAATCACATAAACTTTAGGTGCGATTTTCAAAAAATTACATAAATTTTCAATTTTTTCACTGCCACACCCAAGATTTCTAAGATTTTTCAATGTTACACTTTAATGTGATGCTGTTAATGTCCGTTAATTTTTATTAACGTGACATTTTAAGAGAAAAAAGAAAATACTTTAAAATTTTAGAATTTACATTTAAAATAATGCAAAAGAATTTTGAAAATTTAAAATATATATTGTTATTTATAATAAATTATTTTTCTAAATATTTAAAACATTTTTGAATATTACAAAATTTTAACATATCTACAATATTATAAAATTTTAAAATTATTTTAAAAGTAAATTTTAAATTTTTAAGTATTTTCTTTTAAAAGAAAAATATTAGTTAATAAAAATTAATGGATATTAATAGTATTATATTAAGATGTGATATTAAATTTTTTTAAAAATTTAGATGTGACAATTAAAAAAAAAATCAAAGTAATTTTTTAAAACCACTACTAAAATTTAGGTTATTTTCAGTAATTTTTTTTTTGATTTTTTTGTTTTTCAAATTCTTGTTTTCTATGATTGCTTTTTCTTCATTCTTTTCCCGAGTTATTTATACCATTCGTCCCTTGTCATTTTAAATTTATTCAAATTAATCTATCGTCTTTTCTTTTGTTTAAACCGATCTCTCATCTTTATAACTTTATTTAAATTGGTCCCTCATCTTTATAACTTTGTTAAAACTGATCCCTCATCTTTTTCAAATTAATCCCTATTTTTTTTTTCAAAATAGTCCATCATATTTTATGTTACGACAAAATTAGTCCCTTACGTGATGACTAAATTAGTCAAAAATGAAAAAGATAAAGGATCACATTTGTCATAATATAGAATACAAGTGTCATCCTGTGCGATGTACGGGGTATATTTATATTTTTAAATATAATTTATATATAATCGCATTATAATTTTATTTAATTTTATAAAAGATACAACATTATATAATTTGCAAAATTACGTAGTAAAAATATTAAATTTTTTATTTTTTTTCCTATAACCTTGAATATTAAATGACCTTATTTTAAAATTGCTTATATTGGAGTTTTTTAATGACATCCCTTTAAAATTGCTTGAATTGAGTTTTAGAGGCTTTTAGAGTAGGGGTACTTGACAATAATATATAGAAGATTAAGGGCTGTTTTGAATAAAAGAAAAGGTTGTGGACTTAATTTAAATAAACTTAAAAAGATAAGGAACCAATTTTAATTTAAACGATCTCGGACCGTAGGGAGGTGGCTACTTGTGCTTCTCGTGCTTCGTATGAAGCCCTCTCTTTGGCTTTCAGAGCTACTTCCCCTCAGGGCCCCTCGTCCCAGCTTGACGTGGCTCCCCATTGGTCTCCCCTTCTTCTTGGTGTTATTAAAATTAACTCGGACGTTGTTTGGAGCATTCCTCATAGAAAGGCTGCTTTTAGCGGTGGTTGCTAGGAACTCGCATGGCTCTCTTGTTGGTGGTTGGTGCGGCACCGTTAGTGCCTCCTCCACTTTGATGGCTGAGGACTTGGGGATTCGTGCTGCTTGCTCCTTTTTTCAAGTCTTCGGATGGTCGAAGATTATCTTTGAATCTGATTCCAGGAGCCTCATTCAGTTCCTTCAGAAGTTGCCCCCCCCTCCTCGTGAGATCAAGACAACTGTGGAAGACGGTCTGAATGTTGTTACCTCTCTTGATTCTTTTTCTTTTGTTTGGGTCTCGAGAAGCTGTAATAGGGAGGCCTATTTTGTTACTAAACGTCGTTGCTCTATTTCTTGCAATCATGATTGGTGGAGGTTCGTTCCTCTTGAACTTGATCACATTGTTAATTCCGATTTTTAAGGAATATAATTTTGGCCCTCGGGCTTGTTAGTGTTACAAAAAATTTTAACAAATTTATAAATACGAGAGACCAATCGGACAAATAACTCTTCTTTTCCATGAACTCCATTGGTATGGTGGCCCAACCAAGCTATGAAAATGGAGGCAGGAGAATATCATTCAAAGGACTTCGAATGGGGAGAACTGAGGCAAGAAGTAGAGAGGGATCCTTCTCTCTCCTACCATTTTTCTTCTTCTTCTTCCTCTTCATGGCAGTCTCTAGATTTGCAAGCATGGTCTCTGTTTCACACTCGTCACTCCTCCGGCAAGTTCTTCAAGGTTACTCATCTTAATTAGGGCTTTGTTTTGCATTCATGTTTGGGTAAATTGATTTTGATTTTGGCGTTTATTTGTTCTGGTTTGTGTAGAGAAGAAATTGAGTGAGAAAGGGAAGAATTAGGGGGAGAAATCAGAAAAAGAAATCAGGGAGAAAGTTGAAGAAGAAGGGAATTGAAGAGAGAAGAGAGATTGATGGGGGGAGAGAGAGAGAGAGAGTGTGTGTTTGATTGAAAATCAAAGAGCAGTTGTATTCATCTTGTAAATGATAGGGCATTGTTCTGGATTGGTATTTGGTTTATTGATTTTGATTTTGGCTATGATTTGTCAATACATTTGTTTAAATTGATTTTGATTTTGGCCATAATTTGTTTATGTTTTGTGTTCGGGCGAATGGTATATGTGCGTCTAATTGATTCCCTTGTGAAGTTGTGAGAGAGAATAGATCGACATATAATAATAAGTTTAGTGGATTACTTACACCTAATGCCAGTTGGTTTTAGGATAGAACTCCACTCGAGCTTATATGTGGACCTCATGTATGTTGACTTTGTTTTCACAGTTTCGTTTGATGAATGATCGGTATGTCATATAGATCTTTTTGTGATTGTTGCTGGAAAAATAGAATAGTACCATGTAGAACACGTGACCCGATAATGAGTGTTATTGTCAGGCATTTTTTGTTACTTTTAGGGCAATTTCAACATCACAAGATCTAAAAAGTCTTTGTTATTGCCTTGGCATTTAAAAAGATGCCGTGGTTATAGGGGATGTATACTTTGCTTCAGCTTATGGTGATTTCGAGAAGCTTTGAAAGTTTGTCGAGGAAGAAGGACAAGGAGCGTCTTTATCGATTCCAGATTCTAATGGATTCTATGCTTTACAGTGGGCCTCTCTCAATAATTTTCCTGTTATCGTGCAGTACATCATCGACGTTGCCAGGCTTTATTGCTGCGGATAAGCTTTTCAGGTTGGGGGTCCTCGGAAACAGCCTTTTCTGGGCAACCCCCAGAAAGGGGAAGGCTGCGTACATCTACCTCCCAGACCCCGCTTTTGCGGGAGCCCTTGAGGCATCGGGTGGTTGTTGTTGTTGCCATGGTAATAACATTAGCGTTATTTTAAGGTAATTTTCTATTCTAAATGGATGATTAGGATTATAGTGTGGTTGTCCTCCCCAATATTAAGCCGATTAGGCTTGTATGAGAAAGGTATAAAATCGATGGACGTTAAAAGCTGAAATATCTCTCCCCCACTATTATTCTCCTCTTTCTCTTGAATTTCTGTTCTATTTCCCCTAATTTCTACCATAAACATAGTTAGGCTTCAAAGAGGGCAGTGAAGCCGCTTTTCTTGGTTTTAACTGCATTAGTGATTCAATTGTTTGTTTGTTTGTTTTCCAATGAGTTTTAGGTTACAACCCACTAGGGTTTATAATTAGAGCTCATACATGCTAACTCCATGTACTGTGGCCAAATGTCGGTGAAATTCACATGGTATTAGAGCAAGTTGGAAATTCTTGGCTCTAATTAGTTCTCACTGCTGTTACCCATCACCATAGCTAGCAAATCCAAAAAGTAGGGTGCCCTTTCATGTGGAAAAGTTTAAGGGTCTGAGAGAGCATATGAATGTCAAATAGACTTAGATGTGAGGGTAAGTGTTGAGAACTTCACAATATGAGTATAGTTAAAATGTCTCATACTGGAGTTACGGGAGGGAAAAAAAATCAACATATAAGCCTAGTGAGCTGCTTTACCTAATGCCAATGTGTTAAGGATAAAATCTCACCTGGACTTATATGCGAACCTTATATACATGTCAATTCCGTAGGTTGGGGCCTAAGGCTCGAGGAAATTTCAAATGATCTGTGTAGAAATCTATATGTGGTATCAAACAAAATTTTTCACATAGGAGATATGAAAAAGAAGAAATCTATAAGTCTAGTGGGGTCACTATAGAGAATTCCATATCTCCAATTGGTTTTGGATGGTGCCGTTTGGGCTTATAAGTCGACCTTAATGGACTAAAATCACGTCCCTTGAAATTTCACTTGGTAATTGATGATCTCAGGCCCTTTTTTGACACATCAAAAGGATTAAGATAGGTTTGGCCCGAGACAGACAAGGTGTGTACTTGAGTTGGATGCACTAGGGGCTTCAATAATGATCCAATTCTAGATGATTAATTGCTGAATTGGATTAGGGTCATTGAACGGTTCATGTAAAGGCAAGTGTTAAAGGAGTCCACATGTGTCTAGAATTGATTCCCGAGTCCCACATGTTTGCCTAATAGCAAGTCCTACATCAGTGTTGCGACAAAGACAAGATCAACCTATAAATCTAGTGGACTACTCAACCTAATGCATTTTGAAATTGAACCTTGTTTGGGCACCTTTTTTTTTTTCTTTTGTGATGGTTAACACAATGCTAGGTGCCGTGTTGACGTGCGACTCATCCCAGTGTGTCATCTCAAGATCATGTTTAGATTCTTTCATACGTTGCCTTCAACTACATTTGGGCTTATATGTGGATCTCAAGTCCAGCTCCTTGGACTAAGTTTTGGCCTACCTTTTTCAGCTTTAATGATTTTGTGATTAGGGTACTATTTGATTTGTCCTTAATATTTCAGCACTGCTTTCTCTGCTGTATATTAAGTTTTCTCCGATTAATGGTATTTTGAGTGCAGGAGAGGAGATATCTTTTAAAGGAATTCCCAGAACTAGTTTCATGTGATGAATACTCCAAAGTTTTAGAGGTGGGATGTGGAAATGGCAGCACCGTTCTTCCTATATTGCGGTAATTCTCAAATTCCTGTTGTGAATCATTTTCATGTGTGGTTTTTCTGAAAATTTGGAATTTGGGAATATTTTACTTAGGTAATACGAGGTTTAGGCATTTATCACTGAACTACCTTGGCCTTTTTATATATTTTGGTAATATATACGTAATTTTTTTTCAAACCCTGGCTAATTTTTTTCATCATCCGCTGGATTTTTGAAAAAGCGACTGATAATAGCACATATATATTGCTTTGGTCATACACCACATCTGCATTTCTGAGTGAAAATTGGCCGAGATTTGATGAAAATTCACTAAACGTTGATATAGGGTACTTAGGTGATAAAATTTTCAAATCTCTATTACCTTATTGTATATATTGAAGTGTAATATACTTAGGTAATAAATGCTCAAACCTTAGAATACCTAAATGATAATTTCCTATAGTATTTTACAAGGACTTTCGGATGAACTTAGTTTATGCTATATTTTTTAATGCTTGGTACTTTTTGGTCAATAAGCACTCTTTATTTATCCTGAACTTTCAATATTCAACCAGTTTGTACATCAAGGTTTTAGTTACTGGCAAAGTCTAACACTGAGATTAGTAATATAACTTGAACATGATGCAAAGTTTCCGTGAGAATGAATATGATGCAAGTTACTATGAGAAACTCAAACACAACGTACGATTAATGAGTGTGACCTGAACACAACACAACGAGAAACTGCCAAGAGAAACCTAAAGACTACAAGATACGACTGAATTTTGATTCAAACCTGATATGGTTTACCCTTTTTCTGTCAAACTGAATCTAAGAATGTACGTTGAACCTCTTTAAGTGTAGATCAGTCTCATTGCAAATGATCTAATGACGTAATTTTTAACTGAGAAGCATAGTCACATTGGTACATAATTCTAATTGACGAAATTAATCCTCTGCTCTTTTGTTCACAGGGGAAAGGAAAAGATCATTGTATACGCTTGTGATTGTAGTGTTGAGGCTCTTGAGAGAGCTAAAGTGAACATAGAAAATGCAAGTTTAGTGTGTGTTGAAGACCGCTTTAAGCCATTCTGTTGTGATTTCTCCACGACCCAATTCCCGAAGTGGTTGTCATGCAATTCTTGTTGGAGAAAATTCTCCGAAAAGTCGCTTCGGCAATATCCAGGTACGCAAGTTTGTGATTTTCTTTCAAGTTAAATTCTAAGGGGTTGACTCAAGTGATAATACACTGGACTTGGCCCCTTGTGAAGTGTCAGATATGGGTCCCAAATCATGCATGGGGTAGGGCCACCGTTACTTAACTTGTTGCACATAGGGAAACTTTCAAGCGGAGGGTGGATGCAACTGGGGATTGGTTGAGGTGTGCATAAACTAGTCGGAAAACTAGATTACCCAAAAAAGAAAGAGTTCCCTTCAAATTCCTTCATCTGGTCTCAGAGCTTGTTCTTCGAATATCTCTTTCCTTTTAGGAGTGCCAGAGGATGACATGGGCAAAGGAACAATTCCGAGTAATTTATCTTCACCTGAAGAAAGTAGCTGCTGCGCTGGTGGGGTGGATTTTGTCACAATGGTACGTTAGACCTATTGACTTTGAATTCACTCGTGGAACCTTGGGATCAAATTACAGTTCACAATTGCGTAAAAATGCCAGGTTGCGGATGCTACATAATGGGTCACGATGATCATGTTGGTTTCTAGGGGAACATAAGGGTTTTTTTAAGCCACATGATTGCCAAAAAAATTGAATAAATAGACATACAACTATTAAATTTATGCTTTTTTTTTTTATAGTTTTTAACATATAAATCCAATTGTAAATAAGTTCTAATGAATAGAATACAATACATATGCATTATGGAAGCCTTTGCGAAAGTACTTTTACATAATGACTAGCTTGAATCCATAAGATAACGCTCATTTTATAACTTACCAGTTTTTATTTTGATTCCATGCATGGGATTCTGTCAACAAGGATGGATAGGGGCTAGTTATAGCTTCGAATTTTGGGCATCCAAGTTCTAGCATGTAAGAATGCACCGGTTTTGACTATATGAAGATATTGGAATGGTACGTGGGCGCATGAGAAAAGAGAAGATTGGAATGGATTGAGTTCGTGATGAGGTGAAGGTGGTGTGTACTGAGAATAAGACAAGAGAGACATGTTTGAGATGGTTTTGAGGATGTGAAACGGAAACATGTGGATGCCTTCTGTGAGAGGGTAGAGTCGATGGGAGCTCACTATGTCGAACGAGGTATAGAAAGCCCTAGAAAGTCACGGTTATTTTTCATATGAAAAGACCTTGTTTCTCTAGAGCTCAATAAAAATATGATTCAGGATGGAGTACAATTACATACTTAGCGGACCCCGTTTAGTGAAAAATAGAGTGTTCTGAAGAGAAAAGATCAACATATAAGCCTGGTGGGTGACTTAATGGTAATTAGTTTTAAGATGGAGTCTCATTTGGACTTTATATGTGGATCTCAGGTGCCAGTTCCTTAGGCTCGTTTGGACCTGATGGAAATTTCACTAAGATCTTTGTTTCGATGATACATGCAATTAGATGTTCCCGAAAGGCCCCCGCCCCAAATTTTAACAAAAACGCCTTAAAAGCCTTCTGTTTTGGGAGGACATAGTGTTTATTTTATACACAAGAAAGCAATACATTTGAGCAGAGGACACGTTTTGAAACTTATGTTATCTGTCTTGCTCCTTTTTCTAGTGATGCCGTTATTCCTTTTCCACAAAAATCTTATCTTGATTGTATATATGTCATATGATAAACATTATGTCTTCATTCCTTTTCCTTCATAAGGTATTTTTACCCATAAATGTGTTGAATATGGTGTATGTTCATCAGGTATTTACACTATCTGCAGTTCCAGTGGAGAGGATGCCAGCGGCCATCATGGAGTGTTTTTCTGTTTTAAAGCCCGGTGGCATGCTCTTTTTCCGGGATTACGGTACTGCTTCATGCTACCTTTAATGTTGTTGAGAAGTGCTTTAGTATTTCCGGGTTTTTATCCCTACTCACTTCGACTCTTTATTCTAATCTAAAGCACCCGTGTTAAGATAATTAAACGAGTATTCAAAGAATGGGCGTGTTCAATATCGATCAAAGCTTGTTCATCTTTGTACTGGGGATTGTTAAGAAAATGAGTTAAGTGTAGATGAGGGGCGTTTAGCTTGTTTAATTTTGTGAATAATACTTGAAGAGCTTGTTAAGAGCTTATTAAGGGATCATTATCAGATCAGTAATGCCTCTGTAGGAGCTTATTCATTGCTCATCATTAGCTTGATGATTAATTGACTAGCTTGTTAGTAGTTTCAATAGCTCGATATATTACAATCATTTGATACAACAAGCTTAACTTAAGCTCGATTAGACTAATGAGCTAACTCGAGTCAAGTGTTGGGCATACTTCATCTTATTAACCGAGTTGAAACATAGGTTTAGAAACCCAGTTAAGGCATAGCTCGAACTTTCACTTATTTAGACTTGTCGAGCTCGAGTTAAAACCGGAGTTCTTGGATTGACTTAATTCGTTTACGCGGCTAGATACTTGAAACCAGTATAATTTTAAGACTACCATAAGAAAATCTTAAGAGACAAGCAAGATCTCGTGACACCTACCCATGTTTGATTCTCATACCCGATCCCAAGCAACTTTGTTCTTTTTACCTTGATTGTTATTTTTATAGCAGCTGACTATGTATGATCATATGATATAAACTCAGGACTATATGATATGACAATGCTGAGATTTGAGCCAGAAAAAAGAGTGGGTTTCAGGGAGTACATGCGTGCCGATGGAACTCGTTCGTATTTCTTCGATCTACGTGCTGTTCGCAATCTTTTCGTTGGCGTTGGCTTCATCGAGGTACTGAGCCATACCCATGGGTTCTTTAGTATTACGCCCTCTTAGTAGAACACGGTACGGGAATTAAACGCGTTCGAAGACATACGTGCATTATTCGGTTTTATATACAAAAATTTCATTCAAATGTTCACTGACTTGAAGGATGTTGCGAGTCATAAAAGCGGTAGCAGAAGCATAACACATAATAAATGGTAGGATACAATCAATAATTTGAGAGTTCAAGTGACAAATTTAACAAAACATAGAATACATATATTTAATTTAGGTGTAGATATTCATTGTTTTCGATTATTATTTATGTTTAAAAGGGAAAAATACAGATACGTGTTATAATATATGTACTATACGATAACATAAAAAACGCGTATTTTACGGTATTATTGACAATTATACGTAAACGCTCCTTTTAAGCAGGAAAGTATGAATACATGTCAAAATTGCACGTATACGCATTTTTTCACTAAATGAGGTATTGCATACTCGTTTTTTGGGCAATCGGGTTTAGTTTACGTAGATCTCGATTAATTTTCGCACCACCCTTTAAATTCAGGGGGCGATCCAAGGAAGTATGTTAACCTACCCAAGATCTGACGTTTTATAAGGCGTCAGATCCAAGTGTCTTACTGTATAGGCCGACTTATTGGGTATTTATAAAGGCTACATGGAATGTTATATTTTGACGTGTTTTCAACCCGTGGTCGTTACCTTATAATTTAAGCTGTAAGGATAGTTTATCACTTTGGCAATAATTCTAATACCTCCAATGTTTATATCTAAAGCACAATATATGAATCAGATATGTGCACTATCCGCGCTTCAAGTTGAAAGAGTGTCCACCTGAGATCACATGTTAGAATCTGAAGTCATTCTTGGGTCTTCACCTATTAGCTTATGATTTTATTTCTCAAAACCAAAAACTACAAATAGACAACTACATCGATTATGACATTTTAAGTGGTGGTGGTGGCAGGTTGAAGTGGAGTATTGCTGTGTGAAGTCAGTAAACAGGCAGAAAGGAAAGTGCATGAAAAGGGTGTGGGTTCATGCCAAGTTCCAGAAGCCTTTTTGACCCCCCTTTATTTTTTTTTCAAGGTATTCATTATAAGGTTTCTCTAACGTATATTTTATTTAGTTATACTCGTTATTTTTATGGGTAAATTACGCATTAGTACCCTGACTCGGAAACAACCTTCCTTTAGGATATCACCCTGAAGGGGTAAGACTGCGTACATCCCTCCCCCCCAGACCCTGCTTTGACAGGAGCCCTTGAGGCATTGGGTCGGTTGTTGTTGTTGTACGTATTAGTACCCTGAAGTTTTATGCACTAATTTTTTAGTCCATCAACTTTGTGAAATAATATTTTAGTCTAAAAGTACATGTATTTAATAAAATAGTCCAAATGACAATGTTGTAATTTGTAAAGGTGTAAAATAGGTGTCGTGACACTCTTCTTCATTAGCAATGTCACAATATTGTGGTTCGTGTGTGGGAAGACGGAATAGCGAGGGGACAATGGGTTTACCAACAAATAACGGCAAGTTTTATATGCTTTGACATGCAGCTTATGGACAAAAAAATTAATACACCGAACCTCGGGATACTTACGTCCATTTGTTCCATAGAAGTCTAATCTGAAATTCTCTGTTACTTTTAATTCCTCTGAAACTAGTACTAGATTTTCTGTGAAATAATACTATTTGAATTTATATTTTTAGAGGTCAAACTCGACTATTTTTGTTACATTTCTTACGTTTTTTGTGTTCTATACTGAAGTATCTGAGAGTCTAAGCAAATGTAATTGTGATTGAATGATTGTAATTATTTTATTTTATTTTATTTTTTTTAAAGGTACAAAGAACACTCAGCCTCCTACTCACAGTACCGAGCAAATCCTAGTAAATAGCTCGATCAAATTGCGAGCAGATATTTGTCTACTTGATTCTATGAAATTAAGCTCATTGCTGCCATTCTATCTGCTGCCTTATTGTCTCCCCAAACACGAGAGACGGTAATCTTTGCTTTGCGTACGCATATCCCAGATTTTTTCCAAAATTGTTCTGACTTGTCAGGGACACTGACATTCCTTCCGAATGATGTGCATTACCGTAAGATTATCACTTTTGATGTATAGACGATTAAGTCCGAGAGAAAGATACTTTCTAATACTTTCCCTAGCCGCCCAAGCTTCAGTTACGATAATCGTAGCATTACCAATGTTATAAAGGCTTGTTTGATATGGCTTTTTATTTGTACTGTGAGCTTTGCTATTTTTAGTTTTTTCCTATTTTGATTGAAAATAGAAAACAAAAAATAAAAAATTGGAAAAATATTGTATTCATGACGCAATTTTTAGTTTTTCAAAAAAATTAAAAGCTGCAAATAGAAAATAAACCAAACAAGCTGACGGTAAATGATCTCATGGTTAGCACCATGCCATGATGAGATCTAGTCTACTAGAGTATATAGGTTCACATCTGCTATAGGTATTGTTTACGACTCATGTTTTGCTTCCATCACTAGATCTACATCTTGTATTAGCTCGAAGTTTGTTATAGAACGAATCGAATTAGCTTAATCATTCGGTATCTAATTAGCTTAATCATTTGGTCACAATTCCTACCTATAACCACGACCTATTATCCTGTGCTTTGTACACCGAGTTCTCGCTAATTTACAATGGTAACCATGTTTTAAAAGCGTTATCGGACATTCATCATATGATGAACAATATAATATTGGTTTTTGGGATTAGAATGTTAATTGTGAAGAATATTACTTGAACTTGTATGTGGATTTTATATGCTAATTGCTTGATGTCTGACAAAATTTTACGTAAAATGTAGATTCATATCATATGCCAAAATTACGAAGAGGACACGCATTACAAAAAAGAAACTAGCTGCATTTTTCGGATTTCATAAATGTTGTTCCTTTTAGGGTTAAGAGAGTCTTTTGAGAACAGTCTCTCTACACGGTAACATGCTATATGATTATGACTGGGTACATTTTACCTTCCCTAGACCCTATCGTGACGGGAGTCTCTTTAAGGAATTCAGTTGTTTTTATTGTCGTCGTTGTCGTCGTGGTCTTAAGAGTGATTGCGTCCTTATAATGGTTAGTTAATATTTTGCATCAAATGACTTCATCTTTTTAATCTAATTTTTTGTCAACTTTTGAACCCAAAAAAAAAAAAAAAAAAAAAAATTTAATTACGTAGCTCTGTGTGTTGACTTTGACAAAGTGACCAAAATAATAGAGGTTTAATTCCCTATTATTAATATTAAGTATCCATAATATATACTTAGCATATATGCTAAAAAAATTAAGACTTTTGTTATTGTCAGGATAATAAATGTTATTATTAGATTAATATTATGACTTGTAGTGAGTAATAGTCACAATGTTTCACAAAGTTGCTCTGATATTAATAATTTTGCTCCGTTAAGAACACTACTCAAAATTAATAGTTTATAAAAGTTATTATCCGATCTTTATTTTAGGGTTTATTTACATTAAATGTTGCTGTATTTTGCTTACTGTATTAATTTAGTCTCTTACTATTATGTCAACTTAATCGTTGTATAAATATATTGTGCTAATTTGGTTTTTGAGTAAAATTTATAGCAATGGAACTTTTAATGATCCGGTCAGCGGTTGGGATAATTAGGTCAACATCTGAGTCTATATTAGGTTACTTGCATCTACCATGATTGCGATAAAATATTAAGTTATTAATGTAACTTCAATTTGACCATTGGACTAAATGACACGATGTAAATTATACAGCGATGAAATCAACTTAATTAAACGTATAAGGACTTAGTTGACACAGTGGGTAGAGTATATGGACTTTTGGTGTATATAACCCTAATTTTTTATTATTTAATGTCAAGAAATTAACTGTCCCTAAAGTTTAAGCTTTTTTTTTTTTTTGGATAAATATCGGCAAAGCCGTAGAACAGACATGCAACTCGAAAAGACGAGGCCTTAGCCACTCTGAAAACGATAGTGGGTACAAGAAGAGATCAGACTAAACAGGGAAACAAAAAGGCACCAAAACCAAAACACCCAAACCCGAAAAAACAAACACTAAGCATAGGCTAGCCAAGACGCTCAATAAGCAAGCTCAGATAGGGAGCCCAAAAGTTTAAGTTGATAGTGTATAAAAAGTGGATAGTGTACATGCTCTCACATACTCTGTGCTTGAAATGTATTAATATTAAAAATGGGGTTGTTGTGATTTGAATTTATCGGTTAACTAGGCTCTGATACCATGTCAATGAACTAACTTTCTTAAAAACTTAAGTTGATGGGTAAAGGTTCATGAATGATTTTATACTGTAACATTTAATAACATTATGTTTCGTAATTAGTATTTGTTTAATACTAATTGATTTGTTAAGTAAGAATTATTGACTTTTGTAAGGGAATTGGTATGAGTGGTAACTACGTTATTTAGTTAGTCAAAACGCGCAGATTGATAAAAATTTTCATTTTTTCAATTCAAGATGCCTCCAATTAGCTTTTTTTTTTTCCCGATAATTATCGACAAAGTTACAATATGAAACATAAAACTCGTATAGATGAGCTCTGAGAGTCAACTCGTATAGAAACAGAAACAAAAAGACAAAAACGGTACATATCCCAACATGAGAAAACAACATTACAATAAAAAAACGGGCGAGACTTGCGTACATTAAATGTCTCAACCACCTCCATAAACTGTTGGTTGTTGGTTATCAGCAAATAAACGATAATTGTTAGTTGTTGACTGTTGGCTGATAAATGATATTAGTTAGTTGTTAGTTTTTGGTTAATAATTGTTGATGATGTGGAGTGAGACTAATTCAAACGTGATCATCGGTAATACTCGTATCAATCAATTAAAATGATAATCGATACGTGAAAAGTTATAGAAAAATCTCTTTCAAAACATAGGTGATGTGCCTTATATTTACATATTTTATTCTTCATTCTTGTGACATATTCGGCTTTTACATGTATTTTTTATTGTAATATACCTAGATTTAGGCTTGGAGTGCAACGGAGCAAACAAAGGTTAAAAAGCTGCAGAATCAAGTATAATCGAGGCATATATTTGAAGACTACTTTAAGAAACCCGACTATGTATGCTAAAGAATGACCAATCGGGTTGTAATTCGGTAACTCAAATAGGTTTCATAAAGCTTCGGCTACTAAACTATCAATCGACATGAAGTACCGATTTAATCCCGATTCCCTATGGATACAATCCGTATACCCGATTTAGCTACAACGATCTCGTATACTTGTGAGTACACGGTTTTAAAACAACCTTTAAAATCACATCATTAGGTTACATATTATAAATTCAATCCAATACGAAAATAGAGTGTAACTGTAGATGAAAAAATGTCGAAAAAAAATCACGGTATTTTTTTTTCTTGAAACAGTTTATTCTCGATTGTGTTAATTACCCAACCGGGGTTAAAGTCGTTCCTTTCCGATAACCAAGTTAATAATGTATATCAAATTACGACAAACTTCTACGTACGTAACACGAGAAAGAAAAAGAATTACCCCGACACCCATCGAGTACTTTAAGATCACATCATAGTTAGTAAAACACAGTATGGGAATTAAACAAAATTTAATATGTTTGTGTACTATTTGGCTGTACACATAAAAAATTTGGTCAAAAGTTCGCTGACTTATAAAAAATTTATATATGATAATAATAATTTTTTTTTTTGATAATTGAGAATTTATTAATAAGGTCGATAAAGAGATCGCCAAACAAATACATTGCAAGCAAGGGCAACCCACAGAAGACTGCGCACAAAACCCCCAACCCCTACAACACCCAAAGGAGCGAGGACAACACAGACACGAAACAAAACCAGGCGCAAAAACAACAAGCGCGATAGCCCAACAGCCCAATCGACCAACAAAAGAGCCAAACAAACAAAACATGGGAGCAAGGAGGTGAGGAGCGACAACCAACCAACACAAACAGCCAACGGAACGAGCCAACCAGAAACAAAAAGCAAACACCACACGCCCCAACAAGAGCCAGCCACAAGCCTACGCACCCCAAAAGAAAGAAAGAAGAAAACAACACCAAACTAGCCAAGCCGACACTGGCCGCCAAAAGCATCCAGGCGAACAGAACACGAACAGGAAGCTACTGAAGCCCTAACATCTTCTTCTTTCCTGTTTCCTTTCATTTATTGTTCCTTTTCTTAACTCTTTTGATCCCTTCGCATTTTTCAGTAGTTTTTCAACCACTGAATCTTTTTCATCAATCCAGTTGAGGTCTAAAACTTTTGTCATCCGGCGGATCCTATATGTTTCTCTTTCTACCTCCGTGCTACATTTCAGTTCTGATTCTGATTCAGTAAAATCACTGCTTTCATTAACAATTGAAGCTTTCTTCCCGCTTGTTTTTGCCTTCCTCTTTCCTTTCCTTTTCTTTTTTCCACTGCTCTGTGACACTTTTCTCAATTCTGATTCTTCAGAAATGTTAACATCGAAGAGATTCATGAACCCGGTTGGAAAATCCTCCTCTGAGCATAAACGTTCCGGTTCCTCACCCCCTGTATTCTCTTCCGCATTTAAGTTTTTCCGAGTCCCTTGTAAGCAATCCTGCGTCATTTGAATTCCTTTTCTCATGCTCGGCAGAGGGGTCTCCCCCTCCCTTACTGTTTCATTCTCGATTTCTTTAACTGTACTTAAGGATGGCGACTGCACCC
This sequence comes from Simmondsia chinensis, assembly GCA_018398585.1. Classification (NCBI taxonomy): domain Eukaryota; kingdom Viridiplantae; phylum Streptophyta; class Magnoliopsida; order Caryophyllales; family Simmondsiaceae; genus Simmondsia; species Simmondsia chinensis. The sequence goes on from JAGTTD010000018.1 coordinate 628,008, forward strand.
GTTCCTTCATTTCCGGTGAACTACCTTGTATGTTCACAATGGGGCCATCGTTCATGTCGTTGGAGCAAGTAACCCTGTCAGGCTCGGAGACATCCTTCCCGGCTCTGATTTGCGCATCCCGTGTAATGAAGTCTTCCGTTAGCATCTGACCTCCTTCCAGGATGTGAATTGTATGACTTCTTTGATCAACCATAAGGTAGGCCTTCTCGTCAATGCGATGCGGTGCCATAGTCTCCACCAAAATCTTCCCCACTTCTAATGAGTCATATCCATTACACCTCTTGTCCACCGCAAGGACCCTGCCAAAACTTTTGCCGATTTCAATGAAGTTTTCCGAATTCCAAGCATGTAACGGAATTCCATAACATGAAAGCCATGCCTTTCTCTTAAGGCTTTGATCTAACTCTGTCCACTTCTTCACTTTCATAGACCATTTCTTAATCCAGCCCTGGTTGTCTGACAAAATCCAGTCCCTGACCTCAGTGGATTCAAATGTGATAAGAAATGATGTCCCTCCCATGTGTTGAACATCACAATCAAGGCCACTATTGTCTTCAATGCTTCTCTTCAGCAAAGAAACTTCAATGTCATACTTAGCTTCACCTATAATGCTCCTTCTTAGCTTTTCTTTTTTATCTTCATGGGCCTGACCGTAGAAGGTTTTCCTTTCGGGGTGTCGATCCATTGATCCCTTCTTTCCTTCGTCCTTATGACCATAACCGATGACGCCTGTTCCTCTTTCTTATCAAACCTAGCGAACTTGACCAAAATTCTATTATCCCTGATCATCATACCGTTCATTTCCACAATAGCCCTCTCACCCGCCTGCCTATCACTGAACTTAACAAAGCCAAAGTTAAATCTATTATACCTTCTTCTTCTCCGAGAGATAAAAGTGTTTGTAATTGCACCAAAACATCTAAATAATTGTCGCAGCCAAGTATTGCCCATGCGCCATGGTAGGAAATCAACAAAAAGGTTAGCCATTTTAACCCCAGCAACGACACATCCACAACCTCAATCTTGAGGTTGAGCTGAACAGGAGAGGTCGAATCGCCCCTGAATCGCAGAGATACAGCAGCGAAAGACAGACGGGGTGACCCCTCGTCGGAAAAAATGGGAGGTGTTTGAAGAGAATGAAGGGAGGATGGAGGAGATGAAGGCTGGTTGCGATACGGTGGCGTTGCTGGCAGTGACCTGCAGCGGAACGGAGCAGGGATGGGCTGAGGTATCCGAGGGTGGAGGTGGAGAAGGCCCGTCCGTTTACTCACAACCGGAAAAGGGAGCTGTACGACATTGACGGCAAGCTTGAGGCAACCCCGTCACGGCGACCCCGGCGGTGGGTAACTATGCACGCGCCCTCACGCGCTAGCAGAAGTCAGCGGCTTGGTTGGGTTTTTGACCGTTGGGGAGAGAGAAGTACTAAAGACTTAATCTTATTTATATGATAACAATAATATTTATAACAACTCATTCTTGAATAATTATAAAGCGGAAATCAACATAATTTTGTGAATTTTGATTTTTATTTGATCGTATTACTTATAATAACGCTATAAGAACCATAACACATAATTAAAATTAATGCATATGTCAATAATATGGAAGTTGAAGTGATAAATTTTGTAAAATATGCAATATGGACGCTTAATTTAAGTTTAAGTATGATTAATTTCAACCTGTCTTTTATTTTTCATTCGGAAAAATACAAATACGTGATATAAAACGTGTATTATATGATGAAAATTAAAAAAAATGCGTATTTTACTATATTTTTGTATATCATTTGTAAACACCCTTTTTAAACGTAAGAGCATGGATATGTATTTAATATGTCAATTATATGCGTATTTTACTAAAAAATATTCTTTTTTAGGAAAAAAATAAGTTTTTTAGAATTTGAAGGTGTTTGACATAAAAAAAAAAAACCAAAAAAATAGTGCTTTTAAATTGAAACAGAAGTAGAAATTAAAAAAAAAAAATAGTGTTTTTCCTTAAAATAAAATCAGAAAAAAAAAACTCAAAATTTTTCGAAATATCCCTATTAAAAGTACTTCTAAAAACAATAGTTTTCTTATAGTTTCGTAAAATAGGCGCTTAGTTAAAAATAACAAAACAACAATAAAAATAGGGTGACGTTATTTTCAAGACAAAATTATTACTACCAGATATTAGTGTATTAGTCTAGGATATACTTTATTATCGTTTGTTTATCCTTCAGGGATTATAGTATAATTTTCTTTGTTGTCAGCAACCTTATTGGGTATGCATCCCATTATTGTTTTCTCACGTGTTATCAGAGCCTTGTTGACCAAGATATCACGGGTTCGAAACTTAGTAGCTCCCACTTTCAATATGAAAGTAATTTAAGCACAAGGCATGAGGTGACCTCATGCAGGCATTTGCGTGACGGGGTGTCTTAGAATATAAAACCAATGTTGGCCCTTTATCTATCAGCTTAAACTTTTGGAAATGCTGGTTCCTTAACACCAGAGAAAGATTATAGTTTTTAAGATAATTTTATAACTCTTATTATTTATAAATCATATAATTACTTTGATAATAATAATTTTGACACTGTATTTAGTGTGTTTATGAACACAAAAACTTGAGAGGGGCAAAAGTGTTACAAGTGTTACTACAAAGTGCAATATGTCAATGACTTTATTGGGAGATGAAAACCATGCCAAATTACTAAATATATTCAATTTTAAGTATTTAATCTTATAATATAGTAAAAACCATTGAATTATATAAATAAACCTTTTCTTATTATAAATATTAGGTATTTTTTGAGTATAATTTTTATGGTTGAATTTAGATATTATTAAATATCCTAAAAAATTAAAAATTATGTAAAAGATCTTTACATACATATATACATATACATGTAATGTATTTTCCACATCCTCATTTCCTTTCTGTGTAAGTATCTTCACCGACTCGAACTCTGTATAAATATGCGAGAGAGAAGTGAATTGCAGCTTGAAAAGTAAAGAATTGCGGAAAATAGAGAAAGAATAAAAAATTGAGAGATTTATTTGAATAGAAGAAAAAAATATTTGATTTCTGAGTTTTGGAATAAAAAACTTGCTATTTTTCTTTAAATATATTCGAGTTTGTATTTTTTTTTTCTTTTTGAATATAATATGTTCCTAATTTAATAACATCTCTAAGCTTTTTTTGATAATTAATTAGCAACAAAGTCGCGGTACAAAACATGCAACTCGACCAATTGAGCCATGAGTCAACACATAAAAGAGCAGGGACCAAAAAGAAAACAAATAAATAGGACGACCAGCAAAAACATGCAAAACACGACTCTCAAATATGGCTTGGCAAGATATCGAAAACATGACCGACCAAAAGACAGGAAAATGGGACAACGACTCGCAAAATCTCCTAAAGCAGGGCACTCAGTGAAAGCGGGTCAAAGCCATTAAAGTTCAGACCTAGTCGTTTCCCAATCTCCAGTGTGCGCTCTGCAACAAGGATCCTGCCGGCATCTTCAACACTGTTGCCCTTTTTGGTCCTTTTTCCTTCCTTCGTTTCACCTCTTCTTCTTCTTCCAATATTTGCAAGTTCAGGTAGCCTCCTCGCACTGTTACCGAGTGACATGTCTTTAAGAAACTCTTGAAAGTCTCGCTTAGCTTGTTCATTTTTCTTGTGCTTTAGGGCTCTGTGGCCCCTTTTAGTGAGGCTAATGTTTTGGTCTTGATGCCTGGATTCCAATTTTCTCCTTCTCTCCCCACCCTTGCAAGGCTGTTCCATACGTTTCATCGGAGTCTTCTTCAAGGAATTTCCATTATCATACGAGTGGCTTTCAACACTAGTAGGCTCAAAACCTGGTGGAAATTCAGGTCCAGAGGACACTGACTCCATGTCACTCACATCTTCTGTACCTCGGTTATTTTGTAGCAACACCTGATCCTGAGATCCAAAAGAATCGACTTCACTATCCACTGCCCAAGGCAAGAGATGGAGGATTCCTGTTGGCACCATTTTTCAGAGTGGGTGCTGCTGGCGGTTGAAATGCAAGCTGAGGTTCGGGATGAAAGATAGCAGCCCGTTGGGTCTATAGATCCGAAAGCCATCTACCAATAAGATGACCATCAAGATGTAAAATAATAGTATGACTTATAATGAATAATAACCATAAATTTAATAAAGTTACTCCGATACTAATATTTTTTCCATGTCAATATGAGTAAATTGCATCTTCGGACATTGAGTTTGCTGTTTTACTTTTCTGGTCCATAAACTTTATGAAATAACTTTCTATCAAAAACTTACATATATTTTAGAGAAAATTTGGTTCAGGTATCCTAAAGTTTGGTAATATATTTTTCAGGTATCTTAAGATTTTGAAATGTTTTTGCATTGGCAACTTTTTTAGGTACCATTTGCTTACTCCATTAAGGTTTCGTTAGCAGAAAATACCTCAAAAATATATTACCAAAGTTCAGAGTACTTGAAAAATATATTACCAATCTTAGGGTAAATTTTTTTAAAAAGTTGTATAAATATTTAAAATTATTTTAATTATAAATAATATTTTTTCCTTAGTTAAAATTTTTTTAATGTCACCTTAGTCTAATCTTAACGAAATCTTAACAAAATTATGAAAAATATACTTGGAAAGAAAAGTCACCAAACGTTCTAAAATAACTTTTTTTTTTATCAAAAACTTACATATATTCAGTAAAATAGTCCAAATAGTTGTTCGAAAAGGCGCAAAACTTATCGTTATTTGTTAATAATTCCACCATTCCCACCTTATCTCCCTCACCGAACATACATACAAACTGTAATGTTTATGACATGCCTAATGAAGAATATTTAAATGACAAACGTATTTTACCCTATAATGCACCACTATTTAGACTATTTTATTAAATTTTTTTCCGATAATTAGCAACATTGTAGCAAACAAAGCAGGTCACCTGACCAAGCAAGACCTGAGTCTACCCGTAAAAGAATGAGGACTGTCAAGGAACCATTTTATCCAAAAGTTTAAGTTGATGGGTAAAGGCCAATGAATGGTTTTATACTCTAACATGCCCCATCACGCTAATGCCAATTGGGCTTAAAGCGTGGATAATGCATATGCCTACTTTATATCTTGTGCTTAAACTGTACTAATATTGAAAGTGGGGGCTGCTGAGATTCGAACATGTGACCTCCAGGTCATCAAGGCTCTGATACCATCTCAAGGAACCATTTTATCCAAAAGCTTAAGTTGATGGGTAAAGACACATGAATAATTTTATAATCTAACATGGACCAAAAGAGATAATAGAAAAGACAAAAAAAAGGAAGACAAACAGAAACATGCAAAACACGTGCCTCAAAACACGACAACGCATGACATCGACTACACGATCTACCAAACAACAAGAAATTGAAGCATCGGAACGCTACAACTGATGAAGCACGGGATATTATATATAACTTTTAGACTAAAAAAATTTTAAAATACTAATATGTAATAATGGTCAAAGCAAGGAGAGTTATGGGGAACTGAACATCGCAAAATATGACACCATTCCCGGTATACGGGCCCCTCTTTTAAGTGACCTGCTCATATTGAAATATTATTATATTTAAGAGAAATTATCGCTTAGTTACCTGAGATTTGAACATTTATTACTTGTGTACTTTAATATTTTAATATATAAATGGGGTATTCTAAGGTTTGAATATTTTATCAATCAGGTACCGCTTTGTTAAAAATTTGATAGATTTTGGTTAAAAAATGTTAAAATTGAACATGATTTTAACAATATACAAGTATCTTCATTTGAAAAAGTTAATAAATTTCGATCTCGAGATTTAGCCAATAGTGGGATGAGATTTTAACTATCAAACCGGCCCGAAAAGCTCCAAACTTGTTACATATATTTCTTTCATCCCACTCCAACGCCCCAAGTTAAATTCATGCACGCAGATTTTTTTTTCGATAGATATAGAGCAAAAGCTCTATACAAAAGCGGCGTCCCAATAATCGGGGACCTGAAAATAAAAATTCATGCACACAGATGAAGTTTACTATTATAATTATAATTAAATCATTAATTAATAAATTTATGTATGCTGGTAAAAATATCAGTAGGTTGATATCCGAACTTATATACGTTGAGTGATAGGAGTAGACGCGAAGGGGTGCGCGAGAAAGATCCAACAGTTGCAAGTTACTATCCAGTATCCACTCTTATCGTAATCCGGAGACTAAACGATGATACTCACTCAAGATCACCCAATTGCCCTGAAGCCACTAATTAAGCTGACTCGTCTAGCTGGGTCCAGATGTTACTCTCGCATCTAGGTATGAGTACCAAACCTTTCCTTGGAGCTTCGATTACACAAGTTTACACGAAGGATCCCAAGTGCTGCCTGTCCATTTTTTATGTCGAGTACCATATACATGTGTCAAGTACAAGATAATCTTAAGTGTTCCTAGAGACACTCATCGAGATTTCCTTTCCCTGCAAATATTAGCGAGAGAATTCCCAATACAAAAATCGGCCTGCTCGTAGGAACGGGGCCCGAAAGAGCTCGCCAAAGTGAGAAAAAAGTAGAAAAAACAGAAAAAAATACACCAGTTAAATGGTACATTTTTGGATCACCTAAACATTAAGACCTCAATCCAACCCAAACCTTGATGCGTTTGATATTTCTTGCTATTTCATCTTGTAAGGGATTGAGTCATATCAAGTCTTTATTAGAAACCTGCTCGTCATTTGATGCATCGGGTGATTAATTAAATTAATGCTCAAACTAAGCAACCCATAACACCATACATCATATATAACAAAAAGCACTTACACTCGGGTCTCGTATTCCTTTAGCCTAGGCCCAACTCTCCTTATCAGAGAACCCTAGACGAAAACAATGAAATATACCTTAATATGCACAAAATGCATCATGTTAGATTATAAATCATTTCTAAGCTTTCATCTATCGGTTTAAAACTCTTGAAATAAACAGTTTTTGATATGCTATTTCAACCTTATTGACCAACAAATCTCGGGTTTGAATTCCAACACAGTATAACAGGCAAATCTTATACATTATGGATGCTTATAAAATTATTCTTAGATCTTTATTCATCAGTTTAAACTTTTAAAATAGTTAGTTCGCTGATGTAATACTGGTAAACAAAGTTGTTTTGGTTCTCCCCCACCATTAGTTCTTAAAAGACTATTATTAATTAAAGAACGAATCAAAGTAATATTACTTTAGTATTATAAATAATATAAATAAAACATTACAATTTGTGGTCCACATTACCTTAGTGCAGGTTTTACGGATTCCTTTTCACATGAATTATTATTATTATTTTTATAAAATATAGGGTTCATTTACTAGGCACTAATATAACCGGATCCCATTAAAACTCTAAAGTTAAGCATGCTTGGGTGATAGTAATATCGTGACGGGTGACCTCCTGAAAAGTCCTGGTGTTTCCAACTCTATAACGTTGGGGGTTATTGGAAACAGCCTCTCGGCAGAGTTACATCCTGAAGGGGTAAGGCTGCATACATCCACCCCTCCCGAATACCGCTTATATGGGAGCCTTTGAGGCACCGGGTCTATAATTATTGTTGTTGTATAATATGAATTATGTGCTTAAACTTTCAAATGATGACTAAGACACATGCTAAAGTGGAAGCTTATTCGTTGTCTATTATCTACGCTCCACCTTATTATTTTTTTAATCTTCTTCTTTCTTAACAGCTCGACACGTCAGTCAAATGTAAATCCCACGTATGAGTTATAGACCAACGGATAAATCTAATGGGTTACTCCACTGAATGCCGATTGGTTTTGGGATGGAATCCGACTTTGTCTTTCAGGGTTTGTTACGTGGTGGTAAGCGTCTAGTATTAGAATAGTTTCTAGAATAATCCTAGCACTGAAGTTTCACATGCTTTTATTATTATATCCTCGTACTATTATAAACCCTAGGGGTAAGGTTCTCTTTTATGTCTGTTGTGTTTGCCTATAAGAAGAGAGAGAACACTCTCATTACAAGCCGGCGCACCCACTGAAGCGCGGCCCTAGAAAGATCGCAAGAGCGGGGAAAAGCAAAACAAAAGAGACTTGAAAATCAAAAGACACCTAAAAACACATCTATAAATAGGCACCTTGTGTACTCTTATATTTATCATTCAATAATATTACTTCTCCCTTTATTCACATGATATCAGAGCTTTGTTGACCAAGAGGTCACGAGTTCGAATCTCAACAATCCCCCACTTTCAATATTAAAAACCAATTTACGTACAAGGCATGAGGTAGACCTGTGCACTATCCACGCTTCAAACCCAATTGGCATTCGCATGAGGGGGCGCGTTAGAGTATAAAACTACTTCTGGGCCTTCACCCTCCAGCTTAAGCTTTTGGGGCAGATGGTTTCTTGACATAGTACCAGAGCTTGTCGTAATATCTTCTTCTCGTTCTTGTGGACTTTGAGGGTTCCGTTTCAATGAATATATCGATTTTGTATTGAAAGTTATCTCTTTAATTATCGAAAAAAAAGAAGGGAATGAGTGACATAGTAAACTTGGAATAGATACCAATAAAGGAGAGGATAGGTGGGAGAGATTAGGTAAATAATAGGGGATTAAAATATTAATTAGAAAAATAATATAAGGACACGTGACTCCATGTGAAGTGGGCCCCTCCTTGTTTCCCTTCCGCTTTTTCATGTTAAGAAACTAACTGTCTTAAAATCTTAAACTGATAAATAAAAATTTTGGAATAGTTTTGTACTGTAATATGGCTTTTCATACAGTTTAGCGTTGTTTTGTTGTTCTTTGCCTTTTGTTTTCCTTTCGTTGTGATTGGGCCCTTGGTTGTGTTGGTGTGGCTTTGTGGGTTTCGTCCTCTTGGTTGGCCCTTCGCTTCTGTTTGGGTTCTCCGTGCTTGCTTTAGGGTTTTTGCTGTAGGCTTCTTTTTGTTTGGGTTTGGATTTTGGTTTGTCCTCTTGTAGTTCTTTAGTTTTGGGTCGCTTTTTTTCTTTTGCAGTCCTGGGTTTTTCTTTTCCATGTATTTTTGGCTCTTTTTGGTTTCCTTGTTTGTCGGTCGTTTTAGCTGGCTCAGGCCTTGCTCTTGTGAGTGCGCCTGTGTTTGTAAGGAAGAACTACACATGTGAGTTAAAATGTGAATCTCATATAGAAAAATTAAGAGTAAAGGGATTATTTTATAAGACTCGTGAGTTACTGCACCTGTGACCAGTCGGTTTTGGGATGGAACTCCACTTGGTCGTATTGGTCTTGCTCTTGTTTTGTTCTGTATCTCTTGGGTTTCCTCTTCATTTGTTGTCTTCGCTGTTCGTCTTAGGCTTTTAAGCTTCCTTCCAGTTGGCTTAGTCGTTTTGGGTAGCTTTGGTAGTTTGGTGTTCGAGTGCTGTGGTAGGCTTTTGGTTGGTTATTGCTGCTTTTGTTTTGTCATGTTTCGGTTCCTAGTCGCCGTTTTCGTGTTGCGAGGTTGTTGGAGTGCATCTGTCGCTTTTGGTCTCCGGAGGTGCTCTTGGTTTCTGTTCAGTTCGTTGCCTGTACGGGTGGTTTTTTTTGCCCAGGGCTTTTGCTCCGTTTTTCCCTTTTTTTGTTCTTGTTCTTTGGCTTTGTTTCGGGGCTCTTTGGGACGCCCGCTTGTTTTGAGCTTTGCTCTATAATTATCCCAAAAAAAAAAAATGTGGATCTAATATATACTAACTCCGCCCGGTGGAAATTTAACACAAGTATCCTTTGGATTTGAAGCATGAATAATACATATATATACACTCATACCTCATGCTTGAAATATATTAATATTTAGAGTCGTGGCGGTTGAGATTCGAAATTGTGGTTGGCTAGTTAACGAGGTTTTGATAACATGTCAAGGAATTAACTGTTCCTGAAGCTCAGATAAAGGTTCGGATATGGTTTATAATCTAACTTTTGTGGATTTCGGTTTTTTATAAACTAAAAATATGTTTTGGAAATATATTGTTTTTGTCTTTTGTTTTTTGTTTTTAGTTTTTACTCAAGTTAGGAAGAAAAATTGTCTGTAAAATTTAATTTTTAGCTTTTAAAAAGTTAATAATTGTAAATAGAAAACGATCCTAAACATGCCCATAGTATATAAGTTTTCGTTTGTAGTTTTTAAATTTTATAAGATTAAAATTTCTATTTCTAAAAATAGTTTTTTATTTTTGGTTCTTATTCAATTTGAGTGAAAATTAAAATTAAACTAAGAATTTAAAATAATTTTTTTTTTGAAAAACTGATGTTTTAATTTCTTAAAAATAAAAAAATTATAATAAAAAACTATAACAAATAGATCCTTAGTTAATCAATGATCTTACTTATCATATAATACAACTTACTGTTAACACAAGTCTTGACAAAATTTACTGATTTTGTATCGAATTAAACCATCATATTTATAGTTATTTACAGTTTAGTATCTTAGATTTTCTTCGTATTAATAAATAGAACTCTTTCTAACATGAAGATATCATATTTCAAGGGAGAAAACTGACGTAACAAGTCACTTTAGAGTACACAGTATAATATATTGATAATAATACCTCTTTCGACGTGGCAAGTCACTTTAAATACTCACTAAAATAAAAGGGTATTAACGGGTTTTGAAAATAGGAGTTTTTCTTTTTTTCTTAAAAAAATGGGTTAAGAGGGTTATTTCCTATAACATATTATAGTAAGTGTTTAAAACGACTGGTTTGTGTTTAGGTCCTTTTTGCTATGTGGCTTTTGTGTTTTGTGGTTCGCTGGCTTTTTCGCCTCTGTGAGTGGGGTGTTTCGTTTTTGAGGGTTTTTGGAGTTCTTGTTGTGTTTTGGCCTTGAGTTTAGGCTTTTGTCGGGTTCTTCTGTTTGTCTTTGTTTGGTTTTGCTTGTGTGAGGTTCTGGTCGTTTGCTCTGGGCCGTTGTGTTTTGCTCTGCCGCTCTGCTTTGTCTTTTCAGTCCCGTTGGCCATTTGGGTTCCTTAGGTCTTCTTCTGTTTTCCCTTTATTCTGTGTTTTTCCTTTCGCCAGTCGTTTGATTGGTTCAGGCCTTGTGTCAGTGAGTGCGCCTGTCTAGTAATGCGCTTGTCGCAATTTATCGAAAAAAAGTATTTAAAATGACCTGTCACATCAGCTTTCTCTCTGAAATATGATGTCAACACGCCAGAAAGGGTCCTTTTTTTGATAAATAAAACTGCAACTCGTATAAACGAGATCACAATCAACCTGTATAAAAACAAGGATAAAAAAGTTAGAAGTCGTTTTATTATTTACAAAAACTTCGGATGCTAAATATAAATAACCCGATGTTTTATTATAATTGACACGTATAAATATGTGTCGTTTTTGGCTAAAGTGAATGTGACATGCATGCATGTCCAAAAAGCATACGAAAATTTATGAAAATGGTTGTCAATTTTTTTTTTTTTTTACTAAGGCTCTGTATATTTTTTATTTCGATAATTAGAGAGATAACTCTTAATATAAAATTAATGCATCTCTAAAGAGGAGCCCGAGACTAAGGCTTCATATGGTTAAATGGAAATGTTTTCATTCTAATTTTATAGTTTATTTATAGGGTGATATTCCATAATAGCACATTTTGATATTTTTATTTTCAAAATAGTAATAAAAAATTAAAAATTACCAAAATAACAGGTTTAGTTAGCATATGTTGCCACTTAAGCAAGGGTTTTTTGATCATTTTATATTTTTTGAAATTAAAAAAAGAAAAATTATCTTCTTTTTTTTAACAGCTGTAACAACCTTTTACTAAAATGTAAAAACCAAATTGTCTCTATGACATATACTTTTTTTTAACAATAAATTTTTAAAATTTTGATGAATTTTGACATATCAAATAATAGTAGATACGTACATAACACAATACAAAAAATTTACGCAAAACTTAATTTTCTTCTCACTTATTGGTAAAAGGTTGTTAAAGCTGTTAAAAAAAAAATCTTTCTTTTTTTTTTATTTTAAAAAAATATGAAATGACTAAAATGCACTTACTTATGTGGCAACTTGTCAATGGTATGCTTACTGGACGTGCTATTTTGTGTAATATCCAAATTATGCATTACAAAATTAATGTTGATTGCTTTTGGAGTTTTTCGGTCTTTGACTAGATTGAGCCAAAAACTGATTGAACCTTTTTTTTTCGATTGATAAAGAGCAAAGCTCTAGAAACACAGCACGGCGTCCCAAAAAGGGACTCAAATAACGACACATTGGGACAAACAAAAGAAAAAAAGATAAGAAAAAAAAAGGCCAAACAATCTGAGAAACGCCCAAGAACAGAAGCAAAAACCTACAACTCCACAAACAGACTGCAACCAAAACAACACAAACACCAAAAATAAAAAACAAAGAGAGGCCACCCCGCTAGAAAGATCCATGCCTGCAGCAAGATGGGACGCACTCCAAAAACAAGCAACTACCACAGAAGAAAGCGAGAACGAGGCACCCAACACCAACGCCAAACTGAAAACACCCGGGACCAAAACAGACCACGAAAACGACGACCAAGCAGCGCAACAAAGAACAACACAAACAGCAACAACCAAAAAATCCGAGCAAGTTAAGCCATCAGTCGTGCGGACATCTTCCCAAGAGGAATGGGAATCCGATGCTTCTTCTTCTTCCGTGGGTTAACTGTTGGATCATACTGGTGGACCCTGCAAATTAATCTAGCTACTTCATTCTCCGTTCCATGGTATCTCAGCCCAAGCCTTTCTCCCATTCTCCAAGCTTTTTTTGCTTTCTCCATGTTCATTTGGGGGCCTATTTTTTTGCACTGTTGGGGGCGGGTACTAGTTGTTTATGCTTGGTTGGAATCGTTCGGATTATGGGTGGAGCAAGAAATAGGGCTTAAATCAACAAAGCAATCAATATGGGGTTGACCCATATATGGGGTTAGGAATTCATCTATTGGTTCTTGTCTTGGGATCTCATTTTGACTGTCCAAGGTTATGTCATTATCCAAAGGGCCTAGGGATTGAGTAAAACCTTTATGGGGTAGGCTTTCTGTTAGGTGACCTATTATGGGTGCTTGGGTAGGAAAATTGGGAGCATGGTTTGTCAGTTCATTGAGAGATCCAAAGTACCAACCCCCTTCATCTGAAATTTCTAGATCATTTGTAATTTCAGCTGGAGTAGGTGTCACAATATCCCCTATAGCACTGCATGGTTGTATTGTTTCATGCACCAGAGACGTTGGTCTCACGCCAACCAGCCCATGGTTGGAATCCGGTAATGAGGTTGGGATAATAGACGATTCAGATGCCGGTATTTCTACTGTCATTGCCTGCAAACACGGTGTCTCTTCCACCCTGGATACCATTTGGAGCTCTGATTCCCAATCCTGCTCCTGTTGGTCTACTGGGATCATAGTAAGGGGTATAGGGCTTCGGATTCTTCTTGATCCGCTCCATCCATGTGATCCCAGCGTCGGTGAGTTGGGGGGTATGTACTGACCTGTTCTCGGATTCTTGTTGTTGTCTCGGTCCTCAGCTTTTAACTCCTTTACCAAAATATTACATTCTTTATCCCCAATTTGGAATCTCATCCATTCGCTAATGAGGTTCATTTGAGTGGTATCAATAAGAACCTTTGCCTCCTCAAAAGATTCACATAGATCAACCTTTTCCTCCACTTGTACTACATTTCCCCAGCATTCTCCAATACTTGCGAAGTTGTCTTTAGACCATCCTTGTAGGGGCATACCATGAATAGAAATCCAAATGCGTCTTGTTTGACAACATTCTGTCTCATTCCACACCCTGGTTTCCACACACCACGAATTCAACCAATCTCCTTCTCTTTCGACAAAAGTGTCTCTTCCTAGTATGCTTTCAAATGTTAGCAGTAGCTTAAAGTTGTCTATGACCCTGATTTTGCAGATGGCAATTTGGTTTGCACATGTATCGATCGGAACATCAGCGCAATCCATTGATTTGGATGTACAACATACCAAACTCCTTTCTAACTCCACGTATAGTTGCACATTTATAGATCCTGTGGCCACTTTTCTGGAGCCCCCTTCAGTCTCTCGCATTTGTCCCCCCTGATGTTCCTAGTGGGTATTATGGGTGTTTTGGTTCTGGAATCGGTGGTTTTGTTGTTGTTTCCTTCCCCTATTTCCATCTTGTCTTGAGAACCTTGTAAACTGGGTAAAATGGTCTGGGTTTCTTTCTTGATGAATATGTTGGCTATCATGGTGTGCTGATCTTGAGGTTTCATCCTGATGTCTTCCCTCCGTTAAAATTGAACCTGGTTGAAGACTTCCCCTGCTTTAATCGTGGTCAAACCCACGCACCTCACCGGTACTCCAACCTGCCCGGCGTACCTGAGGATGTGACCTTGTAACAGTGGAGATTCAGCTGTAGCAACGCCGGAGAAATCGGAGAAGACACGCTCCGCCACGCGCCGTCAATGTTTCAAGGGAGAAATGAACCCAGTTCTGAATTTTAGATCTGAAAATGTCCATCGGGATGATCATGAATGAGGATGAAAGCTGTACGGTTGTGGAGAGGGTGGGGCGGCGACAAAAGAGTATGAACTCCGGCAAGAGATTCTGTCTCACGCGCCCACACGCACCGGTCGAGGGAGGCGCGTGGTCAGGGGAGGTGGCTGATGTATTTCAAATATCTCTAAACCGATTGAACCTATATACAAGGACCGAAGACCGGACCGATATATAGTTGGTCTAGTTCGGTCCTTGACTGAAATGGTTGGCCCGGTCGGATAAATCGATTTTTGTTCACCCGTACAAGCAAGTGTACCAAGACGGTATACCTCAATTAAAAGTATTAATATTTTAGTTTAATCTTCCATGTATATGATTATAGTTGAACAAAAACCATCAGAATCTTATGTTCACTTTTTAAGTAAATTAATAACTTTATTATATAATTGAGGATAACGTATATTAAAGTAATAAGCTTATTATATATGGATTTAATGAATTAAAAAAGTGGCTAAAAATGATCAAAAAAAGGTGGGTTGTCCCATCAAAACGACACTACATGGGTCATAACGTATCTGATGATATCCTAAGGTACATAATCTATAATTCTATAGCTTCTCCATCATTATCATAAGTTTATTATAAGTTACTTATCGACAATAACAAATCCGAGCAGTAGTTACACTTTGAGAGGTTTGGTGACTCGTTATGCAACAGTTAAGCTTTGAGAGAGTTGGTAACTTATTGTGCCTGATGTGGCTTGCTTTGAGCTTGTTGTTCTGCTCGTCGTGTGTTTTGCCCTACTCATGCTTGATGCTCTCCTGCTGCCAGGTCTTTTGCTCTATGCTGCGGACCAGATTCTCAGGTTGGGAGTCCTCGGAAACAGCCTCTCTTCAGGGTAGCCCCCTGAAGGGGGAATGCTGCGTACATCAAACCCCCCAGACGCTGCTTATGCGGGAGCCCTTGGAGGCACTGGATTTGTTGTTGTTGTTGGTAGCTTACTGTGCAATAGTCACATTGATGTTGATGATCGGTGATCGTATATGGGGTTTGTGGTTCAATTAGAGATTGTAATCCTTAGTTTCATAGTGGATTGCGGTACCTGCTAGGTCCCGTGGTTTTTTCATCTAGTTGGAAGAGGTTTTCCAAATTAATTGGGTGTGTTAATTTTTTGTTGATTTTGTCTGATTTTCACTTCTGTTTTTGTTCGGTTTATGAATTTCCCTAACAAAAGCAACAAGCAATAATACATCGGCAACAATACCGCACGAGCAGCAAGTAACAAGCACCAAGCAACCAACAGCCCACAGCCATATCAAGGAAAGTAAATAGGCAAACATATAAGGCTAGGAGGCGCTAGGGTTAGCTAAATTATACTCCTGTATTATAATTTATGATCTCTAACCCTAATGGATGCAGCCTGTGTTTTCGGCGGATAGGAGATTGGCCGAGCAAAGAAGCGTGTTCCGTGCAGGATTCTATCTTCTAGAAGGACAACTTGATGCAGATTAAATTTACCCTTAAGATAGGATTGTGTTTAGATAAAGTTGTTTTCTAATTTTTATTTATCCCGCTTTATTTTAGTCTTTAAGTATAGTTAGGAAAGCACCTCTATAAAACGACGGTAGCTAATTAGGGTTTTAGTCAGTTTTTCTTGATTTTCAATTATAGTTTTGTTTTCTTTTCTTGTTCTCTAGTTCCGAGAATCGAGATTGAGAATTTTTCAATTGTTTCTCTTCGCTTTTGCAATGGAAATTAAAAAAAGACTGTTGAATCTTTTTGTTTCCAACCACTTGTCTTTTGGTGCTGCATCGATCACTAATGATATATTTATTTTCATCTTAGGAGTTTAATTTTGTTTGCTTATTCATTGCTTTTTTGTACGGAAAATATAGATCCAACTACGAGCTTGAATGTTACTTTTTTCAATAGCGAGGGAACTCGTAATACACGAGAGGACGCACCCACGAGGGCCAAAAAACAACACGAAAAGCAAAAGAAAACAAAAAAGCACAAGGTATTGCAGAAAGAAACCTCGCATCCAAAAGTATAGCCTAATCAAAACAAAGACGATGATCCATTTGGCTTTTGTTGTTTCAAGAGTTGATGCGGAATAGGCGTGTAGGCCAAAATATATTCCAACACTAGATACACTAAATGTTTCTTGCAATTTCTTCTGAAGAATAGGAAAGTTCATGATCACACCAAGTCTTTATTTAGAAATCGGTTCTCCTCTTGGTACTCTAAAAGATATCATCTTCAACCCATCGACCTTCATCAAATACAATCTTACTTCTGGTATTCCAGGTAATCGAAACGACCACTAAGAGCATAGTAATCTAAGCCTTTTTCTAAACTTACGCTCGACATGAGCTTGTTAGAGGATAAATTTCAAAAACTTGAATAAAAGGGAAGGACACTCAGTTTTTTTTAACGAAAAAGAAAAAACAACCGTTACGATAGCTCAATATCATTTTTTCTGATAATAAAATGGAGGTAGGAATCGTCCAAGCGATACAGAGTCACCAAAACAGACCAAAAAAGGCACCAAATTAAAGGCATAATAAATGAAATGCAACAACACGAAGCCTATGTTCATACCATGATCAAACCCAGGGGAAACTCAAACCTAAATTTTGGGTATGAAAATGGACGCTCTGGACCTGGATGTTTTGGATGTGCACACTGATATACAGAGGTTATCCATACAATGATGAATGGTGATGCCCGGGCATCCAACCAGCGCTTGCAACTATGTAATCACACTCAATTTTATGGTATCAAGAATGCTTGAACATTCAGGAGTTGAAGATATTTTATGGTATCGAGGATGCGTAAGCCGGATTCTCTAAGGTATGAAAATAGACATGACCCGAGTCTCAATATCAGTATTCAAATAATCACGTAATTCCCACTTCATTTACCAGTGAACTCTATAAATTTAGTATTGTTTATATCATTACTTTTAGTGGTTATAAACAGATTTAACTTTTTCACAAATTTTCAACTTACGAATCAACTAATTAATAGAACAATTCATTAAGTATCACGAGAGGTTAACCACAATGATAAGACATCGCTGAATTGACCTCTCCCCATTCTTGAAAAGATTATATCATGAGTTACCAGTTTCACTGTTAAGAACTTTGTCTCGTTTACTGAGTGTCTCAGGGCTCGATTATACGAGTTGCCTGCTTGTACTATGGTTATGCCGATAATTATTAAAAAAAAAACCGTTAAGAACTTTGTTTTTCTGATGGAGAATACTGACTGTACACATATTTGATATGCAGTAGAGTATGGATTAAATGAACGAAAAGAGAGATGTTATGACATGTGTATATATGGAGCAATACATTTCCTTTTCTCGCTTTGGTGGGCTTTCTCGGGCTCCGCTTCTATGGAAGCGCCCGTTTTGTACCGAGAGTTCTTCTCTCTATTTATTGAAAACAATTGGAGCAATATAAGGATCCTGTCTCAATAATCATAAAAGAAGTGAGTAAATTCCTAGTGTGTCTCTAGAACCTACGATCGGAAACAGCCTCTCGTTAGGGTATCACTCTGAAGGGGTAAGGCTGCATACACCCCTCCCAAATCTTGCTTGAGCGGGAGTCCTTGAGGCACTGGGTATGATGTTGCTGTTGTTGTATATAATCACTTTTGTTGACAGAACAATAGGAAAATTATCACTTAGGTACCTGAGATTTGATTATTTATCATCTAGGTACCTTTATGTTTCTTTTTTTTTTTTTGATAATTAGTGTAAAAACTCGCAATATGCCGAAGGGCATACCCACAGGAAGTGAGCCCAAGAACCTCTAGATACCCAAAAATTTTAAAATATCATTGATTAGGTACCCTTTTACTCAAATCCGATAGATTTTCGTCGAAAAATGCTAAAATGAAACACAAGTCCGACAACATATGAGTATTTTCATTAGAATTTGATTATTTTGTACCAAGAAATGCTGACACGACACATGATTTCAATAATATATACGTCGTTTAAATCAAAACTCGATGAATTTTTGTCGTAATCCATTGAATTTTTTACCGTAAGCATACTTGATTTTTATAGATTAACATAATCATATGTACTAAATCAACATTTTCTTATAAAGCAGATTTGTACAAAGATTCATCAAATTTCGATATAAGATACCCTGGTAATAAAAGATCAAAACCTCAGAATACTTCATTGTATAAATTAAAATATTGGGTACTTATATAATAAATGCTCAAATATCAGAATTTTCGAAAAAACTAGAAAATTCAAATAAGGTCCATCCAAAAGTTATGGGATCTTTTAAAAATGAATTTAATAATATAATCACTTAAACTTCATTAATTAAGTTGTGGATCTTCTAAAAAATATTTTTTTGTTTAATTAACACTCTCAAGAAAATAAAATTATTAACTGTGGTGACTTCAGAAAATAAATATACTCACAGTCTTTAGTCTCACATACCAAAAACTACGAGATGAAATGTTAAAGAGTCGAGGGTACGACAATATAGTACTAAATTCTTTTAAATTAAATTCTCATTTCCCACAATTAACATCTTTAATTTACGGCCACAAAATCGAATTTGATTATTAACCTGGTGACTTCAGAGAAGAAATATATTCACCGTTCTTATTCTCCACCAGTTCGACATATCTAGTGGTCTGTGACGTGGTACCATCACTTTTAGTGTTATTTGGCTTTGTTCCTTGTCTGTAATGTTTTCTGATTTGAAAAAGGAATCGGTATTGTTATAGCCTCGACTCTTTTTGCCTAAACATAATAATATTAATTACAATATAATTGAATAATATGAATTTGTGGCTTATCCAAACCTAAGATTTGATCTTTCTAACAGAGATCTTGTTCAAACAAATTAAATTAAAGAGCTAATTACGAATTCATTACTATATTTTATGGGAGTTGATGTTGCGAGACCAAAAACTGTTATTATCAGAGCAATTTTGTGATTTACAAATAATAAGACCCACAAAATTGTCTTAAAAATTATAATCTTGCTCTGAGAATAACAATTTTACTCTGGCCATAAAATTATTCAATTTTATAATATAAATTCATATTTTGTAGAGTAAAAACACAAAGATTGTGAATGATCAAATTCTTACTTTAGTTTCTTTAGAGAAATTATTAAACCCAAAACCTAAATAAAATATACCTTATAATTAACCTTCTACATTTAATTTCTTATAATAAAACAACTAAAAAAGCAATTAATTAATTTAATATATATATATATATTTTCCAATTTTGAACATCCATTTATTATATTTAAGACAACACACACACAAAAAAAAAAAAAAAAAAATTTGTTCCCACAAAAGTACCCATAAATAATTTATTCAATTAATTATATAATATATAGTTTTTATTATTCATTAAAAGAAGAGTCACAGCACATGAAAAAGCACATCAAGAAGAGTAAATTTTACAAAAATTAAAAGAAAAAAAACCCCAATTTTTTTATTTTATTTTATATCTCTGCATGTAAAACCTAACCCTAATTTTTAACAAACATAAAAAAAAAATTATAAGACTTTATATTAAAACCCTTAACTTCATCTCATCTATTCAAATTCAAATCCTCTCTCCTGTTTTCTTACCGTTGAATTAGTATGGTGGCCGTTGCCCATGATTCCAACCACCGTAAGTCTCCGGCGCCATCGGGCCGCCGCCACCACCGCCACTGCCGCCGCCGTTGGGGATCAAATTGGGTGACAAATTGTACATGGGTAGCACCCCGGATGAAGGATCACCCATATGCTGGGCCCTACTGCCGCCGATTCCTGGTGGCGACCCTGTGGCGCCGCCCATTTGGTCTTCCGGGCCGCCACCGTCAGTTTCCTCGAGTGGCAGCCGCTCGTAGGTGGCGTTCGAGAAGGTAGCGGCGATCACCATCACGGGGCCGGACGCTGTTAGGGCACCCACCACGGTACCTCCGACGACCTGGCCTTGCCCACCGGCGAGGTACACGGTTAGCCCAGTGGCCCCCGGTGGGGCCGGTCCGGGGAGGAAGGAACCGGTTAGCGAAAGTATCTCGAACCGGCCATGGAGGGCCATAACAGCGCCACCTGGGCCGGACCCCGGTTGTCGGAGAGTGACGTTAGTGACTGTGCCGGTGGCAGAGAGGACGCAAACGCCGCGTTGGCGTCTTCTTGCGAACTGGGCTACTGCATCTGCCACGTCAGAGCCGGACGCAACCTCCATGACATGGCTCCGGAGAGCGTTAGGGCTGTCTCTGGTCACGAAGATAGGGGGTTTGGGTTTGTTCTTCGACCCAGGAGGCCTTCCCCTAGGGCGACGGGAAGGGGCCTCGATTGCTCCAGGGTCCTTGCCGCCGAGCTCGTCACTATGGTCCCTATCCTCATCATCTGGCACGTCAGCACCATTATCCGGGATGGAGATGCCTAGATCCGGTTTTTTCAAGGAGGATGAACCAGGAGACGGTTCTAACCCGCCGTGTAGGTTCACTTGGCCGGTCCACCATGGGTTCGCCATCTAACCAATCAACTCGTAATTCTTCTAAGTTGACCCAGAAGGGGATTTCTGCCTTGATTCAGCAGTAAAACGCTAGTAAAATTAAAGCAATAAGTCAAAGAAAATTAGGGTTTTGGAAGATTTTTCTGCGAGTAATGATAATTAGAGCAAACTGAGCTGAATTCGATCTGGAGGTGAAATTAACTGATCTTTTTCTGGGTGGGTTGGTTAGAATTTGTCACCAACCCTGGCGGCGGTGACAGTGCCGGTGGCGATAAGAAGGATTTTAGAGAGAGAAAGAAGAGAAGCGAAGAACATCAGATCGGGTTGGAGAAAAGAATTGTAATTCGAGAAGGTAAAAGAGAGGAGAGGGAGCAAAAGAAGCAAATAGCTTTTGAGGGTTGTGAGAGACATTTACAAGAAATTAGGGTTGTAAGCGAGTTGCAATCCTTGTACCCCTGAAATTTGGGGACCATTATGCTTTTTGACTGTTTGGTATCGTTTTTTCTTTGCAGTTTTTGGTCTGTTAGAGGCAAAAAAATATAATATATATATTATTGCAATTACTTTTATTTGTTTCTGGCTTTAGTGGTAGCTTGTTTTTAATTTGAGTGAAAACCGAAAGACATAAATGAAAAAAAGAAAAATTTGTTTTGGACTTTTAGTTTTTAGAAAAATCAAAAATTGTAAAGGAAAAATGGTACCAAAGAGACCCTGTGTATATATAAAATATGCACAATTTATGTTAAATGTCGTGTAAATCATGTCATATTCCAACGTTAATTAATCAGGTCCAATGTTTAAATTAATGTTCTTTTTCGGCTAAAATTGTAACAACACATTCGTTATTCTAAGTAAAAGTTGAAACCTTTTTTAAAAACATGGAAAAACATGTTAGTGCTAATTAATGTTATAATTTTTATTAGAATTAGCGGTAATTTCAACAGAATTTCATCAATTTTATTTATACAGATACTAAATTAACAAAATTAAAAATAAAAACTTTAAAATTTGGTACTTGTAAATCTATTTACTGATTATATTTTTAATTGTATTTTAAAATGAGCCGGCTTGCAGTCGCAAATAATTAGCAACAATTTATTATTATTATTTATTATTACTCGTGAGGCATTCGCATATTATATTTATTTTGGAATTTTGTATAAAATGATTGTTTATGTCATAAATTACTTTCGTAGGCGCATCCTGCTTTGTATGACGTTTTTTTGGTCGTTATTTATTGAAAAAAAAAGTTGTAAATTACGTTATTCATTATTTATTTTTTAAAAATTTTGCGTTTTATGAGAAAAAAGATTTGACATTTATGACCTAATGAATTTTTTATAAGTAAGAAAAGAAGTGAATCCTCGAGAAAATACATATATAACGTCTTTCATATGACCTAATATTGTTTTCCCTGTTAACCTCATCCCCAGTTTCGATATACTAAATCTTTCCTTTTTTCCTGGTCCATACTGTCTAGACTGTTGGTTTTGACTATGTTTTGTCTTGTAATCCTGTTTCCCTGGCTGGTTATTGTTTTTCTTATCCTTGTTTTGCTCCCTGTTTTGCGATGGGTTGAATCGGGTCTCATTTGTATGAGGTGATTGTTCTATATCGCGACTTTGTTGCTACTTATCGAGAAAAAAATATGACCCAATAGATTATCCCAAACTTTGTTTTTGATAATTAGAGAGGGAATTCGCAATATAAAAAGGGCAGAATTGCGAAAGTGGGGCCTAAAAGAAGCATAAAAAGTACTCGAAAGAAGCCCAAAAATTGAAACAATATCTAGAAAATCCACCTATTACATCGTTGACTGTCTCGATGTATGTCAATTTTGATGCACACAAAGTTTCTTGCAATTTCTCTTAGAGAGTAAGGACGTTCTTCGCACTATGCCTCCTTCTAGAATCTTAGCCTCATCAAATTTTTTTACAAATTAGTGAAAAACTCGCTGTACAAGACACGGCGCACCGGCTAAATAATAGGGCTCGGAAACCCGTAAAAAATGTTGAAGAAGAGGAAAAAGAAATGCAGCAAAAGGAGAACGAAAACAAGCATATGAGAGAGAAAATGAGAACTAGGCTGACTGGCTAGCATCATCTCGACCCTCGATGCACTCAATATTTCTTACGACCTCATCGGGGGCTATATTGGAGGGATTCACACCAAGCTTTTGTCCAAATCAAACCAGTCCTTAGTTTCACGTTCCAGAAGATGTATCATCCCCGTTCCGTGAACCATTATAAACATAATCCTATTTGGTATTTAGTCCGGTACTCATCAAGATACTCCAAAAAATATAGAATAACGAAGAATATAATTTTATCAATTTGACTTTCATTCGATTGCATTACCCATAATAGCATTCACGAGAGGTATAACACATAGCAAAAACATAGTCCCTTGGGGAAATAGCCTAGTGGTAGAGAACACTGATAGCCATAAGTGGCTCTCTATTTATGAGGAATTTAAGGGGATTTCTTCCCCGTATAGTTTAATAGTTTTGGGGTCTAACGATTAATTAAGCAAAATGTAAAATATAAATATCTAATTTAGATATAAGTACGATTAATTTCATCTAATTATTCTTTTTTTATCTGGAAAAATACAAGTATGCGTTATTATTACGGCTAGTAACAAAAAATGTATACTTTACCGTATTACTAATAATGATAAGTAAATGTCCTTTTGAAATGGAAAAATTGAAATAAATATTTAGCATGTCGATTACAAGGTCGATTATTCTGGAGGTTTTAGGTTTTGTTTCGGTTTTTTGACGAAGGCGTTTCCTTTTCTCATTGTATCAATTTAGTCCTTATACTTTTAATCGTGTCAATTTAGTCAGTTTACAATACAAATTGTGTCAATTTAGTCCTTCACTCAAATTCATGTTAAGTTATTGACGTAATTTTTTTGTGGCATAATTACATTAGATTAAAGTAATTTACTAAATATCCACCTTTTGACTCAATTTAATCCAACTTATTGTCGAATAATTAAAAACTCACATAAATTCTATTTCAGGGACTAAATTGACACAATATCAATTATAAAAGGACTAAATTGACACAATTAAAAGTATAAGAATTAAATCAATAAAATGAACAAAGTACAGAGATCATCGGTATATATAACCCTATTATTTAATTTAGGGCATAAAAAAGTGGAAGCATGGAGAAGGTGGAGAGCACGTCTTTATCTCTCCTCCCGACGTCTCACCCAATTTCAACAATTTTGCTCTTTTGCCCTCCTCTATACCCTTTCTATTTTTTTAATATTAAGGCTTCGTATGTTTCAACGGAAGTACTTTTCTTACGAAAAACGTTTTCCTTTGGAAAAGATTTTTCATGGAAAATGCTATTCCCGTTGAGGTTTTCTGTCGTTTGTTTCAACGGAAAACATGTTTCCACACTTCGATATTCCTTACTTGTTTTAAAGAAATTATTTTTTACCAATCATCTTATACTTAGTTATAGGATAATATAAGTAGCAATATAATATATTTGAAATTATTTAGAGTCTGTAAGGTTGTAGAATTACTACTAAGATACCATGAGATTTAAGCATTTATTACATATCATGACCTTTGAATGTATATAATGACGTACTCTGAAGTTGAATATTTTATCACTGGGGTACCATACTTTTGATGAATTATTGTAAGAATCTAACCAAATATAAAAATGCTAATATAATACATAATTACGATAATATTTACCAGTCATATCAATATTTTTAGCAAATTACGCTAAAAAGTTCATCGTATATTGATGTAAAAATTACCTAAATATTGCCGAAATCATATGCCGTGTTAGCATTTTTTAGGAAAAATCTAATGAAATTACTTATATATTTTCGGAATCATGTTTCTAGATCACTCAAAATAATGACTTCCCCTCTTTTAAAAGGGAAGTCATTTTCCCCTATTTGAAGGAAAACATTTTCCGTCACCAATCTTGTGCCAAACAACGGAAAGAGGGAAAACCACTTCCTAGAATGTGATTTTCCCCCTAAACAAATGGAGCCCAAGTCATTTATTGTTTAAATACTCTGATATTTTAATATTTAATAACGAGGGTCTCGTTTGGTATGTAAGAAGTAAACGCAAGAAGTAGAATTTTATGGGAGTACGGGTTCCAACTCTTGTTTGGTTTAACAAGAAGTAGGTAGAATGTAGTAAGCAATTTCCAATTCCTTTAAAATACAGGACGTAACTTACCTAGCCCCTTAGGTAAGTTCTAATTGCTTTGTTTTTAACTAACCTCTCGAAGAAAGTTGTATTTCCC
Source organism: Simmondsia chinensis (assembly GCA_018398585.1). Lineage (NCBI taxonomy): Eukaryota > Viridiplantae > Streptophyta > Magnoliopsida > Caryophyllales > Simmondsiaceae > Simmondsia > Simmondsia chinensis. The sequence goes on from JAGTTD010000018.1 coordinate 653,279, forward strand.
TTCATGGCAACCAAATATGTTTTACCTACTTCCTCTAAGTTGACAAACAACAACAACAACAACAACAGTCTCAGTGCCTTGCGGCTCCCGCAGAACGCAGGGTCTGGGGGGGTGATGTACGCAGCCTTACCCCTTCCGTCAGGAAAGGAGACTGTTTCCGGGGACCCCCAACCGGAAGTAGTTGAGTGCCTGCAGATAAACCACCAATCAATAACATGCATATAGAGGAAAAAGTAGAAGAAGGACAGAAAAAGGAGAAGGAGAAGAAGAAGAAGAAGAAATAGGAGAATGGGCATGATTAGGGACTTAACTAGTCAAAAAGTGCTACACTAGAGGTTATGCTTGCCTAAAAATCTTAGACTACCAGCTACTCCCCTTACTACTCTACTCCGTCATCTCCGCTATCCTAATGCTAGCCCTCCAACGTGTCCTATCTGACGCCATCTCCTCTCTTAGGTTTAAGTGGGTTAGGTCTTGACGAATCGTCTCCAGCCAACTCTTCTTTGGTCTGCCCCTCCTTTTTCTGCTTATCTCTGTGTTTAGCTGTTCACACCTCCTGATTGGGGCTGAGGTCGGTCTTCTGCTAACATGTCCAAACCATCTTAGGCGGTGCTCCCTCAATTTATCCTTTATCGAGGCTACACCCAGTTTACCTCGCATCACATCATTCCTAATCCTATCTTTTCTTGTGTGGCCACACATCCATCGTAGCATCCTCATCTCTGCCACCTTCATCCTCTTTGCTTGATTTTGTTTCATTTGTCAACACTCTGCCCCATATAGCATAGCCAGTCTTACTACCGTCTTATAGTATTTGCCCTTTAACTCATGTGTCAACCAAATAAGGCCTTTTTCTGATATTTTAATGTATATGAAAGGTTTTTTTTTTATTAAAAACCACTTAAATTTTAGGTACGGTTTTAAAAAATTACCTATATTTTATAATTTTTCAAAGTCACACCTTAATGTGACGTCGTTAACATCCGTTAATTTTTGCTAATGTGTCATTTAAAAAAAATATTTTAAAAAATAAAATATATTTTTGAAAATATTTTTAGATATTTAAATATTTTAAAAGTAACTAAAAGATATTAAAATAATTTTAAATATAAATTTAAAGTTTTTTTAAATTATTTCTCTTTTTTCAAAAACCACGTTAGCAAAAACTAACAGAAGTTAACAACGTTAACATTAAGGTATGATATTGAAAAATTTTGAAAAATTTAGGCGTGACTTTAACAACTTAAAAAATTTATATGGTTTTTAGTAGAAAAATTCTATACAGAAAAAAAAAAAAAAAACTTTTAAAGTTTGAATAGCCTGTTTCATAATTTGACAAATTTTTGTATAAATCTGACTATTTTATACATAAAATACTAATACAATATATAATTACAATCATTTATTAGTCATTGATGAAATACGCGCCATATTAATATTTTTTTCCAGTGCCCCAAGGGCTTCCGCCGAAGTAAGGTGTTGGGGGGGAGAGGGGGTGGATACATGCAGCCTTTCCTCTATTTCCGAGAATTCCTAACTTAAGGGGTGCAACTGCAACATGAGGACTTTTCAGTAGGTTACCTATTTTGGTACTACTCTTGCCCAATGACACTTAACGAGGATATTTATATATAGTAGAATTTTATTTTATCTTTTTTCATAAGTTTATATATATATATGTTATAGAAATTCTGTCTCACTTTATCATTTTTAAATAAAAAGCTATCAATATTGAACTGAAAGTTAAGTAATTGACGAATTTTAAAATTTCAGAAACTAAGAGATAAATTTTAAAATCTTAAGATATTTCATTAAATATATAAAAATGATATAATATTTAGGTGATAAATGATGAAACCTCGTCATACTTAAAAATTAACTTTCCTTTCCTAATACTTAATATATGCTTATTTATGCATAATGTTTTTATATTTTTTTTTTCAACCGTAAAAAGGAACATACCCAATGCTTCAAGGGCTCCCGACTAAGCAGGGTCGGGGGGGAATGTACGCAGCCTTCCCCCTTCAGGGTGTTAACCTGAAGAGAAGCTGTTTCCCAATGCCTCCAACCTGAGGGTGAGGACTTCCCAGGAGGTCACCCATCCTAGTACTACTTCCGCCTAAGCACACTTAACTTCGGAGTTCTAATGGGATCCGGTGACAGCGTGTTGGTGCCCTCTTTGGTTTTTTTTCAACTGTATTAATTTAATATATATATATATTTTAAGTGGTGTATATGTTTAATACATGTTCAATTAAAATTATATCAATATTATCTTATTAGTAATAAATTTTTTAAGGAATATTATGTTAATGAAGAAATATTATGTTAAAATTATAAAGCTGGACAGTTCAAATTATATCAATTTTTTAAGGGCTCCCGCAAAAGCAGGGTCTGGGGGGTAGATATACGCAGTTTTTTTCCCTTTAGGGGACTACTCTAAAGAGAGGCTATTTCTGAGGACCCCCAACTTGAGAAGCTGGTTCGCAGCATAAAGCATGTGACCTGATAGCAGGAGAGCATCAAAGTATGAGTAGGGCAAAAATTTTATGACCAAATAATTAAATTTTATAAATTAGAGTCTGATTTTTTTTTTTTTTTTTATATTTCATATCATATAAGTAAATATTAGATGCTATAATTTTATTTTCATTTTTATACTATACATAGCTAAAATTAAATTTATGAATTTTAACTGTTAAAAACTCTAGTTTAATGTGAATCCCCCATAAAACTTGTGAGAGTAAAGAGATCAATATATAAGCCTACTCGGTTACTCTATCTAATGTCAATTAATTTTAAAATGGAATCAAATTTGGGTTTATTCGTGGAGCTCTTATGTTCTAACTCCGTGGGACGGACCTAAAGGCCGAGTAAACTTTATCAATTTTTACCCAAAAAAAAAAACCTTAAGAGGTTATCATACTTTACTTAACCAACACAACTTTTTAATTTTTTAGAAAATCACCTCCAAAGTATGAAAATTTTCAATCGAAAACCTTAAACCACACTATTACTTGTACGTTACATTCTAGTGGCTTTTATATAGATTTTAGAGTGCCCATTAAGTACTATCTAAAGTACCTAAGCTGACAAAACATTTTTCACCCTCCTGCTCCACCGCAGTTCGAATCCCTCCGCATTCAAACCCTCTCGGGATCAAACCCAGGTGAAGGAAAAGGGGTCGGTAATTATGTTGCCAGCTTGACTAGTTTCAACTCATGCTTTATGTGCAACTTCATGATTTTGGCACCGGATCCCCTTGGAACTTCGAAGTTAAGCATGCTTGGGCGAGAGTAGTACCAAGATGGGTGACCTCCTGAAAAGTCTTTGTATTGCCAACCCAATAAGGTTAGGGGTCCTCGGAAACAGTCTCTTAGCATGGTTACACCCTGAAGGGGTAAGGCTGAGTACATCCACCCCTTTCAGACCCCGGTTATGCAAGAATCCTTAAGGCACTGGATCTGTTATTGTTGTTTTATGTAAAAATAATCTATATTTTATAAAAGGCCAAATAATTAAAGCATTTTACAATCTCCAAAAACTTTTATAAAACATGACCACTCATTTGTTTTGGTTCCATCAATTAGTTTAAGCTTTGCTTTGAGGTTAATTCTGTCTTTGTTTTTTTTTTTTTTTTTAGGATTTTTTTGCATTTTACCACCTAGGTTTTATGTCATTTAGCTTTTAACCGTCTAATTTTTTATTTTTTGTTTTAACCACCTAAATTTTTTTGCTTTGGGTTGCAAATGACCACCGGATGGAATATTCCGTTAGAAAAAATATTACATTCCATGCAATTTGGAAATATTCTATTATATGTAGCTTTTAACTCATTTCTGTAAGTGATATTGAAGAGTTAATATGTAAAAGAGTACATTAAGTGTTCCTCCTAATTTTAGTATTGTTTGCAAATAATCACCTATATATATAGCTTTTAATTACCTATATTTTATAATGTATAGCTTTTGATCACTAAAATGGAGAATTAACGTGGAGTATTTCAAAATTGGATGGAGTATTCTATTTTTTTCTAATGAATATTCCATATGGTGGTCATTTGTAATAAAAAAAAATTTTAGGTGGTTAAAAGCCAAAAAAAATAAAATTTAGGTGGTTAAAAGCCAGATGGCATAAAATCTAGGTGGTAAAATACAAAAAAAAAACCTTTTTTTATTAAAAATCATCTAAATTTTCAGTGCGGTTTTAAGAAATCACCTAAATTTTTAATGTCACACTTTAATGTGATGCCGTTAACATCTATTAGCTTTTGGTGAGGTGAATTTTAAAAATAATACTTTTCTAGAATATATAAATTATTTTTCTAAATATTTACGAACTTTTAAGATATTTAAAATATGTAAACTTATATTAACTATAAATTCTAATTTTTAAAGCTCTTTCTATCTTTTTTTTTTTTGAAATGCCATGTCAGCAAAAAGTAACGAATGTTAACCACTTCATATTAAAAGTGTGACATTAAAAAATTTTGAAATGTTAAACGCGACATTAAAAAATAAAAAATCTAGGTAATTTTTTAAAACTGGATGTAAAATTTATGTGGTTTTAGTTAAAAACCCTTCTATTTATTTTCTTTTTTAATTTCCTTCAAAACTTAAATTTATATTAAAAAGATTTTTCAAATTATATATTATTAAGAAAAAAAAATCGTGCACACTTCACAATACAATTAAAGTAGAATATTCCCAATGCCATTGCATCCTCCATGTTCCAATTAATAAATGAATTTTATAAAAACTGCAATATCCACTCGATGTCTGTTCGATCAAACTTCTTTCATAAGGGATATTTTTTTTTTCGGATATTTAGTTTGGAATGAATCTCCAAACTTTGGCGACACCTGCATATCCATCCATCACTGTATGGAAGATTCTCGCAAATTGATCTCCATTACTATTCCCAAATTCTGATCCAAAACGTCCACTATTCATGCTCCTCGGTTCCCTCCTTAGGCAGCGCTCTCAGTTGCGAATCATAGGCAAAGCTAGGCGTCCTAGTTTAGTTTACGGGTTTTGATTTAGTTATTTGATTTCTTTATTTCTTTTGTTGTTATTTCAGCTGTTGTTTCTATTAGAGGATATCTCTGATATACTTATGAGGATCTTATCTTCTTAATTAACAAAAGAAAAGTCTGGAAAAAAATGTTTCCATATAGAAGTAGAATCTATTTGTCTACTGTTAAATAGACACAGAAAAAACAATGCGTCTTTTTTAAAATAGAAGCACATACACAAGCTCAAAATTTTCAAATAAAAATACTCATATTGAAGGGCCGTATCCTACTAGTGACACGGTATAGATTTCCAACGCGTATATATGACGTTATTTGTGTTTTATAGAAGTTTTGTGTATGTTGCTTACCACGGTAGAGTTGACATAGACGAGGTTCACATATAAATCTAAGTAAGGTTTCACTGAGCTGTTAAGTAGACTTATATGGTAATCTCGTTTCTCTCATAGAGAGGTTTCCCTATTTTTGGTTCACTCTGAGTCCTGTTAGGGAAATCTTACAAAATAAGTATCAATGAACAGTCTCAGGATTCAAGGCAAGTAGCGAACCACTATCCTTAAAACTTTTTTCGTGGTTAATGAAATAGTCTCGGGGATACAATAAAAACCAATAACCAAAGTGAGATAAAGTGTAAAAAGGAAAGATAACTGAGATGTAAACAAGAGAATGATCTTTTCAATATATTTTTTTCCAAATCATGTTTTTCATATATTTAATCATGGAAAAACAGAGGGGAATTTATAGTCTTCAAGTGTCTTTCCATAAAGAGACACATCCCTTCACGAAAAAATATACATCTTCGCCCAAAAGACATCAAGTCATCTTTTGTTTATTTTAAAAATACACCAACAAGTCCTCTCGAGAAATGGTTGAGACATTTAGTGTACACTGGTTTCGCCTTTTTTTTTGTCATGTAATCCTATTTTCTAAAGTTAGGATATTATATTATTTTTTATCTTTTTGTTCTCCGTTTTTATATGGGTTGATTCAGAGCTCGTTGGGACGAGTTTCCTGTTTTGTATGACGACTTTTTCGTCGTATCAAAGAACAAACTTTGCTAAAATAAAGAGTGCCTTCATCATCTTTTTGTGCACACTCAAATTTGCCATAGCTTCTCTATTATAGCTGCTCATCATCTTTACATTTCTCCTTCCCCTCCCCGAGTTCATTGTTCAAATATCGGAAACCGGATTAGGTTATTTGGTCTCGAATTGGAACGAACTGCTTATTATTCAACCGATCTGGTATTCAAACCTTAATTTTGGTTGTCTCCGATCTATTTCTGTCTGAATTTAGTGTGACGAATACCATAAAAGTGTTAGAAAACCAGTCAGGATCAAAACCCGAATCTTACGAGTTAGCTCGGTCCAAAAATGGGCCAATTTCAATGCACATTCAGTCTAATCTAGTGTCAAGAAACCAACTATTTCAAAAGTTTAAGGTGATAGATAAAAGGCTTATGAACGACTTTATACCCCTGCACGCCAAAGCCCTATTGACTTGAAGCATGGATAATATACAGGCTCACCCCGTATCTTGTGCTTATATTATATTTAATATTGAAAGTGGGGGTTGCTATACAAACTCGTAACCTTTAGGTCATCAAGGTTCGAACACTATGTGAAAGAACCAACTATCTCAAAAGTATAAGCTGATAAGTGAAAGTGTAGAAATGATTTTATACTCTAGTCATCGGGATCTAGCCAAATGAACTATAACAATCCGAGCATCTCCTGCAAGATGAAATGGGCGACATGAATCAAAGTACGATTATATCTAGTATGTAATGTCACCCATATGTGAGAACGAGCTTCAAACTGAAGACCCTTTACTTGAAAAACAGATAGCTTAACCACTACAACAACTCGAACGACTCGTAACAAATGATATTTTCTCTGTCCATATATACACACCATTATATACTTCAGTTGAAGCAGATTTTACCGCTGTACAACAATACACATTTACAGTTTAATTTGTATTAGAAATTGATCTATACAAAATACTACTAATAATCACCACAAGAACAAGATCCATTTTTAAAATGATGAAACCGTTTGCGATCACGAACCACAATTTCCCGCCTAAAATCTTCGATATAAGCTTAGTAGCACCGTGACAATCGTCGCAAACTCTTTAAGTTCTTGACAATCCGAAGCGGAGTTCCAGGATCTGTACTTATAAGCCCGAACGCCATTGCAATCTTTTCGCTATGATATTTCTAATTTGATTCTTTTTCTTCTTCCTCTCCGTTAATCAGAACTGAAGAAACGTTTGGTTTATGCCCGTTGTCCTTCAGTTTTTCGATCATTCTGGTTAGCATTTTTGTGATCCTTTCGGTTTGTGGGTGCGATTTATCTCCCATTATGAACTCATGAACCGAGCCGTTCACCTCGATAGAGCTGAACCCGGGTTCTTTTTTCACCCTTTTGCACTTCATAGCTGTTCTAATGCCTGCTACGTCGGTCCATCTGTTCGTAACAGCAAACAAATTCGACATAAGAACGTTATATCCTAAGTTCTCGGGACCCAAATCATGAATTTTTGCAAAAGCGAGCTGAGCTAAACTCGGGTTTTTATGGGTCTTGCAAGCAGCAAGGAGAGCACCCCATATGACTATGTTTGGTTTCATCGGCATATTCTGTATTATTTGATATGCTTCTAGAAGCAACCCGGCTCGTCCTAAGAGGTCCACCATACACCCATAATGCACTACTTTCGGGACTAAGTGATGGGTATCGAGCATTTCGTTAAAAACTTGTTTTCCTTCTTCTACTAATCCCGCGTGGCTACAAGCATTTAGCAACCCGATAAAAGTGACATCGTTACAAATAACACCCGCTTTCGTCATTTTGACAAAGAGGTCCAGAGCTTCCTTGCCAAAACCGTGCATTCCAAATCCTGACATCATCGCGTTCCACAGACATATATCTCTTTCCTTGGCTTCATTGAATAATTTATACGCTTTATCGATGTCTCCACACTTGGCGTACATGTCAATAAGCGCAGTATTGAGTATCACATCTACTTCTACGCCTATACGTGTTATATACATATGGATCCATTTCCCGAGATCAAGAGCTCCAGATTCCGAACAAACTGATAAGAGGCTCACCATTGTAACTTGATTAGGCCTTATTCCGGATTCACTCATCTGGGTAAAGAGATTAATCACCTCATTAACGCAATTTGCATGCGCGTAAGCTGAAATTAGAGCGGTCCATGTCATGACATCTCTGTTTTCCATCCGATCAAAAATGGCTTTCGAACTCGCAATTTCACTGCATTTTCCATACATATCGACCATAGCAGTTCCCAACGCCAAATCCATCGAAAACCCGTTCCTTAAAACATAACCATGAAGTTCCTTACCAAGCTCAAGCGCTCGAACTAACCCACATCCTATCATCAAACTCAATACGGTAACATCATTAGGCGATACCCCTTCTCTCACCATTTCACCGAAAATCTCTACTCCCTCTTCCAATCTATTACAACGTATATAACCCGAAACCATCGCAGTCCAAGAAACAACATTCTTACACACCAACCGCTCAAACAACCGCCTCGCTAATCCCAAATCACCGCATTTCGCATACATATCTAGCAATGCAGTACTCAAACTAACACTTATATCATCATTTTTCATATACTTAATAACATTACCATGCAAGGGTTTCGCCCATTTGAAATCACCGAAATCCGAAAAAAGCTCAACCATACTAATCAATGCAATCTCGCTAGGTTTAACTAAATTACAATTCATCTCTCTAATAATCCCAAATCCTTCATCAAACAATCGATGTTTACAATAACTTCGAATCATCGTACTCCACGAAACGACATCTCTCACGGGCATTTCATCAAACACCTTCCGAGCATAACCCGAAAACCCACATTCACTATACATTTGAATCAACGAATTATTCACAAACACATCAAAATCCAACCCAATTTTCAACGCAAACCCATGAATCTCCTCCCCTAATCGAACCCAAAATACTTTGCCAATCGCTTTAATCACTGATGTAACTACAAATTCATCCACTTCAAAAGTGTCAATCTTGCGCATTTCTGCATAGATTTTGAGCGCGAATTCAGGGACATTGTTCTTAATATAAGATGTTATGATGAAATTGTAGCGCGCGCTAGGTGTGGAAGGTGAATTCAAGGGGTTTAAGGGGGTTAAAGGGGTGAATTTGAAGTGGGTTTTGTAGAGATAAGCGTGGATTTGATAGGCTTCATCGAGGGTCAAATTTGAATTGAAAAAGTGTTGATTTTGTGGGGTGAGATTGGGAATTAGGGTTTGGATTGTGAGAGGGAGAAGAGAAGAAGAAAGATTTGATCTTGTGATTAGCTTATACATTCCTCATCAGTGGGATAAAACAAGAAATGTTATATATACTAAATGTCAATTAATTTAAGAGAAATTATTACTTAGGTACCTTAAGATTGAGCATTTATCACTTAGGTATCATTACATTTTAATATATGTAATGGGATATCCTAAGGTTTGAATATTCTATCATTTAGATGCCTTGTAACGAAATTATGAATTTTTGTAAAAATTTGATCAATTTTATGCAAAAAAATGTTGATTTAATATTTGAATACGAAAATATATACAAGTTAGTGCCAACCTTTTAATAAAAAATTTAACGAATTGTGAAAAAAAATTGAAAATAAAAAACCAAAAATAGAAATGATTGATCCCAAATTGTGGTAATAAAATTAAAATATACTATATATATACAGCAACAGCAACATACCCAATGCCTCAAGGGTTTCCACCTAAGTAGGGTCTAGGGGGACGGATGTACGCAGCCTTCTCCCTTAATGATATTATACTGTATATGCATAATATCAAAAGTACACAATTTATATACGTTACATATTTGCATATCTAATGCACAAATAAAGGGGTTGAAAATTTTGAAGTCATACACATAGTACCGTAGCTTCACGGATTGACTTGGTAGTTAGAATCTCAACCCTCTTTTCCGGTAGTCCCGAGTAAGAGGTCCATCTACTCCTTTTCCCCGGTTGTTCTTGACCCTATTTACAGAAATTTATATTCTCTGTACCAATGTAAAGAAAAAAGAAACCGCATAATGCTAAGCGGTAGGGGGACGAAGCATGTGGTCGAGAGAGGTGTCAAGAACAATAAAGGGGATCCACTGCCACATTGGGAAAATTCCGCCACAGACCGTAGCTTGATATGAATTATTTATTTTCTTTGATTTTGGAGTTGCGTCTCCCGTGGCTTTAAGTCGCTCTTTTATGCTTTCTTTGCGTGCCCTTAGCACCTCCTTCTCTTCTCTTAGCTCCTTTTTTTCTTCCTGTACGAGATCCACATATAAGTTTAAGTGAGATTCTGTCTAAAATTAATTAAATATCCCAATAGGTTTATATGTTGATATATTCTTTCTTACAACACCGATATGAGATTTCTTACTAGACTCACACGTACAATTCTTAACAATCTGGTTAACGATCCTTAATTTGGACCTTATTCGTTTTTGGATTTGTCCTGTTCAGCTTTCAAAGATGAACGTCAAGTGCTGAAATTCCAGTGTGGGATAAAACCCAAATCAAACTAGATAATTCAGTAGAAGGTTCTAGACTGGACTAGATATTATTTAATTCAGTCCTCGATCTAACATTTAGATCTTAGTTCAGTCCAGTCCGATCTCGATAAAGGGTACAAAAGTGAGTACCTTTAAACATGTGATATCGTGTTGAAGCTTTATTTTCTTGTCACTTAACTCCATAAGTTGAGATTGTAACTTGTTTAAAGCCAAGATTGCATCTTTAAGTGTTGCAACTTTATCCACTTTTGCTGGTCTCCTTGGATGTAAGAACTCGCTTAGCTCCGTGAACCTAAACGAGCCAATATCACGTTAGATCTATGTCACCATATAGGCTAAAGCGTCTTAGGTGACTTTTCAACGAACAAATCGGACCATTTAACTTGACATAAAGAATGTATTTTTTGAACATTTTTTCAAAGTTGCGGGGTCCACGTACCCTACGTGGATCAATATAGATCCGCCGCTAATATACATAATGGACTGGTGCTGCACGTATTCGGCACTAATAGTATAAAGGTTGATACCTTTTTTTTTGATAAATTGCGACACAGTCACCATACAAGCAAACCACTCACTACGCGAGGCCTGAGTCCAACCGTAACAAAATAGAGATCAAAAATAGACAACACAAAACAAAAGGACAGAACAACAGAAAAAGATGCTCGCCCCAAACATGACAAGGCAGACGCCGAGAGCAAGACCAGACAAGACACAGGAACACAGGACAAAACATCGAGCTAGAACAACTCAGATAGGGACCTCAGCTGAAAATGAAACAAAAGATCAGTACTTGAATCGAGAGCAGGACTGAAGCCGCCCAATTGCCTCGACAAAATAACCCATTATCTTTAAATGAGCCTTAAAAATTGATCAGCCTTAATATAATAGTAGCCTCGGGTTGATACGTAATATGATAGTTGTTATGTAATCGATTTTAAACGAGCCTTAATGTGATTGCCCATTACTTGATGTACTTTATCACTCATTATCTTCATACAGTATATATACATTATGTTTTGTGCTTGTATGATAAAACTATAAAAAAAAACCGTTAAACCTCATAACGGTATAATTTTTCAACCAAAATTCAGTAGAACTGAGACATAAGAGACACTTATGTTAACTAAAAATACCCATTGTGGACCGATTACTCATTACATGGCGTACAGTAACTAACTAGATGGCTGCAGACTGTGATTTGATTCCAAATGCTAATGTTTTAGTACCTGATGTTCATCTTCTCTCTGCGCGATTTCTCACGACAAGCTTTAGATTCTGCTTGGCAGCTTCTCCTTTTACGCTCCCTATCATCTCATATGCATGAGTACATTAAAAATTGATCGAAATCAGGGAGAAGGATCAAGACCGATCAAAATCCTAAGCAATATTATTCAAGTAGTTGTTTAGGGCCACCTATTTGTTAAGGGCGTCTTTTAAAAATTAATAATATTATGCGTTTACCATTGTTGCATATCATTATCAGTTTTTGGAGAAATAAAAATATATATACATACACATTATGAAGGACATACACATTAACTCATATTAAGATAAAAATTAAATAATTTAAAGTGTAGTTCAAGTGATTAGGACACCTTTGGGACGGGGCAAAAAAAAAAAAGACCCGTCGATCAGAAATTGTTTTGAACCCATAAAATCTTAGGATTAGCCTTGAAAAGGATCCTAATCAGTCAAGTGGTGCGTTTCGGGGTAGCAAAGTTACACACCTCTTGGATTGACCTAACAACGAATATTTTGGTTAAAACGAAGAATTAGAGTAAAAAAGTGTTAAGTTATAGCAATTTTGATAAGGGGGTATAAAGTGTTTTGGCTCGATCATGGTGTGCGCCGACACACAGATTCCAGTAAGGCTCATGAAACGATGCATGTAGCTCACGAAAAGCAACAACGCCCAAACAATGGGTTAAGCGTCCTCGAGATAAGGCTTCGTTGTATCCTTGAGATCATTTCATAAGGACGAAATAAGTCTTAAAGATGATTATACGAATCATAGTATAAATGTACCTTCCTGTTTTGGGTTCCTTCTCTATGACATCATGGTCCATCAAAGAAGCATCATTTGTTGCACGAACACTGCACCCACATAGAGTTCATGAGTAGTAACTGTCTCGACTTTTAATATTAATATAATTTTATCTGACTTACTGGGTGTTCAACCGATCATGTTTATGTCCACAGAGTTACAAGACTTTTCACTTTTGCCAAGCGTACAAATAATTTTGTTCATATACACAGATATCTCTCAAACTCTAAGCACGATTTTGTATTCACACAAGACAATCCCGAGCTAACTCAAACAGAACCCTCATATGGGCCTGGGCCCGAAACAACCCAGAAAAATTTAATGCTTTTTTTTTTGATAATTAGTGACATAGTCGCGATACAAGCAAGCTACTCACTAAGCAAGCCCTGGGTCCAGCCAATAGAAAACGGGGACCAAAACAACCAGCGCATAAGCAAGGAGATAGGACAACACAACAACAAGCAAGAAACAACAGACAAAACAAAAGCCCCAGAATACGACAAAAAGACACTGAAAACTCAACCAGACACAATGGAACCGAAAATCCAACCAAGACAGGCAACGCCTAAAAAACAAAGAAACCCAGAACTCAGCAGAAGTGGAAACACCCCCCATCTTCATCTTCTATCGAGTATGGCTTACAATATTTAATGCTAATTACAATATTTAAAACCACGCTTCACACAAGAAGTGAAGAAATACCCGGGAAAGATGAAGAAATCCGAAGCATCAAAATTAATCGAACTAGAATTGGAATTGGAATTGTAATGGTAAAGTCCAGTCCAGCAACTATCTTCAAAAGCCTCCATTAAAATCTGAAAATTTTCGAAGACGAAGCTTAAAAAAAAGTGACAAAAATTACATGTAAATTTGGGGTTTTTTATTATTATTATTTTTTTTATGGCTGTGTGTGTATTATTGGCAATTTGCACAAAAAGTCAAGAAATAGCTTTCGGATGTTGATGCAGCACGTAAATGGGAATTTAGAGAACGGAAGGAGCCTCTAACTCGTTGATCATACCAAAAGATGCTAGATTAAAAGGGATCGGCTATAACTCGTTGATACTGGAAATACCTGAGTAATGACCTAAAAGAGGAGCTATGTAATTTTTATTGAACTATTTAAAAATAAAAACTACAAAGATCAACTCAAACAAAACAATTTATAAAATTATTCAATTCATCAAAAGCTTCCTGAGACTGTAAACTAATGGCCTATTTATAGGCATAAAAACCCTAGTCCTAGTAATAAACCAACTCCAAGAACTAATCCTAATTTAAATTAAACTCTGCTGCTCCTAATAATAATCTAACTCTAATACCATAATCTAATTACATAATTCAATAAAACTAAACACTAATAAATGAAATCCTAATTATACCATAATTAAAACTCATTTTATTGTCTCGATTAGGTTATTTCGATCCCTATCTGCATCAGATGTCATCCTTCGTTACCAACTTCTTCCTTTTTTGTTTCCCAGAAAGTTTGGTCAGTTTTTTCGCACTGCAACCTGGAGTATAGGAAAAGGATTGGTTTGGCATATGATGGCGACAAACAGGATATGATTGAGCTTTTTGTAAAGTTGGAGTAAGGCTTTATCTTGACTAGTCCCCTTGTTATTCTCTCTCTAACTTTGCTATGGTTTCCTGTACAAAGCCCGTCTCTTCCAGTACTGATATAACCATGTATTTTGCCTATTTCTGATCCTTATTGCATGTTTGTTGTTCTTGCTTTCTTGTTTTCCTGGGTGTATACTGGTCCGTGTTTCTATTTCCCGAGTTTATTCGAGTTCTCTTAGGTCTTGCTTGTTCGAGTTGCCTGTTATGTATTGTGACTTTATTGCTAGTTATTAAAAAAAAAAGTCAAGAAATAGCTGTGAATGTCACTTATGAAGATGATAATCATGAAAATAATTGAATAAACGAGAGTTTGATGTGAAAGTAAAGACAAGGAAAGCATTATCCTTGTTGGAATTTTTGGGTCGTGTGCTTCAATTTTGTCGAACTTGCTCTAAGTCTTGTATCCTACGTAGAAAATCTCGAGGTAAGAAGACCTCTTTATATGCCTTTTTTCCTTTGACTTATAAAATTTCGTAGGCCTAAAATGGGCTTACTGAGCCATACACACACGCACACCTTGTCGGGCAATGCGTCGGGGGCTTATATATTTAAGGTCGTAGTACTCAGCGTCATTGCGTCAAAGTCAAACTCATGGCGAGTTCTTCTTTCGGCTGAGCTTGAGCTCAAGGTATATATGTTGACTGTTTCAACTCCCACTCCTTTCATATTCTAGCTCGAGTTTGTTTTTATGATTACTCATTCGTGTTATTCTTCCAATAAAGTGCACTATCGATATACATCTTTGTTTAGTGCATTAGTCCTAAAAATCCTCTTTAGATTCCTCAATGATCATCCCCCTCAAGGTATTACTTTTGAAGAGAGGTTATTTCCGAATGCCCCCAACCTGAGGATGAGGACTTCCCAGGAGGTCACACATCCTGGTACCGCTCTCTTCCAAGCACGCTTAACTTCGGAGTTCTAAAGGGATCAAGTGACGGCGTGTTGGTACCCTCTTTGGTTGGACCCACAACTGGTTGGATCGGAATGACTCGCAAGGCGATTGCAAAGTAATTACTTATATTAAGTGATAAAATTCAAACGCTAGATCTTTCATTCTAATGCTATGGATCCTGCGCGTAAATCTAGTAAATTAGAGTTCTGAGAAGGGAGAGAACAACCCCATAAACTCAGTGAATTACTCTATTTAGTGCCAATTAATTTTAAGATAGAAACCCACTTGAGCTTATATGTAGATCTCGTATATGCCAACTCGATGAATCGAGCCTAAGACTTAATGATATTTTACATATAATACATATTGACTTTCTTTCTCCATGGCACTACTCATTTGAGATAAAGATGAAAATGAAAGGCCAACGAATCAAGGCCAATAATATAGACTTTCTTTCTCCATGGGCCACCAACGTCAATTTCTTAAGTTAAATTATTATTATTATTATTATTATTATTATTATTGTTGTTGTTGTTGTTATTAGTATTATTATTATTAACCTAAGAGGATACCAATATGCAAGCACTGGGTTCCATTAGAACTCCAAAGTTAAGCGTACTTGGGCAAGAATAGTACCAAGATGGGTAACTTCCTGGGAAGTCCTTGTGTTACACCCCTCAGGTTGGGGATCCTCAGAAACAGCTGCGTACATCCATCCCCCCAGACCCTGCTTATACGGGAACCTTTGGGGCACTGAGAATGTTGCTTTATTATTATTATTATT
Source organism: Simmondsia chinensis (assembly GCA_018398585.1). Lineage (NCBI taxonomy): Eukaryota > Viridiplantae > Streptophyta > Magnoliopsida > Caryophyllales > Simmondsiaceae > Simmondsia > Simmondsia chinensis. Next base: position 669,245 of record JAGTTD010000018.1, read on the forward strand.
ACGTGTAAGACTAGGGTGATGCGTACACCATCGCGGATTAGTTCACAGGTTGTAAAATTTATGTTTGAACCTGATCCATGCCAACAATTCCTAAGGGATGGCAACGGGATGAGGCGAGGCGGGGTGGGAGGTGCCTCCTTCATACCTATACCCGCTACTCAAATCCGATACCTATACCTGCCTTATTACCCGACACGGGAATGAAGTTAATACCCGTACCCGCCCTGGCGGGTACAAACCCAAACCCATACCCATACCTGCCCCATTATCCGCAGGTATCCAACGAGTATCCGTTACCCACTTCGTACTCTCCCTAATGTGTGTAAAAAAATGATTATCTATACTCGCTCATAGTAGTTATTTAATACTATTTTTAATATTCAATTATATTTTTCTTATAACATTGATAAACAATTTGGATTATTAAATTTAAATACTTATTTTTTAATTTGAAGGTTAACTATGTACAAAATAAAGCGGGTATGACGGGTATGAGGTGGGGCGGGGCGGGTTCAAAACTCTAGCCGTACCCACTACCTGCCCAACTTATACCTGTACACTTCCCAAACGGGCGGGTACCCACGGGTAGCGGGGTTTACCCGCCCCATTGCCATCCCTATTTCCTATGAAGCACGACCTATGTATGACCCGTTAGACTCGACCTAGTTTGACCTGTTTTAAGGATGAGTTTGACTCGCTTTGATCTATTTAAGCCGCTTCATTATGATAGTTCTAATTAAATCAATGCCTTTTTCTTTTTCTTTTTTTTTTATGGAAGATCTCGAGAAGTATTTTTCTCCTTTTTTTCTTGGATTTGGAGGGTTGTTGGGAGAGGGAAACTTCTCTCTAATATATAAAGACATAGGTTCTAGTAAAATATTATATGTATCATTTATTTTTATAATGGTACAGTAGAATAATTATCCTAAGTAAAGCCAATAATAAATCGAGTAACAAAAAGTGAACTCGAATCTAAAACTTGAAATCATCAACCTCATTATCTTACCATTATTATCTGCTAATCTATGTCAAACCAGTATTAAATAGAGTAACCACATGTGAACTCGAATCCAGGACTTGACATCATCAAGCTCATTATCTTACCATTACTGTTATCTGCATTCTAACTATTCGTTTTCATTTTCCTTTATGTGTGTGACATGTGGGAGCTACAAGATTTCCTGAATGACATTTCGCCCGAGAATACCGTGAAGATATCTGCCAAGGCCTCAGCCAAACAAAAAAAGAGGAATCTGGAGAAAATGGGCGACAACATTAAAGATGCTGGTAAGATCCTTGCCGTGAAAGGCACGCTGGAGATGGGAAAAAGACTACAACTGAATTTTGATGGTTATGATCTCCTTATGCTGAGTGCCTTGCTTCAATAGACTTCTAGCTTGGATGTCCTGTTTTCCTGTCTTTCGGTTTGTCATGTGTATGTGTCTTCTCTAGTGGTGTTTGAGACTCACTGCGTTTCGCCTGTTTTTGCTTATCTTCTTGTTTGTATTGTTTTGTTATTTTGTTTCCCGTCCTTTTACGGGTTGACTCAGGGCTCGCTTGCTCGAGTTGCCTAGTTTGTTCCGCGGCTGTTCGCTCGTATGATCCAACCTGATATTTCATGCAAGCAAGACAATGTTTTTTTTCCCCTTAATGTGCCGTCTGTTCGCTCGTATGATCCAATCTGATATTGCATTGATATTTGACTTTCCTTCATTATCCTCTGGTTACCCTCACGTTGAGATGTTTTCCATGTAAATTCTATTATTTGTTTTTTCGTATTCTTATTTTTTGCTATATGCTTTAATTGCTAACCGTGTTTCGACATTCCATCCTAATTAGGGGTGTATACGGTCCGGTTTGGCGGTTTATGGTTCCCAAACCGGACCAAACAGTAAAAATACGGTTTGAAAATTTTTTAAACCAAAACCAAACAGTTTTATCTCACAAACCAAACCGGACCAAACCGTAATTCTAGTCCGATCTGGTCCGGTTTATGGTTTTAACAATTATAATATAAAAATTGTTATTAGCACTAATATAAACATAATTTGGTCAATATTAAAATGATCATTAACTGCAAAAACATTATAAATAGGAAAACTTTACTTTTTTTTCTAATTAATAGTATAATATATGTTTATACTACATACTACATAAACAAAAACTACAAACAACAAATAAAATTAGTTTGTTAAATTCAGTAGTAATGCTTTTTAGAAAATCCAGCAGTAACATTGGGTCTATTAAAATTTTTGTTAAGATGTTAATGAAATGTTTAATAGTTTAGTCTCAGATTGGGTTAAATTAAATCAACGAGTAAATATTAATTGCATCTAATATGATTCTGTTGTTAAAAATTACATTATTACCTTAAGTTAAATTTGATCAAATGACTAAATTGACATAATTAAAAGTATGAGGCTTAAGTTGACAAGATCAGAAAAGTACAAAGGCCTTTGGTGTAAATAATCCTAATTATTTTTATCGAGTTATCAAGTAAATTTTACCACTAATATAACTTGTTATGATTTTGATTACATAAATAATCATTGGATTCTTTAATTTATGATTTTTATGGTTTTATGGTTTAAGTTTGGTTTTAAACTAAACCTAAACCGTAAATCCTAATAACCAAAGTTTCTTAAACCAAACCATAATTTTTCAAACCATAAACCAAATTAACCAAACCAAACTATAATTTACGATTTGGTTCGGTTTTGATTACGGTTTAAACCGTATTTTGTACACCCCTAATCCTAACATTAACGGTATGAATAATGGAATGGGCTGGGCCTCAACTGGGCCCATTCCACCATAAACAACTAGACTTCTTTTACCTCTTCAATCTTTCATTGTGAGGAAACATTAATTGTGTCAATTTAATTTCTGAATAATTTAAAATATATTAATTTAATTCTTTGGTCAAATTCAAATGAAGTTAATGATATAATTTTGAACGACAAAATTATATTAGATGCAAGTAACTTATTATATATTCATTCGTTTACTCAATTTAACCCAACTCGCAGCCGAATCATTAAAAATTCCATTAAAAACTTAACATAGATTTTTCTCTAAGGACTAAATTGACACATTTAGAATTGTACAGGGACTAAGTTGACACAATTAAAAGTTCAAGGACTAAATTAATACCATGTGCAAAGTACAGGGACATTTGACGTAAATAACCCAAAAATTTATTATTATAAGTGATACAATATGTTGTATACGTATATGACTTATCGTATGTGTAATTGGAAGAGAAATTATTTAAAGTGACATAGAAGTTCGAATAAGTGTAGCAGTTAAGTTACCTACCTTTCAAGTTAAAAGTTTTGACTTTACCCAGATAGTTAATGTCGCCGTTGATGGAAAAGATATATACTTCTTTACCATTATAGCGAAAAGAAACAAAATGATCAAAACGAATACAAGTGTTGCAGTTAGTGTAGTAATCAAGCGAATCCAACAAAAATAATCTAACAGTGTCAATACTCGAAAGAAAAGTTATATCCTTATTTCTAACACCCCGACATCTCCATAATAAGAAACCCGTTAAATTTTACGGTATCTTTTTAGACATAACCCATGGAGCTGGCCCAAGTAGGTATTCATTCTAAAATTAATTAGCATTAAATAGAGTAACCCGCAAAACTAATATATCGATATCTTGATTATCACAATGTAAGATAGTTACTAAACTCGCATGTAAAGTCGTTAATAAACGTCTCCATAACAAGCACCCAATTTTTTTTTTCTTTTAAATATTTGCGACACTTAATTTCAAACATCTGCCACAAATTGACATAAAAATATTTAAAAAAAAAAAAAAAGAAACACAATTCAACATTAAATTACACATAATAAGGAGGTGGAGGTGGATAATGACGTGGCGGCCTCCGAGCAATCCCGTGACAAGGCTTTGGCCGTGGTGGTGGCGGTGGTGGTCGTGGAGGCGGAGACTTGAAATAGTGAGGAGGTTGGTTAGGCATTGGGGACTTCAACCCCGGTGGTCGCCCCCTCCTCGATCTCAGCTCTCGTGCTCGGTGGTAACGGAGCATATCTGCTAGATCCGAGTCCATGTGATTCAAGTCTCCGTGTACGTGTACGACTTCCAACATTAGCAAAATTGCTAATAATAAGGTGAAGGAAAAAAATTTGTTAATTTTCTTCCTAGGAGTTCTCATTTTTGGTGTCATTTCAATTGAATGGGGTTAAGGGAACTTATGTGTGCATATATATATATATATATATGAATCAATTTGAGTTGTGGGGCTTAAGAGAAAAAAAAATTAATAATAATAATACGATTATTTATTATCAAGTTCCTGTACTCTGTCTATTATATTAATTTAGTTCTTTTACTTTTAGTTGTGTCAATTTAGTCTATATACAATTCAAAATATGTCAATTTGGTCGTTAGAGAATTTTGATGTAAAGTTTTTAATTAAATTTTTAATGGTTCGGCCATGAATTAGGTAAATTGAGTAAATAGATAAATTTATAATAAATTGCTTGCATCTGACATAATTTTACCGTTCATAATTACGATATTAACTTAACTTTGATCAAGGATTAACTTGACACATTTTGAATTGTTTAGAGACTAAATTGACACAACTAAAAGTACAAGAACCAAATTAACCTAATAGATAAAGTATAAAGACCTTTAACATAAATAATCGATGATAATAATAATAATAATAGTAGTAGTAGTAGTAAAGGATGGGCACCAATACACCGTCGTCGGATCCCATTAGAACTCCGAAGTTAAGCGTGTTTGGGCAAGAGTAGTACCAGGATAGATGACCTCCTGGGAAGTCCTCACCCTCAGGTTGGGGGCACTGAGAAACAGCCTCTCTTCAGGTTAACACCCTGAAGGGAGAAGGCTGCGTACATCCGCCCCCTCCAGACTCTGCGTAGGCGGGAGCCTTTGAGGCACTGGGTATATTCCTTTCCTTTTAGTAAAGAAAAAAAAAAAAAACACAAAAATTAAAAGAGTTGAACTGGAAATTGGTGTGCAGTTTCTGGCTGAATGTACAGCTGTATGTACACTACGTTGAATTATTGGACCTGGTAACCGACAAATATATTGCAAATTACTAGATTATATTTATATTTTATTTATTATATTAATTTAGTTTTTATATTTTTAATTATATTAATTTAGTCAATTTATAATTTATATTGTGTTAATTTAGTGGACGTTAGATTCAGCTGTTTAATAACTTGAAGCAATGAAAAAGATCTAGTTAACAGTAAAGCTTGCATTTGGTTGATAGAAAAGACATTTTTACATCTTTTTTACAGCTTAAATAGAAAAATAAAAAAATTATTTTATAACTAAGTAGAAAAAAAAATGCAAAAGGATATTATTCACAACTTATTTTAGAAATATGTTTTTAAAATTCTATATTAGCATTAAATCTTTATCATTAGGGTCTAGTTTTATTTGTTATTACCACCCTCACCTACCATCACCCTCTTTATGCTCATGGGTCGCTATATTCACTACTCTCTACTACCATGATCAACTATTATCATGATTTTCTTTTACATATTATTATTAATTAATTTATATTATTAAGTTATTTTTGTGATTGTAATAAATATATTATTATATAAAAAAGATCTTTCCATAGTACACAATCAAACATTTCACTATAAAAGGAAAAAGATATTAAATGGGAAGATCTTATTAAAACAGATAAGCTGAGAAAAGATAAGCGAAATAAGCTGAACGAAATGCACCCTTGGTCTTATGAATAAATTAAAATTAAGCAGATGACGTGAGTTTCAACAGCACAATCATATTTGATGCAAGTAACCCACTACAAATTCATATGTTGACTCAATTTTTGACAACTCGTGGTCCAACCATTAAAATTTTCGTCGATAACTTAAGCCAAGTTTTATTTTAAGAACTAAATTGATACAACAACAGTCCCAGTGCCTTGCGGCTCCCGCAAAACGCAGGGTCTGGAGGGGGTGGTGTACGCAGCCTTACCCCTTCCGGCAGGAAAGGAGACTGTTTCCGGGGACCTCCAACCTGAAGTAGTAGTTGAGTGCCTGCAGATAAACCATCAATCAATAGCCTTGCATTAAAAAAAAAAAAGTACTACACTAGAGGTTAAGCTTGCTTAAGGGTCTTAGACTACCAGCTACTCCCCGCCCTACTCTACTCTTACCATCTCCACTACCCTAATACTAGCCCTCCAACGTGTCATGTCTGAGGCCATCTCCTCTCTTAGGTTTAGGTGGGTTAGGTCTTGAAGAATCGTCTCCAGCCAACTCTTCTTTGGTCTGCTCCTCCGTTTTCTGCTTATCGCTGTGTTGAGCTGTTCACACCTCCTGACTGGGGCAAAAGTCAGTCTTCTGCTGACATGTCCAAACCATCTTAGGCGGTGCTCCCTCAATTTATCCTCGATCGAGGCTACCCCCAGCTTACCTCGTATCACATCATTCCTAATCTCATCCTTTCTTGTGCGGCCACACATCCATCGTAGCATCCTCATCTCAGCCACCTTCATCCTCTGTGTTTGATTTTGTTTCATTGGTCGACACTCTGCCCCATATAGCATAGCCGGTCTTACTACCGTCTTATAGTATTTTCCCTTTAACTTTAGCAGGAACTTTCTATCACACAGCACCCCGGATGCCATCCTCCACTTCTGCCAACCTACTTTAATCCTGTTGCTGACATCCTCATCCACTTCACCATTTTGGTGTATCATGGATCCCAGGTATTTGAAGCTCCCCTTACTTGATACGGCTTCTGCTCCAATCTTAACCTCCTCGGTGCTGGTCGTGATGGAACGGTCGAATTTGAATTTCACATACTCGGTATTAGATCTGCTAATCCTTAGACCCCTCGATTCTAAGGCGCCTCTCCATAGCTCCAGCTTCCCGTTTATGTCCGCACGGGATACCCCGATCAGAACTATGTCATCTGCGAAGAGCATGCACCCAGGTACCTCCCCTTGGATATGTCTAGTGAACTCATCCATCACTAGAATGAACAGGAGGGACTCAAGGCAGAACCCTGGTGAACCCCTACTGTAATAGGGAAAGTAGGCAGAACCTACTGTAAGAACTAAATTGATACAATTAGCAAAATATGGGGACTGTTAGCACAAATAACTCAAAATTATGTATGTCTACACTTAATTTAATTATTATATATTAAAATATTTTTAATATAGTAAATCCTATATTTTATTTATTGTGTTAATCATTTAATATAATAGTAATGTAGAGTTTTAGAATAAATTTGAACTCGGATTGTTATATTTCAGAGAACTTATCACTTAGGTATAGACTTCGGATTTTATCATTTATTACTTAAGTATTATAACATTTAAAAATGTACCAAATAAATATATTGGGACACAATATATTTATACGAGAATTAAATTAAATTTATTAAAAGTAAATAGAGTAAACTGACATAATAAATAAAGTATCGTATATTCCACAAATAACTCATTTTTATATTTAAATTCAACTTATGTATTTATATTACTGTCACTTTGATATTATATCAGCCTCCCCCGAAAACTTAACCCGACATTTGAAGGTTCAGGAACAGTTTTATATTGAAATCACGAGCACCGTGGAGGAGGAGCTTTCATATGGTTATGTGGGTGGTCCGGCATTGGCGGTGGTAGCGCCCTTGGCCGGCCAGACCGGAGACTACGTCGGCTGCCACTTATTTTGCCGGAAAAACCAACTTTCCGATCAGCTCTTGCCGGAGAAATTTGAAAGCCTTCATTAAAATGAAAAATAAGCCCAACAAATAATCCCTTGCAAACACCTATTTTTCACTTTCATTTTTCTCTTTTTTTTCTGGGAATTTTTTCTTTCTTTTTTTTTTTTGGGTTTTAAATTTCTGAGGATTTCCTGATGTGGGTGATTTAAAATATATAAGGATATGAATTATCTAAGGGTTATTTTCACTAAGAGTCCATTAGCCACATCGTACTCTACCTAATGTGTGTAAAAAAACGATTATCTATACTCGTTTATATTAGTTATTTAATACTATTTCAAAAATCAATTATATTTTTCTTATAATATTGATAAACAATTTGGGTTTTAAACAAGTATTTTTTAATTTAAAAGTTGACTATGTACAAAATAGAGCAGATATGACGGGTATGAAGTGGGGTGGGGTGGGGCGGGTGCAAAACTATAGCCGTACCTGCCCCACACCTGGGTATGGGGCGGGTACACCTAACCCGTACCCACTACCAGCCCCACTTATACCCATACCCGTCCCAAACGGGGCGGGTACCCTCAGGTAGCGGGTTTTACCCGCCCCATTGCCATCCCCACTTCCTATGAAGTACGACCCATGTATGACCTGTTAGACTCGACATGGTCTGACCCGTTTTAAGGATGAGTTCGACTCGTTTTGATCTATTTAAGCCGCTTCATTATGATAGTTCTAATTAAATCAATTCCTTTCTCTCCCTCTGTTTTTTTTTTTTTTTTATGGAAGATCTCGAGAAGTATTTTTCTCCTTTTTTTCTTCGATTTGGAGGATTGTTGGGAGAGGGAAACTTCTCTCTGATATATAAAGACATAGGTTCTAGTAAGATATTATATGTATCATTTATTTTTATAATGATACAGTAGAATATTTATCCTAAGTAAAGCCAATAATAAATCGAGTAACAAAAATTGAACTCGAATCTAAAACTTGACATCACCGACCTCATTATCTTACCATTATTATCTGCTAATCTAAGTCAAGCCAGTATTAAATAGAGTAACCAAATGTGAACTCAAATCCAAGACTTGACATCATCAAGCTCATTATCTTACCATTCTTGTTATCTGCATTCTAACTATTCGTTTTCATTTTCCTTTATGTGTGTGACATGTGGAGCTACAAGATTTCCCGAAGGACGTTTTGTCCGAGAATACCACGAAGAGATCTTTCAAGGCCTCAGCCAAACAAAAAAAGAGGAATCTGGAGAAAAGGGGTCACAGCATTAAAGTTGCCGGTAAGATCCTAGCCCCAAAAAGCACGCTGGAGATGGGGAAAAGACTATGGCTAAATTTTGACGGTTATGATCCTCTTATGCTGAGTGTCTTGCTTTGATAGACTTCTCGCTTGGATGTCCTGTTTTCCTGTCTTTTGGTTTATCCTGTGTCTTTCTTCTCCAGTGGTGTTTGAGGCTCACTGCATTTTGCCTGTTTTTGCTTGTCTTCCTGTTTGTATTATTTTTTTTGTTTTGTTTCCCGTCCTTTTATGGGTTGACTCATGGTTCACTTGTTCAAGCTGCCAACTTTATTCAGCGGGTTTTGCCCTCATGTTGAGATGTTTTCCATGTAAATTATGTTGTTTGCTTCTTCGTATTCTTATTTTTTGCTATATGCTTTAATTGCTAATCGTGTTTCGACAATTCCATCCTGACAATAACGGTATGAATAATGAAATGGGCTGGGCCTCAATTGGGCCCATTCTATTAGACTACAATCTAGAGTATTCTAGAATGTTCCTAGGGTTTTGTGTTTTACCCTTTTATCCTTTGACTTATGTAATCTCTAGGGGCATTATAATCTTTTGATCAGTGTACTTTGCCTATATATTAAGGCCTCCTATGTACTTGTTTATTATTCAAATATATATTTATTCACATGGTATCAGAGCAATTACTCTGAGTCTCTTCTCTTCCGCTGCTATTTTGTCGATTGTCGGGTTTTCTTTCCTCTTATGCGTGTAAAGTGTTGAATTCTCTAGTAAGTACTCCTCTCCCTTTTCTTTTCCGTCTTTCAAAATTTAATTTGAGTAATGGCTACTAATCCGAATCGATCCTACGCTAATGCCCTAACCTCCCTCCCCTCCCCCCCCCCCCCCCCCCTAGCGCTAATCGCACGGTGGCTGCAACCGGCTCTCCTCACGCCGGACTCCTGCCCAGCACCGTGGCTGGTAGCCCACCGGGGGTGGTGACCGACACCTCCTTTGTCGGAACCACCACTACCGGTGTTTCTCTCTCTCGGTCGGTGAATGCCGGTGTCACCATTTCCGGTACTCTACCACCACTTGGGAGGTCATTGTCGAACCCAACACTTAATTTGGGCATCCCACCCTTGTCCAACCCCTTACCTGCGATTGCACCACTCGCGGCTGGTTTCGCTAGACCCATCCTGTCCGGCGGTCTCCGGCCGGCCAACGGTGGCTCCGCACCGATCCTCCCTCCGTCTCTCTCCTATGTCGGTGGTGATGGTGCGGCGCCGCCAGCCTCCCTCCCACATTACCTAAACCCTAATTAATTAAACCCTAATTATTTCAACCCTAATATTTATAATCATCCTACTTTCCCAATTGTTCTTCCCTTATCAAATACAACTAGCATTGTGACAATCAAACTCGAATCAACTGCCGATTATCCCCCATGGAAAGAACAATTCAACATGTTACTACTTGCGCACCAACTATTAGGGTTCATCGATGGATCTTACCCCTGTTCCCCTGCCCAAATAACTCTCCCTACAGGATCGACTTATTCTAACCCGGATTACATTACATGGCTACGCACAGATCAGAGTCTCCGATTGTGCATAGCCGCCACACTCTCCTGCTCTCTTATTAATGATATAGTTCGCCATCTAACCTCTAAAGCCATGTAGGATGCCTTGGCTAAGGGTTTTTGGGATCACTCCATGGCTAAGGAGTATGACCTCCGAACTCAACTCATAAACCTACGTAAAGATGGCAAAACCATGGATGCCTACCTTTCTGAACTCAAATCAATTGCTGATGATTTAGCTGCCATTGACTCTCCTGTGTCTGCTAGAGAATTCCAACACTTCGCTATTCATGGGTTAAACCCTGAATATGCAGCTTTTGCAACTTTTACCCGACAAACTTCAAAATTGTATTCTTATGATGAGTTAAAATCTGCTTTACTAAATGAGGAAGGTGCTCTAAACCGAAACAAGGGACGTACCAACTCGGACCCCGCCCATGCCATGGTTGCCTCTGGGCAACCCTCCCAACCGACCCAACCCCACGATGGCCGTGGCCGGGGTCGTGGTCGGAAAGGGAAAGGGGGCCGTGGTGGCTGTGGGGGCAAACCGCCCTCCACCGGCCCACCGTAAGGTCTGCCTCTCGGGCCGCACCCCTCTACCACTTCTTATTCTGTTCGACCTCCGGTCGGCCCCCCCCTTTCACTCTAATGCAGGTATGCTCGGTTCCGCTCCTCAATTCTATTAGATCTGCTCACAGACGGGTCACATTGCCATTGCTTGCCCTCATCGCTTTGACAATTCCTCATACTCGGATCCCAGCCAATCTTTTGTTGCCATGACAATAGGGGAACCACATGACTACAACTGGTACCCTGACTCGGGAGCCTCCAGCCATATGATGCCTACCCCAGGTATTCTCTATAATATACTTCCTTATTCTGGTCATAAAGGTGTGCTTGTTGGAAATGGGGCATTACTGCCTGTAACACATGTGGGCTCCACAAAAATACCAAAAACATCACTTCATTTAAACAATGTCATGCTAGTCCCCAACCTAACCTATAACCTTTTGTCAATAAAGCAACTATGTCGTGAAAACAAATGTCGAGTAGAATTTGACTCCAGCTCTTTCTGTGTTAAGGACCAGGCTACGAGGACATCGCTTCTACAAGTGCCCAGTAATGGACCACTATATAACTTCTCACCTCATGGTATTGGGCTTCTTGCTCGGGTCACTCACGACGCATTATGGCATCAGCGACTAGGGCATCTAGGGAATTCAGTTCTTAATACTTTATGTAAACAACATTTTTGTCCTTCTGTCAAGTTTTTGGATAAATGTTCTTCCTGTTGTTTGGGTAAATCTAGGAAACTGTCTTTTGAACGTGTGCTACATAATACAACCATGCCTTTACAACTTATACATTCTGATGTTTGGCAATCGCCTGTTTATTCTAATTCCGCATATAAGTACTACGTCTTATTCATTGATGATTTTTGCCGCTTTACATGGCTATATCCGATGCGACGCAAATTTGAGGTTTATGACATTTTCACCGATTTCAAAAATTTAGTTGAAAACCAATTTAATCTGAAAATTAAGGTTTTTCAAAGTGATGGTGGAGGTGAATTCGATCATCGGCGCATGAATGCGCTATGCCGGGATGTTGAAATTCACTTTCGACTATCTTGTCCTGATACCCCTGAACAAAATTGGGTGGCGGAACGCAAGCATCGACATCTATCTAAAATGGCACGGACTCTCTTAATTCACTCTAAACTTCCTTATGAATTTTGGGATGACGCTTTTTGCACGGCATGTTTCACAATAAACCGTCTTCCCACGCCAAATCTTTCTAATTTTTCTCCCTTTCAAAAGCTTTTTCATCTCAATCTTGATTATAATCATTTTAGAGTCTCTGGGTGTGCATGCTATCCTAACATCACATCCCGTGACCCTCATAAATTAGCCCCCCGCTCCATTCCCTGCATTTTTCTCGGGCATGCGGCCTGATACAAAGGTTATCGATGTTTTGATGTCTTAAATAAACGAATGTATGTTAGTAGGCATGTTGTATTTGATGAAACTCGATTCCCTTACCCTGACCTTGTTAGTCCTCAGATGCCCGTCACTGATACTTCCCATAATGCATCGTTAGTCATCTACACTTCCCCTCCTCCAGGCACTATGTCGGAACTCCCGACTCACGTCCCAGCCGCGGCCCTGCAGCCCAACAGTGAGCAACCACTGTTGTTGATCGCGGCCCACCCTCCCCCTGCTGGTGTTGGTAATCCGACCCGGCCAAACCCGCAGCCCTTGTCTGCGCTGCCATCGCCCGAGCCCGCAACCCCTTCCCCTCCAGTCTCCCCGAGCCCTGTCCCTAACGATGATGCTACCTCGTCATCCGTCCCGGGTGTCGCGTCCGACCCTAGCTCCGAGTCTAACCTGCCACCCTCCCCACACTCCCCGGTTCATAATGTGCATCCCATGCGTACTAGGCTTAAGGACGGAATCCGTAAACCTTGGTACCCACTTTCCCTATCCTCTATTACAGTTATCCAAGAGCCCACATGTTACTCGTAGGCCGCTAAAAATCCCCAGTGGCAGCAAGCCATGGCGGATGAATTTAATGCCCTCCTTCTTAACCACACTTGGGACCTTGTTCCCCATGATCCCTCGAAAAACCTTGTAGGAAGTACTTGAAAATATAAGGTGAAGTATAAAGCAGATGGTTCAGTCGAACGGTTCAAAGCTCGCCTTGTTGCTCAAGGTTTTCACCAGCGTGAAGGCCTTGACTATAAGGAGACCTTTAGTCCCGTTGTAAAGCCCACCACCATACGCTTTATACTCACACTTGCTGTCACGTACAACTGGCCTATACAACAGTTGGACGTTAAAAATGCCTTCCTACATGGTCATCTTAAGGAAGAAGTTTATATGAAACAACCACAGGGCTTCATACATCCGAAATATCCTAATCACGTATGTCACCTTCGGAAAGCGTTGTATGGCTTGAAACAGGCTCCTCGGGCATGGTTCTACCGGTTCAGTTCGTTCCTCATTAGTCTTGGTTTTGTCTGTTGTCGGGCTGACCCCTCCTTATTCATCCATAAAACACGTTCCCATCTCACCTGTCTTCTCCTCTACGTTGATGATATCATTCTCACTGGGTCTACCCACTCGCACCTAACAACCCTTATTAAGTACCTTTCCACCCAATTTACGATGAAGGACCTTGGACCATTGCATTTCTTTCTCGGCATCCAAAACTCTCGCAACTCTAGTGGCCTCTTTCTCTCTCAACACAAGTACACTGTTGATCTCCTCACCAAACACTGTCTTTGTGATGCCAAACCGGTTAAAACCCCCCTACCCACCCGAGCACATCTCTCCCTGAGTGACGGGGACCTTCTTGAGGACCCTACTGAATATAGAAGTGCCGTGGGTGCCCTGCAGTACCTCACCATGACCCGCCCGGAGATATGCTATGCCGTCAACCTGGTCTCTCAGTTCATGCATGCTCCTCGCCACCCCCACTAGTAGGCTGTGAAGCGTATTCTTCGGTATCTCAAATCTACTCCTGACCATGGTCTTCTCATACAACCCGCTCAGACTCTCTCGGTCACCGCCTTTGCTAATGCCGACTGGGGCGGATGCCCTGACACTCATCGCTCTACCACTGGTTATGCCGTCTACCTTGGACCCAATCTCATCTCTTGGCGTGCCAAAAAGCAGATAACCGTCTCTAAAAGTACGACAGAATCAGAGTATCGTGCTGGGGCTCAAGCTGTTACCGAAAGTGACTGGCTCCGATACATCATGCACGACCTTGCCCTTCGTCACCCAGGTCCTATCATTGTTTATTGTGACAATGTTTCCGCCTCGTACCTTGCCGCTAATCAGGTATCCAATGATCGCAGCAAGCATGTGGATGTTAATTTCCACTATGCTCGAGAGAAAGTCCTCAAGGGTGATCTTCAAGTTCACTACACTCCGACCAACAAGCAGGTCGCCGATATTCTTACCAAGGGTCTTGGTGCTGATCGTTTCTTTGAATACAAGGCCAATCTTCGCGTGCTACAATTCCGCTTAGATTGAGGGGGCCTATTAGACTACAATCTAGAGTATTCTAGAATGTTCCTAGGGTTTTGTGTTTTACCCTTTTGTCCTTTGACTTATGTAATCTCTAGGGGCATTATAGTCTTTTGATCGTTGTACTTTGCCTATGTATTGAGGCCTCCTATATACTTGTTTATTATTCAAATATATATTTATTCACACATTCCACCTTAAACAACTAGACTTCTTTTACCTCTTCAATCTTTCATTGTTAGGAAACTTTTCCTTTCCTGTAACAATTCATTATTCAGGAATTGTATCAATTTAATCTCTGTATAATATAAAATATGTCAATTTGATCAAATTCAAGCGAAGATAATGACGTAATTTTGAACGAAAAAATTATACTAGATGTAAGTAACTTATTATATATTCATTCGTTTACTCCATTTAACCCAACCCGCGGCCGAATCATTAAAAATTTTATTAAGAACTTAACATAGATTTTTTCTCTAAGGACCAACTTAACACATTTTAAATTGTACAGGGACTAAGTTGACATAATTAAAAGTACAAGGACTAAATTAATACCGTGTGCAAAGTACAGGGACATTTGACGTAAATAACCCAAAAATTTATTATTATAAGTGATACAATATGTTGTATACGTATATGACTTATCGTATGTGTAATTGGAAGAGAAATTATTTAAAGTGACATAGAAGTTCGAATCAGTGTAGCAGTTAAGTTACTTACCTTTCAAGTTAAAAGTTTTGACTTTACCCAGATAGTTAATGTCGCCGTTGATGGAAAAGATATATACTTCTTTACCATTATAGCGAAAAGAAACAAAATGATCAAAACGAATACAAGTGTTGCAGTTAGTGTAGTAATCAAGCGAGCCCAACAAAAATAATCTAACAGTGTCAGTACTCGAAAGAAAAGTTATATCCTTATTTCTAACACCCCGACATCTCCATAATAAGAAACCCGTTAAATTTTACGGTATCTTTTTAGACATAACCCATGGAGCTGGCCCAAGTAGGTATTCATTCTAAAATTAATTAGCATTAAATAGAGTAACCCGCAAAACTAATATATCGATATCTTGATTGTCACAATGTAAAATAGTTACTAAACTCACATGTAAAGTCGTTAATAAACGTCTCCATAACAAGCACCCAATTTTTTTTTTCTTTTTAATATTTGCAACACTTAATTTCAAACATCTGCCACAAATTGACATAAAAATATTTATAAAAAAAAGAAAGAAACACAATTCAACATTAAATTACGCATAATAAGGAGGTGAAGGTGGATAATGACGTGGCAGCCTCGGAGCAATCCCGTGACAAGGCGTTGGCAGTGGGGGTGGTCGTGGTGGTCGTGGTGGCGGAGACTTGAAATATTGATGAGGTCGGTTAGGCATTGGGGACTTCAACCCTGATGGTCGCCCCCTCCTCGATCTCAGCTCCCGTGCTCGGTGGTAACGGAGCATATCTGCTAGATCCGAGTCCATGTGATTCAAGTCTCCGTGTACGTGTACGACTTCCAACATTAGCAAAATCGCTAATAATAAGGTGTAGGAAAAAAAGTTGTTAATTTTCTTCCTAGGAGTTCTCATTTTTGGTGTCATTTTAATTGAATGGGGATAAGGGAAATTATGTGTGCATATATATATATATATATATATATATATTTTATTATTATTATTATTATTATTATTATTATTATTATTTTATATATGTTAAGGACCGGGGGGAGGAGAGGAGTAAACCCCACAATAATAATAATATGATTATTTATTATTAAGGTCCCTATACTCTGTCCATTATATTAATTTAGTTCTTTTACTTTTAGTTATGTCATTTTAGTCTATATACAATTCAAAATGTATCAATTTAGTCGTTCGAGAATTTTTATGTAAAGTTTTTAATTAAATTTTTAATGATTCGGCTACGAATTAGGTAAATTGAGTAATGGATGAATTTATAATAAGTTGCTTACATCTAACATAATTTTACCGTTCAGAATTACGACATTAATTTAACTTTGATCAAGGATTAAATTAATACATTTTGAATTATTTTGGGACTAAATTGATACAATTAAAAGTATAAGAATTAAATTAACACAATGAATAAAGCATAGAGACCTTTGGCATAAATAATCAATAATAATAATAATAATAATAAAGGAAAATAAAAAGAAAAAAGAAAAATTCAAAAAAGATAAAATGAAAATTGGAGTGCAAATTGTGGTTGAATGGACAGCTGTACGTACAACTTCGTTGAATTATTGGACCTGGTAACCGACAAACATATTGCAAATTATTGGATCACTTGCACTTTATTTATTGTATTAATTTAATTTTTATATTTTTAATTTTATTAATTTAGTCTATTTATAATTTATATTATGTTAATTTATTAAACATTTGGTTGACCTTCTTAATAGCTTGAAGCTGTGAAAAAAGATCTAGTAGATAATAAGGCTCACTTTTGGTTATAGAAAAGATCTTTTTATATCTTTTTTACTGCTTATATAAAAAAATAAAAAAAATTATTTTATAACTAGATAAAAAAAGATGCAAAAGGATATTATTCACAGCTTATTTTAGAAATATATTTTTAAAAGGCTATATTAATATTAAATCTTCGTCACTAGGATCTAGTTTTGTTTGTTGTTACCACCCTCACTTACCATCACCTCTTTATGCCAATGGGTCGCTATATTCACTACTCTCTACTACCATAATCAACTATTATCATGATTTTTTTGTACATATTATTATTAATTAATTTATATTATTAGGTCATTTTTGTGATTGTAATAGATATATTATTACATACAAAAGATCTTTCCACAATAAACAATCAAACGTTTCGCTATAAAAGAAAAAAAAAATTAAATGGAAAGATCTTATTGAAACAGATAAGCTGAGAAAAGATAAGCGAAATAAGCTGAATGAAATGCACCTATAGTCTTATGGATAAATTAAAATTAAGTAGATGACGTGATTTCTAACAGCACAATCACATTAGATGCAAGTAACCCACTAGAAATTCATATGTTGACCCAATTTTTGACAACTCGTGGTCCAACCATTAAAATTTTCGTCGACAACTTAAGACAAGTTTTATTGTAAGGACTAAATTGATACAATTGGCAAAATATAGGGACTGTTAGCATAAATAACTCAAAATTATGTATGTCTACATTTAATTTAATTATTATATATTAAAATATTATTAATATAGTAAATCCTATATTTTATTTATTGTGTTAATCATTTAATATAATAGTAATGAAGAGTTGTAGGATAAATTTGAACTCGGATTGTTATATTTTAGAGAACTTATCACTTAGGTATAGACCTCGGATTTTATCATTTATTACTTAAGTATTATAACATTTAAATATGTACCAAATAAATATATTGGGACACAATATATTTATATGAGAATTAAATTAAATTTATTAAAAGTAAATAGAGTAAACTGACATAATAAATAAAGTATCGTATATTCCACAAATATCTCATTTTTATATTTAAAGTCAACTTATGTATTTATATTACTGTCAGTTTGATATTATATCAACCAACCCCGAAAACTTAACCCGACATATGAAGGTTCAGGAACGGTTTATACTGACATCACGAGCACCGTGGAGGAGGAGCTTTCGTATAGTTATGTGGGTGGTCCAGCATTGGCGGTGGCAGCGCCCTCGACCGGCCAGACCGGAGACTCCGTCCGCTGCCACTTATCTTGTTGACTAAGTACACACAAAGAATAATATTGTTCACATTTGTAAAAAATAATTTATAAAAGGGTTATTTGCACTAAGAGTCCATGTACTTTGCTAATTGTGTTAATTTAGTCCCTCTAATATTCAAATTATGTCAATTTAGTCCAATTATCAAATTCAATCTAAGTTAATGATGCAATTTTTAATGGTACAATCATGTTAGATGCAAGTAATCCACCATAAATTCACCCATTAACTCAATTTAACCTAACTCATAGTTGAATTATTAAAAATTTCATAAATAATTTTACATAAATTTTACTCTATGGACCGAACTGACACAATTCAAATATTAGAGTGACTAAATTGAAACGATTAAATGTACAGGCACTAAATTGACACATTGTGGAAAGTATAAGAACGTTTGGCGTAAATAACCCTTTATATAATTGATTATCTTTCAATTAGTATTATATGCATCTATTTTTTATTATATGTTTCGATTATAAAAAATAAGTATATTATATTCGGATTACTTACATCTTTAATTTTTGTATTGTGTCAATTTGGTCCTTAAACTTTAGTTATGTCATCAACCAAGTTCAATTGTAAAATTACTGTAGGTTTATAGTTCAATTTTTTTTTTTTTTTTTTTGATAATTAGTGAGGAAAACTCGCAATACAAAAGCCGGTGTCTCAAATAAGAGACCTAAAGAACACACACAAAGTGTGACAAAGGAAAAATAACAAGGGAACCTGTAAAACAAGAAAGACAAGCCCAACCCCCAAAACCAAACCCGCAATACAAGTTTATAGTTCAAATTATAACGTTAAATTAGCATTTCAATATGTTTTCTATATCGAGAGATCAACACTCGCATATCTAAAGTTAGTTTTAGTACAAGAACAACAACCCAGTGCCTCAAGGGCTCCGGCAAAAGCGGGGTCTGAGGAGGGTAGATGTAAGCAGCCTTTCCCCTTCTGGAGGTTGCCCAGAAGGGAGGCTATTTCCGAGGACCCCCTACCTGATCCGCTTATCCGCTTATCCGCAATAATATAGTCTGGCAACCTGCAATTAGTGCACTAATTGGAACAATTAGTGTTGCATCTGACTGGACTGGAACAATTCCAAATAAAGAAAACTAAATTAATACAGTTAAAAATTTATGAACTAAACTGATATTATAGACAAAGTACAAGAACCGATAGCGATGATGTAAAGAGCTTTTTGTTGATTGTTAGTCAATAAAGCAACAAAGAGGTAGGTGTAGAACCGTGTTATGTTCTGGTCCAACAGAGGTACATCCTGAGATTCAGATTCCCAAAAAAATTACATTTGATTTTCTCATGTTTTAGGTATAAAATTATTTATAGATTTTTATTCATCAGCTTAAGCTTTTAAACAAGTTGGTTTCTTTACATGGTATCAGAGCCTTGTTGACCAAAAGATCACGAGTTCAAGTCCTAACAGTCTAAGTATTATTCTATTTCAAGCATAAGATATTGACATTCACGTGAGGGGGCATGTTAGAGTAAAACACCATTCATGTGCCTTTATCTATCAGTTTAAGCTCGATTGATCCTCGACACTTGCACCATTTTTGTTTGGGAGTGTGTTAGCTTTTAGTGGCCAACATTGTGTCATTTGACGCCTCCTCATTGTTCAGTCCATGGCTACTCGGGAGTCTAATAGTTGTGGAGTTTTTGCTTTTGTTCTCCTTCACTATGTTCGGTTTACTTCAATTTTGGGTCCAGTTTTGTACTTTTGAAGTGTTTTTCAGTCTTTTGCTTTGAGCTTCGGTATCTTGTTTGAGAGTCATTACATTTTGTCTTTAACTATCGAAAAAAAGCATGCGGTCGTTACGCATGTTGATATATGATCATGTTAGATGTTGATTATGAATCAACAAGTCGGACAATTATCTTATTTGTTGAAATAACGTGAAGAAAATCTATAACAATAGAAAAGTTGATTTATACGAGGGATATGAATGTGCCGATAAATAGACATTCAGATCTATTAAGGCTTCCAAAACACGGGCTCTCCCTCTAGTTACCATCTATCACTTTAGATTTCGGTGACAAAGAAAGTGGAGGACTCCGATAACCCTCGTTTTTTTTTGATAATTGAGAATTTATAAATATGAAGATCGATCAAGAGATCGCAATACAAAAAACACAGCAAACATGGGCAAACTAACAAAAAGACCTCCCACAAAAACCCTAAACCCCAACAATACCCAGAGAAAAGAAGACACCACAGACACAAAACAAGCAAAACCAGACTCAGGAAACAACAAGAGCGACGGCCCAGAGCCCAACCAACCAACTCCGATAACCCTCGTTATTATTCTATACGGATCTTGAGATGCAAGAGGACAAGTCTTCGTTCTATTTCTGCAGTCAAAGTATACTAAACATAAATATTGAAGGGGTTACTCGGTATTGAATCAAACATTCAAAATCATAAACCTAACGCCCTTTTTATCTCCTTATATACGCAAGGAAAATTATCATTTAGATATCGTGAAGTTCGACCGTTTATCACCTAACTACCCTAGCATTTCAATATATATAATAAGATACCCTGATATTTGAATATTTTATGTCAAGGAACCATCTTTTCCCAAAAACTTAAGCTGACGGGCGAAGGTTCAGGAATAGTTTTATACTCTATCATGCCCCTTCACAACGAGAATGCCAATTAGGATTGAAGTGTGGATAGTGCACGAGCCTACCTCATACCCTGTGCTTAAATTATTTTTAATATTGAAAGTGCGAGCTGCTGAGAGTCGAACTTGTGATCTCTTAGTCAGCAAGGCTCTGATACCATGTCAAGGAACCATTTTCCCAAAAGCTTAAGCTGGTGGATGAAGGCCCAGGAATAGTTTTATACTCTAACATTTTATCATCAATGTATCTTGTGTAGGAATTTGATGAATTTTCATAAAAATCTAATAAATTTTATACAAAAGATGCTGATATTGTATATAATTATGATAATATATATAAGCAAAGCTAATGTTCTCAGCAAACAAATCTATAAATTATAATAAAAAATTTAACTGGGTGTTAATATTACTACCTAAATATTGCCAAAATCATAGTGTCACGTTAACATTTTTTTGACCCAAAAAAACAATTAATAATTTTTGAAAAAAAAATAAAAATATCAATCTTTAATGAAGACGCCAATATATTGTCGGAATCACGTTCTATTTTATCATTTTAATTTTCAATGAAAATCTATCAAATTTAAACAAAGGATATTTGATTGATAAAATTTAAAATTTCAGAGTACTTAAGTGATAAAATATTTAAATCTCACGGCACCTCATTATATATATTGAAATGTCTGAGCAACCAGATGATAAATGATCAAATATTAGGATACCTAAGTGATAATTTTCAAGTTGAGCTGAGCCATACAAGCGGGACGCACTAAGATTCGAGACAATACTCAAAGACCCCGATAAAGGTCGTCCTCCTAATAAAATCTAAGCCCATTTATGATGGGGCTTCCTCATTCAATTTCTAGCGCCACTTGCTACCCAACTACAAAACTATCGTTTTCTTCTAGGTATGGCTAACAAATCGAGCCGAATAATAGCCTCGTCAATTGCAAACCCAAATGCAATCTCGGCCAATTATTCTAAAAAGATAAGGAGAATATTAAAGAAGTTATCGACATATAACCCTACCTAGTGCATCAAAACAAACTAACTTCTCAATATGTCGGAACGATTCCCCTTCAACTCTTCCACATTCCTGCAAAATATGGCCTACATTTCCGCCAAATTCACAGTCCTATTACATTCTTTGAAAATATTTTTTAAAATATTAAAAATGTTTTTTAATATATTTACAAATTTTTTAGATCTTTAAATTCTTTTTTAAATATTTTAAATTATTTTAAAAGTAAAATTCAATTATTTTCTTTTTGATTAAAAGGTATGTCCGTAAAAACAAACAGATGTTAACTGTAAAAAGATATATAAGATGATTACAAGAAAATTTTTTCTTTTAAAATAAATAAAAGAACACCGGGCAATAAAAAGTTTTCCGTTGAAACAAACGGCGGAAAACCTAAAGTAGAATTTGATTTTCCTTGGAAAAATATTTCCCAAAGGATAATCGTTTCTTTGCAAAAAATGATTTCCCCTCAACCAAACGGAGTCTATATTTATTAGCAAACAATTTAATTCTACGATTATGTAATTTTTAACCGTAGAATAATATTAAACGCAAATAATCTACTAAAAATCTACCCATTGACTTAATTTCAGTCAACCCAGTGCTTTCATCGACTGAACATAAAGAATGTTGGGAGATGGACAAAATACTAGGTTTAAAGCTACAGCGGTCTAAAAAGTGACATAATCAACACATTTTGTGCTATTGAAGCCGATGCACATGGCAATCCTCTACGAAAGAAAAGGAGGAACCATATGCAAGTCTCACTTTAACAGCCTATTAGTGTTAGGATATTATTTATCTCAAAATTAAATATTGGTTTGATATGATTTAGATTTGATTATGATTTTGATTTAGGTGAGATTTGAATGAGATTAAGCTCCCTAATCTGAATATGATTAAGATTAGGCAACTTGATTATAAATAAAGGGTGAGGGCTGTCATTTGAGAAGGGTGGAAAACAGAGAGGAAAGATGTGAGGCGTTTAGGGTTTTGTAGAGGGGTGTCCTGGGAGGCACCCGGGCAGGGGGAGAGTGAGCGGTTTAATTGAGAGGTACTTGATGACTGAGAGCTGAGAGAGAATTTGTAGCTTCCTCTTTTCAAAGCTACCTTTTGAGAGGATTGATGCAGAAGCTACATTGAAAAGGGTTGGTGACTCGCTGTGCAGTAGTTACACTTTGAAAGGATAGGTGGCTCACTATGTAGTAGCTACACTTCGAGAGGGTTGGTGACTCGCCATGTAGCAGTTACACTTGAAGAGGGTTGGTGACTTACCTTATAATAATCACGCTGTTGAAGTTGATGTTTGATGATGAGATTGTTTGTATGAGGTTGGGGGTTATAATTAGAGATCGTAATCCTTAATTTCATAGTGAATTGAGGCACCCGTTGGTTCCCTTCGTTTTTTTCCTCTAGTTGAGAGAGGGTTTCCGCGTTAAATTTCGGGGTGTTGTTTCGCTGATCTTACGCTTCTGTTTGTACTTGAATGTGAATTTTCCCAACAATTAGCCCCATGAAGTTATGTGCCTGGAGTATTAGGGATGCCGAGATTTATGTAAAGTAATCCATTTTTAGAAGTCTGGGGTTAGTCGAATCCAAGCAATAGTGTATCTACAGAAGCATCGAGGGCTGATGGGATAACTCTTCATTTGGGTGGGTTCATGTTCCAACACCGGGTGTTTTTCGGGAGGTATGGCTATTGGTGTGTAAAGGCCTATCTTCTTGTATGCAACTTTCGTTATGAGGTCTTCAGGTGTGGTAGTTTATTTGGTTTCTATTTGTACTTCTTATTATAGCAGGTGTAAATCTGTAATTTGGGATGTGGGTATAGATAGATCTTTCCTTATTTTAAAAAAATTTTATGCTATTCTGATATTGATCTCTACCCACTTAAGTGTGGTCTCGGGTCCGCCATCACAGGATGCCAATTTTGTATCACGATTATTTCAATAATTATCGAAAAAAGTTTATTTATTGAATGTTAGTCAATAAAAGTAACAAAGGGGTTAGGTGTAGAACCGTGTTATGTTAGTCAATAAAAGTAATAAAGTATGGTGGTGTACCAAATTGAAAACTCTTAAAAGTTTTGACATTGTCATATTTAGTACATGGTCAAGCGATAATTAATTATTCGGGCTTAAACATATTATTAGAGTATAAAATCATTCATGAATCTTTATCCATCGGCTTAAACTTTTAGAAAAGTTGGTTTCTTGACATGGTATCATAGTTTTATTGACCAAGAGGTCACAAGTTCGAATCCCAATACGCATTGTTCATGCTTCAAACCGTATGTGCATTCGCGTGAGGGTGCATATTACGGTATAAAACCATTCGTGAGCCTTTACTCATCAGCTAAAGATTTTGAGAAAGTTGGTTCCTTGACACATGCAGCCATTTTTGTTTGGGAGCGTTTTAGCTTTTGGTGGCCAAGGTTGTGCCATTTGATGTCTCCTCGTTGTTTAGATGGTGGTTGCTCGAGAGTCCAGTAGTTGTGGAGTTTTTGCTTTTGTTCTCTTTCACGATGTTTGTTTGACCTTCCTAGATTTTTGTTTTACAATTTTTGGTGAGCCTTTGTACTTTTGAGGTGTTTTTTAGTCTTCTGCTTTGAGTTTTGCTCTCTTGCTTTGAGAGCTGTCACTTCTTGTCTCTAATTATCGAAAAACAGCATGTGATCATTATTCGTGTTGATATAAGATCATGTTAGATGTTGATTATGAGTCAATAAGTCAAACACTTATCTTATTTGCTGAGATAACGTGCCTATAACAATAGAAATGTTGATTTAAACAACTAAAAAGCAACAAAAAAAAAAAAAAAACCAACATTCTCGGTGCTCCAAGGGCTCCTGCTTAAGTAGGGATTGGGGGGTGGATGTACGAAGCTTTTCTCCTTCAGAATGCTACCATGAAGAGATGTTGTTTCTAAAAACCCCCAACCTAAGAGGTGCAATACCAGAACTTTCCAGGAGATCACCCATCTTAGTACTACTCTCGCCCAAACATACTTAATTTCGGAATTCTAATGGGATCTGGTGCTTGCGTATTGGTACCCTCTTAGGTGTTGATTTAAATGACCATGGATGTATAACTAAAGCGCTATTTTCCTATAACTGATTATTCTATTCAATCTGATCAAGGCTTCTAAGACTCAGACTCTCTCTCTAGTTACCATATTTGATTTTAGATTTTGGTGACGTAGAAAGTAGAGGACTTCGGTAACCCTTTTATTCTTCTATATCGATCTCAGATGTAAGAAGACAAGTCTTCGATTTATTTCTACAATCAAAGTATAATATATGTACACATTGAAGGGTTTACGAACCTAGCGTCCCTTTTACCTCCTTATAAAATTATCATTTAGGTACCTTTACATTTCAATATATACAATGAAGTATTCTGAAGTTTGAATATATACCGATCTCGAGGTATACTCGTACGTATTGTTGTAACTTAGGTCCCAAGTTAGTAATTTCTAAAAGAAATCTACCAAATTTTGGAAAACGACACCTGATTAATAAGGATTATTGAACTATATGGTAGCTAAATGATAAAACTTTTAAATTTTATAAAGTACCTCATTTGTATACCTAATTGATAAATTTCTAAAACAATTGATCGAACTGTTAGAGTGTAAAACTATTCTTAGACCTTCACTCATCAGTTTAAGCTTTTGGGAAAAATGGTTTTTGACATGGTATTAGAGTCTTATTGACTAAGAGGTCACAAGTTCGAATCTCAGCAGCCCCCACTTTTAATATTAAAACAATTTAAACACAAGATAAATTAGAGTAAAAAATCATTTTTAGACCTTCACCCATCAGTTGAGTCGATCCATGCCCCGACGTTTCCATAATAAGCAACCAATTCTTTATTTACTTCAAATATTTCCAACACATAATTTCAAACATCTGCCACAAATTGACAATAAAAAGTAGGAGTTATTGGTGTCAGGGTAAAAATTATTCCTATCAGAGTAATGATATTACTTACAAACAATAAAAACTAAAATTGTTCTGAAAACTATGATTTTGCTCTAATAATAATAATTTTGCGTTCATAATATCATTACCCTGTAAATTAAACACAAAAAAGACAACTTAGCTAGAACACCACAAATTACACATAATAAGGAGGTGGATGTGAAGACGGAGGCGGATAACGATGCGACGGTTGCTGAGGAAAGCCATGGCGAGGCGGCGATAGCGGTGGCAGTGGCAGTGGCGGTGGACGGGGAGGTGGGAGATAGTGCGGGGATTGGTTAGGCATTGGCGAGGACAACCCTGGCCCCCCACTTCTTAGTGATCTCAGCTCCCGTTCACGGTGGTACCAGAGCATATTTCCTAGATCCGAGTCCACGTGCTGCAAGTCCCCGTGCACGTGCACGGATTCCGACATTAGCAAAAATGCTAATAATAAGATAAATAAAGAGGTGTTATTTTTCTTCCTAGGAATCCTCATTTTTGGTGCAATTGGTATAAGGGAAATTATGTGTGTGTGTATATATATATATTTATATATATATATGAACCAATTTCAGTTGTGGGGTTAAAGAGGGAAAAAAAAAAATAATAATAAGAATAAAGAAAATTAAAAATTAGGTTATTTATATCAAAGGTCTCTATACTTTATCTATTATATCAATTTAGTCCTTATACTTTTAATTGTGTCAATCTAGTCATTGTATTATTCAAGATGTATCAATTTGATCCCTTTAAGTTAAGTTTTTAGTGAAATTTTTAATGGTTTAGCTGCGAGTTGGGTTAAATTAAATAAATGGATAAATTTATAATAAGTTACTTGCATCTAACATATAATAATTTTACCATTCAAAATTTTATTAACTTAACTTAAATTTGATAAAATGACTAAATTAATATATTTTAAATTATATAAGAATTAAACTAATATAATTAAAAATAGAGAAACTAAATTAACGTAATAAGTAAAGTATAAAAATCTTTAATATAAATATTCATTAAAAATTCAAAGAGTTAAAATGAAAATTGAAGTGCAATTTGTGGTTGCTGGACAGCTGTACGTACAACTACGTTGAATTATTGGATCCAACATATTGGAAAATTATTAGATTATTTACGGTAAAAGTTCATATATTTTAGGAAAATCATACGGATTGGACCTCCCAGCCCCCCCTTAATGTTTTTTAGACCCCTTTAACCATAAATAGACTCTTTTGGACAAAAATACCCTCCCACCTCACCCCCCCCATCCGTCCCCCCTCTCTCTCTCTCTTTCTCTCTCCTCATTTAATGCAAGGAGGCAAAAGTACACTCTTTTGACCTTTCACTCTCCTTTTCTTCATTTTTTTTTCCTTTTGAATTTTTTTTTGTCAAAAAAAAAATATAATTTTCAAATTTGCCCTTTCTTCTTCTTCCCTCCCAGACCTTGTTTAGGCGTGCTTGAAGAAATTAATAAAATCATACACTGGGTATGATTCCTTTTAATGGTGTAAAATGAGCTTATTCAGGTGTATCACAAGAAATTAGTGGTAAAAGACTTATCATACACAATGTATGATAGGTTATAATGGCATAAAGTCAACTTTTGCTTTTTGTTTCAAGTAATTAGACGTACAGTTGGATGAAATCGAATCATACACTGGGTATGATGCGTTTTAATGGTGTAAAATGAACTTATTCAGGTGTATTCCAAGCAATTAGTGGTAAATGACTTTTCATACACAATATATGATAGGTTATAATGGCATAAAATCAACTTTTGCTATTTTTTTCAAGTAATTAGGGGTATAGTGGTCTGAAATCGAATCATACAATGGGTATGATGAGTTAAAATGGTGTAAAATGAACTTATTCAGGTGTAGTTCAAGCAATTAGTGGTAAATGCCTTGTCATACACAATGTATGATAGGTTATAATGGCAAAAAATCAACTTTTGCTGTCTTTTTCAAGTAATTACTGTTACAGTGGGCTGAAATCTAATCATACAATGGGTATGATACTCTGAAATGGTCTAAAATGAACCTTTTCAGGTTTTATTAAAACAATTAGTGGTAAATGACTTATCATACACAATGTATGATAGGTTATAATCGCATGAAATCAACTTTTGCTGTTTTTTTTCAAGTAATTAGACGTACAGTGGGATGAAATCGAATCATACACTGGGTAGGATGCGTTTTAATGGTGTAAAATGAACTTATTCAGGTGTATTACAAGAAATTAGTGGTAAATGACTTGTCATACACAATGTATGACAGGTTATAATGGCATAAAATTAACTTTTGCTGTTTTTTTCAACTAATTACTGTTACAGTGGGATGAAATCGAATCATACAATGGGTATGATACATTTTAATGGTGTAAAATGAACTTATTCAGGTTCTTTTCAAGCAATTAGTTGTAAATGACTTATCATACACAAGGTATGATAGGTTATAATGTCAAAAAATTAACTTTTACTGGTTTTTACTTCTAATTACTGTTACAGAGGGCTGAATCGAATCATACAATGGGTATGATATGTTTTAATGGTGTAAAATGAACTTATTCAGGTTTATTTCAAGCAATTAGTTGTAAATCACTTATCATACACAATCTATGATACGTTATAATGGCATAAAATTAACTTTTGCTGTTTTTTTCAAGTAATTAGGGGTAAGTGGTCTGAAATCGAATCATACACTGGGTATGATTCATTTTAATGGTTTAAAATGAGCTTATTCAGGTGTATTACAAGAAATTAGTGGTAAATGACTTGTAATACACAACGTACGATAGGTTTAATGGCATAAAATCAACTTTTACTGGTTTTTTCAACTAATTACTGTTACAGTGGGATGAAATCGAATCATGCACTGGGTATGATGCGTTTTAATGGTGTAAAATGAACTTATTCAGGTTTATTTCAAGGAATTAGTTGTAAATGACTTCTCATACACAATGTATGATACGTTATAATGGCAAAAAATCAACTTTTGCTGTTTTTTCAAGTAATTAGGGGTAAGTGGTCTGAAATTGAATCATACACTGGGTATGATTCGTTTTAATGGTTTGAAATGAGCTTATTCAGGTTTAGTTCTAAACAATTAGTGGCAAATGACGTATCATACCCAATGTATGATAGGTTGTAATGGCATAAAATCAACTTTTGCTTTTTTTTCAAGTAATTAGGGGTACAGTGGTCTGAAATCGAATCATAAACTGGGTATGATGCTTTATAGTGCTGTAAAGTGACCTTATTCAGGTATATTAGAAGTAATTAGCGGTAAAGAACTTGTCATACACAATGTATAATAGGTTTTATTGGCATAAAATCAACTTTTGCTGTTTTTTTTCAAGTTATTAGGGGTACAGGGGTCTGAAATCGAATCATACACTGGGTATGATACGCTTTAATGGTGTAAAGTGAACTTATTCATTTTTAGTTCAAGAAATTAGCGGTAAATGACTTATCATACACAATGTATGATACGTTAAAATGGCATAAAATTAACTTTTGCAGTTTTTTTTCAAATAATTAGGGGTAAGTGGTCTGAAATCGAATTATACACTGGGTATGATTCGTTTTAATGGTGTAAAATGAGGTTATTCAGGTGTAATTCAAGAAATTAATGGCAAATGACTTGTAATACACAATGTATGATAGATTTTAATGGCATAAAATCAACTTTTACTGGTTTTTTCAACTAATTACTGTTATAGTGGGATGAAATCGAATCATAAAATGGGTATGATACGTTTTAATGGTGTAAAATAAACTTATTCAGGTGTATTCCAAGCAATTAGTGGTAAATGACTTGTCATACACAATGTATGATAGGTTTTAATAGCATAAAATCAACTTTTGCTGTTTTTTTCAAGTAATTAGGGGTACAGTGGTCTGAAATCGAATCATACACTGGGTATGATTCGTTTTAATGGTGTAAAATGACCTTACTTAGGTATAATTGAAGTAATTAGCGGTAAAGATCTTGTCATACACAATGTATGATAGGTTTTAATAGCATAAAATCAACTTTTGCGGGTTTTTCCATTTATTTAAGGGTACAGTGGTCTGAAATCTGCTTATATACGTGTAATTCAAGTTTTATTGGTGTATGATGCACTTCATACACGGTGTATGATGGGTTATATTTGTGTAAAATCAGCGTTTTTTTGTGTATTTTTGGGATGTGTATTTGGAAAAAAATATACATTTTGAGTATATCCGTATGATTTTCCTTCAAAAAGGCCCTCCCATTCACCCCCCCAACCCGTCCCCTTTCTCTCTCCTCATTTAATGCCATCCCATCCATACCCCTGCTCTCGCCTCATTTACTTACAGCTGTAAAACCCCTTCCCACCTTTCTGTCTTCCCATAAGCAACTTGTTTTACAAGCTACCAGTCACTCTCCTCTTTCTCTCACCCGTTCATTCTCTCTCTCCTCTTTCCGAATTTGTTCATCCTCTTTCTCCTCTACTTCAGCTGCGATTGTCGCTCCCGTGGGTCTGACCTCTGTTTTCACACCTTCATCCTTGATCTATAGCTGCTCCAGTCTTTAATCACCATTTTCGAAGGTGAGTAAGAGTTATTTTTGTAGGGTTTAGGGTTTTGGTGCTCCAATGTATAATATCCGTTTGTTTCGTACCATTTCCTGAACATAGTGCATAGTATTTGTTAGGGTTTAGGGTTTTGGTGTTAGTGGCTTTGTGATTAGTGTTTTTTATTTGTGTAAAATGATCTTCTGCATGTTTTGTGGTTTTTTTTCACGTAAAATCGACCTTTGTGGTATAATGAACTTCTGCATGTTTCATATGAGCAACCATACAGTGTGTAGGATTGGTTTTAATGGTGTATAACCAACTTGTGTTTCTGTATTATAAGTAATTAGTGGTGGTGTATAATCAATTATACACTCTGTATGATTGATTTCAATGGTGTAGAACCAAAGTGTGTCTGTTTGTGTTCAGTTAATAGTGTATTGCTTTTATTTCAGATGGCATTTTACACACGTAGGAAGAGCCGTCCTGCCGTTGAGGTTGATTACATTTTCCCGAGGGGTTTCTGGAAATTCCTCCAAATCAACCAAATAGGTTTGTCAACCAAGGTTGTTACGGAGATAAAGGAAATCTTGAAGGACGATGAAGCCAAGGTTTGACACTGTATCCATTTTAATTATGTTGACTTTTGACAATGACATTTATGATACCATATTAACTAAAAGTGTTTTGCATTACAGCTTGCCCTTGCCTCACAATACAATGTCGGGCATCTGCTTGGGCTGAGTGAGACCAATGTTAGCTTCTGGCATAGTCTCATTCACGTTGTCCTTCTCCACCAGGTGGCCAACCCCAATCCCGAGGAGTTATCATTCTTATTTGGTGGGAAGGTAGTGCACCTTGGGAGGAGGGAGTTTTGCATTCTCACCGGCTTGAGATATGCCGGTGTGGAAGATGTACGCGGTGGTCCCAACAGGCTGGTTGCCAAGTATGGCATGCGGGGGAGGATGACTAGGCAGCAGCTTTTTGATGCATGCAGAACCTGCTCCATCATGGAGGACCAGGTTAAGCTTGCTGTTGCGTACCTGGTCGAGGGTCTACTGTTCGCCAAACGCAAGCGAACGGGCATTGACTCGAACATCCTGGCCCTCGTGGACGATGTGGACTCTTTCAATCGTGTTGCATGGGGATCCTTGAGCTGGAAATTCTTGGTGCGGAAGCTCAAGGATTTCGCTGCAAGAATGCACCACGGTTTAGAGAATACCTACTCGGTCCACGGGTTCTACGATGTGGTTTCCATATTTGCCCTGGAAACCCTTCCAGAACTTGCCAAGGTTGGGGCGGTGAGGGTTGGCGACCAGCCTCTTGGGCGGATCCTTAACTGGAAGATGTCCGTTAAGGCTCTGTATTCCGCTCTGCTCTCAACGGTATTTGATCAGGTAATAAATACACTATGTTGTTATTGTTTTACTACTGTATGTTTCATATATTTTGGGTTAGAAGTGTGTTTTGTAATTTTACTAACGTGTATATGATGTATCTTCCTTTGATCAGCAATTGAATGCCGAACCGATTAGACTGACGAGTGCGGAAGCCGGTCAGCCTAATCTACAAGGCATTCCCTATGCTGAGGATGCTGAGGAGGGGTTTCAATCTCCTGTTATGGCAATGCCAGCAGAGCTTGGTGAGGAGCCATAACCATTGGCAACTCAACCTCCGTTGCCGGCATCCAGGGAGGACCCGTATCCTACGTCAACCAATTCGGCGGACCAATCGGTATGATGAATTATTTTGTGTTTATTTAATCGTATTTTTATCCCTGTGGATACTACATTATTCAAATTTGCTGATTATGTCAATTTGGAGGACTTATTGCAGGTTATGGAGAGACTCGAAGCGATGGATAAAGAGGTGCAAATGGTACGGATGCAGCTTGAAGCGCACCAGCGAATGCTGCAAATGTACGAACGACGGTTTGAGGCTCAGGATGCACTGATTAAGGAGCTGCTCTCAGACCGTCAAGCGCAGGCCGCATCGCCGCACTTATGTTCATCGACTTCCGCTCATCCATCCCCGATTGAGCAAGCCATAATAGTTTCTCCTGTACGTACTGGGTAAGACACTAGATTCCTTGTTAGTGTCCCAATTTGTTATGTTTTCATGCATGTTGATGCTTATTGACTTTTGCTATGTGCTATGCCATCTAGGGCCGAGGAAAATGTCTTCAAGGAACCATCGCCACCGCATGTCGAAGGCGTTGAAAACTTGTTGACATTGTCCGAGACAGTGTGTAGTTTGGGGCAAGAGAGGAGGGACCCCAAGCCAAACCCCAAGTACAAAGGTGAGGAATGGACTGCGGAGGGTAAGAGCAAACGGGCAAAAATTACCCATCCTGGACCGAAGCCAGTTCTGCCCTTCAATCCATTCCAGCCTCCCTCCGACAAAGACATAGAAGATTTTGAAGATTTTTACAAAAGTTTCCACGCAACGGTCGCTAAGTGAGTGTGATTTTGCACGATACTTTTTGATAATTTGTATGTAAAAGTTTCTAGAATGCATCTTTCTTAGGTGTGTTTCAAGTAATTAGTGGTGTCTGAAAGAAAATCATACACTGTGTATGATGCACTATCATGGTATCAAGTGAACTTATTCAGGTGTATTTTAATTAATTAGTGGTAAATGATTTGTCATACACAATATATGATAGGTTATAATGGCATAAAATCAACTTTTGTTGTTTTATTCAAGTAATTAGGGGTACAGTGGTCTGAAATTGAATCCTACACTGGGTATGATGCGTTTTAATGGTGTAAAATGATTCGATTCAGGTGTATTTTAAGCAATTAGTGGTAAATGACTTGGAATACACAATGTATGATAGGTTTTAATGGCATAAAATCAACTTTTGCAGTTATTTTTATGTAATTACTGTTACAGTGGTCTGAAATCGAATCATACACTGGGTATGACTCGTTTCAATGGTTTAAAATGAGCTTATTCAGGTTTATTACAAGAAATTAGTGTTAAAAGACTTGTCATACACAATGTATGATAGGTTTTAATGGCATAAAATCAACTTTTGCTCGTTTTTCAAGTAATTACTGTTACAGTGGTCTGAAATCATCTTTTTTATGGTATGCTTATATATCGTGCTTGGTGTTGTATATTATAGAGATTTGAAGACCCCCTTTCCGTTACCTAATGATCAACGAATGGATTTCTCTGTTTTGACTGTGACGACGGGTCAATTTTGGTATCGGTTGAGAAACGAGGACGCCTGGCTTACTGATGAGGTATGTTTCCCATCATGATAGTTTTGCCGTGTGTCAACTAATAAGTAAAATCAACCTGTGTTAAATCTACTTATGTTATTGTGTATTAAGTAAGTGTTGTATTACTAGTCATACACCGTGTATGGTTGATGCTAAAGGTGTAAAATCAACCTGTGTTAGTGTGTTTTGAATAAAGAGTGGTGTATGATTAGTCATAGGGTTCAACTGTGTAAAATGAACTTATTTATGTGTGTAAAATCAACTTGTCTCAACTAATTAGTTTTGAATCGCAGGAAATGGATGTAATTCTGCACTACATTTTGGAGAAGAAACATCAGTGGTCAGAGCAATTCGACCAGAGGGCAACATGCGCTGACACAACTGTTGCTCCTCAATTTGGACCCCTACTAAAACAGATTCAAAACAGTGGAATTCCGCTTGAGTCAGCTTTTACTGACTTTGATTCGTTGATCATTAAGTTCCTTGCCGGGGATGCCACGTATGGGGTCAGCTGCCACAACGTGGATCGGATATACATGCCCATTAATCAACCTAATCAACATTGGTTCCTTGCTGCCATCCATCTTAATGATTGGCGGATACAGGTATTTGATTCCTTGTACACCGCCAAATCCAGGGCAGCAAGATTAGAACATGTGGAACCAATTGCAAAATTGCTTCCACATGCTCTAGCGTTGGTTAATTTTTGGAATGTCCGAAAGGACCTCATACAGTTCAAGGGCAAGCCTTTCTCGGTAACTTACAAACGGAATGAATGTCCACAACAAGGGGGGTATGACATCTACTTCCCATGCAATTTTACTATTCCGTTCATTTGGACTTTCGGTTATGAAGTGGATGCAAAATAGTCATTACTTGCAATGATGTACAATTTCTGACTGTGAAATCTGTATTAATATTAACTGCAGGTCAGACTGTGGAATTTTTGTTGTAAAGTTCATAGAGTTTTTGCTTACCAAAGGACTGAGCATCTCCCAATGCACGCAAGAGCACATGGGGAAATTGCGGCTGTATACTTCCGTACACTTGTACAGACACGGAAGGAATAAACGGCTTCAATTGCATGCATGTCCATAAAATTATGTTATTCATTATACATTGTTTTCATTATACTGAAAGTTGTATGTAATAAAAATGCATACTTGTACCAAAGGATTTACATTGTATTCATTATGTTGAAAGTTGTATGTAATATTGTATATTTCGATGTTGTTGTATGTTCCTATTGATGTATTTTCAAATATTGTAATAAAAATGTATACTTGTACCAAAGGATTTACATTGTATTCATTATATTGAAAGTTGTATGTAAGTTTACAGATATTTTGATATTGTTGTATTTTCCTATTGATGTATTCACACGTGCAAAGGTTGTTATTAACCATTCAAACTCATCCTACACCGTTTATGATTGGTTATACACCACTAAGTACCTAAAACACAATTGTAGAACTTGATTTTTCACCCATATAACTCATCATACATAGCGTATTAATGGTGTGACACCAATAATTTCCAACAAACTTAAAAATACATGCACAACCCGTGATTTTACCATACATAAAACTCGTCATACACTGTGTATGATACGTAGAACTTGACACACATTAAAACCCTGCATACAATTTGCATGACAAACTGGACATATATAACTGCAGGAACTACATACAGTTGTCTCTCTGCATATGTTGTCTGTAAAGTGCATCCACTGCATGCATACAAAGTTCAAGATCCTTATCATGCGGATGAAGTTCACACCATTACAACTCATCGTACACCGTACACCATGTGTGATTGATCATACACCACTAATTGCTTGGTAGGCCGTTGATGAAACATGATCTGTAGAAGTGCCACCTCTCTTTGTGTCTCAGCTGTCACTGGCCCACCACCGCCGCTGCTAGAGCCACTTACATTAGGAATTTAAACGGGTCGATATATTGAGGACCGTATATGCTTGGCTTCCTGTCCATCTCATCCCTTTATAGGGGGAGAACCGTGGGAGAGGGGTATGATAAAGTAGGTGGTAGTTGAGGTTATTAAATGCCTTGCTTTGTAGTCCATTATGACCCCCTGAACATTCAATGTTCAACCACCAACCAACCCAACCGGTCAGCCTCATCCATATAAATCAACAAGGGCATTTATATTGCTTGGTACACAATTTCATTGATGGTTGTGGCAATTATAGTGTTTCGAATACTTAGTAGTGTTTTGCTTACCATACATAGTGTATGATGAGTCTTAATGGTGTGAAATCAACTTGTACAAGTGTGTTTCAACTACTTAGTGGTGTATGACTTACCATACTTAGTGTATGACAAGCCTTAATGGTGTGAAATCAACTTGTACAAGTGTGTTTCAACTACTTAGTGGTGTATGACTTACCATACTTAGTGTACGACAAGCCTTAATGGTGTGAAATCAACTTGTACACGTGTGTTTCAACTACTTAGTGGTGTATGACTTACCATACTTAGTGTATGATGAGTCTTAATGGTGTGAAATCAACTTGTACAAGTGTATTTCAACTACCTAGTGGTGTATGACTTACCATACTTAGTGTATGACAAGTCTTAATGGTGTGAAATCAACTTCTACAAGTGTGTTTCAACTACTTAGTGGTGTATGACTTACCTTTGATGCTGATACGTGTGGCGATACACCATCCACGCATGTCGACATGCATCGTAACACACTTGAAAAACACATCAACCACTTAGAACACACAATTGGGACCAACTTCAAATCAATTCATTGACAGCTTTCATTATAGGAATATACAACAGTATGAAAATATACACATTTTTCATTACCCTATTACGTACACATCACAACCTTCCGACAATTTTCAGTACACTGGATACAACGTAAATCCTATGGTAATGTACAATGTAAATCCTATGGTAAAACGAAATTATATAGGTATGTCACAAGTAAAATTTATACATTTGAAGACTATAAGTTAATTTGGAGGAGGGACTTGAGATGGACGGCCGGAGTTGGATGAGGTGCATTCGCCATTAGGATGCAGAGCAATTGGATTCTTGCACGTGGATCGGTTATGCCCGTGTTCCTTGCACCGACTGCACCTTTGATGAACACGCTCCTCACCGACAGACGGAATCCTCCTCTTCCGCCTCCTCCCAGAAGAGGTTCTAACGTCGGGTGGAAGAAGATTCATGTCAGCTACATCACGAGGGATACGCCAGTCACTTATGTGTGGCATCGGGTAGACGACACCTCTATACGACTCGTACCAATATTCTCTACTGTAGTACGGCGAGCACAAGTCGTACAGAGCATAAGGACTGTGCTGTACCACTGCTAACGCTTGCTCACATGGAAGCTGCTCAAGCTGAAACCTGCGGCAGGTACATGTCCAGAGCGACATATCTATTACAAAGTTTTTCTCCCCATCGATGACGTCGAACGTATGATCATCAGCTCGCAATATCTGCATTACCACAATAATAGACAAACGCGTCAAACAACCGAGGTGCATGCAAAATACAAAAATATGAGAAAATAAGACAATATGTACGGAGCTTACCGTCATCGTTCTTGCTAACTTGAATCTGTCTTGTAATTTTTTTTCGACGTCGGGGGACATTGTACTGATGCAAGCTTCAGCCTTGGCTCTTCTTTCGTGAAACCACCTCTGCAACAGTAGCCTACACTCATCAACAAGGGCTGTAATTGGATAGCCACGTACCTTGACCAATACAGCATTCATGGATTCCGAAATGTTTGTCGTCATTATGTTGTACCGACGACAAGGGGAGTGGGAACGAGTCCACTTGTCCAGTCCCACACCTTCCAAGTAATCTTTAGCCCCGGGTACAGCACAACATAAACTGAAAAACAAACTATGGAATTCTTGAATGTTGTATGCTTTGGCTGCTTTGTAGTAGTACTGATCCAAATGCTTCCTGTTGCTCTTGAATTTGGCCTTCAAGTTGTTCAGCAAGTGGTACATGCAGAGCCCGTGAAATGTGACAGGGAAAAGTTCTTCCACCGCGCGTTGGATGCTTCGGTGTCTATCGGATACAATGACATGGCCAGCAGGCTCCCCAGTTACTTCCCTCAACCTACTAAGGAACCAATGCCACGATGCATCATTCTCTGAATCACCGATGCCGATAGCATTCAGGAAAATTTGCTGGTTGGCATCGTGGCAAACGGCCATGAACAAAACACCCCGGTACTTTCCCTTCAGATGTGTTGCGTCAATGCTCACAACCAGCCGGCAAAACCGGTACCCATTAAGTGAAGCACCAAACGCAATGAAGAGGTACTGAAACCTACTTTCATCATCTGTCTGTAAATAAAATGTGGCACCGGGGTCAATCTGTTTGAGGACTTGCAGATAGGCAGGCAAGAATGCATAGGACTCTTCGGCCGTACCCGATCTAACATTGTCGTATGCAAACTCTCTCGCCCTCCAAGCAACACTGTAGCTGATATCGACACCGTAGCAACTTCGGATGTCATCTATGACATCCCGTGGCTTGAACACTCTCCCGGGGTTCACAAGTTTCTTGCGGACGCACTCCCCGACGACCCAACTGGTTGCCTGCCTGTGTCTAACAGTGGTGAGATCGCTAGGGTGGTTGTGGTTCTTTTCTACTTTTGTAACCATCCAGCAGCCACCATCTGCTACACACGTAGCCCGAACCCTCCATGTGCAACCCTCTTGTGCGCAGCGGACAACCGTTAAGGATTTGTTCGACTTGTAGCTCCTGAATTCAAATTTTTCCCTAAGCGCAATCACTGCCAGGTTAGTTAACAAGTCCCTCTTCGTCGTAAATATTTGATCGACTTCAATATCCTCAACCATCCGGCCCTGCGCATATACCTCGTTGATCCGGCTCCTCTCATCACCGGAGCCAGCCTCATCATTAGAACGAGGATCACCAGCAGCTTGGATGTCAGGGTGGACATTCGGTTGACCGCTGGGTTCCGCATTCCGTTCCAATTCAGGTTCGACAATCAGAGGGTCTTTACGGGAAATATTACGATGCTCATAAGTGTGCCCCTCTGGAGGTGAGGCATCAGGTACAGTCGGTTGCACCTGGGATAAATTGATATTGTCCAAATTATCCCATGCACTTTGATTGGAATTTTTCCAATCTCCACCTGTTGCTGTTGCCTCAACCGTCACAGTAGGCATGTTCAAATCTACATCAGATGCATCTACACGGGCTGCTTCTTCCATCCCCGCATCCATACATCCACCAGAAGTCTCGGGAACCTCAAGGTGCGAACGGCCACTATTCTCGTCACCATCGGGAATTGTTTGAAAGGGAGTTCGTTGCCAATTGAAGCTAGGATTCCTGTCACCGGATGACTCTACAGAGACGATCAAAGGATGCTTCGCCCTATCTTCTTTGGCTAAGTTCCTTCCAAAACATAACGGACCTATCGTCAACGACATCATACAAGGGCACGGCCGGAACAGCGGTGAAAGATTGAAAATGCATCTTTGAACCCGCATCCAACTGAGCACCAATCACCTCCACCACAGTCCTTTGCAAACCAGCGAAGTCAGTTTTCTCATCCACAAAAATATAAGCCAATTTTTCACCAGCGTACTTTGCCCTCTCCCTAAAGTAGCCACCGTACAGAACGCATGCAATAGCAGCATCACCCATTACTGTGGACAAGAAAAAACCATGATATCAAAGCAAAATTGACATGAAACACACTAGGGTGGAATGAAAGTACAGCATTGAAACCACTAAAAACGGTGTATGATTGGTTTAAAACCATAATACACAAATAACACTACTTTAAGAAAGAATACATGGTGTATGATTTGCGTTACAGTCATAAACAAGTTCATCACACACCTTTTAAAGCAATCATACACGGTCTACGGTTAAGGATACCACATTCTATACACGAAAGACACCAAAACAGGTTTATCCTAGACCAATCAAAGCTATCATACACGGTGTATGGTAAGCCATACACCATTCTGTACTTGAAAGACACCAAAATAAGTTCATCATACACCCTTTGAAGCTCTCATACACAGTGTATGATGGATTATTCACCATTAATTACTTAACATACACAAACACAGGTTGGTTATACACCATTAAACCCAATCCTACACAGTGTATGACTGATTATACACCATTAATTACTTAACATACACATACACAGGTTGGTTATACGCCATTAAACCCAATCATACACAGTGTATGACTGATTATACACCATTAATTACTTAACATACACATACACAGGTTGGTTATAGGCCATTAAACCCAATCATACACAGTGTATGACTGATTATACACTTAACATACACATACACAGGTTGGTTATATGCCATTAAACCCAATCATACACAGTGTATGGTTGCTCATAAACTACTAATTACTTAAAAAACGTCTGCACAAGTTGGTTATACACCATTAAACCCAATCCTACACAGTGTATGACTGATTATACACTTAACATACACATACACAGGTTGGTTATACGCGATTAAACCCAATCCTACACAGTGTATGACTGATTATACACCATTAATTACTTAACATACACATACACAGGTTGGTTATAGGCCATTAAACCCAATCATACACAGTGTATGGTTGCTCATAAACCACTAATTACTTAAAAAACGTCTGCACAAGTTGGTTATACACCATTAAACCCAATCCTACACAGTGTATGACTGATTATACACTTAACATACACATACACAGGTTGGTTATACGCCATTAAACCCAATCCTACACAATATATGACTGATTATACACCATTAATTACTTAACATACACATACACAGGTTGGTTATACGCCATTAAACCCAATCATACACAGTGTATGGTTGCTCATAAACCACTAATTACTTAAAAAACATCTGCACAAGTTGGTTATACACCATTAAACCCAATCCTACACAGTGTATGACTGATTATACACCATTAATTACTTAACATACACATACACAGGTTGGTTATACACCATTAAAACCAATCATACACAGTGTATGATTGATTATACACCACTAATTACTTAATACACACAAACACAAGTTGGTTATACACCATTAAACCCAATCCTACACAGTGTATGACTGATTATACACCATTAATTACTTAACATACACAAACACAAATTGATTTCACACCATTCAAACCTATCATACACGGTGTATGATAGATCATACAGCACTATTTACATGAAGCACACCAAAACAAGTTGATTTCACACCATTAAAACCTATCATACACGATGTATGACTAATCATACACCACTAATGAGTTCAAACACACCAAAAGAAAGTTATAATACATCATTTAAACCAATCATAAACCATAAACGACTTGTAACACACCGACCTCATAGGACAAGGATACGTTAACGACAATGTCAGCAAATGATCATGTTACCTTCAGTATCTGATCTGAAAACCGTGAAATGTGTGTAAGGACTCAATGTTGAACCTACAGCAATGCCACGAAGCTTCAAACACGATCTTAAAATGGCTTCTTCTTCTTCTTCTTCTGAGGACCCAATGTAGCAGATTGAGAGAAAAATGAGAGAAAAATGGACTTGGGGAATTCAGATTAAGAGAAAAGTAACAAATACCATGAATAAGAAGTGAGTAAATGGGCGAGAAATGAGAAGAAGGGAGGAATAGAGTAAGAAGCAAGTTACATGACATAAAGTAAAAATATGTACTTTTGCATTAAATGAAGAG
Source organism: Simmondsia chinensis (assembly GCA_018398585.1). Taxonomy (NCBI): domain Eukaryota; kingdom Viridiplantae; phylum Streptophyta; class Magnoliopsida; order Caryophyllales; family Simmondsiaceae; genus Simmondsia; species Simmondsia chinensis. Next base: position 710,701 of record JAGTTD010000018.1, read on the forward strand.
AGAGAAAATGGAGTGGAGAGAGGCTAAAGTACAGTAATCGACTGCGTATTAAATGAGGAGAGAGAAAGGGGACGGGTTGGGGGGGGGGGGATGAATGGGAGGGCCTTTTTAAAGGAAAATCGTACGGATTACTATACTCAAAATGTATATTTTTTTTCTAAATACACATTACTAAAATACACAAATACACGTTGATTTTACACAAATATAACCCATCATATACCGTGTATGAAGTGCATCATACACCAATAAAACTTGAACTACACGTATATAGATTCGATTTCTGACCCCTGTATCCCTAATAACTTGAAAAAAAACAGCAAAAGTTAATTTTATGCCAATAAAACCTATCATACATTGTGTATGACAAGTCCTTTCCCGCTAATTACTTCTAATATACCTGAATAAGGTCACTTTACAGTACTATAAAGCATCATACCCAGTTTATGATTCGATTTCAGACCACTGTACCCCTAATTACTTGAAAAAAAACAGCAAAAGTCGATTTTATGCCATTACAACCTATCATACATTGGGTATGATACGTCATTTACCACTAATTGTTTAGAACTAAACCTGAATAAGCTCATTTCAAACCATTAAAACAAATCATACCCAGTGTATGATTCAATTTCAGACCACTTACCTCTAATTACTTGAAAAAACAGCAAAAGTTGATTTTTTGCCATTATAACGTATCATACATTGTGTATGAGAAGTCATTTACAACTAATTCCTGGAAATAAACTTGAATAAGTTCATTTTACACCATTAAAACGCATCATACCCAGTGCATGATTCGATTTCATCCCACTGTAACAGTAATTAGTTGAAAAAACCAGTAAAAGTTGATTTTATGCCATTAAACCTATCGTACGTTGTGTATTACAAGTCATTTACCACTAATTTCTTGTAATACACCTGAATAAGCTCATTTTAAACCATTAAAACGAATCATACCCAGTGTATGATTCGATTTCAGACCACTTACCCCTAATTACTTGAAAAAAACAGCAAAAGTTAATTTTATGCCATTATAACGTATCATACATTGTGTATGATAAGTGATTTACAACTAATTGCTTGAAATAAACCTGAATAAGTTCATTTTACACCATTAAAACACATCATACCCATTGTATGATTCGATTCAGCCCTCTGTAACAGTAATTAGAAGTAAAAACCAGTAAAAGTTAATTTTTTGACATTATAACCTATCATACATTGTGTATGATAAGTCATTTACAACTAATTGCTTGAAAAGAACCTGAATAAGTTCATTTTACACCATTAAAATGTATCATACCCATTGTATGATTCGATTTCATCCCACTGTAACAGTAATTAGTTGAAAAAAACAGCAAAAGTTGATTTTATGCCATTATAACCTATCATACATTGTGTATGACAAGTCATTTACCACTAATTTCTTGTAATACACCTGAATAAGTTCATTTTACACCATTAAAATGCATCATACCCAGTGTATGATTCGATTTCATCCCACTGTACGTCTAATTACTTTAAAAAAAACAGCAAAAGTTGATTTCATGCGATTATAACCTATCATACATTGTGTATGATAAGTCATTTACCACTAATTGTTTTAATAAAACCTGAAAAGGTTCATTTTAGACCATTTCAGAGTATCATACCCATTGTATGATTAGATTTCAGCCCACTGTAACAGTAATTACTTGAAAAAAACAGCAAAAGTTGATTTTTTGCCATTATAACCTATCATACATTGTGTATGACAAGGCATTTACCACTAATTGCTTGAACTACACCTGAATAAGTTCATTTTACACTATTTTAACTCATCATACCCATTGTATGATTCGATTTCAGACCACTATACCCCTAATTACTTGAAAAAAACAGCAAAAGTTGATTTTATGCCATTATAACCTATCATATATTGTGTATGAAAAGTCATTTACCACTAATTGATTGGAATACACCTGAATAAGTTCATTTTACACCATTAAAACGCATCATACCCAGTGTATGATTCGATTTCATCCAACTGTACGTCTAATTACTTGAAACAAAAAGCAAAAGTTGACTTTATGTCATTATAACCTATCATACATTGTGTATGATAAGTCTTTTACCACTAATTTCTTGTGATACACCTGAATAAGCTCATTTTACACCATTAAAAGGAATCATACCCAGTGTATAATTTTATTAATTACTTCAAGCATGCCTAAACAAGGTCTGGGAGGGAAGAAGAAGAAAGGGCAAATTTAAAAATTATATTTTTTTTTTGACAAAAAAAAATTCAAAAGGAAAAAAAAATGAAGAAAAGGAGAGTGAAAGGTCAAAAGAGTGTACTTTTGCCTCCTTGCATTAAATGAGGAGAGAGAAAGAGAGAGAGAGAGAGGGGACGGATGGGGGGGGGGGGTGAGGTGGGAGGGTATTTTTGTCCAAAAGAGTCTATTTATGGTTAAAGGGGTCTAAAAAACATTAAGGGGGGCTGGGGGGTCCAATCCGTACGATTTCCCTATATTTTACTTATCATATTAATTAGTTCTCATATTTTTAATTATGTCAATTTATTCTATTTAATGCAATGCATAGATGGAAAATTGGGAAACGAAAGGTTCAACGGCTTTCCTTTAAATTTTTATTACGAAAATAATAAAGAACAAAGGGGAAAAATAAGTAACTCAAAATCTCACACCGAGAATAGGAGAAAACTCTAAAAAATAATGAGAAAATCTATGAAATTAAATTAAATTAAAATCTAGACTTTTTCTTGTTTAAAAAGATAAATACAAAAAAAATTATTAATTATCTAAACAACTAATAATTATCTCCTAATCTAAAATATTCTAATTAATATAAAATTCTTCAAGCTCGTTGGCCTTGCTGCGCGTCATCGCCGATCCGCCAAGTCAGAAATCCCGCCTACTCCATCCTGCCAAGTTTCCATCTTGGTGGCGTTGTTTCTGCCTGGACCTGTAAGCTGCCGAAGCGCATATGCAGTTGCATCACCATCTATAATTTGTATTGTGTCAATTCAGTCTTATGGTTAAATTAAAGTTAAGCAGATGACGTAATTTTTGACTGTATAATCACATTAAATACAAGTAACTCACTTAAAATCCACATATTGACTCAATTTAAGAGAACTTATGGCTGAACCAGTAAAAATTTAATCAATAACTTAACACAAGTTTTGCTCGAATGACCAAATTGAAACGATATTATTAGTTCATGTCTAAATTAACACAATTAAAAGTATTAGGACTAAATTAAAATAATTAACAAAATATAGGGAATTTTAGTGTAAATAACTCAAAATATCTACATTTAATTAATTATTATATATTTAAATATTATTAAAATAGTAAATCCTATATTTTATTTGTTCTGTTAGTTATTTAATATAATATTAATGTCGGCTTTCATCATTTATTATTTAAGTATCATAATATTTTAATATATATAATGAGGTGTTCTGAGGTTTTAAAATTTTATCAACTCAGTATTATATGCCTGACTTGATGAGTTTTTGTCAAAGTACAATCAATTTTCACCAAAAAATGTTGTTATTGTATTGAGATGATGTACATGAGCTATGTCGGTATTTTCTATAAAAACCGAGTATATTGCGAGAAAATATCACCGGATTCTAACAATATATATATATTACCATAATAATTTGTGTCATGTCAGAATTTTGTGAAAAAGGAAAAATATAAGATTATGACAGAGAACACATATATTGTTAGAATTATATTTCATATTAGCAATTTATAATGACAATCTACTAAATTTTGTCAAATGATACTGATTGACAAAATTTTTGAATTTTGGTGTATCTGGTGATAAAAATTTTGATTACCAGAGTACTTTTATACATTGAAAAGTCTAGGTACCTAAGTTATAAATATTCTCTGTTCAAAAAAAAAAAAGTTATAAATATTCAGCCTCCAAGATACCTAAGTGATAAATTCTCTATTGAAAACATATGCATATTTATTTTTTGTCTTCCCATGGTCAAGAAATTAAAAAATATAATTTTTGCATGCCTTTATAAATATTGCAAGGATATAAATGTCAATTTTTTATTTTTTATTTTAATTAATTAAGACCAAAAATCAATACGATAATAATAAATATGCTAGCAGAAATTACTATAATATTCATTGTATAAATAATTCAATATATAAAAATTATTTTGGAGCAGAATGGTTAACATTTAAGTAAAAGTTGATAAATAATTATCAGCTGATTGAAATTAACTAATATTATATCATTTAAATTTTATTTAAAATATTTCACTGGTGGACTCGATAAATTAAGGGAAAATTTCATAAGAAGGTTCGGATTGCGCTCTTATTAGGTCTACTATAGACTTGGTTGATGAACTCCAGAAGTTCATATCCTCTTGGGCGATTTTAGCCAAACGCAAAGCCGAGCGGGCTGTCTTAACCCTTGATTTGACATATTGCTTTGACGTTGTGAGTGTTGGTATGATACGAACCAACACCAATCTAGCTCACAGCTCACAGCCCGGCTCCACAATTACACAAATTGATAATTACGGGATCTGAACAGCTATCCCGGATTGTATATTATATATGAATAACCTCCAAATGGAGTAATTACATATAATATAATAAGAAAGGGGAGGAAATCTAGAAGAAATTGGGGGAGAGATAGAGAAGATTTACGGGGGAGGGAGAGATCAACATCTACACATAATATTTCAACATATCCTAACCCTAACTCAACTCAGCTGCAGGTGGTGGGGCTTGACGACGATTGGCGATGAGACACCAAGGCGAAGGCAGCGGCGGTTGTTGCACGACTTCCACATCATCCTCCGCTTGCCCCTTCGTTTCAACATCATGTTCAGCCACCAAACCCTGCCCTTCTCCGACGTCGACACTGCCTTGGCGGTGGATACCGCGACACCACAATGGCGGTGGTACGCCTTCCACGGTCGCTCCATCTTCTTCGATCTGATCTTCGATGCTGCTTGTGGCATCTTCGACCTCCGTTTTGATGACATAGACAGAGGCATCTCCTTCTCCAGCGAGGCGGCAACCCATTGGAGGTGGTGGTTGGCCTTGATCTTCTCATTGCCACCTATCTTCACGCCATGGTCGTGGTTCTCGGTCGGATTCAAGGGTCCCGACTTCTTCACAGTTTCATCCTCCACCAAATCCAAAAACGACAGCTCCTACTCGATATATTCCTGCATCTCTTCTCTAATCTCTTCATTCTGGTTGTGGCTCTCGTCACCATCACTTTCCTCAACCTTCATAACTTGTTAGTTGTGGAGTACCTTCTTTTACAATAGAAGATTGCTTTAATGGCATATCACTTGGCTCCTTGTGCTCAAAAGTATCAAGGATTATGACCTTTGGTTCCACTTCAACCACATCATGGGTCTTCAGATATTGAATGTCCAAGACACACCATTGATCATATATACATCTTCCATATAAGTACATCGGGACTAACTTGGCACTCCTAATTGTATAATAGCTAATATGAGCCACAACCTCAAGATTAGAAGATGAGATCGCTTCAATTCTATCAAGAACACCATAAGGACAACAACAAAGGACCCAGTGCCTCAAGGGCTCCCGCCTAAGCATGGTCGGAAGGGTGGATGTACGCAACCTTACTCCTTCAGGGTGTAACCCTGCTGAGAGACTGTTTTCGAGGACCCCCAGCCTTATAGAGTTGGCAACACGAGCTATTTCCAAGAGGTCACCCATTCTGGTACTACTCTCGCCCAAGCACGCTTAACTTCAGAATTATAATGGGATCTGGTTGCATTAGTGCATGGTAAATAAATTCTATCAAAAGGACCATAAGGACAAAACACTTCAAAAAGAACATACTCATCTATAGGATAAAGAACCTTCGAAACTTTGATCAAGAGTGTAGCATCTTTACGAGACTTGACTTGAACAGAATTTGAGTTAAACAAATATGGAATTTCATAGTGTGACATTTTGTCAAACACCTTCCATGCAATACTTCAAGTTCCACAATTCAGATTCCAATCCCAAATTCAGACCTCAAAAACACAAATTATACCTCGAAAATTAAATTTGCAACTCGTGGCAACCAGGCAATAGATGATCATATCCTAAAGCTAACATCTTCGAATAAAACCAAGCCTCTTTATATATAGAACTTAGACCAGTTTAAAATGATTGCTCAATTTTCCATGACTGAGAATCGGTAGCTCTAATACCAATTAATACAATCCAAACTCACAATCACCATTGATACCCAATCCAACACAAAGAACGCGCAATCAATAGCTACGGGACATCTAAGATGTGGCCCCTAGTTTTGTAATATATATATGTATACAGCTTTAATGGAGTAACTAAAAGTATAATAGTAAGAAAGGGGAGAAAGACATAGAAGAAGGGGAAGAAACATAGAGTAGAATCGAGAGGCGAGAGAGAGAAATTACATCAACATTATCAAGTATAAAACCTTAACTATAATATCTAATCCTATTTATATAAGTTGATAACTAAGGATAGATAACATGTCACCCCACATCAGCAATGAAGTGGCATTCGGGAAAGACCGAGAACTAAGCGGAGCACTGAACAACGATATCACTTCAGTTAATAATTAACAAATAAAACCCAAAAAAAAAAATAAGAAAAGAAGAATAATGATAGCTTTCATTTATCCCAAAAACATCGGCCCGAAAACTTAACCTGACGTGTGAAGGTTTAATTCATGAATGATTTTATATTCTAACAGCAGCAAATCACGAGCACCGTGGAGGAGGAGCATAGATATGTGGGTGGTCTGGCATAGGCGGTGGCAGCGCCCTCGGCCGGCCAGACCGGAGACTCCGTCGGCTGCCACTTATTTCGCCGGAAAAACCAACTTTCCGATCAGCTCTTGCCGGAGAAATTTGAAAGCCTTCATTAAAATGAAAAATAAACCCAAAAAATAATAATAAACTAATAAGAATTAACATAAGCAACCCTTGAAAACTCTTATTTTTCACTTTCATTTTCTTTTTTTTTTTGGGTTTTTAATTTCTAAGGATTTCCTTTGTGGGTGATTCAAAATATGTAAGGATATGAATTATATAGTCCTTTGATCTCATGGGTTTGGTGTATTACAATTTATTGCAATCAATATTAATATATTGCCGTGTACCCGCCAGGGTTCATTTACCAGGCATTAATGCATCGGATCCTATTAGAACTCCGAAATTAAGCGTGCTTGGGGGAGAGTAGTACCAGGATGGGTGACCTCCTAGCAAGTCCTCGTATTGCTAACCCTATAAGGTTGAGGGTCCTCGGAAACAGCCTCTTGGTAGGGTTGCACTCTGAAGGGGTAAGGTTGCGTACATCCACCCCTCCTAGACCCTGCTTAGGCGGGAGCCCATGAGGCACTGGATCTTCTGCTGTTGTTGTTGTACACGTCAGGGTCTTGACTTAATAGTAGGAGATAAGTGAGAGGATATAGTGTTGCTTTAGATTAAGAGATCTGGAGTTCGATTCGCTCTTAAACCCTTCCCTGAGGAATTGATTCCTTGACTTAACTGAGACATGTGGGGTGTGTGTCACCACATGGGTTGAGGTTTACCGGATAATCGGGTTCCAAGTTAACAAAGGAAAAATATTATCATGTTGATCAAAAATGCACACACAAAACAAATACAGTTTACATTTGCAAGAAAATAATTTATTATGTTAAATTAGATTAAATTATATAAAGGGAAATTATCATTTAAATATCATGAGGTTTGACCATTTATTACCTAGGTACTTTGACTTTTCAATATATATACAATCAGGTAAATGAAATTTAAACATTTTATCAGTTAGGTACCCTAAAATTTTAAAATTTTATCAATCAAATACCCTTTTGTCAAAATTATATAAATTATCATTGAAAAATGCTAAAATGGTAACATAATTCCGACAATATATTAGATTTGTTGCCGAAAAATGCTAGCATGCTACATAATTTCAGTAATACTTAGGTAGTTCGTATCAATATTGGCTGAATTTTTTTTTATCGTAATTTGCTATTTGTTTAAAAGAATTGGCATGACCTACATATATTATCATAATCATAAATTACATAATTATTTTTTGTATAAAATTGGTTAAGTTCTTACAAAAATTCATCAAATTTCTATATGGGGTACCTAGGTGTTTAAATATTCAAACAAAGGGTACCTCATTATACATATTAAAATGTAAGAATACCTAGGTGATAAAGGCTCAAGCCTCCTAGTGTTTTAAGTAATAATTTCCCATATAAAAATAAGTATATTGATATATTGTTGGTCGACCCACCAAGGCCTTTCCTCAGTGGTAGGAGGTAAGTAAGGGGATAAAATGTTGCTTTATGATAAAAGGTCTAGAGTTTGATTCCCCTCTTAAACCTCTCGCTAAGAAATCCTTGACTTACTGGCTCCTGTGGGTCACCTTATGGGACGGGTTTACCGGGTAATCGGGTTCCTCGTTAGCAAAATATATATATATATATGGTAGCATTCTTATGAGAGGGTGAGAGCGTGAGAGGGGCGAATCATGACCCTCTATTGTAATGGACGGCTAAGATTTGTTGGATATTTAAAAAATAATAATTTACGGCCAAAATTTATTGAGTATTGAAAAAAAAAAAAAAAAAAGCCTATTTCTCTCCCTTACCCCTTCTTTCTTTTTGCTCCATGAAGGAGTATGGGTCGTAAATCGTTATTTTTTTTAATGTTCAACAATTCTTGACCATCCATTATAATTGGGGGCCGAGATTCACTCCTCTCACGCTCTCACCCTCTCATAAAAACGCCACCAAATATATATGTATATATATATATAAATTGGTCAAAAGGGGTTAGGTGTAGAACCGCGTGTTAAGTTGTGGTCCAACAGAGGTGTAGATCCTGAGTTTTTTTCTTTTTTTTCAATAATTAGTTACATAATTGCAATATAAAACAAGCGACTCGAAGCAAGGCCTAAGAGAACCCGAATAAATCGGGCAAAGAAACACGAAACCAGGATAGTAGGACAAAAACAAAAAAACAAAAAAAAAGCACGAAAAAATAAAAACAGGTATCACATGACAAAAACAGTACTGAGAGTGATGTACCATCCTGAGATTTATATTTAAAAAGAACATAATTTGATTTTCTGATGTGTCATAAAATTGATTTCTTTATATAATAAAGTATGGTGATGTACCAAATTGAAAAATCTAAAGTTTTGACATTGTCAAAAATCATGATTTTTATATAGGACATGTCCAACCATAATTCATTATTCGGGTTTAAATATACTGTTAGAATATAAAATTATTCATGAGTCATACCCATCAGCTTAAACTTTTGAGAAAGTTGGTTCTTTGACGTGGTATCAGAGCCTTATTGAACATGAGGTCATGAGTTCGAATCCCAACAGCCCTCACTTTTAGTATTATTTTATTTCAAGCACAAGACCCAATAGCCATTCGCGTGAAAGGACATGTTAGAGAATAAAATCATTCATACGCCTTTACCCATCAGCTTAAACTTTTGAGAAAGTTGGTTCCTTGACACATGCTACCATTTTTTTTGGGAGCGTGTTAGCTTTTGGTGGCCAAGGTTGTGCCGTTTGACATCTCCTCGTTGTTCAGTCTGTGGCTGCTCGGGAGTCTAGTGGTTGTGGAGTTTTTGCTTTTGTTCTTGTTTAGGATGTTTGTTTTCTAGTGAGCTTTCTAGATTTTTGTTTTGCAATTTTTGGTTAGTTTTTGTACTTTTGAGGTGTCTTTCAGTCTTTTGCTTTGAGTTTGGCTGTCAAAAAAGCATGCAGTCATTACTCGTGTTGATATACGATCATGTTAGATGTTGATTATGATTCAACAAGTCAGATGCTTATCTTATTTGTTGAGATAACGTGAGGAAAGTCTATAACAATAGAAAAGTTCATTTATACGAGAGATATGGATGTTGATATGGTATCAGAGCCCCATGACAATGAAGTCAGGAGTTCGAATCCCAACAGCCCCTAATTTCAAGATTAACACAATTTAAGCATAAGATATGACATGAGCCTGTGCACTATCCACGCTTCAAACCCAATTGGCATTGGCATGAGGAGGCATGTTAGAGTATTAAACTATTTCTGGGTCTTCACCCATCAGCTTAAACTTTTGAGAAATATGGTTCCTTGATAGATGTGTCTATAAATAAAGACATATTTTCCCATAACTGGTCACGTAGAAAGTGGAGGACTCTGGTAATCCTCTTTATTATTCTATACGGATCTCGAGATGTAAGAGGACAAGTCTTAGATCGATTTATGCAATCAAAGTATACTAAACGTAAACATTGAAGGGGTTACTCGGTATTGAATGAAACATTCGAAATCAGAAACCTAGCACCCCTTTTATCATTTAAATACCCTAAAATTTGACCATTTATTACCTAATTACCCTGCCATTTCAATATATATAATGAGATATACTGATATTTGAATATTTTATCATCTAAGTACCTTATGGCAGAATTTGATGAGTTTTTTTAAGAATATGATCAATTTTACACTAAAGATGATGATATTGTATATAATTATGATAATATACATAAGCAAAGTTCTCAGCGAAAAAAAAAGTCTATGAATTATAATAAAAAATTAACTGACTGTTGATCTTACTTCCTAAATATTGCCAAAATCATGTGTAATATTAGCATTTTTTGAAAAAAAAAATATCAAACTTTAATGAAGATACCAATACATTGTCGGAATCGTATTCCAATGAAAATCTATCAAATTTCAACCAAGGATACTTAATTGATAAAAATTAAAATTTCAGGATACTTAAATGATAAATTGTTTAAACCTCAAGATACCTCATTGTATATATTGAAACGTCTGGGTAACTAAGTGATAAACGGTCAATCTTAAGATATCTAAGTGATAATTTTCCAACATGTAAAATAATATAATAAACTTAATTAGAGCGGGCTGAGCCATACAAGCGGGACGCACCAAAATTCGAGACAATACTCAACTCCTTCAAATAAAATCTAAGCCCAATGGGTCTATGATGGGCTCCCTCATTCAATTTTTAGGCCCACTTGCTACTCAACAACAAAACTCCTTTTTGGGTATCAAGGCCCAATTAAATTACCCACCCGCTTTTGGGTCGGATTACTGGTGGCCAATAAACCGAGCCGAATAATAACCTCATCAATTGCAAATCCAAATGTAATCTTGACGAATTATTTTAATAAAATAGGGAGAATATTAGAGAAGTTATCGATAGATAACCCTGCCTCGTGCAAAATCACAAATAATCTTCTCGTTAAATCGGAATGATTCCCCTTCGACTCTTCCAAATTCCTAAAAATATGACCTGCATTTCCACCAAATTCGCAGTCCTGTTAAATTCTTTGAAATATTTTTTAAAATATAAAAATTATTTTTTAATGTATTTACAAATTTTTTAGATCTTTAATTTTCTTTTAAATATTTAAAATTATTTTGGAAGTCAATTCAATTTTTTTTCTTTTTTATCAAAGACCATGTCAACAAAATTAACGGATAATAACAACGTTAACATTAAAATATGACATTAAAATTTTTTGAAAAGTTTAGACATAACATTGAAAAATTAAAAAATTTAGATGGTTAGATGATTTTAATAAATAAATAAAAAAAACCCTAATGTTATATATATATATATATACTACTGATATATGTCACGAGAAAATAGAGGATGAAAGCGCACGAGTGGACATTATTTAAATATTTTATTTACCCTAATAGAACACTAAAGGAATGGTAGCTTAGATGGGGGATGGATGAACCCGACACACGTGAGGCCTGGGTTTGAATCCCTTCTTGTGGCTTTTTCGGGCCATTTTTTTTTTTGTGCTTTTTACCTTTTTCCACAAGAAGGGATTTGAACCCAGGACTCGCGCGTGTTGGGCTCACCCATCCCCCATCTGACCTACCATTCCTTTAGTGCTCTATTACGGTAAATAAAATATATAAATATTTTTTGGATGATGTCCATTCGTGCACTTTCTTCCCCTATTTTCTTATGAAGTATAGCACTACTATATATATAATTAAGTACATTATTTGTTTTTTTCTTCTATTTATGCTTTAAATGAGAAATATTATTTTCCTATTCTTACTTAAAAGCAGAAAATATAACTTTTATTATTTTTAAAAGAACTTTTCTTTCTAGATTAAATATCTTTAAAATATATATAAAAAAAAAGTCTTTCTCTCTTAGAAAAATATTTCTTTTTAGAAAAAGAATTTTGACCAAATAGACCGTTACTCTTATAAAATTATCAAACAAAAGTGGCTTCCTAAACTTTGAATATACGGTGGAACATCAAATAAAAAAATTAGAACGACACAGAAAATATCAGATTCAACAAAAAAAAACATTAAGAATTTCACTTTCTTCGGTTATTCAAATTTACAAAGCTAACTTAAACACAAGTGTCTTGGGTTATTTTCTTCGGTTTTTGTGTCTTATTCAGTGTTGTGAAGGCTTGTAAACTCTTCTTAATTTTACTTTATTTTGTTGTCTTTTGAAATGTTTCTATATTTGTCTCCTCTACTGCACGCTTTCTGCGTGTAGACTCTAGCCTCGTTCTTGGGATGCGCCTATTTTGTATTATAACTTTTGTCGCTAATTATTGAAACAACCAGAGAACTAAAGAAAAGCAAACACAGGGATGGCAAACTTCCATTATGTACTATTTATATAAATACAAAGGGACTTCATAGTAATACACTCAGTTCCTTATAAACAGCTATATGCTAGATTCTCTCTCTTTCTACAAAACTTGGGAATCTCTTGATTCTTTTTGGGAAAACTATCACTTATCAACAACCGTAACTTTTCGTAAAGAGATCTCTCTTATTTACAGCTATTCATCGTATAAAACACCAGGACCCGAGTGGGCGATCCTTGGTTAAGTAGCAAGTAATCTGACCAGAAAACATCGATTGAACAAAGAGATCTCTCTTAATTACAACTAATTACTATATAAAACACAAGGACCTGAGCGACCCAAGCGAACACTCCTGGCAAGAGTAATTTGACCCGAACACCCTGATTACACAAAGAACCTCTCCTATTTACAACCACCTATTGTACAAAACACAAGGACCCGACCCCCAAGTGGTTAATCCTTGGGATTAGTTAAAGTGTAAGTAAGCTAACCCGAACACCTCGACTACGCAAACAGATCTCTCTTAATTACAGCTACTTACTGCACAAAACACAAGGACCTGGCGCCAGAGCGAGCGATCATGCAGCCGGGGATTAGTTAAGGTGTCAGTAAGCTGACCCGAACATCTCGATTACGGCAAAAAAAAGTAGGAAAGAGAAAGAAAAAGTCTCCATCTTGAACCTCTAATTGTGAGGTTGACTTGGGTTACATTGACTCAAGTTACACCATCAGTCATTGAGCTGGTCATCCCTCCATTCACTACCCATGGATGCCCTGCATTTTCCACATCCCTTTGACTCAATTAGTCAACAATTTAATAAGAAAGTTATCATTACTAAAAAAAAAAAATTATTATTGTCAAAGTAATTATATGACTTATAAATAATGAGAGCCACAAAATTGTCTTGAAAACTACAATCTTACTTGAGCAATAACAATTTTACTCCGACAATAACGTTATCTTTTTAATTAACAATTATAATATTTGTTTTAAATAAGTCATTACCAAAATTTGACATTAGTTCTTTTTTTTTTTAAAAGAACTGTATATATGGTCGAAAAACAGAAAAAACAGCTTCTACTATTATCTAAAGTTTTTTTTTTTAAATGTAGCTTTTATCGGAAAAAAAAAAAGAGTTTGGTCAAAGCTAGCTTGATAGTCACTTCCTTGGACATTGTATCAAAGCTTTGTCAGCCGAGAGGTTGCGATTTTGAATCCTAATGGCCCCCACTTTCAATATTAATAAAATTTTAACATAGTCTATGACATGTACATATACGTTATCCACACTTGAAGCTAAATACGCATTTACATTGGAGCTATTCCTAAACGTAATCCATTAATTTAAACTTTTGAAATAGTTAGTTTCTCAACAAACGGAAAGCAATGACGACACTTTATTTTGGGTGTTATTACCATTCAGGAGATGAATTACGAGACTTATAATGAATAATAGTTATAAAATTTTACAAAATTGCTCTGTCATTAATACTTCTGTTGCAGAGATAGAAAACTTACTCAGAACCTGCTCAGCGGAGAACCTTCTAGAAACATCTTTACAAAGCATCTTCCTCATCAAATCCTTAACCGCCAGTGACACCGACCGGAAAACTGTCGCCGGAAACCTAAGATTCGCCCGGAGCACCGCTTCAAACGTCTCCTCCGCCGTCTCTCCGTAAAAAGGCGGCACTCCGGCGAGCATCACATACAAAATCACGCCGGCGCTCCACACATCCACCTTCTCAGTGTACTCTCCGCCGCCAATCACCTCCGGCGCAACGTAGTACGGCGTTCCGACCACGCCGGTCATGGTTCCGGCACCGGAAAAGGAGGCGGCGGAGCCGAAATCGGCGAGTTTGAGGCAGTTGTGGGAGTCGAAAAGGATGTTTTCCGGCTTGAGATCTCGGTGAGCGATGCCGTGGCGGTGGCAGTAGGCGACGGCGGAGATAAACTGAGAGAAGATGGCGGCAGCAGAGGGTTCCGGGAAGAGGTTCGATGACAGGCGGTCGAAGAGCGTGGTGGAGGAGCATAGCTCTGTCACGAGGAGGAGGTGGCGGCAGGGCAGGTCCTGACATTTTCGAGATTCAAAGCAAACATTTTCTTAGGAATTACAATTGCATTAAAATGCAGTAAGTAACTTAATTATCACTCCTCGATAAGTTTTAATTCCTTTGCTGTCACCTAATCCCCGAGAAGCTATATCTCTCATCCCGGGCAACGAAACACTTTATACCTACTTCCGCTAGTAAATGTAAATTTTCATAGGAATTCAATTTGTGTGTTTAACCATGTTGGGAAGATCCGAAAAATTCTCGACTAACCAGGATACCAGTTATTAGGACCACCCATAAAAAACTGAATCCTGAATTGAAAAAACATACACATTAAAGAGACCGGAGAAATGAGTTAGACACCAAAATTTACATGGTTCAGTGAATCCTACATCCATAGAGGAGAGCAATAATATTTCACTATATAAACAGAGATATTACAATGGAATCTCTAGCTCACACTTTGCCTCGCACTGTTTGCTCGAAACTTTTTTTTTTCTTGCTTTTCCCGAACAAATACCAAGCACAAGAACTCTCTACTCATAGGCCTCTACAATTATAATCTCGAGAGCTCAAGAGTCACTATACAAGTCATAAATGGGTTGTGTTGAGAGATCATCTGTCTCGTAATCTTAACAAACCAAACAATTTCTTATTAATATTATTAACAATTAACGTTCAAACATTACACGTGATACCTTTTCGAAACCCTTACAAATCGGGGGGCCAAAGCCGTTGCCTGGAGTTACGTCCGGCCCAGAGTCGTAGAGATCGAAGATTCGAAGGATGTGAGGGTGAGGAGAGAGAAGGTGGAGAAATTTGGGCTCGAGGTCGAGGCAACAACGGTCGGTGGGGTCGAGGAGGAGGCATTTGTCGATGGACTTTACGGCGAAGGATTCGCCAGAGGGAGAGGTGCAGTGATAGACTACGCCAAAGCGACCGCGACCGAGCTCCTCGTGGAGGCGGTAGCGGCGGTTAAAAGTGTCGCACATTGTAGTGTTGGGGAGGATTTGTTAGCAGGGATTAAGGAATTTGAAGGAGAAGAGAAAGAAAATAGAGAGGGGGGTGATGGAATCGGAATATTCTTTAGTGGGCCGTTATAACGGCGAACAAACCGCTGTCTACCTGCATTGTTTAATTATTTATTCGGTAAATTATATATTAGTATTCTTAAGGTTTACTGTATTAATTTTTTAGTTCACAAATTTTATGAAATAATTTTTTTGTCCAAAATATTACTTGTATTTAATAAAATAACACAATTAGAGATGTGTAAGGGTGTAAAATAGGCTTTACTTTTATTTTTTTACGATATTATTTATATTATTTTATTAAATACTTATAACTTTTTGGACTAAATAATTATTTCATAAAGTTTATGTACTAAAAAATAAACACATTAAACCTTACTAATATGTAATTTACCCTAAATTTTAGAGTAATTTACCAAAGTGGCACAATTTTGTAAAAGTTTTTCCAAAATGACATGTTTTGAAAAATATTTACTAAATTGGCACGGTTTACTGTTTGTTTATCAATGTATGCCATTATATACATTGAATGAACAATTTTTTTTTTTTTTTTTTTTTTTTTTACAGAAGCACAGTTAATTTGTGTGAGGGATAGAGAGAGGAGTGGGGTTACTTTATTTTTTTAATTTTAAAATTTATTGTAAAAGCAATATTTTCAGGGCCTCAAGAGCTCCCGCCTAAGCATGGTCTGGGGGGAGGCTATTTCCGAAAACTCCCAACCGAAGGGATGCAACACAAGAACTTCCTAAGAAGTCACCTATCTTGGTACTACACTCACCCAAGCATGCTTAATTTTGGAGTTCTAATGAGGTTCGGTGCTTGCATGTTGGTATCCTTTCAGGTTTTAATTTTAAAATTTATTATATTTTAAAAATTATTAAAATTTTAAATTATTTATGTAAAATAGTTTTAATATTTATTTTTTAACTATTTATTAATTAAATATTTATTTATTTTTTTGTTAAAAATATCACAATAAATTATATATATTATTGCTATTATTTACTATATTTAATATAGTGAATAATAACGATAATATATATACATATCATTTTATCATTTAGGCAGATGACGTGGCAATCAAAAAGATAACATATATAATATTATAATAAAATTAATGTACTCTCTTAGTAAGGATTGATGTATAGGAGTCGAGCCCGAGCTCATCATGCTCAAGGCCCAACTCCCAACATTTAGCTTGACTTGACAAAAATTTAATGAGTACCTAAATGATAAAATGACTTGTATATATTATAGGTATTATTCATTATATTAAATATATGAAATAATAACGATAATATATATAAATTATTTTGATATTTTTAACTAAAAATTAACAAATACCTAATTAAAAAATAGTTAAAAATAAATTTATATACTAAAACTATTTTATATAAATAATTTAAAATTTTAATAATTTTTAAATATAATAAATTTTAAAATTAAAAAAAATAAAGTAACCCCGCCCTACAAATTACCTATGCTTATTTTTTTTAAAAAAAAATTATTGTTCATTCAATATACACCGTTACAAACAATGTACATTGACAAATGGACAGTAAAACATGCAAGTTTGGTAAATATTTTTCAAAACATGCTAATTTGGGAAATTTTTTACAAAATTGTGTCTCTTTGATAAATTACTCTAAATTTTATGTGCAATTTTAAAAGATATTTAGATTTTCTAATTCTTTAATGCCATACCTAAATTTTTAAAAAGTTTTCAATGTCACACTTTAATAATAACATCGTAATTATTTGTTAGTTTTTCTTGACATGGCTTTTGAAAAAATGAGAAAATAATTTTAAAAAGTTACAATTTACATTCAAAATGAATTTAAAATATTTAAATATTTTTAAAAATATTTTAAATATCTAAAAAGTTATGAATTATTTAAAAAAAAATTTGAATGTCATATTTGTAAAAACTAACAGATATTTTTTTGGAGTCAAATTAAGGTGTGAGGGTGACACTGAAAAATTTAGAAATTTAGGCATAACATTAAAAATTAAAAATTTTAGATAATTTTTTTAAATAATACGTAAAAATGTTGACCTTACCAGGAGCCTACTCATCATAATCTTACTCCACTCGGATATTTTAGCAATGTAAGTAAATAAATTTTAACATATATTAAATATACCGTAATATTGCGAGGATATAATGAATTGTAGAGAGATTATCACTTATATATTCTAATATTTTAATATATATAATAAGGTATCCTTAGGTTTAGATATTTTATCACTTATTAGATACCTTATGCTAGAATTTAACAATTTTTTGTGGAAATCAAAACCAATATTATACAAAATATGTTAATATTGTACATAGTTACAATAATATATATATATATAAACAAAAATTATATATAAAAGATGCTAATACAGTTCATGATTACAACTATACTATATAGGCCATGTAATATTTTTAACAAAAATTCAACCTATTACATTAAAAGTTCACTTAATTTGAATATAAACTACCTATATAAACTGCATAAATTACATGTCATATCATCATTTTTGGTAAAAAATTATCAAATTCTAATGAATATATGTAGATATTGTTAGAATTATCAACAATTCTTAAATAAAATCTATCGAACTTTGGAAAGAAGACAGCTAATTGATAAAAGTTTAAAATTTTAGGCTATTGAAATGGTAAAACTTTTAAACCTGAAGATAATTTATTATATATTATATATTACTAAGATAACTAAATGATAAATTATTAACTAGATAATATTTAGGATAAATTACAGAAAATTCTCCTGACTTTTGCTTCAATAACAAAAACTCCCCTCACTTTTGAAAATTTTTCATTTTCCCCCAAATAACTTTTTTTTACCATTTTACCCCTCAACAAAAAAAAGTTATATTTTATTTTATAATACTTTTTTATGAAAATTTTAAAAATATTTTTTATCTTCTGAACTTATATAATATTACTATAATTAATTAAAATAATTATATTTTTATAAATATAAAAAATTTTCTTAATTCTTTTACTAAAAATATAAAATTTTTAATTTTTATCTAATAATATAAAATCCTTTTCTAAAACTAAAATTAAATATTACGAGTAAAATAGTCAAAAATAAGTTGTATAAAAGTTAAGTGATAAATATTTAAAAGTGAAAAAATTTTGTAAGTATTTTTATTTATAAGAAGAGTTTTTTATTTTTAAAATAAAAAATATAGAATTTTTTGTAATTTATCCTAATATTTAATTGTTAAACTTTTCCTATATTTGTATTAAAAGTGGGTACAGATGTCGTAAAAGGAGGTAAAGGAATATAGGTGTGGTACGTAAGAATACGGAAGAGGACAACGGCTAGTTTGTTGCCACGTGCCACTTGTCATTTGCTATGCTTTTCTCTCTCTTCATTCTTGTCCTTTTCTTTCAATTATTCATCCTCATTTTTTCCCTTTACTTATTATGCGGGCTTGGACTACTCGTGTTTGAAATCGATTAGGGATCGTTCGTATTTGTTAGGAGAGCTCGATAGCTTATCAAGACGAGTTCGAGCAGGCTCGATAAGCTTAACGAGCCGATTTCGAACAGGGGGTACTCGGATCGCTAATATTCACAAACAGTTTGATAAGAGCTCGTTAAGGAGTTTGATATCAACTCATTAAGGGCTTGTTATCAGCTCAATAATAGTTGATATTAGTTCAAAAATAGCTCGACAATAACTTAAAAAGTTTGGCTCGTTAATGAGCTCGACTCGATTGCAAACTTGGCTCAGTTTCAAACTCAATTGGGCTCGATAACAAGCTCAACTCGACTCGATAACAAGCTTGGCTTGATAAACCTAACGAGCCGAGTCGAGTCGAGCTGAGCATTGAACACACTATATTCTTATCGAACCGAGTTTGAACAAGGGTTAAAAATGTTCGATAAGCCTTATCGAACTCGAGTTTGAACAAAGGGGTGTTCCGCTTTGCTCGGCTTATTTACCCTTTTTATTTTATGTATGTCAATTTTGTGGGTCGAATTTAAAGACCCGATAAAATTTTAACGGAAAACATGGTATCCTTTCGGTGACTTAAGATCTTGTACTGCACTTCCTTTTTAGCTCCTCTCTACTTTCTGCAACGTGTACAAAGGAAGGACACATATATTTATTTATAGGGTAAATTATATATTAATATTCTGAAATTGAATATATAATTTTTTAATCTATAAATTTTGTAAAATTATTTTTTAGTCTAAAAAGTTGTGTACATTTAATAAAATATTCTATACAACAACATGAAAGAATAAAAACAGTGTCTGTCTTACACCCTTATATATGACTACTTAGATTATTTTATTACATGTAACTTTTTGGACTAAAAAAATTAGTTTACAAAGTTTATGGAATAAAAAATTAACACAATAAATCTTAGTGAACTAATATGTAATTTACTCTTATTTATATTATACATATAGTTAAAACACCATAATTTATTAAAAAAAATTAATTAGTGTAATATGTTTTAATTGTAATATTTTCTGAACAGGGTTAATATTATCGGGACAGCTTATGAAAATTTTATATCTATTATTTACTATAAGTCACATAATTATCTGATTAGTCAATTACACAGACAATAATATTTTTTTTATTTTTATTATATTATTAAATAACCAAATTAAATATATATTGCATTTTTACTTTGTTAAAGGTTGCTTTATGGGTCTATTTTTTCTTCTTACTCAAAGTTGACACTCAAACAAGTCATTTGAATCATCAATTTTTAAATGTTAACATTTTCTAGTCATCTAGAAGCCCATTTTCTTTGAATATTTTTTGAAAATTGTTACTGACAGAATAAAAATTATTGTTATAAGAGTAATAATATGGCTTATAAAGAATGAGGAAAAAAAATTGTCTTGAAAATAACGATTTTACTCTAACAAAAATAATTTAGGGTTATTTATACCAAATGTCCCTATACTTTGCCTATTGTGTCAATTTAGTCCTTGTACTTTTAGTTGTACTAGAGGGTACCAACACGCTATCACCGGATCCCATTAGAATTCTAAAGTTTAGCGTGCTTGAGCGAGAGCAGTATCAGGATGAGTTACCTCATGGGAAGTCCTCACTCTCAGGTTAGGGCACTAAGCCTCTCTTTAAGAGGTAATTGAAAGAATGGGAAGTGCACATTATGCTGTGGCCCTCTCGTATATTTATAGAACAGTAATGGGCTTTATATCATATACAAGGCAGGCCCATTGGGCTCAGATATATACAATAATAAGTCCTATACAATATAGTCTAACATCCCTCCTCAACCGAAGCAAGGGGTAAACAAATGCGAAGGTTGGACTTAAAAAGCAGAAAAAGAGCGCGCGGAAGATTCTTTGTAAAAATATCAGCAATTTCCTAAGAGGAAGGAATATGAAGCACCCGAACAAGACCCATCTGGACACGCTCGCGAACAAAATGGATGTCAATCTCGACATGCTTCGTACGAATATGCTGAACGGGGTTGGTAGACAGATACATAGCAAAGACATTGTCACAATAGACCAAGGTAGCCCGTGGCAGAAGGAGGCCCAACTCACTGAGGAGAGAACGGAGCCAACAACATTCTGAAATGGCATTGGATACTGCAGGATATTCAACCTCAGCACTAGAACGAGAGACAGTGGGCTGGCGCTTGGAGGACCAGGAGAGAATGTTGCCTCCAAGAAAAACACAGAAACCAGAAGTAGAACGGCGAGTGTCAGGGCATCCAGCCCAATCAGCATCGGAGTAAGCTATAAGTTGGTCAAGACGAGTCGGAGAGATAGTCAGACCATGATCAATAGTGCCCTTGATATAACGAAGGATGCGCTTAACAGCCATCCAGTGTGACGATCGTGGAGCATGCATAAATAGACAGACCTGTTGAACGGCGTAAGAAATGTCAGGACGAGTGAAGGTGAGATATTGAAGAGCACCAACAATAGACCTGTATAGTGTGGGATCAGTCATGAGTTCGCCGTCTTCGAGAGAAAGCTTGGATTTGGAATCCGTAGGTGTGACAACAGGCTTACAAGAAAGCATGTTTGCTCGGTCCAAGAGATCATGTGCATATTTAGACTGAGACAAGAACAACCCTGTAGATAAGTGAGATACGGAGATGCCGGGAAAGTAATTCAGACACCCCAAGTCAGTCATGTCAAACTCAGATCTAAGAGAGAGAAGTAGGCCGTGAAGTACCGCATGAGAAGAGGCAGTGAGAACGATATCATCAACATACACCAATAATATAGCCATGTCATGTCCACGATGTAAGACGAATAAAGAGGAATCAGACTTACAGCTGCGGAAGCCCAATTTCTGTAAAAACGTGGCAAAACGAGTATACCAAGCACGAGGAGCTTGCTTGAGACCATAAAGGGACTTGTTGAGCTTACACACATGATCAGGATGATGCAAGTTAACGAAACCCGGTGGTTGCTTCATGTAGACATCTTCATTTAGAGTGCCATTAAGAAACGCATTTTTAACATCAAGTTGATGAATAGGCCAGTTGCAAGAAGTAGCAATAGTTAAGACAGTACGAACTGTAGCAGGTTTAACAACAGGACTGAATGTTTCACTATAGTCTATGCCATACCTTTGTGTGAAACCCCGAGCAACCAATCGAGCTTTATACCGTTCAACCTGACCTGTAGCCGTTTGTTTGATGCGAAAAACCCACTTGGAGCCAACAATATTACCATGAGACGGCGGAGGAACAAGATCCCATGTCTTATTACGAATGAGGGCATTAAATTCATCTATTATGTCATTCTTCCAATTATCATCAGTGAAAGCCTGTTTATAAGAAAAAGGTACATCGGGCAATGAATTATGAGCAATCATAGAGGGTTTCAGAAGAGGTTTCACAATACCGGCTCATGCACGAGTTACCATGGGATGAACACGGGGTGGCTCACGGAGCTCGGGAGGAGCTGCGACTCGAGGGGATGCAGCGGCAGCAGGGGCTGGTGGCGCAAGGGGCGCCGGCGCAGTGACGGGTGGGTCGGGCGGTGGGAGTAGGGGCGTACCAGAGAACGGAGAGGACATAAGTGGCGGGGAAAAAACTTGATGAAGACGTGTCATCGTAGTTTGAGAAAAATGTCCCAACCGTGCCAAGGGGAAATCTGTTTCATTAAAAATAACATGCCTCGAAATAATGATTTTGTTAGTGGAAAGATCCAAACATTTATACCCTTTGTGACTTGGTGGATAGCCCAAGAAAACACATAAAGAGGAGCGCGGCGCAAGTTTGTGGAGTGTAGTGGCACTTAAATTGGGATAACAGGCACAACAAAAAACTCGTAGGTGACTATAATCAACTTTCTTTTTATATAGGCGTTGAAAGGGGATCTTTTTCTTGATTGAAGTGGATGGGAGGAGGTTAATAATGTGAGCGGCTGCAGAAACTGACTCCACCCGAAATTCCAATGGCATACAAGCTTGGAACAAGAGGGAACGCATCATATTACCAATGGTACGATGCATGCGTTCAGCTTTCCCATTTTGTTGGGAGGTATGAGGGCAAGAGACCCTACTGAGAATGCCGCATTGCTGAAAGAGACCATTAAAGTCACGATTGATATATTCAGTGCCATTATCACATTGGAAATGTTTAACTTCCACACCAAATTGATTCAACACAAGATTGCGAAACTGAACAAATAGGGCAAAAACCTCAGACTTGGCACGCATAAGGTAAATCCACACAAAATGGGAATAATCATCCAAAAATAACAAATAATACTTAAAACCACTGAAACTGGTAACAGGCGATGTCCATAAACCAGAATGAACAATATCAAAAGGACGCGAAGTACTAGTTACAGACGCTTGAAAGGGTAAACGACTATACTTACCTAGTTGGCAAGCATGACATAAACTGGAATCAAAAGGACTAGAACAAGAAATAAATTTTTGCTTAACTAAAGTAGACAAAACTGGTTCTCCTGGATGACCCAAGCGACGGTGCCAAAGAGAAGAGGAGACTCGAGACGCGACGAACGATGTATGAGAAGAGGATGATCCTGGAACAGTGAAGAGAGGCCCTGGGCTAACACAGCGAATGATGGTGGACTGCAACTTAGGATCCTTGACAGAAAAACCAAAACAATCAAATTCAAGACGACAGTTATTGTCAGAACAAAATTGACGTACAGAAAGTAAATTTTTGGAGAGACCGGGAACGAGAAGGACTTTAGTTAAAATGAAACGACCTGCAGGAGTCGAAAGAAAACAAGACCCAATACCCGCAATAGAGAGAGACGCACCATTACCCACCAAGATTTTATCAGAACCAGAATATGGAGCCAAGGATGTAAGGATACCTGGGTTATTTGTCATATGAGATGAAACCCCACTATCCATGATCCAGGAGGAGTCAAGAGTGGGGGTGGAATATGACTGTGGGGGAAACTGACTCGCATCAAAACTCGGGTAGAAACCATATCCAGTGGTATAAACATTATTTGCAGGATGAAACTGTGGATAAGAGGATACATTACCACCCGGAGGACCGGAGCCAAACTGAGGCATGCGATATGGCATGGGCCATGGCATCGACCACGGCATACCCCGAAAATTTGAACCCCACATGTGATGCATCCATGAATCTCCATAACCACGACCATTACGTCCTCGACCTTTACCATTACCTCGACCCCCACGACCACGACCATTACCAAAATGATTTCCAGAACCGTGTGTAGATGAATGCTGATGAGCAGGAAGAGCAAGAGGAGCCTCGGGTGCCGGCACGGGTGGCTGCGCAGCAGGCGTGGGCTGCGCAGCCTGCGGTGGCGGCAGCCAAAAGGAGTGCGGGGGCTGTATTGTTGCTAGCATTGGGTAAACGAGATTCTTCATTCATTAGCATGGAGCGTGCCTCAATAAACGAGGGAAAAGGAGTTCTAGAAGTAATAGAGGTACAAACAGCATGAAAGTCTTTATCATCAAAAAGACCATCGACAGCGGCTAGAACCATATCAACGTCAGAGATACAGGCACGCACAGATCTAAGGTTGTCAGCCAAGGATTTAATTTTGGTGAGATATGCCAACATAGAGAGATTGCCCTTTTTAATGTTTGTTAATTCCTGTTTATATTGCAGTTGACGTGATTGAGCGAAATCAATAAAAAGCTTAGTAATTGAGCCCCAAAGAGATGCAGCAGTTAAATCATCATCACCACCACAAATAGCACTAGCAAGATCAGAGGAAATAGTACCAAGAATCCAGGATATAAGAAGATTGTCAACCTGCCTCCAATAGCGATAGGTTGGGTCAGTAGTAGCAGGTGGAGGAGATGAACCGTCCAGATGATCGTCAATAGCATAACCCCGACAAGTGGAGATAAAGGAGCGGCGCCAAACTAAATAGGTTGACAGATCATTCAAATCAAGGGTAGAAGATATGTGTTGTCGAATATTAGAGATGCCAAAAGGGGTGGGAAGAGACGGCATGGTGGCGGGCACAGTGCCGGCGGGACGGGAGATGTGGTGGAGGAGGATTCAGCCATAGCGTAGAGAGAGATACGGTCGTCGGTGAGGCGACGACAAGAGTGGTGGCGACTGGGCAGGTGAGGGTTCTCGGCCGCGTAGGGGTGGCAGCACGACCGGGAGCTCGAGGGTAAGGGTGAGGGGTGGCGGCGCTACCGGGAGCGCGAGAATTAGGGTTAGGGAGGCGGCGGTTCGCTGGGTGAGGGGTGGCGGTGTGACTACAACAGGGTTAGGGAATTTTGAACCCTTTTTTTTTTTTTTTTTTTTTTGGAAAGGAAGAAAATTGAAAACGAAGGCTAGAGTTTGCCTTTACGAGAGGGCTCGGGAGAGCTCTGATACCATGAAAGAATGGGAAGCGCACATTATTCTGTGGCCATCTCGTATATTTATAGAACAGTAATGGGCTTTACATCATATACAAGGCAGGCCCATTGGGCTCAGATATAAACAATAATAAGTCCTATACAATATAGTCTAACAGTAATACCCTGAAGGGGGAAGGCTGCATACGTCCTCCCCCACCCCCCTGGCGGGAGCCCTTGGGGCACTGGGTATGTTGCTTTTACTTTTAATTGTACCAATTTTAGTCATTTCACAATTGATATTGTATCAATTTGGTCCCTATAGTAAAATTTATGTTAAATTTCTATAAAATTTCTAATGTTTCAACTATAAATTGGGTTAAATTGAGCCAGGGATGAATTTTTAGTGAATTACTTACATCTAACTTAATTGTACCAAAAAAAATTACGTTAGTAACTTAACTTGAATTTGACCGAAGGACTAAATTGATAATATATGAATTATCAAGGGACTAAATTGAAACAATTAAAAGCACAAGGACAAAATTAATACAATGAGAAAAGTGTAGGAACTTTTGGTGTAAATAACCCAATAATTTATTAATAACATTATCCTACGTGCATTTAATTTATATATTATATGGTCATTCATTCAAAATTACCGAAACTCTGTATAAACTTTTATAAAATGGTGATGGTTGAGTTTCCTCTCACACGTATAAGTTTTCATACTATATGAAAACGACAATTAATCAAATAGATAAATTGGATGACGAGTTCGAAACTCATATGAAATATTTATAATGATAAAATTACTTGTAGTATGAATATCATGTGTAGGGGTGTAAACGAACCGAACCTTCGATGAGCTAGTCGTGTTCGAAATCGATCAGGGCACCTTTATGTTCATTATGAGGGCTCGACAGCTTATTAAACCGAGTTTGAGCAAGCTTGATAAGTTTAACAAGACGAGTTCTACCAGGGGTGTGCTCGACTGGTTAATGTTCATAAACAGTTTGATAAGGACTCGTTAAGGAGTTTGATATGAGGTTGTTAAAAGTTGGTATTGGTTCGAAAATAGTTCGATAATGGCTCGATAGTAACTTAAAAAACTCGGCATGGTAGCGAGCTTGACTCAATTGTGAGCTCGCCTCTGTTTTAAACTCAGATGGGCTCAATAATGAGCTCAACTCGGCTCGATAAACATAATAAGAAAAGCCAAGCCATCTTATCGAATTAAGTTCGAACAAGGGTTAGAAATGCTCAATAAGAGCTCGGTTCGAAATCGAGCTTGATAACCTTTATCAAGCTCGAGTTCAAACAAAGGAATGCTCTGCTCAGCTAGGCTCGCCTCGGCTCATTTACACCCCTAATCATGCCGGAGAACGACTAGATAATCTCCACAAGTAAGTGGGTTAGGTAAGATTCCAACATCGTGATTAGTATTCTAATCTTATAATTAAGAAAATTAATTCGAATATTTATTTTTAGGGTTTTGTGGATAATTATGTAAATTTAATTATTAGCCCCACTTCGACCGTACTGTTCGTAGTAAGTGGATGTACCATTTCTTTTGCTTTTTAAATATAGTGGATGATGCATCATCATCATTTTTTTCCCGATAATTAACGACAAAATCGTAATATAAAACAAATACCTCGTAAAAACGAGACTTGAGTTAACCCGTATCAATACAGAGATCAAAACAATGATAGAAACAATAAAACAGACCAAAAAAAGGATTACAGAACAGTCACAAGTAAAAAATCAACAGACGTTACATGACTACAATTATCACCGGAGATGATCATCTAATACTTTCGTGCACAGGAAGATACTAAATGTGTCTAGTTTATTTTTTAGATGGTAAGGATGTAGAATAATGTACTGGAAAAACGAGTTCGAATCTAAGACCTCGTGTCTAAAAGTCGTGCTGTTAAAGTTCAACAGACACACATATATGAGCCCAATCGAGTTCCATCATAAAACCAATTGGCTTTAAGTGGAGTAACTCGTTAAACTTATATATTGATATTTTCACTCGCACAACTCTCATGTGGGATTCTTACTAAATTCATATGTGAAGTTCTTAATATGGGCAGCAAAACCTCGACATCAAACCTAACAACTCACTGAATACTTATAATATAGTAAAAAGTTCGTGTATTATAAAGGAGGAACTTTATCAGTTAGGTATAGTGAGGTTTCAGACATCTATTATTAGTATACAGTGTGCTGTTACAGGAGAGTCTTAAGCTAGTATAAGTGTGTTTTACTTAGGTCTCTGCATTTCCGGTGGTGAAGGTATAAACGTCTCGAGCTTTTGGGTTCATTATTATATTTCAAAAGTTCTCCTGTTCGTAGACATCTCGAGGTTTTGCAGTTTATTGTTTTGTTTTCTTTTTTGCTCCTATGGGTATTCTTGTAAAATTTCATTTGACCTTTAGACCCGATATACAGAGTTGGTATACATGAGATTCATATATAAGCCCAAGTGGGGGTTCCATCCTAAAACCAATCGCAATTAGGTGAAGTAATTCACTAGGCTTATAAGTTGGTCTCGACTTTCCTATAACTCCTATGTGGGATCGACATCTTTACTCACATGTGAAGTTTTTACTCTTTACGTTCCTCGGGCTCCGCTTCGGTAGTCATATATCAATATATAATTTGGCATATATGAAAAAGTTGGTAGGAAAGTAAGGTGGGCGGTGCATATAAAGAAGGCCGTTTCAAATTGACTTCTCCTTGTTAATCTAAGACCACACCCATGCATGCATATATGAAAAAACGAGAGAAACTGACAATACAAAAGTCGACACTTATAATCGTGGGACCCGAGAGAAAGACCAAAAGAAGAAAGGGACACAAAGACAGCAAAAGGCACAAAATCAAAAAACAAACTAAAAGCAATACATCAACTATACAACTTCATGCGTCCAGACAAAAATGCAGGAGCAAAAAGATGAATAAGCAGCTTAAGACTCAGAAGCAGAACAAAGATGGGCAGGAACTAGAAACGGTTTCA
Organism: Simmondsia chinensis; assembly: GCA_018398585.1. Classification (NCBI taxonomy): domain Eukaryota; kingdom Viridiplantae; phylum Streptophyta; class Magnoliopsida; order Caryophyllales; family Simmondsiaceae; genus Simmondsia; species Simmondsia chinensis. Next base: position 739,306 of record JAGTTD010000018.1, read on the forward strand.
GAAGGGTCCAACTCTTGATGCATTCGATGTTACTAGTAAGGTCATCCACAGAGTAGGAAAATGCCCGACACCAAGCTTTGACTCAGAACCCGATCCTCATCTTGACACACCAAAAACAAAAAAACGTCTTTGTCTACCCAGTTCTCGTCTTCAAATACAATTCTATTCCCTGTGCACCAAATGACCCATACAACACAAAGAACAAAGAAGACCGAAATCCTTCTTCTAGAATCTTCCATCGACGTTGCAAAGAAGCCATTGTTCCAGATGTTCTCCAAATGGACCTCGGCGTGCACCATTGAACATCCTTCGCACAAATTTTCCACAGTAGAAGCAACCAAGGAAAAGATAATCAATGTCTTCAATCGACACCTGACAAAGCGGGCACCATTTATCCTCCTCGTTAATGATTAAGCTTGTCAATCACATCCATAGAAAAAATATATTTTATTATTTGACTGAATGAAATTAGGTTTTTGTTTGATCAAACTATAAAAAAATTATTTTCTTTAAATTTTTTTTTTTTTTTGTGAATGTGCTTTTATAAAAAGTATTTTAAATAAAGGTATTTTGTAAATTTTTAATTTTAATTTTTACTTCTACTTTTAAAAAAATATTATTTTTTTGCTTTCTTTTAAAATCAGAAAAATAACTTCTGCTTCTAATAAATTAGATACACGTTTCCCTCAGACCAACATACTTAAAATCCTTTTAGTAAAAAGTTTAACCAAGCAGGTCCAACAAGTATTTGAATAAAACGAGGTTCATAAATCTTCACTTCTTCCGAGCTACACCCGCCAACAGTTTTCGTTTGAAATTCTTTCAAAGGCGATAAAATGCTTCACTAGACAAAAATCTATTACAAATTTTATTTGTGAACCAGGTAAAAAAATCTCATAGAATCATGAGGAAAAAAAAATATCAGTATATAAGTCTGGTGGACTAATTCATCTAATATCAATTGATTTTAAGCTAGCTCTATGAGATTGAGCTTAACCCACTATAACTCAAATCATTACGGAATTAATAACTTTGACATCCAATTTTTTGGATGAACCAAACAATGAAATTTCAATTACATTATTATTTTAATTCCACCAGAATTGCAACTGAAATTGTAATTCTCCGGTTTAATTTTAAATTCACGTGCCAAATAGAGCCTATTAGTAACAAGAATTCATTGGATTATTTATTTTTCCGACAAGTGAAAGTGGGGGGCTAATGTGCACGTACGAGAGTCAGTATAATATATGTACGGACATGTCATATGAAACATTATATTATATTATATGCGTGTTAATGTGTTCTTCCTATGCTAAAAAGAAGCCACAACAATCTTAATTTTCTCTAAATAATTCCATCATATTTTAATTGTTGTATATTTTATGCTTCCACCAAAGAGGGCACCAACACGCCGTCACCGGATCCCATGAGAACTCCGAAGTTAAGCGTGCTTGGGCGAGAGTAGTATCAGGATGGGTGACCGCTTGGAAAGTCCTCATCCTCAGCTTGGGGGCACTGGGAAACAACCTCTCTTCAGATTAACACCCTAAAGGGGGAAGGCTGCGTACATCCGCCCTCCCAGACCTTGAGTAGGCGGGAGCCCTTAAGGCATTGGGTATGTTCCTTATATTTTATGCTTCAATAATCTTTTTTCAGATAATATGAGCGAGGCAATTTGCAATATAGAAAAGGCGAATAAACTCATAATACAGAAAAAGTGCATGCACGAAAATGAGTCCTAAAAAAACACATAAAATACAAGAACATGTAAAAGACGAAAAGAAACTAACTCCCTAAAAAAAAAAAAAAAAAAACTTAAACATCTTTGGTCGTGTTGGTACGAGCTCGATTGGTAAAGTAATGCACTCTTAAATCGTCTCTATGAATATTTAAATTTGTTACGTGCTTGTGCGGATGAAGATTCAGGCATTACTTAATAAGGCACTTTAGTAGTATACTATTCTACCAACTAAGCTAAAACCAACACGTGTTTTATTTTCCTAAATTTTATATATAATTTAAGAAAAATTACATGTGTAACCCAAATGAACTCTAACGTCGTTAATATAGGTGGTTGATTAAAAATTTTTAAACTTATGGAGTTTTATGAAAAATTAAAAAGTTGCAACTCAAAATAATAATAATAATAATAATAATAATAGTAATAATAATAATAATAATATTTACACCAAAGATCCTTGTACTTTTCTCATTATGTCAATTTAGTCCTTCACTCAAATTTAAGTTAAGTTGTTGACGTAAATTTTTGTGGCACAATTATGTTAGATGCAAGTAATTTACTAAAAATCCATCATTTGACTCAATTTAACCCAACACATGGTCGAACCATTAAAAACTTATCATAAATTTTACTCCAGAGACCAAATTGACATAATATCAATTGTAAAGAGACTAAATTAATATAATTAAAAGTATAAGGACTAAATTAATACAATGAACAAAGAACAGGAAATAAAGAAGCATAATATAATTTGGGGCAAGCAAGCTTTATCAAGTATGGACCAACTCAAGTGATGGCAACACTTTTGCAATCCAAATATTTTGGGCCACAAAGCCCATATATCCATCTCTTACCCGGCCCGGCCCAGCCCGAGGCGAGAGACAAACAACAAGCAATAATGAAAAGTATCAAAACGAGAACTAGTACTAATACGCCGAAATCATATTTTTAGACCCCTTAAAATTCGTTCTTCGTGACTTCGACTTTTGTTTACAAAAAAATTAACTCATTAGTGTTAAGGAATCAATTGTCTCAAAATCTTAACTTGATGGATGAAAGCTCGGGATTTGTTTTATAGTCTAATACATCCTCTCACATAAATAACCATTGGGCTTGAAGCATGGATGTTGCTCGTGCCCACCTCATACCTTATTATTAAATTATATTAATGTTGAAAGCGAGAACTGTTGAGAATCAAATACATTACGACCAAGTCTCTATTTGGGATTAACCATGCTCAAAAGTGTTTAGTCTCGTTAATTGAAAAGAATATATTAGCATTAACTCTCTTGAACGAAATTTTATTGCTTAAATAAATGAAACGACTGTTATCCCATGCGATGCGCGTAGGTGTTTATACTTTTAATTTTTTATATTATTACATTGTAATTATATTAACTCTTCCTTTTTCTTTCTTTTATTTTGTCAATCGTATTTACTTTATAAATTTTATATTATACCATAAATACGTAAAACGTAAATTATATGCATAAACATTATTGCATAAAATAAGAATTTCCATAGATCTTAAACTTCAAGATTTACACACATTAAGATTAAGAACATAGCTTAATTAATAGCAATCCTTAATTGACCGCTGAGTATGGACACCAAAAAAATCTGATTTCTCTCTCTTAACCACTTTTTTTAATGTACGATTTATGATAGAGTATCGTTATTTTAATTATCTTTTATGTCCATGTGTTTATATATTATGGTAGAGAAATGACCAGACTATTATTTATATAGAAGTAAGGGGTGTCTTCCTTCAAAACATCAATGTCCGTGTTCTTTCGTTAGTAGACCCATCTTTTTATTAATAGATATCGACATATCTCTTTATTAAAAGATATGTTATTTTATCAAGACATATATCTTTTCCTCGATGACGATTTAAAAATGTGTTGGTTAGAAGAAAAGAAAATAAAAAAACACCAAAAAAAAAAAGGCGTTCACGATGGGACTCGAACCCACAATCTCCCGCTCCGGAGGCGAGCGCCTTATCCATTAGGCCACGCGAACTCCTTTTGTCTTGTGCCTAAACAACAAACTTATCTAAATATAAAGTAATTTATATTAATAAAAAGGACCCTAACCATTTTGAATTATTAAAAAGCCCCTAATTTTTTATCGTATTAATAAAAACGTCTCTAGGTTTTAGTAATAAAAAGGCTTCTCTTTGACGTGATGATGTCATTTTTAATCGATAGAGCTGATTTGACAGCTGTGTTTTTATTAATGCTATAGTAAAATAATAAAAATATCCTTTAGTAACCATATTTTGAAATAAATTAAGGGAAAATAGATGGCTATTATATAATATAAATCTCGAATTTCGTGCTTATAAAGTAAGAATACGGATGTCGAAGCGTATTTTAAGTCATTTTATTATAGTATTAATAAAATATAATTGTCATATCAGCTCTGCCCATGAAAATTGATGTCATCACGTTTGAGAGGAGCCTTTTTATTAATAAGAAAAACTTATGGGCCTTTTTAATAATTCAAAAAATTCAGTGTCCTTTTTCTTATTTCCAAAAACATCGGGGTACTAAAACGCTAATAACCCTACAATATAAGGAGCTTTGTTTTAAGAAAAAGGGATATTATCAGTTAAGTACTTTAAGGTTTGAGCATTTATTACTTAGATATAGTGACATTTTAATATACGCAATGGGGTACCCTGAGTTCTAAATATTTTGTCACTTAGATACCCTGAAATTTTAAAATTTTATCAATCACTTACTCTTTTGTCAAAGTTCAACAGATTTTCGTTAGAAAATACTCAAATTAAATAGGATTTCAACAACACTTGAGTATTTTCATTAGACATTGATTATTTTTTATTGAAAAATGATATAAGATTGTGGCAATATTTATTAGTTTGCTAAATTTTCGATGAAAATATTGATATAACTTATATATATTAACGTAATCATGTATTATATCAACATTTTTTATATAAAATTAGTCAAATTTTTATAAAAATTCATCAAATTTCAACATAAGGTACCCAAATGATAGAATATTCAAATTTAGAGTACCCCATTATATATATTAAAATGTCAGGGTGCCTAAGTGATAAGTGATCAAACCTCAAGGTACAACAACAACAACAACAACAAACCCAGTGCCACCAAGGGCTCCCGCATAAGCAGGGTCTGGGGGTAAATGTATGCAGCCTACCTCCTTCAGGGGGCTACCCTGAAGAGAGGTTGTTTCCGAGGACCCCTAACCTGAGAAGCTGGTCCGCAGCAAAGAGCAAAAGACCTGGCAGCAGGAGAGCATCAAAGCATGAGTAGGCAAAACACACAGCGAGCAAAACAACAGACTCGAAGCAAGCCACATCTGGCACAAATCAACAGATAGGATAGGATAAAGATAAGGATAGAGATAGAGGATAGAAATAGGGATAGATATAGAGGATAGAGATAGAGATAGAGATTGAGAAAAGGAATAGTAGTCAAGTAGCAAGTATCAGCTCATGAGAGCCAGAATATAGCCTACGTACACCACAAATACCATAGCAGAGATTCGAATCCGGACGAAAGACCACCATATAACTTTCAAACGCTGTCATTTTTCACCATATAACTTTTCAATTTTTCAGAAAATCACTTTTAAAAGTATTTTTTTTCAATTAACCGTCTATATTAATACAACTAGTTTGTGTGTGTGTGTGTGTGTGTGGTTTTTTTTTTTTGGTAGGTCAACCTGGAGGGGAAATACCCCTTAAAATCCCCATAAAGGGGAGCCACAAATACCGTAGCAGAGATTCGAATCTGGACAAAAGACCACCAGTGTTTTCTACCACTAAACTATGTCCCTAGGGGACATTAGTTTGTCATTGGGACTACACGTGTGTTTTCACATTCTTTTATACAAAAAGGGGGAGATAAACACATATGACGGTGTCAAACAGTCGGCTCACTTGAGAATGCAATATTCCCTTAAATAGTTTCTATATGCATGTTCGAATTCCACTATATACTTGCACGTACAACGATTGAAATATTTTTTCTGATTTTATATATAACAAAGAAAAAACACACGTGTAACCCAAACGGGATTTTAACATCGTCAATATAGGTGGTCGATTGAAATATTTACACTTTTGAAGGTGATTTTCTGAAAATTGAAAACTTGTAGTGGTCAAGTGAAAATGACGCCATCTAGAAGTTTTTCGTAAAACCTAAATATATAAGATAAAAAATTTATAATTTGTTAAATTTTACCGAGCCTTTAGGTCCAACCTACAAAATTGGCATACATGAGATCTATATATAAGCCCGAATGGGATTCCATCCTCAAACCAATTAGCATTAGGTGAAGCAACACACTAACTAAGCTTATATGTCGTTCTCTTCTCTCTCACAACTTCAATATAGGATTTAACTAGACTCAAATATAAAGTTCTTAAAGTAAGTCTTCTTCAAACGTACACCTCGCCTTCTCTTATCCAATTGTATCCAATAATCACTGCAGAGGCCGTCAGCACAACAAATTTAAATACACCCCTCGTTTCGAGGACATGATGTGACAAACAAGAGCTTGAAATTGTCCACCCGCTCTGATACTGTGTTAAATTTTAATAAGCCTTTAGGCTCAACTCAGGGGAGTTGACATACATGAGATCCACATATAAACCCGAGTGAAGCTTCATTCTAAAAGTAGTTGACATTAGGCGAAGTAACCCACTAAACTTATATATGTTGGTCTCTATCCTCTCACAACTCCAACATGGGATTCAACTAGACTTATACGTAGAGTCCTTAACATTATTTTATAAAATCAATTTATTAATATTGGTTGTGTAATCTCATGATTTTCAGTTATATTATGTTGAAATTATCAATGTATTTTCCTTGTATTTTACATTGTATTTTGTATTTGTCATGTATTTAGTGGTGAAGTAAATAAGTAGTAGAATAAATAGGGGGTTATCGACTAGTAATTAGGCAATTGAATTGGGTATTCGTGGTTGTTAACCTCTTGGTCATTAAGGCTCTGATACCATGTCAAATTTTCATTGGGCCTTTAGGCCCAACCTGCAGAGTTAGAACACAAAAGATCTACATATAAGCCTCAGTGGGGTTCTATCCTAAAACTAATTGGCTATAGGTGGAGTAACCCACTAGGCTTATAAGGTGATCTCTTTTTTCTCTCAACTCTAATGTGGGTTTCCACAAGACTCACATGTGGAGTCTTCAATAGTAGTGGCTCTTCTCCCTCACCGTAACCGGGGTGTAAGTATTATCTTTTATTTTCTTACTTTTATTATACAAAATCCTCGGCTTTCGGTTTTCGTGTTTTATTTTATAAATAGGCTTATGCCTTTGTGAATAAAATCATCCAAGTCTCATTTTTTTTCTCTTCGTTTATTTTGTGTTTGTTAAGTCTAAATTTTAACATGATATCAGAGCGGTTGATGATCTCAATCGCTTTTTTGTCACACTGTTTCGTCATGCAGAGGGATGCATACGAGTTTGTTTCGCCAAGGGCCTCTCCAATGGTTGGATCCAATTAGATCGGAGAAAGCGAGTGGTGCGTTATAGACTCACGTGTAAGAAGGAGTGTTAAGAACCCCAAATGTGAGTCTAATAAAAATCTCACATAGGAGTTGTAAGAGTAAAGAGATCAATTTATAAACCTAGTGGGTTACTCCGCCTATTACCAATAGGTCTTAGGATATAACCCCACTTAGATTTTTATGTAGACCCATATGTTCCAACTCCGAGAGTCGGGCCTAAAAGGCCCGAAATATTATACTAAGATTTAAATTTTATATAATTTTCCCTTCATTTAAATGGGGAGACCCACAAAAAGGAAAGAATAATACATACTAAATATTACATAGTATAAAGGAACATACCCATTGCATCAAGGGCTCCCGCCTACGCAGGGCCTTGGGGGGCGGATGTACACAACCTTCCCCTTCAGGATGTTAACATAAAGAGAGGTTGTTTTCGAGTGCCCTCAACCTGATGGTGAGGACTTTCCAGGAGGTCACCCATCCTGGTACTACTCTCGCTCAAGCACGCTTAACTTCAGAGTTCTAATGGGATCCGATGAAGGCGTGTTGATGCCCTCTTTGGTTAATAATATTACATAGTATAAGACTATTATATTTTAAAACAATTATATAAAGTTATTATTATCACTAGGGCAATAATATGACTTCTAGTCTCTATTTTTTTTTTTTTTTTGACCCGATTGGATTTGTATTAGCTAATTATAAAAAAAAAAAAAAAAAAAAGAAGGAAAGAATGATGGTTAATGTTAATAACAACTTTACCCTATTACAGACAATGGGCGGGACGGGTACGGGAGGTGCCTCCTCCATACCCATACCCGCCACCAAAATTCATATCCAAACCCTCCCCATTATCCGCCAAGGGTATGAGGTGGACACCCATACGCGCCCCAACGGGTGCAAATCTATACCCGTACCCGTACCCGCCCCATTACCCGCGGGTATTCAATACGTATGCATTACCCGCCACTTACCCGCCCTTGTATGTGTAGAAAATAATTATATGCATCCGCTCATATTAATTATTTAATACTTTTTAAAGATCCGCTTATAATTTTTTTATAACATTGACAAAAGATTTAGGATATTGAATTTAAGCAAGTATTTTTTTAATTTAAAAGTTTACTATGTACAAAATGGAACGGGTATAAAATGGAGCGGGGCGGGTACAACACTATACCTATACGCGCCCCATACCCATGGCAAATACGAGGTGGGTACACCAAACATCACCCACTATTTGCCCCATTTATACCTGTATCTGCTCCAAACTGAATAGATACCCACAAATAACGAATTTTACTCACTTTATTGCTATCCCTACTGACAATACTCTTATTTACTGTATAGTCAGTTATTAATTTTTACAAGTTAATAATATTTAGTATATTATTTTAATTTATTATACGTCCAGTATTTTGCTTATGAGTTCTGGTGGCTGCTACGTGTAAAAAGCCACTGGCTCATCATTTATGACTTGGATGGATTGAGCTTCTCTATTTTTTTAAACAAGTGTAATCCCGTACGATGATCGGAGGATGTTAGATTATATTTTTCTGACTTGGTTGATTTTTACTGATTTTGTTTTACCGTTATTTATTTTCATTTTTGTCCTAACGTATAGATGAACGAAGGGATTCAATTATAGGGAGGATTGGTTGTAGGGGTGAAGTGGTGCTATCTTTGTATAGGTATCTTTGGCAATGAGGTCTTCCGAGGTGGCATTTTGTTTGGTATTTGCTTGTACTTGTTATTGTAACAGGTGTTGATCTATATCCTAAGATCTATACCCACTCATGTATAGTCTCGGGTTCCGATGTCATGGGACACTAGTTTTTGTATCATGATTATTTCACTAATGATCGGAAAAAATGAATTGATTCAATTATGACACTAATGCAATGTGAGAGGCTTTGGGAAGGGGAGGAACTTAGCAATAATATATTAAATAAATAAATATTAATAAGTTAATGATTTCAAAATATATACATAAATAATATCAGTTCATATATATTTATAACATTGTTTTACTATCCCTCGATTCTCATTGTTGACAAGAGCGAGATTGATTGGTGTAACAGTTAAAATTTTTCAATTTCACGAACCGAGTCTTAGGTTTAAACTTATATTCCCTTATTTCTATGTGTTAGTAACCTTATTTATGACAAAAATTATACTTTTAACTTTATAAAAAGGGACTGTGTATCATGTATTACAAGTTAACGTGTATTAATTACACCTTATTTGGAGTTAATCTTTCTAATAATAGAATAATTTAGTAAAAACGTGAATGAGAAAAATTGTAATTAAATGCGCTTTAACTTATGTTCCTTTAGCACATGTCAAAAAAAATGCCAATGATATTGTCGGCGCAAAAAACATTGCTGCAGGGGCAATTAGTAAAGTAAGAGCTAATTTAAAAATATTAAATTACTATGTGTTAGTGCTCTAATACCACTTGTTATGAATTCGAGCCCTGAAATCCAACCCGAGCCCAACTTGAAAACTGGATCTTGTTCAAGCACCGAGCAACCGAAAACCCACAATCGAAACCAACCGGGAAAAAAAAGGCAATACAAAAAACAAAAAACACAGAAAATTTACCACGGTTCAGACCTAAAAAATGGTCCTACGTCCTTCACTCCCTAATCTTAGAGGGTCTTGCAATCTGCCACCACTACAGCCTCTCTGAAAACAAAAAGTGGAGGACATAGGACCCCTTTTAGGTCTAAATCTCGGTAAATCTTGGTGTTCATGCTTTGATTTTCGCTTGATTCTTGAAATCTCGTATTTGTAATTCATAGATTTGTTTTTTACGACTTATACCAAGTTTAATTGAAGTTAACTCATAAATAACGGTAATACTATAATATTAGATAGTATTAGTGTTTTTATGCTAACAAAAAAAAAAAAAAAAAAAAAAAAAATGTAGTCCAACGTGGCAGCCTTAGCCTTTTGTGTCTTTAAATTCTTCTGATTTGAATTAGGTACGCGTGTTAAACAACAGATCCAAAACTCTAGGACTGCTAAGGTATGTTTTTGCACTGTCTCTTAGGGACGTAGCCGAATGGTCGTGATCGTCGGGTGCCAACGAGGTGACCCGGATCGAATCCCACAAAACTCAAAGTGGTGTCCTCTTTAATGAAGAATTTAAGGGGTTTATCCCCTCTCCCCTCCCCGTGGTTTTACCATCATAAAAAATAAAAAAAAAAGTATGTTTTTGCACTACCTTTTTTTGCATTGCATTATTTTTTTTTTTAGTGTTATTTACCCTAAAAGTTTCTGTATCTTGTTCATTATATTAATTTAATTTTTATATTTTTAATTATGTTAATTTAGTCCCTAAATAATTCAAAACATGTCAATTTAGTTCTTTGGTCAACTTTAGGTTATGTTAATGACGTAATTTTGAACAGTAAAATTATGTTAGACGCAAGTAACTTATTATAGATTCATCTGTTTATTCAATTTAACCCAATTCGTGGCCGAACTATTTAAAATTTTATTAAAAACTTAACATAATTTTTTCTCTAAGTACCAAATTAATACAATTAAAAATATAAGGATTAAATTGATACAATAGATAAAATATAGGGACCTTTGGCATAAATAACCCTATGTTTATTAATTTATTAAATAATGCCAAATTTATATGTATACTTATATTACTACAAAATATAACATAATAAAACTGTTAGAATTAGTACAATTAGGGATGACAATGGAGCGGGTAAAATTCTTGACCCGGGAGTATCTCTCCTGTTTGAGGCGGGTACCGGTACAAGCAAGGCGGGTACCCACCATATTTGTTACATACCAAAGAAGAATCGATTCCAAAACTAATTGATAATAGATAGAGTAAATCTTTAAGTATATAAAGTGTTATTTTCTTATCTAATCTATCTATATGGGATTCTACTTTTGCCCAATTTTTTGACTTGTATCACCACTCTATACCCATCTCGCTCTGTCCTACACCTTACCTACAATAGCCACCCCATTTGTATTTTATTTAATTAAGAATAAGAAAAAAAAAATTATATATATACATTTGATTTAGTTACTCAATTTTGTGTCAGAGCAAATTATAATTTGATTCTAAAATATAATATTATATAATTAATATGGCCGGATATGAATAATTAGTAGATACTTACATTAAGGCGGGCACAGAATAGGTAATGGATACCTATTGGATACTCCTCAGGTAATGGGGCAGGTGTGGATATGAATTTGTGCTAGAAAAATAAAAAAAAAATAATATACCCAGTGCCCCAAGGGCTCCCGCCTAAGCAGGGTCTGGGGGGCGGATATACGCAACCTTCCCCCTTCAGGATATTACCCATAAAGAGAGGTTATTTCTAAGTACCCCTGACCTGAAGGTGAAGACTTTCCAGGAGATCACTCATCCTGGTACTGTTCTCGCCCAAGCATGCTTAACTTCGGAGTTCTAATGTGTTAGAAAAATGATACAAGCAAATTGTAATTGCAAGACTTGCATCCCACATAGAAAAAATAGGGAAGATTTGTTGACTTTAAATATATACATGTCGCTCAAGTCTTTGAATTAAGTTAAGAGTGAAAGAATGGTAAGAATTACACACGCGCATTGCTTGCCCGCCCGCTGCGCCATGCTCGGGTTTGGGTGATCTTTTTTTTAACGGATATATTTATTTTTTGGAAAATATTTTTCAAACCCCTTATTTTAATTAACCGCGCCTCTTCAGTGCACCCGTTTCTTCAAGCCTTATTACCGTTCAAATATGGCTGTTGGGAGGTGATGTTATTGCTATAAATCCTCTATCCTTTAACCACTTTCAGATCATCCCATTAACAACAAATCGATCTCTTCTATCGCTCCCCATCTGCGTCTCTCTCTCTCTCTCTCTCTCTCTCATTGGACAAAGTTTGTAGGCTCTCCTACTTGACAACTAACGAGTGTACATTAAAAGTCAGATCGCGTTAATCCTAAAGGACGGCCACCGATACTACCGTTTGCATTAGAGCAGCATCGAAATCATCTTTTAGGACAGTGGTTTTCCCCACGGCGAGGTATCTTCGGTATTGTAATCAGTACTTAACTTCTGATCTTATTATTTGACTATTATGTTTAGATATTCATCGCAATTTTGCATTCTTATTCTTATAATTTGTACCCGCAAAGACAGGATTGAATATTCTCTCTATACCTGTGAGGAGTAATGAGACGAACATCTATTCTATTCTTCTATTCTAATACATTATTGCCAAGTACCCGAGCTCTCACATCTCTCCCCTCTTTTAATCCTCAAATTTTAGGAGCATATATTAAATAGTCTAAGTTAACTAATGCAAAAATAAGCAAGATTTGAAAAACACGGTATTACATTAATAAGAAGTTAAGAATATTAATTTAAGTTTGAAAGTTAAAACAATTGGTACAAACTGATCCAACATACAAATGAAAGCACCTTTCGTGTATCGCACGGGATCACGCTAGTAAATATGAATGGCGGCAGATAAGAATTTACAAGTAAACAAAATGGAGTTTCATGCAAAATCCGTTGTCTCCATGTTCTACGTGGGCGTCTCTACTGATCACTAAAAATCAAATCTTTATCATCAAATTCCTCCAAAATTTATTCTTCCTTTTCCTTTTGCTTTTGTTTTTAATCTCTAAAAAGTAAATTCGATCGCGTCATGTTTCACCGTTATTGGTAAGCACTTGGCGGAATCATCCATTTTCTGTATAAATTGGTGGGTTTTCGATTGTAATCCACAAAGACGAACACGAAATTAGGGTTTTGGAACATCGAATTTGATCATTTTTTGGTGTAATTTAATCTGGGTTCGAGTCCATAATTTAAGCAGAGCTTGTAATTTTGTTAAGGTATTCCTCTTCTGTTCGTTTTATTCGGTTTGCAGTTCTTAATTATTTTTGTATTTTAGTAGGTTTTGGGACCTCGATTTTCTCAGTTCTAGGGTTTTCTAGACCGAATATAACCCCACGCAACTCGAGGGGCCTCTAAATTTTAGAAATTGTAATCTTTAATATATGAATTGTTAATATTAATAAGTTTTATGATTAAAATTTATAATTTATTATATGAGTATGATGTTGTTAAGAAAATTTTACTATATTCAAAGGGTTGTGTTTGAAAACGTCATGGGTCATATTAAAGAATAGGCAGTGCACTAGGTTTTGGATAATCATATGTATATTCTTGCTTAGAATTAGCCAAAACACATAAATCATATTTTTTTATTTTTCTCATTGAATTTTTTGTTTGTTTAATATCATAAATTTAGGATCAAATTAGTCACAATTTGTTGAAAGTACCATATGTAAATCTTCAAGAAAGCGTACATAAAAGTTCATAAAAAAGAGACCAGCGTGAGTCTAGTGAGTTATTTTATCTAATGTTAATTGGTTTTTATTTATGCATATTTAGACCTTACAGATGTCAATTATGTGAGTGAGGCCTAAAGCCTACTAAGTTTTACCAAATTTGTTGTTGATACTCCTGAGTTTATTGAAGGATACTGTAAAATTCCCATTGTTTGATGGCTCTACGCATGATGACACTCCAAAATTTTGGTTTTTGTAAGTTTTCGCTGAACGACTTAAGTTTTTGATATACGGGTATCTTAATATAACATCAGAGCCTCTTACGGATGAAGTTATTGGGTTCGAATCTCAAGAACCGTCACTCATAATATTATAATTATAATGCAACGTAGGAGGTGAGTCTTTGAATTATTCATATGATTCAAGCCCAATGTCATATTCTCGTAAGAGAGCATATATTACAGTATAAGCCTTTTGTTGGACTATATCTTATACCTTGAACGTTTAGAATAGTTAATTCTTTGACACTTAAGGGGACTTATTATGCACATTTTCAATGTTTGTGCAAACTGAGAATCATTGCAGATTTGAACCTTGTTTAAATGAATTTATCCGTTCTCCTGTGTTTCTTTTCTATATTCCATTTATGGTTAATATTAGAAATTGTCAAATTTCATCGGTCTTAAACTCAACCAAAGAGATGGCATACGAAGTCTAAGTACAGGTTTAAGTGCGTTTCCATCCTAATTTCAAAACCTATCAGCATTGGCTGGAGTAATCTACTAAGCTTATATATTAGTCTCTTCTTTTTTAGAACGATATTAAAAAACCTTATTCTTATACTCACATGTGAATTTTTAACAGAAACGTCCAAAGATGGTAACAAGAAGAGTAGACCTTCGGTCTGACACGGTAACAAGACCAACCGAAGCAATGCGAGCTGCCATGATGAATGCCGAGGTTGATGATGATGTATTGGGGTACGATCCTACAGCCTTGCGCCTCGAAACTGAGATGGCAAAGATAACGGGAAAAGAGGCGGCTTTGTTTGTACCATCGGGCACAATGGGTAATCTCATAAGTGTACTTGTTCATTGTGATGTAAGGGGAAGTGAGGTCATTCTTGGAGATAATTCACACATTCACATTTATGAGAATGGTGGTATTTCTTCACTTGGAGGTGTCCATCCCAAAACTCTTAAGAACAACGATGATGGTACTATTGACTTTCAATCGATTGAAGCTGCAATTCGGGATCCCAAAGGCGCACTTTATTACCCCACTACTCGACTTATCTGCCTCGAGAACACCCATGCCAAGTAAGTACCATTCTCTTGTAAATATGGGCGTAAATGAACAACCGTTTGGTGAACTGAGCGTATTCGAAATCGACTACAATAGAATTATTTCTGCGACTTTATTGAGCCTAACCGTATCAATCATAGATGAATCTTTTACAGCTTCACCATGTCTGGTTAAAAGATCTGAATATATCCGAGTAACTGCAACTAACCTGTTTCCTGGATTAGCCAATGTGATGACGGCACATTGGTATCTGTGCTCGACTCATGTTTTATGTTTCTTGAGTTGATTCCTTGATGTCGTGTCATAACGTGATATAATGTGAATTAATGAGAGTGTCAATGTGGAAAATGAATGATACATTTGGTTGATCTGGGATCCTAAATTTATATTCGTTAGTATGTAGCTAGGCTGGTCAACCCAAGCTACTGCTTGCAACCCTTTTTGAAAATGAATTATATTATGCCGTTGTTTCTAACGCATACCCATTTATACATATTGGAACGCATTAGAAACATTTATATACACGTATAATATAAAGGTCTCACATATTAGCTGATATTAGAGTATAAAGTTGACTATTTAAGATGTATTTAAGCTAATCCGGACATCTCCAAGCTCAAAAAGGGGCCCACTAATCCCAACTTGCTTTGGGTGCAAAATTCTCTCGACAAATGACCTTTCTTTTTGGCTTGCTTTCTATTGGTATAATTGGTTCATGAGGAGCTCATACATGTATGATAGTTGTGATGTAAAATTACTATATTCACTGTGTGGCAGAGACCCAGCAGGCGTCAAGTATTTGTTGCTAATTTATATCTATTTGTTGGTATAATTGATGGTGTGCTGTTCAAAATGCAGTTCGGGTGGTCGTTGCCTTACCGTGGAGTATACTGACAAGGTCGGAGAGTTAGCCAAGAAACATGGTTTGAAGCTTCATATTGATGGAGCTCGCATTTTCAATGCTGCTGTGGTGAGGGAAACTTTTTTCTAGCATATGTCTCTTTAGTCTTTTTGCACTCTAAAGAGGCAAGGCTGTATACGTTTCTCCCCCTCCCCCCATACCCGCCTTGGCGGGAACTTCAGTCTTTTTATGCAGATGCCGTTACATAATGGCCCAAGGCCTGGGGACAAACAGCTACAATATGTTGTCGGTTTTGGAGCCGCACCTATCTATCATTTTTTTCACTCGCAATAATTTCTTTAATTTTTTCTTAATAGCACATGAAACTGATTAAGCTTCAAATCTTGTGTAAATATGCCATGTCAGGCACTTGGTGTTCCTATCAGCAGACTGGTGCAAGCAGCAGATTCGGTTTCGGTATGATCATCTAGTTCCTTGTTTTCCCAAAAACTAAGGTCTTTTTTCTTTCGATGAGAAACATTTTCCGTCTCAATTCTATTGTTATTTGCATAAAAAGGAAAGCACCTTCCTTCAGGGAGCAGAAAAAAATCCATAGTAATTTCATGTCATATGCTTCATTTCAAGCTTAACTTAGATAAGCGGTACAAATATATAGAATGAAGCCATTTTCTTCAGCTAGAAAGACAAATTTCTAAGGAAAAATATTTTCGGTTTAACAAAACACAGCCTAAGTTGCAATCATATTTCCTTCATGTTAAGTAATTTGAAGCATTTATGCTATTGTCATGCAAATATCCGCTGTTATTAATCAGTTTTACAATCCTCATCATTGGACTGATCACTTCATATAGTCTCACATTGTTCCTGTATACTGAAATCAGGTATGCCTATCAAAAGGTCTGGGCGCCCCAGTGGGATCAATGATTGTTGGTTCAACGAGCTTTATTACTAAGGTACTATCCCTGGAATCAAATCGCAATTTATGATTGTCGTGTTCTGGATGTTATGCATCACGGTAGTTATATTGAGTTTTTCAGGGAAAGTAACTTGTTTTTGTTAGGTAAATATCTAAGTACTGGACTCGATTTAGATGCAAAAGAATAGATATGAAAGAAATTTAGAAGAGAAAAAAGAACAATAACACAGATTTACATGGAAAATTCCCATATGAAAGCGAAAAAATCATGAGTGAAGGAGAAAACAATCTACTAAAAAATCTAAACGAGAGGATATAACCGAGTGCTGCATAAAACAATATACATATATGGGCAGAAGTTGGAACCTTGGATCTCTCTAACAGAGTCTACCGGGCCAAGACATAAATTTAAGACGCCATGACATCATTTAAGCTTTGTGTTTGCAAAAATTTGGATGAATAGCCAAACAATCGTCAACTTTTATGTTCATTTTGTAGCTTTTAACATATTTATATGTTTTAGTAACTAAAATACAACGCAAACATTTTGAAGGCCGTCACAGAAATACCATTACATAACTGTTAATCTCGTACCAGTAGCTCAAAAACCATTACATAAGACCCTTACATTACTTAAATCTCTTTTTTTTCATTCTATTACAATCTTTTGTATCTGTAACATCTAGTTTATCGATCCATTAACGGTCTAACAATGTTTGTCATTGCCCCTGTGTTTAGGCTAAAACGCTAAGGAAAGCACTCGGTGGTGGAATGAGGCAAGTAGGTGTGCTGTGTGCTCCAGCCATTGTAGCTCTTCAAGAGAATGTCACAAAACTTGAGGGTGACCATAAGAAGGCCAAGACTTTAGCAGGTTTGTTTTTGCATTTCCAGTTCTCTTTTCTTCCCTTCGAAGTCTCCGTGCATTGGATTCGAGAGTTGACCTGAAGGGGTTGGCTCAAGTGATAAGGTACTTGGACTCAGCACTTATACAACATTAAATTATGATTTGAGTACTGCAATTGGGCGCAAATCATTCCTAGGGGCCACCTATTGGGTTTTTTAGCAGGGGTCGATCAAGGACCTAAGCAACCCAGGCTGTTGATTGGATTCCCCGGTTTGTTAAGGCCCTTAAGGATCCCTTTTGAAAATCAGTTATATTATGATTTTGCATTACAAGCATGAATGTAACCTATATAATATACAAGACCTACATATTAGCTAGCATTATAATATAAATTGAATTACTCAGGGTTTACTAGAACTGACATGCACACTTCTGTTACCATAAAAGGGCCCAAATCAAAACTCCCTTGGGCTCCTAAAATCTCGAAAATGGCCCTGTCTAGTGGCCCCTGCTTATCCCGTTGTACATAGAGGAACTTATTGAGTGTCAATACATGCAACCTAGGAATTAACCGAGGAACAGTAAGCCAGCCTAGACACCTAGGTTACCAAAAGAAAAGTGTTGTTTCCTGTTCAGTTTCCCAGTTCTGAACTTTTATGAGGCAGAACATGAAGTTCATAATGTTTATGTTGCTGTGATTATAAAAAAAGAAACTTTATGTGGCTCAGTATATTTTTATAAACAGAGAATTTTTGCGATTCATAATCAACACAACAATCCCAGTGCCTCAAAGGCTCCCACATAAGTGGGGTCCGCCGGGGGGTGAATGCACGCAGCCTTCGCCCTGAAGGGAAGCTGTGTCCGAGGACCCCCAACCTGAGATTTTTGCCATTCATAATCATGGACCTTTTTTTTGATATTCTGTGAGTCAATTGACAGAAGGACTGAACCAAGTGAAAGGATTAAGAGTGAATGTGAATGCAGTTGAGACAAATATTGTAAGTATTCTTCTGCCCAACAACTATGTTGATCCAGCTATTTTTTGGTATTTATATGCTTTTGGTTTAATTGAAGAGGCCAAAATGTCAGTAATTTTCTGAGGGTAAAACGCCATATTTTGGGGTGGAACGAATAGTCTGGGTGACATAGCAATGTTCAACTGCATTTCTTCTCTTCAGTTTGGGCTTTGATTTAGCTGGGGGTATTAATGAACTAAACTTTTGATGAACTACTGGTATTTGAAATCAATTACAATTTTTTGTGTTCGTTTTACTTGCTCCACGGTTATCGAGCTGAGTTCGAGCATGGTCGTTAAGCTTAACGTGCTTTAACAGTTTGATAAGGGCTTTTTAACAATCGGTATTAACTTGAACATGGCTTGATGGCTCAAAACTATAGAGAGTTCAACTGGATAGTAGGCTTGGCTTAATTACAAGCTCAAATCGGCCGATAACGAGTTCAAATATGCTCGATCAGACTAAGGAACCATATCTTTTCAAACCAAGCTCGAATAAACATTCTGAAGGTCTATAAAACCTCAGCTTGAATTCGACCTCGTTCACACGCTTAGAGTTAGCAACACAACTTAGGTTCTAGTACGTTCTGTAGCGCAGTTTGCTCACAAAAGATTCCTTATTTTCCTCTCTTATTGTTCCAAGTGTTTTTTGTGGAAAATGAAAAATCGAAACACATGAAAAACTCATATTACAAGGAAAAACAATCCCTTCAATTTACAATGGAAGCTTAGAAAAGGATGCAATTGTTGGCACAAAAATGCAAAAGCTAAATCCCTGCGATTTCTCGTAAAATTTGAAGAAGCAACTCCTTTTCGAATACGTTTTCTCTAAAAATGCAGCTTTCTAGAAGAACTATAAAAAAATAAAAAATAAAAAATTTCTCCAAATAAGGTCCTAAATAAGCTTTGCAATTGTTTGATTCTCCTTTACTTTTGACTTTGAGCAAGGTGTATGTTGATATATTGGAGAGTGCAAACATTACAACACAAAAATTATGCAAGAACTTGGAGGAGCATGGTCTTTTTGTGATGCCAATGAGCTCATCCAGGTTTGTACCTTCCTCTGTCTTTTTTTCAGTAATCGGGTTGTTCGGGATGAGTAATTCCCGATTACACGCACTTTTTACTTGGTAGTTTCTCTACCTGTAACAAGTAGCGGGATTCGAACCCTAAACCAAACTTTTCATAAGATACCAAGTCCAGGTGTCAATACATGTTAAGGACCACAAATGTGAGTCGAGTAAGAAATCCCATATCGGAGTTGTGAGAGAGGAGATCAACATGTAAGCTTAGCATATTACTTCACCTATGCCATTTGGTTTTTAGGATAATAGGTGGACTTCATATATTCCAACTTCATGAGTCAAGTCATAAGGCTCAGTAAAATTTTATAGTAAGAAACCTGAGGGGGGAATTTTTTTTTTTTTTTTTTTTGGTTGTTTAGAGTGGGAGAGCAAGGATTCGAACCTATAATAGAGCAAGGATTCGAACCTATAATTTCTTGTCTTAAGGCCTTACCATTAGATCAAGACCTTATTGGCGCGGTTCTCTAGTTCAACATTTCCAATGTCCCAAGGGCTTCTGCCTCAACAGGGTCTGGGGGGTGGATGTACGCAGCCTTCCCTCTTCAGGGTGCTACTCTAAAGAGAGGCTATTTCCGAGAACGCGGTTCTCTAGTTCGTTTGAATCAATTAGGCGATTTTTCTTAGAAAGAAAATCTAAGCAGCAATCAAATCAAAAGGATATTTTGTTGTTGCAGAATCAGGATTGTCACTCATCATCAAATCTCTGGAAGTGATGTGCAGTACACTTTGTCATGCATTCAGGTAATCATTTTAGTTTTTCCTTTCATTCTCTGTACCTTTCAACCTTGAAGCATGAAACCATTTTAACAATAGCTACTCTTTATATGGGCTTACGCAACGAATTTTAAGCTAGTCATCGGGCGATAACACTTCTATAGTCGCCATGTAGTTTGTTTCGTTTAGCAAAATATACTGTTGTAGTTATACTGCATCTGTGACCACAAACTGCAATTTGATTCCTTGTCAAAAGATATATCACAAAAATGATCTCTTCACATAAGCAAGGGTTGCACTTAAGGGTGTACATGAACCAAACTTTCGATAAACTACTTGTGTTTGAAATAAATTAGGGTGTGTTCATGTTTGTCATGAGGGGCAAGTTCGAGCAAACTCAGTAAGCTCAACGAGGCAAGTTTAAACAAGGGGTACCAGATTCATTAATGTTTACTAACAATTTGATAAGGATTCGTTAAAAGCTCTTTAACAAATGGTTTAAGAACACATTAAAACCTCGGTATTAGCTCAAAATAATACATTAATGGCTTGATAGTGACACGATTGCAAGATCAACCTGATAGCGAGCTCGATTCGGTAGCATGCTCTGCTCGATTATGAGCTCAACTCAACTAAGTTAGGCGGAGGACCCAAGTCAAACCAAGTATTGAATATATTAAGATCTTATTGAACCGAGTTCGAGGAAGATTCAAAAGCTAAACAAAGGCTCGGTTTGAACTTGAGCTCAATAAGCCCCTTATCGAGCTCGACTGAACAAAGAGGTTCTGACTGAACTCTGTTTAAACCTCTAACAATTTATCCTCTTTAAACCCGCTCTATAAATGACTTTGTGTATCGAGCTGCATGTTTTCTATATGCGCCTTTGAACTTGTAGATACACTCACTTCATACTTTGTGATGAAATTTTCAGCAAGCAGTGGCCGGGCCATCAATCGAGCATGTGGAGAATGGGATATGAGGAGTTGAAACGATGCAATAGTAATAACGATCTCCACGATTGTTGGAGAGTGACAGGCGAAAATCGCGTAAAAAAATTTCATTACCATTCACTTGAATAAATGTTGGTCTACTTAAGCTCTTGAAGATGATCCTGAAGAGGCAAAGCCTAAGGGAGCATTGATTTATATCATGCCTAGTTTAATTATTGTCATAAATTTTATATTATGTTACGCGTTAGAAGATGATTTTCTCTTGTTTTTAGTTTTCTATTTCAGTTTTCCCTTAAATTTAGGGGGAAAAAAAAAACTAACAACAAACGGCAAAGGAGGGAAAAAAAAAATCATTTTCAAAATCTAATTTCTGTAGTTTCTAAACAATAAAAACTAAAAAAATATAAACCTATATGAAATAGGCCATAAGTTACAACTACAACATCAGCCAAGTGCCTCAAAGAGACTTCCGTCAGGGCAAGGTTTGGGAGGGTAAGATGTATGCAGCCTTACCCCTACTGTATGTTTACTCTGTTAAAAGATTGTTTTCGAAGGGCTCCAACCCTAAAAAGAATCTTACTCCGTCAAATAAAAACACAAAACAGGCCATAGGCCGATGGACATAAATCGATTAGCTTGGTACCTTACACCAAAGCAACAAAGTAAATGTAAAGAACATCAAAGATACAAGATTACCTAAGAAAAGCTCGAAAAGCTCGTTATTTAACTTCAAAAGCTTCGGCTATGTCATCTCAACAAGCCCGAGCTCGAGCAAACGCAGTTAGCAGTTTGAGTTGTATGTAATAGTTTCAGTCACACTTTGCAATTCTGTTAAGTCGTATGAGTTGACTCTATGCACTAAAAATTTGAAACTTATAAATGCGAAAGGGGAGTGACATTTGTCGAATGCTATTTTTTTCCGAAAATACTTTACAAAATGCTCCTTTAACACGACCACCAAACACCCAAAAAAATTAAGAGCAGCATTTTGAATGGCTAAAACGCTAATGCTATCCAAAAAGCCGCCACCGGACAGACCCATGTGATTAACCAAAACAAGTTCGAGTCTAACGACCCAAACTTGAGCCTGGATGCACATAAATAACCCAAGCTTAAGCTCAACATCTTGAGATTATGCAGGCGTTTTATCCAAGCTCGATCCAAGTAAAATGTCGGTGACGAACTCAAGCTTGGCTCATTTACATCCATAGACCTTATATATATAAAAACACATGCTATACAAAGCGTAGAAGATCAAAGGCTAGTTTGAAAGATTGGACCATAATCCATGATTTGAATATACAAACATATTCCCACAGTAGATTAAAGAGTTATGCACCTCTAAACATTCCAGTAAACAAAATTAAAACAAAAAAAAAAGATAATTATTTAAATTTAAAAGAATAGAGCAGATCATCCAAAGACATCTTACAACTAAGAACCCCAGAAAATTTAAAAAAAAAAAAGAAAAGAAAAGAAAGCAGAGAAAAATTTGCAAAATGTACTAAGCTACCAATTCTTGCTTTCTACTAGTGATGATAACCTGTTAGCAGCAAGGCCTCTGGAACTGGATGTGAAGGGTGTTCGTCGTTTTGAATGGTTCTTGCATGACATGGAACGCAAAGTGATGCGTTTCAGTGTAGGAGTTGCTAGTCTACGAGTTCGACCAGGAGTTGAGTGTCCCTGTTTAAAATGATGTATTCTTGTACAAAAAATTCGCATCTTGTTATGCGCCTGTGATGAATCAAAGGACATGAAATATTGAGTACAAGAGTATCAAACCAATACTGAAAGCTCCGTTTGTTTGAACGGAAAACCTTTTGTCTCCATTCTATTGTTCCTTTGAGAAGATTACAAATGCGGAAAATGTTTTCCTCCATTGAGGTGAAATTGAGTTCCCTCATCAACGAATGGAGAAAACATTTTCCCTCACAGAGGAAAAAATATTTTCCTCACAATCTCACGTTATATGCTTCATTTCAAGCTCAACTTGATCAAACTTGAACCTTATACAAATTCATAAAATAAAACTATTTTCTTTTGCTAAGTTAAAAAAAATGCTTTTAATTGAAAATATTATGTAAGAAGAAATATTTTCCGTTGAACCAAATGGAGCCTAAATGAGGCCGTTGGAGGGGATAGCAACGCAATATCATTACACCTTCCGTTCCAAAATAATTGGTGAACTATAAAAATCACGTACAATGAAGATATGCTTTGTACAAATTTTCTTACGAATACGATGGCTATTCATGCATACGGTAAACATGAAAACAACACCACCAACATACCCAGTGCCTCAAGGGCTCCCGCTTGCTCAGGGTCTGAGAGGGGTAGGATGTACGCAGTCTTATCCCATCAGGGTGAGACCCAGACGACAGACTGTTTCCGAGGACCCCCAACCTGATATTTGATGGTTTTGATAGTTATTATAGATATAAAGCGTCTGTATGAATAGCGTGTAAAGTATAGTTATCATGCTAGGCTTGAAGAGCATGTAAAGTACAGTTATCATGCTAGACAAGTATACATGTAAGCATATAAGCAAATAAACAAACAAGCAAGCAAGTTAGCATATACGCATAAAGGCATGGAAGCATGGGGGCAACGAAGCATAAAAGCATAGAGACATAGAGACATAGGGACATAGGAGCCAGAGCAGAATGTAAAAGATAAAGGGTAAAAGCAAAGAAGCATGTAGAGAGATTAGAGAGTGTAGAAAGAGTGTGTAGAGCGCCCGGAGCGTATAAGCAACGAGGGAGAAAGAGAGAGGACGTAGAGAGAGAAAGAGAGAGAGAGAGAAAGAGAAAGTGAGAGAGAGTATGGGCGTGTCAGCAGCATCACTATGCCCCAAGGTAATACATCCTAGAAGCACTAAGCAACTAACATACGCTAGTGCTGCGTATATACACTGTAAACATGAAAACGATTAGGCTAAATTTTTCTGATGACATTTTAAGTTAATACTTCCTATTTTCAGAAAGCTAAATATCCTTTGAATTGAATAGACATATTTGTTCCCAAAAAAAAAAAAAAAAAAAAAAAAAAAAAAAGAGAATAGACGTAGTTATTGGATAAATAGAGTACAACCCAAAAAAAGGAGTACAACAACAACAAAAACAACAAACCCAAAGCCTCAAGGACTCCCAGATAAGTAGGGTCTGCGATAAATAGAGTATATTGAACATTTTCAACAAGGAAAAATACCCAAATGTGTTCAATTGGTGTTACATGTATAACAAATGAAGTAAACTAAACCGAAACAAATAATAGATGAGCCATTTACTCATGTATAATAAACGCAAAACAGTTCAGGTTTAACCATTAAGAGCCTGTTTGGTATTGCTTCCTATTTACAAAATTTGGGTTTTTTTAGAAATAAAAAAGGATACTTCAGAACGTGATTTTTTAGGGTTTATGGAATCAGGTTTTTCCTAACTTGAGTGAAAAGTGAAGCAGAAAACCAAAATTCAGGAAAAACCGTTTTCAAAAACCTAGTTTTTAATTTCTAAAAAACAGAAAAAAGAAAAAAGTAACGAAGCAGGCCGTAAAAATTTGAGATGCTGAGAATCAATAAAATGTTGTATTCGAGTTAAAATAGGCTATGCTTACCAGGAAAAACTTAGAAGGGAGCCTCAAGTGATTCATCCCAAACTTCTGCACTCCCATTGGAAGCATCTTCAACATCCTCTTCCATTGAAAGCCTGATATACTCTCTGTGTGCAAACCGATCCCACTCAGTCAACGTTGGATTCTCCCGCTCCTGTCCACATCAACAATTATTCAGGACGTAAATCGCAATAAAAACGTTCATACTAACTGCCATAACTACTACTTTCCACTATGGGAGTAAATGAGCCAAGCTCGAAGGCTCGAGAGCTAAACAGGCTAATCTCAATATAAGTTATGAGCCTAAAATGTGTCAAATCAAGCCATCTTCATGCCTAAATGAGTTGAACTCAAGCTTAATTGAGCCTAAACAAGCCTAGATGTTTCCACTAGGTGTGTAAATGAGCCCAGCTTGAGGGCTCAAGGTCCCAAACAAGTATTGTCGATATAAGTTATTTGCCTAAATCTGTCAAATCAAGCTATCCTCAATTCAAAATGAGACAAACTCGAGGTTAATTGAGCCCAAAAGAGCCTAGATCTTTCTACAAGGGGTGTAAATTAGCCAAAAGCTTGAGGGCTCAGGAGCCCAAACAGGGTAATGACAATATAAGTTAATGAGCCTAAATGTATCACATTGAGCCATGTTCGAGACTAAATGAGACGAACTGGAGCTTAATTGAGCCCAAATGAGCCTAGATCTTTCTATGCGGGTATAAATGAGCCAAGCTCAAGAGCTCAGGGCCCAAACAAGCTGATATAAATGTAAGTTATGAGCCTAGATGTGTCAAATCAGGCCATGTCTAAGCCTAAATGATCTGAGTTCAAGCTTAATTGAGGCCAAATGAGCCTACATCCGTAGATCGAGCTTAAATGAGCCGAAATGAAGCAAACTAGAAAACAAAAGAGTAATTTGAGTAATGTACCTGACGAATAAGGAAGGGATCACGAGTTTCAAAAGCCATGAACTTATTGAGATTGAAAAGGATATTGAAGACACTTCCTGATAGTTTACTAGATTTCATGTCTTGAAGTGTGAAATAGCTCTCATTCTGCAAAAGGAATCATTAAGCATTATGAAACAAAGTGCTATGCCAGAAATCCAGAGGGAACGACAAGATGTGTGGATCAAATAGCAGGATGAGCTCACAGCAGCCACCTCTATCTTGAAGCCCAAAAACCGAGGATCAAGGATACTAGGGCTTGTTTAGTATCATGTTTTGTTCGTAATTTTTGGGGTTTCAAGAAACTAAGAACCTTGTTTGGAGAATGATTTTTTCTTGTTTTTGGTACTTTTGTTTTCAATTTTCACATAAACTAGAAAAAACTGCAAGTAAAAGAACAAGAAACTAGAAAAAAAAAAAAAAAAAAAGGGCCTCTAAAACCTAGTTTTAAGTTTATGAAAATCCAAAAGCTGCAGACAGAAAATGGTAACAGGCCCTTGTTTAACAGCTCGTGTTAGTCCAAAATTGATGATGCAAACCTCAGGTGCAACCATGTCAATAATCTGACACAAGATATCCTCAAAAAGAACAGGCTCCTGTGCCATGCACTCCATTCGATGCAACTGCTCCTCGTAGAAAAATTGCATCTCATTCCTTGTGAGAACTCCATTGCCGTCCAAGTCTATGCACTTAAACCTAGGAAAGGAGAGGTCAAACAACACTGAAAAGATAACCTTCACTTATAATACAATAAAAATGATAGTAAAGTAAAGGGCAAAAATAGACCATAGATATGGGACAAGGTACAAATTCATACCAGAACTCTCATTCGCTTTCCTAAGTGTGTCACAGATCAAATTTACACCAAACAGACCTTAAAACCGAAGGATTTTTGGATAAAAAATCGAACATGTTTTTTTTTCTCAAAAGGCTACTGGTATATGCTACGAATTGTGCCACATTTGAAGCATAAGAGATTGCTCTAGGATCTACCAAAGCACAGTTGTACCACAGAGACGACAACAAGTAGTTAAATATCAGGGATCGTTTGATTCATCCCTAGCCATGAAACACCGGATAACAGTACAGAAGATTAAACAAGGGACCACATCCAAAGCATCTATGCATCAAACGGATACAGCTTTGTCTACTGGTAAAATAATAGCAAGGTTGAGGCCCCAGGACAAGAGATTCTACGCTGAATCACCAATCCAGCCTACCTACCAAAAATGAGGAAACATAGAATAGGATCAATAGACTAGATATACCAGTACTCTAAACTGGGTTCTGATGACTTGTCTTCTTCGGCCAGGATGAAGTACACAAAATCTTCATATCCCATCTTACCGTCGACATTGCTGGTGAATTTCCTGGGAACCTAACACAAGAACCACAAGCACGCAATCACCTAGGTTAAGCATTTACAAGCAACACTTTGGAAGGTCAGGCATTGGTACACAAACAGCTCCAGGACACATACCTGAGAAAATATCCTATCCACAATCCTGTAGGTAAGCGCATGGTTACCATATCGGATCAAGTTCTCTTTATCAATTAAGAAGTCATGATCTGTATCCAGCTCCCAGAACTTGCAATATATCACATAGAAGTGCTCATAGGAGAAGTACCTGCATAAATAAACGGATGAGAGAGGAAAAAGGTGGTCAGAAAAAACATGCTCTTCGGTAGAAGGTAAAGTCATAAAAACTTGCAATATATTAGGCCAGTGAATTTGTTTTATGCGAAAAGGTATCTTTTTTCAGGAGATCTTTAGACAAAGAGCTTTGAGATTTTCACTGACATAGCTATGGCCGATCCACAGAGAGATTGGAGGGCTTTATGTTATTAGTTCTTCATTTTTTTCTGTAATGTTGCATGGTTGGAAATTTTAGGACATCTTATCCTTAGCCCTTTGTATATTATTTCTTAACAATATTTCTTTTTTGATTAAAAAATAAACAAAGATGCTTTTTGCAGTATAGGGGCAAGGGAAGATGGTAGAAGTAGTACAAAGAGCGAATAATCTCAATCCTAAAGACTTTCATGAAATTGTCGAGGCCCCACAAAAAATTCCTTGGGGATCAACAATGAGACATGATTTTTCAACCAAGAAGCCATCGCAGACTTATCTGGAACCACAATTTTTCATACTTATTTGCACTATGATTCTGAAATTCCAAAAAGCCGAGAATACTTTGTCACTATCGAGTCATGTCTATTGCACACACCAGGGGCTTAAGTGTCCAAGCAGACAAGAAACCAATGTATCACAGTGCCAAAATTTAGTATAAGCAAGCACAGGGCCAGGCTGTGCTAGGACTAGTTGTATGCTTACGTTCGCTTCTGTTTGGGAATCAGGAAATGTAGGTCCATGTCGTTCTCAGTGATTTTCTGCCTTTCCTTGTACCAACATATTCTTGTATATATTTATCCTAATCACAGTTCCAGTCACCCAAACTACTACCTAGGGAAACCATTGCTTAACTGCCTATTGAAGCACTATAAGGGGTTAATTTCTGATAACATGGGAAAACCTTTTTTTTGGCCAAGACTAGATACTTTAGAGCGGAAAGGCAAAGAGCACGATCGACTTCCTATCCACCCATAATGTGAGGACATTGGAGGTCATCGCGTCGTCAAATTACATCAACAAACAAATCTCAAGAAATATGTAAAAAAATAAACCACCAACAAATGCCCCTCGTTACATTTCCAGATCACTGTTAAACCAATGATCAAACATCAGAGTAAGAGGGTCGAAAATGGGGAACCGAGTTGCAGTATACCTCAGAACTTTATTAATGTCCTCTTCTTCATCTGCATGTTGCATAGCAGCAATTAAATTTCCACGTTTGAGCTCCCTTAGAGTTAGATGCCCATTTCCAGCTCTATTGACGTAGTAAAAGATCCTGTATATTACAGTCTCAGCTGTTCAATGCAGAAAATTCTGACATTAATACACATGTGAATAAAAGCAGCAAGCTATGGTTATAAAGAAATAATATGTGATCCTAGAAATGGGAACACAATCTTTCATGGATCAATAGGGCTTCAGAAAGGCTTCAGCTCCGGACAATTCTAACTCTTGCAGAAAATTGACATTTCTATCGTAAAAGCTTCAGGTTAAGCCCCTTACCATATCTCTCCTGAAACTCAGGTGTACTTTGTAAGAATTCCAGTCCAGGATGAGTAGCCAAAAGCTCTCGAAGAACAGGTTTAAAGTCCTCCTGCAACAGGAATTCTCAGGCTATCACGGAATGCCAAATAGAAAAGGAAAACAAAATTGAGAATGAAACACACTTAAGTAACACAAAGGTCCTGTTTTCTCATTAAACTGACAAAAACAATAACAATCTATGCCATTTTTCCCACTGGTTGGTGTACTCAGCTTTATAGATTGTAGTACCTCAGCGCTCTATCATGCATCTATCTTTGTTAAGCTCTAATAAAACAAGGTTTTTATTATGTAACCTAATCATGTCTCTTCTTTATGATCTCCCTCTTTCCCCTTATATCTAATATATATAACAACAACAAATATATAAAAGAAAAATAAATAATCTACAAATAGCATGCTGAAGGGCAGGCACAAAGAGCCAGTACGTAAGAGCACAGAGATCATTCGTTGCACCTGCTTAAGACAATTCCGTTCGGGATGCTTCATAATTGTAAATATCTGAGTTGCTATGTCCAAGGTCAGCATGTTTCCGTTTACCCAGTACTCAACAAATGCATCCCTACAAAGGAAATGAAAGGACAATAAAAGAGTAAACTTGTCAAGAAGTTACTGTGTTAAACACTCAACATCGTTAACAGGAAAACCAGGAATAGTGACAAAACCCATACATGTTACAAACATGACATGCATGGCAAGCATGTGCACACATAATACTTGGAGAGAGAGCAAGAGAGAGAGAGAACAGTTTGGATGAGAAAGAAGTAACACCAACACCACCAACAAAATAGACTGAAGAAGAGGTCAAGAAAACACCACGAGAACAGCACCAAGTTAAGAGGAAGGCAACGATCCAACTAAGATAAAGCAACTATATCATATACCAAGCCATGCACCAAAAACGATAAGAAAATGGTTTTGCAATCACAAGAACCTCCAAAAGATATAATCACTTCCACTCAATCCTTCCTGCCACAAAGCATCCTTAGAAACCTGAATTTGTTAAAAATTATCCTCATAAAGCTTTGTCCCAGTCGCAGCCATGCACTCTATGATGACAGCTGGTAAGTGTTTGCCATAACCAGAAAAGCAACAAACCATAGGTGGTCTGAAATGGGGACAAGGGTCATAAGTTCCCTTATCCACTAAGGGTGAAGCTAAAAACACCCCTCACTCTAAGGTTCTTCCAAGCCTTTGCTAATACCAGCCAAGTTATGCAAGTAAACAAAATAAGTAAAATCTCACCAGAACACTATCTGACTACCATCTGTCTCAGAAACATCATGTACAAAATCACATAGTAACAGTAGTGTACGGCCAATTAAAAGCAATAAACTCCTTCCATAAAAGGCCACCTACTATTCATTTTTATTGTTGCATGTTTGTAATTTTGGGGGATGAAAAAGGCTACCTTCCACTCTCAGAACAAGCGAAACATGGTAAACATCGTTATCCCTTTCTTGGCCATCAAATATCTCTGTCATTCAGCTGTTAAAGCTGCCCAATCCAACGCAAACACAACAATTTCTATCTCGAGTGCCACATGTATCTTTTCCCTCATGCAAACAAAAACAAAATTCATAGCAGTTCGCAACAGAGGAGAAATTGGTACTAACTACTAAGATGAATAATTTGCAAGACCGACATCAAAAAAGATGCAAGTAGTAATTTTACATAGGCCATCTAGAACAACGCAGGGGAAATACAAACTCATAATAACCCACTTACCAATATTGATTATCATTATATGTACAAGTAGGGCATATATTTAAGGCTTATTGCTGAAGATTATCATGCTATACACAACAAGGAATATCTTCAACTTTAACATAAATAGTATACCTGGTCACAAATCCTGTGCCGTTAACATCAATCTTCTGGAAAAGTACAGTAGAGAAAAATGAAGGCAACTTGCAAATTTCCTTAGTCACAGCTTTAAACTCTGCTGTCAAAGCAAACATGAACTTGTTAACAACTATTAACAAACTGATGAAATTAAAGACAGATAGTCAATGGCTCACCATTCAATTGTAATCCCTCAGTGTGGCCATAAAAGACTTGATTTATTCTGAACAAACATCGTTCTTTAAGTTCCTTGGGTGCTGGACGACCATTCTGAAAGTAAAACTGGAAATGCAGGCATCCAAGTCAAAATCAACAGCCGACAACATCAGATAACTAAGCACAAGAAGTAGAAGAATGACCAAACCTGAGGTATCAGCTCCTTTACTGGCTCACTCACTACTTTAAGGATGCTTCCAAGGGAAGAGGGGCCTGCCCTCTGTTTCATAACCCGAGGAGAACCGGATGAACTTCTCGGTGAAAGGGGAGGTGCACTCCCAGCAGGAAACATAGAAGGTATGGAATTGGAAGAAGCTGCATTTGCACTAGATGCATTCGCCGGGACATTCAAAGGGTTCCCTGCCTTTGCATCACTGACCAGTGATTTCACCTGCATTCAGACAATGATAAACATTCTTCTTTAAAAGACTTCACCGAATGTCAGGCAATAAGAAAGGGAATATAAGGACCAAATGGGAGAACAGAGAAGCCAAATATTGAAGACATGAACCAATAGGCTAAAGAAAATAGGGTAAGTCCAACCATGAAAAAGAGCAAAACGGGAAAGAGAACATTAGCAACTTCTAGAAAGAACAAGCATTCCATAAATAGGGAGCCAATAAAACGCAATCTTATTCCTGGATTGTTAGGGAAAACTTGTCTCTTCAAAATACGTGGCACATTCACATCACCACAATGCTGGAAGGTAGCTCGATTGGAATGTCATAAAATCGTCGTCATCCATGAACAAAAACATACAAAGGACGGCAACATATGCAGAACATTCATACAATTGCACTACCCGGATTTTGTACAAATCGAATCTATATGTCATCACAGCATCAATGAAAAATGGACATGGATCCAACATCATCCACCAAAGAACCACAGAAATCTTCTATCATCTAGGAAGCATGGTGAAACTATTCCTTACATATGGATAACACAGAATTCAAGCAAAATACCGCAGAAGCTCAAGAAAGTAATATCCATTATAGTCCTTGTTTATCAAAAAAAGAAATTATTAAGAGAGAGAGTATAAAAAAGAATGAAGGACAAAATGTCTTAAATATAAAACCATGAAACACCGGAAAAAACAAGAATCAGTTTCATAAAACCCTTCCATCGCTCTACAAATCAAGGAAAGCTATGTCAGCAAAGCCCCCAAAGCTCTTAATCGAAAAAGATCCTAAAAAAACAACCCTTTCCATTCTAGTTAATAATCTATCGACTATGCAGTGGTATAAAGTGTGGTACTTAAGACATTGAAAAGTGACAACCTCAAACTGCTGCCATCAAAGGAAGGTCTGTTAAAATCTGGCTGAAAATAGGTGACTAATTAGCCATTTTGTAACCGAAGAAACTACTGCAGAGTATCAACTCGCTATATGTATGTTAATGCAAGTATTTGATGCTATCATAAACTGAGTGGCCATTTATGCACAAGCAATGTGACTGTTAAACCTCTAATATCACACTCAAATCTCCTGCGGAGTTTCCATTTCACTTCACTCGTGATAGGCACAGACTGAAAAGCAAGGTCCCGCTAGGATGGATGCCCAAGAAATCACATAGGAAATTGTAAAGATATTCCACAATAAGGTTTTTCATTCTTTATTTCGTTATTCCTGTGGTGTTCACACTATTCACTTTCCTAATCTTGTCCCTCACCCATGCACTACAGTCCGCATACCCAAATTCTCTTCCTCCATAATTCATCAAAATTCTGCCAAATAGTTGATAGCAAAGAGAGACCCCCACTAGAACACCATCCATCAAGTTTGATGCCTTTAGACAATAGATTCTAGTTTGGAATCTCCATTCCAACAAAAAAAGAGACCTCGTTCTGAGTCCTTAACGTTGTAAAATTCGTGTCAGAATCCCAACGACGTAAGTCACCTAACCCCATGTATAGCAACTGGGTAGAGAGAGGGAAAACGCAAAGAGAGGGAAAGTAAGGGGTTATCCTACTCCTCTTTATCGGTTCATAATCCTCCAACTAATATAGAAAACTATCATACAGAAAACAAAAACAGGGAAGAAAACTGAGTCATATAACAAGAGAAACAACAAAAGCAGGCCAATGTTATGCCTTTTTTAGGCCCGACCCATGGATTTAGCATATATAAGATCCACATATAAGTCCAAGTGGGATTCCATCCTAAAACCAATGAGGCATTAAGTGGAGTAACATATTAGTCTTATACAATAATCTCTTCTTTTTCACGACTACTACGTGCGATTCTTACTAAACGCAGATGTGGAGTCCTTAACAGATCCCTCAAAAGCATGTTTTCCACGATGAAAACTTTACCAGTCGATTAGCTTCGGGAAGTGAAAGCCACTGTTCAAAAAGCTCCTGCGCAAGGTAAGGATTTGATTTAAGGGCCAAAGAAGAAACCTCCGGAAGCTGCAACAATTCAGCGTCTAAGGACACCAAATCTCCATTAAAATCCATATCCATCAAACCCTAAATACACCCAATTCAATTTCAATCATCAACAACAAACCCCCCAATCACATCACATTACACCAAATCCCCAAACCCTAAAAATCAAGTCTTTCAAATCTGACACTTTCATCAAACCCCCTTTTCTACAAAGATCACAAATTGATCGAACATTCAATTACAGAGAATCAATCACAAAGATACAAGCTCTCCAGCAATTGAACGCGCAAAATCAAGAAATAATCTTTGGTGAAGATGATTGATTGAGATATGAATCAAGATTGAACGAGAAATGGATTGAAAGAAAGGGAAAGAAATAGAGAGATCGATGAGAAAAATGAAGGGCTGCGGATTCGAATCGGAGGCCTCAAGATTGCTGGAGAGAGAGAGAGAGAGAGGAGAGAGAGAAGGGTTACTGTGCAAGAAGCAAAAATGCAACTGCCTAAAGGAGAAAAAGGGACAATTTTTTCTCTGTAGAGCTTTTTCTACGCGGTGCGTTTAGCGTTTAGTTGTTAGTTTATTAATATTTGTTTATTATTAGCTGATTGATAATATATTTGATAAATAAATATAAAAAAAAGGTAAAATAATAAATAAAATTTAATTATGTAGTGTTTAAAAAGTTAAAAGCTGAAAATTATTTAGCCTTTGAAAAGTTACTTTTCAAAAGCTAAATGATATGAAAAACGTGAACAATAATTTTTTATCAAACAATGTTTCTAGCTGTTTAACTAGTAAAAAAGCTAAACACTATGAAATGCTGATTGCCAAACATAGCTAATATCTCAAATTTACATATTTTCTCAAATAAATGGATAAATAAGACTGTATATTTTACTCATTCGGGTTATTTCTTGGTAGGAATCTCTTTCAAACACTAAATTGTTGTTTTTGCTCAAAGAAATGGGTCGTGTTTGAAAGCCATACGCCACTTATATGATTATAGAGTGTTAAAAAATTTTACTTATATATAGTTTGATGTCGGAAATGTCCAGTAACGCTTTCTTTTTAATATTTTTGTACAGTACTAAGAGAACTCATATAAAGTTAATTTAGTATTTTTTTTTCATTATTTTTCCTTATTTAAATTAGTGCATTATTTTTTTCTTTAGTTTAAAATAATCCCTAATATTTGTCAAATTTTTTTAATTAGTCATTCAGCTTCTACTTTGTCCGAAATAATATATAATATTTTATTTTATGACAAAATTAGTAATTCATTTAATAAATGAAATGAAGTATAAATTAAAAAGATGAGGGATTAATCTTGTTTTATTGTAAAACAAAACATCAAGGATTATTTTGAATTAAAAAATAAGGAATTAATTTAAACAAATTTATAAATATTGAAGATCGTTTTGAATAAATAAAAGAGTAATTTAAATAAAGTTACAAACACCACGAGCCAATTGAGTAAATAACTCCATTTGGTATTAGGAAAAAACCGTTCTACATGATCTACATTTAAGGGTTATTTAAACGAAATGTCTCCATACTTTACTCATTGTATCAATTTATTACTTGTACGAACAACTTCATATTACCCATGGGAGGAGAGGTAAAGGTAAGTCAAAGAAAAGATGGATAGAGGTGATTAGACACAACCTCGCCTAACTAAACCCGAATAAGAGATGACCATAAATAAAGCTGAGCAGTGGGTTAGAATAGATATACTTGATGTAAAGGTCTAGGATCGGGGGGAACTAAGAAGTAAGTATACTTGCTCTTGTGTTGCTGGGTTTTGCTGCTTGTTATTGTATTGCGTTCCTACTGCTTTATCTCGTTGTTCACTCGCTCCTTGTTACTTTTTACTTTCTTACTTTTCTTACGTTGTTCCTTACTTTCATACTTTCACTCTTATTTTGCTTTTACCTTATGTTTCTAGGGTATGAAGTGGATACTTGTACCTGCCCCATAATCTGCAGGTATCCAACGGGTATCTATTACCCTCCACCCTCCCTACTGTGCGTAAAAATTAATTATCTATACCCGCTCATATTAGTCATTTAATGCTATTTTTAGAAACCAATTATATTTTTTATAACATTAATAAATAATTTGAATTATTAAATTTAAATACATATTTTTTTTTATTTAAAGATTAACTATGTACAAAATAAAGCGGATATGGTGGATATGAAGTAGGGTGGGGTGGGCGAGTACAAAACTATACCCATACCCGCCCCATACCCGTGACAAGTACGGGGTAGATACACCTAATCCGTACCCACTACCCGCCCCACTTATACCCATACCCGTTCTAGACGGAATGGGTACCCCCAGGTAGCGGGTTTTACCTGCTCCATTGCCATCCCTATTGACGCCAGGTGATTGATATCCAGATTACCTTTCTCTAATGCTTAAGAAACATGGATCATATCGGATTCATCGCTCATCTCTCCAAATGCCCTAATCTCGATATATATATATATATATATATATATATAAAAGAATTATTTTCATCAAAATAAACAAAAAATAATAAATTTATTTTAAGATTATAGTAAAGCTAAAGGGTTTCTAAATGAAGTAAAATGGAGGTAAAAGTCAAATGAAACAAATTAATTAGGCCAACAACTAACATCAAAGATATACAAAGACAAGACTCCAAATTCATTTCACGTGCCTCTCTCAACTTTCTACAACTACAAAAGTCAAATTAATTCACTGCAAATGGTTACCAACTTACAGTATGAAACGGTTTCAACACCATGGCCTCGTTTCTGACAAAATCTAACACGATACGATAGCATGACATAAACACGACACGAAGCTAGCGAGTTTAGGCTGGTGGTTTTAAAGACGGGTTGAATTTTGATTGACCCGTTTAAGTAATTGGGTTGAATTTGAACTTAACCCGTGTAACCTATTTTTGACACGATTAATTTATTTATATAGTTATGTTAGGCATTTAAGTGATACATTATTCTATATATATATTTTTGGTAGCTAAGATAATTTAAACTTTATTTAGTAATATTAATTTAATAATTTATTTTAACTGTTACAAATATAACAAGTATTTATTAGTAGTATCAATCATGAAGTGCATAATATATTTGTAAGTTAAAAAACTAGCATTTAATGAAAAAAGTCACCAATATAATTAAATACGATGTATCCTCACTCGCAAAACAAAACAAAAAAAACCTTTTCCTAACGGAGAAGTCGGTCCAATATATGAAACTCCCATCATAGCAATGTCCGAGGATCATATATACACGACCATAATCTCACTTTGTGAAGAGGCTGTTTCGAAGATGTGAAATATGATCATCAGTGTTAAAAACACGTAGACGACAAAATTCAGTTCTTGATTTCTCATATTCAATCTATAAAGACCAACGAGGCAGCAAGTGAGAATCATTCTGCTTTAATGAAGTTGTGCCATCATCAACAACATAAAGCTCAGACCTTTGGCGACCACGACGTTCAAAGAGATGAAAATTGCTTGATCTTCAACCTTTCGCAACGAACACACTCTCCAGTGCAGGATGCTAAAAAAAAATAAAAACATCATTTCTTTACATAACTTTATAACAACGGTTAAAATATGGAAAATATTTCCGTACATGGAGGGCAAATTAACTTTGCCTCAATCAAAGGGGTGGAGGTGGCCACGGGCCTGGTCGGGGCAGGCCTGCACTGTAGTGGGCTGGGCCGGGTCGGGCCTGGGGGCCAAACGGGGGCGAGGCAGGCCTGGGCCCTGTCCCTTGGGTGCTCAGCCTAGGCCCGGGCTGCGCCCAGGTTGGCCCCGCGCCCCCCCCCCCCCCCCATTTTTTTTTTTTTAAATCTTGACAATTTTACAAAAAAATGAGACTGCTGGGATTCGAATCCCACCCCTCTAGCATGCAAAGCACCCTTATTACCATGTGAGCTAGGATTTTTTGTAATTTTATTAGGTATAAAAATAATTTAACATACTTTACAAAAAAAAGACAAAATTTGATACAAAATTGACACTAGTAAAATTTGAACCCCATGCCTCTTTTAACATATAAATTTCACCATTACCATGTAAGCTATAATTTTTTTGTGATTTTATTGGGTAAAATTAATATATATATACATATATAATAATAAAAATATACCCAAGCGGGCCCGGGCCTGGCCCGGCTTAGCCAGCTACAGTAGCAGGCCGTGCTGGGCGTTGGCCCACACAGGCTGGGCCAGGCCGGGTTACGGGCCGACTCAGCCCACTGACCACCTCTACAAAGGGGAAAACGATTTCCATCATAGGGGAGAAAATGTTTTCTGCAATAATTTTACATCATATGTCTCACTTAAATCTGAACTTGTCCAACATAAAAATTTATAAAACGATACCATCTTTATTACATAGAAAAACAATTTTTTAAAGAAAAACATGTTTTTTGATTGAAATATTTTTTAAAGAACGTTTCCATCGAGAAAGTGTTTTCGTTCAACCAAATGGAGCATTGGCTTCCCGGGAAAAATATTTTCCCTGAACGTATCCTTAACTAAAAGTATTTTTTTCGAATTTTCCTTTCGTTCGACTTTGGAACCAACCTCATTGCAGAACTTTGCAAGAGGCGTGGCTTTAGCGCCATCGTAGCCTTGGCATAGCTGTAGGTTGAGGCCTTGGACAAGAGGTTCTAGGTTCAAGTTCTCAACGGTAATTATCTACCACGAAAACGAGCAGTCAGAGTTTAGTATATTTGAGGTTGAGCTGGTATAGGAACATTATAAGAGCAAAGGAAAATGACTTTTTGTCGCCTCGAGAACAATCCTGGTTCTCCCATAAGGAGAATGAGGTTTTCTCTTCAAATTATAACTGGGTATTTTCTGCCGAGCCTAAATCTTAGAGCCAATCTCGTATTGCGTTTTGTTTACAGTTTTTTTGTTGAGAAACTAAAAACTTACTAGCCTACATGACATCGACTTCTGCTTATAGTTTTCAGGTTTTTTTAGAAACTAAAAACCATATTTTGGAATCTTTTTTCCTTGTTTCTAGTTTTATGGTTTCAATTTCTTCCTATTATGTGAAAAATCAAAAAATGAAATCAAAAAAAAAAAAAAAAAATCGTTTTTAAAATCCGGTTTTCAATTTCTTAAATTTAAAAAAAAAAAAAAACCTACAAACTGAAAACAATAATAAACATGCCTTAAGTTCTGAAAACGATTTTTTTCCTTATTTTTGGTTTTCTACTTTCAATCCGCACCCAAATTCAAAAAGAACTGAAAATAGAAAACTAAAAATTTCTAAAATATGATTTGTAGTTTATGAAGAATAAAAAACTACAAATAGAAAACAATACCAAGCAGGCCTTTAACATCAAGGGTAAAAACGCGAACCTTTCTCACTTCCTCCTCTCTCTGCCAATAGTCAGAAACTCAAAACTCCGAACTGAATCCTCAAGCATGGCTTTGTGGGTGGGTGCATTTGATGGGATACCCAACCGGCTAGTAGGCTCGGACCCCGGTTTCAACCTTTGACTAGTCGAGAGGCGGGTCGAGGCCGAGACCAACCGGCTAGTCCGGTCACTGGGCCCACCAGAAGAGCTAGGCCTACTGGTTGAAGCAAGAGCTCTCCTTGATGTGCTGCTCTGCCTCATTGAGTAATTGATTCCTCTCACCGAATCTGATTGCTGATGAAAAAATAAAAAAATAAAAAAAGAAACAAAAACAAAGATCTAAAATATATATATATGTATTGTTCAGCTTCACATATGAAAATTTTGGTAAAAAGTTACAAAAATAAAGGATAGTGTTGGCCACAACCACGGCCGGTCATATGATATTTTTGGGACCCGAAACAATCATTTCAAAAGAGGCCCCTAAAACTTGGAGCCCCAACCAATTTCTTGGGGCTGTATGTCTGGCCGGAGCCACAACAGCAGTCGCAAAAGCAATAGATGGTGAATGATAGAGTATAATCAATAATATGAGTCAAATGGACAAACTTAGCAAAATACAGAATATGCATCCAACATTTTGGTGTAAGTATTGATAATTTTCAGTTATCATTTGTCATTTATTTTCTAAATGCGAAAAATACAAATATGTGTTATGATACGTGCATTATACGAATAATATCAAGAAAATATGTTTTTTCCATGGACAATTATACTTAACACCCTTTTTAACCGGGAAAATACGTATATGTGTCCAATATTCTTTACTAACAGAAGCTTGTACACTCGGTGAAAATTTTCCAAATCCCCGTGTTATCCTGGAAAATGTGCTCAGAAACATCAATTCCCACATTTTCTACAAAATGAAGATTTTACAGGCTCCATTTGTTTTCATAGAATATACTTTCGATCTTAATTCTATCATTTCTCTTTATAACTTTGTCGTAATAATTACAAATATGAAAAATATTCTCCTCCGTTAAAGGGAAATTGGCTTCCTCTCAACAAAAGCGGAAACATTTTCCTTCATGGACGGGAAAATGTTTTTCATCGTGTCAGAATCATATATTTCATTACAATCTCAACTTAATCAAACGTGAATCTCATACAAATTTATAGAAAACAACCCTTTTCTTTAACTAACAAGAAAAAGATTTCAAAAAAAAATAATTATGATTGAAAATATTTTGTGGAGAAAAATTTTCCACTGAATCAATTTCCCAAGTGTTGCATTGAGAACAAGAAGAAGAAAGAAATGGAAACTAGGAGATTTTCTTGAACAAAATGGATTATGCAGGGCCAAGATTTTAGGGTCCAAAGCAAATTTTGATCGATGAGCCCTTTCTAGCAATGAAGGTGTTCAGGTCAGTTTAAGCAAATCTTGAATAATTTTCTTTGTCTTACATAACCGACTAATATTCGAGTTCTTCATATTAGATACGTATATAAGTTTATAAGGTGTTAATCTCCAATTATAAATGACGATATGTGGTAGAAATAAACTCCTAATATAATTCAACTTCAAAATTAGCCCTTAATAAATTGGAGGCTCCAAGTGATTGTTTGGGTTGCTCGGAATCGTGATTGGCCCTGGCATTATAGCATTTGTGTAAAAAATGTCGTAAGCAATGTTGCTCACCGGGTCTTTGGTCGATGTCAGAGCTTCTAACCCCTTGTGCTTTGATGAATCACCTTGTAGCCCATATCGTGACACGTGTCTCCTCGAGATGGCCTCGACGGTCCCTGAAAATCTTTCCCGAATCTCCTTCCCTACCAAATATGCAGCAGCATTAAACATTGGATTTTCTAAATGCTATGGGTTTGTTTGGCAACGTTTTATGTTTGTAGTTTTTGGTTTTTAAGAAACTACAAATCGGGGTTTTGAAAATAAGTTTTTCTTATTTTCAATTTTTACTCAAACCAGGAAGAAACTTTTAAAAAAAATTAAAAAAAAAAAAAAAAAAAAAACAACTAATGGCAAGTTAAAATTGTTTCTAAAATATGGCTTTTAGTTTCTTAAATCCAAAAACTATTATTAAACAAAAATCTTACTGAATTGAGCTTAATCACATAAGCTCCATACTTGTGAAAAATATCAATAGAGCATAAACCTATTTGATGCAATACGAGAATAATGCAAAATATGAGATTCCTAAAAATATTTGGATTAGGAGGAGTTTAAGTATATTTGTAGCTTTTAAATTATTCAGTTATTAGTTTATCCTCTAGGATTTATTGGATTTAGATTAGATTAAAATTATT
Source organism: Simmondsia chinensis (assembly GCA_018398585.1). Taxonomy (NCBI): domain Eukaryota; kingdom Viridiplantae; phylum Streptophyta; class Magnoliopsida; order Caryophyllales; family Simmondsiaceae; genus Simmondsia; species Simmondsia chinensis. Next base: position 780,474 of record JAGTTD010000018.1, read on the forward strand.
TAGAATTATCTTTTATTTTATTTAGATTAGGATTATATTATTAAGATTCTGATTATTTTTATTTTTAGTTAGATTTAGAGTAGACTTCTTTATCTTTTCGGATTCAGGATACTTACACTATAAATAGGACCCTTATGTACTTTATGGAGATATCTTTGAATAAAAATTGAATCCAAAGTTTGAGAATTGAGTTAGAAATAATTATTTTCCTTTTGTGCTACATCACTTTCTACTAGACAACAATGCCTTGAGGTTGCAAACAGAAATAAACAAGCTTTTCAAAAGGAAAACTTAAAAAAAAAAAAAAAAATATATCAGTTATTAGAGTATTCCCCAAAACTCGATGTCTAAGGAATCAACAACTCCAAAAGCTTAATGGCCTATTTGGTATCGTTTTGTGTTTGAAGTTTTGGGTTTTTACAAACTAAACACTGTGTCTTGAAAGCCATTTTTTTCTAGTTTGTGATTTCCTGATTTCAATTTGTTCCTATTTTTGAGTAAAACTAAAAATCAGGAAGATAATTTTTGAAACCTATTTCTGGTTCTCAAAAACAAAATCTGCAAACAATAAACAATCGCAAACAAGCCCTAAGCTGCCAGGTGAAAGCAAGGGATCATTCTATATTCTAATAAGTCCCTTCTCGCCGTTTTTTATACCATATACTGGAATTATATTAATACAAAGAAATGAGGTTACTGGGATTGGAATGCAAGATCTCAATAGACTTTCACGACATACGAACCTGAAGGCCTATCTGTTCTATCCTTTCTGTCAGCAGAAGGTCCAGCACCACCTGGTGGCTGAAATGACAAAACACAAATTACACAAGGGAAAAAAACAATGCGTTGCATCAGCATAGTTAGTAAACTACGGTAAATACATCTACGTATTATTCAGTTCTATACTTAAAAATTTTGATACAAAGTCCTTTAACTTTCTTTTACAATGGTAAGGAAAAGGAGGCATTAGGGCATTCCTCTAGACGAGAAGTTTGTTGACTGGTAGAAAAATCATATATGACTACATTTATGTCTATAACAACTCCTTTTTATATACTGACTGAGTGGAGTGTGATATAACTTTGTCTATTTGACTTTTGTTTGATAATGTTATCCATACTAGAAGTAGTAAAAAAGCATAACACAGTAATAGTTTGGGAGTTGAAGTTATATATTTAGCAAAATATATTATATTGGTATTAATTTAGGTACAAGCATGACTAGTTTCACCTTATCTTTTGTTTTTTATTCGGAAAAGTACAAACACATTTTATAAAAAATGTATTATAAGACTAACACAAAAAAAACGTAGTTCAACTACATGTTATTGGCATTGATATGTAAAAGCTCTTATTAGATGGAAAAGTGCGTATGCGTGTTTAATACGCCAATTATACGCGTTCACTACTAACAATGTGCATCAGTATGACAAAAATCAAGGGCTGACCTTGATTCTTGAACTGGCTCCGATCTGTGGGTACTTCAATATAGTCCAGTCAAAAACATAGTCAAACTGATAGCCTGCCCATATTAACAATGTCAGTGACTCTAAATATTCTGCAAAATCTTCATTTTAAAAAAAAGGTTTTTTTACTAAAAACTTCAAAAAACCACCTACATTTTATTTTTTTCCCAAAAAACCACCTAAACTTTCTAAATTTTTTCAATGTCACGCCTTAATCTTAATGCTGTCAACATCTGTTAGTTTTTGCTTATGAGGCATTTTAAAAAATAAGTTTTAAAATATATACAAACTTTTAATATATTTAAAGTATATAGAATCATTTTAAATGTAAATTCATAATTTTTTTAAATTATTTTCTCTTTTTTTTTTCAAAAGCCACATGGATGTTAATGGCGTTAACATTAAGGTGTGCTATTAAAAAATTTTGAAAAGTATAAGTGATTTTTTTGAAAAATTAGAATATGTAGGTAGTTTTTTGAAACACCACCTAAAATTTAGGTGGTTTTCAATATTTTAAAAAAAAAAAAAATCCCAATAGAAAGAAGCTCTGATTAATGTATATAGGGTGATGAATGACAATGACAGAGAAATTGCTGAATCAGTTTAAGAAATCCATACTACTACCAAAAATGCACTTAAAAAGTGTGAATGAGGCCTTAGGACCTCCTCTTTAGCCAAACCGTGAAAAAACTATTTTTTTCTAAAGCACTCTTGTAAAGAATACTATCAATACGGGTATTTTTGTATGAAAGAATTTTGTTTTTACTTCCGCTTCTACTTTAAGAAAGAATCAATATTTTCCTGCTTCTACTTCTATTTAAAAGCCCTTTTTTTGGGCCAAACACCATTAAAATCTGAAAAGAGTGTTTTTTCTCGAAAAGCAATTTCACCAAACAGGCCCTTCGTCTACTAGTACAACTATCAAAGTTGAGGGTCTATAATAAGAGATTCTCGGTACAAAGCCTACAGATCCCACTTACCCACAAAAGAAGTTAAAAAAGATGAGTAAATCAAACTTAGAGACCGTAAATATAAGGCATGTCACACTTGCTTTGGGCTTGCAATTGAGAAGGAACATATACAAAGGAAGACGACAGCAGATGAACTGTACGAAACTCCATACCTTCTTGAATGAATAAGTCATGGAAAAGCCGCTTTAAATAAGAATAATCAGGCTTGTCTTCAAAGCGGAGTGATCGACAATAATGGAAATACGATGTGAACTCCAAAGGATATGACTTGCAAAGTACCTGCCAAAATATTAAGATCAGACGTACATTCCAAGGGTAACCCGCACAATTTACACAATTTCATTAAACTATGGATATATGATAGTCGGAGATAACCAAAAAGGGAACAATACTTCTATGTAAATGGGAACCCAGGATCCATCGACTTAGGGAGTGCTTGGTATCGTTTTCTATTTGCAGCTTTTGGTTTTTGAGAAACCAAAAGCTATAAATAGTAAACGATATTGATTAAACCCTGAATCCATTGGCTTAGGGTCTATTTGGTATTATTTTATATTTGTAGTTTTTGATTTTATAGGGAAAAACACATTTTGGAAATGATTTTTCTAGTTTTAGGCGTTTTGTTTTCAGCTTCTTTCTAATTTAAGCGAAAACTGAAAATAGAAAAAGAAAAACAAGAAAAAAAATCATTTCTCAACCCGACTTTTAGTTTCCAGAAAACAAAAAACTAAAAATTAAAATGATACTAATCCGGCCCTTATCTCATATTCTTTTCAATAGGTTCAATTCAATGGCACGAAGTTCATACAATGAACAATCATCTTGGCTCGTTAAGCAAATCATAGCACCTTAATGGGCATACACCCATCACCACATCATTTTCTTTCTCTAGATTCATGGCGAAACATCATGATAAAGTAGAGTAAAAGCCCCCATATGCTTGCAACAAACTGATCAAACTCGTTGAGCTCATTGTGTTATTTAAAAAAAAAGAAGAGAAAGAAAACCATTCTAATTACGTCCAAAGGCCTAAAATATGAGGATTGACTGTTGAGATTCAGGCTCTGTTTGGCTCAACTGAAATTGTTTCATATCCTATTTCAATAATTCTCTTCTGCCAATAGCTAATAAGAACAATTAAAGGGAATATTTTTTCCATCAAGGAGATAATGACTTTCTTTCAAGAAAAGAAAATGAGATTTTTTCCTTCACGAGAGGGAAAACCTTTTGCTTTTTGATATTATACCCGCATTCCCAAATCGACTTCGAATGAATAAAATATTGTTCATTAAATTCATATAATAAAATTGATTTCAAACATTAAACAAAACATAATCTTAAAGAAAACAATAAGCGTAATGTTATTGCCATGGAAAAACTTGTTAATGTCGGGGCAACTTTGTGATATCTTGTGGCTATTCCACTAGTCCCATTATTGATCTGGCAATGGCAATTTTTGCTCTAACAATAACCCCTAAAAATAATTGTTATTTAAAATTCTTTTTACAAGAAATATTTTCTAGAGCAAAAAAAAATTTTCGTCCAACCAAACGGAGCCTTAGGACTGGGCCATTAAAAATGAATATTCATCAGCATACAACTAAAGGGTATGAATCAGTAACCTCGACTGGAGTCGTCGTCTTCTTCTCACTGATTCTATCATATTTCTGCTTCTTAGTCCCTGCCTTTAACCCCTGCCATGGAAGGCTGATTCACAGCAATTCAGGACTGAGAAAGGAAAAGTAAGGAACAATTCAAGCATGTGCCATCCGGAGAATTATTTACTCCGTTGGTCTCTAATGTTTGTAAGTTTATTCAAATTGGTCACTCATCTTTCTTTTGTTCAAAATAGTTTCTAATGTTTATAAATTTGTCCAAATTGGTCCACCATTGTTTTATTAGTTCAAAGTACTCCCTCGTGCTTTATTTGCTGACAACACTAGCATCTCATCTTCTTAAATTTTAGGGGTAAGGCTGCTTACATCTTACCCTACTTAGACCCTACCTTGACAGAAGCCTTTTTGAGGCACCGGATCGTTGTTCGTTCACTGGATGAGGGATCAATTTTGTCATAAAAGCAAAATGTTAGAGATTAGTTTGGGGAAAAAAAAAAGATGAAGAATCAATTTGAACAAACTTACATTTACTAAGACTTCAAGAAACGAAAAGATGAGAGGCCAATTTGAACAAGCAAAAAACCATTAGGGACCAACAGAATAAATAACTCACCATCCAGACAACAAGTTAAAAGATGTAAAGAAAAGATAGCGGAAGACATGTCAAACCTTCCCCTCAAGAAGTACATAAGCACATAACCAAGCGATTCCAAATCATCCCTCCGGCTTTGTTCTGTGCATGAAGGAGACAATCAGATGTACTTAACAAGAACATTTCTGATGAAAGTGAACTGTAAATGGGAGATGGAATGCATTTCATTACCTACGCCGAGGTGAGTGTTAACACTGGCATAACGAGCTGTCCCAGTGAGATTCTTGTTTTCCCTACAAAGTGATCGAATAACATAAGCAATGTATTCAAAAAGCACAAGAGCGGTCCACACTCGCAATCATCGTTAGTTGGATACGTGCATAATATACTTACTAAACACGTCTTTATATTTTTCCGTGTAAACAGGCCGTTTATCTATCATTGCAAATAATACGGTGAATACAAATCTTTTTCATGTTTGGTATAACACACTTTCTATAACATGAATCTATATTTTTCCGTTTAAAAAATAAATGACCAATTGAAAATAGTAATAGCTAGACCTAAAATAAAGTATCCATATTCTATACTTTGCTAAGTTTGTTAGTTAACTCCCAAACTATTGTTTTATATCCCATTTAATTCTTGTACCATATTTAACCAATTATACTCGCAATACAAAGGGTGGCACAACCATACTCGCAATACAAAGGATGACACTAATGGTTTCCACATAAAACATGAAAACACTGAATAACAGAATTTCCATGAATACTTCACGTTAATATTAGCAGAAACTTATGTGGACTACCATTACCCGCAAAATACTGTAGCATCTCAGTACCTTTAGGTAAAAATTACCAGAACGAGATCATACTCAGGCAAAATACACAGGAATACAGAACGGTCGGATTTCAACAGAAATTAAACATAAAAAAAGATGCAGAAGAGTGCCATGCATCAAAGTGTAGTATAATGAAGATAAAACAAACAGATAGTACAATCCTAATTGTCCTTCATGAAACTAATGTCTCAAATACATTCAAAAAGATGCAGAAGAGTAGAGGTAAATATTAGGATCTCAAACAAGTCAATTTCGGATTCAAGCATAGATATCAATATGTCATACCTGTACGGTATGTGTTTATGGGTCTGAAGATCCCTGTACTTCTTTGCAAGGCCATAATCAATTATATAAACCTAAAACAGACCAAATAGATACGCATAATTAATAAATATGCTTCCTTCATCTTTATACATATAGAGGATCAGCTTTAATTTAAAACCTATGGCATCTGGAGTAAGATCCTTGATTTCAGACACAACTTTAACCATGCCCAAAACGTGAAAAAAGGGGGAACTTCAGCTTCAAAATGAAGATAGGAATACAGTATTGCAAAGGATTCGGGGCCCTTTTAAAGAAAACCGGAAAAAATAAAAGAAAATGGACAGAATCTAGTATATAATATTGCAAAGCACAGCAACACCTCTAGCCCACAAGGGGTAAGAGAGAGCAAACCATAGTCTTACCGTCACCAGTCCCCTCCAGTTATTCTAAAAACGCTAAAAAATAGAATCTAAATGAATAATGACTAAATTATGCGCATTAGGGAAAAGAGAGAATGAAAATGAGAAGAATTTCTATAATAAAATCATGCATGAATTTATAATGCACAATTCATTTTCTAGTAGCAAATATGAAGATAAGAAGACAAAGACATAGCACCTGATTTGCTTTACGTCCCAAGCCCATCAAAAAATTGTCAGGTTTTATATCACGATGAATGAAACTTCTTGAGTGCATGTACTCAACTCTGCTTATCTATGAAAAGTACCAAATAAAATTGGAGAAATCATCAAATTGTGATAAGAACATGACAGTAATTTGTATGCCACAGGAACAAGTCACGTTGACGTACTAACTGATCCGCAAGCATCAACACTGTCTTCAAAGAGAACTTTCGGTTGCAATAATTGAACAAATCTTCAAGGCTTGGTCCAAGCAGGTCAATCACCATGACATTGTACTCACCCTCAACTCCGAACCATTTTAAGTGAGGAATCCCAGCTTTCATTATGGAAAAATACAGATAAGTCAGACTAACAAAGTTTCCATTGAAGATTAAACGGACTCAGGGTAATGTACTTCAACTGTCCACATTGAGATTTTTCATTGACACAAACAAAAGGAGAACAACTTACTTCCTCCTTGTAGAAGCATGTACAACCTGGACTCGTAGTGAAGCTGAGGATGACGTGTCTTCACCGGCTCCTGGAAAAAAGTAAACACAAAGAATGAATAAAAATTACTGAGTCAAGCAGAATGTAAGGATTAATAATTTCTCTTTTTGATAAGTAAGGATTCATAGTTGAGATTATTATGCATCAGAACGCTTTTCCTTTGAATAATGATGAAAGAGGAATGTAATTCATGGTATTATAGAGAATGAGACCGATCAAGAACTCACTTCGCTAGGAAACCAAGCCCCTTCCGACAAGTAATCCATGTAAGTTCATCCTTAATCAAATGGTCTTGAACCCTTAAAGAGTAGTGGGAATGAAGCATTAATCCAGTGTGCTAAGGCGTACTGTGAGATGGTCGAGAGCATAAAAGATATTGGATATAAATTAAAAAAAACCCTATGCTAATTTAGCTAGATTCACTCCAACTTTGTAACACTTTCTAACATCTCTTGATCTGATACTCTTGACGACAAATGTAAGGATGCACACACACTCGAGCTTCGAAAGAAACTCACTGGGCAAGCTTCATCCACTTCTCCATAAGTTCCAATAATTTCAAGAATTGCATCTACTTATCTCTTCATCTTACCAGGATCGAACAATTCTAACACGAAATAATCAGTGGGTACCACACTAGATTGCAGATGCTAATGCAATCCTAATCCTATTATCTATGATGACAGAAATCACTTCCCAGTTTCATATTCCACTTTCACTTGATAGCCTCGAGACCGATGCAATCACTAGGGTAAATTCTTCAACAACTATCTATCACCCCACCAGAAGTGTCTCAAGCGCAGCAATCATACTTTATCAGAGCAAAACCTCCAATAGTAGTCCCTCTACCAATCAGATTGGAAGATTTGGAAAAGGAGATCCACCAACTGATTAGCATGTTTCGATTTTATTTTTTTTTTTTTTCCCTTTCCATAATTCTTGCTCTAATTTAGCAGTAACGTAATTATTTTATCAAATAGGAAATGATTGATGGCAACGCCACCTAAAAAATAAGTAAATCCATTCCAAGTAACAATAAAAACAACCCAATGCCTCAAAGAGGCTCCCGCCAAGGCAAGGTCTATAGGGTCCTACCCTATAGAGAAGCTGTTTTGGAAGGGGCCCCCAACCCTAAAGAAAAAGGAAATTCTGGTTTCTGTTTTGCTTGTAATCATGTTTTCTCAATTTGGGATGTTGTACTATACTTGTCGCTTTTGATCCCCTTCTTTCTCAAGGCTCGTTTGTACAAGTTGCTTGTTTTGTATTGTTACTTCGTTGCTAATTATCGAAAAAAATTGTAGATCTTCCAAGCTAACAAGAATATGACACATACCAACTTGACCGCGACTTCCTCTCCATTTTGCACATTGACACCTGAATCAATCAACAAACAAAATAAGTCTTCAAAGAAGACAGGTTTGACAATAAAGAGATTAACAAACAATAGAATAACATACCCAGATACAGTTCACCGAAAGAACCACTCCCAATCTTACGCCCAAGTTTATATTTCCCACCAACAATTCGATCCATCTCTAAAATATGATGATTTCCAGTATATCACATACAAACCCTAATTTCAACCTCTTTTTTATCCTTCAATTTCAACCCTTTTGAACGATCAACTAGCAAGCATACACTAATAATCAATCATTCATCTTCAACCAATTCAAAAGTTCAAAGATCAAATCTACCAAATTGGAACTCTAATTTCCTGATCCAACCCACAACAAGCCGATGATTCCGATTGAAATTCACCAAATTAGAACCCTAACTTCACGTGAAATCAAAACAAACTAAAAATTTTAAAAAAAAAAAATTTGTCAGCCTATGTGAAAAGAATTAGGGTTAACGATTGACAGTGGAATCGATCGATGATCGGAGAGAGAGAGAGGAAAGAGAGGCAATAATTAAAAAAAGGTTTCGCCTTTTTTCCCCCCCAAATCAAATGATTTTGCCTCTCCCTTAAAAAAAATGTTCCCTTTTTTTCTTTTTCTTTTTCCCTTTAGCCTCTTCTCTCCGCCACTGCGCCGCCGCAACCGCCACCGTCGCAGCCGGCCTCCTCTCTCTCTTTCTCTCTCTCTGGGATGGGGGTGAAGAGAACTGTAAAGGGAAAATGGATGGATTGGAGTATATTCTTCCTTTTTTTTTTTTTTTTTAAGATAAGTTGGAATATTGTAATTTTAACACGTGACTTTTTATCATAAAACTTAGATAAATTATGGTACTGTTATTACCATAACAAAATTATTATTGTCAGAGTAAAATTATAATTTTTCAAATAATTTTATGACTATTATTATTTATAATTTATAAGTTATATTATTAATCCGATAATAATTTTTGTCTTACCAATAACACCTTCTTAATTTAATTCCCTTGTAAATTTATAATATATTAACTTAGTCTTAAAGTAAAATTAAATAAAATTGACCATGAAAATTTTAATAAAATTTGGGCAGATGTACCAAAAAGGACACCAACATGCCTTCACCGAATCCCATTAGAACTCCGAAATTAAGCGTGTTTGGGCGAGAGTAGTAATATGATGGGTGATCTCCTGGAAAATCCTCAACCTCAAGTTGGGAGCACTGGGAAACAGCCTCTTTTCAAGTTAACACCCTGAAGGGGAAAGGCTAAGTACATCCACCCCCCAGACCCTGCGTAGGCAGGAGCCCTTGAGACACTGGGTATGTTCCTTTCCTTTCTTTAGGGTAACTGAAAGGTTTATATTAAGTCCCGTGCATCTAATATGATTAAACATTTGGTTGGCCACGTTTTCTTTCAAACTTGAGGAATTTTTGGCAATATTTAAAGATATGTGGCCTTCCGAAAAAAATTATTTTTAGATAGAAGTAGTAACTTTTTTTGCTTTCAAACAAAAGCGAAAAAAATATTATTTTTCTTTTAAAATAGAAGTAGAAGCAAAAACTAAAATTTTTTCAAACAAAATTAAATATATATAAAATATTTTTTACAAAAGTGATTCTTCAAAATGTGCTTCTAAAAAACCATTTTTTTATATATGAGCTAAACATTGTTAAAAATTACGTCATTAACTTAATTTAAATTTTATTTTAAAACTAAAGTGACAAGATATCGATTATGCATTGAGTAAATCAATACAATTAAGTTGCTCCGATAATCCTTTCTTTCTCTTCAATTCAAGAGGCAGCAAACACACGTGCACAGATTTCTCCCGCTCGCATCCTCCCATTTTTTTCTTTTTTGGTACGAAATCGAGAGAGACGATACACTGAAACGAGTTTTAGCTTGAAAAGCACTACAAAACGAAGCTTAACTGTCGTTTGAGGCCTCAATATGCTCAAGGACATGTCACGACCCTAGCCGTGACTCTCACAAGCCAAGGAACCAAACCGCTATTTTTCGCTTTTATTATTTTTGTATCAGTTATGTAATAAACAATATTGTAAAACTAATTAGTTTAAATTTTGAATTTGAATTTAGGACGGAACCGGTTGGGGTAGATTAGGAGGTAAAGGGTTAATTTAAAATTATAACGATGTAATTGTATTAATTAAATATGGGCTAAGTAGTAGGGATTAGGTACCTAGGGAAAACTCCATAAATATGCTTGTAAGCTTGTAATTTGGCATGGATGAATTAAAAATGAAAATCCCAAATTATCTCTCTCCTTTCCCTCTTGCTCTCTAACGGTCCCCCTCCCGCTCTCAAAATTCTAAATTCTCTACTCCTCCTTCCCTTCTCTAACCCTCTACTTCTAACTCCTCTTCTAACTCTTCTATTTCTCTCCTCAATCTCTTCTAACTTCACCACTTCTCTCTCTCTCGTTCTCCCCTTTTCTAAAATTATCTAAGTCACAGGCTTAGGTTTGTGACAGGACACGGAGCCATCCTGGGACCGAACGGGTGCAACTCATAGTGCGACAATGAACGCTTCATGTCCAATCATTTTCTTGATCATAGGAAACCAATAAAGTTACGGAAAGTCCGGCAAGATAGGAGATGGAGCGCCTCTCGAACAATTGCACTTTTGAGTTGTTGGTACACTTCTCCACAAAAAAAGGAATTCCTCGATATCGAGACAATCAAAGTCCGTCTCATTTGTACGAAAAGGCTTTATTCTCTTGTTGAATCTGAACTAAATTAACATAGTGGATAAAACAAAGAAACATATGACATAAATAATCTTAATTTGAGTTAATTTTAATCACTAAATTAAATAATCTCATGCAATTTTTTTACGTTGGTAAGAACGGCGTAGGGGTTACTTTTGCCACTAGTAAGATTCAAAATTCAATATCGAGTGGCGTCTTTGGCCTTGATGATCATTACCACCAGACCGAAGCCTACCAAAAGAAAAAGTATTTGCCTACAGTAGACTATAGAATATACAATTAAAACTTTTGTTCGACAATTGAGTAAAGAGGCAGAGCACTGGGGAGGGTAACGAGGAGCAATGAAGGGGAATATAAGAAATTATCCTTTCCGTGTTGGAATATATTTAATAAAGTGAAGGAAGAACAAAGAACGGTAAATAAGCTATCTTTATTTGGCAATTGAATACAAAAATAAGGGGTAAGAAAAGTTACAGTCAAAACAAAGACAAGATTATTCAAATTTTGTTATTACTTTACCTTGCTCTTCTACCTAGTTGTCAAACGTGAAGTATCTTATGCAAAAGCCGAAAACATATATAATAACAACTATGCGTAGTTAATATGATCTTTTAGGCCTTCGAAACACTTCAAGCTAGACTAAAAACATCGGAAAATATTGAAAAATAACCAACCCTCAAACGTATCCATTTCTGACTCTCATAGTTGAATCTGGATTTGGGAACAACACGCTATCCTGAAGGGATAAGACTGCGTACAACTTACCCTCCCCAAACCCTCTCTTGACGGGAGCCTCTTTGAGGCACTGTGTTGTTATATAGTTGAATCTGGGTATATACAAGCTCGAGAAATTTTCCTCCACGTGTATATACAAGCTTCGTTTTTTTTTTTTTTATGGAAAAACTTTTCCTTCACATTCTTACAACCTTATTGTATAAATGAGTAGCAAGTGTTGCCTTAAGGGAAAATATTTTCCTCCACAAAAAGAAATTTGACTTTCCCGTCATGGAGATGGAAAGATATTTCCCTTCACGGAACGGAAAACATTTTTCGTTGTAATCTCACGTCTTATAGCTAATTTCAACCTCAACTTGATCAAGCACAGATCTTATATTAAACAGATAATGAAATTATTTTCCTGAATTAACCAAATAAAATTAAATAACAAAATAACATTTATCAATCAAAACGTTTCATAGTAACCTGCAAACTGCCGCAACTGCTCTTTCCACCAAATCTGTAACCTGCAAAAGAACAAGCCCAAGTGAATATTACAGTTTGTTTGGTCAAACTGTAAAAAAAATATATTTTCAAAAACATATTTCGAACAAGTACATAGGGAAAAAGTATTTTCAATAGGGATATTCTATTCTGAAGAATTTTGAATGTTCGCATCTAATTCTGCTTTAAAAAGAATTTTCCTGCTTCTGTTTAAAAGCCAAAAAAATAGCCTACACTGCTATTTAAAAGCACTTTTCTTTTGTGGGCAAAAAAGTACGTTTCACTTTTTTCAAGGAAAAAAAAAACAAAAACTTGGGCCAAAAAAAAAGATGAGTTGCCGACAAAAAGAGGGGAAGACGTTTTTCCTTCACGAAACGGAGAACATTTTCCGTCGATATCTCATATCCTATATCCCACTTCAGCCTCAATTTTATCAAACATGAATCTTATATAAACAAAAAAAATAACAAATGCATTTTCCTTAGCAAAACAAAGGAGATTTTATAACAAAAAGAGAGATTTTCAATAAAAATATTTAGAAAAATAAAATGTTATCCTTCAAACCAAATAGAGCCTAAATAGAAAATGATATCAGACAGGCCATTGACGTCCCCCTCTATAGTTAGGTACTCTATTTAAAATTCAAGTACCTTGTACGATGCCGACTTTATATGAATATGAACAAAAGGCATGAGGAGCTAAAAGAGTGAACCAGAAACGCAAACAGTGTCAAACTTCGATTCCATTCAACTTCACATCTTCTCTAAGAACGTCCCACTCGATCAATTTATCGCGCAGCTCTCTAGCCTCGTGCATCATACCGGCAGCAGCAATACCTTTAATCACGCTCGTATAGATCTCGACATCAGCCTTAACTTGTTCCGATACCATGATTTCTAGAACATCCATCGCAATATCCACCTTCCAAATTTTACACAAACCGTGGATCACGAACCTATAAGCACCATTGCTGATCTCGTGGTTTCCTCTTCTCATCTCTTTCATGATCTCTGCGGCTTCAACGACTTTATGTTCCCGACAAAACCCCCATAACAAACACCGATGAGTGATACCGTCAGGAGTTATCCCGTTTTCTACCATCTCACGGTATAATTTCGTAGCTTTCTCCATTTCACCCTTCTTAGCAAGCCCATCAATGACGATATTATAAGTAATCAAACCCGGAGAACAACGGGTATGACACAGGATTTCGACAATTTGAAGGGCCTCGTCCACCAATCCTTCTTTGGAAAGGGCGGATATTAGTGTATTGTATGTAACGATATCGGGTGAGAGATTTCGTGTGATCATTTCATCGAGGTAATCTATGGCGCGATCCAAAAGACCGTGCTTGCACAAACCGTTGATCAATATGTTATAAGTGACAACATTCGGTGAATAAGACATCTGATTTTTCATCATTGTCAGAATTTCATCAATGGCGTCCCAATAACCGTAGCTGCAGAAAGCATGAAGAACGGTGTTATAAGTCACTGCATCAGGCTCAAAACCGAGCGATTGTAAACTGTATATCAACAACGCCATGTCCTGAAAGTTATCCTCTTTACAGGTATAATTGATCAGCAAATTGTATAATATAAGATCCGGAAAGCAACCTTCAGTAGCCAACTCATCTATAACTTCGAGCGTTTCCCGAACCCCACGATTCTTAAAGATTTGCTCAAGTAAAATCGAGTATGTGATGAGATACGGTGGAGATCCCTTCTTCAGTTGCTCTTTCCAGAATCTAATAGCATCAATAAACCTGCCTCTATTGCATAAGCACCGGATAATCGTGTTATAACTAATAACATCGGGTGGGGAACCGCTCAAGCTCATGCCTTCCAAGAGATCGATGGCAGCGTTTACATGACCTTTTTTACAAAAGGAATTAATCAACATGTTGTAAGTAATAATATCGGGAATGCCACCAGACATTACCATGATATTTAGTACCTTCGCAGCTTTGTCAGTCACATCGAGATTCACGAGCCCACGGATTAAGTTTATGCAGGAAGGGAAATGAGGGATTTGGCTTCGACGTGCCATTATCTCCACCAACCTTGACGCCCCCAAAAGTTTTCCGTATCTGCAGAACTTTTGAAGAATGTTATTGTTTGTTTCCTCATCGTTTTCCACAAATGGTCCATCTGAGAATGGCGTGGAGGTTCTAGAAGATCTCTTGACAATGATGTTCCTCGTGTTTTCTCGAACACCCAAGTGTCTTTCTTGTTCAACCTCATCTTCCTCATCAATATCGTTTGCACAGACACGTTCTAGTTGAGCTGTGAACCTTGGGAGAAGGAGCCCACTACTCGAACTAGACGCTTCCCACCTCAAAGAACTCGGACTTTTGTCTTTGACTTTCCTTTGGAAACCGGACTCGATCATGGATATTTTACAGTAAAAAGAATTTACCGCACTAGTGCCTACATCATTTATCTTAGAACAAGAATTTACTCCATGGAAACAAGGAATTTCGATTATAGAGTTCTGAGATGCCGATTTAAGCATCTTTGAAATGTTCTGCAACAACGTTCAAAAATGCACCTTCAAATCATTAGTGGTCCAACGAAACAGCAACTAACTTCATGAGCTCATGAGAGGATTCTTCCCATTAAATTTTGCATCTGCAACAAGTAAATGGCTCTACTTAATGACGCATTTAGGCTCTGTTTGGTTCTAACAAAAAACTTTTCTTCACGATATATTTTCAGTAGCAATCAACCGAAATTGATGAACTAAGAGCGAAGATTACAAAAATAGACAAGCATGCATCATGTATCATCCATTTTTTAAACATATGAGCACCAAGTTTCAACAAAAAAGCAATAATGTTTCGGGGTTTCATAGTATGTTTCTCTAAAGGCGTAAATCAAAAACTAAGCCACAAACCCTTCAAGTAGGGGTGTAAATGAACCGATGTTCAATGAACTACTAGTGTTGGAAATCGATTATGGCTCGTTTGTGTTCATTATGGAGGCCTGATTGCTTACTGAGTCAAGTTCAAGCAGGCTCGATAAGCTTATTGAGCCGAGTTTGAACAACAAGGTGCTCCGCTCATTAACGTCTGCGAACAATTTGATAAGAGCTCGATCAGAACACAGTAAAAACTTGTTAAAGGTTCATCAAAAGCTCACTAAGAGCTTGTTAAGGGCTCAATATTAGTTAAAAATGATTCGACAATCGCTTGATAGTCTCAGCTTGATACCAAGCTCGGCTCGCTTGATAACGAGCTCAAATCAGCTCGATAACGAGCTCGAATCAACTCGATCAGGCTAACAAACCTAGCCAAACCCAGTATTGAACTTTCTAAAAGCTCCCTGAACCGAGCTCGAACAAAAGTTTGAAAACTCGATAAGAGCAAACGAGTTCCATCCTAAACATGCAAACACTTACAATAACACGCAGAATGACGCCAGAAAAAGAGATAACCCAAGAAACGCGCAGAAAGATGCTGAGAAACTGCCGCAATCGGAAGTCGACGGCGAAATTCGGCGGCGAGAAACCCTAATTTCTTCAGGATTGAGGCGGCGGAAGGTGGAAGACGCGAAGGGTTTTGCAGTTAGTGCAATTACGAGGTTTTTGTTGGGTTTTGCTCCCCTCGAAAGCATGTTTATTAAACTCCCGATCTGAATCTTATAGTCTTGCGACTTTATTTCATAACTGGCGATTAATCTGAATCCAAGATAGAATTTTAATTTTGTATACTTTTACTATCCATTAATTTTAAATAAAACTAACGAATAGGATAATAATACAATTTTACCAACGTACAAATACAACAACAACAGTAGCCTCGGTACCTCGAGCGCTCCCGTCTAAGTGAGGTCTGGGAGATGGATGTACACAGTCTTATCCCTTCGGGGTGTAACCCTGCCCCGAGAGGGTGCTTTCGAGGACCCCCGATCTTATAGGGTTAGCAACACGAAGACTTTCCAGGAGGTCACTCATCCTGGTACGACTCTTGCCTAAACACTCTTAATTTCGGAGTTCTAATGGGATTTGGTGCATTAGTGCCCGGTAAATGAACCCTTACCAACATGCAAATAAAAAGTCAAAAAGTGAAAAATTCAAGCATATATTATACACAAACGTACTTTCTTACCCTGAAGTAAGAGCAAGTTAATTAGTCTTTATATAGTCTTACGAAACTTAATATTAATTTTAAATTGTAACCTTAAAGTTTGATTAGTAACATATATTTTAAAAGCTCTCATGATCAATTGAGCATATAGTGACATATATATATTATATGATAATTTATTATCATATTTGAGTATGTTTCTTATTAAGTGTGCTTAGGCGAGATTAGTACTATAATAGGTGACCTCCTAGGAAGTCCTCACTCTTAGGTTAGGGGCACTGGGAAACAGCCTCTCTTCAGGTTGACACCCTGAAGGGGGAAGGCTACGTACATCTGTCCCCCCCACACCCTACGTATGCAGGAGCCTTTGAGACACTGGGTATGTTCCTTCCTTCCTTCCTATTTGAGTATGTTTCTTAGAGTAAATACCGTTGTAAGTTGAAGTCTTATATAAAACACGTGTGTATCATGTAACTAAGTCTTAGAAAATAATCATACTATATATTTAGTAAAATTTTATAATTTTCAATTCTGTAAGCACCTAACAATCATAAGTAGAATCTCAATTATAACAACCTTGTTAAAGAGTTAGGTCCCATTCTGGTCAGTTGAGTGATCAAAAATAGACAAATTGGTCACTTATATCAAGTTTTAAAACATTTAGTCACTTAATTTTTAAAATGGATAAGTTAGTCATCCAAATAAATTAAAGTAAGTCAGTCAAATATTCAAATAATTTTGTCACCCAAATAAAAATTTTGAAAATTTAATCGTCCAATTTCATATAAAACTCCTTTTTAATAACTAAAGTAATTTTAAAATGATACAATTCGTCAATCCATTTAAAAAATAACAAATTTGGTTATATTTTTAATTTATTTATTTTACGACAAATTATGGAAATACCTCATGAACTTTACAATTAAACACAAGACACTCATTGCACTTTCAATTTTATAAAGTAGTGAACTGAATTTTATAATTAAACATAATATATACCCTACACTTTTAATTTTATACAAAAGCCCCTTGAACTTTGTAATTAAATACAATACACCCCCCATACTTTTAGTTTAGTCCTTGAACTTTATTATTACACATAATTCATCCCCTTAACTTTATTGCTATTCATAATACACCCCTTAGACATTAATAGATTTGAAATTAAAAAATTTTAAACAAATTATGAAAAAATAATTTTTTGAAAAAATTTTGAAAAAATATAGTAATATTTTTTAACTTTAATTTTTTCAACTTTTTTTAAAAAAACTTTTTAGAATTTATTTTCAAATTTTTTATTTCGTACTATTTTTTTTATTTTAAATTTATTAATATAATTTTAAAAATTAAATTTTTTAAAAAATGATTATATTTAATCTTATAGTAATTTTATTAAAAATATTTTGTTATCTTGTAAATTTATAATGTTATTATTATAGTTAATTAAAAAATTAATTTGTGAATATTAGGAAATTTTTTTATGTTTTGCTTAAAAATATAAAACTCTTATCTTTTTCTGAAAAATATAAAATCCCGATCTTTTATATAAAGGTAGAAAATCCTTGATTTTTAATTTAAAATTTATTAATCTAATTTTTTAAACTTAAAAAATATATTATATTTTTCTAAATTTTTTTCATAATTTATTTTAAATTTTAAATTTATTAATATCTATGGGGTGAGTTGCGTTTAATAACAAAGTTCGGGGGGTGAGTGGTGCGTAATAACTAAGTTCAAGGACTGTTTTTTGAAATTGAAAGTATATGGGATGTATTGTGTTTAATAATAAAATTAATGGGGTGAGTTATGTATAATAATAAAGTTTAGGGGGACATTTTATGAAATTAAACGTACAAGGGGTGTGTTGTGTTTAACTATAAAGTCCAGGGGGTTATCTTATGAAATTAAAAGTGAAGGAGTATGTTGTATTTAATTATAAAGTTCAGGAAGTCTCTCTATATTTTGCCTTTATTTCATTATTCCTCGTCTTATTTTTATTATGGAAAATTGAAAAATACTATTGAAAAGTAATTTTTAGGTGGAAAAAAATAAAATAAAAAACTGAACTATAAATATTTTTCTACTCTTCGAGCTCACCATAAATTGTTTGGTTGTCGTGTTTCATTCTGGCTATGTTTGGCTGTAACTATTATCTTTTAGCGTTTACCTATTAACTGTTAACTGATTGATAGCTTTTAGCTGTAAGCTAATGGATAATATGTTTAATAATTAAGAAGAAAAGAAGGGGCAAGATGATAAATAAAATTTGATTATATATTGTTTGAAAAATTAAAAGCTAAATTGTTTAGCTTTTGAAAAGCTGCTTTTTAGAAGTTAAACGCTGTGAAAAACGTTAACAAAACTTTTACCAAACAGCTCTATTAGCTGTTTGACTAGTCAAAAGCTAAACTGTTACAAAAAATTGCTTGCCAAACATAACCTCAAACCCAAGTTTTGAATTGTTAAGCGTGCAAGGTAAGGCATCTATAGGCTTCACTCCGTCATCCCCAACTATCGCTTCGGTTGAGTTTACATTTTTAATTTTCTCACAGCTTATGAAGTATCGGTTGAATCCACTTACAAGTGATTGATTGATGTTAATCACGTGTAGATCAAACTTCACTTACCCCCGAGTAATGGTAAGTCCTTCAGCAAGTTTATTTCCTTAAATTTTTGCTGGTCAGATACTTAACAAAAACAAATGAAACAATATGAACATAATAATTTTTCTAGGATTTTTTTAGTTCTATCTCTTTTATATTTTTTAAATTTTATCATTGTAGATAAAAAAAATTATTTTTGTAAAATGTTAACACTATTAACATCAGTTAGTTTTTATTGACGTGGTTTTAAAAAAAAAATTTAATTTAAATTTACATTTAAAATAATTTAAAAAATATTTTAAACATTTAAAATTTTGTAAATATTTTAAAAAAATATTTCTTAAATGGCAAGTCATAGAAAACTGACGATATTAACATTAAGACGTGATATTAAAAAAAAATTTAGGTGTGATATTTAAAAATTAGAAAATGTTGGTGATTTTTAAAAACCGCACTTAGAATTTATGTGGTTTTTAATAATAAAAAAAAGCCCAAAAATTATTGTATTAAATCTTATAAGTTTTTAAAAGTTTTTTCATGAAAATTTTAAACATATTTTCTTTAAATTAGTACATAATTAATTAAAAGATTCATTTTAAGGTAAATTATATCTTCAGTCTTTTGCGCAAAAAATTTATCTTTTACCAACAAATATAAAACCCTCATATTGACCTAAAAGCAAAAATGGGTAACAAATGAAATTAAATATTTAAACCCTCCACGTCTGAGGGACAAAATAATCACAAAAAGTCAGCTCAGGGCAACCTAATAGATTGGAGTAAAGTGACATATTTTTACAAATTAAAGGAGTTAAGTATTATTATTATTATTATTTTTTTCTAACAAAGAACCTGATTATTCGGTAAACCTCGACCCATGCGGTGACCGACACACCATATGAGCCAAAAGATTCCTCAGGGAGAGGCTCAAGGGAGAAAACGAACTCCAAACCTATTGACCTAAAATAACACTCAATCTTTTAAGTTACCTTGTATCACTGAAGTAAAGCCCCGACAAGCAGTTTACCCTAGATTTTACTAACATTTTCTTTGCATGGAATGCCCAGAGTTCAAAGGTGTCGGGAGCATAGTATCGAGCTATGGCTGTTTATTTAACTCAAAAGGCTGATCCAATACCAAGATTAACATCGTAAAAGCCATGTCCGAGCCTAGTATGCTAGGTTGATCCAACAGAATTTCCAATTTCGCCTCATCATGAAAAATAGGGCTTCATCCAAACACGAGATTTCTCCCCTCCAACAGTAGCCTATTATTTTTAACCCCATTTTCCATATTTTTTTAGTTACTATACGGTTGAAATTAACAACTTGTTGGAAAAATAAAAGGTTAAAGTAGTTAGAATGTATCTAGAAAGATAAAAATTGTTGTCATGCCGTAAAATTCATCACTGCCCTGAATTCGTTTATGCCCCGCACCCGTACAATGGGACCAAAAGGCACTCCGAACCCAGGGTTAACACAACATCCACTAGTATAGTATACTCCGGGATAGTAGAATGCACCACAAAATGTTACTAAATCAAGAGAAACAAACGTCACTAAATCTCCAACCAAATCATGATTGTTTCAATTAACCCTTTTTTTCTATTTCACAACGGAAAAATAAAATCAGATATTAAAAAATTGGGCCAGAATATAAAATCCGAATTTACTGATTCTTCTACATGGTACTGAGTGCAAATAAATGAGCTAAAATGCCGAATTCAAAACCAAGCTCGATCCAAATGTGCCTAAAAGAACTAGCCAGCCCAAACAAGACTCAATGTGCTGAACTCATCAAATCAGGTTCGAGCTCATTCATCAGTTCCAAAAAAATAAGAACCAAATAACCATAATTTTACAACTCGACTAAACAGACCCTTAAAAAAAAATGATGCCAACATAATGCTACATTATTAACAGAAAATAACCGCAACTACAAACACAATTACTTCAGAATTTTCCTTTAGAACGGTAAGGTCATTACATAGAGGTGAGGTATGTGCCATGAACTTGGGACTCGTGGATGCCCTAAGGCATCCCCAACCACTGAGGCACAAGGGTGTCGGGAAGATTACTACGCAATTATCTTAACACAATGGCTACAAATATGGCGGCCCACATCACAAATTTTTGAAGAACAATAAGCCTACCAGCAAATTTATCTCCTTTCAGCTTCCACCTTCCCCACCACCAATGGCGTGCATAGAATTAAAAAGGTGAATTTGAACTCGGTTTGCAAAAGAGAATAGAGGCAACGCATTAACAGATGATGCAGTAAGGATTCGTTTCGCATTTCTATAGTTCGATTGTATAAATAAGTAGCAATCTTCAATACAACAACAACAGACGCAGTGCCTCAAGAGCTCCCGCACAAGCGGGGACTGGGAGGGGTGGATATACGTAGCCTTACCCCTTCAGGCTATAACCCTGCTAAGAAGTTGTTTCCGAGGATCGCTAACCTTACAGGGTTGGCAACACGAGGACTTCCTAGAAGGTCACCCATCCTGGTACTACTCCTGCCCGAGCACGCTTAACTTCGGAGTTCTAATGGGATCCGGTTGCATTAGTACCTGGTAAATGAACCCTATGTAGCAATCTTTACTCCAATGGAAAAATGTTTCCCTTCATAGAATGGAAGTTGACTTCTCCTAAGGACAAAGAATGGCATTTTCCTTCACGGAATGCATAACATTTTCTGTAGTAATATCGCATCCTATATTTTACTTTAACCTGGATTTCATCCCATGTAACTACACCTGGCTTACGAAGTGGTGGCGGTGTTGCACAGATAGGCATCATAAACAATATTTGACAGTGGGGACAATCCCGTTGGGTTATGAGGAAACAAAAACTGCTTCTAGTGAGTAGTCATTCAGGGTTCATTTACCAGATACTAATGCACCAGATCCTATTAGAACTCCAAAGTTAAGCATGCTTGGGCGATAGTAATACCAGGATAGGTGACCTCCTGGAAAGTCCTCGTGTTGCCAATCCTATAAGGTTGGGGGTCCTCGGAAACAGCCTCTCAACAGGGTTACACCTTGAAGGGATAAGGTTGCGTACATCCACCCCTCCCAGATCCCGCTAATGCGGGAGCACTTGAGGCACTAGGTCTGTTGTTGCCGTTGTTGTCTAGTGAGTAGTCATTCAAAAACTGATGGTGAAGGGAATTGCAACACTGCATAACCTCTAAAATGAACATTTCTTGTGTTATATTCTTAGAAAAGATTCTTATAAATATAAACATACAAGTAAAAACTATCGAATAAGGATTCAAATTAACGACTGTATGACCACTCATTCAATCCCTTTCAAACAAATAACAAGGTTTAAAAATTAACTTAGATTCCCTTCACAAGCCCACTATTATTGCAACATCACATTATACAGACACAAAATCTTAGGGCTCGTTTGGTACTTTTTTATTTGTGCAATTTTTAATCTTTGAGAACCTAAAACCATATTTGGTCCAATTTTTTCTAGTTTTGGTTTCCTATTTTAAAATTTTTCTTTATTTGAGTGAAAACTGAAAATCGAAAACCAACAACCAGAAAAGCTTGATTTCGAAGCCTAATTCTTAGTTTCTCAAAAATCAAAAAACTACAAACAGAAAATGACACTAAACGGGCCCCTAATTCATGTAAAATCAATGACCAAATTCACAGCAAAAGGTTAAGCAACTTACCCCCATAATCATCACATGCGTAGAACACTCTTCTTGGGAAGCTTGGCTTACTTCAGAGTTTGGTTCTGCAGCAAAGAAGACAGAAAGAAACACATTGCAAATAACATCCAATTCAATCAATTTATCGCGTTAACTCTCTAGCCTCATCCATCATACCAGCGGCAGCACTCCCTTTAATTACGCTCATATGGATCCTGACATCAGCTTTCAGTTGATTCGATACCATAATTTCTAGAAATTCCATCACTGTACCCAACTTCCCGTTTTTACACAAACTGTAGCTCACAAACCTGTAAGCACCGTTTCTGATCTCATGGTTTCTTCTTCTCATCTATTTCGTGATCTTTTTATAAAGGTATAAGAATATAGTAGAACTAACTCAATTATAGGAGTTTTTTTTTATCACAAACTCAATTATAGGAGTTCAACATAAATAATATAAATTGCTCATGTAACCTCATTCATTTGCATTTGTTATGATATATACATCTCAATACCCTCTTACACAAACAAAAAGCCAAACAACACAGAACATTTTTGAAATACAATTCAATTTCCAATTTTCATTGCAAATAAGAACTAAATAGTCATACAATTTACTTTATGACTATTTAGTTTTGCATCCATTGAAAGGGATGTAGAACGATGATGGTCAAAATCGGATTTATCACTTCACAACTACTGAAAGCCCAAGAAATCAACACCAGCAACAATAACAACCGCAGTGCCTCAAGGACTCCCTCCAATGCAGGGTCTTTTAAAAACCTAACATTAATTTCCCTAGGGGTAAAATTGAAAATAATGAACACAACAAATGGGACATAAGAGAAAGAACGAACTCTGCAGTGTCACATATGTGTCAGATATCAAGTACTCAGCAAAGAAATATCAGACAGGGATAACTGTGATAATTGCACTTTTCTCATCATCCGCATGAACACTGCAAAAATCAGGATTTTATAATGAAAAAGCACATAAAAACTAGATAGTTAACTCATTAAAAGTGAAAATAAATTCAAGAAAGATGTAAAAAGCAAAAGCCTCAGACCGTCCTAGTACTTAGAATTGTCCACACAGAGAATTTAGTAACTTCAACCAAATTAAGATAAGGTCATCATTGGCTTGAACAATCTCACTTCTATAAAAGAAATGGATCATATACGAAATTTGAAAACTGATAATTTTCAGAAAGAGAAGGAAAAAGCAATTAGGTAGAAGAATGGAGAAAGAGAGCCATCAGATCTTCCTATTCAGGTGAAAATCACAGTGCTTGGATTCACATCTAAGCATTCACAACCTACCAAATTCGCATCTTTTGGCCACTCTTTCACACACAGAGCGCATACATACATACAATCTCGAGGAGAGAAAGGAAGGGAAGTAGAAGAAGAGAGCGAAAAATGGACGATGGCTAACTGGTTTTTTAATTATATATGGCTTGTGTTTTGTGAAATTAACAGCTTTCCCTCTAAAAAAACATATCGTCTGATCAAAACAATAACATACATACAGGGCTAGAAGTACTACGAACTAACATCAGTGTGCTCCTCTCACCTAACCAAATAAGCATGTATTGTGAAGAAATGTTCCACAAATGTGCATAATACAGCTCAAAAGCTGTTGCGAGCTCTCACTCCAACTAATTTTTAACCTGCAAAAGAACAAGTCCAAGTTATATTCCACTAAATTGCTGCAATTTTCCAATGAAATCCCAAGTGAAAATTTCACCAGAAAAATACATCATTCCTCGGGTTTCCTAATGAAGCAAAGTAGCTTCACTCAATCAATGGATCTCAAAGAGAACTGACATGAAGTTGCAAGGAATGTGAAATACATCTTCAAATGGGCGACTAGCTGATGTTTGAGCTTTACTTCAAGTTACGGCTGGCTAGCTGTTCTATTTCGGTATCTTGGAGGAACAGGGGCCATCTAGTGGTTGTTTTGTTTACTACATTTTTGTACCTTTTGGAGGTGTGCCATGTTTTCGTTGCTTTGTTCTGTTTTCATTCTTCTTTGGGCTTGGACACCTTCAAATTGTATCTTACTAAAACCAGGTATTGTCCGCAACCTTATGTTCAGGCTCGTATCCATTAATTTTGAGTTAGTTATACGTTTGGATTTTATGTAACAGTATTTTTATAATGACCTCTATAACGCCAATGTAAATGTATTTTCAATGTTAAAAAAACTAAGTACGAAAACTAATTGTACAGCTATTACAACCTACGGTAACGTACAACTCAAATGCAGTATATAGACGTTTGGGCAGAAGTTTGAAAACGGGAGATCAAAAATGAAAAAATATTTTCAAAACTCGGTTTTGACTTCTAAAAAACAAAATTAAATAGAAAACAACATCAAATAGACTCTTAATGATTCCTCTATACTATTAACTACGTTCCATTGAGATGTTCACATACCTTGCAAGATGACAGCTTTGTGCTTACAAAACACAAAGCCTTCCAACAGAGTGTAACAGAAACTTTGACAGTGTCAAACTTCGATTCAGTTCAACTTGATATCCTCTCTAAGAAAATCCCATCCGATCAATTTATCGCGTAACGTTCTAGCCTCATCCATCATACCAGTACCAGCAATCCCTTCAATTACGCTCTTATAGATCGTGACATCAGCTTTCGTTTGATTCGATACCGTAATTTCTAGAACTTCAATCGCAGTATCCAACTTCCCATTTTTATACAAACCGTGGAACACGAACCTTTAAGCACCATTTTTGGTTTCTTCTTCTCATCTATTTCAGGATCTTTTTATATACGTATAAGAATATATAAGAACTAACTCAATTATAGGAGTAGAACATAAATAATGTAAATTACTTATGTAGCCTCATTCATTTGCATTTTTTAGGATATATACATCTCAATACCCTCTTACAAAAACAAAAACAAAAAAACCCAAACACCACAGGAAATTTTTGAAATACAATTCAATTTCCAATCACGGATCTAGATTTTCATTGCAAATAAGAACTAAATAGTCATACAACTTAGTTTTACATACATTGAATGTCAAACTTTTTCTAAATTCAATTTACGATTTTATGGATCCTATAAAAAGGGATGTATAACGATGATGATTAGCATACTTCGCAACAACGGAAAGCCTAAGAAATCAACACCATAATAAGAAATTATTACCATTTTAACAACATAACTTTAATTTCCCTGGGGGTGAAAATGAAAACAATGAACACAATAAATGGGCCATAACAGAAAGAACGAACTTTGCAGTGTCGCATATGCGTCAGATATCAAGTACTCAGCAAAGAAACATCAGACAGGGATAACTGCGATAATTTTATTTTTCTCATCATCCGCATGAACACTGCAACAATCAAGATTTTATATGAAAAATCATATTAAAACTAAATAGTTAACTCATTAAAAGTCAAAATAAATTCCAGAAAGAAACCACCTGCTTTTTAGTTAAGGGATCAGAATATCACCTAAATTTTTCAAAAAAATTTCAATGTTAAAACCTGATGTTGATATCTCTAATTTCCGTTAAAATAAATACGAAATTATCAAACTACTCTCAATAAAACTTGTTTTTCATCAATGAATTATAAACAAGTTTACAAATAAAAAATACTTCTAAATTTATTTTTTTTTGGCAAAAGCCTACAACAGCGCATCGAACCCTTAACACTTTATAAATTCAAAGGTGATGGAAAATTTTGCCATTTGCAAAATATATTATTTACTATAATTTAATTAAATTAAGTTAAAATTGATATTTTGATGCAGTTATACCCCAAAACATATCATTTCATTTGACAGAAAGTTAATGGTGTTAACATTAGGTGTGACATTGAAAAATTTATAAAAAGTTTAGGTATAACTGTAAAAAATTAGAAAATTTAGGTAATTTTCTAATAACTCACCTAAAATATGGGTGATTTTCAGGGGGGGGAAAAAAAAAAAACCAAAAAAAAAAGCCTCAGACCGTCCTAGTACACAGAACTGTCCACACAGAGAATTCAGTAACTTCAACCAAATTAAGATAAGGTCATCATTGGCTTGAACAATCTCGCTTCTATAAAAGAAACGGTTCATATACGAACTCTCAAAACTGATAATTTTCAAAATGGGAAGGAAAAAGCAAATTAGGTAGAAGAATAGAGAAAGAGAGGCATCAGATCTTCCTATTCAGGTGAAAATCACAGTGCTCAGATTCAGATCTGAGCATTCACAACCTACCAAATTCGCATCATTTGGCCACTCTTTCGCGCACACACAACGCATACATACTTACAATATCGAGGAGACAGAGTGAAAAATGGACGATTGCTGAAGAAAGGCAACTGCTTTTTGATTTATATACAGCTTGTGTTTTGTGAAATTAGGGTTTTTTATTCTTGAAAAACGGCGGGGAGAAACCCTAATTTCTTCACGAATGAGGCGAGAAACCCTAAATATGAAGAGGCCTAGGGTTTGCTGTTGGTGCAAATTCTAGGGTTTGCTGTTGGGCTTTGCTCTGCTTACTTACATAATTTATTTATCAGACACTAATACATCTAATTTTATTAAAACTTTAAAGTTACACGCATTTGGGTGAGAGTAGTATCAGGTTAGGACCTGCTGAAAAGTTTCTGTATTGCTAACCCTATAAAATTGGGGGTCTTCGAAAATAATCTCTCAGCAAAATTATACCCTAAAGTGATAAAGTTGGAAGCCCTTAAAGTACTAAATCTTATTATTGTTGTTTGCTTTGATCACTTTATATCAAAGTTAAGTTCAACTTATCTTTTCTTTTCTTTTTTTTAATTTATCTATTTTAATAAGATTTATTCATTTAAATTTTATATAATTTTACAGTGACGAGTTTAGTTTTACAATGCAGAAAGGTTTTTTTTTCCAAAATAAAGTGTTTGGATATAAACTTATAAAAAAAACTCATATATTATAATTATAATAATAACTTAATAATCTAAATCAATTAATAATAAGTAAAATATAATCATAGTAAAATATTTTTTCACTCTTGAGCTCAACATAAACTATCATGCTATCGAGCTTAACTTCACCCTAGGCTTGAACTCTCACAAGTACGAGGTAAGATATTTGTAGGCTTTGCTTCGTCACCCCTAATTGACAGCATAATTGAGTTCATATCTTTAATTTTCTTACAACATATATGGAGACAAATGTTTAATCAAGGATAATCACGTGCACTTTTTATTTCGCTTCATCACATGTAGTATTTGAAAATGATTACTACATATTTATACAATTAAACTACCGAAATGACCTAAAATGAAAGACTCAAAACCAAGGTCGTTAGAAATTGTTCTTAAACAAACTGAAGTCTAAACGAGACTTAATGAGTTGAACTCAACTTGAAACTCACCCAATCAGGATTGAGCTCAAACGGGCTAAACCCATCCGGAGCTCATTCATCACTTCCAAAAAATGAAAATAAACTATAATTTCATAGCAAGACCAAATAGGCATTTCGCCCTTTCGAAAGAAGCCAAACTATAACAACAAACCCAGTATCTTAAGAGCTCCCGCTAGCGCAGAGTCTGCGAGGATGAGATGTACGCAGCCTTACCCCTCCAGGGTACTCCCCCCAAAGGATGGCCGTGTCCGAAGAAAGAAGCCAAAATGAGGTCAACATAATGCTAAATTATTAACAGAAAATGTAAGTAAATACAAACACAAGACTGAAGAAGAAACAGCCAGTTTGATTACTACACAACTTTGTTTTTTCAAATGGGTCAAGTCATTACATGGGGCGCGGGGAAGGTGACTCGAACTCGAGACTGTGGATAGCCGGAAGCATCTCCAACCACTGAGGCACAAGGATGTCGGGCAAATTACTAACAATGGCTACAAATATGGCAGCCTGCATAACAAATTTTTGAAACATAATCAGCCCACCAGCATCTCTCCCTCCTTTCAGCTTCACCTTTCCACCAACAATGGCCTGCACAAAATTAAAAAAGCCTTTTTGAACTAGGGTTTGCCAATATGAACAGAGGCAGTTCATTAAGAAAAGACATGTTAAGGATCCGTTTCACATTTCTATAGTTATATTGTATAAATAAGTAGCAATCCTTCCTAAAACAGAAAATGTTTTCCTTCACGAGAAGAAGTTGACTTCCCCTCAAGAATAAAGAACGATATTTTTCTTCACGGAACGCAAAATATTATATGTTGTAGTGTTGTCTCCTATATATATACTGGGGTCACATTGGGTCAAGATCAAGTTATTCTGGATTTGGGTTGCATTAATTTCAAGTCAGCCAAGGTCCGGGTCAATCCTAGGTTGGCTCGTACAAGTTTCGGGTGATCGTAATCCCATTATTTGGTGTCTTGGTAGCATGAACTATTTACAAATTTTTCGATTATAATCCCAGATACTTAAATTTTTAACAACACATTTATTGTATTACCAACATAAAGACTCAAATATCTATTATAAAGTTCAATTTTACTAATGAAAAGTAATGACTACATTGTATTCAAACATCTTAGGCAAATTGGGGTTTCAGGTCAAGTTGAGTTCAAGCTCGCATATTAGGTATGGCGTCGTTTCTAGGCCGGGCTAAGAACTGGTCGAGCTATTTTCAAGTCGGGTCATTTTAACTTCCAATCCAATTATTCATGTCAAACTTTTTGTTCGGGTCAGGTTAGTTTCCAGGTGTTTCAACTCAGTTTTTTGAGTCGGTTTGACTTTGCCACCTCTAGGGTTTGCATTGGGTTATGAGGAAACAAAAGCTGCTTTTTATTCCTCATATCATATACACACAAGTTCTAGTGAGTACTGATGCAATCATATTTATATGCTCTGCTAACTTCTTTAACATGTAAACATATTTATAAACATGTCTTAATGAATAAATTATGTTATAAATGTCTTATGGAAGCCATAAGAAAGTACTGGTATATAATGAACAATCATGTAACGGCTAGCTTATCATTGCATGATGGCCGTCTAAGTAAAAGCATCCACACAATTCCATGGGGTACAATCAAAAAAACCGTAAACACTGTTAGAAACAAATTTTAAGCTAATTGTTACACAATTAACCGCAAAGAGGAGCTTCTAAAATGAAAAGACACATCGCTTTTGTAAAAGAACATTCTCGTAAATGTAAATGTGCCGGTTAAAAACCATGGATCGAGTACTCGGATTAACAATTGTATGACCACTCATTCAATTCTTTTCAAACAAAGAGTACCGTTTAAAAGCAGAGTATAATTCCCTTTGACAGCCGATTACAACTGCAACAACCCAGCATATAAGGTTCGCAGTCATTCATTTCCTCGACAGCAAATGCCCACATAATTCATCAAGCAACTCCAAAATCCTTTGGGAAATCGTACGGATTGGACCCCCCAGCCCCCATTTAATCTTTTTTAGACCCCCATCACCCAAAATAGACCCTTTTGGACAAAAATGCCCCTCCCACTTCACCCCCCCACTCTCTCTCCTCATTTAATGTTATGTAGCCCACCCGTTAACTTTACCCCCTCCCCCCTCCATTTTCTCTCTCCTCATTTAATGCAAAAGTACATATTTTTACTTTATGTCATGTAATTTGCTTCTCATTCTCTTCCTTCCTTCTCACTTCCCACCCATTTTACTCAGCCTAACTCTCATTCTCCCTCCCTTGTTCTTTTTCTCTCATTCTGAATTCCCCAAGCTCCATTTTTTTCGTCCTCCGGGTGTCGTTCTGCTACATTGGGCCCTCGAAAGAAGAGGAAGAAGGCCTGGTAAGATCGTGTTTGAAGCTTTGTGGCATTGCTGTAGGTTCAAGGTTGAGTCGTTTCATACATTTCACAGTTTTCAGATCAGACATTGAAGGTAAAATGATCATTTGTTGACATTGTCGTTAATGTATCCTTGCCGTATGAGGTTGGTATGTTACAAGTCATTTATGGTGTATGATTGGTGTAAATGGTGTATTATAATTTTCTTTTGGTGTGTTTCAACTCATTAATGGTGTATGATTAATCATACACCGTGTATGATTGGTTTAAATGGTGTATTATCATGTTGTGTTGGGGTTTTTCAAGTCGTTAATGGTGTATGATCACTCATACACCGTATATGATAGGTTTAAATGGTGTGAAATCAACTTGTTTAGGCGTGTTTCAAGTAATTAGGGGTGTATGATTAATCATACACCGTGTATGACAGGTTTTAATGGTGTAAAATCAACGTGTATACTTATATTTCAAGTAAATAGTGGTGTATGATGAATCATACACGGTGTATGATGGATTATAATAGTGTAAAATCAACTTATGTAGGTATGTTTCAAGTAAATAGTTGTGCATGACTTATCATACACGGTGTATGATAGGTTCAAGTAATTAGTGGTGATGACTTATCATACACGGTGTATGAGAGGTTTCAATGGTATAACATCAACTTTTGCAGGTTTTTTTCAAGTAATTACTGGTATAATGGTGTAAAATCAACTTGTATAGGTATGTTTCAAGTAATTAGTGGTGTATGATGAATCATACACGGTGTATGATGGATTATAATAGTGTAAAGTCAACTTATGTAGGTATGTTTAAAGTAATTAATGATGTATGACTTATCATACACGGTGCATGATAGATTTTAATGGTATAACATCAACTTTTGCAGGTTTTTTCAAGTAATTACTAGTATAAGGGTGGTGTATGATTAATCATACACCGTGTATTAATGCTTTAAATGCTGTTATTTCATTTTATCTTGGTGTGTCTCATGTAATTAGTGGTGTAATATCATGTTACTTTCGTGTTTACAATAATGGCAGATGTTGCTATTGTTCGGTACGGTGGACACTTTAACGAGAGGGCAGAGTATGTTTGGTGGGAAGTTGGATTTTGTTTTTTTAGATGATAAGACTGACTTTGCTGGCTTGCAAAGGACTTTGGTGGAGTTGATGGGTGTTCAGGTGGATGCAAGTTCGAAGATGCAATTGCAACTTCGTACCGACAAACGGAACATCCCATTGTATGATGTCAATAATGATAGATCAGTAATGGTTTTGAAGGCACTGGCAAAAAAAGATATGGCTAAGCATATCTTGTTCGTTACTGTTGAGTCCACGGTTGATAGGACTCCTTGCTTTGGAGATCAACGGAGTCTTAATCAAACACTACCAGATGGTGACGAGAACAATGGTGGTTTGGACCGTGTGGTGCCTGATAGTTTTGGTGGATGTCTTAACGCGGGGATGGAAGAAGTAGCCCGTGGAGATGCATCTGAACTGGAGTTTGACATACCTACGGTGATAGCGACAGCGACCAGTGAAGATTGGGAAAATTCCAATCAAAGTCTGTGCTATCATTTGGATAATATAAATTTATCCCATGTGCAACCGACACATCACCTCCACATGGCCACATTTCTGCCCAGCAGAATATTTACCCTGAAGTGGGTACATCACCTCTTGCAGTGGAACCGAATGTCCAACCTAACGTCCAAGCTACTGTTGATCCTCACTATGACGATGATGTTGGTTCCGGTGATGAGAGTAGCCGGATTGACGGGGTATATGGGCAGGGTATGATGGTTGATGTAATCGAGGTGCATCAAGTATTTAAATCGAAGAAGGATCTGTTGACTAACCTGGCAGTAATTGCCATAAGGGAAAATTTTGAATTCAAGAGCTTCAAGTCTAACAAATCCTTAACGGATGTTCGTTGTGCAAGAGGGTTGCACATGGAGGGTTCGGGCTATGTGTCTAACAGATGGTAGGTATTGGATGGTTACAAAAGTTGAAAATAATCATACCCACCCTACTGATCTCACCACTGTTAGACACAGGCAGGCAACCAGTTGGGTCGTCGGCGAATGCGTCTGCAAGAAACTTGTCAACCCCGGAAGAGTGTTCAAGCCACGGGATGTCATAAATGACATCCGCAGTTGCTATAATGTCGATATCAGCTACAGTGTTGCATGGAGGGCGAGAGAGTCTGTATACGACAATGTTAGATTGGGTACCGCCGAAGAGTCATATGCATTTTTGCCTGCTTATCTGCAAGTCCTCAAACAGACTAACCCTAGTACCACATTTTATTTACAGACAGATGACGAAAGCAGGTTTCAGTACCTCTTCATTGCGTTTGATGCTTCACTGAAAGGGTACCGGTTTTGCCGGCCTGTTGTGAGCATTGACGCAACACATCTGAAGGGAAAATACCGGGGTGTTCTGTTCATGGCCGTTCGCACGATGCCAACAAGCAAATTTTCCCAATTGCTATCGGTATCGGTGATTCAGAGAATGATGCATCATGGCATTGGTTCCTCAGCAGGTTGAAGGAAGTAATTGGGGAGCCTATTGGCCATGTCATTGTATCTGATAGACACCGAAGCATCCAACACGCGGTGGAAGAAGTTTTCCGCAACACATTTCACGGGCTGTGCATGTACCACTTGCTGAACACTTGAAGGCCAAATTCAAGAGCAAAAAGAAGTTGTTGGATCAGTACTACTACAAAGCAGCTAAAGCATACAACATTCAAGAGTTCTATAGTTTATTTTCAGTTTATGTTGTGCCGTATCTGGGGCTAAAGATTACTTGGAAGATGTGGGACTAGACAAGTGGAGTCGTTCCCACTCCCCTTGTCGTCGGTACAACATAATGACAACAAACATTTCGGAATCCATGAATGCTGTATTGGTCAAGGTGTGTGACTATTCAATTACTGCCCTCGTTGATGAGTTTAGGCTACTGTTGCAGAAGTGGTTTCATGACAGAAGAGACAAGGCTGAAGCTTGCACCACTACAATGTCCCCCGACGTCGAAAAAAAATTACAAGACAGATTCAAATTATCAAGAACGATGACAGTAAGCTCCGTACATATTGTCATGTTTAATCCCTACTACAAAGCATGTTTATAGCGTGTTAAGTACTTAGGGGTGTAAGGCAGGTTTTAATGGTATGCAATGTACGATTGCTTAACATGATGTGAAATCTACCTGTGTTGGTATGTTACAAGTTTGAAACGGTGTGAAATCCGCTAATTTTGGTGCGCTTCAAGTGTTTCGGGGAGTATGTTTAACCATACCCCGTGTATGATACGTTTTAGGGGTGTAAAATCAACTCGTCGATGTGCGAATCAAATAATCCTTGGACGTTTATTGGTGATACGTGCATGTATTGTTGGTTTTTTGTTTAATTTATTTTTTTTGCACCGTGGTTGTTTGACGCGTTTGTCTATTCTTTTGGTAATGCAGATTTTGCGAGCTGATAATCATACTTTCGACGTCATCGATAGGGAGAAGAATTTTTGCATAGATATGTCGCTATGGACATGTACCTGCCGCAAGTTTCCGCTTAAGCAGCTTCCTTGTGAGCATGCGTTAGCCGTCGTGCAGCACAGTCCTTATGGTCTGTACGACTTATGCTCGCCGTACTACAGTAGAGGAAACTGGTGTCGATATCAGCTACAGTGTTGCTTGGAGGGCGAGAGAGTTTGCATACGACAATGTTAGATTAGGTACGGCCGAAGAGTCGTATGCATTCTTGCCCGGCTATCTGCAAGTCCTCAAACAGACTGACCCCAGTACCACATTTTATTTACAGAAAGATGATGAAAGTAGGTTTCAGTACCTCTTCATTGCGTTTGGTGCTTCAGTTAATGGATACCGGTTTTGCCGGCCGGTTGTGAGCATTGACGCAACACAACTGAAGGGAAAGTACCGGGGTGTTCTATTCATGGCCGTTTGCCACGATGCCAACCAACAAATTTTCCCGATTGCTATAGGCATCGGTGATTCAGAGAATGATGCATCGTGGCATTGGTTCCTCAGTAGGCTGAGGGAAGTAACTGGGGAGCCTGCTGGCCATGTCATTGTATCCGATAGACACCGAAGCATCCAACGCGCAGTGGAAGAACTTTTCCCCGTCACATTTCACGGGCTCTGCATGTACCACTTGCTGAACAACTTGAAGGCCAAATTCAAGAGCAACAGGAAGCATTTGGATCAGTACTACTACAAAGCAGCCAAAGCATACAACATTCAAGAGTTCCATAGTTTGTTTTTCAGTTTATGTTGTGTCGTACCCGGGGCTAAAGATTACTTGGAAGATGTGGGACTGCACAAGTGGACTCGTTCCCACTTCCCTTGTCGTCGGTACAACATAATGACGACAAACATTTCGGAATCTATGAACGCTGTATTGCTCAAGGTACGTGACTATCCAATTACAGCCCTTGTTGATGAGTTTAGGCTACTGTTGCAGAGGTGGTTTCACGAAAGAAGAGCCAAGGCTGAAGCTTGCACCAGTACAATGTCCCCCGACGTCGAAAAAAAAATTACAAGACAGATTCAAGTTAGCAAGAACGACGGCAGTAAGCTCCGCACATATTATCATGTTTAATCCCTACTACAAAGCATGTTTATAGCGTGTTAGTGCCCTTCGAGTGTGAAATCCGCTAATTTTGGTGCCCTTCGAGTGTTTCGTTACTTATGTTTTGTTGTTTTTTTTTATTTTTCTTATATTTTTGTATTTTGCTTGCACCTTGGTTGTTTGACGCGTTTGTCTATTCTTGTGGTAATATAGATATTGCGAGCTGATGATCATACGTTCGACGTCATCAATGGGGAGAAAAACTTTGTAATAGATATGTCGCTCTGGACATGTACCTGCCGCAGGTTTCAGCTTGAGCAGCTTCCATGTGAGCATGCGTTAGTACAGCACAGTCCTTATGCTCTGTACGACTTGTGCTCGCCGTACTACAGTAGAGAAAATTGGTACGAGTCGTATAGAAGTATCGTCTACTCGATGCCGCACATAAGCGACTGGCGTATCCCGCGTGATGTAGCTGACATGAAACTTCTTCCACCCGACGTGCGAACCTCTTCTGGGAGGAGGCTGAAGAGGAGGATTCCATCTGTTGGTGAGGAGCATGTTCATCAAAGGTGCAGCCGGTGCAAGAAACACGAGCATAGCCGATCCACGTGCAAGAATCCTATTGCTTTACGTCCTAGAGGCGAAGGCACCTCATCCAACTCCGGTGGCCCTTCTTCTCAAGTCCCTCCTCCGAATTAAGTTACATTCTTCAAATGTATAAATTTTAGTTGCTACTATCAGTGTATGATTGATCATACACCACTAGATGAAAATGTATACAAGTGAATAAAATTATGTGATGTGTACGTGTTATTGTACATTACCATAGAATTTACATTGTAATCAATGTAATGAAAATTGTAGAAAGGTTGTGCTATATATATAATATTGTATATTTTCATATTGTTGTATATTCCTGTTGATGTATTTTCAAATTGTGTAATGAAAATTGTGAAGTTGGTCCCAATTGTGTGTTCTAAGTGTTTGATGTGTTTTTGAACTGGTCAGCCTCATTGTAACACACTTCAAAAACACATCAAACACTTAAAACACACAATTGGGACCAACTTCAAAACACTTCATTCACAATTTTCATTACACAATTTAAAAATACATCAACAGGAATATACAACAATATGAAAATATACAATATCACATACATAGCACAACCTTTCTACAATTTTCAGTACAATGATTACAATGTAAATTCTATGGTAATGTACAATAACACATACACATCACATAATTTTATTCACTTGTATACATTTTCATCTAGTGGTGTATGATCAATCATACACCGATTGTAGCAACTAAAATTTATACATTTGAAGAATGTAACTTAATTCCGAGAAGGGACTTGAAAAGAAGGACCACCGGAGTTGGATGAGGTGCCTTCGCCACTAGGACGCAAAGCAATAGGATTCTTGCACGTGGATCGGCTATGCCCGTGTTCCTTGCACCGACTGCACCTTTGATGAACACGCTCCTCACCGACAGACAGAATCCTCCTCTTCAGCCTCCTCCCAAAAGAGGTTCGCACGTCGGATGGAAGAAGATTCATGTCAGCTACATCACGCGGGATATGCAAGTCACTTATGTGCGGCATCGGGTAGACGACACCTCTGTACGACTCGTACCAATTTTCTCTACTGTAGTACGGCGAGCATAAGTCATACAGACCATAAGGACTGTGCTACACGACGGCTAACGCATGCTCGCAAGGAAGCTGCTCAAGCTGAAACCTGCGGCAGGTACATGTCCAGAGCGACATATCTATGCAAAAATTCTTCCCTCCATTAATGACGTCGAAAGTATGATCATCAGCTCGCAAAATTTGTATTACCAAAAGAATAGACAAACGCATCAAACAACCACGGCGCAAAAAAAATAAAAAATAAATTAAACAAAAAACCAACAAAACATGCACGTATCACCAATAACGTCCAAGGATTATTTAATTCGCGCATCGACGAGTTGATTTTACACCCCTAAAACGTATCATACACGGGGTATGGCTAAACATACGCCACGAAACACTTAAAGCGCACCAAAATTAGCGGATTTCACACCGTTTCAAACTTGTAACATACCAACACAGGTAGATTTCACACCATGTTAAGCAATCGTACATTGCATACCATTAAAACCTGCCATACACCCCTAAGTACTTAAAATACGCTATAAACACGCTTTGTAGTAGAGATTAAACATGACAATATGTACGGAGCTTACTATCATCGTTTTTGATAATTTCAATCTGCCTTGTAATTTTTTTTCAACGTCGGGGGACATAGTACTGGTGCAAGCTTCAGCCTTGGCTCTTCTGTCATGAAACCACTTCTGCAACAGTAGCCTAAACTCATCAACGAGGGCAGTAATTGGATAGTCACGCACCTTGACCAATACAGCATTCATGGATTCCGAAATGTTTGTCGTCATTATGTTGTACCGACGACAAGGGGAGTGGGAACGACTCCACTTGTCCAGTCCCACATCTTCCAAGTAATCTTTAGCCCCAGGTACGGCACAACATAAACTGAAAAACAAGCTATGGAACTCTTGAATGTTGTATGCTTTAGCTGCTTTGTAGTAGTACTGATCCAACAGCTTCCTTTTGCTCTTGAATTTGGCCTTCAAGTTGTCCAGCAAGTGGTACATGCATAGCTCGTGAAATGTGTTGCGGAAAACTTCTTCCGCCGCGCATTAGATGCTTCGGTGTCTATCAGATACAATGACATGGCCAATAGGCTCCCCAATTACTTCCTTCAACCTGCTGAGTAACCAATGCCATGATGCATCATTCTCTGAATCACCGATACCGACAGCAATTGGAAAATTTGCTGGTTGGCATCGTGGCAAACGGCCATGAACTAACAACCCCGGTATTTTCCCTTCAGATGTGTTGCGTCAATGCTCACAACAGGCAGGCAAAACCGGTTCCCTTTCAGTGAAGCATCAAACGCAATGAAGTAGTACTGAAACCTGCTTTCGTCATCTGTCTGTAAATAAAATGTGGTACCAGGGTTAGTCTGTTTGAGGAGATAAGCAGGCAAAAATGCATATGACTCTTCGATGGTACCCAATCTAACATTGTCGTATGCAAACTCTCTCGCCCTCCATGCAACACTGTAGCTAATATCGACACCGTAGCAACTGCGGATGACATCTATGACATCCCGTGGCTTGAACACTCTTTCGGGGTTGACAAGTTTCTTGCGGACGCATTCCCCGATGACCCAACTGGTTGCCTGTCTGAGTCTAACAGTGGTGAGATCGGTAGGGTGGGTATGATTATTTTCAACTTTTGTAACCATCCAATACCCACCATCTGCTAGACACATAACCCGAACCCTCCATGTGCAACCCTCTTGCACACAACGAACAATCGTTAAGGATTTGTTAGACTTGAATTCAAATTTTTCCCTCATGGCAATTACTGCCAAGTTAGTCAACAAATCCTTCTTCGATTTAAATATTTGATGCACCTCGATTACATCAACCATCATACCCTGCCCATATACCCCGTCAATCCGGCTACTCTCATCACCGGAACCAACATCATCGTCATAGTGAGGATCAACAGTAGCTTGGACGTTGGGTTGGACATTCGGTTCCACTGCAAGTTCGACAGTAGGAGGTGATGTACCCACTTCAGGGCAAATATTCTGCTGGGCAGAAATGTGCCCATGTGGAGGTGATGCGTCAGTTGCACATGGGATAAATTTATATTATCCAAATGATCGAACAGATTTTGATTGGAATTTTCCCAATCTTCACCGGTCACTGTCGCTGTCACCGTAGGTATGTCAAACTCCAGTTCAGATGCATCTCCTCGGGCTACTTCTTCCATCCCCGCGTTAATACATCCACCAAAACTATCAGGCACCACACGGTCCAAACCACCATTGTTCTCGTCACCATCTGGTAGTGATTGATTAAGACTCCATTGATCTCCAAAGCAAGGAGTCCTATCAACCGTGGACTCAACAGTAACGAACAAGATATGCTTAGCCATATCTTTTTTTGACAGTGCCTTCAAAGCCATTACTGATCTATCATTATTGACATCATACAATGGGATGTTCCGTTTGTCGGTACGAAGTTGCAATTGCATCTTCGAACTTGCATCCACCTGAACACCCATCAACTCTACCAAAGTCCTTTGCAAGCCAGCAAAGTCAGTCTTATCATCCAAAAAAACAAAATCCAACTTCCCACCAAACATACTCTGCCCTCTCGTTAAAGTGTCCACCGTACCGAACAATAGCAACATCTGCCATTATTGTGAACACGAAAGTAACATGATATTACACCACTAATTACATGACACACCAAGATAAAATGAAATAACAGCATATAAAGCATTAATACACGGTGTATGATTAATCATACACCACCCTTATACCAGTAATTGCTTGAAAAAACCTGCAAAAGTTGATGTTATACCATTAAAATCTTTCATACACCGTATATGATAAGTCATACACCACTGTTTACTTGAAACATACCTATATAAGTTGATTTTACACTATTACAATCCATTATACACCGTGTATGATTCATCATACACCACTAATTACTTGAAACATACCTATACAAGTTGATTTTACACCATTATGTTATAATTCGATTAGTGCCTTTGATTCTTAATTGTTTGTAGTAATGTGTGAGAATTGTTAAGTGTAATTTTGAATGTTAGTTGTTGTCCAAATGGAGCCAAATTCAGTTAATGAGGTCAAACCCGGTCAAATGGGGCGGCTAGCTGGTTTTTGGCGCCAAAAGAGGTTGTAGCGGTTAGATTAGTTTGAGTCTTGATGCATTGTACTAAGATCTATTATAAATAGATCTATATCTTGTAATCTTGACATTCAATCAATAAAATTCAGATTACCTTTGAGTTATTCTCTCTATTCTCATCTCCTTCTCTATTTTCTCATCTCCCTTCACTTCTATATCTCATCTTACCTCTATCCTTCACAAGGTTAGCTATCAATTTAGGATTGGTAGTTAACACATTATACCAGTAATTACTTGAAAAAACCTCCAAAAGTTGATGTTATACCATTAAAACCTCTCATACACCGTGTATGATAAGTCATACACCACTAATTACTTGAAACATACCTACATAAGTTGATTTTACACTATTATAATCCATTATACACCGTGTATGATTGATCATACACCACTAATTACTTGAAATATACATATACAAGTTGATTTTACACCATTATACCAGTAATTACTTGAAAAAACCTGCAAAAGTTGATGTTATACCATTAAACCTCTCATACACCGTGTATGATAAGTCATACACCACTAATTACTTGAAACATACCTACATAAGTTGATTTTACACTATTATAATCTATCATACACCACTAATTACTTCAAACACACCTAAACAAGTTGATTTCACACCATTAAAACATATCATACATGATATATGATTGATCATACACCCCTAATTACTTGAAACACGCCTAAACAAGTTGATTTCACACCATTTAAACCTATCATACACGGTGTATGATTGATCATACACCATTAACGACTTGAAAAACCCCAACACAGCATGATAATACACCATTTAAACCAATCATACACAGTGTATGATTAATCATACACCATTAATGAGTTGAAACACACCAAAAGAAAATTATAATACACCATTTACACCAATCATACACCATAAATGACTTTGGGGGTCCTCGGAAACAGCCTCCTTTCCACTCGGACGGGGTAAGGTAAGGCTGCATACATCACCCCTCCCAGACCCTGCTTTCTGCGGGAGCAGCGAGGCACTGGGACTGTTGTTGTTGTTGTTGATACACCATAAATGACTTGTAACACACCAACCTCATACGACAAGGATACATTAACGACAATGTCAACAAATGATCATTTTACCTTCAATGTCTGATCTGAAAACCGTGAAATGTGTGTAACAACTCAACCTTGAACCTACAGCAATGCCACAAAGCTTTAAACACGATCTTACCAGGCCTTCTTCTTCTTCTTCCGAGGGCCCAATGTAGCAGAACGACACACGGAGGACGAAAAAAATGGAGCTTGGGGAATTCAAAACGAGAGAAAAAGAACAAAGAAGGGAGAATGAGAGTTAAGCTGAGTAAAATGGGCGGGAAGTGAGAAGGGAGGGAGAGAATGAGAAGCAAATTACATGACATAAAGTAAAAATATGTCCTTTTGCATTAAATGAGGAGAGAGAAAATGGAGGGGGAGGGGGTAAAGTTAACGGGTGGGCTGCATAACAT
This sequence comes from Simmondsia chinensis, assembly GCA_018398585.1. NCBI lineage: Eukaryota > Viridiplantae > Streptophyta > Magnoliopsida > Caryophyllales > Simmondsiaceae > Simmondsia > Simmondsia chinensis. The sequence goes on from JAGTTD010000018.1 coordinate 821,662, forward strand.
TACATGAGGAGAGAGAATGGGACAGAGAGAGTGGACGGGTAGGGGGGTGAAGTGGGAGGGGCATTTTTGTCCAAAATGGTCTATTTTGGGCGATGGGGGTCTAAAAAAGATTAACTGGGGGCTTTTTTTTTGTGGGGGGGGGGGGGGGGGGCATCCGTACGATTTCCCAAATCCTTTTCTGTTTGCAAGAAAACAATTTCTTTTCTGATTTTTACTTTCTTATTTTCAGCCTTTCCCTAGTCAGAGCAAAAATTGAAAATTGAAAAACTTTCCTAGAAAAACCCGTTCTCAAAACTTAGTTTCTCAAGTGCCAAAATTTACAAATAGAAAACATGCTAAACAGACCCTTAGTTCATGTAGAAAGTATGACCAAATTCACAGTAAAAGGTAAAGCAACTTACCCCAATAATCATCACTTGTGTAGAATACTCTTTTTGGGAAGCTTGGCTTTCTTCTGAGTTTGGTTCTGCAGCAGAGAGAGAGAGAGAGAGAGAGAGAGAGAGAGAGAGACGTAAGTTAAAGAGACGAATAACGGAAGTCAGGACGGGACACTAGAGTCAACAGATTTATGCTTAGTTTGACAATAGAAAACATTTTCCTTACGGATAATTTTCAATTAAAAGCATTTATCGCAAAACAATTTTCTTTTTAAATAAAGAAAATAGTTTCATTCTATAAATTTCTATCACTGAGCCAAGCTAAAGTTAAAGTGAATTATATTACGTGAGATTAGAACGGCAAATGTTTTCCCCCCCAAGAAGGAAAATATTTTCCCCCATTGCGGGGAAATCAATTTTCCCTTAAATGGAGGAAAACATGCTGTGAAGACATGCAAAGATACAGTAATTGGGATTCCATCAAAACAAACAGAGCTTAGATGTAGATATTTCACCTTTTGCCTCTCCAAAGCTTCATAGTCTGTCCTCTCCCTCCAGTTGCTCTTTCGTAGTTTAATCGGCCTGTTTCCAACATATTTCCCTGAAGTCCAGCCATGATAAAATTTCTAGTCAGCATACGCCCGCAATGGAAACCATAACATTCACTGGTTTCAGACACACATTCCATGGATTTAGAGACTATTACGCCAAACTATAAAAAAACTATTTTTTTCGAAGTACATTTTGCAGATATACTTTTGTCAAAAGAGCTATCAATATGGGTGTTTTCGAATGCAAAACATTTAGCTTTTGCTTCTACTTTAAAGGAAAAGCACCATACTTCTCCTTAAAAGCGAAAAAAAAGAGCATCTACTATCATTTAAAAACAATGTTTTTCAAAGCCCTTAAAATTTATATTTTAAAAAAAAAAAAAAAACTTGGCAAAACTAGCCCTGATTCTCGGTAAAATTGGGAAAAATGCGCCAATGAGGTCTGATGACAAACCAACATCAAGATTGATACTATAGGACAAAAGATTCTAAGTTCAAATTTCCCCAACCTCAACTCAATAACATAGGCAAAAAATAAACTGGAAGATGCAGATAAATATGAAATGACTTAAGGGCAGCTGCAATTACCAAACCCACTAACATCTTCTGTTACCCCACCGGGTCAAATACGTCGTTAAAAATTTCGATGACAAGTCTCAAACTGATATGTATCTGAAATTAAACCAGGGCCGATCAAGTGACCAAAGAAACTGCTTGGAACAAAAACTTATTAAAGGTCCCTTTTGAAAATTAATTATATAATGAGTTTAAGCACATTATTCAAGGTGAGCTTAAGCACATTATAAAAATGACATGTATATGACATTATAAAAATATATTTAATAAAGCACATTATTCAAGGTGAGTTTAAGCCAACACGAACACCTCCTTTACCAGAAAAAAGGGCCCACTTATCAAACACACTTTAGGCCTTTAAAATCTTGAGACCGGCCTTAAGGAAAACAAATACCGCCTCCAGCACAAACTAATTGTTCCGCTTTCCTTGTTAAAACCACCCCCCATAACCAGAAAAACAATGACTAGTATCGAACCTCTCTTACATTGTATCAGTTATCTAGTAGCTTCTCCTACATTGCTCGTATGCTTAAAAGGTTATTTGAAATCAAGAGAACTGTTTTTGTGGAGGAAGGGTTAGAGCAATATATCAAAAAGAAAAATAAACAAGACGAGCCATACTGACCGTTCATCTCTTTAAGCGCAGCTGCAAGGTCTGAAGGGTTAGAGAAACTAACAAATCCGAAACCTTTGGTTTTACCCGTCCTCTTGTCTCTTACAACCTGGGAGCACAAAAATTTCGTTGTGTATGTACTCTATTGAGTTCCAGAAAAAATGCCCAGAAAGAACGCACAAAACGTTGAATAACCACTCTCGCAAAGTATATCTATGGAATCAAACTCGTGGTAACGGTTAGTGTAGTGGAAGTTATGTAACAAATCGAGGGATCGCATTGGTTTCTTAAGAGAATATAACGTGCTTTTAAATATTATGGGGTTATTTACCTATTAGTCCCTGTACTTTGGTTATTGTTTCAATTTATTCTTCTATTTTTAATTGCATCAAATTAGTCCCTAAACAATTTAAATTGCTTCAATCAAATCTAGGCTCCGTTTGTTTAGGAGGAAAACCACAATTTAGGAAGTGGTTTTCCCCTTTTCCATTGTTTGGCGCAAGATTGGTGAGGGAAAAGGTTTTCCCAAAGGAAAACCTTTTCCTTCAAATAAGGAAAAATGACTTCCCTTTTGAAAGAGGGGAAGTTATCATTCCGAGTGACCTATAAACATGATTGCGACAATATATAAGTATTCTCATTAGATTTTTCCTAAAAAATGCTAACACGGCATATGATTTCGATCATATTTAGGTAGTTTTTACATCAATATACAATGAATTTTTTATCGTAATTTGCTAAAAATATTGACGTGACTTGTAAATATTATCGTAATTATATATTATATTCGCACTTTATATTTGGTCATATTCTTATAAAAATTTATCAAATTTTGATATATAGTACCCGAGTGATAAAATATTCAATTTCAGGGTACGTCATTATATACATTCAAATGTCAAGATATGTAATAAATGCTCAAACCTCAGGGTATCTTAGTAATAATTCTACAACCACACAAAGTCTAAATAATTTCAAATATATTATATTGCTACTTATATTGTCCTATAACTAAGTATAAGATGATTGGTAAAAGATAATTCCTTTAAAACATGCAAGGAATATCAAAATGTGAAAACATGTTTTCCGTTGAAACAAACAACGGAAAACCTCAATGGAAATAGCATTTTCCATGAAAAACATTTTCCAAAGGAAAATATTTTCCGTGGGAAAAGTACTTCCGTTGAAACAATCGGAGCCCTAGTGTTAAAATTAATGCTAGTTTTCTGCTAAAATAGTTTGACCCCTTTTCTGAACACCCCTTCCCTGTGAGAAACATATGTAAGTACTAATTAACATAAAAAATTTTGCCACAAATTGACATTAATAACATTGGACTTGATTGAAACAGTTTTAATTATACAGTGAACAAATTGGCGCAATCAAGGGTATAAGGACTAAATTGGCACAATTAGCAAAGTACACAAACTAATGATGTAAATAACCCAATATTTTTTATAAAGAACAAATAACCGTATATTATATTTGCAATATATTAATGACGAATTGGACAATTATTTAAGTGTGACACCTTTTTCTAATAGTTTGAAGCATGTAAATACATTTATATATATGTTTTCTACTAAATAAAAGAACAATATATATGTATTACGTAGGTTGTTATGAAAGCATTATTGCATAACAATCATACATAATGGAAACTAGATAACATAATGGCCTGCGTTTGATTCTCTTTGTATTCCATATTTTGGGCAGGCAGGATTGAGATAAAAAAACACACAATACCAAGCATATATTCATAATCCAACAATTCACCGGTCATAGTCACCCAGATCACCATATTCCTTCCAGACGCTTCATGATTATGAGAGCATCATCATATCAAGTTTAGTGTTCAAATAATATCAAGTTTGATACCAACAACAACAACAAAACCAATGCCAGCCAACGTGAGGTCATGGGGTGGGGTGGGGTGGGGGGAGAGAAGGGAAAAAAAGAGAAAGGAAGGGGGTGGGGGGGGAAGGTATGCAGCCTTTCCCCTCTAAGGTCATAACAATTTCATTTAATTGGATACACGAGTTGGATTCTCATACTACTTTCTTATGTCTGATCCTTTCATCAAACTTACTATTACTTAACAAAAACATAAGTTTGATGAATAGGATCTATCATATAAAACTACGACGAAAATTCAATTAGTATATCCTATTTAATTAACAAAGGATTTGCTGTAAACATTATAATGGAAATCGGAATGAGGTTAGGTAATATTGAGCTACTCATAAAGTAAAAGGCACAGATTAATGGGTAATCCAATTCTAATGAGAAAAAAGAAGCAACAACAACAATCTAAACATTTCTCCCACAAGGCAGGAAGCAATGGAAGTAAAAGCTAATTTTAAAAAGATAGAAAAAGGAACGCTAAGATCAAAGAACTGAATTTTTTTTTACAATGGTAAAGAGATAAAACATTGCCCCCAACTAAAACCACCAACATTTGGAGGCAGGGAAAGTGAGCTTTCAAACCCAAGACCTTATGCTTGGAAGGTGTGGAGAGACTAGTCAGTAAACCAAATCTGATAGCTCAGATCAAAGAACTAATGGCACACGATAAACTCACATGAAAACAAAACCCCCTCCTCCAAATCCCAAGTAGCGAGATATTGAAGTATCGGCACATGCTTGAAAGATAACTTCTAACAGCAGCTAATAAAGAGTTAACCAGTCACTTACTCTGGCCATGTTGAAGGATGGAAACCTTGCAAAAGCTTTTGACAAAACATCGTCATTCACCTCATTTCCGAGGTCACCACAAAATAAGCGATAATCATCTACAGAAACAGCAAGGCATTTGAAAAATATGAGTTCAGCACAACATGCAAAAGAAATGCTCTCAACAGCAAATAACAGAAGTTAGTAGGTACAGGGAAAGCAACACACAGTCTGAGAAATACAAATCCAACCATCCAGAAACGGATGAATCTTACAGAACCTTTTTATTACCAGAGAAGAGTGCAATTACATCGTTAGCCAATCAAGCAAAGGTAGTCTCTCTCGACACCCACGGGTAAAACCTAAATTTCTTGTTGTAAAAAGAATAAAAAGAGCCAATTTTTGGGAAATTAAGTTCAAAAATTACTCAGCAGAAGTCACCACTAATACCCGGTCAACATTTATAGGATGGTACTCACCCATGACTAGTCTTCAGACTACCACGTTTAATTTTCAGCTGTTACGTGGTTAAAATGCACACATTCAGATAACGTTTTGCATGAACAGGATCACTCTAACAGGCAATAGCATCTCTCAGCAGAAACAAGGATAACAATCCATTAATCAGAGTGCAGGAGCTGACAGACTAGCATATGTGGACAGAGAATCAATTCATCTATTCTCTCACTTCTAGTCCCAAGGCCGTATTCACTCCTATCGACTCAGTGTCGATCAACAGCTTGCTGGGCACTACGTAGCCAAGTTATCCGGATCTAACTTTTTGTAGTCTTAACTCTTAATAAGCTTAATATTCAAGATTGCATATTGAAATAGAGACCATACATTCTTTAACTTTTTGGACAGAGAGCCTTAGGGGCTTCCTTGACATAGCCTTGGCCGATTTGCAAAAGGATTTGAGGGCTTTGTGTTATTAGTTTTTGGTTTTTGATGTCTAATCTTATCTTTAGCTCTTTTTACATTCTCTCTCTTAATAATATATATTCGATCAGAAAAAAGTTATTCGAATCTAACTTGTATGGTATGTACTAGCGCTGTATACCTCCCCTCCTCTCAAGCGCAAACACGCAAATAAAAGAAACACTAGAACGCTAAAGATGCATATTTCAAGGGCATCACAGACCACAACCAACATAAAGCTCGTATAATTGCTCGCATCTCAATATAAAAAGCAAAACATATACAAAAGGCGTTGGGACATGGACATGCCGTACAAACATGAGGAGAAACGTCAGAAGTACAAATTGCAGACATTACAGACACCAGATTTTGGGAATCATGTATTATGTGTCTACCAAACCTTCACTGTTTCAGGTTCAACTTCAGTCATCTCAAACTATAGCTAATGCAGCAATCAGCACAAAATGTTATTCCATGCAAACATTTGTTCAGATAAACATCAACACAACAAGTTAGCAAATAAAAAAGAAAAGGGACAAAACAAGGGGCGGTAAGAAGGAAAGAAACACCAAGAAATAAAGATGTCGGACCATACTTTCTGGCCACTCTGCAAGAGTAGGATCCTCCCAAGACTGCCCAGCAGCTTTACGAGGTATTGCTTTCTTCTTCGTTTCAGCTTTGTGCTCGATGTCACTGCTTGCAAGAGCAGCTTTTACGCTCTCTAACGCTTCAGGGGTAATTGTTTGTGCATCCTTCTGAAATAACTGATGTGCCTGTTCACAAATATAAGTTACATTACAAATGGCTCTTGCAATCTGCTATGAGAAACAGCTCGTTATTCACAACAAAGCCTACAACAAAATTGGAACTCATTTCAAAAGGGACATTGACCCCAGGCTGTACATATCTAGCAAATTCTTTTGCTTCACAAATCATCATCCCTTGTAAACACTTGTCGTTTACAGCACCCTCCTAGTTTAGGGGGGCAAGGATCAAGTGCAGTGCCTACATGGCACAGCCAAAAAATAAAAAAATATATATTTTTTTTATTTTATATATATTTATATATATATATATAATATATTTATATATAATTTATATTTATCAAAAAATTATTAATAATTTAAATTATTATTTGATAACTTAAATAAAAATTTCACGGGCACCTAAATAATAAAATAACATTTCATCATCTAATATATAAATTTGTATCTTGAGTATTTATTAATCAGATATATGTTAAAATTTTAGATGTCTATTAAATTTTGATAATTTCATTTTTTTCAACAAAAATTTAATATCCGTTTTCATTTGATGTTTTAAATAAAAATTTAACAGGTACCTAAATAATAAAATGACATTTCATCATCTATAATATAAATTTGTATTTTGAATATTTATTAATCAAATATCTATGAGTTTGATATTTTCAACAAAAAAAAGATATTTAACGGATACATTATCTGACCCAAAAAAAAAAGATATTTTCAACAAAAATTTAACGGATACATAAGATATCCATTAAATTTGGTGATTAATAATTATTCAAAATACAAAATTTTAATAATTTTACAATTTTAAACTTAAAAAAAACCCCTATACATTAAATTTGGTGATTAATAATTATTCAAAATACAAAATTTTAATAATTTTACAATTTTAAACTTAAAAAAATCCCCCCCCCCCCTCTCTCTCGCCCCACTGTCCCCCCCCCCCCCCCCCCCCCCCTTCTCTTGGCCCCCTCCCTCTCTCTCTCTTCCCCCCGCCCCCCCCCCCCCCCCCCCCCCCCCCCCTCAAAAAAAAAAATCAATGCTGCAGGGCTGCCCGCAGCACTCGATCCTTCCCCAGTTTAGGGCCTGCTTCATACTGTTTTCTATTTGCATTTTTCAGTTTTTCACACAAACTGAAAACCATAGGAAATAATTTATCCTGGTCTTTGGTTTATTATTTTCGGTTTTTCATAATTGAAAATAGAAAACCAAAACTAGAAAAAACTATTTTCAGAACTGTTTATCATAAACTAAAAACTGCTACCAGGTAGTGTTTCAAGTTTGCGGAGATCTGAGGTTCAACTTAACTCCTTGGTGATCAAAATTTCTATAACGTAACTTCCCGACAATCTTAATACTCAAGATGCTTGTAGAAACGGAGACCTTTTACGGCTTTGTCACCGGGAATCTGTGTAATGTCTTCCAAAGTAGGGAAACACACTGTCAATTATTTTTGCATTGTGTGGAGGCCTGAAATCCTTGGTGCAAGCTATTCTCTCTTTCTGACTAGATGTGAATTATTCCATGATCAGTTCAAAGTATCCCTCTGATCAAGTTCTATGGCATAGGAAGGAGGAAAGGCGTCCTGATGTTATTCTCGGTGGCTAAGATTGCAATTTTTACTGTATCTGGTTATAAAGAAATGCTATAGGTTTCAAATATCAATATACACCATTGAATTTCCTATGGGATAAGGTGGTCTTCTAAAGAGCCCTTTCGGCTAGGAGCTTTGGGAGCTTCATGGACATAGCATTGACATATTTGCAAAAGAATTGGAGGCTTTATGTTATTAGTTTTTCTATTATTTTAATGATTCGGGACAACTTGTCGTTAACTTTTTATACATTCTTTCTCTCTTAATGATATTTCTTTTTTGATCAAAAAAATTCTATAACGTGTAATTTAATTCCAGTTACACAGTCACTTTGAATTAATTTGCAAAAACAAATGGAAATCAACACTAATTCAAACTCACAAGGTCTACTAATAGGTTATGATCCAAACCCGAAACATAGCAAAAGGAAAATAAGAAAAAGCAACAATCATAATACTTCTACCAGACCAAAACAATTAGTACCAATAAAAAAAAAAAAATTGACAATATATATGAGCTGGATTTTCAAAAAAGTTCCACTGAATTAGGATGAAAGATATTTATCCATTAGCGACATATGTGTCAAGTTAGTATTTTACAACAAAAATCATAATATTATGACAAAGTGTTTTATTTATGTTCCAGGCCAGCAATTTCTAATAAATATCTATCGAATTTTAGCAAAGAGTATCTTAAATTTTGAAAATTTAGGGCCCCTGAGTGATAAAATCTTTAAACCTTGTGATACCTAGTTGTATACATTGAAACCTCAAGGTACTTAGTGATAAATCCTCAAATCTCATGGCACCTAAGTTATAAATTTCCTAAAATTAAAGAGTGAACATATAATACAATCCAAAATATAGTGGTTAAGTGAGAGGTAGTATAAGTATAAATGAATAGGCTAAGTCCTTTAGTCCATACTCGTCCCCTAATTCTATAAATAGGGGCCTTTAGTGTAGAAGAGCGTGAATAAATGATTTCAGCTCTCTTAACGAGAAAGCTTTTCAATTTCTTTACTCTACTCCTAAAGGCCAAGGAAAAAAGAGGTCCGCCTCGAATACCTCTCTCTAGGTCTCTCCCTACGGATTTCATGGTGCTTGGCAATTTGCCTGAGGATCTTTCTTGCTAGAATTGGGGAAAGGATTGTCTTTTCCGCTAATTCTAGTGAAAACATAAGGCATTTTGCCAAGCAGCTTGGGCGAGAGTAGTACCAGGATGGGTGACCTCCTGGAAAGTCCTCGTGTTACCAACCCTATAAGGTTGGGGGTCCTCGGAAACAACCTCTCGGCAGGGTTACACCCTGAACGGGTAAGGCTGCTTACATCCACTCCTCCTAGACCCCGCTTATGCGGGGAGCCTTTGAGACACTGGGTCTGTTGTTGTTGTTGTCTCTCTCTCCCCTCCATACCTTCCCCTGTCCTATAGTTTATATTTGTAAATTGATACAAACTAAAATATAGTTGTTAAGTGAGAGCTAGTTTAAGTATTAATAAATAGGTTAAGTCCTTTATTAACAACTATACCCCTCCCCTAACTCTATATATGGGAGCCTTAGCGAAGGGGAGGAGCCAGATGATTTTAATTGAGTTCTCTCTCACTCTCTCTCTAGGTCTCTCCCTCCCCTCACTTTTCATCTCTCTCTCTCCCCTACCGTCCTCTATAATACACTTATACTTGTAAAGCTTCCTCGGAGTGGATGATTGAGTGGTTTAATTGTTTGGATTGATATGGTTTGTATCAGATATCTTCCTATACTATACAGTTTACACTGAATATATACAAATATATTACTATTTTGAGTTGAATGATTGTTTGATTGTGTATTCATTGATTGAATTGATTGGACTGATTTGGGTTGTATCAGCATATAAGTTGAATAATCAACTGCATAACGAAAATTTTGATATCTCCACCAACCTGCTGATACTGAGGCAACGCATAAACGCCGGGCGCAGGATACGCCGGCGGCACAACGGCGGTGGTCGGAACGCTGACCCCCGGGACAGGGGCAGGAACCGGCGGCGCCACCAGCTGCGGTCCAATGTAAGGATGTTGCTGCTGTTGAAGATGAAACGGCGTCGGAAAGTACGTCCCGTTGGAATACGTGAACTGCGAAGAAATTGATGTTGATGCCGATGACGGTAACGACGCCATGAACGGCGGATTTGAATCTCGGACGATGATGCGTTGAGTTTATCGGAGATGAATGAGTGAATTAGGGTTTGGATTTTGCGTTAATGGAAATTTAGGGTTCCTCGTGCAAAATCGATGAAAGGATTAAGATAAAACTCAGAAATTATCTACGTAAATTCGCTATGTAAAGAGGAGACGATGAGTTTGTCGAAGATGAATGAGTGAAATTAGGGTTTGGATTTGTGTTCATATAAATTTTAGGGTTCTTCGAGCGAGAGAGAGAGAGAAGGAATTTGATGAAAGGGGAAGAATAGGAGACTTCTGGAATTCTCTACAAAAATTTGGAGTAATTTATATTAGTCCTCCTATTTTTAATTTTATTTAAATTAATTTTTTAATTTTTAATAAAATACAAGATAATTCGAAAAAATTTTAACAAAGTTCCAATATGCTCCGTGCATCGCACGGGACTAGTTTTATTTAAATTGATCCTTTATTTTTTTTAAGTTGTTAAAATTAGTCCTCTATTTTTTGTTTAAAATGGTCTCTCTTTTTTATTTTATGACAAAATTAGTCCAATGTCTTTTAAATTTTTATCTGGTTTTAATCACAATACGGGGGACTAATTTTGTCATTAAATTAGATAAAAGTTAAAAAAGACGATGGCCTAATTTTGCTATAAAATAAAACAAGAGAAACCATTTTGAACGAGATAAAAGATAAGGGACTAATTTGAACAAATTTAAAAAATTGATGGATTGAGTTGAATACAGTTATAAAGATGAGGGATCAATTTGAATAAAAAAAGAAGATAAAGGACTAATTTAAATAAATTAAAAAAGATAAATGACCAATGGTGTAAATAATTTGCGACGGTTAAGTTAGAGTTGGCTAAATGGATAAATGTAAGAGTGGTAATGGTTCGGTTACTCTTATTGAAAATATTTCAATTTGGTTAATCGTAGTTAAAATATTTAAAAATTGCTAATTGTAGTTACGATATTTAAAAAGCGCTAAACTGGCTAGCTGACTTTCGATAAATCAATAATTCAATTCGGTCATTCTGATTAATTAATAACCAGAAAAATAATACAATGCTTTTTTCATGTTATGTAATCTACCTAATTGTAGTTTGTAAATATCCATGAAATGCATTAAACGTAGGAAGATTCAATAAATTATGAGCTTACAGCCCAGTTATAGAAAATTACGCGTATGATATCTAATTTTAACCAATACGTGGGCAAACAAATAGCACTGGATCGTGGCAAAGTAGTGCTCAGTTAATATCTATGATGTAACAATAGGGCATAGGATTCTATAATATGAGATGAAATGAGGGGGAAGAGATAAAATATATCGTATATTATGGAATAGTTACTTCAATCTGTTTTTAATTTTAGATCTGAGACTGCACCCAATGGTGCCCCCAAAAAAAGGCATCGTTGGATTTTGGGACTCCCGTGAGTCCCAACGGGAGCCCCACAAATGGGGCTTCACTAGTTCTCCTCCCCATACTAGACCGACCGGTGCTGATATGCACCCTAGAGGCTGGACAAAGCCTCCTTTCGGCTTTTTGAAAATAAATTGCGATGCAGGATTGATTGTAGGAGTAGGAACGCTTCCTTGGCAGTTATTGCAAGGAATCACAAAAGGCCATCTTGTTGTGGGTTGGTGTGGATCCTCATGGGACCGGTTAACGTCTTCGGCTGAAGCTCAAGCCTTGAGAGCGGTTGTCTCTTTAGCTGTTTGCCTAGGGTCATTTAATTTTCGAATCGGATTATAAACCTGTTATTAATGTTGTCTTAGCCAGTAAAAATGATTGTAATATTGATTATGAAGTGATCATTAGTGATATTAGGATGATTCAAGCCATACTTGTTTCGTTGCATTTTGTTTGTGTGCCGAGGCACTGTAATTCGATAGCCCATTGCATGGCAAAGAATCATCTTAAAGTTACACGTTCGCACTTTTATGTGGATGGTATTTGTAGCGATGTTATGTTATGTATTATTCTGGACTCTTCTTTTGTAATATAGTTGCCTTCGGGATTTGTTTTGCCAAAAAAAATAATAATAAATAAGAGTGAAGCTCCATTTCTTTTCTTTTTTTTTGTTATTATTTGTTTAGTTTAGTAATTTTTTAATTAATAAAATATTTTAAATTTTACTTAAAAATGCATTTTAAATTCAATCAAAATTTGCACACTAAATTTGAGTGCTTCCTTCGATTTAAATATTAATGCTAAATTATTACTCAAAAACATGTATTCTAACACAACAATAACAATAAACCCAGTGCCACAAAGAGCTCCCGCATAAGCAAGGTATGGGAGGTAGATGTATGCAGCTTTTCCCATTCCGAGAGCTACCCTGAAGGGAGGCTGTTTATAAGGACCCCGGACCTGAAACGCTAGTCCACAGCATCGAAGCATGACAGCCTGGCATCAAGAGAGCGGTAAGAATATGAGTCGGGCAAAGTAAGAGGCAGGCATAGTGAGCAAACTCAATGCAAGCACGCTAGGCAAGTAATAGGCAGAGAAATAGCAGTTGCAGTTATACTTTACAAATAAGTCGATAAGCAGATAGTACATAGATAGTAAGTTGTAAATCAGGATATCAAATATGCACATAAGTGCATCCAGGAGGAAGTGAAAGGCCTAGAAACATTGGTGATACCACTAATAAACTGGACTATCCTACTCTACGCCGCTACATCTGCTACCCCTATGCTAGCCTTCCATTAGGCTCTTATTTTGATAATTTTAATTCATTCTAATACAATAGAAAAATATAGTAGTTAAGTGAGGAGTAGTTTAGGTACTAATAGATAGATAAGTTATTTATTACAACTATACCCCTCCCATAATTCTATATATAGGGGCATTTAGTTCAAAAGAGATACATAATGGAAGATTTGAATGTTTGAGTTTCTCTTCCCTTCTCCGGGTCTCTCCCCCCCTTCTTCGTCTAGTCCCTCTCTCCCCCTATCTTCCCTTGTCCTACACCTTATATTATGTAAGTTTCTTTATACTTTACCGTTTATACGGAATATATACACTACATTTTACAAATTATAGTATCTGGAGTGGTTTAATTGGGATCTTTGGTTTGTATTGGTTTGATTAAGTGTTGAATTGATTGCGGTTCGTATCACATTATCTCAATATCCTCCTTTCCAAATAATATTAACTATTAAAATAATATAAATAATATAAATAATATTAACTATTAAAATAATTAAAAAATATAAGATTAAGGCTCCATTTGTTTCGATGGAATTACTTTTCCCACGGAAAACATTTTCCCTTGGAAAAGGTTTTCCATAGAAAATGCAATTTCCCTTTACGTTTTCCGTTGTTTGTTTCAACGGAAAATATTGTCTCATCTTACGATATTCATTGTTCGTTTTAAATAAAAATATCTTTTATTAATCATCATATACCTAGTCATAGGACAACATAAGTAGCGATATAATATATTTAAAATTCTCTAGGCTACGTGTGCTTATGAAAAAGTTATATTTTAATAAAGAAATAGGGAAATCAATACTAAGGTACCTGAGGTTTGACCATTTGTCACATATCTTGATATTTTAATATATGTAATGAGGTACCTTGAATTTGAATATTTTATTATCCAGGTATGAATAATTTTTTGTTGCTTAGTTCGATGTAAACGTTATTTCCTAATTATAGTATTCATTAGAGCGTTAATAGATAAAGATCTTTCAAATATAGAAGAATTTCATTCGGGAATCAAAATCAAATTGAACCACATAATTCACTCAAGGATTTGAAGCTGACTAATCATTCTTCTTAGAATTCTTGCTTGACATTATTACCTCTAGAATCTAAGATCTCGTCTAATTTATTTTCGTCTGATTTATATTTGAACTAACATATACCTTCGAAATTTTTTTTGTTGATTGGAATGATAACTTCCCTTCTTTCAAAAGGAATGTCATTTTCCCCCATTTGAGGGAAAAGTTTTTCCCCTGGAAAACCTTTTCCTTCACAAAATTTACGCCAAACAACACAAGAGGGGAAAACTAATTCCGATAATGTGTTTTTCCCTTAAAACAAACGGAGCCTGAGTTTCAAAAGATAAGGCACCATTCATTTTTAATGACGTGATAAAAATAAGTTTTTTTTTTACCACAAAAAAAAAAGTGATAAAAATAAGAGAAATTATCAACCGTAAGGCTTGATGATTTATTACTTAAGTATCTTGAGATTTTAATATATATAACGAGGTATCATGAAGTTTGAATATTTTTGTCTCCTGGGTATCCCATGTTAAAATTTGATGAATTTTTATAAGAATCTAATCAATTTTACTTAAAAAATATTGATGTAATACATGAATACGATGACATATATAAGCTAATGCCAATATTTTTATAAAAAATTCAATGAATTGTAATAAAATATTACTGAATGTTGGTGTAGACCACCTAAAAATTACAGCAACTACATGTCATTTTTGCATTTTTTTCCAGGGCAACCAGCCCAATCAGCATCCGAATAAGCCACGAGTTGGTCCAAACGTGTAGGGGAGATAGTCAAACCACGACCAATAGTGCCCTTAATATAGTTTGCTCCAGGCTTCAAGGTTTAGAGTTCGATTCCCCGCATGAACCTCACCGTGAGAATGTGTGCCTTGACTTAACTGGGATATGTGGCTGGTGGGTAGCTGCATAGACCCGCGGTTTACCGGGTAACCGGATTCCGTGTTGACAAAAAAAAAAAAAAAAAAAAAGTAGTGCCCTTGATATAGCGAAGGATGCGCTTAACAGCCATCCAATGCGATGAACGTGGAGCATGCATAAACAGACACACCTGCTGAACTACATAAGAGATGTTAGGACGAGTAAAGGTGAGATATTAAAGAGCACCAACAATGGACCTATATAAAGTGGGATCGGTCATAAGTTCGCCGTCTTCTAAAGAAAGCTTGGACTTGGAATCTGTAGGTATAACAACAGGCTTGCAGGAGAGCATGTCGGTCCGGTCTAGAAGATCATGTGCATATTTAGATTGAGACAAGAATAACCCTGAAGAGAGGTGAGATACTGAGAAAGTAATTAAGGTGCCTCGAGTCGGTCATATCAAACTCAAATGAAGAGAGTGAAGTAGATCATGAATTATCGCATGAGAAGAGGCCGTGAGAACAATATCATCAACATAGACCAATAATATAGCCATATCATGTCCACGATGTAAAACAAATAAAGAAGAATCTGACTTACAGCTTCGAAAACCCAACCGCTGTAAAAAGGTAGCAAAACGAGTGTACCAGGCACGAGGTTCCTGTTTGAGACCGTAAAGAGACTCAGTAAGCTTACAAACATGATCAGGATATTGAGAGCTGATGAAACCCGGTGGTTGCTTCATATAGACATCTTTACTAAGTGTGCCATTAAGAAAAGCATTTTTGACATCGAGCTGATGAATAGGCCAGTGTCGAGAAGTAGCAATAGTCAAAACAGTACAAACAGTAGCAGGTTTAACAACATGACTGAAAGTTTCACCGTAGTCGATGCCACACCGCTGTGTAAATCCCTGAGCAACTAACCGAGCTTTATACCGTTCAACTTGACCTGTAGATGTTTGTTTAATATGAAAAACCCACTTGGAGCCAACAATGTTACCATGAGGGGGCGGAGAAACAAGATCCCATGTCTTATTACGAATAAGAGCATTAAATTCGTTGAGCATAGCATGCTTCTCATTCTATCAGCAACCAAATGGAATACTAACATCGTTAATGCAAAAAAAAAAAAAAAGGAAGGCTAGGGTTTGCCTTTACGAGAGGGTTCAGGAGATCTCTGATACCATGATAGAATGAGAAGCACACATAATGCTGTGGCCCTCTCATATATTTATAAAACTTATAATGGACTTTACATCATATACAAAGCAGGCCCATTGGGCTCAGTTACATATAGTAATAACACATAGACAATATAGTCTAACAATATTGTTGAAATTGTTCTTAATTTTATCACTTTCTAATGAAAATCTATTGAAATTTTGATAAAATAGTATCTGATTGATAAAATTTTAAAATTTTAGGATGTTTAAGTCATAAAATTTTTAAAACTCAAGGTACCTTTATTATATACATTGAAATATCTAGAGTATTTGAGTGATAAATACTTAAATCTTAGTATATCTAAATAATAATTTATTAATGTTAAAAAAATGATGATTTCTGTAAAAGTAAAATTTAAAAAATAGGACTTTCATTGGAATTGGTCTCACCCGTTGTCAAACACACGCTATTGGTTCTTATCTTTTTAATTTTGTTCAAATTAGTTTATTATTTATTATGTTGTTCAAATTGGTTATTCATCTTTATAACTTTGTTAAAATCAGTCTATCGCCATTTTCAAATTAGTTCATAATCTTTATTTTGTTCAAATTGGTCCTCATGTTTTATTTTATGACAAAATTAGTCCCTCATATGGCGACAAAGTTAGTCAAAATTTAAAAAGACAAGAGAGCAAATTTGTTATAATATAAAATATTAAGGACCATTTTGAAAAAAAATTGGCGACGAAGTTAGTCAAAATTTAAAAAGACAAGAGAGCAAATTTATTATAATATAAAATATTTAGGACCATTTTGACAAAAAAAAAAAGTAAAGAACTTAAATAAATTTAAAAGACAAGGGACCAATTGAAATAAAATAAAAGACAAGGGATAATTTGAATAAATTTATAAATATGAGGGACTAATAGTATAAATAACACGATTGTAGGATACCTTGGTTATACCTACTTAGAAAAAAAGAAAGCCAAGCCCATATATATACACAATAATATATCATAAGTTTTAGGAATTTTATCTCTTAGATATTCTGAAGTTTTAAAATTTTATCAATCATGTATTCTTTTATTAAAAATTCGATATATTTAGAAAATGCTAAAATTGAACAAAATTTTAACAATATATTAGCATTTTTTATTAGAATTTGAGATTTTTGCCAAAATGCAAAAATGACACATAATTGTGGTATGTGATAGTTTAAGGTGGTTTATATTGACATTTGATAAATATTTTATTACAATTCGCTTAATTTTTGATGAAAATATTGACATTAGCTTATATATAATATCATATTTATGCATTATATCCATATTTTTCTATAAAATTAATCAAATTTTTATAAAAATTTATCAAACTTCGACATATATACTTAGAGTATTCTATTATATATTAAAATATTATATTTAAAAAAAATATTAAAATATCTAAATAATAAATGTTGAGAGCTTAAAATTCTTGAACTGCTTACAATTTCCCATACTATGATTTATAAACCCTAACACACACCCAACCGTAAGACCAGAGAGCATCAAGTGAATTTGCGTCAGCTCCACGCAGACGAAGAAGAGGAAGATCAAAGGGGGGAGGAAGATGAAGGTGGTGGCGCTGGTGAGCGGCGGCAAGGACAGCTGCTACGCCATGATGCAGTGCATTCACTACGGCCACGAGGTTCTCCCCTTCTCTCTCATATACGAGCCTAACCCCGTGTTCGGCAACAGGGTAATGGGGGTAAATTTTTACCCCTGTTTGGCAAAGTTTTAGTAAGGGTAATGGGGTAAAATTTTCACCCTCGTTACCCCATTTTCTTTAGTCCCCCAAATTGGAGAGTAACCTCCTGTTTCACAACGGCGTAAAGAAGGGTTATTGCTATTGTTTAGTAGTTCATCAATTGTTGAATATCGTTAAAATTGGAATTATGTTTTGGTGTAGATTGTGGCGCTGGCAAATTTGCTGCCTATGGATGATTCGGTGGATGAATTGGATAGTTACATGTACCAGACTGTACGTCTCTTCCTTCCTTCTACAGAGTTACATTTATTGTGTGCTGGAGGCTAGTCAGGACTGTAAGCAACCCAAGCAGTTAGGGGTGTAAAACAAGTTGAGCCCCCCTAGCATTCCCTTGTTCACAAGTTCAAGCCAAGCTTTTATCGAGCTTTTGAACCCTTGTTTAAACATGAAATATTTTAGCAAGTTTGATGCTCGGCTTGCTAGCCTAACCGAGGCAATTTGAACTCGTCATTTGAGCCAAGCAAGCTCGTTATCGAGCCAAACATGCTCATAACCAAATTTGAGTTTGCTATTGAGTTGAGTTTGATATCGAGCTGAGCTATTTGAGTTACCATCGAGCCCTTACCGAACCATTTTCGAGCTAATACCAAATGTTAACAAGATCCTTACGAGCTTTTAATGAGTGTTTAATGAACTCTTATCAAATTGTTTACGAACATCAAAGAGCAGAGCATTCCTGTTTGAACTTGACTGTTTAAGCTTATCTAGCGTATTTAAACTGGGATTGATAAGCTATTGAGCACCCCCAAATGAACACAAATGCGCTGCAATCAATTTTGAACATGAGTAGTTTATTGTATGTTTGGCTTGTTTATACCTCCACAAGCAGTTGCTTGGAGCCTCAATTTGTTGAGGCCCCCTTTCGCCAATTAATTATATTATGAGTTTGTTTGTACTACATATCAACATTCATAATTGGAGAAATAACTGTTGATATAAGATACATTCTAAAACTACATGTAACAAATATAATATAAAAGACCAGCATATAAGTTACTATCATAGTATAAATTGAATTATTTAAGGCGTGTTTAAGCTGATGCAAACACCTTCACTACCAGAAAAAGATCCCACCAATCAAAACTCGGTTTCTGCCCCTAAAATCTCAAGATTAGTACTGTTTGTGCCATTCTCCATCGATCAATCTTTTGATTTATACCTGGCATATGCTCCACAGGTTGGACATCAGATTGTTGTCAGCTATGCAAAATGCATGGGATTGCCATTGTTTAGAAGACGGCTAAAAGGATCTACCAGGCAAGCTCTTTAAGAAAGGATTTATATTTGGTAATTCAATCATCTTATTTGTGTAATGCCCTCGTATTCTTACTGATTGCTAATCTTGAAATGGTTTACCCTCTTTCTTTTATGGTGGTTGTCATATTGCATTAGGATAATGTTGGGTTTCTTGTGTAGAGCTAGCTAGTCATAAAGCTTGAAAGGCTCGCGAGCCTAAATGAGCCTAAGCAAGCCTTTCTTAATATAATATATTTGCTTAAATATGCCCAATCAAGCCAAATTTGAGCCTAAATAAGCCGAGTCTGAGCTTAACTGAGTCCAAATGAGCCTAGATTGAGCTTAAATGGGTCATAGTATTGTAAGCTTTTGAAGCCCGCCAGCCTGACCCCGAGCCTTTGACGAGCTGAGCTCAAGCTTGAACATTTCGATTTCAGTGAGCTTCAAGCCAAGCCCGAGCTGAGCTTAATGCGAAGGAGCCAAGCCTTGAGCATGGCAGGCTCGGGCTCGGCTCGAATCGGCTCAAACACACCCCTAATAGAGCCTGGCTTTATTATGTTTTGGCTTTATTTGGGCTTGGCCCTGACCAATTTTCAAGGGTATTTTCAGACACCTTAGGTTTTGCATAGCTGTATATATTTTTGCGTAGGGTTTACAAGGTGTGATGTGAGAGAAGAAAAATAAATTCTCTTGTACTCTCTTCCCAAAAGTGAAAATTTTTTGCAACTACGTAAACATAGGCAACAATTTGTTGAACCACGTTAATATTGTGTTTTGTTTTCTTTTTCTCGTTGAATATTCTATTGTTCTTTTGTTTCATTTCTCTGATAGATAATTGCAATATTAAGCTACAATATATCTTATCTTCAAGAGATGATAGTAAATGATACAAATACTGCCTGCGGTATGTCTCTAAATCATAATGGTTTTGCATCACAGATAGGGGAAAAATTGCTACTGGTTTAACTAGTTTCTAATTATATAGTATTTGATTTTCCGTTTCTTTCTGCTTTGAAGAGGAAGAGGAATCCAAGATCGCGGCAATTCTTTTCCCTCATTGTATACATGTTCTCTCGTTAGATAATTCCTGGGTATTCTACTTCAATTTCCTAACATTGTGGCCCGTCTATGTTCATAAATCAGGTTGCTAGCCTTAAATAGTACATCAATGAGAAAGTGTTCTATTAGAGGTTAGTTGAGTTTTTTTTTTTTGGGGGGGGGGGGGGGGGAGGATAGACCCAACAGGGCTTTGTGAAGTTGTAAAGACATGGCATCCCACGGTAGGAGCGCGAATGCTAGAAGTTTTCAAAGATCAATGTACATCAGTTAATTTTTTATGGGAAAATGTTGTTTTTTTAAGAGCTCCTTAGGCAAAGATCTTTGAAGGGTTCACTGACATAACTTTAGCTAATTTGCAGTGGGATTAGGGGGCTCTATGTAACTAGTTCCTGGTTCTTCTGATGTTGTATGGTTGTAAGTTGGAGAACATCTTGATACTATTTCGTTTTTTTGATCTTAAAAAAAAAAAAAAAAAAAGCATGGAGCGGACATGGAGGACCGCTGTATAGCGAATACAGCATGTGGCTGGACTTCAGGGCTTACTTGTGAAAGATGACATAGTTGTTAGTCCTCGAATTGACATAGTAATGAAAGGAGAAAGCAAATGGTGGTGGTAATTACCAGAAGCCGTCATTCATTTGTTACATGTTAATGATGGTTGCATTTCTGAAGTCCTATAGTATTTTGTGACCTCTACAGGCATCATGATCTTAGTTACAAATTCACTCCTGGTGATGAAGTCGAAGACATGTTTATTTTACTAAGTGAAATAAAGCGGCAAATACCTTCAATTTCAGCAGTTTCTTCCGGTGCAATAGCATCAGATTATCAAAGGCTGCGCGTCGAAAGTGTGTGCTCAAGACTGGGACTCGTTTCTCTGGCATATCTATGGAAGCAAGATCAGGCTTTGCTCCTCCAAGAGATGGTAATGTTTGGTTGCTCAACCAGCTAATGAAAATAAGGGAAATTATCACTTAAGTACCCTAAGGTTTGACCATTTATCACCTAGGTACCCTGACATTTCAATATATATGGGGTATCTCAAGGTTTAAAAATTTTATCACTTAGGTATCTCGAAGTTTTAAAATTTTATTAATTAGGTACCGTTTTGTCAAAATTCGATAGATTTTCATTAGAAAATGCTAAAGTGGAACATGATTCTTACAATATATAAATGTTTTCATTAGAATTTGATGATTTTTACTAAAAAATGTTGATGCGACGCACGAACACATGAATTTTGACAATATAAAGGTCGTTTACATTAAAATTTTGTGAATTTTTTTTGTTGTAATTCGTTGAATTTTTACCAAAAACAGTAACATGACTTTTATATATTTGCATAATCATGTACTAAATCAACATCTTCTATAAAAAATTGGTCACATTTGTACAAAAGTTCATCAAATGGTATATATTGAAATGTCAGGATATCTAAGAGATAAATACTCAAACCTCATGTTACCTAAGCAATAATTTCCCTAAAAATAAAGCTGTCATTTTGCTCATTTTCTTACTGATGATTTGCTTGTGTTCCAGATTACAAATGGGATCGTCGCCATCATTGTGAAGGTAGATTATTAGTGATATTTAATTCTCTTTAAGCTTCACTATGTATTCGATTTCTTGGTGGATGATGTCTTCTATATGCACTATTTAAATAAATTTGTGTTTATCTGTACCCTTTTTGTAGTTTGATTTTATTGTGATGGTTCAAGTGGCCAATGGCGTCGTAGTCTGGTGACTAACAATTACCAAGGTTAAGGTCCTAAGATAAGATGCTTTCAGTTAACAGAAAAAAGGAGAGGGGTCAAGTGATTGTGTCACTTTTCGATTTCCCTAGAGCTTTTATCAAGGTCTTGTCAATGTTCCATTCCGAAATTTAGTTTGGATTAGAGTTTTCAGGAATCTCCCATCTAATTTTGTAGTTCATTTGTCTCATTTTAGTTTCTGTCTAAAATGAGACAAATGAACTACAAAATTAGACGGGAGATCCCTTGAAAAGAAATTTTTTTTTTTTTTTTTCTGTGAAACGAAAAACTAGATTTTAGAAACGATTTTTTCTTATTTTTGGTCTCCTATTCTTAGTTTCTAAGGGTTTGTTTGATATGATTTTGTCTTCAGTTTTGGGTTATGAGAAATCAATACCAAGTTTTAGCAAGAAAAGAGAAGTATTCTGTAGATTGAATTGTCATCTCGTGCTAACGTTATTATCCATGGTCAAGACAGTGATTCTTTGGTGTATTTTAGCTAAGGAATGATAGGATCTTTAAAGACCAGTATTCTCCGGTTCATTTTCTATGGAGAAGGTAATCTTCTTAGGAGCTCTTTGGATAAAGAGCTTTGGTGGTTTTGCTGACATAGTTTTATTTGATTTACAACGGGATTGGAGGGCGTTGTGTCACTAGCATGATTGTATTTTTAAGGACATCTTGTTCTTAATTGTTTGTATATTCTTTCTCTCTTAATATAAATTTTTTATTTTGAAAAAGAAAAATCATTAGCTCATGATCTGTCGCATGATTAGGTTGCAGCTATTGGTTTGGGCCCATCTAAACACCTGGGCAAAGAAATAGCATACATGAAGCCCCATCTGGATCATTTAAACAGGTACATATTACTTGAGATGAATTTTTTTTTCCCCGATAATTATTACTTAAGATGAATGAATTTACTCATTCGTTTATATAAATGAAATCACATACGAGATTTTTCTTATGTCGAGTATAATAATTGAATAAATTCAACTTATCTTGTTCTTTCTATTGACAGTTTGTATGGAATCAATGTCTGTGGTGAAGGAGGAGAATACGAGTCACTAACACTTGATTGTCCACTTTTCAAGGCAAGCTGGCTTCTGCTCCTGTTCTCTTTTTTTGTTTAAAAAAAAAAAAAAAAAAAAATTTCAAGATGAGTGTTCCATCAAGTCTGGCGGCGGATCTAGGATTTTGATATAGGGGGGGCTTGAATAAAAAATAATAAATTACATGCTAAAAATTATTAAAAAAATTCACAATCGACATTTTTTTAATAGTTTCACAACTCAAAAAAAATAGAGAAAGCGCATCCAATCAAGCAAAAAAAAGTTAACTCTATTATAAAACAAGAACAATTGTCAACCGATTTATGTACTAATAACAGATATGAAGCAACAAAGACCATATTGTTCCAATGTAATAAAAGGAGATAATTTTAAATGGAAATTCCAAATTTGTGACTCATGAGAGTTCAATAATTAATTTTAGAATTATTTATAAAATTTTATATTTAGTTTTCAACCGTTACATATAAGATATTACATATTATTTCTATACGTAAAATATTACAAATAAACTTGAACAAGAATTGATTTATAAATATAAAAGTATAAATATACAACTTATATGATCAAAGTTACACAGTTAAAAATGTTAGAAGAAAATCTGAAATACTTAGTGAGATCTATTAGCATATAACAAAAATATTTATTTTTATTTTTCTCTTAAAATATATAATATTATGTACAAAAAGAGCCTTACAAACGGACAAATCTTGGTCAAACAAAAAAAGGGACAAATTACCCAGAAATAATAATAACAGCCTCAGTTGGGCCTTGAACCCGTGTCTACGGGTAACTATGCAAGCCTAACTAGCCACCAAGCCAAGGTTGGAGCACTGCATTTTACTACTTAATACAAGGTATTTAAAAGTTCCGGGGGACAAGCCCCCCCTCAGGTCAACGTAGATCCGCCACTGATCAAGTCTTTTCCCAACAAATTACTTGAAAATTAAAAAAAAAAATCATAATATTTGAGAAAAATAGTACTTGAATGTTGTCTATGCAGAAAAGTACGCCACCTGGCAAATAGCTATTGTACATGTGGCGAAGTATGCTCACATGGACATCATATTGGGAAATAATTTTTTTTTCCGGACACTACAATGAGCATTTTTTTTTTTTTAATTTTAAGCATTTTTTTTTTTTTTTGGGGAAACGGCTCGTTGTCATCAATACATGCCGGATTGCTTCTGTGTTTATGCTTGAAATAATAAAGTTGCGAACAATATAGATTCTTTGTCAATTCAAGTGATAAATTATACTGTTCAGTGCAAATGTTGTTGGAATTGATCCCTTTATCGTGAGGTTTTACATCCATGTGAATCAAATAAAAGTCATTGCTTAATGTAAACGACTAGCACATAACGGACTGAGAGTTGCTTGTTATGTAACATTACTTTATTCATGATGCATATATAATGTATTTTGTTTACTGAAGCACATTTTATATATAATGCATATATGATGAGTCAGTCAGTTACCGGGTGGATGGCCGGCCAAGATATTTGGTGGAACGCTACCAGGCTTCATGGATGCTGACTAGCTTTTCAGGTTGGGGGTCCTCGGAAACAGCCTCCCTCCAGGGCAACTCCCGAAAGGGGGAAGGCTGCGTACATCTGCCCCCCCAGACCCTGCAGTTGCGGGAGCCTTTGAGGCACTGGGTGGTGGTGGTTGTTGTTTATTGAAACACATTTTGAAATTTGCCTCTGTTGAGAATTTTCCAATGGTTATAGAAATTAACGGTTGTATGACTAATTATTCAAATTTTTGCAAATATAACAGTTAAAAGCTAATTATATCCCCCTGAGAAGACCCAAAACGACCATTATTGACTACAAACTGCAATTTATTTGATTCCGTATTTACAACTTGACATCATATTTGAATCCAAATCTCTCTCCCTCATGTATTCCGTGTTTGCCAATGAGAATCACATCAGCATCTTGACTTTTTATCGGAAAAAGAAATAAGAGAGAAATGATGTACAAAGAGCTAAGGACACGATCTCCTCGGATATACATCAACATCTTGCGTAATTGAACTAACTTCGCTATGCATTTTCCCTTTTAAAAATTTCAGTTTGCGCGGATAGTACTGGATGACTTTCAAGTTATACTACATTCTTCAGATTCCATAGCTCCCGTGGGAGTTCTTCATCCTTTGTCGTTTCATTTAGAAGCGAAAGGGTCGTCTACAAATGGCATCTGCTTGGAGGAAACGTGTTTCGTGCGTGAGGTGGAAGAGGATGGCCCACCTATACCTGTAGCGCCTAGCAATTCTATCCACACGGTCTCGAATGCCACTGAAAATACTGAGTTCAAAGTGCAAATCTCGAAAATATACAGGGCGGACACATTAAGTATATCATGTTCGTTGGAAAACTCCTGCGGTACTTCAACCGGTAAATATCACTATTCACTATGGGCCCTTTTGTATCATTTTCTGCTTTTCATCTTTTGGGTTTCAAGAGACTTTGGGCTTCTCTAGTCTCATTTTCTATTTACAGTTTTTTATTTTTTTAGAAAGTAAAAACTGTATCTTTTAAATGATTTTTTTTCTAGTTTTTGGTTTCGTGCTTTCAATTTCTTCTTATTTTGAGTGGAAAGCGAAAACGGGAAACAAAAAAAAGTTCGTTTTTAGATACTTGTTTTTAGTTTATAGAGAAACAAAAACTGCAAACTAAAAGTGATTCCAAACAGGCCCTATAATTTTACGTTTTGAAAATGATTGTTTCTTGTTTTTGATTTCCCATTTCAATTGTTGCCCAAGCGTTTATGAACTAAAAGTATGAAATCAAAAACAAGAAAAAGCCGTCTCCAAACTTAGTTTTTTTTTTGTTTCTTAAAAACCAAAAACTGATACAGAAAATGATTTACTTGCCCATTTTAACATATTCCAGATTTGGTGGGAGTGGTTGCTTCTTCTGTTTAAATAACTTAATTCCTTTATTAGATTTGCAGGATGATCTGAAAATCTTATTATCCGGAACTGAATTACAGCTCAAGGAACATGGTTTTTCTTGGGAGGACGTTTTGTATATCCATCTTTATATTTCCGATATGAATGAATTCGCAGTTGCAAATGAAACATACATCAGCTTTATAACGCAAGAGAAATGTCGGTTCGGTGTTTCATCACGCAGCACAATTGAACTACCTCTGGTGCAGGCTGGTTTGGGAAAAGCATATATTGAGGTGTTGGTGGCGAAGGACCAAACTAAAAGGGTTTTGCATGTGCAAAGTATTTCTTGCTGGGCGCCCAGTTGCATCGGACCATATAGCCAGGTACATTTTGTATGCTTGGTTCATTTTTTCACATAATGGGTGACAAATCTGCTTATTAAGCCCGTACGAAGCTAGGTGTCACAACCCTCAAGGTTGTGACGGCCCAAATCTAGGACTTAGGCCCGTAAGAGACAATAGAGGTTAAGATGAGGGAGAGACTAAGAAATAGAATTGAGATGAGAGAGAGAAATAGAATTTAGGAGATGAGAAATAGAGAGTAAAGATGGGAAAGTAAGAGAATTCATATCATTGATTTAATTGAGTGATTACAAAATGAACTCTAACTCCCTATTTATAGAAATATTACAAAATACTAAAAATATGGAATAAATCTGAAAAATATCCTAAAATATCTAAAAACATCTATTACAACAATTAATCTTGAAATTAAGCAAAAGAGAATCTTTTTCAAACGGTTAGGGCAGGGCGCGGCCCCCAACGGCTAGGACTGGCACTGTTCCGGTGCGGCAGGGTGCAAGACAGTGGCTGGAGGACGCGGGCCTGCCTGGGCGATGATCGCCTGGAGTGCGGCACAGGGTCGGGCCCTGGAACGGCCCTGGACACGGCCTGGGCAGACGCTGGGCATTGCCGTGACAAGCTGAGGCTGGGCCTGGGCTGCGCACTGGACGGGCCTTGACAAGGTGAGGTACGGACTGAGGTAGCGACCACGACAAGGCTAGGGCACGGTACTCACAGCGAACTGGGCAATGTCTTGACATGGTTGGCACGGTCCCTGGGCAGCGACTAAGACAAGGCCATGACAACGAACTGGCCCGACACCCACAGCGACCTGGGCACGGTCTTGACACTGTCACGGACGTTGGAATATCGTGCCTGTGACAGCTAGGCTGGTCCTGAGATTTTAGGAGCCTAAAGTAAATTTGAACAATGGGCCCTTTGTCGAGGCTTGCTTATCCTCTTTATGTTATAATATTAGTAACTATGTGGATTATTTATATCTTATATGTATATATGTGTTTATAATATATGTGATACATAAGTCAATATTTCTCTTATTATGAACGGTGATAAGCAGTGAAGACAAACTAATAGTGTGGTTAATTTTCAAAAGGGACGCCTAGTAAATTGGGGGCCTAAGCATCTACTTTTGTTGCTTGGGGCCTACCTTGATCAGATGCTAGTTTCTGAGCAACTTGAGCAAATATGATTTTATATATAAATTCTTCTTGCTTCCCCTTTTACAGCGTCACCAATATATTATATCAGAACCTTTTTATTATTTTCCAAGTCAGCAGTTGGCTGCAAGGTGTTATTGCTGCTGACAAGCATATCAGGTTGGGGGTCCTCGGAAACAGCCTCCCTTCAGGGCAGCCCCGGAAGGGGGAAGGTTGCGTATATCTACCCCGCAGACCCTGCTGATGTGGGAGCCCTTTGAGGCACTGGGTGGTTGTTGTTGTTGTGTGTATATATATATATATTTCATACTAGTGCTGCTGCTAGCCTAGGTCGCTGCTTATCTTAACGTTTGTTTACGACTTTTAACATTTAAATCTTGTAATAATAGTAGCTCGGGTACCCAAGAAGTCCTAACTGTGTATATGGTTTTCGTCTGTGCAAATATGTGTAAATTGGGGGTGTATATGAGCTAAGCCAAGCCCGAGCTCAGACAGGCCTTGAGGCTTGGTTCATTTGTATTTAGCTCGGCTCAGGCTCGGTTGAAGCTCGTGTAGCTCGGAAACCTTGAGCTTGGGTCAACTCGGTTGAGCTTGGACCTAGCTTGGCGAGTTCAGAACTAAGCTTGCCTACTTATTTAAGCTTGATGTAGGCTCATTTGGTTTGGTATTGTCTCATTACGCTCAAACTAGGCTTGATTGGGAATAAGTAAGCTAATAAATTGTACTAAGATGAGTTCATTTAGGCGCATGAACTTACGAGCTCAAACTTCATTTGGCTTGGGCTTTGCTCGACTCGAGCTCAAAACAAGTTGAGCCTTTCGAGCTGTATGAAGAGGCTTGCGAGCTAGCACCGCTCATTTACATCCCTAGTATAAATACCGCTTTTCAATCTGACTATATCTTATGTGCAGGCAACCTTATACAAGGGAATACTCCATATGGCTGGGCAGTTGGGTCTTGACCCACCAACAATGACATTGTGCAGCAGAGGCCCCACGGCTGAGCTCGAACAAGCTTTGTTAAACAGCGAAGCGGTTTCGAAGTGCTTTACCGGTTCGATATCTACTGCCGCCATTCTCTTTGTCATTTACTGTTCAGTCCGTGTCGAGTCATCACAGATGGCTGAATTACAGTGTAAGCAAGATATGATTCTCAAGCAGTTACGAACGCGTCATTCAGATAAACGAGGATTGTCTGAAGTACTTGGTCCCGTAATTCTATATGTCCTTGTGCCTGATCTTCCAAAAGGGTACGTGTTTGAGACATCATAGGCCGAAATATGGTGAATTTTTGTTAGAATGCGCTATATGATTACAAACTATATGATTTTTGTTAGTGTTGATGGGCTATATGATTACAAACTATATGATTTTGTCAGTGTTTTTAGTGAAAATTCAGGGGATTGTGAAGAAATTTACTAGATTTTGATAGAAGATACTTATATATTGCTGAAATCACATATCTATAAGCATTTTGCGTAAAAAAAAGAAAAATAAAATCAGATTTTGATAGAAAATATCTAGAATCATTTTCCACGTCAACATTTTCCAAACGAAATCCACCAAATTTCAATGGAGAGTATCTATCCAATAATTTTTTTGACCTTCTAGGTACCCAAGTAAAGTAACTTCTATACTTCAAGTGCCTATTATATAAATAAAATTAATAGCATAAAAAATCCATCATATTGTTTCTCATATTCGGTTCAATATATCTATATCTATGTATCTATATGATCCATTTTACAGAGCACTTGTTGAAGTTAAGCCCATGCTTTATATTATGGAGGATTCAGAGACAGCAACCGACGATGGCATATTAGGCGAGTCAAGTAACATACAGCAAAGTTACGAGGGTTTTCAGCATGAGGCTTGGCATGATCGGTGCCTCGAGAAATGTGTTGTTCCTGGAAAAGTATGTGCAATTACACTATCGATTACGAACGAACTTGTTATAAGGATTTGTAAGGATTCTGTTGGTGATGTTCGGGATTCCGACTATATCCAAACTCTTTCTGGAGGAGAAGCAGAGAAAGTTGCAAAATTTTGTGTTTATATGGTTGGTAGAGTTCTTACAGAGAATGCCTTCTCCTGGAAAGATGCCGTGGTGAGTCCCTTTCTGAAGTTCCTCGCCTAACCCACCTATGAAGCACTGTCACTTGTTTTCCCAGACGATTGGTGTCTGACACATATCCAACACTAAGACGTTCCGATACATGTGCGATACGTGAAAAAAGCATTCAATTTTTTTTTTTAATTTTGAATTTCCAACACAACATGTACGACATGTGCCGACACGTTTTGGTGGGTTGACTTTAAGAAAAGAGACTACTAAACATTACATTGGGCTTTTTTTTTCTAAGGCTTTATAAGATAATAGCCCCAACTTTTTGAGAAGGGTAATAGGTCCGACTTAACCTTAATTAAAATATATTATAATTCAATAAATATTATAATTTGAAATGTGTGATTCCAATATATAAAATAATGATCGTTTGCTAATTTGATGGTAGTTCATGGTTTTTATCTGTTATATGAATATATATCTAAAAAAGTACATGCTTTTGAAGTCATGTGTTCTTGGGGTGTTGTATCCTAGTTTTTTTTGTCCTGAAAAATCACATGTCGGCATGGTGTTGTCTTGTATTTCGTGTCTGTATCTGCATCCATGCTTCCAAGCGAACTGCGTAGTACATATGTATTGTGTTTCTAGTTATTAAAATTTTGTTTGCTCTTTGAAAACTATCAAAAGGGTAAAAATATAGGGCTCGTTTGATATCGTTTCCGTTTGCAGTTTTGACTTTTTAGAAACTAAAAACTAGGTTTTAGAAATGATTTTTCATGGTTTCTGGCTTTTTGTTGAGTGAAAAATGAAAACAGATAACCAAAAACTAGAAAAAAACCGTCTCCAATATACCTAGTTTTTAGTTTCTCAAAACTAAAAACTGCAAACAAATTTTTGCAGACGTATGGGTTTGCCACTTATGCTCCCTTCAATAATACTCGGTTTGTGTTTTTGCAGTACATGAGAATCTACTTCCAGAGCAAAGTAGTGCCAATGAACATTTTATCAGTATCGTTTACCAACGCGTTGCTCGAGCTTGCTTCAATCGATCCTAAATTTCCAAGCTGCGATGAGCCTAAATTCAACCTCGTTCCGGTGCTCGGGTCTGGGACATCAGCTACATCCATGGATGCTATGCTTACCTGTGAAATTCTTGCCCAGAAATCTTAAATATTTAATCTTTGGTTCTTCATACATGCTTCATTTGATAATTTATTGGAAGAGAAAATGGAAAGGTTCAAGGTAAATCCTCTATACTTTTCTTTTGGGGTTACTTATGTTTTAGTATCTCGACGTTTATAGAAATAATAAAATAAGGCTCTTAGCCTTATTTATTTATTTGTTTAGTACCTTAGATTTTCTTTCTATTAATAAATAGCACCATCTCTGGCGACAAACCTATCGGAAACCTGGAAAGACGAACTTGCCCTTCATCAAAATGACATCGTTCTGGTGCTTGACACTAAAATTTGGTGCCATGATTAATCTTCTGTTTTCTAGACCAAATAAACGCAGTGTTGTGAAACGGTAAAATGATTAGAACGGCGTTGCTTTGTGATTCATTTAAAATGCTCCCAAGGAGTTCAAGGGATGTTTTCGTCAATATATTTTATTGTGTAATTCCTGCCAAATCAGCTTTTTTCTCAGAATATATTATCTTGCCGGATAGGGTCATATTTATTAATATGAAGAAAATCTGAGATACTGAAAAGGTCAAATCCCATTTTATTATTTCTACAAACGTCAGATGCTAAAATATAAATAGTCATTTTTTTTCATTCTGTGTGGGAAATATGTATGATCTGAGAGATTAATTGTGTTATACTGAACAACAAAATGTTAATTAATTTGCGACTAAATTTGCATGAATCCTTGTATGCTTGAGGTTCTTCTAGTTCTTTCATATTGTCAATCAGGGACATAGCTTAGCGGCAGAGAATGTCAAGAGCTAGAGAAGCCACCCGAGTTCGATTCTCACCAAGGTCATGTTGTTCCACGTTTAATCAGTAAAGGATAATGTTGAACCCCTGACTATTAGTAAAGAATCAGACTCGTCAAATGCGATTAGTTAGTGCAGGAGGGATTTTGGTACTGTAGAGTATGGTTTATTATTTCAATGAAATCGGTTTCTTAAAAAGTATCTTCCGATCGGTGACACTAGTCTATAAAAAGAGAGAAGCGAACCATCATGTTGATATTATGACAAAACATGGCATATATAGGTCTAGTCGTTTACTGGTTTGAAGTCCCACGTAAACCACATTCGTGATTCTCGGAGGAATGTTAAAGGAGAGTGTTCTTGATGCTCAGCTCATCTGTCTTGGATCTCGAAATCAGGTTGTAAGCTGCCTTTTGTACTGAATGAATGGATTGTCGATTACTTATTAAAAAAAGAGTGCTAGCGTATATACATATATATATATTTTTACATTAATAAGGAGAGTATAAGATCTTCCCTAAAACGCTTGGAGGGGATATTGAGCTCTGAAACCGGGACCTCTTACTTGGAGGGTTAAAAGTTAAGCCGCTATACTAACATTACTAGCTCGGTTTCCCTAAAAGGAGGTGGTTTTTGGGCACTTTTTCTATTGTTTTATATGAAAAACGAAGTATCCAATATAATAATAATCAAATAGCTCAGTACTTGCAGTTAGTAAAATACTTCAAAAAGCTTTATACTTGCACAATGTTGAATGATGAGTTGGACATATATATATATATAAAATGTAATAATAATAGTGCTTTATAAAATTATAAATATATTTTATAAAATAAAATGTATTATAACTTATTAAAAAGTTATAATTATAATAATATAAATAAAAAGAACAATCATTAATTAAGTTATAGGAGTTCATGCCACTAGGTCGGGCCCAATTACTGACCATTGAATGTGCTGAGCCCAGGCCCTTATTTTTGAGGAGGTCCGTGCCCCAGCCTACAAGGGAACCGGCCGGGCCGGGCTGCTACCGTAGCTGGCCAGGTTGGTACGCTGGTTGACCCTATCCATTGGTCATCTCGAGCCTCTCTTCAGAGTAGCCCCCTGAAGGGGGAAGGCTGCGTACATCTACCCCCAGACCCTGCTTTTACGGGAGCCCTTGCAGGTACTGGGTTTGTTGTTGTTGTTGTCGTATTCTTGGCACCCAAAAATAGAGTATGCAAAACTGTTTTTATATTTCTGGAAGTACGATTTTTTATTTTTTGATTTTTTTCTAATATAATGCCCCTATTTAATTATTTTTCATGTGTATTTCGCTTTTTTTTTGTTTTATGATTATCTTATAAATACATGCTTATATCATGTGTTTTTTGCATTTTATTTCAAAACAATAATAACATAAATAATTACTTTTTCATTATAATGTTTATTGATACTTTCAATTTATTGTTAAATTAGCCAAGCAAAAAAAAAAAAATTTTTTTTTTAAATATTCAAAACTATAAAACATTAAAAAGGTATCCAAAAATACTAACAAAATAATAAAATTTGGCTACTCTGTTTGAGTGAGTAGGTAGTCAAATGGTGATGTAGAAAAGAGTATTCAAAATAGGTGAAATGGAAGCTTTTGAATACCCTATTTGGATACCTCAACTGGAGATGCTCTTACTAGCTGATTTTAAATACATACAAAAAGTAACGTTTTATTGAGTCTGTCCCCGAGAAATTACAAAAAAAAAAAAAGAAAAATTTTAAAAAATAATATCAAAAAAATTTACAAGAATGGACTCCACATGGACTCAACTGCACCAGGTTTTGGCACCTGCCGCGCCGTTTACCTTCAAACGAAATCCATACATAAAATGGATATAAACCGAGTTTTAGCAGCTCGGTTATAATACGAAAAATCCGAGCTTTGAAAACTCGGTTATATTCAAAATGAAATGAGCTCTAGGAGGTGATGCAGCCCGTATCATGGCGGATCGGGTTCTTGACGAGATAAAGATAGACGCGGATAGAGACATGGATTGAAGAGTTGTCAATCCATTAGGTCAGCTGGTAGATTAGAGATAATTATTAGCTGTTTAGATAATTAATAGTTATTTTTCTAATTATCTTTTAGTCTTTTATATATCTCTTAAGTCTTTTATTTTAGATGTGTTTTCTCCTCTACTTAAACAAGAGAAAAACTAGGATTTAGAGAGTTCAATTGTTTTAGAGAATTTATCATTGTTTTTATGTGTTTTTCCTCTTTTCTTGGGGTGTGAGAATTAGATTAAGCTATTTTTTCCTTTGTTTTTATTATTTTCATAATAGAAACTTAAAGAAAGGCCGTTGAACCTTCTGTTTCCCAAATTTTCACTTACGCGCTGTATCAAGAGGTCTGCTATATTTGAAGTAAATCATTCAAGTGCATAATAAAACATATATATTCATTTTTAGAAGCAAGTTTGAATTTTAGTTTAAGCGGTTAAGTCATTTCCTTGCATACGCTTGTGAGTTCAATTCCTGTCAGCGAAGGGGTGTAAACGAATCGAACGTTCAATGAACTACTCGTCTTTAAAATTGATCATGGCTTGTTCATGTTCATTATGAGGGCTCGATAACTTATTGAGGTGAGTTCGAGTATGCTTGATGAGCTTAACGAGCCCAGTTCGAACAAAAGGGTGCTAGGCTTGTTAACGTTCGTCAATAGCTCGATAAGAGCTTGTTAAAAGCTCGTTAAGGGCTCATTAACATTTAATATTGATTTGGAAGTGGTTCGATAATGGCTCAATAGTAACTTAAAAAGCTCGGCTTGGTAACGAGCTTGACTCGCCTCGATTTTAAGGTTGATTGGACTCAATAATGAGCTTGACTAGACTCGACTCAATAAGCCTAACGAGTCGAGCCGAGTAGCAAACACACCAAAATCTTATCGAACCAAGCTCGAATACGGATTGGGAAAGCTCGATAAGAGCTTGGCTCGAATTTGAGCTCGGCTCGAACTCGAGCTCGATAAGAACTCAAGCTCAATAAGCGTTATCGAGCTCAAGTTCGAACAGGGGGATACTCAGCTTGTTTACACCTCTATCAAAAATAATTGATTTTACAATTTTTTTTTTGGGCACCATTGACTTATTTTGAAATAGAAATTGTGAAAGTTAATTTTTGAAAAAATATTTATATTTAAACTAATTTCAAATATATATTTTTTTTATTATCCTAAAAAGTTTGATAATTTTTTAATATTTCATACTAAATATTTTTAAATAGTTTAAAAAGTTTTTAAAATAAGTCAATAGAAGAGAAGCCTGATTTTCACTGAAACCTTTGCATTATGGTTTTTAAAAAAATTAATTTAATACCACGTCATAAAATTTGATCACAAACACGATAATTTATTCATGATCTTGAATAAACTATAGTAATTTTGTATTCCTGTAAATTAATTTTCACGACCTTCTCCAAGTTCATCATAAATGACTTTTCAAATACTCTCCTAGCCGAATCCCGGGACGAAAACTTCCTCAACAACTTCGCCACAAACGCCTTCACCAGAGCCACATTCGGATGGTTCTGCTTTGCTGAAAGTAGCAAATTATGCAGCATTTCCTCTACTGAATTAGCATTCTCTGGTAGAACCCTAGCTAACAACAATTTCTATTCATCCTTGTTTAAAAGTGAAACCAAATCTAAAATATGCTCTTTTTCTTCTTCGCTCCACGCACCGCTTCGAGAAATTGCACGCACTCCTTGATGTAATCCTAAGAGTGCGTACGATCAAGGAATGCATTTGATTTCTCGGAGCAGTGCCATGTAGTGAAGAAGAACATCATATTTTAGATTTGATTTCACTTTTAAGCGAGGATGAACTAAAATTGCTGTTAGTTAGGGTTTCACTGGAGAATGCGGATTCAGTAGAGGAAATGCTACACAATATGTTGCTTTCGGCAAAGCAGAACCATTTGAATGTGGCTTTGGTGAAGCGTTTGTGTCGAAGTTGTTGAGGGAGTTCTCGTTGAAGGATTCATCTAGGAGAGTGTTGGAAAAGGCGTTTGTGCCGAACTTGGATATGGGGAGTGCAAAATGATTTACATGAATGCGAAATTACTGTAGTTTATCCAAGACCATGAATGAATTATCGTGTTTTGATCGAATTTCATGACGTGGGATTACTTTAATTGAATACATAATGCAAAGGTCTTTGGAGATGTCAAGCTTCTCTTCTATTGACTTATTTAAAACTTTTAAAAATAATTTAATATTGAAATATTACAAATTATTAAAACTTTTGAAAAAAATAAATATAAATAAATTTAGTTAAATTAACTTTAACAACAAATTTTCAATTACAAAATGAGTCAATGATGCCCAAAAAAAAAAGAAAACAAAATTGTAAAATCAGTTATTATTATTGGGTACTTGTTTTCGTTGGTGCATCACTTACCGTAGAGTTGGTGTTTTTATCATAATCACTTGATAATACTCAGTTAAGATCCTCTGGTTCCTATCCATTGTGGCCAACCAGTCCTTCAACGAGATCATGAGTGGAGGATGGCTATAGCCTTTGCATTGCAAAGTTTACAATATGCATTATTTTGTGTACGATCTAAGGTAAAATATTGCCATACTTGACTACTGGCATGTCTAGTAACGGCAGACGTTGCCGGATATTAGGTTGTCGTCTTCTCAGAACTGGTGTCCCATCGATACCGGGAGTGGGTTGAGAACATCCCGCACTTGACAATTCAAGAAAAGGTAATTCTTCTAAATGATCGAGAATATCTACACCAGTATGGGAATTATATTCAAATTGATCATTATTTTTCCAGTTTGAATTGTCTGTGAATGGTAGTGTCATCACGGGCTCTAAAAATTACGTTCTTGGGCATTTGAAATGAATTCCTCCAATAATTGTTGAAAAAGACTGGCTACTACCAACGATTATAGAGGATGACTCTTATGAGAGGGTGAAAGTAAGAAGCAGAATTTTGAACCACTCATTTAGTTACCAACATCATCCCCTTCTCTACATGTGTGGCCTAAGATTCATCATCTCACCTGTCACCTCTCAAAAAAGTCATCCTCGTGTGGTAAAATGGGAAGATTTGAGGTTATTAATAGATAATTTTTTTTTATGCAACGGGTCAGACTGGTGGATCATGACATTGGTCCGACCTGTTATGACTCAGTAATGGGTTGTTGTCAGGTAAGACCCGTGACTGACATGGGTCAAAGGGCAACCCGTGTCACTTGCACGGGATGGGCCCCGTTGGCCACCTCTATCTAAAATGACTACATAATTTCTTACGTACTTGAACCGGTTATTTGGAAATAGATTAAACCGCAGGATGGGAGCACAGTATTCACAAATTACCGAGTTACGAGAGCTCAGTTCACTTTGAACACAACCGAGTTTCCAAAGCTCGGTCTTTTCCCAGTTATAACCGAGCTGCTGGAACTCAGTTTATGTCTGTTTTATGTATGGATTTCATTGAAAGCTTGGTTTATAAATCGAGTTTCCAGAACGCGGTTGGAATCAAATTTTATTACACACATCAGGAAAACAATCTCGTGTACTAGATATGATATTCAGTTTATACATAAACAATATAATACACATGCTATACAAGTAAAACTACTACTACAACAACAGCAACCGACCCAGTGCCCCAAGGGCTTCCGCATATGCAGGGTCGGGGGGGTGTAGGCAGCCTTACCCCTTCAAGGTACTGCTATACAAGCAAAACTGTGATATTAAAAGCGGCCTATATGATCTACAATTCAATATTGCTTCAAAAGATATACATACAAAAATGACAATGAGGCACCGGTCTACCGTGCCAAGGTTGAAGTCCTAGGACAAGAGGTCCTAGATTCAAGTTCTCTTTGTCTAAATCATGCTTACCTGCCAAAAAAGATTTACACGTTAGTAATATAAAAATCAGTTCTGATCCTTCACTCGATGACCCTAGCTTTCGGGACAATTGATTCCTTCACATGGTACTAGAGCTTTGTTGACTAAGTGGTCGTAGGTTCGAATCACAATAGCCTCCACTTTCAGTAGTAATATAAATTCGATATATAAGGTATAATGTAAAACTATATACTATCCACGGTTCAAGCCCAATAGACATTCGTGTGAGGCAGCATTGCTAGAGTATAAAAACCATTGTTGGGTCTTCATCCAAGAACTTGAGCTTTTGGGACTAGCAGTCAAGCTAGCTCGTGCATGTCACAAAGCTTGAAGGACTTAGCTCATTTTGCGCTTGAGCTGGCGAAGTTGGCTCGTTTAGCTTAACGAGTCAAGCCCGAGCCTAGTGAAACTCGAGTTCGTACGCTGACAAGCCTAAATGGTCCAAAACATATTTTCACAATTTACTAAGCTAAATATGCCTAATCAAGCGCACCTAAATGAGTCAAGCTCAAGCCTAGACAAGCTGAAACAAGCCTAAATTGAGCCTAAATAAAGTCATCTTAGCTTAGAGCTCGCCAAGTGGAGTTCGAGCCTTTCATAAGTCGAGCTCAAACTTGAAGTTTCCAAGCTCATTAAGTTAGAAGCTATGCCCAATCCGAGCTATAAATACTAACGAGCCGAGCCTTGAGCCATACAAGCATGAGCTTGCCTCACAGCTTATATACACCCCTACTGGGGACAGTTGGTTGATACAGGTGAGTTATTTACCAGAAGCGGTCCTTGTTGACGCTCAAGTAACCGGCCATGACTTTCCCACCGGTGTTCCTCATCCCGTCGATAAGAAAACACCAAGTCGAACCCAAAGCTCCAATGAAAAAGTCTGCCTCGGTTGCCATCAAGAAGTTGACGAGCGGGTAATTCGTGCTCGTTTTCCTCCCTAGGCTCGCCTCATATGTTGCCATTGTGATGTTTTCCACTTGTCGTTTCACATTCGTGTAGTAGAATTTCCATTTAGGATAGGACTTTGTTTGGTCAATTACTTCCTGCAAACACTCAAGGATTGAGCCCAATTTAGACTCGAATCAAATCTGGAAAAAATTGAGAAGAGAATAGAGAAAGAGAAAACAATAAAACATATTTAGGTCGAAAACCCTCAAATTGAGAGAAATACCACGGCCCAAGTGGAAACCCTAGATGTCGCTAAATGGCCTACTAGGCCGAACCACAAAATAAAAAGGGTTCAGGCCCTCCGCTACCACCACAGACCTCCAAATCTGAAATAAGACAAATTTGAGACACAACATAACATCAGAGATTGAACCCACGAACGCCATCTAAGTGGATAATAGAGCAGTTACCACTGTGTTAAGCCCTAGGAGTTCAATCAGAAGAATGGACATGTTAGAGTATAAAACAATCGTTGTGCTGTCGTTTAACGACTCAGCTTTTAAAAATACTTAGTTCCTAAAAATTGTAGCCTTGATGTTTTAGACTTTCAGAATCAGCAATGTATTGAGAGGGCATTGCTCTCGTGATTTGCGATGCCTGCGTTATAGTAGCCCGATAGGATTATACGTTGATCACTTCTCTCTCACAACTCCGGTGTGGAGCCTTCCAACTAAACTCACATGTGAAGTTCTTAGCATCCCCTCTCTTTCTCTCTCTACAAATCCCACAACACGAGACTAGAATCTACAAGCGGATGATCGTAAAAATACCTGCATCTCGGTGGATAGCCAAACACTATTAAGATGTGGGAACTGCTTTCTAATGCGATTGGCAAGGAATATGTACTCTTTGAATCCCACAACCACCATCTCACATGCCTTGTCGCCCATTCTCACGTGCATGCTCAACAACGGTCTTGGGATCCACGGTTTGTGATTCGACCACACGTATTTCTCGATTTCCGATGCACTTGGCTGTGTATCAGCCTGTAAAACCAAGCAAGACATTTCTTTATTACAAAAAATTCTTTAATTGGACTAGAAGATAGGAAGAATTTAATGTTCTTTCTGGTAATTGAATTGTCTTGATTAGCGTAAGTGCACCTCGATTAATCCTTGGGTTACAAGTTCTGCCCAAAGACCCAGTGGTGGCTCCAACCTGATTACACGTGTAAATGAGCTGAGCCAGCTTGTCATAACCTTGAAAGGCATGGCTTGTTTGCTCAATCCGACATGAGTTGGCTCGTTTAGCTTACCAAGCTGGGCCCAAGCCTAGTGAAGCTCAAGCTCATAGGACTACGAGCCCAAACAAGCTAGAATGAGCCTCTATTAATACAATTTATTAGTTTCAGTATTGCTCAATCGAGCCTAGGGTCAGCCTGCCAAATGAGTCCAAATGAGCCTAGATCAAGCTTAAATGAGCCTAAATAAGGCAAAGCTAGTTTTCGCCGAGCTGTGCCCGAGTTCAATCGAGCTGAGCCTCAAGCTTGACAAGTTCGAGTCTGGCTTGGCTCAGCTTGGCTCATATACACCTCTAAACTGACAATTCATGAGATGTCAAATCTAAATAACTCATCACTTGAGCCAACCCCTTGGAATAAAGAAAGACCCAACATAATACAGCTGAATTGTTATAAATTTCACCCCTAACTTAGCAAAACTCAGGTTTTAATTGTTCAACGGTTACCTACCTGTGGCCATTCTCCGTCATGACTAGCAAGGACCATTTCTGCAGCCTCCCTTCTGAAGGCAGCATGACGAGCAACATTCATCAGGTGACACGTGTATTCAGTTTGAAATCTCATGAGGTACCGTACAGCCTGAATACAATATCGACAATGTTAGCAAAACATAACGAAAAAAAAAAAAAAAAGATTTAGATTGCTTGTTCTGGTGAGCATGTTATGATATCAACAAGTATTAGCTTAAGGAGCATAAAATCGTGCTTAAATTTTTAGAATAGTCGGTTCTTTAACATGAATCTCATGTTAATCTCCATTTCAAGGTTGAGTCTTTGAATCTTCATAGTTTGTTACATTAGAACATGTCAAAGAACCATTGCACCTAAAAGTTTTCAGTATTTGGGTTAATCAATAGAGAAATACCCTAGAATAGGGTTCAAATTAGATGCAAAGGAATAAATCTAAAAGAAATTGAGAAGAACAGAGCAAGAAAAAACCATAACACATAGATTTACATGGAAAACCCTCAATTTGAAGGAAAAACTACGGGTGGAGGAGAAAACAATCCACAAGAAATTTGAGAAGATCTCACTACATGGGTCTACTGTGCTGAATCTAAAATCTACTATCACCACAAATTTCTGTTTCTGAATCAAGACATAAATTCTAGACACAATACATATACTCGGGCGAGAGTTATATCAATATAATGGGTTGTAGCTTTTTTAGAGAATGTTCCGAAAAACACGGTAAATCAAAGTCTATACCTGTGCTCGCCACCATCTCCGATCCATTTTGCGATGAGACGCGAAAAAGCTCCCGTTTATTTCAGTTGTCGGTTGCATATAACTCCAAGGGCTACCCCAATTCCTGTATCGGTAATTATCACATTGATCACTTATTTTGTCAAGGAATCAACTATCCCAAAAGTTCAAGCTAATGGGTGAAGGCTCAAGAGTAGTTTTACACTCTAACATGCCCTTTCATGTGAATAGCCGTCATCTTATAGCTCTAATATTGGAAGTTGGGATTGCTGAGATTCGAACTCGTGACTTCTTGGTTAACAAGGCTTGATACCATGTCAAACTATCAATTATCCCAAAAGCTTAAGCTGATGAGTGAAAGTTCAATAATAGTTTTATACTCTGACATCTTTGGCAATGACTAGTAGGAAAGTGCAATGACTTGCCTTGGCATTCGTCCCGCCCATATTTCTTTGGAAGTATAATTCTCTTTTACTCTTATTATTCCATTTTCCCATGCTTCGGTTTGTTGCATGAGTTCGAATGCTCGGTCTCGACATTCTTTGGATGTTTCTGGAAGAAAGTAGCATGACCAACTTGATCGAGACGAACCTATCCTTCCAAACATGAAATCAACGTTAGAGCTCGGTACTAGAGCCTCTTTGACCAAAAGGTCTCAAGTTCATATTCCAACAACCTTCATTCTTTCTATCAGCATAACTAAAATAACATCACGTAGAATATGTAGAGGTGTAAATGAGCTAAGCCAGCTTATCATAGAGCTCAAAAGGCTTAACTCAGCAAATTCGTTTAGCTTACTCGAACTTGTAGAATCGCGAGCCTAAATGATCCGAAATGAGCCTATCTTAATGCAAATTATTGGCTGAAATATGCGCAACCAAGCCTGAATTGAGCCGAGCTCAAGCCTAAGCTAGGCTAAACGAGCCTAAAATCAAGCTTAAATGAGCATAAATAAGGCAAGCTTAGTGCGTAACTTGCCAAGTTGTGTTTGAGCTCAATCTAGCCTGAGCCAGAGCCTATGGAAAACCAAGCTCGAGGTTGAAGTTTCCATGCATGGAGCTTCAAGCCGAGCCTCGAGCTTAATGAATTCAGGCTGCACTCAGCTCACATACACCGCTACAGAATATGCATTATCATGCTTCAAGTACCGTGAAAGGCCACATTGCATAGTCAATAATTTCATCCGGTTTTTGGTTCCTAGTCTTAGTTCCTTAGCAACCAGGATCGACGATATAGTAGTGGAGTGAAAGATAGCTATGTTCTTCCTATAGTGGGAAGCATCTGACCAAAAGGAAAGTGAGCAGGCCACCTGACTTATCATCATAAAGAGGAAGTACAAAACCATTTTGGGTCACCACCTAACAACTTAACTCTCGAAGAGAAACAATTTCTTCACACAATGACTGATCCAAAACAACGATCCAAAATGATGTATCATTGTGGATTATACCTTTACAGTCATCATGATCTGCGCGGTTATAATAGTTTGTAACAAGAACCCTCTTCTCTTGTATTGCGATTGCAAGAAGTCCACACATTCCTGCGATTTGTGCTCCTATACCGAATCCTGGGAGTCTTTCCCAAGCAGTTATCAGAAATTTTACTTGAGGATCATGGCAGTTCGCGGGGTGTTGATGTAGCCATATATCGCGTTGCACTTTCCTCGTTAAGGGATAGTTTTCTTCATCTGATCCTGTAATCTGTGTGACAAAGAAAGAAAGAGATTAAGTTCAGGAAAAGGAAAAAGAACAATGACTAAGTATATTTCATATATATGCAATATAAAATTTTCATATTGCAGTTAAAACGGTGAATCAGGACAGCAATTACATAATTGCTGGCAACGTGTGCAGTGGTGCAAATGCGCAGAGTTGTTCTTGAGCTCATTGGACTCAAGGCTCAATTTAGCTCAACTCGAGCTCGGCTGAAAGCTCATTGAGCCTAGAGGCTGAGCATGGCAACTCGGTTGAGCTTGAACCTAGCCCCAACATCCATTGAGCTAAATCCAATATTAAGGCT
This sequence comes from Simmondsia chinensis, assembly GCA_018398585.1. Taxonomy (NCBI): domain Eukaryota; kingdom Viridiplantae; phylum Streptophyta; class Magnoliopsida; order Caryophyllales; family Simmondsiaceae; genus Simmondsia; species Simmondsia chinensis. The sequence goes on from JAGTTD010000018.1 coordinate 864,338, forward strand.
CATTTGAGCTTAATCTGGGCTCATGTGGGATTGATTAAACTGGAGCTCTGCTTATTTAGATTCAAACTTGGCTTGATTGAGCAAGTATAGGGTCTACTTTAGCTTTAAGATTGGCTCATTCGGGTTGCTATCAAGCTCAAGCTTGACTTGTTCAGCTAATGTGCCAACTTGATTCAGCTTGAGCTTGAAACGATCCGAGGATTTTGAGCTCACGAGCTCGGGGCATTTACACTCTTAAACTTATGGGCCTTATTACAATATAGCATAAATTACGCTCACTAGGATATAATTCAGTATTGAAGAAGAATGTTCTTTTGTCATAATGATGAAACATACCCAAGGAGGATAAGCACCTTCTGATATATCACGACGCCTCAAATCCCTTAGCTTTTCATCGCCTTCATTCCTGGGGTAAATGTCCAAAAACCCTTTCCAAATCGTCCAAGGTGGGAAGCTCTCGTTCTCAACAGGCTTATCAAGACGCTCATTAACCTTCGCCTTTGCTTTGCAGTTCTCCAAATGAGGGGCTTTCGGAATGCTTGATCTGCTCAAACCAAGCCTTTCTAATGAGTCTTCTTTCTTTCTCACTTTCCCGGGTTCTGATTCGTTCAGTAGTATGCTCCAAGCTGAATATAGTAACGTTACCTTTTCTTCGTCTTGGATTCGAGTCTTTCTTATTGAAATTACTTCCCTTCCGACTGTTTTTGGTTTTGAGCTGCAATCTCCGGCTGTAACCATATCTGTAATGTAGTATAAACAAAATGGTTTACAACAAGTAACAACTTGGGAAGATCGATGCTCAGTAAATGGAAAACCTATGCTCTTCATTTTCCGGAATTTAGAATAAGAATTACATAATTCTAACATATATTCCTGACCCGTCATGCCACACGGAAGAATACATCTTAAGCACTCCAAAACTATTAACGACTACAAGAAACAACTAATTGTTTCTTCTAAAGGTGGCAACTAGGTCAGCCGGGTTACCGATTTGGGTTCGGGTCATTTTTGGGTTTACAATAAACTCGGGTCAAGCCAGGCTCAGGTCAATTTTTGGCTCTTGCCTATACTCAGGTCACTTCACTTTCAAGTCGTTTGGAACACTCTTGGTCGGATAGTACGGGTGTCAAATAGAAATGGCTTGATCTGTTAGGTTACTCTTTCGGCTCAATGACAACATGTAGGATCAGCAACATGAAGACTCTGGAGAACAACCATCCTAGTACTACTCATGTCCAATCATGCTTTAAGTCCAAAATTATAATGATATAAGATGCATTAGCGCAGGTATGGCCACACCTAGAAACACTTTAACACAAACACACAGAAATCATTACGGGAATGGTAATTAATTCCAAATTCTGACAAACATTTCAAGCAGATGGTTAGATATTCTGAATCGCGATATTTCTATTTATGAGGTAAAACAAGGCTTTATTTGGAGATATTTGTAGTGACATATGATCAAACTTGTAACCAAACAAATGATATCAAATCCAATATGCATAAGAGCATCTCCAAGGGAAACTTAACCAATGATCGTTATTGGGTTTGAAGTGGGGATAGTAGATAGGCCCATTCATACCTTGTGCTTAGATTCTGTTAGGGGACTATTGGGATTCGAAGTCTTAACCTCTTGATCGACAAAGCTTTGACAACACATCAAGGAACCGACTATACCAACAGCTTAAAGTAATAAGTGAAGACCTATAAATTGTTTTATACAGTATCAAACGGAAAAACTAAATATAATCTGAACATGTGCACACAAACTCGAAAACGAAGAGCCAAAAATAGTAAAGAAGACCATATAATATGCAAGAATGTTCACTTAACTGATCACATGTGAACTTGAATTCACTGGCAAAACTGCAGCTGAAAATCCAGAAAATGAAATCCCACCAAATTCAAAGCTCCCAAATGAAGTAAGAGCAGCAAGAAACAAAGATGCCAAGCAAACCCCACATAAGAACCCAGCCACACATATTTGGCATGGAAATGAACTGCTCATTTGCAACGCTTTTTGCGATACAACTCTTTCTAGACCCTTCTGATCTTCTTTTTCCATATTTTCGAGAAAACGCCAGTTGAATTCAAAGACGGAAAACTCTAAATACCGGCTTGTGAAACAGGGATGTTCTTACTGTATAAGCTGAACAGTGAAACTGGAGAAAGTTCCACTTGGTTTACCCATAAATGAAGTTCAATTCCTTTTTCAACAAAAGGAGGAAATTTAGAGATGGGAACGTAGAGAACCGGTTTGTGAAAAAGGGATGTCCTCACTGTATAAGTTGAATAGTGAAACTAGAGAAAGTTCCACTGGGTTTGCCCACAAATGAATTTCAATTCCTTTTTCAAAAGGGGAAATTTAGCGACGGAAACTCTGAGAACTGGCTTGTGAAAAAGGGATGTCCTCACTGTATAAGTTGAACGGTAAAACCCGGAAAAGCGGCACTGGTTCTGGCAATAAATGAAGTTCAATTTCTTTTTAGAAAGGGGAAGATTCAAGCCCACTTTTAAGTAGAATCACATGAAAGTTCTTCCAGCTTCCATTTCTGTGCATCACAATAAAAGCCCATTTCAGAAAAATAAAGAAAATATACTATAAATTTAAGAATTATTATAAACCTAGATAATAGATTCATTTAGGGTTTGTTTGGTATTATCTTTTGATTCTGCTTTTTGGTTTTTAAGAAATTAAAATCATGTTATGAAAACAGTTTGTTCAGTTTTTGGTTTTATGTTTGCAATTTTCACTCAAACTAGAAAAAAACTGAAAAAGAAAACCAAACATTAGGAAAAATCGTTTCTTAAATACTAGAAATTTACAGTCATTGTGGTATTATTTTCTGTTTGCAGCTTTTGGGTTTTAGAAAATTAAAACATAGTCTACAAACAATTTTTTCTTGTTTTCAGTTCTTTTTCCTAGTTGAAGTAAAAATTGAAAACAAAAATCCAAGAAATCAGAAAAAGCCCATTTTCATAATGTGTTAAAAAAATAAAACTATAAATTAGAAAATAATATCGAACAACCCTTGAAGAGTTACTGCAAAAAGAACAACCTATTGCCTCAAAGAGGCTCCCGTCAAGGTAAGATCTAAGAGAGTAAGATGTACATAGCCTTCAAGAATTGTTAGAATCCGAGTTCATGTACAGTTGAGCTGTACCAACCTTGCCAATTGCAAAAAAGATTTCTCAATTTTGTTGGTTTACTTTTAGATTTCCTCTCACCTGCAAAATAAATGAAAGTTTATGCATCAAAATTAGTAAAAAATGAGTTAGAAAATATATAAAAAGGGAAATAAAATGAGAAATGACTAAATTTAAGGACTGACACTGATAGACTAACAGGGAACTCACGGAGAATGGGTGATTTTGGATAGAAAATTTCTGAAAAAAAAAACTTGGAAAATTCCCATAATAATATCAAAAAAGACCCAAGAAAAACATAAAAATGAGGAAAAATAAAAATAACCCAATTCTCATTTCCAAATATTAAGAAATGGGTTGAGAAGAAAAATAAGCAAATTGAAATAGAACTGGGGCAAAGAGACAGATAATATCAAAGGTCCACACATGAATTTAATAAGAAACCCTACAACAGAGCTGTAAGAGAGACAGACAGCAACAACAACAAACTCAGTGGCACAAGGGCTCCCTCCACCAATGCAGGATCGGGGGTGAGATGAACGCAGTTTTACTTTTTCAGGGTGCTATCCTAAATGGAGGCTAAACATAGAAATGAATGAAACAAACAAACCGATAAAGCAATAATAAAACAACAACGCCACAAGCACCAAAGCATAAAACAACAATAAAGCAACAATAGCAGACATGTAAAGCCTAGGGGCGTTGGACTAGCTTTGTTGTGCTTCCCTATTCTAAACTGCTATGTCAGCTATACCCGCCACTCAGTATTAATTGATTTTAGAATAGAATTTTATTTGCGCTTACAGTTGAATTTTATAGATAAGATCAGGAAAGCCTTCAGAAGGGGAAAGTCATGCTAAGTGCAGAGACACCTGTACATACTACCAAACCCATTTTTGCAAGAAAATTACTCACCAAACAAGCAAAGCAAAGAATCAAAAAGTCATACAAATTCAGTACACTAACTTTGATGATCTTAAATTTCTTCAGCTACCATAAATGTATCACAAATCTTCTTTTGTTTTTGTTCTCTAAATTGACTTATAAAATATAAATTTTACAAAGAAGAGGGGAAAATTGCATAAATTACCCATAAAACAAAGCAAGAAAAATTCAATACACTTGCCCTTTGAAAACAATCTCTCTACCGGTAACACACTCTAGAGATAAGACTGCGTACATCGTAAATCTTACCTTCTTTAGATCCTGCCTCGAATGGGGCCTCTTTAAGACACTGGGTTGTTGTTGTTGTTATTGATTTCTTTAGTTACTAAAATTACAAACCCCTCTTGTGTGTTTTGTTGGGCTCAGATGATTTATAATAAAGAAAATATCAGAAAAATGAGAGGAAAATAGCAAAAATTATGTCTCTCACACCCAAGAGATCAGAAAAATTAAGTACACAAGCTTTTACTTAATGAATTTATTGATTTCAACAAAGAAAATTATCAGAAAAAGAGGCAAAAATTTAAAAAATTACCCACAAAACAAGCTGTTTCTCACACTTCAAGAATCAGAAAACTCAGTACGCAAATTTTAATTTTATGATCTTATTGAAGTCTTTAGTTACTAAATTTACAAACCCCTTTTGCTATTTTTTATCAGATGATTTATAATAAAGAAAATATCAGAAAAAGAAGAAAAAATTACAAAAATTACCCAGAAATCAGCCCCAAAAAAATCAGAAAATTCAGTACACAATCCACAATCTAATGATCTTAGTATTGATTTCTTTAGTTACTAAAAAACCCTTTTGTTCATTTTTTTTTCCTCAGATGATTTATAATAAATAAAATATCAGAAAAAGAGGAAAAAATTGCAAAATTTACCCAGAAAACAACCCCAAAAAAATCACAAAATTCAGTACACAAACTACAATTTAATCATCTTTTTTTTTTTTTTTTTTTAACTTACTAAAATTCCAAACCCCTTTTCTTTTTGTTGTCTCAAATAATTTATAACAAATAAAATATCAGAAGAGGGGAAAGAAAATTGCACCTTTTTTGCGTCAAGCAACCAACCATCGAAATTCGAGAGATTCAAACTTATAATCTCTTAATCAACCAAATTTTACCATATTTAAACACAAAAGTTTAAACTGACAACTAAAAACTCAGATATAATTTTATAAATTAAAACTTTGGATAAAAAAGAGAGAGAAAAAGGAAAAATCAGAAGGTGTCAGAGAACTTGGCTTACCCAAAGACACATATCCCCTTCTGAACTCTCTCCCTCTCTCTCTCCTTTGTGTACATGCGTCTATGATTTTCTCTATATTTAATTATTTTATTTAATTTTTTATATTTGGGGGAAAATGGGTGTATTTGATTTTTTGTGGGGTTTTGGTTTATGGGTAAATGTGCAAATTTGAGATGAATTGAGTGATGATAGTACTAGGGGGAGTGATTGCTTGGTTGAGATTCAATCCTGTGTAGTGAACACCCAGGAATATATTCTTCTGTAATGGGTCCCTCTTATTTTTATCAGTTGTGATTCTAATTGAGGATAAGTTAAAAAAGTAATGTCTATAATAGTTTGGACATGCTAGAAAGAGACTGATTACTACCCTCTTTAGGAAATGTGGACAGTTACATAATACGTATTAGAAGAGAGATAAAGGGGGGCCAAAGAAAAGCGTGGGATCGGAATGATTAGACATAACCTCGCTCATATAAACCTTGATGACGAGATGACCTAGATAGAGTTAAATGATGGTTGAAAATACGTTTGGCCGATAAAGCTGTTAGGAACTTAGGAGAGAGGAGCATATAGATGTTAGTTCAAAACGTCCCTAGGCTTACATGTCGGCTGTTGTTGTTGTTTTATGTTGCTTGTATGTCTAATGTTGCTTTATTTGACTTAAAATTTATAAATATTGTTCCGTTTTTATTTTTTAGGGTTGGAAGCCTTTAAAACAACTATCATGTAGGGGTAAAGCTGTATACATCTTATTCTCTTCAACTCTGCTTTGGCGGGAGCCTCTTTGAAGTATTGAGTTTTTTTTGTGTTGGTAAAAAAAAATTTGGAGACAAAACATCTATTTTGTATGATATGAAATATGTTTTTCAGAGTTACGGGAATTGAATTAGAAAGATAAAATCTGCTAATCAACCTCCTGGTTTAACTCATGCATGGCGGGCTACTTCATGACATAACTAGCACATGGGTATGTATGAATCGGTCCCCCCGCTTACGTAAACAATATGAGAAAGTCTCTCTTATGTTTCTCTCTAGTCTGTTAAGTACTTATATATAATATTCTGTACAATTGGGGTGTATTTTAGTCTTCCATTCTATATTATACTGTAGTGATGAGTACCGTGTTAACCCTAGGAGTTGGAATGACAATTGATTCCGTTGTACCAATGTTGAGGCATAAACGACAGGCATAATGGTGAACTCCACAACATGGAAATGTTCTTGTCTTTTCCGGATGAGTTATAGTTACAGTCCCCCTTTAATTTTTCTAACAGGCCTTACATGTGAAGCTTGTTTGTATTCAATCTCGTTCATAGAATGAAAGATCGGGTTGATCTGATTTTAGATCCCTGTACACTAGGATTTATTGTGTGGCAATACAAGGTTTGTTGTCTTGAGACTTCCGTGTATTGCTCTTATAGATAGTGAAATTTTTTGTGCTCTTATCCGTGGATGTAGGTTTGGCCGAACCATATAAATCTGTTGTCTCGCATTTTTATGTCTCATCTTATCGCATGCTTACTATTTCGATTCAAGGTCCCAGTGTACATGAGCGTGGCTCTAACAATTCCTACCAAGTATCTATGACTTTGTTTCTCGTACATATGTATTTGTTTGTTCGAGATCAAAGTTAGTTCAGCCAGGTGACAACTCAAGAAATATCTTTCATGTAAACGACATTCATAAATTATAATAAGACACATGGTCCCATACAGTTCTCGCCCCATGGAAGACAGGCCACAATAAAGGGTAAAATGACGACTTTACTTGCAGCCTCTCATTATACCTGCTCATCTTTTAATTACTTAGTATTTATTTGACCAGAATTTTTTTTTTAACAGAGAAAAGTACTTTTTTCAGAAAAAAAACGCGATAAATTGATACAAGTAGGGCAATGATTTGATTTAGTGGATACCCCCAACCAAAAGGTTAATTGCCAATTAAGCCATCTCTACTTTTGAGCTTGCATTTTGCCCCCTCTTATCCAATGGCTTTTTAGGTTTATTAAAAAATATTTAGTATCTATTTTAAACCAGGGTTATTTATGCCAAAGATCCATGTGTTTTGTGCACTATATTAATTTAGTCCTTATATTTTTAATTGTGTCAATTTAATTCCTGTACAATTCAAAACGTGTCAATTTGGTCCTTATAGAAAATTTATGTTAAGTTTTTAATAAAATTTTTAATGGATCAGCCACGAGTTGAGTTAAATTGAATAAATGAATGAATATATAATAAGTTACTTGCACCTAATATAATTTTTTTGTTAAAAATTACGTCATTAACTTAACTTAAATTTGACCAAATGACTAAATTGACATATTTTAAATTGTTCATGGACTAAATTAACACAATTAAAAATATAAAGACTAAATTGATACAATGGACAAAACACAAGGACCTTTGGCGTAAATAACTCTTTAAACAATAAAAAATATATTGCATGTGATACTACAAATATAATGATTAAATCTTCTTTAATACGACTTTAGCATTATTATTTTATTTTCACCAAGTTTTTACCAACCTAAAAACAAATGGAGAAAAATAAATTAAAGAGTTGTTTACGTTATAGATTTATGTACTTATTTATAGCGTTAATTAGTCTTTTATATTTTTAATTATGTCAATTCATTCTTTGTAGAATTCACATTGTCACGTAATTAATTAGAATCTCTGAGTAAGTTGATGTCGAAGCTTTTAGTATTCGGATCACTAGTAGATTTAAATCGAACATTATTGGGTTTGTACTAAATCAGCTGTATGAGATATGATTACACCGTTGAAAGTTTGTCATTCACTTAATTTTAATTTTAATATATGATTGAATTAACATAATATAAATTTTACAGGATAAAATCGACGCTATTAAAAATAAAATAATAAAATTAATATTATAATCAAATACAATACACTTTGTTGAAAAATGAGGGAAAGCAGCACTAATTTTGCAAGCAATCGAAGCTTTTTATCTTTTGATTTTTCAAACTCGTAAATTGAAAGTAGCTTCACCAATACATTTATTTTATTTTTAATGTATATTTTAATATAAATATTAAAAATATTACTATAATATATTATTTTTAAGAATTAATTACGTAACTATCATGAAGAATGACCATTTATTATATGCATATAATAACGTATTAATTTATATAATAAAGTATCTTATGGTTTTAAAATTTTGTGACTCAAGTGTTTTACAGTTAAAAAATTATCAATCATATGCCAATTTATCGCAATTTAGTAGATTGTCGTTGAAAAATGCTATAATGAAATATGATTTTAATAATATATAATGATCTTTTATAAAAATCTAATATTTTTTTTTTCTAAAAATTGTTTAAATAATAATAATGTTGATAATATACATGCACTTTACATCAAAGGTCATAACAGCAAAATTTTGTTAAAAACATTAAGATGACCTATATATATCATCATAATAAACGTCAATATTTTTGTCTAAAATTATCTAGATTTTTCAAGAAATTCATTGAATTTCGACACTGGATGGTTAATAAAATATTCAAATATTGGACTATATTAGCATATATCAAAATAGTAGAATATTGAGTTATTTACAGTGAAAGTCTATTTACTTTACGCTTTAATTTTTCGGCCACCAGTTGATTTAAATTGAGTTAATAAGTGGGTTTGTATTGAATTACTTACATCTAACATGATTCTACTTTTTTTTATGTTATTAGCATAACTTCACTTTGAGCATATGACTAAATTGACATAATATAAATTGTACAAGAACTAAACTGATAAATTATTAAACAAAATATAGGGATCTTGAATAGAAATAATTCTAAATTATTTGTTTGATAAATATTCAAAGTAATATTTTTGTGTAATAAATTTTGAACTTTATATTTAAATACATAAAAGGATAAATTACTGAAAACTCCCTTGTCTTTTACTTCAAAAATAGAAAACCTCCATTACAAATAAAAGTACTCATAAAACCTTCTCACTTTTCAAAATTTAACACTTAACCCCCATGTAACTTTTTCTTGACCATTGTTTCCCTCAAAAGTGTGGGATTTAAAGTTTAATTATATTTTTAGAAGGGGTTTGTATTATTAGGCAAAAAATAGAAATTTTTTTTTTGTTTTTGCAATAAAATTAAGAAAATTTATATATTTATAAAAAAATAATTAATTATAGTAACGATATTATAAGTTTAAAAGATAAAAAATATTTTTAAAATTTTTGTAAAAAATATTACAAGATAAAATATAATATTTTGTTAGTATTATAATGTCACTACTATATAATTAATTAAAGCAATAACTTTTATAAATATAGAAAACTCCTTTTTTATAAATATAAAAAAATTTTATTTAATTCTACCTAAAAATAAAATAAAATACTTAACTATTTTATTTTGAGAGATAAAATAGTAAGAAAAAAGTTATTTAAAGGCAAAATGATAATTTTTTAAAAGTAAGAAAATTTAATAAGTGATTTTATTTATGAAAAAAAATTTATTTTTGAAGTAAAAATCAAAAAAAATTTCTGTAATTTACTCTAAAATAAAAGAGGGCACCAACACGCCTTCATCGGATCCCATGAGAACTCTGAAGTTAAGCGTACTTGGGCGAGAGTAGTACCAGGATGGGTGACCTCCTGGGAAGTCCTTACCCTCAGGTTGGGGGCACTAGGAAACTGCCTCTTTTCAGGTTAAAACCTTGAAGGGGGAAGGTTGTATACATCCGTCCCCCCAGACCCTGCGTAAGCGAGAGCCCTTGAGATACTGAATATGTTTCTTACTCTGAAATAAAATACAAAACAAATTTATTGGCCAAATTATAGGATCACGAAAAAAAAAGTACATATTGGGGCCACTTCCACAGTCCCACAGCTGCCGTCTTATTAACTATATCACATGCATTTTGTGAAAATATTATTGCCCTAGCTCGTTCAAATAGGAACGAAAATAACCCGATCAAAATAAAAAGAGGAGAAAATTGATATAAATATTACTGAGGGTTACACCCGAACAAGTCTCGAGCCTACTCGCCTGCCACATCACCTGCCACATCAGCCCGAGTGCCATCGCGTCATAGGTTTATTGGTATAAGTAATAGGGGTTGGTTAGTGAATTAGGTATGTTTAGTGTTATTAATCAATGTGATCTCTCTACTCTCTTTCTTCCTAAATCTTCTCTATATCTCCCCCGTTTCATCTAGATTTCTCCCCCTTTCTCTGCTACTATCTTGGAAACATTCCATTCGAGTTATATATATATTATATACAATTCGGGACAGCTGATTATTGTCCCGCAGCTGCTGATTTGAGTGTTTATGATGTTCGGTTGGGTTTTTGGGAGCTCGGTTGATATTGGTTCATATCAAAAACAAAGCTTGAGAATGGTTAGAATCATAACCAGGTTAAACAACGACAGGAGTTGATGCAGCCCCGCCTCCTTTGGCGAGATGGTATGATTGGCGGGTATGGAGACGTGGTTGATGAGAGTTGAGTTGATGCATCTGGTAATGTCGCATTATTGGGTAAGTGTTGGCGGAATGAGCTTGGCGGCAAAGCTATACGAGATGCGGCAAAGATAGAATTAGAGTGTGATTAGGATTTTAGCTTTATCTTTTAAATAGCTGCTATATTTATACTAGAAAAAATTTAGGGTATTATTCATTCAATTTATTAGGTTATTTTTATGAGTTATTTGGTTCTGTCTATTTTCAAGTATGAAAATTAGAATTGAATTCTATATTTCTTCTTTATTTTATTGATTATTAATAAAATTAAAGGGAAGACTATTGAATACTTCCCATTCCCGTAAAATCCCACTTGCGCGCTGCATTCAGAGTACTTTTTTAGGCCTTGTTTGGTAGCCACATAAATTGAATTTCTGCAAGAAATTGTATTTGGGAATTCAATTTCTGCGTCAACTTCCCAGTAAGTTGGTAAAACAAGTTTGGTTGCCAGGGTGGGAAATAGAACTTCCTTGAGAATGATAGCTAAAAACAAATGAATTAGAACTTACTTGGAGGGCTAGGTAAATTACTTCCTGTATTTTGAAGGAATTAAAAATTGCTCAGCTTTTTCCACTTCCTGCATGCTACCTACTTCAACCAAACAAGAGCCTAAATCTGTATTTCATATGAAGCATTTACTTCCCGCGTACCAAACGAGGCCTAGTTTAACTAAAAAGGGAGTTAGAATACTTTTTTAAGTTTAATTAGGATTTAATTATGGTTTTTCAGCTTAATTAGGTTTAGGTCCTTTACTTAATTAATATTTTATTTATTATGATTTATTTTACTAAATAATGTAATTAGGCGTTGGGCTTTTGAGTTATGTTAAGATTATATTAGGTTTAGTTAGAGTTAGAATATGATCATTTTTAGAGTTTAATTTGAATTAAGAGTAAGATTACAGCAATGCATATAAATCGTCATTTCTTGTTTCTAGGTGAGAATAAAGATTGAACCATATCAATCGCTTTTTCTTCCCTTGCTTTAGCAATAAGAATTAGGAGAGGTTGGTAAATCCTTTCCCTTTTCCCTTCAAACACTTTGGCGATTTCCTTCAGTAAAAATGATATGATTTATAATTGTCAAAGTATAAAATTATTTCCGAATCTTCATTTATTAGCTTAAGCTTTTGGAAAATTTAGTTCATTGACATGATATCATAGCATTGTTGATCAAGAGATCACGAATTCCAATCCCAACACCACCCACCGATCTAAGTATTAATCTATTTCAAGCAAAATGTAGGGGCGAGCATGTGCATTATTCACATTTCAAACCCAACGAGCACTTGGGGGCTTTCACCCGTCAACTTAAACTTCTGAAAAAGTTGATTCTTTAACAATAATGAATAATAGTTACAAATATTTAAAAAGTTGCTCTTGTATGACATTTTCTGCCCTGGCAATCATTATCCAAAAATAAATCGTCTCATAAATATTTTTAATCAGAAATTATCACCCAAATACTCCAACTTTTGATCATTATTAGCTAAATACTCTGATATTTTAATATATATAACTAGATTCCTTGATATTTAAAAATTGGGTTATTTACGCTAAATTTCCTTGTACTTTGTCCATTGTGTCAATATAACCCTTGTACTTTTAATTTTGTCAATTTGGTCCTTAAAGAAAATTTTATGTTAAGCTTTTAACGAAAATTTTAATGGTTCAGTCATTGCGTTAAATTGAGTAAATAAAGGAATTTATAATAAGTTGCTTGTATCTAACATAATTTTATCGTTCAAAATTACAACATTAGCTTAACTTAAATTTGACTAAAGGACCAAATTGACACATTTTGAATTATTTAGGGACTAAATTGACACAACTAAAAGTATAAGGACCAAATTGACATAATGGGTAATGTACATGGACCTTTGGTGTAAATAACCCTTAAAAATTTTATCGCTGAAGGTTATTAAATTTTAAAAATTTTATCAATCAAATATCTTTTTGTCAAATTATGGTATATCATTTTCCTTGAAAAATATTAAGCACAACAAGATTCCAACATGTATAAGTATCTTTACTATAATTTAATACATTACCATTATATTTTATTACATATATTAAAATATTAAAATACTTAGTGAAGAAAGCAATATACCCAGTGCCCTAAGGGCTTCTGCCTTAAGCAGGGTCTCGGGGGCGGATGTACGCAGCCTTCCCCCTTCAGGGTATTACCCCTAAAGAGATGTTGTTTCCGAGTGCCCCCATCCTGAGGGTGAGAACTTTCCAGGAGGCCACCCATGCTAGTACTGCTCTCGCACAAAAAAGCTTAATTTCGGAGTTCTAATGGGATTCGGTGACGACGTGTTGGTACCCTCTTTGGATTAAAATACTTAGTAATAAATAATTAAATTTCGGAACATATAAATTTAAAATGTATTTAAAAGCACCCAACCACCCCACATGCGACAGAAATATAAATTACATAATTGAAGATCGTGCTTAAATTAAATTATTATCACAATATAAAAATCAACTGTTATTTACATCAAAAATCTCTGCAATTTGTTCATTGTGTCGGTTTAGTCTTTTTACTTTTAATTATTTCAATTTAGTTCTTATACACTTCAAAATGTGTTAATTTAGTCCTTAAAGATAAATTTTTGTTAAGTTTTTAATAAAATTCTTAATGATTCGGCCACAAGTTAGATTAAATTGAAACGAGTGAATTTGTCATCAGTTGCTCACATCTAACATAATTCTGTCATTAAAAATTATATCATTAACTTAATTTAGATTTGACCAAAGAACCAAATTGACACATTTTGAATTATTAAGGGACTAAATTGACAAAATTGAAAGTACAAAAACTAAATTGAAACAATAGACAAAATACATGAACATTTGGTAAAAAACCCAAGAATTAATTTGGTAAGGACTAAGCAAATATTAATTATTAAAATTCACAAAATAAATAAATCGTTATCGGTTGTCACTTATAAGACTCAGCTTGAATTTTTTGATAAAAATAAAGATTAAAACTATATAATAAGGGGAGTTGGAAACTTTTTTTTCCCCTAACGAGAAATCCGGTTATCCGGTTATCCAGTAAGTCCCGACTTATATTGCAAATACAAGTTAATTAAGTCAGAAATTCTTTAGAGATCAACAGGGTATCACGAACCATATTAATCCAAGCCCATCATGCGGATGTCTGAGTTCGTGGTGTCTCCTACTCATGCGGTCATCGCCCAAGAGTCAGGAGTTCGATTCTCACTGAGGATATACTTATCTGCTTATGGGGGCTTGTGGGTTGTTCTCATAGGCCGGGGTTAATTGAAGCAACTCAATCCCTCGTCACCAAAAAAAATTAAAATTTAACCGACTTAATCAACTTAGAATGTAGTAGTATATTAATATAAAATTTGATAATCCGTACAAGAGTATAGAATTTACAAGTATAAAGTATAGGATAGAGAAAAGTAGAAGAAAGAGATAGGCTCCGTTTGTTTCGGGGGAAAACCACATTCTAGGAAGTGGTTTTCCCCTTTTCCTTTGTTTGGTGCATCATTAGCTCAAGGAAAAGGTTTTCCGACGGAAAACCTTTTCCCTCAAATGAGGGAAATTGACTTCTCTTTTAAAATGGGGGAAGTTGTGATTCTAAGTGGCTCAGAAACCTTGGCGGTTATTATCACGCAAATTGAGATCGAATCAAAATAAACCAGACTGTACTGTAGACATTAACATTAACAACGGACAAGAATTAGACTAAATAATTAAAACCGGCTTGGATGCTACTTTATTATTGTTGCAAAGAACAACTTTAATTAAGTTGAATTGTTATATAATATTATAGAAGAAAATTATTTAGGTAATATTTTATTTTATTACTTCATATATGTTGTATTATTACTTATGTTATCCTATAAAATGATTGGTGAAAAATATTTTTTTAAAACATACACGAAAACGTCACAATGGAGAATTAATTTTTCCTTTGAAACAAACAATGAAAAACTCCACTCGGAATTTATATTTCCTTGGAAAACCTTTTTCGAAGAAAAATTAATTCCTAGATTCTACTTTTCCGTCAAAACAAACGGAGCTTAAGACCGAGAGAGGGGGAGGGGGATGTGGATTCCATGCGGTGCCGTATGGGAACTGTGATTCTTTTTTTATTTTTTATTTTTAATTAAAAATTATTTATAATATATAAGAAATAATACATAATTTATATTTATATATTATATAAACTCAAATTTAATATGTCATAGATTAATACATATGTTAATAATACTATTACTTGATATAATACAGACAATTATTATTGTTATGATAAAAATTATTATTGACAAATATCATTATAAACAATTGTCTTAAACACTAATTGTGAATAAATATAATTGAATGAATAGAGGAGTACATGAAGTTCACAATATATAGGCAAACACCAAGAGGCAAAAGACTAAGAATAGCCCTAGGGTTACATAAGTCAAAGGGCAAAAAGGGTAAACTGTAAAACCCTAGGAACATTCTAGAATATACTCTAATAGGCCCCCTCAATCTGAGCGGGGTGATAGCACGCGAAGATTGGCCTTGTGTTGGAAGAAACGATCCGCCGCAAGACCTTTGGTGAGGATATCAGCTACCTGCTTTGTGGTTGGAGTGTAGTGAACTTGAAGATCACCCTTGAGGACTTTCTCCCGAACATAGTGGAAGTCGACATCCACGTGCTTGCTACGGTCATTGGATACCTGGTTAGCAGCAAGGTAGGAGGCGGAGACATTGTCACAGTAGACGATGATGGGTCCCGGGTGGCGGATAGCCAAGTCGCGCATGATGTACCGAAGCCAGTCACTTTCAGCAGCAGCCTGAGCCACAGCCCGATACTCAGATTCAGTCGTACTTTTGGAAACGGTTATCTGCTTTTTGGCTCGCCAGGAAATGAGGTTTGGTCCAAGGTAGACGGCATAACCAGTGGTAGAGCGACGAGTGTCAAGGCAACCACCCCAGTCAGCATCAGCGAAAGCTGTAATAGTGAGAGTGCGAGCAGGTTGTAGGAGAAGACCATGATCAGGAGTGGATTTGAGATACCGGAGAATACGCTTCACAGCCTGCCAGTGGGGATCACGGGGAGCATGCATGAACTGGGAGACCAGGTTGACAGCGTAGCATATGTCAGGACGGGTCATAGTGAGGTACTGCAGGGCACCCACTGCGCTCCTATACTCAGTAGGGTCCTCAAGTAGGGCCCCGTCACTCAAAGAGAGATGTGCTCGGGTGGGTAGGGGGGTTTTGACTGGTTTGGCGTCGCAAAGACTAAATTTGGTGAGAAGGTCCACAGTGTATTTGTGTTGGGAGAGAAAGAGACCACTAGAATTGCGAGTGGCCTCAATACCAAGAAAGAAGTGGAGCGGGCCAAGATCTTTCATCGAAAACTGGGTCGAAAGGGACTGGATGAGAGACGTGAGGTGCGAGGGGTCAGACCCAGTGAGGATAATATCATCAACATAGAGGAGGAGACAGGTTAGATGAGAACGTGTTTTATGGATGAATAGTGAAGGATCAGCCCGACAACAGGTGAAGCCCAGGTGAAGGAGGAACGTACTGAACCGTTGGAACCATGCCCGAGGAGCCTGCTTCAACCCATACAACGCTTTCCGAAGGCGACACACGTGATTAGGAAACTTTGGATGTATGAAGCCTTGTGGTTGTTTCATATAAACTTCTTCCTTAAGGTGACCATGTAGGAATGCATTTTTAACGTCCAACTGCTGTATAGACCAGTTGTATGTTACAGCAAGCGTAAGTATAAAGCGTATGGTGGTTGGTTTAACAATAGGGCTAAAAGTCTCCTTATAATCAAGGCCTTCACGTTGATGAAAGCCTTGAGCAACAAGGCGGGCTTTGAACCGTTCAACCGAGCCATCTGCTTTATATTTCACTTTATATTTCCAAGTGCTACTTACAAGGTTTTTCGAGTGGTCATGTGGGACAAGATCCCAAGTGTTGTTAAGAAGTAAGGCATTAAATTCATCCGCTATGGCTTGCTGCCATTGGGGATTTTTAGCGGCCTGCGAGTAACATGTGGGCTCTTGAATTACCGTAATAGATGATAGTGAAAGTGGGTACCGATTTTTACGGATCCCATCCTTAAGCCGAGTACGCATGGGATGCACATTATGAGTAGGGGAAGGCGGTGGGTTAGGCACGGGACTAGGGTCGGACTCGAAGTTTGGAATAGATGACGAAGGTGTATCATCACTGGTCACAAGGACCGAAGACCCGAGAGGGGAGGGGGGGTTGGCGTCCGATGGTGCGGGCGGGGACTGCGCAGGCAGACGGGCCAGTGGACCGACACTTAGCGGGGACGGGAGGGACCGCAGGCACCAGCGGGGTTAGCCCACAGTCAGGAGGTGCTGTGGCGGGTTTGGCCGGAGCCGGAGTCGCGGATGCAACACCCGGGAAAGGGGAAGTGCAAATTACCAATGGTACATTATGGTAAGCATCAGTTTTGGGCACATCAGGGCTAATTAGTTCAGTATAAGGGAATCTGGATTCATCAAAGACTACATGCCTACTAACATATATTCGTTTGTTTAAGACATCAAAACATCGATAACCTTTATATCGAGCCGCATACCCAAGAAAAATGCATGGAGTGGAACGAGGGGCTAATTTATGAGGGGCACGAGATGTGATGTTGGGGTAACAAACACACCCAAAGACTCTAAAACGACTATAATCCGGGTTGGTATGAAAGAGTTTTTGAAAAGGAGAGAAGTTAGAAAGATTTGGTGTAGGGAGACGATTTATGGTAAAACATGCCGTGCAAAAAGCGTCGTCCCAAAATTCATAGGGAAGTTTTGAGTGAATTAAGAGAGTCCGTGCCATTTCAGATAGATGTCGATGCTTGCGTTCCGCCACCCCATTTTGTTCGGGGTATCAGGACATGAAAGTGAATTCCAGCATCCCGGCATAGCGCATTCATGCGCCGATGATCGAATTCACCCCCACCATCACTTTGGAAAACTTTAATTTTCAAATTAAATTGGTTTTCAACTAAATTTTTGAAACCGGTGAATATGTCATAAACTTCAAATTTGCGTCGCATCGGATAGAGCCATGTAAAGCGGGAAAAGTCATCAACAAATAGAACATAGTATTTAAATGCAGAATTAGAGGAGACGGGCGATTGCCAAACATCAGAATGTATAAGTTGCAAAGGCATGGTAGTGTTATGTAGCACGCGTTCAAAAGGCAATTTTCTAGATTTACCCAGACAACATGAAGAACATTTATCTAGAAACGTAACAGAAGGACAAAAATGTTGTTTACACAAAGTATTGAGAACAGAGTTGCCTAGATGCCCTAGTCGCTGATGCCATAATGCGCCATGAGTGACCCGTGCAAGGAGCCCAATGTCATGTGGTGAGAAGTTATAAAGTGGTCCATTACTGGGTACTTGTAGAAGCGGTGTCCCCGTAGCTCGGTCCTTAACACAAAAAGAGTTTGAGTCAAATTCAACTCGACATTTATTTTCACGACATAATTATTTAATCGACAGAAGGTTGTGAGTTAGATTAGGGACAAGCATAACATTGTTTAAATGAAGGGGTGTTTTAGGTATTGTAGTAGAGCCCACATGTGTTACAGGCAATAAGGCCCCATTCCCAACAAAAACACCTTTATGACCAGAATAAGGAAGTAGGTTATAGAGGATACCTGGGTTCGGCGTCATATGGTTGGAAGCACCCGAGTCAGGATATCAGTTGTAGTCATGTGGTTCCCCCATTGTCATGGCAGCGAAGGATTGGCTAGGGTCCGGGAATGAGGAGTTGTCGAAGCGATGAGAACAGGTAATAGCAGTATGACCAGTTTGTGAACAGATCTGACAAAATTGGGGAGCGGGGCCGAGCACACCAGCATTAGAGTGGAAGGGGGGACCGACCGGAGGTCGAACAGAGTAGGGAACACTAGAGGATGGCACCCCAAGGTGGGACCCGTACGGTGGGCCGGTATGGGGTGGCTTGCCACCGCGGCCCCCACGACCCCCTTTCCCCTTCCGACCACGACCACGGCCGCGGCCACCGTTCGTGTGGTGCGGTTGGGGGGGTTGCCCGGAAGCAACCATGGCATGGGCAGGGTCCGGGTTGGTACGGCCATTGTTACGGTTGAGGGCACCTTCCTCATTAAGTAAAGCGGATTTTAACGCATCATAAGAATACAATTTTGAAGTTTGTCGGGTAAAAGTTGCAAAAGCTGCGTATTCAGGGGGTAACCCATGAATAGCAAAGTGTTGAAATTCTCTAGCAGACACAGGCGAGTCAATGGCAGCTAAATCATCTGCAATTTATTTAAGTTCAGAAAGGTAGGCATCCATGGTTTTGCCATCTTTACGTAGGGTTATGAGTTGAGTCCGGAGGTCATACTCCTTAGCCATGGAGTGATCCCTAAAACGCTTAGCCACGGCATCCCACATGTCTTTGGAAGTTGGATAGCGGACAATATCATTAATAAGGGAGCGGGAGAGAGTGGCAGCTATACAAGATCGGAGACTCTGATCTGTGCGTAGCCATGTAATGTAATCCGGATTAGAATAAGTCGATCCGGTGGGGAGAGTTATTTGAGCAGGGGGACAGGGGTAAGATCCATCAATGAACCCTAATAATTGGTGTGCAAGTAGTAACATGTTAAATTGTTCTTTCCATGGGGGATAATCAGAAGTTGTTTCGAGTTTAATTGTTACAATGCTAGTGATATTGGATAAAGGAAGAACAATTGGGGAAGCGGGATGGTTATAGATATTAGGGTTGAAGTAATTTGTATTTAGGTAATTGGGGTTTGGGGAAGAGAGAGGGGCAGCTGATGGCGCCACACCGGCATCCCCACCGACATGGGGGAGGGTCGGGAAGATTGCCGGAGCAGGTGCGCCACCGTCGGTTGGCCGGAATCCACCGGACAGTGTGGGTCCGGCGAAGCCAGCACCGAGCGAGGGTGCAGGGAAAGCAGAAAATTGGTTCGACAATGACGGGATGCCCAGATTAAGGGTCGGGTTCGATAATGACCTCCCAAGTGGTGGTAGAGTACCGGAGATGGCGACACCGGCATCCACCGACCGAGAGAAGGAAACACCGGTGGTGGTGGTTCCGACAATAGAGGTGTCGGTCACCACCCCTGGTTGGCTAAGCGCTGCGGTGGTGGGCAGAGCACCGGCATGGGGAGGGCCGGGCACTGCCACTGAGCGGGCGCCGCTGGGTGGGGAGGAGGGGAGGGAGTTTAGGGCATTTGCGTAGGATCGATTTGGATTAGAAGCCATTGCTCAAATAAATTATGAAAAGGTACGAAAGAAAGAAAAGAAAACAGTAAAAGATGTAACGTACTAGAGAATTCAACACTTCAATTGCATAGAGAGAAAAAAAAAGAACAAAAAACCTGACAAACAACGAAATGAAAAGAACAGCGGAAGGAAAAAAAAGAAAATCAGAGTAATTGCTCTGATACCATGTGAATAAATATAATTGAATGAATAGAGGAGTACATGAAGTTCACAATATATAGGCAAACACCAAGAGGCAAAAGACTAAGAATACCCCTAGGGTTAAATAAGTCAAAGGGCAAAAAGGGTAAACTGTAAAACCCTAGGAACATTCTAGAATACAGTCTAATACTAATAACTTCCTGTATCTATATATAAATATAAATTATGTATTATTTTTTATATATAATAAATAATTTTTAAATAAATAATAAAATTAAAAAATAAAAAAAAAGAATCACAGTTCGCATGGGATCCACATCCGGGGGAGGGAGAGACTCAATTCATTTCACTCATACCTCACATCTGAACTAAAGACTCTGATATATAGAGTTAGGAGAAGAGTATAGCTGTAATATAAGACTTAGCCTATTTATTAATACTTTAAATTATCCCTTATTTAACTACTATATTTTAGTTTGTATTATAGAGATAAGAATCATACTCTGAATCTTTCGGTCGAGAGCAGAACATGTTCCTTCTCGTGTTATTTTCAGCCAAAATTAAGAAATGAAAGGACGACTTGACAATTTGGTCGGGTTAGGGGGCTGTGTTAGAGTTTTAAAAAGAGAAATGTAGACCAAACATTGTAAATATTAGAGTTGTCAGTCTGTTATATATCTAAATAATAGAAATTTATTACACATATTTTAAGGTTTGATTATTGATTACTTAGGTACTTTAACATTTTAATATATACAATGTGATACTCTGACTTTTGTTGGAAAATATTGTCATTAAACATTGCCAAAGAGGGTACCAACATGCCGTCACCGGATCCTATTGAAACTCCGAAATTAAGCGTGCTTGGGCGAGAGCAGTACCAGGATAAGTGACCTCCTGGGAAGTCCTCACCCTCAGGTTGGGAGCACTCAGAAATAGCCTCTCTTCAGGGATAATACCCTGAAGAGGGAAGGCTGCATACATCCGCCCCCTAGACCCTACTTAGACGGGAGCCCTTGGGGCACTGGGTATGTTGCTTTATATACATTAGAATCCATTGAATTTTTTTCATAATTTATCAAATTTCGCCAAAAACATTGACGTAATATATCGATATTATCAAAATCATATATCATGTCCGCATTTTTCAAAGAAAATTATTTGGATTTGGATAAAAATTTGTTGTATTCTGACATAAAATACCTAAGTGTAGTAAAATTGTCAAACTTCATGATAGAGTTATGTGCACCAATCAAAGTTACTTTTTTATCAGTGTTCAAAAAGAAGGTTATTTGTGCCTCGGCTTCCCCATACATGGCGGAAGTCCTTCTTGCTCGAGGGGCCTGTTACTTGGCCTTGAATCTAATTGCCGGGGTGTCACTGAAACTATTTCCAAACAGTCCTCCGACCCTCCATGGAATATTCAAGCTATTTTCATGATATTCGGAGGCTTAAGGAGTTCTTTAAAATTTCTTCCTTTATTTGGACTTATAGGTTTTGTAATCAAGCGGCCAATTTGAATTTTTTTTTTCGATAATCAGTGACAAAGTTGTAATACAAAACAAGCACCTCATATAATGAGACCAGAGTCAACCCGTACCAAAACTGGGATCAAAACAACGCCAAAGAATAGGATTACAGGACAGTCACATGCAAAGATCAACAGAAGCTACATGGCTACACCCATCACTGGAGAAGATGGATCAAGAACAGGGAAAAGGGCCAATATGCCAAAATCGGGAGCGAGGTTGCCAGGGAGTTTGATCGACCAATACCTTAATCTATCACTGCAATGTGTTCAACCACAGTTGATTCATCACCATCAAAACTCAGTCCAAGCCTTTTCCCTAACTCCAACGTACGCTCTGCAGCAAGCAGCTTGTCAACATCTTTAGCACTTCCACGCTTCCACCCCACTTTTCTAGCCCTCCAATGTGGGATTCCATTTTTCTTCTACATTTTTGACTTGTATCACGTTGTTGATAATACAAAGGGTAATTTACATTTAGTACCCCAAAATTTTTTAAAATAATAAAGAGGACCCTAACGCTTTTGCATTAATAAAAAAAGGCCCCCAAATTTTTGTAGTATTGATAAAAAGTCCCATTTCAGACATGATGGTGTCATTTTTCATCGGTAGACCTGACGTGGCAACTGTTTTTTCATTAATGTTACAATAAAATAATAAATATACGCTTCAATAATTATATTTCTAAATAAATAAAGCAAAAATGGATAGTTTTACATAATACAACATCTTAAATTTTGTGCTTATAAAGTAAGAATAAGGACATTGAATGGTACTTTTGTCATTTACGGTAGCATTAATAAAAAAAAAAAAGCAAGTTTCACGTCAGCTCTATAGATGAAAAATGAAGTCATCACATCGGAAAGGGAACTTTTTATTAATATTATAGAAACTTAGGGACCTTTTTATCAACTCGAAAAAGTCAAGATCTTTTTTATTATTTTTAAAAATATCAGATACTAAAATATAAATAATAAAAAAAAAGTTATTTTTTTTATCCACTCAACATGTGGGCTAATTGCTATATGACAAAGTGAAATTGGCAATTCCAAACACATATTAATTTTAGATTTATTTGTACTTATGTAATTTTTTTATATTTAATAATTAACTAACTAATACAATAATTAATTAGGCAATAATCCAAATTTTTACATTTAATTTAATTTGCAAGTTGCTTCCTTGTACATGGACGTGGGGTCAGGGCAACTGTTAAAAAAAAAAATTATTACATTAAATATTTAATTATATTTTAATTTATTATTTTAAAAAATTAGTTTGTCCAATCTCTAAAAAAATTATATATATATATATACACACACACATGAAATTATAAGCGCATAACAACTACCACCTGTTTTAAAATAGTTGTCTGACTCAAGGGCTCGCTTAGTCGAGTTGTCTGCTTTGTTCTGTGACTCTGTCGCTAATTATCGAAAAAAATAGTTGTCTGACAAAAAAAGGCTATTATATTATTAGTAGGGCTCGAGAAACAAAAGAGAACTAAAATGAAACACAAACTAGGAAAAAAACGAACTAGGCCATAACTTGAGTAAGGTTTATAATTCATATTGTGTCATTTGATTCTTAGAGTAAGATTTATGTTAAATTGTTAATGAAATTTTAATGGTTCAACCATGGGTTCAGTTAAATTAAGTCGACATGTGGATTTGTAGAAGAATCTGTAACTTAACTTAATTCAACAAAAGGACTAATTGACACAATATAGAGGAACAAAATTGACATAATTAAAAGTAGAGGGACTAAATCTCAACAATGAGAATAGTATAACAATCACTTGTATAAATAACTCTGTATACTATATAATAAGGAAAGTTGGTCCATTTTCAGATCTCGATATATTTTATTCGTGCATGAAAAACGGGATAAGTAGAAATTTAAACAACAACCTTGATCATATGAACATGATTAAGGGTCGGTTTAATCTTATTTCTTTTAGAATTTAATGGTATTTGGCTCCAATTTTTTTTTTTAATATAATAGAATTTATTTTTTTATTTAAAAAAATAGAATTTTTCATTTGAAAGTAAAAGTAGAAACAAAATAAAAAAATTTCTAGACCAAATGGGCCTTAAAATGAGAAATATAGAATAATCTGAGTTAACAGCATGTTATGTATATATAGAAAATAGGAAATTTGTAACTTAGGTATCCTAAATTTGAGTAAATATTATTCGGATACCTGATGTTTTAATATATATAATGAGTCAACTTAAAGTTTAAATATTTATCACTTAGATAAGTTTAGAAAGTTTTATTAATAATCCTCAGCTCCAGTCCATTTGATTTTTGCTGGAAATGTTGTCACGGAACATAATTTTAGGTATATACTCTATCATAATATATAGGATTTTTTTGTATTTTATCACCTAGGTTTTATGCCATCTAGCTTTTAACCACCTTTTTTTTTTTTTTTTTTTTTTTTGCAAATGACCACCGTATGGAATATTACGTTAGAAAAACTATACATTATAGAATAGAGGTGATTAAAAGCTATAAATTATAAAATATAGGTGGTTATTTGCAAATAATTTGTGAGGAACACTTAGTGTACTCTTTTACATATTAACTCTTCAATATCACTCAAAGAAGCGAGTTAAAAGCTGTATATCGTACAATATTTCAAAAATGTATGGAATGTTATATTTTTTCTAACGGAATATTCCATGCGGTGGTCATTTACAACCAAAGAAAAGTTTTGAGGTGGTTAAAGCAAAAAAATAATAATAATAATAAATAAATAAATTAGGTGGTTAGAAGCAAAAAAAAAAAAAAAAAAGATGGTTGAAAGCTAAATGACATAAAATCTAAGTGGTAAAATACAAAAAACCCCAATATATAATAATTTTTTGCCAAAAAATGGTTACGCGTGATTTAGCCAATATACAAATATCTTTCACCAGAATTCAGTAAAATTTTTCATAATCAGTTCAATTTTCGTCAATAACACTAACGTAACTCGTCAATAACTAATGTTATTATTATTGTTGCTGTTGTTACTACTGTTATTATTATTGTTGTTGTTGTTCTTCTTCTTCTTCTTATTATATTATTGTTGATATTTTTATTGTTATTATTATAATTATTATTTTATTGTTATTATTGTTTTTTATGTTTTATTTATTATTTTATTATTACTATATTATATTATTATTATTGTTGTTTTTTATTATGACTATTTTTATTTTTATAGTTGTTATTGCTATTACTACTACTACTTCTTACTACTATATTACTAGGCTTGTTCTTGTGCGATGCATGGGCGGTATTTTTTTGTCACTATATTTTATATCCGAGATTTTTTGCATTGAAATAAACTTTTATTTGATTAGCTGCCCATAATCTTGTTCAATTTACATAATTGTCATAGTAGTAATTGTCAAAGTTTTCAATCAAAAAGATGACAAAATATATTTCCTAATTCAAAGAAATGAAAATGTAAACCAAATTCGCATAGTATTAAGTATTATGGTCATTTCACAAAAGATAGGGAACATGATTAAAAAAAAGTTCGTTGTCGTGTTTGCCTTTCGTGCTATGTCCTCTTATTTGTCCTACATTTTATAATATATTTTTAACTCCTTAATATTTATATATAATACGTTATTTCGTGATATAAAAGTTCAACTTCATATTGGCCCAAACATATGAAATTAAACTTTCAAATACAAAGCACATTTAAATATGTGAACTTGATTATTGAGAATATGGCCTTCAATTTATCATATTAATAAAATAAATAAATTTCATAACTTCAACTTTAGAATATTTTGGGGCAATATATTTGAATTATCTTCTTTGTATTCTTTGATATATTTTGTTAAAATTTAATTATTACATAAATTATGAAAGTTGAGTTCATAATAAATTTGAAAAATAAATTTTAAAATTTTATGAGTGGATTTTGTATTTCTTAATTTTAATATATCATATCTCTTTCTTTTGATTGAAGTATAGTGTTTGATCCTTAATGATTAAAGTATGGCCCCCTATGCTTGTCCTACATTTTATAATATATTTTTTACTTCATATATTTTGTTAAAGTTTAATTATTACATAAATTATGAAAGTTGAGTTTATAATAATTTTGAGAAATATATTTTAAAATTTAATGAGTGTATTTTACATTTCTTAATTTTAATATGTCATATATATATTTTTTTAATGGAAGTATGGTATTTGATAGCTTGATGGTGTTCCCAAATAAAAATATATGGTGTTTGATTCTTAATGATTAGAGTATGGCCCCCATATTTGGCCTACATTTTATAATATATTTTTAACTTCTTAATATTTATATATAATACGTTATTTCGTGATTAAAGTACGACAATTAATTTGTCAGAATTAATAAAATGCATAAATTTTAGAAGTTCAACTTTAGAATATTTTTGATAGCTTGATGGTGTTCCCAAATAAAAAAGTACGGTGTTTGATTCTTAATGATTAGAGTATGGCCCTCATATTTGGCCTACATTTTATAATATATTTTTAACTTCTTAATATTTATATATAATACGTTATTTCGTGATTAAAGTATGACATTTAATTTGTCAGAATTAATAAAATGCATAAATTTTAGAAGTTCAACTTCAGAATATTTTGAGACAAAATTTTTGACAATTGCAGGTGTTACATTACAAAGTTCAACTTCTACAAATACTTTTGTAAAACACAAATAATAAAAATATATTGTTCAGACCATTCTAAAGGTGGACAAATCCAATGCCGTACTTGAATTATGTATTTATGTGTTTTGCAATTGTCCAATGGTTTGCATAACATATTAAAATGGAGAAATAGAAAATGCATTACAGCGCAATACTTAAAAATTACTTAATTCTATTAATAAATATTAAAAACTACAAATTACATTACAAAATTTCAACTTCTACAAATACATCTTGAATTATGTATTTATGTTTTTTGCAATTGACCAACGGGCACATGTTATTATATAAGATAAGACATAATAGATAAATATTGAAAAAAGTAAAGCCGGAGATTAGGGAAACAATTTGCTATATTGGAAAAAAAAAAAGGAAAAAATAAGAAAAATAAGAAAAACTTAGCTTTGTAGTAGTCAAAAAAAAAAAAAAAAAAAAAAATAATAAAAAAGGAAAATTCTACAAAAATGGGATTGGGGGTGGGGAGGACTTTGGGAGCCCTAACTTCTCTTTAATATGATATATAAGAAGATTATTATTATTATTATTATTATTATTATTATTATATCAAAATTTATTGGAGAATACTTTGGTAAACTATTTTGCTTATACTTATTTCTACTAGTGCATATCAAATATGAGAATGACTATTTCGACTTCATTCTATAATAATTTCATATACACACCAAATATAGGAGTGGGAAAGATTGAGTTATTTCAACTCCCTAAAAGCCATTCTCATTCCCTCATTTTCACTTCCACAAATTTATTGTCTTATATCAAATGGCCCATAGAGTACATGACGAATATATAAAACTTTGGGGCATCCTATAAAAATAAAGTTGAATACATCTCACCTACTTCGAACTTTGCCTCGCCGAAAACTAGGGATGGCAATGAGGCAGGTAAGGGTATAAGTGGGGCGGGTAGTGGGTACGGGTTTGGTGTACACACCCCGTACCCGTCACTTAAAAACATTGGCATTAATAAAATTTATCACTTAAAAACCTTAAGGTTTAAGCATTTATCACTTAAATATTCTATCATTTTAATATATACAATAAAGTACCTTGAGTTTTAGATATTTATTCACTTAGGTACCTTAAGATTTTAAAATTTATCAATCCGATACCTTTTTGTCAAAAATCCTATAGATTTTCGTTAGAAAACATTAAAATTGAATACGATTTCCATAATATATTAGTATTTTTATCAGAATTTAATAATTTTTATTAAAAAATGTATAAATAAAATATAATTGTGGTAATTTTTAGGTGGTATATATTAACATTCAGTAAATATTTTATCATAATTCCTTAAACTTTTTATGAAAACATTGGCATTAACTTATATATATTATCATATTCATGTATTATATCAACAATTTTTTTTATAAAATAAATCATATTCTTAAAAAAATTCATCAAATTCCTACATAAGGTACCTAGGTGATAAAATATTCAAACCTCAGGTTACCTCATGTGAAGACAATGCAATTAATGATGTAGTAAAATGAAGAGTACATGCTCTATATATAGAGCTACAAGGCATGACAAAATACTAAAGTGCCCTTACCTCCTTACATATGGGGGGAGGGTAAGGGAGTCATTATACTAAACTCTAGAAGTGCTAAATCCTAGAAATACTATAATCTAATAGGCCCCCTCAATCTGAAGGGGGAGCAGCCACGTGAAGATTGGATTTGTGGTAGTGGAACAGGGTTGGACCGAGACCTTTGGTGAAGATGTCCGCAACTTGACGAGAGGTGGGGGTGTAGCGAACTTGGAGATCACCCTTGAGTACCTTTTCCCGGACATAGTGAAAATCAACATCAACATGTTTGGATCGATCATTTGAGATAGGATTGGCAGCCAGGTATGATGCAGAGACATTATCGCAGTAGATGATAATGAGGCCGGTGTGCCGGAGGCCCAAGTCACGCATGAGGTAGCGAACCCAGTCTGCTTCAGCAGCTGCCTGTGAGACGGCCCGATATTCGGATTCAGTGGAAGATTTGGAGACCGTGGCTTGTTTCTTAGCACGCCAGGAGATCAGGTTGGGGCCAAGGAACAAGGCGTAACCAGTGGTGGAACGACGCGTGTCAGGACAGCCACCCCAATCAGCATCAGCATAGACAGCAATGGAGGTGCAGGTACCCGGAAGGATGGTGAGCCCATGATCATGGGTGCTTTTGAGGTACCGAAGGATCCGCTTAACAACCTGCCAGTGACTAGTTCTAGGAGCATGCATAAACTGAGAAACAAGATTAACAGCATAACAAATATCAGGACGGGTCACGGTGAGATATTGGAGAGCGCCGACGGCACTTCTGTATTCTGTGGGGTCAGAGAGGAGGTCACCATCGGTTAGGGAAAGATGGGTGCGAGGGGGTAAGGGGGTTTTGATGGGTTTTGCATCTTGCATATTGAGTTTGGTGAGAAGATCAATGGTGTAACGATGTTGAGATAGAAAGAGGGAAGACGGAGTTCGGCGCCCCTCAATACCGAGGAAGTAGTGTAGGGGACCAAGGTCTTTCATAGCAAATTGAGAGGAGGGTGTCGACAAGAGTGTCGAGGGACTGGGTGTTAGAGCCAGTTAAGATGATGTCATCAACATATAGTAGTAAGCAAGTGATCCTATTGGAGGTGCGAAGTAAAAAAAGAGAGGGATCAGTACGACAGCAAGTGAATCCTAAGGTGTAGAGAAAGGTATTGAAGCGTTGGAACCAAGCTCGGGGTGCTTGTTTGAGGCCATAGAGGGCTTTGCATAGGCGACATACATAGTTGGGAAATTTGGGGTGAATAAAGCCTTGCGGTTGCTTCATGTATACTTCTTCCTTTAGGTGGCCATGTAAAAAGGCATTTTTAACATCAAATTGTTTGATGGACCACTTGTGAGTGATAGCAAGTGTAAGGATGAAGCGGATGCTAGGAGGTTTGACAACCGGACTAAAGGTTTCCTTGAAGTCAATGCCTTCACGCTGGTGAAAACCTTGAGCCACAAGGCGAGCCTTGAATCGATCAACGGAGCCATCCGCTTTATACTTAACTCGATATTTCCAAGTGCTGCCGACAATGTTGTTAGTTGGGTGCGGGGGGACGAGGTCCCATGTGTGATTATGAAGTAAGGCGTTAAATTCATCAGCCATGGCTGCTTGCCATTGTGGATTTTTGACTGCCTGAGAGTAACAAGTGGGTTCCTGTATGACTGTTATGGAAGAGAGAGACAACGGATATTTTGTCTTTCGAATACCATCCTTGAGACGAGTTCGCATGGGGTGCACGTTGGTTGGCAGATTCATGGGGGGAGGGTCGGTGGGAGACTCGACCCGGTCGGGGGGGGGGGGGGGGGGGGGGGTGCGGCAGCCGAAGCTGCCGACGGTGGGGTAGAGGTGGGCTGGTCAGTGGGAGGTCGGGCAAGGTCTTCATGGGAGACCGTGGGTGTGATGGTGGGGCTGGGTGGACTCCTAGGGGAGGGGATAGGGGTGGAGCCCACCGCAGGTGGGGCAAGGGCGGAGGAGGGCTCAAGGGGGGCAGGGGCCAGTAGTGGCGGAGCGCTGGGAGTGATAGCGATTATGAGAGGAAGATCGACTATACTCGCGGTTGAGCCCGGTGGAGTTATATGTGTAGGGTTGACTAGTTCTGGATAGGTGAAGCTAGTTTCATTGAACGTGACGTGCCTGTTTATGTAGATTTTACCCGTTTGAGGATCTAAGCACCTATAGCCTTTATGGCGGGCAGCATAGCCTATAAAGATGCATGGTATGGAGCGAGGTGCAAGTTTGTGCGGTGCACGAGGTGTGAGATTTGGAAAGCATGCACAACCGAATATGCGAAAACCGGAGTAGTTTGGTTGTTGTTTAAACAGTTTTTCAAATGGGGATAAGTTATTAAGCACAGGGGTAGGAAGGCGGTTAATAATAAAGCATGCGGTACAGGCAGCGTCATCCCAATGTGAGTAGGGTAACCGGGCTTGAATAAGTAAAGTCCAAGCCATGCCTATTACATGTTGGTGCTTTCGTTCTGCCACCCCATTTTGTTGTGGGGCATCAGGACAAGAAAGGCGAAAGTGTATGCCATGTTGTCGGCATAGGTTGTTCATAGGACGGTGATCAAATTCACGGCCACCATCACTTTGAAAAATTTTGATTTTCGTGGAAAATTGGTTTTCAACTAGTGCTTTAAATGTGACAAAGATGTCAAATACTTCGGATTTATGTTGCACAGGGTATAACCATGTAAAGCGAGTAAAATCATCAATAAAATTAACATAGTATTTGTAACAGGAGTTTGACGCTACAGGAGGTTGCCATACATCCGAATGAATTAAATGCAAAGGCGAAGAAGCTAAATGTAAAGCACGTTGAAAGGGAAGTCGGTGAGACTTTCCTAAGTTACAATGTTGACAAAACTCAGTAAAACGAGAATGAGGAATCAGTTTTCGAGAACAAAGAACATTTAACATAGTTTGCCCAAGATGCCCTAACCGTTGATGCCATAGGTTTCCAGAAGGAGTTTGTGCCATGAGGCAGGTGTAGTGGGGTGAAAGATTGTAAAGTGGCCCATTACTGCGAACTCGAAGCAGAGGGATCCCCGTAGCCTTGTCTTTGACACAGAAAAATTCAGAGTCAAATTCAACAGTGCATGAGTTATCTTGACATAGTTGTTTTATGGATAATAAATTATGGGTGAGTTTGGGAACCAACATAACATTGTTAAGTTGAAGAGGACGCACTTTAGTTTGTAAGGTAGTGGAACCAATATGACTGACAGGTAGTAAAGCACCATTCCCAACTAAAACTCGTTTTTGACCACTGTAAGGAAGAGTAGTGTGAAGCATACCAGAGTTGGGTGTCAAGTGATTGGTTGCGCCGGAGTCAGGATACCAATTGTAGTCTTGAGATTCGGTGATGGACATAGCAGCAAGGGAATGCGAAGGATCTGGAAAGGATGCATGATCAAAGCGGTGGTAACATGATGCAGCACTGTGACCAGGCTTATGACAGATTTGGCAGGATACCGGTGCAGGGCCGAGAATTCCAGGTGTGGGCGGGCGTGCCTGTGGTGGGTTGGGGTTGTGGGGTCCTGTGTTATGCTGTTGATTCTGGCCCCCAGAGCGGCCCCCTCGATTGCCACGGCGATCGTTGTTACGGCCCTTACCTCGACCACGACCCCCACGACCATAGTTTGACCCTTGGGTACCTGTATTTGAAGCAACTAAAGCATGCTGTGGGTCAGTGGTGGTGCGGCCCTGGTATCGGCTTTGGGCACTTTCTTCATTAAGCAAATCAGTTTTTAATTTTTCAAAAGCAGGGGTTGGAGTGGTTTGGCGAGTTAAAGTAGCAAAAGCGGCATATTCAATAGGAAGCCCATAAAGGGCGTAATGTACTAGTTCTCAATTGGAAATTGGGAAGTCTATAGCAGCTAGATCATCAACGACGGATTTTAGTTCCGAAAGGTATTGTTGCATTGTTTTGCTATCTTTCTTTAAATTGATTAGTTGGGACCTCAAATCATATTCCTTGGCCAGCGAGTGAACTCGGAATCGTTTGACAAGGGCATCCCACATAGCTTTTGATGTGGGTTGTCGAACAGTATCGTTTAAGAGAGGGCGAGAGAGAGTTGCAGAAATACAGGATCTGAGACTTTGGTCAGTACGGACCCAATTTAAATAATCCGGGTTGGGGATGGAGGAGCCAGCACTGTTTAATATATGAGTTGGGGGACAGGGGAAAGAACCATCAATGTAACCCATGAGTTGATGGGATACTAAAAGCATGTAAAATTGTTCTCTCCAGGCGGTATAATCAGTGGCATTTTCAAGTTTTATCATTATTATACTGGAGATATTAGAAAGGGAAAGTAATAAAGGTTAATTTGTAGTATGAGTTAGGTTAGGGTTTAAAAGAGGGGTTGTGGGGAGGTGAACACCAAGGGGTGCTGGCTGGTCAGACGCAGCGGCAGCGGGTCCCCACCCATGGTGACTGTACGGTACAGGCGGGTGGCTCCCACCGGCGAGCGGGTGGCCGGGGTTTGCAGCAGGGTAGGGGGGGATTTGGGAGAGAGCCGACTAGCGGTGGTCGCCATTTCGAAGGGCGGCACCGGAGGTCGGTTGTAGGGGGAAGAGGGGAAGGGAGGTTGGGATGCCCGAGCCAAAAAATTGAGAAACTTGGGGCCTCGTGGTAGCTAACGAAGTACCGGAGATGGCAACACCGGCATTAGTTAGACCATTGAGGGGTAGATCCGAGGTCATAGATCCGACATGGGGAAGATCGGGCATGACCATGGAGGAACCGGACACCCGACGTTCGACCGAAGCACCGGCATAGGGAGAGCCGGGTTCGGTCTGAGCAGGGGCTGCCGGCGCTAAGTGGGGAGCCGGGGGGGGGGGGGGGGGGGGGGGCTGCCATAGATATGGGTTAAAGAAAGAAAGAAAAAAAAATTAAACAAAAATTAAAAAAAAAAGAGAAATAATTTCGAGAGAAAAAAAAAAAAAATAATAATAACCAATGGAGAACTAGTACTTTAGACCGGAAAAAAAAATTAAAGAGAAGAGAGAAGAGGAGAGTCTCTTTGAGAGGCTCTTGATACCATGTGAAGACAATGCAATTGATGATGTAGTAAAATGAAGAGTACATGCTCTATATATAGAGCTACAAGGCATGACAAAATACTAAAGTGCCCTTACCTCCTTACATATGGGGGGAGGGTAAGGGAGTCATTATACTAAACCCTAGAAGTGCTAAATCCTAAAAATACTATACTCTAATACCTCATTATATATATTAATATGTTAAAGTATTTAAGTGATAAATGCTCAAAACTTAGGGTACCTAAGTAATAATTTTCCTTTTATTGAATTATAAAAATATTCAGTTCAAAAAAAATTAAAATTTTAATATTAGATTTGTGTGTAGGTTTGTTTTCTAGTTTTAAAAATTAAGTAATTACAAGAATTAGACATTAATCCAACTTTTTACATCTAATTTAACTCGCAAGTTGTTTCCTTGGGCAGGGTAACTGATTAAAAAAAATTATATTATTACATTAAATATTTTTAATTGAATTAAATTTCAATAATTCAAAAAACTAGTCTGCCAATCTATAAGAAAATTATATTGCAGTACATGCACATATTATATATTAATATAGCTAATATACCATTAGTATATTTACCAAAGAGGATACCAACACGCAAGTACCGAGTCCTATTAGAACTCTGAAGTTAAGCGTGCTTAGGCGAAAGCAGTACTAGAATGGGTGACCTTTTGGGAAATCCTCACCCTCAAATTGGGGCCACTCTGAAACAGCCTATCTTTAGGGGTAATACCCTGAAGGAGGAAGGCTGCGTATATCCGCCCTCCCCTGGACCTTGCTTAGGCGGGAGCCCTTTGGACACTGGATATATTGCTTACTATTAGTATATTTAGAGAATTCATATTGCTAGAAAAGACATTAATGTCGAGGGAACTGGTAAAGCAATAACTAATTTAAAAACATTAAATTTATCCAACATTAGTATTTTTCGTGCTGATAATATCATTAGCCTATAGTTATATGTATGGAATATAC
Source organism: Simmondsia chinensis (assembly GCA_018398585.1). Classification (NCBI taxonomy): domain Eukaryota; kingdom Viridiplantae; phylum Streptophyta; class Magnoliopsida; order Caryophyllales; family Simmondsiaceae; genus Simmondsia; species Simmondsia chinensis. Next base: position 898,412 of record JAGTTD010000018.1, read on the forward strand.
TTTAATCAGTTTGAACATTTAGAAATTTATACACAAGCTCCAAAGGTACAAAAGTGTAGGGCAAGGCTGCAAAGACAATTGCAATAATTTATTACGGTCTCCATCAAAGATGTTAGAAAATTAAGCGTATATTGCATAGAAATCAAGCATAGCAAAAAAGATAAACGATAAAGATCTTCTCTCAGAGTCGAACGATTGTATCACTCCATAGTAAAAATATCAGTGTCCTAAAAGATAATTTCGCCACTACTTAGGTGCACACAGTACTACCGGCGGCTGTCCTCCAGTATTAATGCGACCCGACTCTTAACGTACACTCGTTAAACACCGGGTAGGACTGCCACTAGAACTTTGCCCCAGGCATTTAGAGAGTGTGAACTACAGAGGAGAGAAGAAGAGTATTTTTGCTGATCAATGAAATGAAGTGGAGAAAGGTCATTTTATAGTGCAAGTGGTGCCCATTAGAAAGGGATGCCAACCTTCTCAATAATCGCCTCACTCAAACACAAGTAGATTAAGGGTGTAGTTGAATCGGGTCGAGTATAGTAGTTGGGTAAACTCGAACTCAATTTATTGTATTAGTACTCTTACTCAAATTCGCACTTGATTAGCTATTTGAATATTTGTCTCAACTCGAGCACTTATTTATGGCATATGTTAATTAAGGTTCAAGGTTGATAAAAAAAATAAATAAATAAATAAAGGTTCAAGATACGTGGCCCATTACTCTGCTATTGCTTATACTCAACTCAATTATTCGACTATTAGTTATACTTGACTCAGTTACTCGATTATTACTTGTACAATATACCCAGTGCCTCAAGGGCTCCCGCTTACGCAGGGTCGGGGGGGCGGATGTACGCAGCCTTCCCCCTTCAGGGTGTTAACCTAAAGAGAGACTGTTTCCCAATGCCCCCAACCTGAGGGTAAGGACTTCCCAGGAGGTCACCCATCTTGTACTACATTTTAACAAAAGCCGTCATAAATCACCAATATATTAATTCTCAACATTATACTTATATTACGTATACATATGAGTATACATATGTACACACATGCATAGATACATATACACACTGTATATGGATATATATAGGGCACGACTCCCACGAGAAGGTGAAAGTAAGAAAGAATATTCTGGACTACTTATTTGGTGGCTAACATTATCTTTCTCCCACCTGACATCACCCTCTCCCCATATTTTAACCAAATGTTTGGCCCATAATTCACCCTTCCATCTCTAACCCTCTCGTAAAAGTTGGCTAAAAAAACAAATCAACCTACTTAATATATCTTTCGTATATAAATGATTCAAGACGTTCTTTGTAAGTGTGAATCCAACTTTGAAATACTAAAAAAAAAAAAAAAAAAAGAGGAACATACCCAATGCCTCAAGGGCTCCCGCCTATGCAGGGCCTGGAGGGACGGATTTACGCAGCCTTCCCCCTTCAGGGTGTTAACCTGAAGAGATGTTTCCTAGTGCCCCCAACCTGAGGGTGAGGACTTCCCAGAAGGTCACCCATTCTAGTACTACTCTCGCCCAAGCACGCTTAACTTCGGAGTCCTAATGAGATCCGGTGACGGCGTGTTAGTGTCCTCTTTGGTCTTAACTTTGAAATACTGAAACTACGAAATATACTTGATCATGCAAAAGACAAGAAAATATGCATTTCATTCATTTTCATGTAGAAAAAAACTTAAGAAATTGAAACGAAAAACGCGGCCAAAATTTTTGCTTAAGCAAGCAAAGAGTTACCAAATACAACATGCAAGCATAAGAGTTTTACCATATTATCTTTTAAACTATTTATCTCAACATATAAATATCTATACATATATATATATTTATATATAAAGATACTTAATATGGCAAAACGCATCGTGACAAAGGAACCTGATCCTCGTACACTCCTCATTACATGCAGAAACCAACAGTCAAGACAAGTCTTGGAACTCAACACATACCTGAAATGCCCCGAATCTTTGCCTTACGACAACATCCGAATGTTTTAGCAGCCTGCAAAACAAGAAAAACAGGTTGCGAAATAATTGAATCAAGCAGTACACAATCTGCATGATAAACCACCGCCACCAACCCAGTGCTAGAAAGGCTCCTGCCAAGGCGCGTTTTGGAGATGAAAGGTATGCAGCTTACCCCTCCAGGTTGCTACCCTAAAGGGAGACTGTGACTAAAGGGCCCCCCTATCCTAGGGAAAAAAAAAAAAAAAAAAAAAGGGATCAATATATCAAAAATCAAGTTAAAGAAAAAGTCTTCATAGTGTTGGCTCTATGACCTACTCGATTTTTCAGCCTATCCCAAGTCCAGACATTATCGTAATGGCTGATGCGTATGGGTCAGGCCCTTCCTAGGTGACTCATCTAATGCTCTTTTCTTACCGGTGTAAAAAAAAATCGACTTGAAAACTTGTATTACCTAGCAGCGTGTCGCCTCAGAAATACTGATGAAGGCTTTCTCCACTCATTGATTCGAGCTCCTTCAATATCTCTTGCGCAAGCGCCTTAACGGTAGGCTCAACATCCTCTATTAGCTCGGCAAGGAATGGAATTGTTTCAGCCAATAATACCAGATATTCCTCTTTCAAATGCTCGACGAGGTACTTAACAATTCTTAGCCCTAAGACACGCGACCGCACCATTTCACTACGCGTTTGCATCAAAACCTGCAAAAGTTTTGAACAAGATTAAATTCGGAAAACGAAAAAAAGGGAGAATAACATGATAATATGCATACTCAAGCAACCTCCATGCCAAACATTATTTCTGCAGCTTGGTTGGTAAAAGGAATTAATTTTTTTGGGCATTAAATTTAAAATTAATGAATTAACCTAATAAATTAATAGAGAATATTTTGATTAATTTTTATGTTTTGAGGTTCACTAATTTAGAAGCTGCCAAATTGACCTAAATTAGTGAGTTTTTAAATCTAAAATTAAATAAACGAAAGTCGTAAATGATGACATTAAAGACGGTAATATTCTCGAGTCGCAGTCATTTTTAGAAGATTGGGACTTGCCCAAAGAAGAGTCGCTTTCAACTAATTGTAAACTGGATACGATGGTATAACTTTTTTATTCTAGTGTAGAAGTGTATGCCCTAAGGTGATGTGAGTTATATCGGACATATTAGGTGATAAAATCAAACACAGCTTCCCTTTAGGGTAGCATCCTGAAGAGATAAGGCTACATACAGCTCCTCCACCCTTCCCCCCCCGGGAGGCTCTAGAGGGAGCCCTTGTGGCACTGGGTTTTTTGTTGTTTGTGGTTGTATATTAGGTGATAAAAAACTGCACCTGTAAAGTTCCAATTGGAAAAGTTTTCCCAAGCATATTTCTAACCAAAATTTTTTTTCCTTCAAAATTTTCGTTTTGAAAGTATACGCAATCAATTTTATTACTCAACTTTAAACAGGGATAAGGTTTAAGTTGAGTTGGATTGAGTACGAGATTCAAGACAAATTCAGGAGGAGTGGTGTGAAGAAGAATGATTTCCTCTCACTAAAGGAAGACAAATCCTTCCATACAATGGAAGCGATTTTCCTGCTAACGAAGAACCCGATTAACCGGTAAACCCCAGTCCATGAGGGCGACCCACACACCACAGGAGCCAATTAAGTCTGAGATTTTCTTTTCAAATTATTTTCACTATTCACTTATAGGGTGTAAGAGGAATTCCTCCCAGCGAAATGAGCCTACACCAGAGTAGGCAACTACGACGGAGGGTAAAGAGGAGGGAGTTAATAGGTTTATCCTATACTTTCTTTGTCTAGATATGTTTAATAAAAAGGGGTAAAGGTTTAAAAGGGTAAAGGGGTTACCCTTGTTTGACAATTAGGTAAAGGGATAAGTGTAAAGATAGTTTTAGTTAAAATAAGGGTCAACTTGTCCAAAATCTTTTAAAATTTTACGCACCCCCTCTTTACCTCCAAAGAAGTCCTCACCCTTAGGTTGGGGACACTCAGAAACAGCCTCTCTTCAGGGGTAGTACCTTGAAGGGGGAGGCTGCGTACATCCGCCCCCCCCCCCCCCCCAAAAAAGACCCTGCTTAGGCGAGAGCCCTTGGGGCACTGGATATGTTGCTTGCTTTTCCCTCATTACCTCCCAAATTGGGGGTTAAAGAAAATGGGGGTAATCCCCTCAGAAGAAATTGTCAAACAGCGGTAAGCATTTACCCCTCATTATCCTTACCCCTCCTTGCACAATTGCCAAACAAGGGGTAAAGGGATCTTTAATACCTCGTAGTTTAGAGGCTTCCAGAGAAGGTCAGAGCCAGCAGTAACAGCCATTTGCCCGACGCAAGAAACCAATAAATCATCGACTTCTTTCACAGATGGTACATCAGGATGATTATCGAGAGAAGTCGGTGGCTCTTCAACAAGCTGAGAGACAATGGGTTTCAGAAGAAGCTGGAAATTCGAGGAATCCAAGAACTTCAAGCTTCCAGTGTCGTAAAGGAAACACTTATGCAACGACGACAGAACCAATGCCCTCATATGCCATTTTTCAAGTGTTGCGCCATCACTTGCTCCGCTTTTCCTGCTCTCCACTTGTTGGAGCTTGGCCTTCTTTTTCTTCCTTGATCGACTAGCATTATTTGTATCGTCATCAGTGAGATACCGAATACAAAGTGGAAGCAAGTACTTGAAATACGGTACAAACAATGACCTGCAAAAGAAATCACAGTTTTCAAGGTCAGAACTTAGTAGACAGTTACGTGAGAGGGCATGTAAGAGTGAAACCATCCATAGATCTTCACCCATCAACTTAAATTTTTAAAATAGTTGGTTCCTCGACATAATATCAAATTCACTTCCAACACAGGAAATGAATTTGAAGGAACCACTCACCTTAATCGAGCTGGACCTAAATTGACGAAATAAGTTATTGTTCCAACTAGATGTTCACATTCTCTTATCAAATCACTACTAAACCAATCATATTCAGCTAATACTTCAAAGAATTTGAATTGCTTCATTTTGTTGCAGAAGAAACGGCTAGTTTAAGCTACAAAGGGACACAAGAATCCGCAGAAAACTATTAGAATCGAAAATGAGTTGCCAAAATGGATTCAATAGAACGTATTAGCAGCAGAATACATCTAATTTACCCAAAAAAAAAGCAGAATACATCCAATATAAAGCAGAAAATGAACTATCAAATTCCTAATCGCAAAGCATTTTAGATGCCAGATTCAACAATAACTAAAAATTACCATGACAACCGTAGAGACACAAAACTTCAAACCGTGCTCTTAAAAGGTATAAGCAAAAGATAAAATACGAACACGAATGGAAATTTAACTGACCGGTGGTTTTCTGCAAGCTTATTAACCAAGATATAAAAGGAAATAGCCCGATCCATATTTGTCCCTCCCACAAGTACACCATCCTCCACATTGGCTTCCGCCCAGTCAATAGTCCTGATGAATAACGGCTTGAACATTGTCTCTGTCAGTTTCATTGTCAACGTAATCATTGAATTGACCACATGTTTCTCCACAACCGAAACATGTTTAACTGAAGGAAGGTGCTGACGGCGTACATCAAGTGCCAGCAAACAAAGATCATATATCTTATCATAGTGACTATTTACTGCCGACCTATCCATCCTAGACACAAGATTTGAGAGCATACTGAAAGCAACTGAAAGGCTCAAATCACCAGAATTAACAGCTTTTTGATAGATGTTCAGAATCGGAGGAAGTACAAGACGGACAGGTATATTCTGGGTAAGAAGCGTTCTAACGGTATCAGCTTTCGTTCTCAACTTTTCATTCGATTCTGATGTATATTCAGGGTGCAGAACCAACAGTTCTATGATATCATCAAGATAGGGGTTCAAGAAAGCACCAAGCTTCTCTAGAAGTGCCTCTAATGCGACAAGTATGGATAGCATAATTGATTCCCTCAGGGTCGACTTGGTAGAGCACAAATCACTGAACTTGAATTTCTTTAGAACATTGTCCATTATTTGTGGGAGTTCAGGCAATGCCTTTGTTCCCAGGACATTGATCAGAGCACCAGATGTGCGCAGACAACTAGAAGCAACTTCAATATCATCTGTCAAAACATTCTTCACGACAGAAGCAAGGCACGTGCCAAAGAGATCATGATTAGAAGGAAATCTATGGGCCAAAACTTCAAGTGATGAAATAGCTCTTGATCTCAATGATGTATTTGGATCGTCAACTACTCTCAGGATTTCCAGACATAATGCACGTAAGGAGTCTAAGGCGCTTGTACCAAGAGAATCCCATGAACCCTTCACATATGTGTTTCGCTCCTTCACCCTTTTAGGCTTGCCAACATCGGTATCTTTTAAAGTTTCACACAAAAGCTGAAGCGCCTTCTTTTGAACACCGTTATCAGCAGAACCTAACAATTTAATGATGCCTTGAAAAAATGAAGCAGGATTCATTGCTTTCGTTACCGCCATCAAAACGGCATGCACAGTGTCCTTGAGCTCCTTCTTCAATGCAGTAACAAGATTTGCTTTCTTCCTACTAACTTCAACAAGCTGCCAACAACAAACAACTTGCTCCACGAGCTCAGTGAGTGTCCCCTGGATCATCTCAGGGTCTTCCCCAGATTGAAGCTTGAACACAAATTCAGGATCCCGAAGTTTGTCTAGAATAAACTTCAACGCAAGTAAGATCTCAACAAAATTATGCTCCGGATAGCCCCGTTGTGATTGTTTAAGCAATGAAACCAGTGAAGGAAGCCATATGATACATGAATATTGCTCACAAATTTGAGCAGCAAATGTATATTCCCATTCCCTTTGAGCAGCGGATGTTATAAAGTCTGTAATCTGTGTCTCATCACCAAACAAATACAAATAAGTAAGGCTACATAAGAAAATATGAGTTCATAAGAAAAGCAGAAGAGGCGCACCCTAAAACAATCAGTTAATTATAAAAGCCAGTTACTAAACAGAGTCTGTATAAAATTTAAAAAAAAAAAAAAAAATTGCAATCTGCAATAGAGGTCCAAAAATAATTACAAAATATTACTCCCGCAGAAATAGAAATGCTGGGATGGATTTTGATTTCCTTTAGGATTGGACTTTAGCTATAAATTTTCCCCATTATCTTATCATGTTCTAATTATTAAGATAGTAGTTTTTATCAGATTATGAGTCTTTTCTCTATTCAGATTCTAGCTCTTCTTTCCAATATATATATATATATATATATATATATATATATAGTTTATACCACTTCGCAGATCATAAAATTATTTTCAGATACTATTTTCTAAAGCACGGGACTACTTAACTAAGCACAGTGTTGCTTAGTGGGAGGGCAAAGGGCTTTTTTCCCGATAGTTTCATTTTCTCTGTCCTTATCCAAGGGGAGTTACAGAGAGCACTCCCTGGGCACAGGGCTACTATGCCTGTTTTTCCTCTCTTCCCCTTTCAATCTCCTTTAACCAAGTGTCACAGTCACAAACTTATACAGAAAGTTCAGAAGCTCAAGTAGCAAGTAGGCAAAACGTAAACAATTCTATACACATGAGGGCCCTTGAAGGTACGGTGTCACTACAAGACGATAAGAGATTGCTAAGGTTCATAGTGTAATTAAACTGTACCTCGCCAACTGAGGAAGATAATTGTTTTCTTGAAGCCAGTGACAGGAAAAGAAGGACCAACAATGAACCTAAACCTTTGCGTTCTCCAAGACTCTTTAGGAGGTGAGTGACAATTGACAACCTCTTATGCTGACCAACACTGGGAATTACGTTAACAAATATCTGCAGCAACTTGTCTGCATCATGCATCTGAGATAACCAACATGGAACAACAGCTGCTATAAAACTCTCCAACACATGCATTGAATGGGCGTCACTTTGATCAACAGCTAATTGTCCAAGAACTGAGAAGATGTCTGGAATGTGGTTCAAAACTTTATTGGGCATGACCCTCGCAATTGTGGCAAACAATGAGAACACGTGATTGCAGGTAGTCACATCAGTTGCAGAACGGGCACATTCAACGAGCAATCCCGCACCAATCTTGTCACGGATATTGTCAGATAGGGAAACATCAGAGAGGGAAGCAATGATATCCTCAAGAATCAGCAACGTCGTCTGTTGAATGTAACACATAGCACTAGTCAATGGTTGACAAGCATCTGATGAAGCTTGCACCAACTCCTCCTTTTTATCAACATGGACCCACTCCTTTGAGAAGATTTTTGTGAGCAGCTGAAATAAAGGCCCTATAAGTAAAGCCCTGTCCTGTATGTCTTTCTTCAACAACACCACATCAAGAAGAGAGCTTAAAAAGTTCAGTGCATTGCCGCTGGATATTGTATCAGAACCAGTGAGTTTCAGAGATTTCTTCTTTTTTCGTCGAACAGAACCAAACGATGGATGTTCAAATGCAACCATGGTATCCAGCAAATGGGAAACCATCGAGCACGAAATGCTTAACCTCGATATGGCATCTTTAGCAGCATTTTGTACATCACCATGAGCATGATGGTACAAATGCAGAATTTCCTTAAATAGACTTTCCCGCGCCTTATCACTCAATCTGCTATAAATATTTGTTGTCAGATTATGCAAGACAGTGACACATGGTCGTACAACAGCTGGATCGTCCACAGGGACACCATCTATCCGCAAAGCCATCAGTAAATAATCTTCACTGATATGCTCATCAGCTGATACCGGCATGCAACAAATCTCAAGTAGAAGGCATGTGATGTCAACATCAATGTTTGATAACTTCTGGGATGACTTATCAACCCCAAAATGATGGCGAAGACGCTGCTGCAGAAGTTTATGAAGAAGGGAGTTAACATCTTGGTCATGCACAATTCCACTGCCCAACTGTTTGAGAAGAGACAGTATTTTTAGCTTTGCATATCCGGGGAGTTTCATAGCATATCTTAAGATAAAAGACAATATAGCCTCTGCTGAAGACTTTTCAAATCTTTGCCCAACATCCTGTGGTATCAGAAGGCTTTGGAAGGATGGGGACAAGATAGATGCCAAGAATGCAGGAAGAAACTCCGTGTTTGACAACACAAACTTTTTCTGCTTCACCAATGAGGTCAAAAGTTCATCAACATAGGTGCTCCAAGATTCACTGTTTCCGTTCTTGCCAGTTCGTTTCACACGAGAACATAATGTGGAAAGTGCCTCAATATAGTTCATGGCAGCCTTCCTAACATCGCTGATGTCACTAGTTAGTGGAACAAAAACAGAAGGAAATCCACCTAGGAGCTGAAGAGCAATGGTCTCATCTGTATCAGAACACATAAAGGCAAGTGAATGAAGACTTTCAACCTGGACAGCAGGAGAATACCCTCCTTCAGCTATAAACTTCTGAACAAAATGAATGGGAGACATCTTGCAATTCAACACAAGGTAATGACGATGTTCTTTGAAGAAATGCTTCAAGTTGGATTCTGCAAAGAAGACATAAAGATCCTGGACCATGCGAAACCATTCCTGATCTTCCACTGAGACACTTGATGGAATAGTCGCCATAAATGCCTTGAGTGACCTCCATAGCAAAGAAACTAGAAGTCTAGCATTCAGCTGCTTCAGGTTGAACTCATAAAGCTGCTCCAGAAAGTATCCACAGCTTGCATCAAGCACTCTAGAGTCGATCTCTTTCTCAGGTAAAAGATCCCCCATATTCTCTAGAGCCCTCCATTCATTTTTTAGAAAGGAAAAGCAAGCTCCAGACAAGGAAGAAAACCAAGTAGCATTCTCTTGCATTAAAAATGATTGCAACAAAACGAAGAAAAGTAATGTCTTTGACAAATCGGAGTCATTACAGCGTCTGATAAGCCAGGGAAGCAACTCTTCAGCATTTGTTGAGAACGAATCTGCCAAACTACTGATGACGGACTGGTTAATTACAGACAATTGATCATGCCGTGATCTATTTTCTTCTTGATATGATGCTCCTTTGAGATTCTTGTACAACGGCCAGTTAATGTCCTTAGCCAACTCCAGGGTCTCCAAGTTCAACATCCTTGTTTTTGGAAGAACCAGGAGCAAAGGGAAAATCATTGCTCCTAGCTCCTGTATATCACCAGGTTGACCTTTAACGGAAGAAGCTGCATGCTTCACGCATAAAATAGCAACATCTCTAGCTTTGTCAAGATCCTCGGATGCACCTAACCACAAAATCTTAGTGCACCTGTGAAGCACATCTCTAAATACACGAAGAAGATTTGAGGAGTTAACGAGCTCTGGCAATCTGTCTAAAGAAAGGGAAGCTAGCACAACGCTCAAATCATCATCATAAAGAGAACGCATAATTGCATCTTGAATAGTAACAAGCCTCTGCGAACTATCCGCCTTGTTACTCAAAATGGCAGGCACGTCTAGGCTAGAGAGTACAGTACGTCGTATTTCAGCTTTTGGATGCTCTAGTGCAAGCCAAATCCTTGAATCTGAAAGATCAAGAGAAGAATGTAAGTTTCCATCTAGCATCCTCGACAAGGTCTCAATCACTGAATTTTCTCGGTTCAGATTCACTTTTTTGTCCTCCAAAACCTTATGCACAGCACTATGCAATTCATCTGGGTATTTCTCGTTCAGAACAATCAAAATTTTCTTTGCCCAGCTCCCCAACTCCGACAATTCCGAAGCATCTGCATTTTGTGATGACCTTACACAGGAAGAAAGAAGTCTAGAGACCACAGAACCAACAAGCCCCTTGATAGGAACGGTCTCTACTATTGATGCTAGTACAAGCTTGCAGTGATGGTCAGAAATACCGTAATCGACCAGTGATTCTAAAAGCAAAGTAAGGAACTTGTCGATGTTAAACTTTGTTGTAAGACCTAGAAGAATCCCAGGAAGATCTTTAATTTCTTTCAGGACGTCCACTGCCTTCTTAGGAAGTGCTTCAACAGATTGCAACTGAACAACATTAATTAAGGCCATGATTGACAATTGAAACCACTGCAAATCAGTTGAGTCTTCTGCGTGTGCATGAGCGACCTCAGCAATCAATCGAACAAAAGTTTTAACGAGTTTTGGAGATAATGCAGCTCTATTGGCCAGCAGACCAACAACCATCAATGAGCCAGCCTTGTAATTTGGACAGCCTTTTGCACCAGATTGAAGACCGGAATTCACAAAAGGTAGAATTCTCTTTACAAGGTCACTATCAACAGACGCAACATGGCCTAAAACCTCAATCACAACAGCTGTGCAAAATCTTATGACAGGCATTGAAGGCTGATATTTCTTCGATGGGGTAGCATAGTCGCACAAAACGTCCAAAACACCAGAATCACGAACGCATTGCTGCACAATAACCTCTCTTGGAGGTGCAGCACCAGATACCTTGACACCTTCCAGGAATCGCCACCGACTATTTCCAAAATCAATTAATTGCACGATACGAACAAAAGCATGAGTATCATGATGAGGGAGAGCAGAAAGAATCAACTCTTCGATATTATACACATGAATTTTATAACGGCGAATCAGGTACTCTAATGTCTTAAAAGCAGAAGGTAATTGAAGATGCCCAGATAATAGCCGCAGGTATGAAGCAATTGATGAATTAATGCGGTCATTTTCTTCAAGGCCCATCAATTCTCTATCCATTTCCCTGCTTTTATGGCTAAATAAATCATTCTTGTAATTTCTGAAGCGCTCATCAATGTTTACCAGAACCTCCAAACCTGGAAAAATCAGTAAAAACAAAGAATGAGTACAAAAGCACAATTTATTACATAACTTCATCCTAGAGAACACGAAAACCGTCAATTGATGTAAGTTTCTTTGTTTCTACTTTTTTGTAATATTCTGTCATTCTTCATTTATTTAGTACATCCTTTTACACTGAAAGGTGTGTCAGTTTTCCGAACTTTATCATGAAATACCTCATGATAGAGATGGAGGAGAAAAGATCAAGATGTAGATTTAGGATAATTATTAAATATTTTACTAGTTGTAAATCCTATCAAGATTTAGGACATATTATTAGTTAGGATTATTTTTAGTTTTCTTTGTTATTATCATATTAGGATATTTAGGAGTTCATTTTCCTTTAAGATTCTATTTCCTTTTCTATAAATACTTATGTAACCAAAGCCTATAGTACAACATTGTATTATTGAATAAAATTCAGTTCTTTCCTATTTTCTTAAGCACAGGACTGCTTAAAGCTAAGTACAGGGGTACTTAGTTGGTTGGGCACAAGGCTGTTCAACCGTCCTCCTAGGCACAAGAATGCCTAGGAACCCTTTGATTAGGCACAGAGATACTTAATCTCTATCACCTCTTTTGAACCTTTTTTCACTTATTTAATTTAATGCATTATATATATATACATACATATATATATATATATATATATATATATATATATATATATATATATATATATATATATCTCATATCATATCAACATCACTATTTTACTGATGCAAATCAATGAATTCATTCACAGGTTCTTTGTCTATACTATCTCTTTTCTCCTTAACGTATATGGTAGTTGAAAAAAAAAAAAAAAATAGGTTCTCTTGAAAGTAGCTGAATGTTTGGTGATTACACTATATGTTGGGATTATGAATTTCAACCCAGAAAGTGAGTACCTTATCGAAAGGGGTAAAATTTCTCTAAAAGATCTGCATAATATTAAATGTTCAGGGCCAAAACTATAGTTCCAAATAAATTGTTTCATCAGAACTGCTATGAAGCAACGGATAAAATTCAAGTTACCAGTACAAGTAATGTAAGACCAGCTTCTTTGCTGAGGCTGAAGCCATCCCAACTAAAGTAGGGATGACGGCCTACATTTACCTTATCAACACAAGCAATCAGTTCTTCGAGTGATGGATAACCTACACCACAGAAGGAAGGCAAATTTTTTTCTGCCTTCAAGTTTCAGTTAAAATAGTAGCATCTACGTTCTTTATATTACTTATACATTTTCCTCTTTCTTTGTGTATCTCTTTACGCAAATTATCCCAACTCCCATCTTCTAAGCTTAATGACAACCACAACACCCTGTGCAAAAAGAGGACATTGCACATGTACCATTACCATGTACATTGCCCGTGCTTACTTTCTAGCCACAAAAAATCAGGTGACAGGTACATGGGCTATCTTAGACTAGCATAAGTTGATAATCTATGTTTATAACTATTGAAAGCTCTTCCATAATATCCACAAGAAAACATAAGCAGGGACTCAGAGGGTACAACAACAAGCTCAATGCCTAAAAGGTGAAATGTACGCAGCCTTACCACCCTGAAGGGACTCCGAGGGTGAACAAGAAAAAAGGTGAACTTCTGTTTGAAACCCTCTTCCACCAATTGTTATTATTTGCTTACATGAATGAGTAACAAAAAAAATTAAAAACGAAAATTCATTTCCAAAACTAGTCTTCCCTCCAAACAAATAAACCTAAGTATCAAGTGTATCCTTGAGCTCAAATGCGCACAAAGTTGCGGTTTTTTATGAACCTAATCTACAGCCTACACAGCAAGACCAAATAAAAAGACACTTGAGTGCTAAACAAGAAAAACATAGTAAATCTTAAAGGTAGAAGTCTCATCTTAGGCTCACATAATCTGAGAGTTCCAATTTTATGAAATTGCCTCCAAAAATTCAAAGAGAGACACTGACGGTGAACACCAGGGGGATGTTGCAAAACTAAAAGCAATAACTGTCATCTGACACAGGCATAAACTGAAGTTATAATTTCTATTACAAACTATGGTAATTTAACTATAAAATAAATAAAAAAAAAGAAATAAAAGTAAGAAGAGAACAAGAAAATGTTCCATCTTGTATGGAACTTCTGCCACAGTATTGCCAAAGTGTTAAAAGAGATGAAAATAAAAGAGGAATCTACATAAGTAAATGAAAAGCTAGAGGCATCATTTTAAGCTAGTATAAGCTCAAGTTCCCATTTTTATGAGATTGCTACCACAATATGGCCCCAAAAACGAAATGGAAAAATATTAAGGAGGTAAAAAAAGATAGAAATCAAGAAAGGCCATACTATTAAACCTGAGAAAAACTAGGAAAAATAAGGAAAAGGAAAAACTAGGGACAACTACTAGTTTTCACTTGTTTGGTTACTGATTAGTTTTTCCCAACTTCTCTTAGTAAAACAACTGGAGTTTCACTCAATTTTGCCTAGTTTTGCTTTTTCCCAATTTTGCTCACTTTTTCCACCTATTTTGAGGGAAAAACTAGGGAAAGTAAAACAATCCGGCGTTTCGAAGTAATGCACGCTTGCTACGCTTATCAAACTCGATGGAAACACGATTCAAACAGTCATGGAATTATTTTGATAAGGAGATACTTATTAAATGGTTTGTTAGCTAATTACATCATACGATTTATTGAATGATTGAATTGTGTGGACATTTTGGAGTCAATTTGTTTGTATCATATTCATTGGGTTGCTTAATTTTTCTTGATTATTACTTAATATGGACTTTTTTTTTAATATTTACACTTTAATTGCTCGATTAATGATATTTCATTAACTTTTCTTGTATATCTAATATATAGTAACATAACTACTCCTTTACGCTCCGAACCTCAAAAACTTCTATGCTTGCCCGCTTCACCCCGCTCCCGCTCCTGCTATGAACTAGACATACTTAATTTTTAGGTTTATGCAGTTTTGCATAGTTTTCCTAGTTTTACTCTCTACTAAGACTAAACCAAACTGAGGTAAGTCTCGTCCCAGACTTCATGAACTGAAAGTGGAGATTTAAAAAAGAAAAGGGAGGGAGCAAACATACAAGCAACAACCTTGTTCTACGCAAATCGAAAGGAGCTGTAAGCAAATTTCATGTTCTATTGTCTAACAAACTTCAACCCAAACAAAGAAATCAAATTCTTCCCAATTTCTCACAATACTTCCCCGGGTATTGTTATTATCGGGACAAAAATATTATTCTCATAGTAATGATATGAGTTGTAGTGGACACTAGCCACGATTTTCATAAAGTTGCCCTATCATTATCATTTTTACCTAGCAATAAATCAACCTACTTTCCAACAATTTAAAAAGAAATCGAAGCTTACCCGAAAGAGCAATGCTATGGATAGAGTCAATATCAATATCAGCAGCCTCTTTAGGGTCGAATAAGAGGGAAGGACGAGTAAAGGGTCTCTTAGAGTGCTGCTCTGTATCTGCTTTAACCAAGGATTTAATTGCTTGAAGCTGTGCAGCTATCGAGGTTGCTGCCGCCATTGATTTGAATCCTGTAAAAGGTACCTGACATGACATAATAAATGTACATCTTTATCTATTTTTTATAATAATAAAAGTTATTATTGAGCTTTTGTAAAATATAAGCACACCCTCAAATCAAAATGCGTCACATTGATTATGAAACATAATACCCTATAATGAGTTAATCTATCAAGAAAAATCTATATCTATACCATATATTAGTTAGAAGTAACTCCTCCCAAAAGCCTCTACTTCCGCATCCTTATCACTTCACCTCCCCCTCCCTTAAAACTTCCTCCCCCATGTATATCCACATTTGTATCTATACAAGAGGTTTAATTTATCATGAGATCCACTCTCTTCTCTTAATTTGAATGTACATATTATATAGACAAACTTTATTTTCTATTTATATTAATATTATAATTTAGCGATTATAACATACAAATAATATAATTTGTCATAACATACAAATATAATTACAGAAAATTCAACCATACACTGTGCATCGCATGGGGAAATTCTAGTAAATGATTAATGTACATTTATTATATTTTATTATGTGCCCTATGGTTGAGTATAACATACTTCTTACGTAAAATATATGCATAGACTCAAATCAAAATGTGTAACATTAATTATCTAATCTTTTTAACTCTTTTATTTAGCTATAATGAAATATGACCATTTATTGAAGCAATTGGTAAATCACTCTTATATAATGAAATGGTTTAAACATCTAAAAAGTTAAGGTCTGAATTTTAAAAAAATGGCAAGAAAGCACATACCCAAACAAGATACCCCAAATTTCAGCTAGGATTGTGACCATGAAAGTGTAAAGTGTCAAGGAACTAACTATCCCAAAAGCTTAAGCTAATGGGTAAAAGACCAAGATTGGTTTTATATTCTAACATGCCCCCTCACGCAAATAACCCTTAGGCTTGAAGCACGCCTCATACCTTGTGCTTAAATCATTTTATACTCTAACATGCCCCCTCAAACAAATTCCTGTTGGGCCTGAAGCGTGGATATGGCACAGGCCCACCTCATACCTTTAGCTTAAATAATGTTACGATTGAAAGAGGGGACTAGAGGGTTCGAACTCGTGACCTCTTGGTCAACAGGACTCTAATACCATGTCAAGGAACCAACTTTCTCAAAAGCTTAAACTGATGGATGAAGGTCCATGAATGATTTTATACTCAACACCTATCATAGTTCACAACCAAAACCCTAAGACAGAAAATCGGGTAAGAAAGCAAAAGTTAAAGATCAAAATATCATACCCCATAAAGCCCTAGCTCAAGATGTAAGTGAGAACAAGGAAGGTAAAAAGTATAGTAATCAAGTAAAGCCCTATACCTAACAACAACAACAACAACAAACCCAATGCCTCAAAGGGCTCCCGCCAAAACAACGTCTGAGTGGGAGGGTGAGATGTACGCAGCCTTACCCCAAATGGAGGATGTTCCCAAAGGACCCACGACCCTAAAAAGCAAGAAACAGAGCCTTAGACCTAACATTGTCCACAAACCAGGGTCCTAATCTTAAAAAACCAACATTTTTGCGGCACAAGAAGCTCCAAAATCAGACCCAAAAGCTTCAATATCAAAATATCTAAGGAACAATAACAAAAACTCAGTGCCTGAAAGGCTCCCACCAAGGCTTGGTCCGGAGGAGTTAAATGTATACAGCCTTATCCCAACAAGATGCTACCATGAACGGAGGCTAACCGTAAAAGCTGGAAAATAACTTAAAAATTATACCTTGCTCCAAGAGGAGAGGAGAGGAGAGAAAGAGGCGGTGCTGGCGGCGATCGGCTTGCCGGCGGCGGAGAGCGGTGGTGACCCCGCGGCCGGGTTGTTGGTGGCGTGAGGGGTTAGAGAGAGAGGGGTTGGGGGTGCGGAGAGGGAATTAGGGTTTAGGGTTTTTTGGGGTATTGAATTTCCTTAAAACAAAAAAAAAAAAAAAAAAAAAACTAGAAATATTAAATTTTTAATCTTGCTGCTAAAAAAGTAATTTAAAAAAAAAAATGAAATTAAATGATAGTACAAAACGAAAATAAACTGGATTACCTCCCAATAGTGTTAAGTTTAACTCTCCAGCTAAACGGGGATAAAAATTAAAAATTAAGTAAATTATGAGGTCAGGTCTTTAAGGTGAACAGACTCGTGAGGAAGATCCCTTAACCCAACAGCATGCTTAAGACGGTGGCCACTTATAGTGAAAGTTAGGGATGGCAACGGAGCGGGTACACGTATAAGTGGGGTGGGTAGTGGGTACGGGTTAGGTGATGGGTATGAGGAGGGTATAGGTATAGCTTTGTACCCGCCCCGCCCCACCCCGCTCCGCTCCATACCCGCCCTACCCCATCTCACACCCATCATACCCGCTTCATTTTGTACATAGTTAACTTTCAAATTAAAAAAATACATGTTTAAATTTAATAAACCAAATTGTTTATCGATGTTATAAAAAAATACAATTGGTTTTTAAAAATAGTATTAAATAACTAAAATAAGCAGTTATAGATAATCGTTGTTTACACACATTAGGGAGGGTACGGGGCAGGTAATGGATACCCATTGGATACCCACGGGTAATGGGGCAGGTATGGGTATGAGTTTGTACCCGCCGGGGGGGTATGGGTATCAACTTCATACCCGTGGCGCGTAATGAAACATGTACAGGTATAAAATTTGGGTGGTGGATACGGGTATGAAGGAGGCACCACTTGTACCCACCCTGCCCTATTGCCAAAGTATGGCAGTCATTGAAGTCTCGGATTTCAATTGCTCCCAAAGGGTACGCGTTGACCATTTAATAAGGTCCATCATATCGAAATCGTGACTTCAACAAATTTGTTTATCATGAGAGGCTCTGGTTATTTACTTGTAGAGCTTAGCATTCTTGTATGTTTGGAATAGCACATCCTCCAACTCACTGAGCTGGAATTGTCGATGTGATCCAGTAGCATTAGGGATGGTAATGGGGCGGGTAAAACTCGTTACCCGCGGGTATCCGTCCTGTTTGGGGCTGTTACGGGTATAGATGAGACGGTTAACGGGTATAAGTAGGGTACACGTGTCAATACCTGTCACGGGTATAAGGTGGGTAGGGTATAGGCTTGTGCCCCGCCCCGTCCCGTACCCGCATGTACCCGCACCGCCCCACCCCGTTGTGTTATTTTATATAAAATATATTTCTTATATAATTTTATAAACATGAATTCATAGTTATTATTGAAGGAAAAAAGAAAATAATTTTATAGTAATAAGTTGGACATAGATAGGTAACAAGGCAAGTACGAAACGGGTAAGGGCAGGTACAAGTGAGCAAGGGCGGGTAATGGGGAGGGTATGAGTATGGATTTGTATTCGTCGGGACGGGTATGGGTACTCACTTCATACCCGTAACGGGTAATGGGGCAGGTACAGATATAAGATTTTGGTGGTGGGTACGAGTATGAAGGAGGCGCCTCCCGTACCTGCCCCGCCTCATTGCCATCCCTATGTAGCATGCATCTCACAGCTAAATTGTTCACTGGCCGAGTAGACCGATGCTCGAGCTCCGCAGGCAGGTGGCGTGCGATCCCAACGACTAATTGATAGGGAGATATGTCGATTGGAGTCTTAAATGCTGTGCAACCAGCCCGGGGGGCATCATTCAACCTAAAAGACCAGTTATTGTGATCCGAGTGCATAGTCTTCTCAGCGATGGATTTAATTCACAGTTTGATACCTCAACTTATTCGTTGCTTTGAGGGTGACAGGGGACCACCAACTAGTATGTGATTGAGTACTTCCGAATAAGGGCCTCAACCAAACGAGTGAAATGCATCCGTCATCACTAATAATCACCTCGGGAACACTATCACGTGAGAATATGTTATCTTTTAAAATGAAACAACCATCTTATGGTCATTTTGTCCTAGTAGTTAGTGACAGCTTCAATTGACTTTGACACATAACCGATAAGAACTAAAATATAGAAAAAAAAAACAATTTGTTAGGAAAATATACCACGAAGTCGATGCCCAAATATAAAAAATTCACATGCCAAAACCAAGCATCAGGGCATCTCATTGCGCTTTGCAAGGGCATCGATACACTGACACCGATCACACATAGTTTGATAAAAAGTAAAAGTAGGTTATAGTGGTGAAGATTCAACGCAAATACAACCTTTTTAAAACATCTTTATGTAATAAGTTGTGAAAAAAAAAAATTCAATTTTGTATATTTTTCTACTTAGTTATAAAATAATTATTTTATTTTTCTATTTAAACTGTAAAAAAGATGAAGAAATATCTTTTATATCAATTAAATGCAAATCTTATAGTCAACTAGTATTGTTCACATTTTCAAGCTGTTAAAAAAATAAATTGAATACAACTTAATTTATAAAATAAAAATTGACAGACGAATTTGAACAAATTTAACAATATGGAACTTCGGAACTTGGATAATTATAAATAGGAGTCAGGGCACTCCACAGTTAGCTCGAAAAACACAACAATAAGTGTTATTAACGCTGAAGCTTTAGGATTCCCTATCCGTTTTGATGGTTTTAAAGCTCATCGTCTTTAGATTCTTTACCTCTCTAATAGAAAAATACTTTTGGATGCGGATGATTACATAAAGTTATTATTATCAGGACAAAATTGTTACTGTCAGAGTAATAATGTGATTTATAAATAATAAGAGCCATAAAATTACTTTAAAAATTATAATATTGCTCTGATAAAAATATTTTGCCCTACCCACCAGGACCGTGTCTCAGTGGTTGGAGGTAAGTAAGGAGATAGAGTATTACTTTAAGCCAAAAGATGTAGAGTTCGATTCCTAGCTTGAACATCTCCCCGATGAATTTTTGACTTAATTAGTTCACATGGCGTGTGGGTCGCAGCATGAATAGGGGTTTACCGGATTACCGGATTCCTCGTTAACAAAAATAATATTTTTGCCCTAGTAATAACATCATAATATTGATCTATTGGAGTTATTATACTATTGGTCCCTTATCTTTTTAAATTTGTTCAAACTAGTCCCTTATCTTTTGTTTTGTTCAAATTGGTCCTCATCTTTATCATTTTATTTATATTTTATTTTATTCAAAATGGTCTCTTATATTTTATTTTATGACAAAACTAATCCCTCATATTGTGACCAAAATTAGGTACAAATTTAAAAGATGAAGGACCAATTTATCATAAAATAAAACACGAGGGACCATTTGAAAGAAAAGAAAAGACGAGGGACTAATTTCAGCAAATTTAAAAAGATAAAGGATCAATTTAAACAAAATAAAAATGGTTATTTATGTCAAATGTCCTTGTACTTTATTTATTACGTCAATTTAGTCATTGTACTTTTAATTGTGTCAATTTAATTCCTATATAATTCAAAATGTATCAACTTACTCCTTATAGAACAAATTATATTGAGTTTTTAATAAAATTTTTAACGGTTCGATCACAAATTGGATTAAATTGAATAAATAAATAAATTTATAATAAGTTACTTATATCTAATATAATTTTATCGTTTAAAATTATGTTATTAGCATAACTTAAATTTGATAAAATGGCTAAATTAACGCATTTTAAATTATTTAGGGACTAAATTGACACAATTAAAAGTATAAGGACCAAATTAATATAATAGGCAAAATATATAGATCTTTGCCGTAAATAACCCAAATAAAAAATAAGGAACTAATTTAAACAAAACTAGAAATACGATGGACCGAACGGTGAACTCTACTCAATTGTAATAAGGGTAAATTATAGAAAAATCCCAGATTTTTTGTTTAAAAAATAGAAAACCCCCATCACAAATAAAAATACTCACAAAATCCGCTCACTTTTAAATATTTATCACTTAACCCTTATGCAGCTTTTTTTGACTATTTTGTTACTCAAAAGTGAGAAGGTTAAATATTTAATTATATTTTCAGAAGGAGATTTTATATTATTAGGCAAAAATTAGAAAATTTTAATATTTTTTGCAATACAATTAAAGAAATTTTATATATTTATAAAAAATATAATTGTTTTAATTAATTATAGTATTGATATTATAAGTTTAAAGGATAAAAAATATTAATAAAATTTTCATAAAAAATAATTATAAGATAAAATATAATATTTTTATTAATATTATAATACTACTACTATATAATTAATTAAAATAATAAATTTTATAATTACGAAAAACTCCTTTCTTCTATAAATATAAAATCCTACCTAAAAATAAAAATAAAATTTTAATTATTTTATTTTGAGGAGTAAAATAATCAAATATAAATTATTTAGAATAAAATAATATTTTTTTTAAAAATAAAGAAGTTTAATAAGTAATTTTATTTATAAAAAAATTTTATATTTTTAAAGCAAAAGTCGGAACTGTATTTATAATTTATCCTTGTAATAATACGAGTTCCCGGGACTCGGCAGTTAGCGATAAAAACACTGCAGACAGCGCGCGGGCGGAGGAGAGAGAGAGAGGTTACAGCGTCGTCTTAAGGGACAAGATTCCTCTTTGGGGGTGTATGCGGAGATTCCACCGGAGATTCCGCCGGAGATTCAGAGGCCGGAAAGGATGTTGTTGCAGGTCGGAGGGCAAGGGACACGGCCGACGTTCTTCGAGATGGCGGCGGCTCAGCAGCTTCCGGCCAGCCTCCGCTCCGCCCTCTCTTACTCCCTCGGCGTATCTCTCTCTCCCTCTCCCTCTTCCTTGCTCTTACTCTCTTGCTCTACGGATTTATGGAATTAGAATTGGACTATGAAATTGCAATTACATGGAATTGGAATTAGGATAGAATTAAAATTTCATTGTTTGGCTAACTAAGGAGTTGGAAGCTGAAAATTGTTAAATTTCACTGGACCTTAGGCTTGACCGATGAGGTTGGGGTTGGAATGTATGAGTTCCTGTATAAGCTCAAGTGGGTTCCGGCATGTTAGGTGGAGTAACCCACTATGCTTATATATTGATCTCTTCTTCTTCACATGTACTATGTGGGATTTTTAATAGACTCACATGTCGAACACCTAACAAAATTGTAATTTTGTAACTAATAGTCTTGAGTTTTGAGTCAATTGAATTAGATCGTTCTGGATTTTGGGTCAATTAGGGTCGGGTCTTGATTAGATTGGACTGCTTCGAGAATTGAGCCATTTCGAGTTTCAGGTCAACCGAGGTTGGGTTTTAGTGGGTGGAATCATATCGTGCTCAAATTGTATCAAATTTTTGGTTCTTTCTTTTTTAATTTCTCTAGTTTGATTTTGATTTATTATTCTCAAATGTTCCTCTCAAATGTGCCGAACTGGAACATCTTGTTACCAGAAAGGGTCCATTGATTAAAACTTGCTTTTGGCTCTTAAAATCCTGGGACCGACCCTGTATTTGATTTATTCACTCTTCTTTAGTCCAGTGTGAATTTGAAGGAGGTGGAGCTAGGATGGATGTCTTGCTGAGTTTCTGATTTTATTTATTTTTTAAATGGTAAGAAGTCCCTTAGGGTTGCACAAGGGGTAGCCCTCCCAAAACCTCCCATAAATCTCCTCGCCCCTGATAAAAGTGGGATTCGATCCCTGATCGTGAGTACCACCGTCACAAAGACTTCTCTAACTGAGCTAACTGACACTTTCACCAAGGTCCTGATTTAGTTTTACGAATGCCACTCTAATTTTGGTGGGTGTGCCGGATATTTATCGATAGGAGCTGAGAATTTACCTACCCAATGAGGCATTTTAGGGACATCTATTTTGGTTTTTCTTTTTACTTACCAAAAAGAAAGTGTTTGGTTTTTCTTATATTTGAGGTTGAGTTCCTATCTTACTGAGTTTTGCTGTTTCTGTCAGAGTAGTTACAAAGCTGGGCTATATTCCGTTAAAGACTCCACATGTAGTCGCATAATAAATCCTACATCGGAGTTGTAAGAGAGAAGAGATCAACATATAAGGGTAGTGTGCCAATTGGTTTTTGGGATGAAACCTCACTTGACCTTATACGTGTTCACATATTCCCATGCGGGCAAGCCTGAGTAGGGCAATTTTCTAGGCTTAATTTTCAACTGAGAAATTAAGTAAGAACGCCTAGTTGATGATGTAAAACAAGCTGATCATACGTATGCTGATGCTAGTTGGTGAAATAAGATACCCTCATTGACTGGAAGCCTTTTTAAAGAGCTTAGCGCTCCGTCCTTGTAAATTTATGGTGTTAAAGATGGTGAAAAGAAAGATAAGAGATGTGAGCGCTGCTGCGGATGACATATTCAGTGTGCGGGAGGATCCTTCCCTCGACTTCCCTTTTTCTCCTGCTCGACTATCTAGAAGTTCCGAAGATGAAACTTGCAGCTATTCCTTTTACTCTCCTTGCCTTTGTATTTTTTTTCTTTTTATTGATGCCAAGAAGATACAACGTTGCCGTAAATAGGGTCACCAACATTCATAGGAGTGGGGAGATGAGTTGTGAACCCAAGACCTCATGCTTCGGGATTGGATAGCCTAACTGTTACACTAAACCCAACAAATCCTGTGTCCATCACTTGCCGGTGAGGTGTTTGTCGCATGTAATATTGATCATCATTTTCGATGCTATCGTTGGATTGGATCTTTAGCTGATCTTATTGTAGGGCATAATCTTTCTCGAGTATTGACTTATTGATTCTAGTTTTGTTGTTGCTGTTCTTGTTGTAAGATTAGATCCATATCATTTTAAACGTCTCAGTAGTTCTGAGCTCTCAATACTAAAGCTGGATTTTTTTCCTCCCGCCCCGTGGGTGGCCCTTATTTATATGGAGTTGAACTGCTCATATTGCTGTCAGTTTTGTGTTAAATTTTGCCATGTATGTGGTTCATGGACTACTTCACATTCTTATAATGCTTAGATGGATTTTATTTGTTTACGGCATTTTTGGTATTATTTCCTGTTTGCGATTTTTGATTTTTGACGAACTAAGAACCGTATTTTGGAAACGATTTTGTTTTGTTAGGTTTTTTTGTTTTCCGTATCTTTTTCTAATTTGAGTGATAACTTAAAAAAACAAAACCAAAAGAACAAAAACTCAGTTTCAAAACCCAATTTTAGTTTCTCAAAAACCAAAGCTGTGAATTGAAAACGACACCAAATAGGTTCTTGGATTATTTCACAGTTTCTTATTATTCATGGAGCCCATTACATGATCTCAGGATAGTTGTTCAATATATCTTGCTGTCGTCGCAATGTCTTTCGCATGCGTTTTTATTAGTGAATGCATATGTTCTGCAGGTTTTGGCTCTAAGAAGGCCAATTTTACACAAGGTGTTGGACTATGAGGATGAGTTTTTTGCCTTGCTAATGCTTGTACTTGAGACTCATAGTATAAGAACTACAGGTAGTTTAGTTTCGATTTCTTTATAAATTCTTCCGTCGTATCTTCACCACAATTACTGAGTTTCGATGTTGAGATTTATGTACTTGGATTCATTAAGAAACTGACTAGACCCATTGTAGCAAAAATATGTCACAATCTCACAAAGACGGATATTGTTGTCTGGTAAATTTTTAGTTTCATCTCAATTACTGAGTTTTGAGGTTTAAACTTCCTAGATCCGTCATTGCGCGTGCTTAGGTGAGATCACTTGCATCTAAGTAATCTGTTGTTCGATGATGAGTGGGGCCTTGACATTTTTCACGAGTGCAATGGGTAATCTTTCTATTTTGATGTGCTTGAAGTGTTCCCTGGGGAGGGGTTGTTATTGCACATTAGGCCGGAAGATAAGGCTTGTTTTACATTATGCTATTGATGCTCATTTTACAAGGATATGGAATATAATTATTGATTCAGATATCACTATTTGTTTGACTCTTATGTGCAACGTTTGCTTGGCGGATGTTGGTCAAGATGCTTCGTCCATTCTCATATCTGGATTTTAATAGTCAGGGGCATACTTGGCCAAACTGTGAAAAAATGGCTTTTTAAGCACTTTTTGCAAAAGGTGCTGTTAATAGGGGTATTTTTGTCTGAAACATTTTTAGTTTTTGCTTTTACTTTTGCTTTAATTTAAATGGAAATCTGTTACTTAGGTATTCCGAGATTTGGGCATTTATCACCTAAATACCTTTACATTTCGATGTCTGCAATGAAGTATCCCGACGTTTCAAACTGTTATCACTTAGGTACCCTATGTGGGAACTCAGTGAATATTTAATCGGACTAATTTTCACCATAAAATATCGGTGTGGTACATGATTATTACAATATATATGTGCTAGATGAATCAACAAAAATTCAGCAGATTACGAAAAATATTCAATGAATTATGATGGAAGATATCTACAAATTAGCGAAATAATGTGTCATATTAGCATTCTACAACAAAAAATCCTAATATCATGATAGAGGATACCTATATGTTGTAATTATGTTTCACATTGACAATTTTTAACAGAAGTCCTCCAAATTTTGATAGAGGTACTTGATTGAAATTTTTTTTAAAATTTTATGGTACTAGTCAATAAAATCTTTAAATCTCAGAGTAACTTATTGTATATATTGAAATGCAAGGTTACTTAGGTAATAAAATGCCTAAACCTCAGGGTACCTGAGTGATAAATTCCTTATTCAAAAACACTTCCCTTTTCCAAGCTAAATGTTCTAAAATATAAAAAGGTGCTCTTTCTAGGAAAAGTCCTTGACAGGAAGTTTGGCCAAACAAGCCCATAACACTTCTCTTCGGTTGAGTTTCATGGTTCCTCACACCTTTTGGGCTTGTTCTTTTGTTGTGATTTCTGATCAGATGCCTCGTTCTCCGAGTGTTTATATGGTTTGCGAAGGAGAGCAGTGAAAATCAGATTGAAGAAAGATGTTTTGAACTCCAAGTCAACCGATAACATTCGACACTCGGGGCTGGAAAAGAACCAAAGAGTTCTTTCTGTTGTATTTCTGGTATATTTCATCTTCTGTCTCCCTCTGCCGATCAATCGATCTAAATTATGATGCTTCTAAGTTCTAACACACACACACACTCACATATGTATATTTATATATGCACTTTTTTCCCCCTTATATTAGTAAGGAAAGCACAATATCTTCTCTAAAAGGGGAAACCAATGGTGATAAGTTTTGAATCTGAGATCTCTGGCTTGGGAGATTGGGAGTTGAACCACAAAACCAACACCGTTAGCTTTTCATGATTATGTGTGTGTATGCTGGTCTAGATCTAGATGTATGTATGCGCACAAGTGTACAACTGTATTTGTGTTTTTTTTTTTTTTTGGTTTTATTTCCCCCTTTGTTTCTGGTGTTTGAGTAGGGTGGGTTTGGACGAAAGCAACTTTTCGATAGCTCGTAACCGCATTGTTCATGATTGGACTTGATGACAGACGGGTAATTGATGGGAATCAGCTTAGGTGTCAAGGAACCAATTGTCCCAAACGCTTAAATTGGTAAATGAAGGTCTATGAATGGTTTTATACACTAAGATGGCCTCTCTTGCGAATGCCAATTGGGCTTAACTGGTGGATAGTGTAAAGACCTACCTTATGCTTTGTGTTGACATTATTATATTAGATTGAGAGCGGGGTTATTGGGATTTGAACTTGTGACCTTTCGGTCAACAAGGCTATGATACCTGGGCAAGAAAAATGAAAACTAGAAACTAGAAACAAGTAAAAGTTATTCCAAAACCTTATTTTTTTCCCTCAAAATAAAAAAAAGGAAACTGATACTAACAGACAGTTTTCATTTTTCTGTTGTTTTTTAGTTCCTTAGTAATGTTTGACTAGGTGTCTTTATCCAACTCACGCAGTCATGGGTTCATTGTTTTTCTGAATCAAGAGAATTTCTTTGATTCAAATGGTCCGTGTCGCAAACTTAAAACAATGTTTCCAATGAGCAGATGGCAATTTGCATGGCAGAAAATAATTGTGTTCTCATAAGGGTTCATCTTAACAGGTTGTTTTGCCCTATTTTAAGTCAAAGTTGCATTCAGTATATAGTCAAGAAAGGGAAGCGGCACTTCAGGCAAGTCTATGGGGACCTGAAGATGAAAGATTTAATGGTGCTGACTATCTAGATGTAGGAACTAGTTCTGTCGATCAAACAAGATCTTCAGAAGGTGAAATGTCGATAAGGGAACGTTTCTTGAAGAGTACCAGGAAATTCATCGGTGTTTGTTACCCTTGGATTCATGCTGGGCATGAAGGTATATACCTTTTAATCCTATGTTTCTCCACCTATAAGGCATGTAGTTCTAGCTTTAAGCTTTGATGAGCACCCCCCAAACCCCCCGGTTTGAGCTTTTGAAGTTTTGTTCAAACTTGGTTCAATAAGATATTAGTATGTTTGATATTCATAATCTTGCCGAGCTTGCTACCGAGTCAAGTTTGCTACCAAGATGAGCTATTTGAGTTACTATCGAGCCATTATTGAACTATCTTTAGGCTAATACCGACATTAATGAGCTTTTATTGACATATTAAATTATTCGTGAACATAAAGAGCTTAGCACCCCTTTGTTTGAACTTGGCTCGTTAAGCTTATCGACCATGTTTAAACTTGACTCGATAAGCTATTGAGCCTTAAAAATGAACATGAATGAGGCCTAATTGATTTCTAATATGAGTAGTTCATCACACGTTTGGTTCATCTATACCCTTAACGAGGCTGTTGAAAATTGGATACCGTGCAGGATTAGCGTTTTCTTATCAGCTACTCTATCTATTGGATGCTACGGGGTTCTATTCCTTTGGATTACATGCACTGGGGATCCACGTTTGTCGTGCTACAGGCCAAGAACTGGTACATTCTTAGCTGAGGACATCCTACTGCTTCGCTTGGTTCAATGGAGAATATTTTTCTAATAAAACAGTTTCATATTATAAATTTTTATAAGGTTCACACTTGGCAAAGTTGAGGTTGAAGTAAATCATAAGATGCGAGATCATGATAGAAGATGTTTTTCCCTTTTGTGGAGTAGGAAATCAATTTTCCTTTATGGAGGAGAACATTTTCTATATCTGTAGTTGGTGTTATGAACTTGTTCAAAGAAAAAATAGAATTGAGATGAAATATATTCTATGTGAAAACAAACGGAGCCTAAGTTATCCACTGGAGTTTGTATTTGGCTTTTCTTTATATATTTCAATAAAATAAATGCTTCCTAATTTGAGATTTACCTTGTTTTAATGTCAAGATAGATGGATACTTCTTCTAGGATATCAAGGATGAGAAATCGTGAACGTGAGAGACTTCGAGGTCCCCCTTGGTTGAAGGTACTTAACTGTCTCTTCCTCCTTCACGCCACAATGATGAGCAGATATTTCTGTTTCCGTTGTATTATTTACACCATATATCTTTGTACTTTGTTCACCATGTGAATTTAGTCCTTGAACTTTGAGTTGTATCAATTTAGTTCATATGCAATTTGCATTGTGTCAATTTAGTCCTAGAGTAAAATTGATTTTAAGTTGGCTGCTCAATTTTTAATCATTGGGTCAGTGGTGGGTTTGAGATAGGTTAGCGGGTGGGTTTGTATTGATTTGCATTTGATACAATCGACTAGACCAAAAAAAATTGTGTCAATAACTGAACTTCAATTTCATCATAGGACTAAGTTGACTCAATGTAAATTCTATGGGGACTAAAGTGACACAATTATAAGTAAAATGACTAAATTGACACGGTGGACAAATTAAAAATTTTTCTGGTTTCTTTTATGGCGTTCTTGACTGCAAAACAAAACAAAGATCAAGTCTTAATATATCTTCTATGAGTTGCTACATGAGATTTCTGATTGAATGTACCTTTTCATATTTCAGAAACTACAGGGAACACTTCTCAGCTGTGCATATGCAGTGCTTGACTATGCACAGACAGGATTAATTGCCGCTGTCTTTATCTTCAAGGTATATATCTGTTTGCCATGTATTTTCATTGAGTTGTTTCTGAAGAATATTAAATGTTTTTGATGGCCTGCTCGTTAGAGAAGAAGCATAAAGTTATAATCTTAGGCCTGTTTGGCAAGCCTTTTTTTTTTTTTTTGTGGGGGGGGGGGGGGAATTTAAGGGTAAAGAAAAGTGCTTTTAAGTAGAAGTAGCTGTTTTTTGCTTTTAAGCAAAAGTAGGAAAATAGTGTCTCCTTCAAAATCGAAGTAGAAGTGAAAATTAAAAGTATTTTTGACAAAAATTAACCTTTTTCGTAGCGTTTACAAAAAGTGTTTATGAAAGAACAGTTTTCTTATTGCTTAGCTAAAGAATGAGGTAGGGGTATAGAAGTGCCAAGCCAGCTGGTGACTGGTGAGCTTCTTGAGCTTGAAAAGCGTGACTTGAACTGAACTTGGAATAATCACGAGATGACCTAACTAGCTGAGTTTCATGATCCTCGACTCTTAATTGCCTGTTCGAAAAGCCTAATTCAACAACCTTTCTACCAATCTACAGCCTGAAATAAAAGGTATCCGTTCATTGGTGACTTTACAAAAGTAGTGGGCAGCTTCAGTCGTGTTATAACTCAAGCTCGACAATCTTACTTGGTTCGGGCTTAGCTTGAAGTCTGTGAACTCTAAATACGGTGAGCTTTGGCTTAATTCATCGTGTGCTTGTGTTCATCTCAGCGTGGTTGAACCCAGCCGTCCATACCCCAACCGAAGCTTGCCTCATTAGGCTCATTTAAGCCTTAGCTGGGCTCATTGAGGCTCAAGCTTGGATTATTTAGGCTCGAAGTTGGCTCCATTGGACATTTATAGGTTTTAATTTGTATGGAGATCGGCTAATATAGGCTCGTTTAGGTTGTGGGCCTCTTAGCTCAAAATTTACTAGGTTCGAGCTCAACTCTGCTCGAATTGAGATTGAAAGTTGAGCCTTTCGAGCTTTATAACGAGGCATCTCATGAGGGCTTGTGAGTTGGCTCATCTCATTTACTCCCGTGCTAACAACTAGTTCAAAGCTCGGCTAGAAGTTCAGTAAAATCATCGAACTCAGGCTCAAGCCTAGCATATTTGAGGTTGGTCCTACTCTTTGGCGCGCTATACTGGTAAGGAGCCAGATGTTATACTTTTTAACCTTCTCTTTCGGATTACATTGTTCTGCCATTTATAACAATCTTAGTGGTCTTTGGTTGTAGATGATGGAGTGGTGGTATCAATCAGCAGAGGAAAGAATGTCTGCTCCAACGGTGTATCCTCCACCACCGCCTCCTCCAGCCCCGAAAGTGAGCAGCACTTTATACTTTTACCACTTTCCTGTTTGGGACCATGCTGTTTATGCACATTAATCATGTGGAAATCGTATAATCAAATACAGATCTTACGTAATTGATTTTGAGCTAATCGTTATATGATTAGTTGTTACATAACGATAACTTTGTTATGGTCTCCATAATGTACATAAATGTTATTTGATTTTCCTAGAACATATTGGAAGTGTGGTTGTATGCTTAAAACTATCAAAGCAGTATGAAAATTTATGACAATATGACTATTCAAATCTTTGCAAAGCGTGCGTAAAAGCAATTTCAGTTCTCTTTAAAAACCCTGGTGTGACGCAACACGTTTTGTAATTTTTGTGATACTCTACTTTTGCACACTGCAACTACAACCGTTATGCAATTGCTAACTGCAATTTTATTCCGTGGTGGAAACCTTCTTATGCTCCTCCCCATGGAAAAGAAAAAGAATCCGAAGAGAAAAGAAAAGGTTTTCATAGCCTCCAAACAGTTCAAAATTGTTGCTTCTTTATTGATATATCAAGCAAAGGCATATATTCAGCTTAGCAGCTAAGGTTTACGAATGGTAAAACATACCCTGTCACGTGAATACCCATTAGGTTTGAAGCGTGAATAGTTTAGAATTCCACTTCATACCTTATACTGAAATTACATTGATATTAAGTGTAGAGGTTGCTGGGAGTTGAACTCCAAATTATGCAGTCTGAAAGTCTCTGATACCATTTCAAGGAATACATATTCCCAAACTTTAAAATATTATATAATGCCGTGTGAATAATTTTATAAGAATCTCCTGTCGTGCAGAATCAGAAGATTCTAAAGCTTCAGTCATTGATGAAAGAAGCAGAAAATTATTTCCTTTGAAAATTTTACTGTTGCCTGTTCCAATTATAACTTCCTAGATGGAAAAGTTGTCTATGCTTAGCTTCCTTCTAACATAGTGGAACATGTTGTCTTGTACGAACAGGTTGCGAAAGAGGGTATTCCATTGCCACTCGATCAAACAATTTGCCCGTTGTGCTCCCAGAAACGTGCAAATCCATCAGTTGTTACAGTTTCAGGATTTGTGTTTTGTTATGGTTGCATATTTAAGTATGTTTCTCAGGTAAGTCCTTTGAAACCTTGCTGCCTTTGGTAATGAAAGCTTACATTGAATGCGAGAAATTATCACTCAATATGTAGTCCAAAAGAGGCATGGACAAGTCATAGGTGACCTGTTTGGTCAAAATGTGAAAAAGCTGTTTTTTTTCAGATGCACTTTTTAGAAAAGCGCTTTTGTAGGAAGGTGCTATCAGTAGGGGTACTTTTGTTCAAAAAACTTTTAGTTTTTGTTTCTGCGTCTACTTCTTTAAAGGAGAAGTATTTTCGTACTTTTGCTCAAAAGCAGAAAAACAGTTTCTGTTTAAATAAAAATACTTTTGTGACTAAACACCTTTGAAATTTGGAAGCTGTGCTTTTTTTTTCTTCTAGGAATAGACACTTCTTTTCTAAAAGAGAAGCTTGGCCAAACAAGTTTCATTTTGAGTTAATTGTTGCTATCACTCTTGATGAGACCCTAATCTATCTAATGAAATCAAATAAAGGCCGTAACATATCCTTTGTTTAGCAGCTCTGTATCTTATTCATTGCGTGATTCTAATTTATATGTTGAAAACTATAGTGGGGTGTAAAAGTTAGTGATTATATGGCTATGAATGTAAACATATAACTTGAAAAACAACTTGTTCCATCAAAAGGCTAATGCGATTGCCTCAACCAGCTATATAACCTCCTGGTAGAGCCAATCTTAAGAATTTAGGGGCCTAAAGGAAGTTTTAACTGGTGGGCCCGTTTTTGGTAACTGAAAATTTTCACACCAACTTAAGTATGCTTTAAATCTATTTAATGAAATAGTACTAGCTAATATTTGGGTCATTTACATTCTATATGTACATATACATTTATAACGTATTACACATAGATTGTCATTTGTCCAATTTTGATTTGTAATATGTTGTAGACACAAATTGATAATATAACTAATTGTTAAAAGGGACCGTCTTAACAAATTGGGGGTTCTAAGGGACTGCTTCTATTATTTGGTGTCTTGACTTGCCCTGCCTCCAGAACACTGATTGATTCACCTACATGTTTTTTCTTTCTGGCAGTACAAGCGTTGCCCAGTAACCCTGATTCCTGCGGAGGTGGAGGACATTAGAAGGCTATTCCATGACATGTAGAGGTTGTCTTCTTCTTCTTGTTCGTCGTCTACTAGGTATCATTCATTTCTTTGATACTGAATAGATTGTATTTTGACCAAAAATAACATCCATATCGCAATATAGCATTCCAGAATTGTGTCTAAATATTATAGGAATTGTGATTTAAAAATATCAACCCGTGTACCAATTCTTCATAACTAAATATTATGTACCTCTCCTATTTATTTAGATTAAATATGTTGGGAATCTTCTGTGGAGCCTGATTTTTATACTGTTGTGGGCTAGGGATTTTTTTATGTGTGTCTATAAAAACCTTTTTAGGAGTGGAGAGATCGTGTGAGAAAAATAAGGAACGCTCTGTAAAACTTCCAAGAAATAGTAAAATCCCTACAACTCCATGAATGGAGGCACATTTGGCCGAACTTGTGTGTTGTTTTTTGTTTTCTGATTGAATTTTTCGTGGTTCTTTTAAAGTACGTTTCCTACGAAAATAGATTGTAAACAATGTTTGGAGATTGAAGTTAATTGGTTGGGCTAGCTTGAAAACATGAGAAAAACCCAATCATTATGATATAAATTACGCCTAAACATGATTATTGGGGTCCAATTGTGATATAGGTTTGTAATGGGTAGACTTAATTATTTGCCTGTATAAGAGGCTACCCCCTTGCTATAACAATGATTAATCACTTTTTCCATCCTTATCCAAGGGAAGTTACAGAGAGCTCTACCGTCCCTTTCTCTGTTTTCTTTTCTCCCACTGTAGGTGAGTATCACTATGGATGAGAGAAAGTGTGTCTCAGGCTTGATTGCTAGTGATACTTGGTCCATTAATAATCATGGATGTGAATGGTAAGTTTCCAATTTGTTTAATTTGATGTCGTAATGATCATTACTTAGGACTAATGCTACAAACATTACTTAATTCATTCGACATTGGACAATTAGTGAAAAGAATGATAAAATTTTTCAACTCGCATATCATATTTGCATGACCACATATTCAGTGCAAAAAGGACTACAGTTACAGGCTCTTATCCCCATTTCCCAAACCCCAAAATCTCCTTGTATTCCGCACACAAACACTCACACACGAACAGAAAAAACTAAGGACCTTTCAATATCATTTTTTGTTTGCAATTTTTAGTTATTGAGAGACCAAAAACAAGATTTTGGAAACAGCTTTTTCTAGTTTTTGGTTTTCTTCTGTTTCTAGTCAAATTAGAAACGAAAACTGAAAACCAAAAGGAAATGTTTTCAAAATATAACTTCTAGTTTCTAAAAAATCAGAATTCTGCAAATAAAAAATGATACCAAACATGTCCTTGGTATAGAGAAAAAAAGTTGCAGATACAATCTTGTACTTTTATTTGACAACATTGATAGTGTATAAAGCCCAAAAACAATGACTAAGAATAGGTTGATAAACATTGCTCTTTAAGTGCTTTCTCCAACCTCATCTCAAATGGAGTAGCATCCCAAATCACCTTTGTATCCTGCACTCACACCATAACTTTAGCATAACTTTACCATAACAAAATGAATTTTTAGCTAGTTGTTCGGTACAGTACTTTTCTAACGGCCTTTGTATGTATTTATGTAGGTATGTGTGTGTGTGTATATATATATATATGTATATATAGTAATTTATTTATTGAAAGTATATTTTATAGAAGTACTCACATGTTAAGAAGTAAAGGAACTATGTCAAGTTTAGCATCCCTTGATAGGCTTGTTGTGCTCGAGTTGGATCAAGCTCTTATCAAGCTTTCGAACCTTTGTTTTGAACTCAATTCGGTAAGGTTTTAGTGTGTTCGATACTCGACTTAACAACGTAATTTAGTTGATTCGAGCTCGTTGTTAAGTCGAGTTGGGTTTATTATCGAGCCGAATTGAACTCATAACCGAGCCCACTTTGCTATCGAGTCGCGTTTTCTACTGAGCTCAGCGATTCTAGTTATTACCGGCCCATTATTCAACCATTTTCAAGTTAATGCCTTAACGAGTACTATTGGAGTTAACGGGCCCTTAGCGAGCGCTTATTCAACCCTTATCAAATTGTTTTGTGACCGTTAACGAGCTGAGCATCCCTTGTTTTGAGCGCGGTTCGTTAAAATTATCTAGCCTTCTTGAGCTCCGCTCAATAAACTATCAAGCCACCCAAAAGGAGCAAGAACGAGCCATGACCGATTTTGAACTCGAGTAGTTCATCGAATGTGCGGTTCGTTTGCATCCTTAATTACAAGAAATGGAGCAATTTAACATACTACTAACCTCTCTAAACCTGTTTCTGCTGGTCGGTGACCCCTCGCGCAAAGATCCAGACTCACAACCACCGCCTTGCCCAGTGTGCTGCCAGTAACTACCAACGCTACCAATGATCGGCGTATCCTCGGGACTCCGACTAGGCGACTTCCGAGGCGACGAAGCCGCCGATAAAAGCCTAATCTCTTCAACAGTTAATGCCCCTAGAATAGGCCTGTCCTCAAAATCCTTAGGTGAACACTTCCCCACCGAAACTGGGCTATTATTATTGCTTGTTTCAGATCCCACCAACCAACTTGAAAGGCTCGTATCGACTGCGATTTCCTTCTTTGTTTTCTCCTTTTTCGGCCCAAAACCGAGCCTGTCTTCTTCACTGCAAGCAGATGTGAAAGCTATCGGTTTTGGGTCAAAATCGAAGTTCTCTTTTGCTTGATTTTTTGATGCAAGTTTTGATCTGGACTTGACCATTTTCCACTGGGTAAGATTCTCAACTGGGTTCAGCACATTTAATTCATTTTCAGTTGAATTGTTCTTGGTGGGTATTGGACTGTTAACCTCCTTGTGATCGTCTGTTTCTGCTAGAAATTTGTGTTTTCTAGACTCTATAGAGAGAGAAAATAGAGACCCAGATGATTCCTGCTGACCCACATCATCATCCTCGTCGTTGTCGTCATCCTCATCATCGTTGTCGTTATTATCATCGTCATCAAAATCACTGTGATCAGAGAGAATGCCATCGAATTCATCATCGCTGTCTCTGCAGTTCTGGTATCTGTGATTTGGTGGGTAAGAGAAGAGGCTTGAAGAGCAGCTTGAGGAATCTGAATGGGATTCTGTGGCTGCTTGTGTTTCCTTTCTCTCTCTACTTTCTCTTTCTTCGGCGCTGCTCGTCGTCTTTTCCAAGTCGACATCGATGGGCAACTCATCTTCATAGACCTTGACATTCAAATCAAAGGTGACCTTTTTTCTCCCACTACTCACATTCAGTTTCTCCTCACTTCTTGGCTCATCTCTAAATCAGCAGAGAGAGAAAAAGAGCAAACAATTAAGCACACCCACAAAGAAATAGACTAAATGACACTTTAGTATCATAAACTTTGACTGAAGTACTTTTTTGTCCACAAACTTTATGTTCAAACTTCGTAGTCCAACTGTCGCTAATTCATCAACCAAATTTTACAAGAAGTTGACACCGTATGATATAAAGGTGATGTCGTATGCCAGAAAGATAATATCATACTGTTAAGGACGCCACATGTGAGTCTAGTTGAATCCCACGAGTTGTGAGAGAGAATAGACCAATATATAAGCCTAGTGGGTTACTCCACCTAACGTCAATTGGTTTTATGGAAACCCACTTGAGCTTATATGTAGATCTCACGTGTGCCAACTCTGTGAGTCGGTCGAGCTTAAAGGCCCGGTAAAATTTAACACATACACTGAAAAGGTGATGTCATATTACAAGTGGACTTTATAGACTAGAAAATCAATTCAAGAACGAAAATTTTTAGACTAAAAATTAAATAAAAGAAGTACAAAAGATATTGAGGAGCTTACTTAGATTCTGGTTGTGGGTCAATTTTCTCTTCGGTGGTTTCTTTTTCTGCAAGATCTGTGATATGAAGTACTTCTACAGACTCACGCTGCTGCACCTGGTTTATGAATTTGATTTCAATTTAATCTTCAAACTATATTAACGAAAAACAAAAAGGTTCTCTTACCTACTCGGGTTCTGTTTCATTTAACGGAAAATATTTCCTTTATGGTTGTATATTGTAAACTTGTACAAGGTTAACGGCGCTTGACCAAGTTGAGATTGAAGTGAAGCATATGATGTGAGATTACTCTCAAAACGTTTTCCTTTTTGTTGAGGGGAAGTCAGTTTCCCGGTAGCGTAAGCAAACATTTTCTACATTTGTGGTTATGCTCTTATACGTAGATGCTTGTATGCTTTATGCTTTCATGCTTTTCAGGTTGGGGATCCTTAGAAACAGCCTCTCGTTAGGATAACACCCTCAAAGGGTAAGGCTGCGTACATCCCGCCCCTCCCAAACCTTATTGTTGTTGTTGTTATGGTCATTATTATAAAGTTATACTGAGAAAACAATAGAATCGAGACATGAAAGATTTTCTGTCAAAATGAACGAACCCAGATGAAAATTTTGGACCTTGTGCAATGAGAAGGTGAAAATCTTACAAGTTGGAAGAGGGAGGGGGCTGTAGTAGTAGTGGTGGGGCATGGTGGTTTCCGATGGCGGCGGTAACACCGGGGCTTCGAGTCACCGAAACAGTTGGCGAAACACCCCATTACGACCCCGCCGACTGGTGGCACCGCCCCAATCTTCTTCTTTGTTTGAGGAGAGAGAAAGTGAGTTCGATTTACTCGGCAGCCATTGAAGAGAGAGAGAGAGAGAGAGAGGGAGGAAGAAAGAACAGAGGGGGGAGAGTTAGAGCCGGATATTATGAAGATTGAAGGAAGAGAGTTTCGAGTATGGGAAGGGGTAAAATTGTCTTTTTGCTTTTAAAAATATGACCGTTGGAAGCCTTGGCGGCTGTGGGGTATTTGATTCTATTGTACCGTTGTGGAGTTAAATAATGTGTGACCTGGCCATTATATAGGAATTTTTTAATATATGTCCATTGGATACATGTTAAGATACATTAAATATATCATATTTTAGCATTTGATTGGCTAATATAAAATTTATTATTATTGCTAATTATATTTGGCCAATCAAATGTAAAAATATGGTGCAATTAATGTACATTACATGTTAGAAAGACCCAATTATATATTAGTACCCTAAGATTTAATATATTAATTTTTTAAGTCATAAATTTTATGAAATAATTTTTTAGTATAAAAAATTATGTGTATTTAATAAAAGGGTTATTTAAGTCAAAGGTCCTTGTATTTAACTTATTCTGTTAATTTAGTTCTTGTATTTTTATTGTGTCAATTTAATTCCTGAATAATTTAAAATGTGTCAATTTAGTCCTTAGAGAAAATTTATGTTAAGTTTTTAATAAAATTTTTAATGGTTCGACTATGAGTTGAGTTAAATTATAATAAGTTGCTTGCATTTAATATAATTTTGTTGTTCAAAATTAAAGGACTAAATTAACACATTTTGAATTATTCAGGGACTAAATTGACACAATTAAAAGTGTAAGGACCAAATTGACACAATTGACAAAGTACAGGGACCTTTGGCGTAAATGACCCTTAATAAAATTATCCAAACAATGATATAAAAGAATGAAAGTGGAGCTTGTTTTACATTTTTACACATCACTATTGAGATTATTTTATTAAATACATGGAATCTTTTGGACTAAAAAATTAATAAACTAAATGTCGGGGCAGTAATATATAATTTACCCCTTTTTTATTTGAGAGTTGGTATTGTCATATAGCAAAATTGTTCTTGTCAGAGCAATAAAGTGATTTATAAATAATAAGAGTCATAAAATTGCTTTGAAAACTATAATTTTACTTTTATGATAACAATTTCTCTCTTGGACACATTTTCTTAGAACCATCCTTGGACAAATTTTGTAACATATATAATATGGATACTTAATTTAAGTTTGATTTGCAACCAAAAAAAAAAAAAAAAAAGTTTGATTATTTTTAATTAATCATTTTATTCAAGAAAAATATGGATATGTTTTATGTAATGTTCGTTATATAGCTAATATGAAAAAGGAGCATTTTTTCTGTATTATTGATAATAATATGTAAACGGTTTTTTTAAACAAAAATATATAAATACATATCTAATACGTTAATAATACGCATGTTTTAATAATAATGCTTCAAATACAATTACGGGTGGATCCGAACCCTTTAATATGTCCAATGAGTTAACCTAAAGTTTGAATATTTTATCACCTAACTATTCGATATCAGAATTTGATAAATTTTTATAAGAATTTAATCAATTTTATATATAAATGTTGATATTGTATATAATTACGATAACATATATAAGTTATGCAATATTTTTAACAAAATAGCAAATTTTGATAGAAAATTTACCGAATTTTGATGTGAACACATAAACATTGCCAAGATTTTGAGTCATGTTAACATTTTCTGGCAAAATATATCATATTCTAATGAAGATGTTAATATATTTTCGAAATTATGTTCTATTTTAGCATTTTTTAACAAAAATCTATTGACTCTCGCCAAATGGTACCTGTTTGATAAAGTTTTAAAACTTCACGATACATAAGTAATACTGAAACGTTATCAGAGAACTTCAATGATAATTTTCCAAACCCTTTCGATGATTCAAAACTTTCACCCATCAATGGTTAGAATATGGATAAGTTTGGCATGAGCCGTTAGCATTTGGCTGTTAATTGTAAGCGCTCAGCTGATTAGCTAATTATTAGTTATTGGCTGATAAATAAATAAGTAGATATAAGCATTTGGTAAAATCAGCTGTTGCAGTTAGTTTTTTAATGTAAATTACATATAAAAATATTTATAAATAAAATTATAAAGTTAATAAAATAGTGTGAATTAACTTCTTTTTTATCAATTTGACCTCACATTTTTTGTAGTCGTATAAATTAACTTTTTTTAATCAAAGTATGGATTAGCTTGTATTATGTGAATTCAAATAATTAAATTTTTGGATCGACATAAGAATTAAAATATTAATAATAATAAAAAAATTTAGTTTAAATTAATTAATTTTTTTTAAATTTTTTTTAAAAAAATTGAGTTACAGTTCCTATTTTAAAAGTAATTTGGGACTTTTAGAAAAATAAAAGTGGATCATATATTACAAAAATAAATAAATAATACATTTATGTTTTATTTTTTAAAAAGTAATAGAAAGGTATATAGCGGTGGACAGTGGGCCAGGTCAGCCCATAACGTGACTAGCTCAGCCCGAGCTTGTATCGAGCTGGGCCCCGGACGCGGGCCCGGTTCAGCTCCTCACAGCCCCCCCCCCCCCCCCCCACAATTTTATGAATCGTTTGGGCGTTTTAACTTATTTTATGGCTGTATTTTATATTTATATTATTATAATTATACTTTTAATAAGTTTAATACATTTAATTGTATAAAATATATTTATAATTTTATAACATAATATTATATTATTATAGTTGCATTTTTTAACAAGTTATAATATATTTTATTTTATAAAATATATTTGTAAATTTATAAGGTACTATTATAATTATATTGTATGTTATATATATATATACACACACATACATATATATATATATATGTATTATATATATATTTAAAAAAAAAAAAAAAATGCCCAAGCCATGTCAGGCCCGCCCCAGCCTGTCACGTGGCCACCTCCAAAGGTATACTAGTATTTTAATATGAAAAAAAGCTAAAACTATATATATATATATTTTAAATTCTAGTGTTTTTAATTAACGAAAGTGGTTTCATTTGATAAATTTGTGCATTGCTCACGTTTGGCCAAATTGAAGCTAAAGTAGATGTTAGAGTATAAAACTATTCCTGGGTCTTCACCCATCAACTTAAACTTTTGGAAAAGATGATTCATTGACATGGTATCAGACCCTTGATGACCTAGAGGTTATAAGTTCGAATTCCAACAACCCCACTTTAATATTAAAAATAATTAAGCACAAGGCCATGAGGTAAGCCTGTGCATTATCCACGCTTCAAGCCCAATTGGTATTCGTGTGAGAGGGCATACAAGAGTATAAAACTATTCCTGAGCCTTCACCCATCAGCTTAAGCTTTTGGAAAAGATGATTCCTTAACAGTAGATGGAAAGTATTCTCCCTTATGTGAAGAAAAACGCCCTTATATTTTCCAGGTTGGGGGTCCTCGGACACAGCCTCTCTTTAAGGTAGCACCCTGAAGGGGTAAGGCTGTGTATATCCCTCCCCTCTCAAACCGTGCATATGCGGGAACCTTTTAGGCATTGGGTTTGTTGTTG
This sequence comes from Simmondsia chinensis, assembly GCA_018398585.1. Taxonomy (NCBI): domain Eukaryota; kingdom Viridiplantae; phylum Streptophyta; class Magnoliopsida; order Caryophyllales; family Simmondsiaceae; genus Simmondsia; species Simmondsia chinensis. Next base: position 939,238 of record JAGTTD010000018.1, read on the forward strand.
TTGAAGAAGAATGCTTTCCTCTTTCGTTAATGGGAAGTCAATTTCCCCTTTAGTTCCATTTGGAATCCCGAAAATTTTTATCGGAAGGAAAAAAAAAATATATGGAGGAAAATGCTTTTCTATGTTTGAAGATACGGAAAAGCAATGGGCAAAAATATTTCGGTTTCATTCTATACTAAAGACCGATATAGATCGAAATTAAGCACCAAGGACTATGCCGAGCAATAACTAATCTAGCCCGATTTGATCTTAGATTGAGATTACCAATCCAATTCAAATTCTTTGTTTATATCTAGACTTATATTTTAACATTTATCTATTACTATTTAATTGCTATTTGCTATCTGCAATTGGTATTTTATCTGCCTTTATTTGCCTAGCGTTTGGCTTGCTTTGAGATTGCTCGTATTTGCTAGCCTTGTGTGTTTGCCCTGCTCATTTGCTATGTTGCTCTCACGCTGCCAGCTCATCATGCTTCTTGCTGCTGACGAACTTCTCAGGTTGGGGGTCCTCGAAAATAGCCTCCCTTCAGGGTAGCTCCTTGTAGGAGAAAGGTTGCGTACATCTATCCCCAGACCCTGCTCATGTGGGAGCCCTTTGAGGCATTGAGATTGTTGTTGTATTTAAACTTAGATTAGATCATGATGAAGACTACAACAATAACATTTTCAGTGTCCCGAGGGCTCCCGCCTAAGCAGAGTCATGGGGGATGGACGTAAGCAGCCTTCCCCTTTTAGGATGCTACCCTGAAAAGAGGCTATTTCCGAAAAACCCTAACCTGAGGAGTGCAACACGAAAGCGTCCCAAAAGGTCACCAATCTTGGTACTACTTTCCCCGAAGCACGCTTAAATTTCGAGTTTAAAAATATTAGATAATAAAATTGTTAGGTTTATGTTTCAAATTACTTGTTTTAGTTTTATGGGGTCGCGGTAGATTCACCGATCGATCGGGACTCCCAGACCTGAGCCTATAAATTAGGACGTAGGGTTACGTCACAATAGCGACCCAAATCTCTGCCATTAAGAAAAGAGGTAATTTTGTAATTCCTCTAATTCAGATTTTGAGTGCTATGAGAGTTTAGAGAAAGTGATTGTAATTCTTTCATAGATATAGTTCAGAAGAAGTGTTGTTGTAATTCTTCCGTTCAGTATTAATAAAGAATCTCCATCTTCGCCCGTGATTTTCTCCCCTCTCGATTGTAGAGGTGTTTCCAAGTAAATATTGTGTGTTCGTGTTTGTTCTTTCTTTCTCCATATATTTGTTTACTTCTCGTTTGTGTGAGTCATATTATTTGAATCGAATCAAGCTATCAGGGTTTCAGCTTTCGCATCAAGATTTTCCTAATAAATTGGTATTAGAGCATATCAGTTTGTTCCAGTTTTTTCGCACAAATTGATATCAGAGCATATCAGATTTGTTAAGTTTCCTTACAAAAATACAAACAATAAAGCAACATACAACATTCCCAATGCCCCAAAGGCTCCCGCCTAAGCAGGATCTAAGGGATAGCTGTACGTAGCCTTCCCCCTCTAGGCTGCTACCATGAAGAGAGGCTGTTGGTTAATACCCCCAACCCGAGAGGTGAGGACTTTTCAGGAAGTCATCCATTCTAGTCCTACTTTTGTCTAAGCACGCTTAATTTTAAAATTCTAATGGGATCCGGTGCTTGCTTGTTGGTATCCTCTTATAAAATATAAACAATCTAAAATAAAAAAGGAAAAATGACTCAGTGGTGCTGGTTAGTTACATAAGGAGAGCGAGTTAGATGGAGGTACCACGGATTTCTGTACGCCTGCCACGTGTACACTCTCTCTCTCTCCCTCCCTCTCCAGTTAGTTGTTTTCATTTCATTTTTATTTGATCAGAGAAGAGAGAGAAAGGTAACCGCTATAGAGAGAGAGAGAGAATGGGAGAAGGAGGGAAAGAAGAAGCGGCAATGGCGACGGTGGCGGAGAAGTCTCCTATCACTTCTCTTCGTCCTGTTCGCTCTGATCTCGATTCCTTGCTCCCTAAGCCTTGTATATATTTTCTCTTCTTCTACTTCTCTCTGTTCGTTCTCGTTCATTCTTGATGATTTCTTGCGGATTTCATCCGTTTTGATCTGTGACGTTGATCGAGTTCAAGTGGATGTTTCAGTTCGTTCGTTTGATTATGTGAAGTTTGTTTGAATTCGAGTGGATATTTCATTTGTTTGACTGTGTGAAATTGATTAAATTCGAGTGGATATTTCATCTGTTTTGATATGTGAAATTTGTTCCAAATGAGTGGATATTTCATTTGTTTGAATATGTGAAATTGATTCAATTGTAGTGGACATTTCTTCTAGTTAAATACGTGAAACTGGTTTAATTAAAGTGGACATCTCACAATATGTGGAATTGATTGAATTAACGTGAACATTTCATCTATTCGGATATGTAATTTTGTTCAAATTGGAGCAAATATTTCATATTTTTGAATATGAAGTTTGTTCAAATTTGAGTGGATATTTTATCTGTTTTAATATGTGAAATTTGTTTGAATTCGACTGGATATGTATTTCATCTAGTTGAGTACATGAAATTGAACGAATTTGAGCAAACATTTCTTCCGTTTTGATATGAGAAATGTGTCACGAACCTAAGTCCGTGACTTGAATTAATTCGGAAGAAAGACCGAGAGAGAGAGAGAGGATATAGATTAAGAAGAGAGATTAGAGAATAAGATAGGAAAAGAAGAGAAATTTTTGTAGAAGGAAAGAGTGAGGGAGAGAGTTACAGTTGAAGGAGAGAGAGAGAGAATGAGAATTCAAATTTTGTACTTTGATTGATGATTCAAATTACAAGTTTACAAGTCTTTATGTAGAGTTTAGGGAAGGGGGACAAACCGGCACACATACACACACCTAGCCCACAATAGCTCACAATTACATTAATGCTAACTCCTTGCTTGTAAAGTAAGTAAACCTAGCCTAATCTACTTTCACATGGGAAACCGGCTAATACAAGCAACTGGTACCCATCCTACTAATTTAACTATTTTTCTACTAATTAATATTACATTTTACATTACATATTTGATACAAACTAATAAAACCAAAAAATGACTACATGACATGGTTCAAGTAGATTATACGGTCATGGCTCATGACAAAATGGAAAGAATTAGAGCGGATATTTCATCGTTTTGATATGTGAAATTGATCGACTTTGAGCGGACATTTCATCCTTTTCAATATGTGAAATTGATCCGATTCAAGTGGACATTTCATGTGTTTCAATATGTCATAGTGATCGGATCTGAGTGGACATTTCATATGTTTCAATATGTGAGACTGATCGATTTTGGTGGACATTTCATTTATTTAATTTGTCATTTCTAGTAGAATTCATCTTTTCTAATCTATGAAATTTGAGATAAATATGAGCTTTTTTGACGTAGAAATTGTTGGAATGAATTGGAGGGGGCGCGACATTGCATTTGGATATAGAGGCGAAGAGAAGATCTCATTTTCATTCATTATATAGATCCTAGTTATTAAACTAGTATTTATAGTCAGTTATTAAGTCTTTATGTCCATTGGGCACATGTTAAGATGCATTAATTGCATTATATATTAGCATTTTATTGGTCAATACGAAAATAATTGTTATTTACTGAATGATTTAATAAAAAGTGAATGAAAACAAGTATACTTAATATACCTTAACATGTGTCTGAAGGACACATGCTAGAAAATCCCATTAGAAAAAGATAAATCTTAAAAACATAATATGGTACGATGGATCTTTAAGATTATTTATCTCAATAAATTATGCATGCATCAGAGTTTGATTAAATTAGAGTGACCATTTCCTTAAAGTGGTCACTCTAATAATAGAAACTAGAGTGACTCCTTGCGATGCACGGTTAATGTATCTTTTTATGTTTTCGGTATTGTGTATTGTACTTATCATTAAAAAAATATATATATATGATATATTTTATATTTTTAAAATGTGTTTAATATTCTTGAAAAATAGACAACTCAAAGGTTGCTCTCTCAAAGTGTTTAATATTTTATATGATTGGGGAGGGGAATGTTTTGGGAGAAAAGGGGACTTGGTAATAAGATATTAGATAGATTAGATTTGAAGAAAAATAGAGAACAGCTTCCATTTTTGAGAGATTGAGAATTAAGGGTTGAAAACTGTTTTTTCCTTGCCCTTGCTATTTGAACAAGGATTCGGTATATTTGTTAAAGATAAATGTCATACATTAATTATATAATTAGAGAGGAGAGAGTGAGTGAATTTTCGAATTTAGTAATTTTATGCTTATATATTGTTGAGAACATGGATATGGCAGAATGTAACTTGGGAAATTCTTAAGGCTTAAAGCGTGTTTTAACACTGTCTTTAAGGTATTATTTGCCCTCTACACGAAGATTACAATAAGCTTTCTTAGATTTTATGGAGAACAATAACCAGAAAATTCCCTTAACTCTCTCTAGAAAGAAGGAGAGAAAGTAAGAAGAAGATGATTCAGAAAACATACGTTCATTCATGGGTACATCAGACAATATATAGAGGTACTTTATTAATTGGATTTAAATCCAAGTGCCGCCTAATAAGCACCATAAGTGCCGCACGCGTGCGTGCTTGCGTGTGCCGTTTTAGAGTTCCCCTAGCCCATAAAGCGCAACAAGAACTCATAAGCCCATAACAAGCCCATTATCCTAATAGACCCATATGAGACACCCACTTGTAAAGTGGTGTCTCTTCCTTTTCTTTTTCAATGTGGGATGTATTCCCATGTTTTACAGAAACTCTAAAATACAAACTACTAACCTATATAAGATACTTAAATTATATTTATTTTGTGTATGGTGACGTTATTGTTCTATATGCGCTTCTGATATTGGAAAGAAAATGAAATGAAAAAACAGATTTGGCGCGGGCAGTGGTGGCGCCAGATGCAGACAATGTAAACGGGACATGGAGCCACAAGCATCACAATATGTCTGTCATGCAGCAGCATGTTGCCTTCTTTGACCTCAACGGTGACGGTATCATTTACCCCATTGAAACTTACAAAGGTATACATTCATACTCCATTCTTTTCATAATTTGATGGGGTTTAGTTTGAGGTTCATGCAAATTGCGAAAGCAAATTTGTAAATCAATTGACTCTGATACCAATTGATGTAAATTGCCAAAGTAAATTTGCAAATTGATTGGCTCTGATACCAACTGATGCAAATCGGTTTAAAGATCCAACCTGCAGTCTTGAATCTGAATGTCATGTGGTGAGAAGGGATAGAGTGCCTCTAACCCAAAGGCTACAGGTCGGATCTTTAGACCAATTTGTATTAGAGGTGTTCCAAGTAATACCAAGGACCTATTTGATTACTGGCGCTCGTGTCTTATTTGGGGATCTATGTCAAGAAAGGTGTCATCCATTTGGCTTTTGTGTTTCAGGAGTTGGTAAACATGTGATCCATTTAACCTTTAGTGTTTCAGGAATTGGCATGGGTTTAGGCATCTAGGTTTTTTTGGGGGCATGCTGTTGTATTTCAGGAGTTGGCATGATGGTAGTTGTCTAGGTGTTATGGGGTTTATTACTATTTCTTTTGTTTTTTTCTTGCTCTTTTGGGCTTCTCGAGCTCTGCTTCAGTAGGTGTCCGATTTTGTACTGAGAGTTATCTATCTAATTATCGGAAACAAGTATAATTGTGTTACCCTTGTCTCTATTTGACCTAATAGTTCATGTAGTGATTTGTCTTCCAACTCTATAAATAAGAGGTTTTGGGTTTAAAACTCACCAGGCCGCCTTTCTCCCCAAGCGTTGGTTTCAGGGAAGTTGTTATCCTTACAAATATAAAAAAGAAAATGGTTAATCTATCTTGTAAGTACCTGGTTGAAAATCTTTAGCAACTTACATATCTATTTTTGTATTTCTGGTGTGTATTTTCTACTGGAATACAACCTCTTTTTAAGGTAACATTCTAAAGGGATAAGGTTGCTTACATCCCACCCCTAGACCCTGCATACGTAGGAGTCCTCGAGGCACTTGGTTTGTTGTTGTTATTGGTGCGTATTCTCTAGTTCTAGGGTATGCTAAAGCTTTACGTTTTTCTCTCTCTTCAGGTTTCCGCAAACTGGGTTTTAATGTGATTGCTTCTTTCTTTTTTATGGTGCTCGTTCACCTGACCATGAGTTACGCTACATCACCGGTATGTCTTATATTCGTCGTGTCAAGTATAATTTTAAAAGGCGATGTTTTAATAATACTTTTTAGGGTTATTTACATCAAAGGTTCATGTATTTTTCTTATTGTATCAATTTAGTCTTTTTTACTTTCAATTGTGACAATTTATTCCCTCTACAATTAATGTTGTGTCGATTTAGTCATTTGATCAAATTCAAGTTAAGTCATCGACGTAATTTTTAAAGACAATCAATTTAGATGTAAACCCATTACAAATCCATCTGTTGAGTCAATTTAACCTAATTCATGGCCAAACTATTAAAAACTTAACATAAATTTTATACTAAGTACTAAATTGACACAATATCAATTATACAGGGACTAAATTGATACAATTAAAAGTACAAGGATTAAATTGACACAATGGATAAAGTACTTATACTTTGGTTTAAATAACTCTTCTAATAAAATTATATTGATGTAAATGGTATATCGTGTTCATTGACGCAGTCATGGGTACCATCACCTTTCTTCGCTATACACATAGAAAACATACACAAGGCCAAACATGGAAGTGATTCAGCCACCTATGACACCGAGGGGAGGTAATAACAATCGTGTCTTATTTTGTCGTGTTCGTAATTTGACCATGTATGTTGCAGTTGTCAGGACCACCAACGAAATACCGAACCATAAATTAAAGTAGCAAACACAAATTAAAAGGAATTGGGGGAAATATTGAATACCGAAATTTACGTGGTCCAGCCAAAGCCTATATCTACAATGGGGGAGCAACAATATTCACTATATAAACCCACGATTACAATGTTCTCATTCTTGCTCCCTATACAACACCAGGCCTCTTATAATCGTAAGAGTTGGAACTCAAGAGTCATGCCATTAACACAAGCTATAAAATATCTTATCATGATTATGACGGTTATCAGAAGACAACAGCCTCCACATTTAACAACAATATCTTGGAAAATTAATGAGTAATGAGTCTTCACATTACCGTTTAAGCTTCAGAGCTTCTTGTCTTAATTTCAAATCATGATAACCTTCGTTCGTAATCTTTTTATGATTTCACCATAAAGTATGAAAGGAATATCTGCACTTATTAGATTACAAAGTCATCCCTGAACCTTCATCTATTAGTTTAGCTTTAGGATATTTAGTTCTTTAATATTATATTAGAGTCTTGTTAAATGAAAGGTTGTAACATCAAAACCCAACAATCCCACTCTCTATATTAAATATTTTCAATATACGGTATGAGGAGGCCACTGGCCTATTGCACTATGTAAGCTTCAAGCCCATAGACATTCCTGTAAGAGGGCGATAGGGCGTATTGGAGTATAAAGTTATTCTTCTTGACTTTTAACCATCAGCTTGAACTTTTAGATAATTTCTTCACAAAGTATCCTTCATGTGCTTTCATTTAATACCGTAAGCTCTTGAGATAGTTGGTTCGTTAACACTGGTATTTTAATTTGGGCAGGTTTATACCAGCAAATCTGGAGAACATGTTCAGCAAATACTCGCGTAAGGTGAGAGACAAGCTCACCCTAAAGGAGCTCTGGCTTATGACCGAAGCCAACCGCAATGCCTTTGATTTCTTTGGCTGGTATTTTCCTTTTCCCTTTTATTTTTTTTAACATAGGTGTAAATTAAAATGATAAAAATTATAGGATTTTTTTTACTAAAAATTATCTAAATTTTAGGTGCGATTTTAAGAAATTATCTAGATTTTCTAAATTTTTAGTGTCACCCATAAACTTTCCAAAATTTGCAATATCATACCTTAATGTAATGCCATTAACATCCGAAAAAAGAATAAAATAATTAAAAATATATGATATTACGTTTTAGAACTTTTAAATATTTAAAAAATATTTTAAATATTCCTTGATCAAAATGCTTTGTAGTGAAATATCAAATTGTAACAAGTTTGCATGTCAAATATATCTCGTGAAATATCTATATGAATAAAATATTGGAAGGTCATGATTCAAATATAGTCTCTTTTCCATCATATAATAGATAGGTTGTCGGTTCTTGGTTTGTCCCAATAGTTAGGATGGCAGTTGGCTAAACCTGAAACGTGGATTCAAATTCAGCATTCTCCACCCTCAGGCTTTACCGATGTTATATATATATATATATATATATATATATATCACTTGTGAGCCATACACTATCACAAAACAACAAATGCTTACCTACAAATTCAATTATGTTGTTTCTTCTACTCTGACTCATGATTGTAACGGATAGTTTCTCCCTTGAGGTTTCCATGGTTCAAAAAAAGGATCCTTACTGTACTTTTAAGTTAATCTATTTTTTTTCAAAACACTAACCGTATATCATTGCTCGAGTGTAGGATTGCAAGTAAGCTAGAGTGGGGCGTGCTATACGTGCTAGCCAAGGACGAAGAGGGGCTCTTGTCAAAGGAGGCAGTTCGACGCTGCTTTGATGGGAGCTTGTTTGAATACTGTGCAAAAATGCATAAGGGTGTCTCTAAAAAAGCTGTTTGATATATTTCTCTCTTTTTTATAATGGTAAGGAAAAACATTAGATGCACTTTTGGAAAAACGATGCGTTATCCTAGCCCTCATTTTTTCCCTACTTTTCAATTTACGGGTTTTTTTTTGCCTCCTGCAGATACGTTATAAAATTGGAGTTTTGTTTTTCTTCGGATCTATTTTCTGTCACGAAGCATGAGAATCGAAAGTGTAGGAGATACGATCATGAAGCACAAGTTGTTTTCCCCTTTATTGGTTTGTTTTTTTTTTTTTTTTTTTTTTTTTTTGTCTTCTTTTATAGTATTAAAACGATCATGAAGCTTGAGGGTTGGAAGAGGCCCGTAAAAGTCATTTTGAGTTAGACTGAGAGTATTTGACCTGAAAAAATAAAATTGTTTTTAAATAGATTTAAAAGTTGATTTTTTGCTTTTCATTAGAAGCACAAAAATAATGCTTCTTTTTTTTGAAGGGGAAGCAAAAGCAAAACTACACAATTTTTTAGACAAATATGCTTATATTGTTCTTACCAAAGAGGGCATCAACACGCCGGCACCGGATCCCATAAGAACTTCGAAATTAAGCGTGCTTGGGCGAGAGTAGTACCAAGATGGGTGACCTGCTGGGAAGTCTTCACTCTAAAGTTGGGGGCACTCGGAAACAGCCTCTCTTCAGATTAACATCCTAAAGTGGGAAGGCTGCATACATTCGCCCCCCAGACCCTGCGTAGGCGGGAGCCCTTGAGGCACTGTGTATGTTTCTTTATGCTTCTATTGCACCGTAAAAAATAGGTTTTTTTACAATTTGGATACTAGCTAGTGTTTTTGGTTATATGAGTTTTTATATCTACCAGTGTCTATGATACGGTTAAAACCAAAGAGTGGCTTCGAAACTTAACTAGGGCTAGATAGTAGAAAGCGTAGGAGAGAGAAGAAGAAATTTTGGGGGGAGAGAGAGAATAGTAAGTGAGGGGAAGATTTCATTTACTTTTTATGCGTAACTTCTATTATTAAATCTAATCCCTATTTATAGACGGGAAGGGAATAATTAATTAATATCATATTTTTGTCAAAAGGCAAGCATAGATACCATTAAACTATTAAAACTTTTATATATACAATCTGTATAAACAAAACTTCTCACCACTCAATCAAATCCAAACAACCATCAGACATTCACCAGCCCAACTCCCGAACCTAGTCTAATCTCCCAGCATCAATCTTCAAGTAGTTAATTCTTGTCCATACCGTCACTTTAATTTCCCAAACTACTCTCTCAATACCCATCTCTCGGTCTTCAAATCTTCTTTGGTTCCTCTCTCTCCATACATGGTATATTGTGGTTGTGAAAACTAATCTCTTAATTTTACTATAAGAAAGCCGATTCTTCACCACTCTCTTGAACCACTCTAACGTCCCTGTCAAGTGTGAGCAAAACTCGATGTCACTCCAATCACAAACGGCCTTCCAAACTTGAGTTGCCCATCTACACTCAAAAAATATATGGTCACCATCTTCAAGCTGTTCTCTACACAACGAGCATTGACTACCCATACTCATCCCCCTTTTTTTCAGCAAGTCATCTGTTAACAGAATATCTTTCACTGCCATCCAAGTTATAAAGCTATGTCGAGGATAGGCACTGCTCGCCCACACAGATCTCTGCAAGTGACATTGAGCCCGATGAATTCGAATCCCATCATAAGCCGTAGCCAAGCTAAAGACACCGTTCCTACTGCACAGACCCAACCTCTCCCTCGCCTTATCACCCCATAACGCTACTAATACATTGCGGCATTCGATTATACCCTTCCAAATACTCGATTCAGTCCCTGTGCTATTAACCTCCCAAATTGACCTCCCTTTCATATAGTAACTGTGAACCCAACTAATCCACAAAGAATCCTGCTGTAAATTATAACTATGTAATAAAATAAAAAATAACGTAAATTATCACTAAAATAAAATTATCTATTAAAATAACATGTCTAATACATGATTAATTTATCCTACTTATAACAGTCTATCAATCTAGTCTTGCTTTTAAAGAGGTAATATTTATGGTTTGTAACGTAACTGAGATATTATATATTCTATCTGGTTTACTATTGGAGCCACGTTCTCAATTTCTTGTCATTAGCAAATGTGAAATTTATAAATTATTATTACATAGATAATTAACAAAAATAAAATATGTAATTATTAAAATAAAATTATACTAAAATATTAATTAAAAAGTAAATATATTAATATATAATAAAAAAATTAAATAATTATTATTTATAGTTATTAAATTTGTTTAAAGTAAAATAAAATATTATATAAAAAGGGAGTAGAGGATTTCCTAATTTAGGTGAGGACCTCCTCACCACTAGACTACCAACTCACTTCTAATCTTAAGATACATATAATTTTATATAATATAAATTATACACTAGGGCACATGTTAGTTGTACCTCGTTTTAAACGGTGTGCAACCCTTGTAATCCATTTCAAATGGCGTACAATGAAGAAGCTACAGTAAAGTGTACTATTTTGCTAAATATTTTTCAAAGTATGCTATTTTTCTATTTTTTTTAAACTATGCCAATTTGGTAAAACTTCATTATTTTGGTACCTTTATTTGAATAATTTTTTATTTAATTTTTGATTTTGAATTGACCAAATAATTAAATTAAATTATAAAACGTAAAATAATTTACCATAAAGCTATTTAGAAAATATTTTTTCACATTTGTTTTATATTTTTGCACAGCTATACAACAATAATTATGAAAAATATTTTCCTCTAGTACAAAAAAGAAAATATTATGGATGAAAATAGGCTTTTTGTTCTAATTTTATTTAATATGTCTCAGTTTAATCTTATTTTAACTAAATATAGTCACACACGAATTTATAATTATATTTTTGAGTCAGTAGGAGGAAAATTTTTAGGAAAAAATATAATAATGTTTCTGGTTTAAAAAATATGTGAAAGTAAATAATTGTTTGATTTTTATATTGGTAAGAAACTTAGAATTATCGAAAGGGAACCACAACACCAGAAAAGGGGCTGTTAAGCTGAGTTTCAAACTTTAAACCTAGTCGGAAAAGAACAATTCAAAAAAATTAATAATTCAGAAAAAGATTTTTTTCTACGATAAAAAAATACCTGTAAAGGATATGGGAAATAATTCCAGTGGGGAGAACAAGCTCGTTTGAAGAGCAAGAATACATAATATCAAGCGCTGGAGTGGATCCACTTGAGGGCCGAGGAAGATCAGGAACAAGTGATGGTTGGGGCTCGTGATTTTCTGAATAGATGTTGGAGTTGGGTAAGAAAATTAGGGTTTGTCGCAAAGGAGATGAATTTGTCATGGTGAACGTGTAGGCTTGGCATAATAAATTAGTCGAATGAATTTTCAGCTCGGTCCCTTAGGAGGAGGAATTGTCTTGGATGAGCTTATTCAAGTTGTTCGTCCTTTAGTTCTAATGCTTGAATTCTGTTTGACTTCTTATCGTGTTTTGTTCTCAATCTTTGATCTTTGGATTTATGTGTTTTTGTGGGGTTCTTGCTCTTTGCTTTTTGTTATACAGGGTTCCTGTGTATTTGTGGGTCAGTTTGTTGATGGGACGGGGATCGCTTAGAGTGTTTTGGTCATTCTCAGTGTTGGCGGTTTTGTGCAGTACGAGTTGCTTTTTTTTTTTTGTGATGTTTTTGTTTCTTCTCTGTTTTATTTTCCCTTTATACTTTGGTGTGTTTAAGTGATTATATTAACAAATATTTGAGCTATTTACTCTGTTATTTTTTTCCCCAAAAGGCAAGCGCTTATAGCGATCTCTCTCTCTCTCTATATATATATATTAAAAAATAACCATTTACATCAGTTCTACTCCTTCTCAAGAGTCAACAGACTCGCTACCTATTTACAAGTATTCATACTATACTCCTATCCTCTAAGTGCAAAAAATTAAGACAAGACCAAACTATTATCTTGATCTCCTGAATTACTCTCTCTTGTGTAATCTCTACATCCCGAAACCTTCTATAATTTCTCTCTTTCCAAATAGTGTAAACTGTGGCTGCTAGCACTATTCTCCTAATTTTGCTCAGTGCCAGCCGATTTTTAATTGTAGACTTGAACCAATTTAACTCCATCTCAAGCGATGTGCAAAATCGGATCCCACTCCATGTACATATATGCTTCCAGACTCGTTTCACCAATGAACATGAAAAGAACAAATGGTCCCCGTCTTCTTGCTGAGATTGGCATAAAGAACACATACTAACCCAACTGAAACCTCTCGTTTGTAATCTGTCGTCTGTCAACAATATTTTCCTAGCCGCCATCCACAAAATGAAATTATGCTTGGGATATCCTGAACTTTCCCAAATTGTGCGCCCCCAATGACTAATCTCTCTCCTCCTTTCCCTAACCAGATCATAGGCCTTTTTCGTAATCGCCTTCGCTTGCACATCAATCCCTTTGACACGGTACACTGCGTAAGTCCCCCATTTTGCTAATAACCGGTCCCTACATCCCAGAATCCCTCCCCACATGCTAGGATCTAAAGCCTTTGAATGCACTCTCACATGCTATTCACTCTGTTAGTCTGTAATATTTGTATGTTTATTCAAACTGGTCTCCCATCTTTTCTTTTGCTTAAATAGCCCCTCATGTTCGTAAATTTATTTAAATTGATATTTTATTTTTTTTCTTTTATTTAAAATTATTTATAATATTTTATTTTATGACATAATTAAACCCTTACATATTGATTTTTTTTTTTATCAAACCTTATTCAATAAAAAGTAAAAGGACGAGGGATTGACTTTCTCAAACAAACATGAGAGATCATTTTAAATAAAAAAGACGAGAGACTAACTTTAAAAAATTATAAACATTAGAAACAATTTCTTTTAATAAATAAAACTCTAATTTAAATAAATTTATAAATATTAAAAATTAAAGGAGTAAATAATTCTCCATCGGTTATACAAAAATCAGTAATATATAATGGAATAATAAATTTCTTTGAGTAAATTACTTATACGTATTCCAAGGCTTGGTAAATTAATTTTTTAGTCTAAAATAATTACATATATTAATAAAATAATTCAAATAACGATGTATAAGGGTGAAAATAGGCCCCGCTTTCATTTTTCATACTGTTATTTAAACTATCTTATTATATATACGTAATTTTTTAAATTAAAAAATTATTTATAAATATTTTTACTAAATCTCATGTATTAATATGTAATTTATTCAATTTATTTAGTATACTTAGGAGTGAAAAACAATCCAGTCACCATCTTGTTCTTCAAGCTTTGTGAAGTGCCATATTCAAATTCAAATCTCCTTTTGATTTTGAATCATAACATAAAATCAATCAAACAAAAACCCTAAAAAATGGAGGAGGGAGAATCATCAGGTACCAAACCCTCCGACGAAGTTTGGGCAATTCTCGGTAAGAAAAACCCTCACAAATTTGGCATTTTGAATTTTACAATCTGATTGTTGTTCATCATGTAATTTTTCCAGAAGTTCTTTCGTGTTGTTAGCATTCAATTCAATTTTAGTAAAAGAACCCTAATTTCTATTTAATTTGAAGGAACCAACTCTTTCAAAAATTTAAAGCGAAGGCCCGTTAGGTTTGAAGCATATATATACATTTGCTTGAAATATATTAATATTAGAGAGAGGGTTGTTCGGATTTCATATGACCTCGGTGTCAAAAGAACCAACTTTCTCAAAAATTTAAGCTAACGAGTGAAGGCTTATGGTTGGTTTTGGAGTCCAGGTTGGTTTTGTAATCTAACGTGCCCTCTTAGCAAATGCCCAATAGGTTTAAAGTGTAGATAATGCACAAGAAGACCCATTAGGTTTGAAGCGTGTATATTGCACAAATGTTCCCATACCTTTGCTTGAAATATATTAATATTAGAGTGGGGGTTGTTCGAATTTCATATGACCTGTAACATATGGGCATTGTCTCTCTTTTTACGCGGTTTCAAAAGAACCAACTTTCTCAAAAGTTTAAGCTGACGAGTGAAGGCCCATGATTGGTTTTGTAATCTAACGTGCCCCTCTTAGCAAATGCCCGTTGGGTTTAAAATGTAGTAGATAATGCACAAGCCTCCATATACCTTATACTTGAAATATATTAATATTAGAGCCGGGGGGTTGTTGGGATTCAAACTCGTGTCCTGTCAAGAAAGCTTTAATACCATGTCAAAGGACCAATTCTCCCAAAAGCTTAAGATGATGGGTGAATCTCCAGGATTGGTTTCTGTTAAACTTCACCTGGCCTTTAGGCCCGACCCACGAAATGGGCACACATGAGATCAACATATAAGCCCAAGTGGGGTGCCATCCTAAAACCAATTGGTAGTAAGTGGAGTAACTCGCTACACTTACAAATTGCTCTCTTCACTCTTACAACTCCAATGTGAGATTTTACTACATAGACTTACATGTGGAGTTTTCAACAGTTTTATACTTAACAATTGCCCTGCTTATATTATGAAAAGCCCTGTTAGAGTATAAAACTATTCCTAGGCCTTCACTCATTAGCTTAAACTTTTGGGTGAGATGGTTCCTTGACATGGTATTAGAGCCTTGTTGACTAAGAGGTCACAAGTTCAAATCTCAACAACTCCCACTTTCAATATTAAAATAATTTAAGCATAAAGCATGAGGTGTACCTATGCAATCCACGCTTCAAGCCCAATTAGCATTCGCGTGAGGGTGCATGTTAGAGTATAAAATTATTCCCGGGCCTTCATCCATTAGCTCAACTTTTGGGATAGTTGGTTCCTTGACAAGCCCTGAAATTGCAACTTAAAGCCAAATGTGAACCTGGGTTCTTCATATCTTCTAAAATGTGAGATATTACAGAATTTTTCAGTGATCCATTGTTGCGATAATTTCATTATCTGTAATTCGTCTGATGGAAAATATGAAAAAATATGAAGTTTTCATAAAGCGCTGAACCAAATTATGAGGATAAGATAATTCTGTGGCGATGTCAATCAAGAGAAGAAATTAGGTGAAAATGAAAAGATAAGGTATTAATTTTGTCATAAAGGTAAACATGATGAACTGTTTTAAATGAAAAAGAGAGGATGAATCAATTTGACCAAACTTACGAACATTAGGGACCAATAAAGTAAATAACTCTCTAAAAACTTCCTTCTTTTTCTGGTGCATATTTAGTTATGGGTCTTGTTATCTATAGGGCAAAAAAATGTTAGTGTCATAGCAATGATGTGATCTGCAGTGAATAATAGCACAATTTTTCATAAAGTTGCTCTAACATTAACATTTTTGTCTGGACAATAACATTACCGTTAGTTATTTGCACGCATATATCTTTAAGTATTTTCCTTATTTATTGGAGATTGTATATATTCTCATACTGAAATCTAAACTATATGTAACAAAGATTCAAACTTTGCAATTATGAAAATGCTGTTATGAAAATGGACAACATATATTTATGTAGTAATTGTGCCATTTTTCTGGGTCTTGCATATTGATTTTATGGGACATATTTGGGACCTTAGAGTTTGTTGATTGATGTATATAGAGGTTTTAAAAGGATAATATTTGTTGTTCAAGGGGCCTATATGGTGAATTTTAGAGTATAAAATCATTTTTAAACCTTCACTTAACAATTTACGGGCATGTTTGTATTGGTTTTTGTCTGCAATTTTCTTTTTTTTTTTTTTTTTTTTTTGGGACAAACTGAAAACTCGATTTTGAAAGTGTTTTTTTCTTGTATTTGGTTTTCTGATTTTAATTTTTACTCAATCTTGAAAAATTTGAAACGAAAAAGTGCAGAACTACAAATAATTGTTTTCAAAAACTAGTTTTTAATTCTCGAAAATCAAAACTGGAAATAGAAAACTAGATCCAGCATGCGCTAAGCTTTTGGGATTGTTGATTCTTTGATGTGGTGTGAGAGTTTCTTTAACCAAGAGTTTCTCAGTTTGAATCTCGACATTTCCCACTCAGTGTGACTAAAATTCCAATACAAGGTCTGAAGTGGCCCTATAGGCATTCAATGCGCCATGTTAGAGTATAAAATCATTCACGGGTCTTCAATTAACTCTCTGTCAGTCCTATTTTCCGTTTGATTTGTACGTCAAAAATGATAATTTCACTGGCTTAATTTAATTATAACCCTTCTCTTTTACTTGTAATGTGATTAGTTACTTTCATTGAGTTGATGGTTTGTTTGTTACTGTTGAGTGGTTTTTGCTTCTTCTATCAAATGTTATTCAATGACTGATATGAATATACAGAGCTCATGATCATACCAGTATTCTCTTTTGCTCTTTTGACGTTATAATAGTCATTATAACATAGTGTAATGTTTTGATTATGAAAAATATAGAGCTCATGATAATTCCACATGCGGGTCTCGATTTTTCGGGCCTTTGCATATATTTTTCAACTTGATGGCTACTTATGAACTCGGATTTTGTGCTTTCTGGGTTTTCTGACATAGTTGCTTTTATGGGATCCAACACTTTCAGAAGTTGATTTTATATGGTACAATTTTATGATCGGCGTTGCTAATTAACATTTTTATTCTAAACATGGTCAAGTTCCATCTGATTTGAGATACCCAAGTATTGAAATAAGATCGAATGAGACGGTGGTATGCTCAGAGATCACATCAACGTCTTCTGATAAGCGTGAGTGGTGCCAGATAAAAAGGAATTCTGATCGTTGCTCTGCAACAATAAGAAACAAGAGGTAACTTTCTATGATATAATGAGTTTTTAAGCTTTATCTTTGCAAAAATTCTGATGAATTCTCATACGATCATTAATTTTTATGCCCTTTAAATAGTTTTCACTTATACATCATGCATTTTGGAGATCATACTAGAGTATGATTAGTTAACCGCTAATCTTATAATAGTTAACTCAAAATTTGTCATGTAATAGCCTTTATGTTATGTAACGGCTTACTTGATTCCATGCTCCTGACATGAAGTTAGCCTCTCTCCGGGGTAGCACCCTATAGGGGTGAGGCTGCGTGCATCTTACCCCTCCAGACCCTGCCATAGTGGGAACCTCGAGGCACCGGGTGGTTGTTGTTGCTCTTGACATAGAGTGTTGTTCGATACAGGTCAAATGCGATCGTTGTTGATGGCGGTGCAGTTCAAAGTGAAGATGTTGTTGGTATCAAGTGTGGCAGTGAAATAATACCCGGTTCTGTCAGCGAAGGTTAGCATTTTTACATAACCTCAGACATAACTTTGCCTGTGGTTTCGGAAATAAACTTCATTAATAACTTCTAATGGACTTGAGGTTTAGCACATTGGAGGTCAGACTTGGATGAGAAAAGTATGAGGGTCGAGTTGGGCTAAGAGTAGTTGTGCGAAGGAAAATGACTTTCTTTATTCGTGCTGGCTTGTTTGGTCAAACTATGAAAAAATTGATTTTTCCAAAAGTACTCTCTGCAGACAGTTTTGGAAAAATGTTATCAATGGGGGTAATTTTATTTGAAGAAATTTTTTTTTTTTTTACTTCTACTTTTGTTTTTAAGGAGAAGCACTGTTTTCTTACTTTTGCTTAAAAGCAGATTAACAATTTCCCTTTCTATTAAAAGCAATTCTCTTTCTAGGCCAAAAACTCTTAAAATTTGAAAAAGTGTTCTGTCAGGGGGGAAAATTATTTTTTTTTTCTTTTTCAGAAAAGAAGTATGGCGAAACAGACCTAAAGTCTTTTTCTCCTGTATTTCTTTTTGGAATATTTTAACTACTCATTCCTGTAAGCGAGCAGTAGCAATAGGGTAGAAGATGAATTCCTTCCGACCGGACAGAACGTTGTGTCAATAAAATTTATTAAATTTTGCATGTGTAGGGCATTTGAGTTATAAATTTGAGGTAATGCCTGTACAGGGCGATTGCTCTGAAAATAAGTTAAAGGTTAGTCCTAATCTCATCCATGAAGTTTCAGCTTAGATCTAAGTGCCGTAATAATTCTTTTTTTTTTTTTTTGAGAATTATTGATGGAAATTTTCTCGGTTTATTGCAGATTTTCCTGGATGTCGAGCACACGAAATGTAGCATCTGCTTGAATGTTTGGCATGATGTTGTAACAGTTGCTCCTTGCCTTCATAGCTTCTGGTTTGTTCATTATAGTCTTATTTTTGTCTAATTATTTTGTTTTTATGAGAATGGTTAATTTAAAGTTATGGGAGCGGTTACTTTTAACTAGGGGTGTAAATAAGATGAGCTGAGACTGAGCTTGTTAGACTTGATGCTTAGCTCGCCAACATTTGGCTCATCGAGCTAGAGATTGAGCAAGTTCTGTTGAGCTCAAACCTAGATGAGTGACTTCCAAGCTAAGCTTGCCTCATTTGGACTCATTTGTGCTCGGTTTAGGCTTGAGCTTGGCTCGGACGGTCATTTTTATGCTCATAACTTAGCTTGCAATTGACTCATTTAGGCTTATTACTTAAATCGATTTTGGCACATTTATGTTCGAAGTTGGATTGAACGAGCAAATTTACGCACATAATTGGCTTGATGTTAGCTCATTTAGGTTCAAAATTTGCTCGAAGGGACACAATTAGGCACATTACTTGGTTTGGCATTTAGACCTGTTCAGGCTTGCATTCTGTTGAGCTTGAGCTCTACCAGGCTCGGCCTCAGCTTGTGTTGTTGAATAAGCTAGCTTGACTCAACTCGAGCTTAAAACGAGTTGAGCACTTCAAGCTTTACAATGACCTGCTCATGGCTCATTTACACCCTTATTTTTACCTTGTATTTTGTTGGTTCTGACAGTAATGGATGCTTTTCGGAGTGGTTAAGAAGGTGTCAGGAGAAACATTCAAGCGTCCTTTGCCCCCATTGTAGAGCAGTTGTTCAGTTTGTTGGCAAAAATCACTTCTTGCACGGTATCGAGGAGGTATTTTTCACGTAATTTGGATTATAGGATAAGATAAGATTCTGAGGTATTTATACCATATGACCTTGTACTTTTTTTAGCGTTTTTAGTTTTTGTACTTCTAGTTATGCTAATTTAGTCTGTACTATTTTAATTGTAGCAACATAATCCTTGAAGCGTATTGTCGTCAGTATCTTAGTGGAAATTTCTCGATTTGTACCTTCTCTCTTTTGTTAAACTTGGTCTTTTTTTTCATAACATACTATTGTTTCGCATTTTCAGATATGTTGTTTGTGATTTGATTTTGCATATTATTATCGATATAGAGGTCAAACTCGGTTGTTTTCTTGCAGGACATCTTGCAAGCTGATGCTTCATTAAGGCGGTCCCATGAAGAACTTGCACTTCTAGACTCGTACGCATCCATTAAATCCAATCTTGTAAGTTTCCACTTCAACATAGATGCGAAGTAGGAGACTCATCAGGCTCGGGGATCGACTCACAGCATTTTGCTCGGCTCTTTTAGCTAGGCAAGCTAGCTCGAGGTTGATTCAAGTCGAGCCTTCTGAACTCTATAATGAGTCGGTTTAAGCTTTGTTTGCTTAAAGGAAAACCTAATTCATTCAATTCTATTGTTTCCTTGCGTAGCTTTATAGCAACAACTATAAATATGGAAAACGTAGTAGTCCATTGAGAGGAAATTGACTTCCCCTCGATATAACGGGGAAAACATTTTCCTTCATAGAAAGAAAAATTATTTGTAGTCGTAATCTAACGACATATGTTTTCTATTTGTAGTCGTAATCTAACGACATATGTTTCACTTCAACCTCTACTTCTTCAAGTGCGGAGCTTATACAAATTTATAAACTGAAATCATTTTCTTTAGCACAAAAAGACACAAATTTTTAAGGAAAGATATTTTTAATTGGGAGTACTCTGTAAAGCAAAAATATTTCCTGTTGAACCAAACGGAGCAGAATTCATTTATATTCATAGTGAGAACTAAAATGGTTGGAGAAGAATTATAATTTTCTCTTCCATGTTTTTGTGCTAATCACTTTTTAACCTTTCCTCTGTTCATGATGAAATTGTTCCGAAATACTTAAATCTCTCGACGCGGTTTCGTAAAATTTAGATTACTTATCGATAATTATGCATTGAAATGTTATTAGGTTGTTACAAGTGGAAAATGGAGTTGTCGAAAGAGGGCAAGGTCTCCAACATACGAAGACGCTGATCACATGGATCTCCCGTGTCCTCAGTGCGGTAAATCTCAGTTTTATGTGATGCTCGTTTTTTTCATGAGTATGCAATGTCAAATCGGGGTTGGCTTAAGTGATTAGACATTTGGACCTAGCTCCTTGATGTAATTTCACGACTACTGCTGGAATCCTGTCATTGGGTGTAAACAGTTCCTTGGGGCTGTACGTTAGGGCTTGTTTGGCCCAGCTTTTTTCTAGAATTTTTTTATTTTATATTTTTTTTCATATTTTAGTGGTGTTTGGCCTAGAATGAAAATGTTTTTAAATAGAACTGGAAGCTATTTTTTCCGGTTTTAAGTAGGAGTAGACAAGTAATAGTTCTTCTTTAAAGTAAAACAAAAGGAAAAATTAAAAATTTTTAAGACAAAAACACTACTATTGAAAGCGCTTGTTACAAAAGTGCTACAAAAGAGGCTTCTGAAAAAGCTCGCTTTTTCACTGTTTGGCCAACGCGGGACTTGAGGTTTGTGGCCCAACTTATCCTATTGTAGGTGGAGAAATTTTAGAGTGGCCGGTGAATGTAGCTGGGGAATTTCTAATCGAGGGCTGTCAAAATCCCAAGCAGTTGTATAAAGCCCAAGATGCATTAAAGGCACCTTTGAAAATTACTCACGTTATGCTTTTGGTTACCACATATCACCATCCATAATTGGAGAGATAACGCCCTGTGTATAATACATTGTAAACGTATATGTGCATGATACTTTTTTTTGTAAATTTCAGGAACCGAATTTCGGGGATTTCGTTGCACGAGGAGTGTTCTACATTTACAATGTCAATCATGTGGAGGAATGATGCCTTCTCGAACCGATATTAACATACCACAGCATTGTATTACTCCATCGCCCCCATTCTTCCGTGTTCATTTCATATGAACCGGGTAGCGTTAAAATTGCTATTTTGATGCATTAGTCTAACGAAATTCACTTCATCTGCAGGTTTAGGTTGTAATAGAGCGTTTTGCGGTGCTTATTGGCGTGCTCAGGGGTTTTTGGGATCCGATCTTTACCCAGTGTGCAACCCAGATACGTTTAAGCCTGTAAGTACTGCAGCCGACTTCAAATTCATTTTTATGACGGAATTAGAGATCTGGGCTCCGTACATTTCGAAGGAAAACATATTATGCCAAGAAATAATAGAAATGAAAAGGGTTTTCCATCGAAACAAACAGTGTCCTAATATTTTATTATTAGTTATTTGTATAGCCATTCAGTAGCAGGGGCCGAAAATGACCTGCGTTCATATTTGTTTCTTTACCATGATTATATATGGAGCTGTTTATGCCGTAAGTTCCTTTGTCTACTGGTTCAATTTAGTTTCTGTATAATCTAAATTGTAAAATATGGTCTCGAGCGAAATTGAGTTTGGTTCCTCTTCTTGTTACATAAAACTAATCCTCATTTTTCTAGCTATAGTTTCTTTCGACAGTATTACTATTATACTATATAGTCCCCGCGTTGGCGGGAACCTTTTAGGCACCGGGTTTGTTATTGTTGTTGTATTCCTATACTATATAGTATTCCATTTTTTTCACCAATTAGCGTCAATTTCACTTTAAGATTGTACTGCTATAATGAGTATAAGGATTAAAGTAACACAATTGAGTAATATCCAGTGACTTAAGACGTAAATAACCTCTCTCTCTTTTGTTTTTCAGATATCACAACATAGATTGTCCATCATTCCTCCCTTGACACATGAAAGGAACCAATACGAACAAGATGTATGTATTTTTATTTTACTCTCGTAAAAAGAAAATTCTTTGTTAATTTTTGAAAAAGGGTTTTTTTTCCGTTTCTGTTGAGGAACTATTATCAAAAAAGCTTAAGCTAATGGGTGAAGATTTCAGGAACGATTTTATACTCTTTAACATGTCTCCTCGTGCTAATGAGCATTGGGCTTGTAGCGTGACGGTGTACAAGCTCACTTCATATTATGTGCTGAGCTTATATTAGTATTGAAAGTGGGGCTTTGATACCATATCAAGGAATTGATTATCCCAAAAGGTTAAACCGATGGATGAAGGCTCTTAACGCTTTTTGTTTTCTGAATCTTTTGTTTCATAGATCACAGCGCGGTGTATTAGCCAGACAGGGAAAACGCTCACAGATGTTATTTCAGAATGGATCACGAAGTTGGACAACCGAGAAATCGGTAAAACTAAGAGTTCTTGTAATTTACTCGGGATTCGAGAAAAGCCATTGGAAAACCTGGCTCCACACAGGAAGAAGAAAAACAAATAATAGGTATAATCTGATTGCAAGATTATTTTGTTTTATGCAGATCGTTCGAGGCTATCATTGAGTCATGCTGAGATGATAACTTCCGCGACACATGTTTGCCGGTGAGTTACGTTTACTTCGGCTTTATTTGGTTCAAAGGAAAATATTTTTCTTATGAGAAAATAATTCTTCACAAAATATTTTCAATTAAGAATATCTTTTCTGCAAACGTGTTTGCCTTCTAGGATAGAAAATTTTCAGTCTGTAAAATCGCATGAGATTCACGCTTGACCAAGTTATGGTTGAAGTGTGGCCGACGATGTGAGATTGTCACATAAGATAGTCTCCCCTTTGTGACGGAAAATGTTTTCCCTTTCGTTAGAGGAAAGTAAATTCCCACTAAATGGAGTATGCTGTTTTCCATATTTTATGCTAAGAAATAATCAAAATGAGACGTAAAAAGTTTTTCATCAAAACAAACGGTGCCTTAATTGCATTGAATGGGGCCTAGCTGTTATGTATCGCCATTGTGGTTTATTTTCATAGATCATTACTTCTCCAATCGAATTATAGTGTAGTTTGTTATTGGCACTTTTTCGATGCAGCGATTGTTACGACAAATTGGTTTCCTTCCTCCTCTACTGGTTCCGCGTTTCGTTGCCTAATCATGTAAGTTATATCTTGCTCAAATTACATCTCTCTTTGGTTGGACGGAAATCATTTTACGCAATATTGTTATTGTTATTGTTTGCTTACATAAATGAGTACGGAAAATAATTTTAACGGAAAATCTTCTTCGTACGAGTGAAAAGAGGTTATTTGTCTTTGCACTAGTACTCGTGACCCACATCGAGCCTCATGCTCTTTCCATCCGAGTCCAACTCTTTAACACAGTGTCGATATGAAGTGTCAAGGAACCGACTATATCAAAAGTTTAAGTTGATGGGTGAAGATCCAGTAATGATTTTATATTCTAACATGCCTCCTTGTGCAAATATCAATTGAGCTTGAAGCGTGGGTATTGCACATATCTACCTTATACCTTGTCCCTTTAATTATATTGGTGTCAAGAACTGGGATTGTTGGGATTCGAACTCGTGACCCCTTGGCCGACAAGGCTCTGGCACCTTGTAACGAACCAATTATCCCAAAAATTTAAGCTAATAGGTGAAAAATATGTAGGGGGGCAAAAAAAATTCTAAGAAACATTTTTTCCGAACTGAAAATGTTCTGCGTGGAAGTAAAGGAGTCTAAATGTGCTACTTCGTTGCCTACTTTACGTAACAGTCTTTATTTGATTACGTGCTTATGAGAATCTTGACATGGAGCTGTTATTCTTTAAAACGGTGCAGCATCTACCTGCAGATGCATCGAAAAGAGAGGATTGTTGGTACGGATACACGTGCAGGACGCAACATCATAGCATGGATCACGCTCGTAAGCGAAATCACGTGTGTCGTCCTACACGAGGTACTCGCCCGTGAAATTAAGTTGGAGCGATCGAATGAAATATTGTCGTCGTTATTTTTCTTTTCTCAAATATAATGCCCGGTTTCGTCACAAAACTTTTTGGTGTCTTGGTATTTTTGTTAAGACATGTCTCATTTCATACATTTTATGTAACATGAAGCTTTTTTCAAAGTATTTTTAGCGGTTTATATGTGTATTATGTTTTAAAAAATAAGTATGAGAGAGACATCAGAGGAGAAAATAACGATTATTAAGCAATATATCCGGTGCTTAAAGGGCTTCTGCCTAAGCAGGGTTTGGGGAGGGCAGATGTATGCAGCCTTCCCCCTTCAGGGTATTACCCCTGAAGAGATGCTGTTTTCGAATGCCCCCAACCTAAGGGTGAGGACTTCCGGAGCGGTCACCCATCCTAGTACTGCTCTTGCCCAAGCAGGCTTAACTTCGGAGTTCTAATGGGATTCGGTGATGACGTGTTAGTACCCTATTTGGTTAGAAAATAATGATTATTAAATCTAAGGTTATTTATATTTTTAGTACTCGATATTTTTGAAAATAATAAAAAGAATCCATATTATTTTAAATTATTAAAAAGGCCCATGTGTTTTTGTTGTATTAATAAAAAAGCCCCTTATAAGCGTGATGGCGTCATTTTTTCATCGACAGAGCTGACGTGGCAATAACTTTTTACTAAAGCTATAAAAAAATGACTTAAAGTACACTTTACCACTTTTGTTCTTACTTTATAAGCATGGAACTTAAGATGTTATATTATGTAGAAGCTATATTATCGAAAAAAATGTAGAAGCTATATTCACTTAATTTATTTCAAAATATGGTTATTATATAGTACTTTTGTCATTTTACTGTAGTATTATAATGTTGTAGCTGTTACGTCAGCTTTGTCGACTAAAAGTGATATTATCACTTCGAAGATGAGCTTTTTTATTAATGCGACAAAAACTTAAGGGCATTTTTATTAATATGACAAAAATTTGGGGGTTTAATAATTTAAAAACGTCACGGTCTTTTTTATTATTTCAGAGAACGTCAGAGTACTAAAATGTGAATAACCCTTAAATCTAAATCAAATAAATCTAACTCATAAAGGTGTAAAAGTAGTTTGAAATCTTAACCCTCGACTCAAATCCAATGGTTAGTATTTTCTCCTCTCATCTCTCACCTTCTCATATATATAAATATATAGGAAAATTATCACCGTGGTACCCTTAGGTTTGGTCATTTATCACTTAAGTACCTTAATATTTAAATATATGCAATGAGGTACCCTGAGATTTAAAATTTTTATCACTTCAGTATCCCGTACAGAGTTTGATGATTTTTTATGAAAATTGGACTAATTTTATGCTACATATGATAATGTAGTGAAGAATAATGATAATATATATAAGTTATTTCAATATTTTCAATGAAGATTTAACGTATTAGAATAAAAATGTTCACTTAGTCTAGATGCAAACTATCATTGTAGTGCCAAAATCATATGTCCTATCAATATTTAGAGGTAAAAATCTTCAAATTTTAATGAATATATTTATATATTATTGGAATTATATTTTATTTTAATATTTTTTAACGAAAATCTATTGAATTTTGGAATAAAGGTAAGTGATTAATAAAATTTTAGAACTTCAGGGTACCTAAGGGAAAAAAAATTTGAACCTCAAGGTGCCTAATTGTATATTTTAAAATGTTAGGGTATCTAGATAAATAGTCAAAAATCAGGATACTTAATGATAATTTTCCATATATATATAAGTAACTAATAAATTAAAGGGTTTTCATGTAAATAGTCCCTGTATTTTGTCCACTTTATCAATTTATTCTTATATTGTTAATTGTGTCAATTTTAATTCATATACAATTTAAATTGTATTAAAATTAATGACATAATTTCAATGTTACTATCATGCTAGATTCTTAGAAACAGCCTCTCGTCAGGGTATCGCTTTGAAGAGGTAAGGCCGCGTATATCACATCTCTCCCAGACCGTGCTTATGCGGGAGCCCTTGAGCAATTGGGTATGTTGTTGTTGTTGTTATATCATGCTAGACCCAACCAACCACTGATCAGACCATTTAAAACTCTTATTACCAGTTGGCACAAAATTATATAAATCACCCTCACAATAAATCCAATATAAATCAGATAATGTTTCTGTATGGGCAGAATTGTTATTATCAGAGTAATTTTATGTAATTTTATTGTTATTATTCACAAATCTCATTATTACTCTGCCAGTAATAGTTATCGTTCTCACAATAACAACTTCCTATAAATAAGATACAAAATGCAAATACAAATAACAGTTAAATTTATGAACAAAGGCACGTGACCAATACATATGACTTTTGTTTCAAAATGGAAAGTTGAAAACACAAGAGACACACATAACATTTTTTTCCCGATAATTAGCGATACAGTCAAGAAACAAAAGCAGACAAACTCGTCAAAGCGAGCTCAGAATCACCCCATAAAAGAATGGGGGAACAAAAGATAGTATCCAAAAAACAGGAAATAGACAACAGGACCAAACGCACGGAGTCCACAACCGGGTGCAAACCAGACAGAAAACAAAAACAGGGAAAAAAGAAAAAGACCCCAAAAAGACGACAGAACAACGGGCGAAGACGTAGCAGAACCATCACAGAGTCACCTGCCTGAAGACGGACGAAGACCTTGATGGTGGCGAGAGTGGTACCAGGAACTGGAGGAGCGAGGGGATAACTGGAAGGGAAAGTCCCCGACCCCTCGAGATGCATGCAACGGGTACTGGCAGGGATGGTACTAGATAGGAGACGTACCACGCGCGCATCACAGGAGGGGAGAGGAGATATTGGCTGGATGGAGTTGTCAGGCGGTGCAACGCTGCTACAGGAAGTGGTCTTCGTCAAGGAAGCGTCAACAGTTGGGATCCGTAGGCTCAACGCTAAAACATCACGGCCATTACCTGAACAGGAGCTCAAACCCACACCAAAACACACATAACATAGCATCCTAATTTTCTACTGTAATTGATATTATTTTCTGTTTACAGTTTTTAGCTTCTGAGTATGCCAGAAACGGTGTTTTATTATCTTTGTTTTTAGTTTTTCACTACAAAAAGAAATATCGGTTTGAAAAATATGATTTTTAATTTCTCAAGAATAAAAACTTTTAAACTGAAAACGATACCAAATAAATACAGTTTGGTTAGCATCGACAAGTACAAAAGCAGCGGCGGCGGCGGAAACCACGGCAATGACCACCGGACAAGCCGCCCTCGGAACGACAGACCATGGTACAGTTGTGGTCGCTAAGACAGAGTCCTCGGAAATGGTGGCCCTGTGACTCGCACGTCCTTGCCTCAGCCTTTTCTCCTAGCTCTGTTTTATAATGCCAAAAACAACAACAACAACAATTAAGAAGAGCACAAAATTAACTTGTCGGTAATCTAACATACGTCCAAGACAAAAAATATACGATCGGGGGATTCGAACATGAAAAACTAAAACATCATACAATACAAGAACGTAACTTTTTGTATTTCTTTATCATATATACCATGGATAATCAATCATACACCAAATTGGCAAAAAACTTAAAAAAAAGAAATCAAAACCACAGAAAGAAATTGTTCCTGATATATAAATTTTATTTCCGAAAAAGTACAAATAGAAAACGATGAGACTTTTTTAAAAAGTTAATGTAATGATTTTTTTTTAAGAATATATAATTATAATATCTCAATAACGTAATGAAATGATATGGATGATGACTTTAGTATATCCAGAAAGTCGAATAATGTTTTCACATCATATATAAAAAAGATACCAATATATAAATCTAGTAATTTACTTTATTTAATGTCAATCAGTTTTAAAATGAGATCTTTCTTCTCAAAATATTTTCAATTAAATATTCTTTTCTTAAAAAACTGTGTCTTTCTAACTAAAGATAACAATTTCATTATATAAATTTATAGAATTCACGCTTAGTCAAGTTCAGGTTGAAGCGATACGTATCTTGCTGCACGAAATAATTTTTTTCCTCATGAAGTAAAATATTTTCCACATTTATAATTGTTACTGTAAAATTATGCAAATAAATAATAGAATTAAGGCCTTGTTTGGTATGTAGAAAGTAGATGCGGAAAGTAGAAATTCCTAACAAATATGAATTTAAGCTCCTATTTGGCTGGTAAAAAGTAGACAGAATGCAAGAAGTGAAAATTATTTAGCAATTTAATTCCTTCAAAACACAGGAAGTAATTTATCTAACTCTCTAGGTAAGTTTTAATTCCTTTGTTTTTAACTAGCATCCCGAATGACTATCTATTTCTCATCGGCAACCAAATATGTTTTACCTACTTCCTAAAAAGTTGACACGGGAATTGAAATCTCGAAAAATACAACTTTTCATAGGAATTGAATTCATGTGGCAACCAAATGAGACCTAAGATATAAACAGTTCATCATATTTGAGTTATGTTTGTGGTAAGGTTCGATAGAATGTGTCGTATTCAAGCTCTAGCTACACATCTGACTCGATATTTCCTGCAAGATCTAACCGTTGTTTGGTCTATGCTATTTATAGACTATACTATAAGATTAAATTATATCAATTTTATAAAAATATTATTTATTTTTCCAAAAATTTAATAAAATATTTATTTCATTAATTTGAGTGAGAATCTATTTTTGTGTCCCAACTCCATTTCCCAATGAAATATTAGTTAAAAATGTTATTTATGTCAAAAGTTCTTGTATTTAGTTCACTATATCAATTTAATCATTTTATTTTTAATTGTGTTAATTTGATCATCGTAAAATGCCCCTGCATCGGTTTATTCTTATGATGAAGTTGAAGTTAAGTTAATAATGTCATTTTTAAAGGCCCGATTGTGTCATATGCAAGTGACCCAATTTAAACCCAGCTATGTCAAAACTATTAAAAATTTTGATGTTACCTTAATCTTAATTTTATTGTATGACGAAATTGACACAATTAAAATTATAAGGATTAAATCGACACAATAGAAAAGTACAATTAAAAGGACTCATGGTGTGAAAAGCCCTGTAATTAACTACAAGTGGGTGCGATCGTATTGTGTATGGTTGTATCAATATACGAACAAGGTCTAACATAATAGACTAGCAGATTGGTTAACGAACTCCGGTCATAAAGGGTCTAGCCTTTTAGTGTGGCATCATCTGTTAGACAGAATCCTCTCTTCTCTCATTCATGCTAATGCTTTAGGCTTCCCTATCTGTGGTGGACGGTCTAAGACAGTTTATCTTTACCATTTTATAAAACAGGTCTAGCTAAATCTAGTGTTTAAATATGCTCGAGGTCGATGCCCTAAACTAAGAGGTTCGATAATGAAATTATTCTCCTTATCACCATCCCTGATTACCGAGATAAATATTATATCACAAATGTTACGAAAAAATTTTCTTCATAAAATATATTTTTTTTAAAGCTTCTATCTCTCCAACTTAAAAAAATAGTTTATTCTATAAATTTATAGGATATCAATTGAAAGTGAAACATATAACGTGGGATTATTGTAAAAAACGTCTTTCCTTCCATGGAGGAATATGTTTTCCCTCTTATTAAGAGAAGTCAATTTTTCCTCGAGTAAAACGTTTTTGTATTAAAAAATAAAATTGAGATTAAAACTTTTTCGTCAAAACAAACAAATGTTTAGTTAAATTCTAAAATTAGTAATATTATTGCTATAGTAAGATCATAGTTTTTAAGGTAATTTTATGACTTATAAATTACATATTACTCCAATAATAATTTTTATTTGCTCGTTTATATGCTCATTTATGCTTCTTTATTTTTACCTCCTGCTCTGGCTGCTATGCTCCATGCATACATGCTTTTATGTTTATTTGCTTATATGCTTTCATGCTTACATGTATACATGCTTCGCATGATCTCTATGCCTTTCATGCTCTTCATAACTATCATCTATCAGGTTAAAGGTCATCGGAAATAGTCTCTCGTCAGAGTCTCACCCTGATGGGGTAAGGTTGCATACATCCTACCTCTTCCAGATCCTGCTACGCACGTGATTGGCTTATCGATATGGTTTTCTATGGGCATTGCTTTTTCTATTTTCAATTTTTAAGCGATATATTGATCTCTTCTGTCATAATTTAATAATTTTCTAGAAAAATATTAATATGACACGTAATTTTAATAATATGCAGTATCTTCTGTTAGAATTCTATAGACTTTTTGGTAATCTGTTAGATTTATACAGAACATTGACGTATTTCGTATATAGGTCGTGATTAAGTATCATAGCAGCATTTCTGGTTAAAAATAGCCGGACATTGACAAAAATTTCATCACGTTCTAGTGAATGATATTGAGATGATAAAATTTTCAAATCTCGAAACATCTAGTTATACATATTAAAACATTAGAGTATCTAATAATACATAATCGAAACTCATGTTGTCGTGGTGGCCGAGTATTAGGTTAAATGTGTCTAAATTTATGGCTAAGTTTTGTGGAGAAAAAAAAAAGGCTTTTCATAGAAAATTACATTCAAAAGTAGTCATTTTTCACTTAACTATCACACAACTTTCCAAACTTTTAGAAATTACATTCAAAAGTTCAAATATTTTCAATCAACCACCTATATTAAAGCATTCCGTTCGAGTTACATGTGTGATTTTTGCTTAGGCAAAACATAAAATCAGGGTACACATAACAGACATGTTTTAGCTTAGTTCGTAAAGCAGTATACTATTAAATTGGTTGTGCGCGCAGGTCTAAATTTATGTACACACAAGTATTTAAGGATATAGTGTTTTGCCAAGTAAACTGACACCAACGTATGCATTTATCTCCCTTTCTAGCATGAGAAAATTTAAATTACAAGTGTAGTCCGAATAGAAAACCAGCGTTGTTAATATAGATGGCTGATTGAAAAATTCTAAACTATTAAAGGTACGTTTTTGAAAATTTTAAAAATTTCATTTTCTTTGGAACTTATAACATTTTTTCGGATAATTAGCGACAGAGTTGCGATGCGTAACAGGCAACTCAAACAAACGAGCCCTGAATCAACCCGTGCAAGGTTAGGGATCAAAATAACAGAAAATGAAACAAACAAGAATACAAGCAAAACCAGGCAAACACTAAGAGCCTCAAACACCACCAGGGAGGACAAGACAAAATAAAAAAAGGAATATCGGACAGTTAAGCCCCTAATCTATCGAAGCAGTGCTCTATTAGCATATATGAAAAATATTATTATCTTGCATTAAATAATTAATTTTGTTATATATTAAATAAAGCAGTGTATTAAGTTACATATTGACCTATTCATCATAAAAATATAAATATTATACTATAATATACTCTTTCATACAAATATTTATTGGGCTTTTAAGACATAGATAATGGACAAATGCGTTTCATATTTTATGCTGAAATTATTAATATTAAAGTCGAGATATTGAAATTCAAACTTATGAACTTTTGGTAAAATAAGGCTCTAATATTATGTCGAGAAGTTAACTATCCCAAAAAATTAAGTTAATAATAGGCTCGGGTTGTTCACCCAAATAACTTAAAGAGCTGGGAGTGAGACCTTTTTAGATTAATGAGGCACATGCCTGACAAGTGAAGACTCGAGTTCAAGATGTTAGAAAGGTGGTTCGTAAATCGAGATAGTTACCTAAGACGCCAAAGGAAATATGAATCTCGAGAATTATTGCAAGGAAGTGGCGGATAAATGGAGGAGAAAACTTGTTGATCGCCTCGATATGTAGATCATGGAGGTTCAAGACCTGCAATGTGAGCAAACTGGTACTTTTCGTTTCATTTTTTTTTTTTTTTGTTCCTCGGAGTAAACGTACTTGTAGCTACACTTGCTTTTGCAAATAAAAGGAAGTATCAGATACAGTGTATGAGAAGATACCCTTTTCTACCACAATTTCTGTTCTCACCCCTTTCACTGAATTAAGTTATTGACATTAATCTAAGGTTTTGACGGCCGTGCCTCGAGTTTGATAATGTTGGTGACTACGCTAGATATAGCATTTAAACTTGAGCCGTTAGTCTAAGACTATGATGGTCAGACCTTGGGTTCGTAGCGTTGGTCTTAGACGGGTGACCTAAATTTGATTTACTCCATCAAAATCTTATTAAGTTTGATCTGGTACGAGTTATCTTGAGTCAAGAGCACGATACAAGTTGTCGAAACCACAAAAAATAGAGTCTCCTTGATTAGAATGGCCTGAATCCACACAAAAAGTAGCAAACCGAAGTCAGATTTACCAAACACATTGACAAACAAAATAGGGGATCGATTGAAGTCAAATCACTCGCGTTCCATACAGAACTTGCCCCCAAGTCTGATAAGTTTTTGAGCGAGTTCGTTTCCTTAAAAATCACTGCATTCTCACAAACAGAAAAATAAACGAAACCCGACAATAATTCTACACTCTAAACAACTAGAGAAAGTCATTAACAAACAACAGTTTTATTATTCAACTCTATTATTCAACTCACACGTGAAATCCTCAACAGAAACCCACAAAAGCAACATGCAATCTTAGATCGACACATAGCCACTTCTTTATTTCCATAAGATATAAAATAGGCGAGATCAGGGGCAAAACTTGGCGCAGAAGCAACGGCGGCGGAAACCACGGCAACTGCCATCGGAGAAGCCCTCGTTCTGGCAGACGGAGGCGCAATTGTGATTGCGGACACACG
Organism: Simmondsia chinensis; assembly: GCA_018398585.1. Classification (NCBI taxonomy): domain Eukaryota; kingdom Viridiplantae; phylum Streptophyta; class Magnoliopsida; order Caryophyllales; family Simmondsiaceae; genus Simmondsia; species Simmondsia chinensis. The sequence goes on from JAGTTD010000018.1 coordinate 972,521, forward strand.
GTCCCCTGAAGAGGTGGCTCTGTGACTGACATATCCTCGCCTCCACCACCTTCAGTCCTCCCTCCTCTGTATATCCAATATACACGACATAAAATTAAAATACAACCGGTTAGTTTCGAGATTTTAAGGGTCTAACAGTTGAGGTTTACTGGTTAGCTTAAGCCAAGGCCGATCTAGAAATTTTAGAGGTTCAACATAAGTTTAATCGATAAACCCGTCTAGTATCTCAGGTTTCAGGAACTGATAGTTTAGATATACCGCGAGTTATCCACTTTATATTATAACAATAATCAATATGTGGATTCTTTATATTCCATATATGTCAACAACAAACGACAATAATGATTCTGACTCCACAAGGGCTCCCGTCAAAGCAAGGTCAGAAAAGCGAGGGGAGGTACAACCCTAAAGGAAAGCTGTGTCTAAGGACTCCCAACTGTAAAAAAAAAAAAAAAAAAAAAAAGGGCATAAAGTAAAAGCAGTAATAAAGCATCAATAACGCAACAAAGCAGCAAACAGCAGGGCACAAGACAAAAATGCAACAAAGCAACAATAAAGCGAGAATAAAACAAGCGAGAAATAAGCAATAATAGAAATAACAGCAAACATGTAAGCCTAGGGACGCGATAAACTAGCTTTGATATGTATATATACGATTATTGTGCAACATAGCTAGTTATTTGTATGTGATAGAACCAAACTGATAACATGATTCATTTTCAAAACGAGCCCTTCATAATTTCGGGTCCCGAAGTAATTGCTTCTATTGCTTAAAATCTTGACTGGCCTTAGCTTTTTTTTCTTCAATAATTGGAAAAAAAATCTCTCAATACAAGCCGACACATCTACCGAAACGGAGCCAAAAAAACCCGCACGAACGCAAAAAAAAAGTAAATAAAATAAAACATAAGACCCCAAAATTCACAGCTTAAAAGGCACATTAAATAATATACTAACTTTTTTTTTTTTTAATTATTGATTAAATAATATACCTTATTTTGCAACTAATACGTAGGTTTTTAACTTTTATATATAATGTTCAAAAATAGAACTTTTATATATTGATGCATATTTTTTATAATATATCACAAATATATCGTTATTTCTCAAATTATAAATGATAATATGCTACAGAAATAAATTAATAATATAACTAATTTTTCAATAGAATACGACCATGAATATTATAAAAATAGGCTCATTATAGCTAAGTGAGTCGAGTCCGAGCATATCTAAAAAGCAAAAGTTTAGCAAATTACGAGCCAAAACAAGTGAACACCGAGCTCGATAAATCATGTTAAATTTTGCCACCTTCAAACTCGACTCTCAGAGTTGAGACACATAAGACCCACATATAAGCATAAGTGAGGTTCAGTTCTAACCAATTGGTATTACGTGAACTAACACGCCAGACTTATATGTTAATATCTTCTCTCTTACAACTCTTATGCGAGATTCTGACCAGACTCATATATCAAATCTTTAAAAAAACGTGTCAAAATAAGCCTAAACGAGCTTAACAGAACCTATTTAAAGTTTGTTCATGTAGAAAGAGTTCAGAGTATAAAATCATTCCTGAACCTTCACCCATCAGCTTAAATTTTTAAAACAGATGGTTCCTTGACATAGTATGACAGCTTTATTGACTAAGAGGTCACGAGTTCGAATCTTAACAGCCTTCACTTTTATTAAAATAATTTAAGCACAAGATATGGATAGACCTGAGTACTATCCACGCATCAAGCCCAATTGGCATTCGCATGAGGGAGTCAGTTAGAATATAAAATTATTTTTAAGCCTTCACTCATCAGTTTAAACTTTTAGGACGGATAATTTCTTAACAAAAAGGATGAACTTACGAGAAGACAGAAGGAGAAGAAGAACAAGGCAAAGCCCATAGAAGAATCGTTTATCCATATCGATACTCTAAAATGTGATTTCTTTGACTTAGTTGGATATACTCAAAACATGCATCGCTTATGTAGAATTCAAGCCTTTATATAGAAAAGCAAATGCCTTGAATTAATTATTTTCCACGTCAGAAATTCTTTTTATTTATTTTTTTTGGTTGGTGGGGTCAGAGTTGATCACATGTTGCACAAAATAACAACACTATTTTTTTGTCTACAGTCATTGTTAATAAGTTTTGACGTTATTTACGTCATAGGTTTCTGTACTTTATTTATTATATTAATTTAATTCTTATATTTTTAATTATATTAATTTAATTTTTGAATAATTTAAAATATGTCAATTTAGTCCTTTGGTTAAATTTGAGTTAAGTTAATGAAATTATATTAGATGCAAGCAATTTATTATAAATTCATCGGTTTACTAAATTTAACTCAATAGTGGTCGAACCATTAAAAATTTCGTTAAAAACTTAACATAAAATTTTCTCTAAGGACCAAATTGACACATTTTGAATTGTATAGGGACTAAATTGACACAATTAAAAGTACAATGATCAAATTGACACAATTAAAAGTACATGGACTAAATTGACACAATTTAAAATGTGTTTTTCTTTGTTGCTCCTGGGTCTCCTTTTTCGTGTTGTGTAGTTTGTAGGTTGTTTTCCTGTTTTGTTATTTTTTGCCCTGTTTTCTCTGTTGCCCCTCCCCTGTTGTCTTTTCTCTATTTGGTTTGCCAGTTCCGTCTCCGTTTTTTGGAGTTGTTAGGGCTCGCTTTGTCGAGGCCCGGTGTTGTTCTTCGGCTTTGCCGATAATTATCGTAAAAAAATATAAGGACCAAATCGATACGATGGACAAAGTATAGGGACCTTTAGTGTAAATAACCCTAATAAGTTTTATGATTAAAATTTTTGTGATTTATTGTATTACAAATATATTGTTAAGAGAAATGTTGTATAATACGTGAGAGTATTTGAAATCTTCGTTTGAAGCTACGAAAATGTTAGGACAAGGGTATTTACGCTGCCAACAATTTTTTGACAATGGAAACCGGTGGCTCCGATGTTTTGTGTCCAATCTCTTCATCGTTGTTGTCGATCTCGTCATCTACGGTTTTCTCACGATTTGTGAAATTGGTGACATCCATCTTGCTCAATCGTTGTCGGTGGCTTCGGTGATTCTTCGTCGATGCTCATCTTTGTTTCCAGAATACAGGCGCTAGAAAACACAGTTCCTTGGCCTTCATTCACAATGAAACTATCACAAGTCGTTACGTGTTCAGATTTTGAAATTGTTTAGGAGTTCATCCTAATTTGAAATCGTTGATTTCGTTGTTGGAACATCTCCTCTATCGTTATCTCAAATTGGGAACGATTCTCGAACGGCTTACTCACGTTAGTTTGAGTTTGAACCAGACACTCGAAAGCATTAGAGCCACAGGTCGGAGGACCATAGGCTCTTATTCTCAAGTAATAAGGTAACAAAGCAATAGGCAGCAAAGCATAAAGCACAATGGAGCAATAATACACCGCACTAGCAACCAGCGACAAGCAATACACAGGAAAAACTAACGAATGTTAATAAAATCAAATTAAAGTGTGGTATTGAAAATTTTTAAGAAGTTTAGGTGCAACATTATAAAATTAAAAAATTTAGACAATTTTTAAAATTATATCTGAAAGTTTAGATAATTTTCAGTAATAAATTCTAGAGTTATTTATGCCAAAGATCCATATATTTTATCTATTGTGTCAATTCAGTCCTAGTACTTTTAATTATGTCAATTTAGTTCTATACAATTCAAAATGTGTCAATTTGGTCATTAGAGAAAAAATTATTTTAAGTTTTTAATAAAATTTTCAAAGGTTCGGCCCCGAATTGGATTAAACTGAGTAAAGCGACATACCCAGTGCCCCAAGAGTTCCCTCCTAAGTAGGGTCTGGGGCGCGGATGTACGCAGTCTTCTCCCTTCAGGGTATTACCCCCGAAAAGAGGTTGTTTCCGAGTGCTCCCAACCAGAGGGTAAGGACTTCCCGGAAGGTCACCCATCCCGGAACTACTTTTATCCAAGCATGCTTAACTTCGAAGTTATAAATTTATAATAAGTTACTTGCATCTAACGTAATTATACCGTTCCAAATTACGTCATTAACATAACATAAATCTGACCAAAGGACCAAATTGATACATTTTAAACCGCTTAGGAACTAAATTAATATAACCAAAAGTATAAAAATTAAATTAATATAATAAAATATAGAGACCTTTGAGATAAATAATAAAAAATTCTAACTTGTATATATATTTTTTTATTTTAATACATGGTAAGGACGGGGGACCGGGGGGGGGGGGGGGGGGGGAGTAAATCCCACAAACTCCTCAATTAAGAGCACCACAAGTAAGGCAAGTGGGAATCGAACCCGGGACCTCTTGAATGGGTGCCGGCGATGCAACCCACTATGCCAACACCCTAATGGGCATATATATAATAGTGTTGAGAGATAACTAAAGAGGGCACCAACACGCCGTTACCGGATCGCATTAAAACTCCGAAGTTAATCGTGCTTGGGTAAAAGTAGTACTAGAATGGGTGATCTCCTGGGAAGTCCTCATCTTCAGGTTGGGGGCACTGAGAAACAGCTTCTCTTCATGTTAACACACTGAAAGGGAAACGCTACGTATATGCACCCCCTTAGACCCTATATAAACGGGAGACCTTAAGACATTGGATGCGTTCCTTTTTAATAGTGTTGAGAGAGAGTGGATAGCAGATGTAAACGTTATAGAAAGAGAGTTTGCAGGTGCAACACATGTCCTAGTTATACTGCCACGTGTCGGTTTTCTGTGGGGTCCACCCTCAGACATGCCTCTGACCAAATGACACGCTTTTGTCACGTGTCGTTCTCAAACTCCCACACTTTTGTCTTTATTTTGCCGAATAAGTTATTGAATTTATTTTTAAAGGAATTTTCTAATATGTGTCATGTATTAAATATACCATTTTTTTGTATTTAATTAACTAAATAATAATGTATTAAATATATTATTTTTTATATTTACATTTAGTTAATTAAATACAAGAAAATAATATAATTAATGTACCTTAATATGTGTCCTAAGGATACATGTTAGAAAGACCCATTTTTAAATCACCTAAAAATTTATAATTTTTTTTCAATTTTACACTTTAATATTAATGTTATTAACGTCTGATAGTTTTTGCTGACGTAAATTTTGAAAAAAAATAGAATAATTTTAAATATCTAAAAAAACTAGTAAATATAATAAAATATGATTTTAATATTTTTAAAAAACTTTTTTTAAAATGCTACATTAGCAAAAAAACTAACGAAATACTAATGGCATCACATTAAAGTGTGATATTAAAAAATTAAAAAATATAGGTGATTTTTTAAAAACGCACCTAAAATTTAAGAATTTTTGTAAAAAATCATAAGTAAAAATTTTATCAATCAGGTATCTTTCTACCAAAATTTGGTGGCTTTTTTTAGAAATTGCTAATGTGAAATATAATTACAATAATATACAGATATCTTGTATCACAATGTTAGAATTTTTTGCCATAAAACACTAATATGATACATTATTTTGCTAATATATAGATATTTTTCATCATAATTTACTAAATTTCTTGCATCATCTGCTAAATTTTATCCATAAATATTAATATAACATATATATATTGTCTTAATTATGTACATAAAAGGACATTTTATGGTAAAAATTCGTCAAATAAAACTTCACTAAGTTCTTACATAGGATATCTAAGTAATACAATTTTAAACTTTCTTTTAATAATTCTTATACGAGTTTAAAAAATTTGGCAAAAAAAAAAAAAAGTTCCCTTTTATTTGAATAAATTACAGAAAACCCCCTTGATTTTTACTTCAATAACAGAAAACCCTCATCACAAATAAAATCACTTACTAAACCCCCTTACTTTTGAAAATTTTTTACTTTGCCCCCAAATTACTTTTTTTCATCCTTTCATCCCTCAAAATAAAATGGTTAATTATTTAATTTTATTTTTAGGTAGAGAGTTTTTGAAGTAAAGTAAGAATTTTTTTTTTATATTTTTAAAAGGGAAGTTTTCTATATTTAGAAAAATTATTATTTTAATTAATTATAGTAGTAATATTATAATATCAACAAAAAATATTATATTTTATCTTATAATATTTTTTATAAAAATTTAAAAATGCCTTTTATCTTCTAAAGTTATAATAATATTACTATAATTAATTAAAATAATTATATTTCTATAAATATAGAAAATTTTCTTAATTCTTTTGCTAAAAACATAAATTTTTAATTTTTATCTAATAATATAAAACCTCTTCTAAAAATAAAATTAAAAATTATAAGTAAAATGGTCAAAAATAAGTTACATAAAAATTAATTGTTAAATTTTTAAAAGTGATGAAGTTTTGTGAATGCTTTTATTTGTGAAGAAAGTTTTTCATTTTTTAAGCAAAAAACAGAAAATTTTTTTATAATTTACGCTTTCTTTATATTAGAGGAGCCATTTCTACAATATTTTCTGACACTTTGGGTTATTTTGCTAAATATTTTTATAAAAGAATTACTTTTTTAATTTTTTTTTTCAAAATAAGGCATTTTGCTAAATAAGTCATGCTAGTATAGGACTTTAATGCAGAGCTAAGGAATTCTTTTGTCGACCATACTTATTTTATATTAACTTTTTTTTTGGGAAGTCAGCAGGAAAATGTTCTTTAAAATCTCGATAAAAAGGAGCCACAAGTTCTATACTGGAGATTCAAATTCGAATGGTGTGTAAAACCGTGGTGTTTTTTGTCACTAGGGTATGTCCCTAGGAGACCTTATCCTATATTAACGGTAATTGTTTTTACGTAAACTGTAATCCATTGGGAAAAATCACATGCATGCACAAACAGTTATGTGAAAAATACCAAGGGCACGAAACAAGTGTCTCATCTACTATGAAGTTTTGAAATTACAATCTCTAATTGAAACTCAAAATCCCATCTAACAGCTATTATCCCACATGTGGCTATTGCACGGTAAATTATAGCATAACTCTTGTCAATGTAGTTTTAAAAACAAAGCTGCAACTTCTCTCACCAATCAAAACACCCGAGCCTAACTCTATTCGTTTCCTTAAATAAGAACACCAACAACAAAAAAAAACAAAAAACCCAGTGCCCATGAGCAGGGTCTGGGGGATGAGATGTACACAGCCTTACCCCCTTGAAGACGCTACCTTGGAAAGAGGCTGTGTCTACGAGTCCCAACCCAAGACCTTAAATATGAACACCGACTTTCGAAAAATGAGGAGATGAATTTAGATCTAATAGCCTTTAGTTTCTAGGATTGGAAGCTTAATCATTACACCAACTCCAACTCTTTTCTGTGCAAAACACCCACATTAAAAAATCAACAAACTCAGTGCCTCAAAGACACTCCTACTAAGGCAAAGTCCGAACAGGGGTAAAATGCACACAATCTTACCCTTACAAGATATTACCCTATAGAGAGACTGTTTCCGAAGTACTAAATAGTAAATCACAAGGATCCTTATAATATATGTTTGTGACAACATTCAGTAAAAATATGTATACCAATCTCATCACAATTTACAAACTACTCCAACTCAAAGCCAAATCTCATCACAGTTGCAAGAAAACACCTTTTACCTTTCAACTAATCCCCGACGATTCGCTATAATACCACACACTCTCGTATGATTCATCTAAACAGTCTTATCGGTTCTGTCGATATGTAAAACATAATTTTTCACGGTCCAATAAAACTGTTTGAATGAACCACATAAACACACGGTCAAATGCACTTAATAATAAAATTTTACATTGGACACTGTAACGGTGGAACGTGCTTCTTACCACACGGTCATATGGTTCAACCGAACATTTTTATTGGTCCTGTCGATATGTAAACTGGGTTAACTTATTTTCTTCGGTCCAATAAAACTAATTGAATGAACCACATAAACACCCAATCAGAAGCGCTTAATAATAAAACCTTAAACCGGACATTTCCAAAACCAAAGAAAACCACACACCTTGGGAGTTCATTCACTAGAACCAAAGCTTCCGGTACGGGACCCGCTACTCGGACTACGACTATCAAGCGATAGGCCTCTCATGTGACCCGCCAAGGTGGCACCATCACCGCGTTTCTCCTGGAAGAATCTCTCTCTCTCCATGTGTTTCGATGGAGGAGGGGGAATCGCGGTGTTTGGGACGGGACCCCTGGTTTCGCGTGAGTGCAGGTCTAGTGATGGGGACCGTATTAGCGGCCGGTTCAACCTTTCGCTAGGGATGGAGGATCCAAGCAACCCGAATGGTCTCTCGGATAGGTTGTCTTCGTCTTCGGGACTCAGCCGAGCTTTTCCTTTGCGCATCCTACGTGGCAAAAAATATGAGGTTGTTACAAATTGCATTCTCTGATATTATTTTGTTTTGATAGAAAACAATTTTTATCTCAATTCTATTTTTTTGGCATAACTTCATAGCAACAACTACAAATATAAAACATGCACCTCATATAAACTTATAAAATAAAATTATTTTCTTAAGCTTGAAAAATAACAAGTTTTTAAAAAAATATTTCTAAAATATTTTGGGAAAAAAAAAGGTCCCCGATTTTTTCTGTTTAATCAAACAAAACCTATATATAAACGGAAACTCACATTTCTAACACTCGAATGAGCAACGTGTCTAAGGTGTAAATGAGTTGAGTTGGATCATGAAGGCTTTCACTATTCAACTTAGAGAGTTCAGTTGTTCCGAACCTAACCCTCGTAAATCTACGTTTGGTCGTCTCTCAACCCAAACAAGCCTAAGGCTCTGTTTGTTTTAATGGTAAAACATTTTTCATCTCCATTAAGGATAAATTGACTTCTATCCAATGCAAGGGGGGAAAAGATTATCCTCGCGGAGGAGAAAACATTTTCTATGGTAATCCCACCTCATATGCTTTCAACCTCAACTTGATTAAGCATGAACTTTATAAAAACTTATAGAATGAAATATTTTTTTAGCTAGAAAGACCAAATTATTAAGAAAAAGTTATTTTTAATTGGAAATATTTATAAGAATAATTTTTATATGCAAATCATTTTCCTTCAAACCAAACGGAGCCTTAAATGAACCAATTACGAGCTAAAATATGAGCTTAAATGTGTCTCAATAAGTACTTTCACTCCTCAATGAGCTAAATTCAAGCCTAAATGAGTATAAAAGGAGCTAACTTCACTCAAGGCTCCCCAGCCGAGTTGAGCTACTTCATGCAAAACTTGGGATTCAAGCTCATCCAAGCCGAGCATAATGGTTGGCAAGCCAAGCCCTGTCGCACATTTACACTCCCTATGGCCCTATAAACATCATCAAAAGCACTTTTTGCATAATCACTTCTGTAAAAAGTGCTTTCAATATGACTAATTTGTGTCTTAAAATAAAAAATTTACTTTTTGTTTCTATTTTTGGTTTAAAAAAGAATCCATTATTTTTCTATTTCTACCTGAAAGCAAAAAAAGGGTTTCTCAAAAGCACTATGTTTCCAGGCCAAACACCCTCGTATCCTAGAAAAGTCCCCCCCCCCCCCCCCCCCCCCCCCCCCAAAAAAAAAAAAAAAAAGAAAAGCACTTTTTCAAAGGAAAAAAAGAAAATCTAATCAAACAGACTCGAAGTCACATCATTGCAATAACGATAACCACCCCCAATAAATATCATATAAGCAACAGAGGTTCATACCTACGAGTAAGCTGCTCGGCCTCTTCCTCTTCCGTATCCTCGTGATCCACATGATTTGACATCGAGGTCGGTCGACCCAAATGATTAACATGGTTCGACATCGATTTGGGTGAGGACCAGCCCAAATGATTAGTATGGATCGGTCTTGAAGTGGACCTCCCCGAAACGTCAATTTCATTTGACGTTGGAGTCCGTCTGCCCGAAAGTAACGCTTGGTGCCTTTCTAGTACCTTACCCAGTCTCTCATTCAATTCAATTGCTTGAGAAACCAATCTCTCGTCCCTGTTTCAACTTTAAATAAGTTATCTTATTCATATAACGCAAATTTTTAGCTAAAATCCCTAATTAAAAACTAGGTTTTGGAAAGAATTTTTTTTTTTTTTTTGGTTTCAGGTTCTTCATTTTCAATTTTTCTTCATTCAGGTGAAAAACCTAAAAACAAAAAAGAAAAAAAAAATTGTTTCTAAAACCTAGTTTCCCAAAAACCCAAAAATAAAAATAGAAAACAGTAGTAAACTGGAGACAAGTATCTTATTCATATAAAGCGATGTTTCAACTAAATTCCATTGGCTGTTTTTAGTTTTTGAGAAATTAAAAATTAAGTTTTAGTGGTTTTTTTTCTGGTTTTTGCTTTTTCATTTTTAGTTTTTCCTAGTTTGAGTGAAACTAAGAACCAAAAACAAAAAACAAGAAAAGATCATATTCGAAACTTAGTTTTAGTTTCTCAAAAAAAAAAAAAAAAAAATTGAAAATGATAGCAAATAGAACTGAAAAATATAAATAGAAAACGATACCAGCCAATCTCTCAACTATTTTCTAGATTTTTCTATGTTTCCCGTCTCTGCAATTCGACAACATGCAATATCACATGCAGTTAAACTCCGCTATTTTCTTAGGTTCTTCTAGGTTTGTAGTCCGATCTGAAGTGTCCAAGGGTTATACCGATATCCAAGTACCCTTAACTAGTATATTTTAGTAGAACAGAGAGTCAAAATAACTTCCATGATCTATGATAGGAATTAGGATGTCTAAAGTTCTAAACAAACTCCTAAAATTGTTAACTTGCCTTGGTCTTGTAGGACAATCATAGAATTAAATAAAGGGCATTATACAACAGATTTGGAGGTAGACAATACATGATTGGCCCTTACATAGCATTATTTTTGTATCAATCTCCGCTGTCTCTCACTTTTATATGCCTTTTACCCTACACTCGCAATGTTGTTTTTGACAAATACATGTATATCTTGATGTAAAATTTGTGTTCACAGGCTAGGAACGTGTGGGATGGAGCATATTTGGAAAGTGTTGTAGAACTCACACAACATTTTTGGAGACCTTATATAAAAAACCTAATGTGCACAAAAAGAAGCAAACAGGTCAAGACTCGGCCAAGAATAGCGTCCTCTCAAGTGAGCCAATCGATCGTATTTACCTATCAGTCTCCGTCGTTTTCAGTAGTTTAGGATGTTGGGGATGACTAAAAGAAAAGAACACTACATGAACTACTAAACTGCATAGGAAGAGAGATTGAAGCATATCATGACGAATAATGATAGACAAAAATGATAGACAAAAACAACAACAACAACTGGCTCAATGCCTCGAGGGCTCCCGCATGTGCAAGATCTGGGGGGAGAGGGGTGCACGCAGCCTTACCCCTTCAGGGTGCTACCCTAAAGGGACGCTGTTTCCGAAGACCTCCAACCTGAGAAGCACAAAGCATAACAGCCTACAAACACGAATAATTATATACACAATAAGGAAAATATATAGATTACACATCATTGTTCTCTTTTCCAGTGATCGAAAAAACAGAAAAAATACTAAGAGAGAGTTTGGGATGATGAAGTTTTACCTAGAAGTCAAAACGAGGTGCATCACTCGCTCCTTTTGAAACGAACACTGCTCCACTAGATCCAGTGTGAATTCATCCTTTGCAGCCTGTGAAAGGAGGAACATAAATTTTTCCATTTGAGCCAATGTCAAAATGCATTCTACGTTATCTAGACTCGGGCTCTGTTTTTTTTGACAAAAAATATTTTGTCACAATTATATTGTTTCTTTATATAACTTTATAGTAAAAACAAGAAATACGGAAAATGTTTTCCTCCACGCCATATGTTTCACTTCAACCTCAACTTGGATGAGTTATAAACCCATACAAATATGTAGAACGAAATTATTTTTCTTTAGTTAGAAAAACATGCTTTTTAGGGAAGAATACTTTTCATTGAACATATTTCTTGAAAAAGAAAATTCCGTTGAACAAAACGAAGCCTCAGATATGAGAGTTTGACATAGGCAAGTACTTAAAAAGTCCGCTATTTTCTTAGATTTATCTTGCATTTGGCCTAATTTGACTTGTTCAACTTGTTCAAGCGTTATACCAACCCCCAAATATTTTCATTAAACACATTACTTTAGGATGGAATGGAAAGTCAAAGTAGTTACGTGCATGCAATAAATATTTAACGTCATGTTCATCAGACACGGTGCCATAAACGTAATTCACTGATTCTTTAGAAATCAGTAAATAAACTCAACACCAGCCCTTCTATTTGTCCTTTTTCTCTGAATGATGATACTAAATGAGAGAAACCCGTCTCACGACCATCAATTGTTAGAAAATGATAAGCTACTGTTGGGTTGAACTATTGGTCAACTGCTTTCTCTAAAATAAGTTTGGATAACATTGGGTTTTCTTTTTTTCTCGATCCGCAAGAGTTGGGGTGGGGGGAATTTGAGCCTGGAATCTCTAGTCCTAGGTCAGGGGCAAGCAAGAAGACATGATGACTAGGAGCTTCCGCTTAAACAATAAGGGTTTATTTGGTGATTTTCTGTTTATATTTTTGGTTTTTGAGAAACTAAAAACTAAATTTTAAAACACTTTTTCAAGTTTTTGATCTTTGGTTTTAAATTTCTTCCAAGTTTGAATGAAAACTCAAAATAAATAAATAAATAAAACTATCAATACCTAAATCAGAAAAGGCCTATAAGAAAATCATACCAAATAGGACCCAAGGGAATTAAGGGCAAAAACCCATCAAAGATCTAAAAAGGTCTTAACTTCATGTCTTATAAGCTCCGACAGGAAAATTTTCATTCCATATGTATTTTTCTTTCGGTTTGCAATGGGCGCTATCACCTAGATTTATTCATTCTGACAACATACCTCAGGATTTGTTGAATCAACAGCATCAAGGACTTCTCTCAGAACCTCCATTGCGGCACTCGCCTTTTGAAGTATGCTGCTGACAAAAAAAAAAAAAAAAAAAAAAAGGTAAGATGTGTTGTCAAGTGATAGTACGATGATTAATATCGCTATCCACTTACGCAATCATTTGGCTAAACTATGAAAAAGCTTCTTTTTTCAGAATTACTTTTTACAAAAGCACTTTTGTATAAGATGCTAGCAATAGAGGTATTTTTGTCTAATAGCACTATCTAAAGCAGGACATTTGTAAAAAAGTACTTCTTTTAGAAGTATGCTTCTGCTTCTACTTGTAAAGGAAACGGCGCTACCTAAAAGGAAAAAAAAAAAAAAAAAAAAAAAAAACAGTTTTAGCCTCTATTTGAAGAACACTTTTCTTCAAGCCAAACACCATTAAAATTTTAAAAAGTGATTTAGAAAAATACTTAACCAAACAGACCCTCAGGCCACGAATAAGGATAGAAACTCTCATGCTGCCTGCATGTACTGCAACAGCAATTTTTTTACGAAGGGCACTACCACAAACAATCAAGTACAGTAGTGCTACAAACAGAATCATAACAATCTCTCTTCCGGTTTTTTAACTAAAATCTTAAGAATAATATCCTTATAGAGAGAATGAAAAGGCGGAAGGAAACTAATTTGACAACCACTATCTTAGTCACCAGATCCCATTAGAACTCCGAAGTTAAGCGTGCTTGGGCAAGAGTAGTACCAGGATGGGTGACCTCCTGGGAAGTCCTCACCCTCAAGTTGGGGGCACTAGGAATTAACACCCTGAAGGGGGAAGGCTGCGTACATCTGCCCCCCCAAACCCTGCATAGGTGGGAGCCCTTGAAGCACTGGATATGTTCCTTTTCCTTTTTATCTTAGCATTTATAGAGCCAGAAAGTTTTCAACAAACAACTTCACCTAGATTCGCAAGCCAATTTGTTATAAAGCTTCAAAGAATCTGTTCATGTCGGGCTTGACAAGCGAGGCCCTATAAAACTCAAGCTCGAGGACTCGCGAGCCTACACGAGACTATATGATTCAATTTTTATATAAATTATTTTAGATATAATCCAAGTTCGAGCATAGAAGAGCTGAGCCCAAGCTAACCTAGATCAAGCTCAAATAAGTTAAAATGATGTGAACTTAGCTCGGACTCATGGAGCTCAGTTAGAGCTCAACCGAGTTGAAGCCAAGATCGAGCTCATGACAAATCAATGTCTACAAGCTCGGCAACGTCCACGCCAAGCCTAAGCCTAATTGAGCCCAAGCAAGCCTAGATTAAACCTAAATGAGTCTAAATGTGGTGAACTCTACTCAGAGCACATGAAGTCTTGGTTCAAGCTCAACCAAGCCAAGCTGAGATCGAGCTCATGACAAGCCAAAGTCTGCAAGCCCGTAAACCTTCAAGCTGAGCGAGAGCCAAATTCAGCTCATTTACACGCCCTAATAGGAGAGAAATGATGTCAGCCAACATTACCTAGACTCAGGAGCAGCTTGAGAGACTTCTTGCTGTGTGGCCCTTTCTGCCATAGAAGAGGCAATCTTCCCAACAGTCAAGCCACTCTGGCTCTCTCTTACAGGTGGATCAGATGAGACAACGCGAGGTCTTTGCGGAAATTGTACCCCTGCACTCTGAATGAAACACGAATAAGAATTTAAGAAATGCAAACATAACATTTCTTGTCAATGAGCTAAATGTGTCAAATCCGTATGTGCCTGAAAACATGACGAAAAACAGCAACACATCAACTAGTTAAATTTACTTAAAAATAATAATGAATGTATCTCTCAATAACTTAGTCTACGTTCATGTGGGTCATCATGTCACATTAGAAGAAAATTTGTTTTTTTTTTTCTAATTTTAAGAAGTAGGAAAACAATTTTTCTCCTTTACTATAGAAGTAGAAGCCAAAGTCAAAAATCTTTCAGACAAAAACACTCTTATCAATAACACTTTTTACCAAAATACTTTTGTAAAGTGTTTGTGAAAAAGCAATTCTTCCAGAACTCATCCAGGATTTAAGTAACAGAGAGCTTTCAAAGCACTACGATGTGCACTCGTCCATGGTGATAACCAGCCAGCAGAGGAAACTAGCCACTAACAGCCCGTGCAAACCTTCAGAACTTCAAAGGTAACTTCTACAAATAAGATTGGTGGTAGCATGCACCCTCACGGTAGAAAGGCTCATATAATTATAAACTATAATTTACATACGAACCAATGCCAATGTTATACACATGTATGGGAGCCTAATAAAGGGTTGCAATTGAAGTCTCTTAGAATATTAAACTACTCATGTACCGTCACTCATCAGCTTAAGCTTTTGGGACAATTGGTTTACTAACAAAGTTCAAATCTTAATAGCCTCTACTTTCAGTATTGATATAAAATCAGCGCAAGGTATGAAGTGTTGTTGTTCCATGTTTCAAGCTTAATGGACATTTGTGTAAAGGGGCATGTTAGAATATAAAACCATTCAAGGGTCTTCACCCAATAGATTAGCTTTTGGAACAACGGGGTTCCTTGATAAAGTCAATCATAACCTAAAGGGTCACAATTGTTGTAAGGCCATTAGTGCATTACAACTAAGCTAATTCCCATTATGTAATGTATCACAAGCTAAAAGTTCAGAACACTAAAATCCCAGAAACAGTTCAAAATCAACAAGCATAAATTTGCACCTATCACGTCTGTTTCCTACTACTACTTACCACCAACTCATAGTATGCACTATAATATTCAGGGAACTTCCCGGAAGCTCCGCCTAGTGAAGTCTGTGTGGCATCTAGAAGAAGAAATATCCTCTCTCTTACGGGCAAATCCGACTGCATGGAAAAAGATGAGAAAATTATTACTCTAAACATAGGACGAGGGCTGTAAATGAACTAAACATTCAATAAACTACTCATGCTCGAAATCAATTACGGCTCGTTTTGGGGGCTCAATAGCTTACAAACTCAATATACTTCACAAGCCGAGTTCAAACAGAAAGTGCTCGGCTCTCTAACATTTGCAAACAGTTTAGTAAGAGCTTGTTAAATGCTCATTAAGAGCTCAGTAGGAGTAGAGCTCGCTAAGGGCTTGTCAACAGCCAGGATTAACTTGAAATGGTTCGAATGACTTGATAGTAACTTGAATAGATCAAATCAGTAGCAAGTTCAACTCGATAGCAAGCTCACTCATAGCAAGTTTGATTCGGCTCGACAACAGGCTTGAATCAACTCAATTAGGCTAACAAACCGAGTAGAGCCAAGTATCGAACATACTAATATCTTATTGAACCAAATTTGAACAAAGGCTCAAAAGCTCGGCTCAAACTCCAGCTCAATATGACTTACTGAGATCTAGTTAGAACAAGCAGGTACTCTGCTCAACTCAAATCGGCTTGTCTATGCACCTACGTATGATAAATCGGGCAATCATCTCAAACCACAAAGTTACCTTTTTCTTCACAATTTTCACTAGTACTGGAAGAATCCCAGCATCAATCACCTGCCTGTGCACAGGCCCACCAATATTATTCATTAGCATCTCCAGCAGCTGCAAAGACAGCAAACGGTCAGGACACGAATGAGTCTGTTGCCAGCAGTTACGAATCTTTCGACTTTTTCCATAAGACGAGATTCCCAAGAAAGCATAACGACAAATATAAACCTCAGACTAGAAAATCTATACCCACCAAAACAGCATATAGTTGGACATTTGAATTTTTATTACTCAATCGTTTCTTGATGGCTTTGATCACATCCTTGGCTTGCCTGCAGAATAACAATAAGTAGAACAAGTTAGAATAACAATTCATATTATTGAAATTACATATAAAGCATTTGTATTTTTTAGGCAAAATAACCAAGAAAAAGGTTCGGTCTAGTTGCAAACAAACATATTCTAAAAGAAATTGAGAAGAGAGGAGTGAAAAACAAGACAACACCACACAGATTTACGTGGAGAACCTCAAATTGACGGAAAAACCACAAGTAGACGAAGGAGAGCAATTCACTAAGAAATCTAAAAGGAGGATACTACTGGGGTCTAGGGGTTGCACATAGTACTCCATATATATAGGCGAAGCTGGAAAAAAACCATAATGGGTCTACTCAGCCGAGATGGCAACATTAAAGGTTCATACCATGTGGGGCATCTACCCCTGCAGCCCACAATGGAGGTGTAAATTGAGACATAAATTCCAACCAAATCACAACAGTATCATCACAATTGCAGAATGGCGAGATCAATCGAAAGCACATATCAACAACATGAGAGCCAGATCCACCACCCCCCCCCCCCCCCCCCCCCCCCCCCCCCCCGACGAAATAGTGGCATGCTTTCTTAACAACCAAAATCCATCAGAATACCTTTGATCACGTGCAACCAATTCACAAATTTCGATGTTTTTCGTCCAATCCATCTCAGTTAATTTCTCACTTGTGGCTGAATTGACAAGATCAGAAGCCATTGCAATATCCACAGTGATTTTGGAGCCTGCAAAGAGCAACGATAAAATGTCTTGTTTTTTTCTTTTCCAAGTGATAGAAACAAACTTACCATGATCAGTTAAAACAATGTGAGAGCAAGATGCCAACAACAGCAAGTACAAACAGCCCTCTACTGAATCAGCAAATTAAATTTTAAAAACATCATACAGCTGGATTAATTCTTGCACACATATATCAATAAAAACTACATGAAAGAATTACATGCATAACTAACTTTGACATGCAAACTTTGGTATTCATATATCCAATTGTTGGAAATTGTTAAGGATAACACATTAGAGCCTAGTAGAAATTCCACATCAAAGTTGTAACAAAGAAGATATCAACATGCAAACCTAGTGGGTTGCCCCATCTAATTCCAATTGGTTTTAGGATACAATCTCACTTGTGCTTATATGTGAACCTCATATATGCCAACATCAAGGGTTAAGCCTAAGGTACAGTGAGCTCATTTTCTATTGCTATGAAACGAGCTGGAATGGATCACAACAAAGGGAACGTTCCACGGTGAATAATCCTTACTATGATAGATGACTTAAACAGTGAGCTTACTTTGATTTGTCCGCAAAGTTTAAAGAACCTGGTGAAAGCAAAAGGTATGTCTTTCCTCCAATTCTTCAGTATGGAGTTCAAGGCATGGATGAAACTTTCACAACAGGCAGTATGGGTCAATCGCTACTTCTCTAGGACTGTCCTCCCATAAGAGGTAATACTCATTCAAACAAAGGCATGATCAACATAAAGAAGCTCCATATCCATGGCAATAGCCAACTACTTCGATTGAGTATTATATACATAAACCCAAGCAATATAGTAACCAGGGATCACCAGCCCCATGTTAAAAATGATAGGATAAAAAGAACCCAATTACCGTCCCGGAGCTGCCAAGTTTTCAAAAGCTAAAAACAGGTGTTGATTGGTATACCCCTTTTTGATAACCGAGGTTTCCAAAACAGCATAGACACATTTACATAATCCATTTTATAATTTAATACCAATTAATACATGGGTCCTTTATAGAATTGTTATGTTCGGTATAGCGGTTACGCTATTCATCCCCCAAACATGAGGTATTAGGTTCGAAGCTCATTTCTCCCATCCCCTAGATGTTGATACCTCTTCTTATGTCAATGTTATATGTCCTTACCTTGTAAAAGATATATGGGTTCTTTATCCTATATATGTTTATGATATATTATGCATAGATTATTACTTTCTAAGAATGATGATATGTAGTAAAAACAAACTAATAATATAATTTGATTTTGAAAAGGGGTCGTTAGCAAATTGGAGGCCCCAAGCAACTGCTTGGGTTGCTTGGGGACTTGACCTCCCTTGACCAACAATAACATACAACAACAACAGCCCGGTGCCTCAAAGAGGCTCCTACCAAAGGATGGTCTGGGGAGGATAAGATGTATTGTATGCACAAAAACAAGAAAGGGCATCTGCAACAGTAATCAAGGACACTGAGATAATGGGACTCAAAAGTACCTACCAACAATAAAATCCAGTCAACTGTAACAACTCAGTAGCAACAACTCGTGATCCCCGCCTCTCTGCAACACCAAGCAAGTCAAACATGAGGATAAACTCTAGCAAGGCCAAAATTAGTCATATAATTCTCTGACACCGATATGAATAGTCACTTCAATTAAACCAATCATTTATTCCCTGTTAATAAATTTTAAAAGCTTAAACTGATAAGTGAAATGATTTATACTTTAACATGCCTCCTCAAGAGAATGCCCATTGGACTTGAAGCGTAGACGATGCACATGCCAACCTCATACCTTGCTTTGAAATTATATTGGTATTGAGAGTATGCACTGTTATGATTCAAAATCCTAACCTCTCAGTCAATAAGGCTCTGATATCACATCAAGAAACGAACTTCCTAAAAATTCAAGCTCATGAATAAATGCCTAGGAATGATTTTATACTTTAATATGCTAATGCCCATTGAACTTGAAACATGGACAATGCACATAGCAACCTCAAACCTTGCTTTGAAATTATATTGATATCAAGAGTATGAGCTATTAGGAATTAAATTCGTGACCTCTCGGTCAACAAAGTTCTTATATCACATCAAAAATCCAACTTCCCAAAAGCTTGAGCTCGTGAATAAATGCCCAATAATGGTTCTATACATACTTTAACGTTCCTTATTTTCAACAATTTTAATCCCACGTAGAAATTGAACTAGCACACAGCTTGGAAACATAGACGGGGACAGAAGGGACAGCCTGGCCAGAATTCAATATGGACCAAATCAATGTTAAAAATTGTAAAATTTCAATCGGGTTTTTAGGCCCACCGGTAGAGTTGGCATATATAAGATCCAGATATCCTTAAAGGACGTGAGTTAATAGTTGGAAACTCCGAGGGCCAAAGAAGCCACCCAAGTTTGATCCTGCACTATGCCAACCACCCCCCCCCCCCAACCCGACTTTACCTATATATATATATAACCCTAAGCAACCGCTCAGAGCCCAATATCAACCACTAATATTAGTAAGTTTTACGATTAAAATTTTTATAACCTGTTGTAATAGTATCATGTTGTTAAGATAAATGTTATTATATACAAAGGATCCCACTTGAAATTTTCCTTTGGGACTCCAAAAACGTCAAGACCGCCCTTGATATTATTGAGATCCATATATAAACCCGGTTGAGACTTTATCCTAAAATCAATTGGTATTAGGTGGAGTATCGATCTCTTTTACTCTAACACTCCAATTTAGAGTCCTTACTAAGACTCACATATCATTAATCCATACGAGCGACTATGAAATCAGCAAATCAAAATCGAACACAATCAACGAACAAAACCAACTACATATCAAATCGAATCAAATAGGTCTAATTCTGAGACATTACCAGTGAAGAAACAACTGCGAGAAAGTGAAATGGATCGAAAGGCAATACAAATTCATCATTTCGATGAAGATCAAATCAACAACAAGCGTGTTGCTCTTGTGTGTGCTTTACAGTAGAGATGACGTGGATTGGGAAAAAGGAGAGAGAGAGGTGGGAGAGAGAGAGAGAGAGGAGAGTTTATCAGAGACAGCACTCCAGCACCGCCCACCAGAAGTACCCAAAAATTTAGTATATTAATTTTTTAATTTAAACTGAGATAGCAACGTTTGAGGTAGTTCGGATATGTTAGAAGAAGACCGGACAATGCTCCAGTAAGGAGGTGCAAACAACCCCTTACTACACTAGGCAGGAGAGGAAGAGGCAAGCCAAAGAAGAGATGGATGAAGACGATCCGACAAGACCTCACCCGCCTAAACCTTCGGGAGGAGATGGCCTTAGATAGGGCCCAACGGAGGACTAGTATAGGGGTTATAGATGCCCCAGTTGGAGTAGGGTAGTCTAGCTTACTAGTGCTAGGCCGTGTTATCCTCCTGGCGCACTTAGGTTGTGTACTTGCTCTCATGAGCTACTACTTGCTTGTCTGCCTACCTACCTATCTGTTGATTTCTGCTTGATGTGGCTTGGTTTGTATCTGTTGTGTTTGTATTTGCTTTGTGTCTGTTGTCTTGCTCGCCATGTGTTTCGCCCTACTCATACTTTATTGCCCTCCTGCTGCCAGGTCACATGTTCTATGCTGCGGACCAGCCTCTCAGGTTGGGTGTCCTCCCAAACAGCGCCTCTTTTCATGGTAGACCCCTGAAGGGGGAAGGCTGCGTACATCTATCCCCTAGACCCTACTTTTGCAGAAACCCTTGCAAGCACTGGATTTGTTGTTGTTGTTGTAATTTTTTAATTTAAAAAATTATATAAATTTAATAAAATAATTTAAATAGTAATAATTACCGATGCAAAATAGGCTCTGTTTTATTTTTTTATATTATTATTTAGATTATTTTATTCAATATATTTAACTTTTTGAATTAAAAAATTATTTTACAAAATTTATGGATAAAAAGATCAATACACTAAATTTCGAGATATAAATATATAATTTATCCTTTTTTTTATTTTAATTTATTTTGAATTAATAGTTATATTAGTGTTATCTTGTACAATACACGAAGAGTGTTTATGTTGAAATGTTGTGTTGTTTCAAACTTAAATTTTCAAATCTCAATCGTGTATTTTTAAAGATTTTTAAATATATTTTTTAATCATACTTATACGGGCTATTCTCTATCACTATATATATATATATATATATACACAATGGGATATGTTTTTTTGGGTCAATATTTTATATAATATATTTTTTATCAATGCTGTGTTAAGAAATTTATTACTACAGAAAATTTATCGCTTAGAAATTTTAATATTTTAATGTATATAATTACGTATAATTTAGTTTTAGAACTTTTATGACTTAGGTATTTAGTGTTTTAAAAGTTCTGTGATCTAAGTACCTTTTGTCCGTATCGAATAAATTTTGTCAAAAATATCGACTTAACAAATGATTTTAATTGTATCTGATATCATCTACCATAGTTCAATTTATTTTTGCTCTTAACAACAACAATTGATCAGTCTCTCTGGAATGTATTTTTGATAAGTATTCTTCACTCTAATCCAGTGATTATTTGCTGTAATTAAACAACTTTTGTTGGAAAATACTATCATGAGACGCATATATTATGGTAGTCATTTGTCATACATCGACAATTCCCATCTATATTTCGTTAGATTTTGATAAAATTCATCTGATTAAAACTTTGAAGAGATTTTGATAAAATTCATCTGATTAAAACTTTGAAGCATTAAATAACTCATTTTATAGATTGAAATATCGGAGTACCTATATGATAAATTCTCGAACATCCAAATATCTAAATAATAAACTCCCTTTACATAATGTTTGTTAGCGGTAGTACATAATTGTTTTGTTTTTATCTGCGAAGGTTAAGTAATATACAATAAGATATTCTCAGGTTTATAAATTTTTTTAGTCAACTAGCTTATATTGTTTATCGGTGTAGTTGAGCACTTGCGTACTTGCTTATTTGCCTGCGGTACCTTCCTTTGAGTTTTGCTTTGTATCACTTGGCTTCTATTTTGTTTTGCGCTAATGCTATGTTGTTCTTATACTTCCAGGCTATATGCATCCAGGACGACACGTGGGGGTCCTCGGAAATAACCTTCCTTTAAGATATCACCATAAAGGGGGAAGGCTACCTACATCTACCCCCTAAGACCCTGCTTATGCGGGAGCCATTGTGACACTGGGACCGTTGTTATTGTTTATATAATATGTGATTATGATAATATATAGGCATTTTGCATAAGAAATTAATCAATTATTGTCTAAATTCTACAGTACTTTGTTAAAAATACTGATATAATAAGTGATTACGGTATTATATAGCTAGGTATCTTAAATTAGAGTATGGTGAATTGTTGTCGATAGGAAATCTTTTGCCTTAAAAAACTAACATGTGCTCGCACACACATATTGTTGTAGGGGTGTATCACGACAGTACTTTTGTGCAAAAATACTATGGATTTTGACAAGAGTTGACATAATTCCAAAAAAGAATACTCGGATAACAAAAGTAGACTGAATTCGACCAAAGTTCGTCTAATTCTGTCTGTATAAATTATTATAGGTTATATATATAAATTACTTGTGTTTAGGCTGGGGTGTAAATGAATTGAATCAAGTCGAGCATCAACTTGTTCAAACTCAAGCTCTCAAACCCTTATTCAAACTCAATTTAATAAGATTTTAGTGTGTTCCATACTTGGATCGAACCAGCTTGTTAAACTAATCGAGTTGAACGGAGCTCATTGTTGAGCCAAATCCAGTTCATAACCGATCCGAAATTGTTATTGAGTTGGGCTCCCTAACAAGCTGAGCTCTTCGAGTTACTATCGAGTCATAATCGAACCCTTTATAACTAATACCAATTATTATTGATCTTTTAACGAGTCCTTAACAAACTTTTAACGATCCCTTTATAAGATCTTAACGTGCTCTTATCAAGTTGTTTCCAAATAACACACAAACGTTAACAAGTCAAGCACCTCCATAACCAATTGAGCACCTCCATGTTTGAAATCAACTTATTGAACTTGCTTGAATTTAACTCGATAAGTTATCGAGTGCCTATAACAAACATGAAACGAGTCATAATTAAGTTCAAACATGAATAATTCATCGAATGTTGATTTCATTGACAATCACTATTTAGTATTTTGGGTTATTTACATTTCAGTACTCCGATCTTTTTGAAAATAATAAAAAAGACCCTGACCTTTTTGAATTATTAAAAATGCCCCTAAGTTTTTGTTGTATTAATCAAAAGACCCTTTTCCAGCGTGATATCATCATATTCCATCAACAAAGTTGTTGTGGCAACTGCTTTTTTAGTAATGTTAAAGTAAAATGACAAAAATTTAATAATGCTACAGCAAAATAACAAAAGTACCCTTCATTAACCTTATTATTAATTTATAAGCACAAAGTTCGAGATATTGTATTGTATTGAAACTATCTATTTTTGCCTAATTTGTTTAAAAATATAGTTATTGAATGATATTTTTGTCATTTTACTATAAAAATAATAAAAAAGTAGTTGTCACATCGGCTGTGTCAATAGAAAATGACATCGTCATATAGAGATGTGTTCTTTTATTAATACGACAAAAAATTAGGGGCTTTTTAATAATTCAAAAAGGTTAACGTTCTTTTATAATTATTTTTAAAAATATCGGATACTAAAATATAAATAACTCTAGTGTTTTCCTAAAGATAATACTGAAAAATAAATAATTATGGATATTCTAGTTAGAAGAAAGGAATCATAAAATCACCCGCAGGTGACGTTTCATTGAAGAAAGAATCATTATAAGCTTGAACTTTTAGTCCAAATGTTTTTATTTTTTCTTAGAGAAATTATAAGCTAGCAGTCTGACTTTGAATTTTTATTACTTAAGTATTCAGATATGACAATAATAGGTCCAATATCTCAAGAGCTCCCGCGTAGGCAGGGTCTAGGGGGTAGGATATACGCAGCTTTACCCCTGTAAGATATACCCTAATGAGAGGCTGTTTTCAAGGACCCCCCAATCTGAAGAGCATGGAGAGTATAAAAAGCATGGACGCATGGAAGCACCTAGAGGAGAGGGCCTATATGACGACAAAATGCAAGCATAGATAAAGTGTAAGCAGCGAGTAGCAAGGCAAATCTATGTATAAACAAATAGGCATGCAAGGAGTCTCGTGGCGCCAGTACTAGCTTAGAATTGCTCGACCCTCCTAAGCTGCTATATTGGGTACCCCTATACTAATCCTCCACTGAGCTCTATCTAGAGTCATTTTCTCATTGAGGTTGAGATAAGTGAGGTCTTGTCGAATTACTTAGTGGTTCAGATATTTAAATATATATGATAGCTATTATAAGGTTTGAAAATTTTATCACTTAAGTACTTTTGCTGAAACCTTGTGAATTTTACTGACAATAAGGCCATTTTTTATCAAAAAATGTTAATCTATTATATGACTATACAATAACAACAACAACAACAAGCCCAGTGTCACAAGAGCTCCCACGTGAGCGAGGTCTGGGAGGGGTATAATGTACGCAACCTTACCCCATTAGGGGGATACTCTAATGAAAGGCTGTTTCCGAGGACCCCCATATTATATGATTATGACAATGTGTAATATATACTATTTGCTGTGAAAATCCTATGGGCTGTGAAAAAAAATCACCGAATTTTGACATAAAATATACATTTATTATCAAAATAATGCATCATGTTAATATTTTACAACTAGAAAAATTTACTTATATATTATTGGACTCATGTTTCACATGAACAATTTATAAATAAAATCCGTTGAACTTTGGCAAAGGATCTGATAATAAATTTTTAAACTTCTGGAGGCTTGAATGACAAAATTTTAAATATTTAATATTTCATTGTATATATTAAAACTTCACGTTATTTAAATGATAAATGGAGAAAGATCCAAATTTTAGGATACATAAATTCCATTTTGTTTTTTTCCCGATAATTAATGATAAAAACTGTAATACATAACATGCCACTTGAGCAACAGAGGCCTAAGAGAATAAAAAAAAACTCAAAAATAAAAAAGAAACACAAAAAAGAAAACACCCAAGAAAACAGAAAAACAAGAAAAAATACAATAAACATGTAAAAAGAAACAAACACAGGCACCACCGATATCAACTCGGGAATATCGATATAAGAAAAAGGGTGTTTTAACTAGTCGAAATTTTCTCCGAAATGGGGATTATCAATCAGAAGAGAGTGGAGTATGAGTTTCCAATCTAAAATTTCTTATTTAAAAGCGGGTGGTTTAACTATTACACCAACTTTGACACCTCTAATAACGAAGCATTTATTTGCTTTGAGTTTTAGTACTCCACTGCTTAAATATTTAACATTTTTAATAATAATAACAGCAACAACTACATTAATCCCAGTGCCACACAAGCTCCAGCCAGAGCAAAGTCTGGGAGGGTGAAATATACGCAGTCTTACCCCTTCTGGGTGCTATCCTAACGGCATACTATGTCCGAGGGCCCCAACACAAAAATACTAAAGCAAACATGACATAATAATAATAATAATAATAATAATAATAATAATAATAATATTCTTATTATTACTATTAACAACAATAATAACAATAATAATATTCCTATTTTCAACGGAAAATATTGGTGTAACATAAATAGAAATCTTTGATTATCTCTCCTTTTTTTTTTCATCACTCACTAAATATTTCAATTTTGTTTTAAAAAATAAATTTTAAAATAAAAATAAAGAGTTAACATGAATAAACTGACGATTATTAAATAGAAGTTCAGTTATTTTCCTATCGGCTAGCTTTTAAAAGCAAAAAACTAACTTTTAAAGATTTAACAAAGTTAGCTTTTTGGCATAAAAAATATGTACCAGAACGATAAACGCTATTGAAAACGATAATTGGTCAAACGGTTAAACTATAATCAAAAGAAATTTGTACCAAATACACCGTCTAGCTTTTTGACGAGTCGGTTGTTGCCAAACAAAGGCCTTGTTTGGTTACTATAATCAAAAGAAGTGCGTGAGAAACCGGAAAAAAAGCTTGGCCTGAGTTTTGATGGTGATGGATCGGCTGTAATTGGGTGCATTGTCATGACGAAGTAGGATATTTTCTGTTTTGTTTCCTTAGAGCTCTCCCCTTTTCCCGGTCAATGATATGCAGTAGTGATCATAATCTTTTAGTCCTTGTTGGTTTTCTTGCCTATATTCTTCATGAATTCTTATTTCCCGGATCTGTCGAATTTTCTTTTTCTTGTATTTATTTTGTTCCCCGTTTTGTTATGGGTGGATTTAGGTTTCGTTTGTTCAATATACCTGTTGTATTGCGACTTTATCGCTAATTATCTAGAAAAATTTGAAAATAGCATCTGCGCTTTTCAGTAAACAGGAAATTAGCAGAATACAGGAATTGAAAATTTCTTAGCAATTTATAATTCCTTATTTAGCCCCTCTAAGTAAATTATGATTCATTTGTTTTTACCTAATCCCTTTTTCCGATAATTATCGGCATAGCCGTAGTACATACAGGTAATTCGATAAGGCGAGCTCTAAGCCATCCCGTAAATGGTAATGGGTACAAAAGAGACCATAACAAATAAGGAAAACAACAGACACCAAAAAATAAACAAAACAGGGAAAACAACACAAACACAGGGAGAGACTAGAACAAGCAGGGCAGCGAAAGGAGCCGAAGCAGACACACACCAAGAAGCACCGCACAGTAGACGTAACGACGACCCAGGAGAGGGTGGAGAATAGGAAGGGAAAATCCCCCCTCCCGCGGTGCGCGCAAGGTACCAGGTAGGAGCAGACGAGAGGGGTACCGAGCTCACAACACAGAAAAAGGGAAAGAGAATCCAGAAAAGCGGATGAGAAACAACGGGTCGCTTGGAGGCCTCTTGAGAATTTACATCGTCTAGGAGCGTCAACAGTTGGTGGGTCAGGTGGTTCACATCAACGAAACATCAAATCCAAACCCAGCTAGACCGGATCTGCTGGGATAACGGGCACTGGCACTGGAGTAGTGCTGTCACTGGAGGGTTTATTTGGTCCGGGACAAAAATAAAAAAGAAAAAAAAGGAAAAATGAAAGAAACAAATGGAACATAACCGGGGGGAAGACCAGGAGCACTCGGCGGGGAAGTACTAGACCAAATCGGCAGCGTAGAGACTGCGGTGGCGACAATGAGCGGGATAGCCGGAGCGACTAGGGTGAAGACGGGACGGCGGCAGAGACGGTGGGGGCGGGAAGGAAGTCGAAGCGGGACCTGGAGGTGGAGGACAAAGATTGAGGTGGGCGGAGGCGGGGGACGGTGATGGCGGTGGCTGGGGTTGGAGGACGGGATGGAGGACCGGGATGGTGGTGGTTGGAGGTGGAGGTGGACGGGGATGGAGGGGGGTGAGGGAGGATGGAGACGAAGGCGGGGATGAAGCGGGGGGAAGACCACAGTGGAAGACGACAGTGACGGAGGATCTGGGCTCGATGGGGGGAGGGGAAGACCAAGGCCGCCCCCGGCCCCGCCCCCCGGAGGCGTTTTACCTTTATATTTTGCATAATGTGTTAATCTCATCGAGGCTTAGGCTCAACCCATAGAGTTGGCACATGTGGGATCTACACATAAGCCCAAGTGAGGTTTTATACTAAAACTAATTAACATTAAGTGAAATAACCTACTGAACTTATAAATTGATCTCTTCATTCTCACAACTAAGGCTGCAACTTCGGGATTTTTTTTTTTTTTTTTTTGCCAAAACGGCAAGAGTTGATATATTACCGAACCTCAATTACAAGAAACCAACAAAAACCAAAGAAAAACCCCCACCCTATTACATCAACCAAAAACCAACTCTAAGACATAATCCCTAAACAAAAGGTTAAATCAGCACCAAACCTATAATACAATAACTCGACACAGTTCTTCCTCCTCTCTCTTACAATTTTGGAAAGTTCTCCCGTTTTGTTCACACCAAATATTGTAAACTATAACTGCTAATACAATACATTTTATAACACTACATCTAAGTCTATTACGTACCTGAGTCCCAAACCACTCCAGAATATATCCAAGCTCTCTCCTTGAGAGAATCTAGAATTGGGCAGCCAATTTTGTCAAAATCTAAAATGAAAAATCACAATCAAAGAAAATATGGTCAATGAATTCACAAACCATATAGAGCACAACGACTTGGAAAAGACCAACCAATCCTGTGCAGCCTATCTTGCGTCATAAGTCCCTATGAAATCGTCTTCCATAAACAAAAAGAACGCCTTGGGATAGCCGACCCCCAAACCAATCGTCGCTAAGGCCAAATACGACCTCGGGCTCTCATCCGCTCGTAAAATCTATTAACCGAAGCCCTCTGGTTCTCATGGCCAATCTAGAAGGCCCGAGCTGCCTCCTCCGCGTTCCCATGAATGTTAACCCAATGATCTCTACATTTGATGATCGCCTTCCAAAATGAAGAATCATGAACTCGGCTCCGAACTGTCCAAATATTCTCTCCCTTCATATAGTATCCATGCATCCACTTCACCCATAAGGCATCACGCTTATGATGAATGTCCCAAAGAAGCTTACGGAAACATGATAAATTCCAAATACCAACCTGTTTTATCCCAAGGCCATCCTCTTCAACAGGAAGACATACTCGGCCCCAAGTAATCGGAGCCAACCGGTGCCCGCCAATATTCTCCCCATCATGCCACAAAAAATATGAACAAACACAACACTCCTCCTTCTCCGATCCAATTAGATCCAACATTTACTGGAGAAGCCCTTGGCGCAATGAACTCAAATGGACCCCTCTTGACGAGGACACGATGCGACTAACAAGAGGCTGGGATTATCCACCTACTCGGATAGCATGTTAAAATTTTACCGGGCCTTTAGGCCCTACTCATGGAGTTGGCACACATGAGATCCACATATAAGCCCAATTGATATTAGGTGGAGTAACTTATTAAGCTTATAAATTAATATCTTTACTCTTATTTGAAATTAAATTATTAGACTTACATGTAAAGTTTCAACATCATGACAACCAAACATTTTGCATCTAATACCTAAAAGGTGGACACGAAAACTCGATTCCTAAAATATACAACTCGATATAGGAATTTAATTGACGTGGTAACGTGACAAGGAGATAGCCCTTTCTCCATAACTGCCGAGCTTGCTTTCCGCCCCACTCTCTCTCCTTCGTAGTCCGTTATCTCTACCGACGGTTACATCTCACACTTTCCGGCAACGAAACGCCGGCGACGACTCGACTTCCGCATCTCCGGCAACGGCACCGGCTACCTAGGTACTTCGCGTCTCCTTTTCGCCTCTTTCTTCTTAATGTTCAAAAACCCTAACTTGCAGACGTTTCCTTCTTCATTTCCGTTTCTTTTTGAAATATATAGCGCAAATTTTCTTGTTATCTATTTCTTAGTTACTGTATTGAATTCCTGCCGTTGAATGTGTAAAAAGCGTTGCTTGTGATCAGAAAAAATGGTATCTTTTGTAGTTTGAAGTAGGAGTTGATTGTAAAGAAGGATTCGTCTCGATTTCATGTGGAAACTTGCATTTTCTGCTTAATATTCTGTAGACCCAGCGCATTCTTATATTGAGCCGAGCCAAGCTGAGCTTGAGTCTGGTGAAGATCGAGCTTGTAGGCTTACAAGCCTGAACGAGAATACAATTTATTAGTTCAAATATGACCAGTTAAGCCAAATTTGAGCCTAAATGAGCGGAACTCGAGCCTATATGAGCCTAAAGCGAGCTTAAATAAAATAAATAAGGGAAGCTGAGTTTGGAGCTCGTTGAATCATGTTTCAGCTGAGGCCGAGCCTATGACGAGCTGTAGTTGAGCTTGATGTTTCCAAGCTCGGTGAGCTCTGAGCAGAGCTAAATGTGGACAAGGCAAGCCTCAAGCCTCACGAGCTTGGGCTCAGGTTGGCTTATATGCACTCCTACCGGAGAGTTATTGAAATGTGGGGAAGAAAATATTGCATTGGTAAAAGTTGAAAGGGATTAGAATTCAGTTTCACATTTGTTTGATGTACTGTTTTGATCAAAGTTGTTGATGTTCCATGCTGGGCAGTAGTTGCACATTAGTTTAACGTTGAATTAGGGTTGTGTTTTGAGATGTGTTTTTTTTGAAAAGGCAAGCTAAACTCAAGCTCAAATGGGGGGTTTCGGATTTTTGAGGCATTGTAATTGTCTCCTCTCTAATGTACTTAAAGGTTTGATGCTATGTGCTTGGCATGTGATGTGTGGGTGTGGAGATTTCTTAGGCCAACTTAGTATGCCCAGCTCGGTATAAGGAGCTTGGTATTAAAAGGCAACTACTTAAGGATGAGCAACTTGATTTCCATCCCATAGTAAGAAATTAGTTGAACTCCATGTCTTGTGTTTCCAATCCGCATCGTACTTATTATTATCACATAGCTTGGTATTACTTATTTGCCAATATCATACTCAGGGTTTTTGTATTTGTGTATTCTTGGCGGCCAGTTGGATCTTAGTGACATGCTTACAATGAGATTTCTTAGTGTTGTATTCAAAAGTTTGTAATTCCACTACCCAATAATGATTTTTTAGTGTGGGATATGTTTAAGAAGGTGTCAAGTGTTACTCCAAGGGGTTTGCGTCAAGTGGTAAAACAGCTGGACCTATTTTCCCATAATGTGTTAGGTTTGAGGTTTGAATCATGCCATTAGGTACAAATAATTATTTGGGACTATATCTTGCTACATGTGGATGTCTTTTGTATGGCTGTGCAAGTAACTGGGGATTAGGGAAGGCATGTGTGAATTGACCGAAACACCCTATTTACCAAAAAAGTGGCAGGTGGGGGTATCACTAGCTCACAGATGTTTACAATTACTCTATTTTATTTACATTCTATGCTTTTCAATCTCGTCATAGAATGCGGTTCAATGTCTTGTTCACAATGTAGTCTATATCCTTTTTGGTGAGAAAAAAATAATATTAATAGAGGAAGAATGTATAAAGAGTTAAAAAAACCATGGAACTAATAACAAAAAGCCCTCAAATCCCACTACAAATCACGATGCAGTCTTTATTGTGATGGTGGTCTTTGTCGAATATGTTATGTACTATGGTTCTAAACTTGGTCCTCTAAGTGTTCATCATGTGGTCATGATTGCCCAAATTTTAGTTGTATTCTTGGCATTTGTATTGCTTAGAAACCCTTGGATGTCCATTGGGTTTCTATGCCTGAAAATTGCCTTGTCAAACATACTATCAGTAAATAAGAGGCATGGATCATGTAGTTCGGTAAGAGATGATATTATAACTACATATGTTCTGCTCATGCTTTACATGAACTCAAAGTTCTGAACATATTTTCATTAAATAAGGCTTCATGGAAAGTAGAATGCTACTCCGAGACAGATGTGGGTATCATATATAGAGGAAATTGCTCTTTCAATTCAGTTTAGAGGATTGGCGGAG
The DNA here is from genome assembly GCA_018398585.1 of Simmondsia chinensis. Lineage (NCBI taxonomy): Eukaryota > Viridiplantae > Streptophyta > Magnoliopsida > Caryophyllales > Simmondsiaceae > Simmondsia > Simmondsia chinensis. The sequence goes on from JAGTTD010000018.1 coordinate 1,004,414, forward strand.
AACATGTACGTTAAATTACTATTTTCTATTGCTAGGTGGTTGCGGTAGGTGGTTGGGAAAACAAAACCCAAAATTTTCAAGATACATCTTATGCCCGTGAAATTTTAGAGTCTTTCTAGGCTTTCTCAACGAGAAAGTTTTGGGTCTTTTTCGGTTCAACTATGGTTGACTTGTAGTGTTTCTATTGGCATTTTACTTTTTATCTATTGATGATGTCTCTTCTTTAACACATTTTATATTCTCTTTCCCTTAATACAATTTCTTTCTTAATAAAAACTTTAGAATGTGACTTTGTTACCAACAACATATGCCAATTAATTTCTTATGGGAAAAATGTGGTATTTTCAGGAGCTCTTTGGATAAAGAGCTTTGGCGGCTTTGTTGACATAGTCTCATAGTCTTAGTTGATTTGTAAAGGGATTTGACGGTTAGCTCGCTCCGTCTTCAAAGTGTGGTTGCTTGGGGTCTGCTACCGGCGTGATCTATTGTTGCTCTACTATTGTTGGGTTCTTTGGGCTGTGCTTTGCTTTGCTTTGCTTTGTGCTTTGATGCTCAATGTTTTATTGTTGCTTTATTGTTTTGTTACTTTATTATTTCGTTTGCTTCTTGCTTCTTGTTGCTTGCTTTTTAAAGTTTAGGGCACTCGGACACAACCTCTCGTTAGGGTAACACCCTGAAGGGGTAAGGCTGTGTACATCTCAACCCCCCCCTCCCCCCCTCGGACCCCGCTTCGGCTAGAGCCCTCGTTGTACTGGGACGGTTGTTGTTGTTGTTGTTGTTGTTGTATGTTATTAGTTCATGGTTTTTTGTTGTTGCATTCTGTAAATTTGAGGGCATCTTGTCCTTAATTCTTTGTACATTTTTCTATATTAATATTATTTCTTTTTCCGATCAAAAAAATGCAACTTTATTCCCATGAAAAGATCACGACTTGGAAATCCTGTTGAAGCAGCTAATGGGATCCGAAGCTGAGAAAGAATACGCCGCCTTCCAAGAGAAGGTGAAACGCTCTGTCTACCTTGACAACCTCTCACCTCAGGTGACCGAAGCAGTCATAAAAACAGCTTTGAACCAGTATGGTAACGTTATCAGAATCTGCTTCATCCCACAGTACACAGACTCCAGCAGCGCTGCACGATGTGCAGTTGTTGAGCTCGAAACGAAGAAGCAGGCGACAACCATTATCGAGATGTTGGCTGCTTACCCGTTCATGATGTCAGGGATGCCAAGGCCAGTGAGGGCCCGGGCTGCAGAAGAAGGGATGTTTGAGGATCGCCCCGTCAAGCCTGGTAGAAAGATAAAGATTTCTTGGTTGGACCCAAAAGAGTCCGATTTCCAGGTTGCTCAGAAACTGAAGAACATGGCCAAGAGACATTTTTCCGAGATTTCATTCCTGCATAAGGTCAGACCGATATTTCCTGGAGAAATATCCCTCTTTCTTTGTATGGAGGAGATATTTGTCTTCAGTTATCTTTCTTGGGCGTGTAGTGTAGTGGATCTAGCTACACCATTGGAGAGTTTTGAGACTCTCAACATGGCTGGTCTTGAGATTTTAGGGGCCCAAAACAAGTTTTGATTGGTTGTCCCTTTCATGATAACCAATGAGTCCGAGCCATCTAAAGAACATCTCAAATAATTCATTTTATATTAAAATACTAGTCAATATGTAGCTCTTTTATATTTATATGTACTTACACATTTATAATATATCGTTATTTCTCCAATTACGAATAGAGTATGCGATAGAAGAAACTACAACAACAACAACAAACCTAGTGCCTCCAAGGGCCCCTGCAAAAGCAGGGTCGGGGGGGGGTATATGTACGCGGCCTTCCCCTTCCAGGGGGCTACCCTGAAGAGACGCTGTTTCCGGAGACCCCCAGCCTGAAAAGCTGGTCCGCAGCAAAGAGCCAAAGACCTGGCAAAAATTAATTTTTAAAAAGGGCCTTTAGTAGATCAGGGGCCCCGAATGCTTGGATTGCTTAGTGTTGACCAGTTCTACCTCATGATTCTAGAACTTTTCGGTTAACTTTGTACTTTGTTACAGAATCAACTAGAGCAAGAGGAGAAGCTATCGAAGCAACAAGCCGAGGTGTTGAAGGCGAACCATCAGAAGTACGAAATTATCGACGGTGTCACCACCAATGGTGTCTCGAAGCGTTTGGCCAGGCGGTACGGAATGAACTTGAATGATGACACTGGTTTCTGATTCGAGTTTTCAGGTTAGTGAAATATTTGGAGTCTTTGATAAATATGTCTGAACTTCATTATGAACCCTCTAAATTTTTTGGGTTCTCTAAGTCATATATTTAGATTGAAAATACTATGCTAGTTGTATATGTGATCATAGTTGCAGGAAACTCCTAAAATGCAAATGTTTCATGCTCAGAAACACAATTCTTTGTTTCGAAGTCTAATTTGTATTTTAGATGCATATCAAACTTGACAAATAGATAGATGGTTCAAACATTCTTTATATCATTTTCATTGGAAGATACTTATTGGATGATTTGTCGGCTAATTTTTTCGCTTGATTAAAATAACTTCCATGGTTATTGCTTAGTATTGACAATATTTTGATATACTATACTTTTGTGGTTGAATTAATGACATTTTTTAGTTATTCTTGTATATTTAATATGTTGTATTTAACATGGTTTTCATTAGCCTTAGGGAGGCGAGTCAAGCTTCTTATTGAGTTGAGTTCATAATTGTTCGGCTTGCGATTGATTCCAGCTTGCTACCAAGCTGAGTTATCCAAATTACGAACAATCCATTGTCAAACCATTTTTGAACCAATATCAACTGTGAATGAGTTGATAATGAACCTTTATCGAGCCTTTATGAGCTATTAATAAGCCCGTATGAAACTATTCACGAATATTAACAAATTTCCAACAAATTGCTCAATAGGCTATTGAGCTCCCACACGCCAATGAGCCCTCTCAATCTACAAGAGGCCAACAGGGCTTTATATCGATTTTGAATACAAATAACTTGTTGATTGTTTCGTTATTTACAGCCCTACCACCACTGTTTGGTTGACTTAGGTACTATGAACTTCACAAATGACCAATTATTGTGTCACTTGGTTCATAGCTCTTTCGAATTATTTCCTAGTAGCCAATTTGTAATAATATGGAATCAAATCATGGTTCACAGTCGTATTAAGTTCACAGTCATAAACTTGTGAAAGTGGGTCGTCATGGATATCATATTATACATTTCAGCTAATCATGGGATGTAAAGGGAAACTCATAATTCCGTAATAGAACAAAGATCAATAAACAAGATGTTCCTAGAACACGGGGCCAATACACCTGTTATATTAATAATTTATCTGTTCAGAATTCATATGTTCTTTAGAGATGCTAAATGGAACCCACATTAGTTTAGTTTGTTCTAAAAAATGGTACCTAAGAGGGTACTAACACGCAAGCACCGGATCCCATTAGAACTCCGAAGTTAAGCGTATTTGGGCGAGAGTAGTACTAAGATGGGCGACCGCCTGGGAAGTCCTCGTGTTACACCTCTCAGGTTGGGGGTTCTCGGAAACAGCCTCTCTTCAGGGTAGCACCCTGAAGGGGGAGGGCTGCGTACATCCATCCCCCGCACTGCTTAGGCGGGAGCCTTTGGGGCACTGGGAATGTTGCTTTATTGAAGTGGAAATCAAGTCATGTTATATCACATTCGATTCTTCCAAATCATGTCGTATTATTGAATTGTTTCATACTTTATTAGCCTTACTAAGCATTCAAGGTCGTATTGAAGCTAGGGGTGTATATGAGCTGAGCCGAGCAAAGCTTCATTTAGCTCAAGCTCGTATCATCTTGGCTCAGATGAGTTCGAACCCAAATCGTTGAGCTTCAAGCTAAGCTTTTTTATTTAGGCTCATTTAAGCTTTTATCTGGGCTTGAGTTTGGTTCATTTAGGCCTAAACTTGGCTCGTCAATTAGACATATCAAAGCTAGTAAGTCATATTAATATAGGCTTATTTAGGCTGCTTTGGCTTCATGAGCTCACAAGCTTGAGCTCCCCTAGGATGTGACGTGCCGAACTTTTCGAACTTAATTACCTGTCAAACTTAATTACACCTTTAATTCAAGCTCAAAAAAGGAGGCAATGTGATTGCTTTATCTGATATGTTATACAAAGTTATCTGAAACAAAACCAACCAGAAATCTCAATCTCAAAATTGAATTTTCCTTGTTCAAAATTATAAGGGAGTGTTAATGTCACTTGTTATAATCAGAGCAATAATATGACTTAAAAATGAATGATAGCCATAAAATTGCTCTGATAATAACGATATTGTCCTGACAATGCCAATCCCAAATCACATTGTGTGATTGATACAGAAAGGGTAATGTTATTGCTTGGGCAATTTAGTGAAACTTTATGGCTATTATTAACTACATATCACATCATTGCCCTGATCATAACACTTAATGGTCCCAACAATAACAACTCTTTAAAGAAAATAAATTCAAATAACAGAAGATCCCTCTCCACACCTAGCATGAACATCCTTGATTCTATCAACTGATTTGCAGATCCCACTACAACTCCAATCAAACGACGCCACACAGGCGCTTCCAGCCTGTGCTTTCCACTCGCAATCTTGGGTCCCGCAACACAGGTTTCGATCATCGATGTGCTCGACCTCGAGCCCGATGAACCACGCTCCTAGTGACACATCCTCATTCGCGTACTTGTGCAGTATTGCCCTGTCATGAGTTTTGAGATGGATAACAGTTGAAGGCTTTAGCTTCGTTTCTGGAAGAAGTGTTCTCTTTTAGATTTTTAAGAGTGTTTGGGTTGGAAAGAAAAGTGTTTCTAAACAGAAGCAAAAGTTTTGAGATAGATAACACTTAAATTATGCATGAACGAAATGATTAAGGCTCATTAATGTTCATTTTGTGGGCTCAATAGCTTTTCGAACCGAGTTTGTGCAGTCTCGAGAAGCTTAACTAGTCGAGTTTTAAGAGGGGGTGCTTCTCTCATTAACTTGAGCCAAGGGATTAGTTGAGGTGTGCATAGTTTGGCCTAAACATCCCGAGGGTTTAGAGATAAGAAAATCTTACTGATTGACAGAGATGTAAGTGGCCAGATCCTTAGAGATGGCATAGATTTGCCCAGTAGCATGGCGAAAGTACTTGTTGCCTTCGCCCCCAAATTTCCAGTACTCTGGCTCAAAGTATTTCGCTTCCCTGCAAATTTGCATTGCTTTCATGTTATTTTAGAAGTTTGAGTCACATTGAGTCATGGCATTAGGTGTGTAAATGAACTAAATGTTTAACAAACAATCTGTATTTGAAAGCATCTAAAGCCCGTTCATGTTTGTGTTTAGACTCGATAGCTTATTGAGTTGAGTTCGGGCAGACTTGGTAAACTTAATGAGCCATGTTCGAACAAGAGCATGCTTGACTCATAACTTACAGTTTGATATGGATTCATTAAGAGCTCATTAGTGGTGGTATTGGCTCGAGATGGTTCGATAATGGCTCGATAATGACTCCATAGTAACTCGAATAGCTTAGCTTGACTTAGTAGTAAGCTGTGCTTGATTATGAGTTCAACTTAGCGTGACAGCTACTCATGCTTGAAATCGATTAGGGCTCGTTTGTAAGCTATTGAGCCGAGTTCCAATAGGAGGGTGCTCGACTCGTTAATATTCACAAATAGTTTGATAAGAGCTTGTTCTTTAGTTAATCATTTGATAATGGCTCGATAGCAATCTCGTGTAGCTCAACTTTTTGGCCAGACTCAGCTGCAAACTCTGTTTGATTATGAGTTCGATTGGCCTCGATAAGAGCTTACTTCAACTTGGTAACAAGCTCAACTCGGTTGGATTTCACTAACAAGCCAAGCTAAGACTAATATCTTATTCAGTCAAGTTGGAACATAAGTTCGGAAACCTGTGCTATTCGAGCTCAAGTTGACTCAGCTCGTTTACACCCCTACATGTCATGTCATATATAGATTTCTTGCAGTAATTTCATGTCGTGTTCGGGAATGAATTTTAATGGAAAAATTACTTTTGGTATAGGATGGGACCGGATTTCATGCATCCTATGTATATCCTCGGCTTCATGCTGTAGCGAGCAAGAGTTGTCGAAAGCATACCTGCATTTTGCCAACAATTTGGAAACAAGTAAGTTGTCTTTGTATAACAAAATTTGAGATAGTCGTTATTTGATTAGTTGTTAAGTATGCGGTATTTTTGCTTCGACTTGGCACTGTAAATATATTGTGCTATATTTATTGGAAGTTAAAAAACATTATTATGTTTTTAATGTAAGAACTTGTCAATTGGGCTCGAGGCTCGGCTCATTAACATTTAGCTGGGCTTAGGTTCAATTCGGTTGAGCTTAAGCCCAGTTCTGCAAGTTATGAGCTAATCACCTTACTTAGACTCATTTAAGTTCAATTTAGGCTTGTTTGGGCTCGTTCACATTTGAACGTGGCACATTAGACTTGGCTTGATCATGCATATATTTTGCCTAGTCAATTATATCAAGCTTGGTTCGGTAAGGCTCATTTAGGCTTGCAAGACGAGCTTGGGCTTCATAGTTAGGGCTCGGTTCATTAAGTTAAGGAGCTAGCTTGGCACGGCTTGAGCCCAAAACAAGTCGAGCCTTTTGATCATCATGATGAACCTCTTGCAGTTTAGCACTTACACCCCTAGATATGAGGATTGAAACGACTTACATCTGCTAAAAGACTTGACAAGATTGTTATGACCTGTTATATAATGTATATAATGCTTCGTGCTTGTGATACCATGACCGACGACAAACCGGAGTTATCTACGTTATTGGTCTCTAATTTTTGTATGTTTATAAATTTGTTCAAATTGTCTCTGATCTTTTTTTTTTTTTGTTTTTTTTGGGGTTCAAAATTCTTCAAATTTTGAGCAAAAGAAAAGACGAACGACCAACTTGAACAAATCTGTAAACATTGGAGAGTATTTCGAACAAAAGAAACGATAAGAGACAAATTTGAATAAACATACAAAGATCAGGACCAATGTAGTAAATAACTCCGAACGAACCGCAATTGATACATAGCAAAATGAAGGTAGGAAAGGGAGATAAGAAAACGAACCAAGATTGAGATGAACATCATCATCAACTTTGACATAGAACTCAGCATCCCACTTTGTTACTGCTGTTGAAAAGAATGCTTTTGTCTTTGCTGATAACTCATGATATCCTTCTACATGCTCCTGCATTGTTTTTATACGAAAACATTTAACGTTTTAGTAAATTTGGTGTCTCGTGTTCTCTCTTCCTTTATTGTACAACAACCACCCGGTGCCTCAAGGTGGCTCCCATCGAGGCAGGGTTTGGGGAGAACAAGATGTACATAGTAATACAAGCTTACCCTATAGGGTGCTGTCTTGTAGAGAGACTGTTTCCGAAACTCGTCCTCTATTGTGTATTTGTTATTTCTGTTTAAGGTTTTAGTAAATTTTGTATCTCTAGTTCTCTCTCGTCCTTTACTGTACAATAACCTAGTTCCTCAAATAGGCTCTCGCGAAGGCAGGGTTTGGGGAGGGTAAGATGTACACAAATTTACTTCTATAGGGTGTTATCCTGTACAACAACAACAACAGACCCAGTGCCTCAAGGGCTCCCACATAAGCGGGGTCTGGGAGGGGTGGATTACCCATTTAGGGTGTAACTCTATCGAGAGGTTGTTTCCGAGGACCCCCAACCTTATAGGGTTGGCAACACGAGAACTTTTCAGGAGGTCACCCATTCTGATACTACTTTTGCCCAAGCATGCTTAACTTCGGAGTTGTAATGGGATTCGGTTGCATTAGTGCCTCGTAAATAAACCCTATAGGGTGTTATGCTATAGAGAAGCTATTTCCAAATCTCTCTCTATTGTGTGTTTGTTATTTCTATTTAGGGTTTTAGTAAATTTGGTGTCTCTAGTTCTTTCTCTTCATTTATTGAACAACAACGCAGTGTCTCAAATAGGCTTCCGCAAAGGCAGGGTCTGGTTAGGGTTTGATGTACGCAGCCTTAACCTTACATGTTGCTACCTTGTGTGGAGAGGCTGTTTCTGATTCTCTTCCTCTATTTTGTATTTGTTATTTCTATTTGGGGTTTTAGTATATGAGGTTCTATGCTATTGGTGAAGGACCATGAATGATTTTGATATTTTGTTACGAAATCAAATGTCCCGAGTTGGTTAAGACCTATCTCATGTGAGAATTCATTGAACTTAAGAAAGTGGTCGGTGCTTATGCCTTCTCATATCTTGTGCTAAATTCTGTCAATAATAAATTTAGGAGTACTTCTCGGTTATAAAAGGTTTTGATATCATGTCTAAGAAATATCAAAAAGGGATATATGATACTTACAAGTCGAAGGAAATCTTTGTATTGAGCATCCTCCATATCAATGGCTTGGTCCAGAACACTGTTCAGTATTCCACTGCATCAACCATATACGTCATAGTTAGGGGTGTAAACGAATCAAACATTCAATGAACTACTTCATTAGATCAATCTTCTTGGTCTAGTCATGTACTGAACACACAAATATCTTATCAGACAGAGTTCGGATAGGGGGGTTGGCCTGACTCAACTCCTTTATACCTTTAGTCACAATGTCACGCACTAGGACTCCAGGTGACAATTTACGGTGACAAACATGTTGTGTTGTGTTGTGCTGTGCTGCATTAATCATTCATTTTAGTTTACTTTTCATGTCGTGCTATAGTGGATACAAGGTCATGTTATGCTTCGGGTTTTTAAAGTAACTTTACCAAATATTCGAGTTGTGCTATCGTGTCATGTATGAAGGACAATGGGACTAGAGATGTGAATTAGAAAGTGAACCTGTGGCCAATCATGAACCGAATGACAATCCCCTTGTCTCTTTCTAATTGCACGAGCTTTTCCCCTTCAACAAACAATCGCGTTAGAGCTCCATATGTAAATTTAGTAAGAATCACATATAAGGTTTGTATGCGACTCCAACATATATTCTAACTATGGTGGATGTAACAGTGTATTCAGGTCTCATTTAATAATTGTATTCGGAAACAAATAGACCAATGAATTGGCTGGCAAATTATGGTCTTAGGGGGTCTGGCTTTTTAGTGTGGCAGAGTCCACTAGACAGAGCCATCTCCTCTCTCATCAGAGCTAATGCTTTGGGATTCTCAGTCTGTCGTGGACTGTCCTAAGGTTCTTTGTCATTACCTTTATTATTAAAAAAAAAAAAAAAACGTAATGGTAATTGATTTTAGGATGTAATTTTACTTGGGCTTACTTGTGGATCTTATAGATACCAACTTTGTGGATCGTGCATAAAGCCTAGTGAGTCCCAAACGTAATTAAAATCAGGTGGTGATCCGTGAAGGCACGCTAATCCCGAGGCTAGCTCATTTAGAGAGTTGGACTCGAACCTGCTTGGATGATCTTCTAGTAGAAATTGGCTTGTTACCCACTTCGGCTGTTAGTTTAGCTCAAGATGAACTCATTTGGACTTGTGAGTCGTTGAACTCAAGCTTTACTTGCCTCGAGATTTACTCACTTAGAGCCTATTTGGTATAGTTTTTATTTATTTTATTTTTAAACTAGAAACCATATTGAAAATGAATTTTTAGTTAATAAGGTTCTAATACCATATCAAGAAATCAACTATCTCAAAAGTTTAAGCTTTTCGGTAAAGACTCGGGAATGGCATAATACTCTAATATCAAATATCCAAGATTCAAATAGGCTCGGGCTAGCATTTTAGGGCACAAAGCAAGTTTGATTGATGGCCCTTTTTTGGTAACTAAGGTGCTCAGTTCAGCTTAAACACACCTCGAACAATAAACTTTCAATACTGCCTAAAATGTGGGTGTTTTATATCATACATAGGTCATTATTTGTCTGATTAAAACGGTGATATACAGTAGAAGCAAGAAGTAAAAACGAATACCGGTGGGCATCCAAGTAGATCGAAGAGAATCACGACGCTTTTTGCTGGTGAATGCAGTGTTAATCCCAATTACCACAAACACCTTCCTCTTCTCTTCGTCTTGTTTTACGGTGGCGTTCATTGAAACTGCTTTCACGGCCGCCACCGTTCCTATATATATTTTTTTTCAGATTAGTAAGGATTATAACCAAAAAAAAAAAATAAATAAACGAGGCTATGAGATTTGAATATAAGATCTCTGATATGAAGGTGGGTGGGTAACTTTATAATTACACCAGCTTTAACAGCTCGTTTTACCTGTAACTGATCCTTTGCTGTTTCTACTGGCCCCGAGCTTCACTTGTATTTTGTTCATTTTCTTCCCCAGTGATCTATAATTTGACCAAAATGCATAGTTACAGCTAGTGATGTGAATGAATCAAGCGTTTGACGAGCTAGTCGCGTTTGAAATTGATTAATATTATATCTGTTAAGGACACGTGGGAGTCTAGTAAAAACGCTGCATAATAGTTGTGAGAGAGAAAGATCAACATAGAAGCGTAGCGGATTACTCTACCTAATATCAATTGATTTTAGGGTGGAGCCTACTTGGGCTTACATGTGGACCTTATATGTGCAACTATGTGGGTCGAGCTTATGGCCTGGTATTTGTTCTCGGGGCTCAGTAATTAGACGAGACCAAATCGAATAGGCTCAATAAACTTCAAGTCTTGAGTTCGAGCAAGGGCCGATTGGCTCGATAATTGAGTAAGCAGAGTTTATAGCAGAACATCTTTCTGAGTATCCACCTCATATTGGCACAGGACTGACTTATTAATATCGGTGAACAGTTTATTAAGAGCTTGTTAAGTGCTCATTATTATTTTGTTAAAAGCTCGTCAGGGGCTCGTCAATCGTGTAGTTTTCATATCCAATTCGAGAGGTTGAGTCAACAAAACATCAGATACCATGACAATATTAACCTGAACAGAACGTAAAAGATACTAAATCAAACGTAAACACGACACTAAATGACTTGATTTTCGTGATTATTCACTTATCAGGTCCACATACAAGCTTAAGTGGGGTTTCATTCTACGACTAATTGGCATTGGGTGGAGTAACCCACTAAGAGAAACGGTTACTCAACTGAATGGCTTTCTGGGTTTGGTAGACTTCGCCGATTATGTCCATTCCCTTTGCCGGTCTCTGTAACACATATAATGCAAAAATAAAATATAATCCGAATTTTCGACATGAGATTCATCAGCGCCCATTTCGAGTTTTCGGGATGATCAAACTTTATTATGATTAGTAACTGTTTTTATACGGGCTTTTTCTTAACATAAGGAGAGCTGAACTCAAATTCTAAACAGTAGCGAGCGATATAAAGGAAGGTCGGGTATTTAACACGCTTTACATGTGATGTAGGGTCATCCGGGTTCAATAACCGAAAAAAGTAATTTTGAACAAAATTATCTGAAAATAAAAGTTCAGAATAAAGGAACGTAGGATAACCTCATTGGATGTGACATGCTCCTGTCGGGAAACATTTTGATTGCTGTAATTTTCATTCAAAACAACCGTTAAAAGCTCTACAGTAAGTCTAGTTTTATATCAAAGTGCAAATGTTATATTAAGAAAATTTAGTAGAATTTTGTAACTGTTATTCACTAAAAGACGTTATTACTCTGATAATAATACCTGAAGATTAACGGGCTACTCATTTTTCCTGGTCACACGGTTGGCGCCCGTGTTCGAGCAATCGAGATCGGTAACATTTGTTATGACATTAATAATACAACTTGATAAAACGTAGAATTTTAGAGAGAAACGTAAATGCCTTATGGTAAGATTTGATATCGACATAAGATTTGACATGTTTTACCATATTTTTAATATACAAACTGATAAATTTGTTATGTTCTGTAATATTTTACGAGGAATTTAACTCTGATGCCGGATAACTGTTAACACGTAATGATATAATACAACTGCAAACTAGCAAATTTGTTTAAGGCAAATTTAGTGTCGTTTTTCAAGAAGTTAAAATCATATTTTGAAAGCAGTTTTTTCTCATTTTTTTGTTATAGTTTTCAGTCAAATTAGAAGAAAACTCTAAACAAGAGATGAAAACTAAAATAAATTATTTTTAAAATATACTCTTTAATTCTTAAAAAAAGCATAAACTACAAATAAAAAATTAATGTCAAGCATTCCCTTATTTTCCTATTAAATTGAAAAATAAAAATAGTTAAAATTAGAAAAAAAAAAAATAAAAAAATGAAAAAAAATCATCCCTTTCATTACAAAAAGAAAACATATCAAAAAGCGGTATTTTCCAGTTTCAGCATAAATGGAAATTAATTTAAAAATAATTTAGTACTCATATAAATGAGCATTTATAAGGTTGAAGGTTCTCGGAAACAGCCTCTTGTTAGGGTATCACCCTGAAAGGGGTAAGGCCGCGTATATCCTTACTCTTCCTAGACCTTGCTTATGCAAGAGCCATTGAGACACTGGGTTGGTTGTTGTTGTTGTTGTATAAGTGAGAATTTGTTTTTTATTATATAAATATTCCGATATTTTAATATATAATAAGGTATGAAATGAATCTCCCCTTGCAAAAATGTTACGTAAAATATTGTTTCTTACAATATATGGCTTTCCTTTGGAATTTGTTGTCTTTTGTCGAAAGATATTAACGTAACACATGATTTTGACAATATTAGATACCTGCAACCTAAATCCACTAATATTTTATAATAAATGCTAATATTTACTCTTATATATATATAGGGGTGAACAAAAATCGGTCCGGACCAGTGGACCGGACCGACCATATATCGGTCCGGTCCTCGGTCCTTGTATATGTGCTTAATCGGTCTTCGGTCCAGTCCGGTCCAAGACCCAAAAACCCGAAGACCGGACCAAAGACCGATCAACATCAATTACGTATTAAATATTTTAGGTAAATAATTTTAATATATAATTAATATATAATGAATGTATATAAAAATATTTAATTTTAGAAATTAAATATTTATTTTTTACGATTTAATAATTATATAAATATCCCGTATAACTAACCTTAAATTATATATATATATATATTGCGTAAATTATACTATTATTGTTATTCTCTAATTTTTAACTTTAGTATAAAAATGTTTTTCTTCTTATAAACGAAATTGTTAGATAGAAGTCGGTCCAAATTGGTCCAGTCCGCACCAGTTTCTAACTGGTCTTGGACCGGAGCGACTCGGTTTTAATCGGTCCGGTCCTTGGTCTCATGATTTGGCGTACTTCGATCTACGGTCCCGTCCGGTCTTGGACCGATGTGCATATATATATATGTGTGTGTGTGGGGAAAATTACCAGCTACATCAACATTTTTCAGTAAAAATTAATCTTCGGATTATAGATGAAGGCTTTCAAGTGATAAGGTTTTCAAATCTCTATACTACCTCATTGTACATGTTAAGATATCAGCGTATCTACGTGATAAATTATCGAATCTCAAAGTAAATACAACAACAACAACAATAAAACCAGTGCCCCAAGGGCTCCCGTATAAGCAGGGTCCGGGAGGGGTGGGATGTATACAGCCTTACCCATTCAGGGGAGGCTGTATCCAAGGACCTCCAACCCGAGAAGCATAAAAGCATAAAAGCGTAAAAGCATAAAAACAACAGCACAGAGTAAGCAAATAGAAAGCATAAAGGAACAATAGCCTACACAGTGACATAACGATAGAACAATAAGCAGCCAACACAGGCATACATATAAGCCTAGGGCGCGCTAATACTGGTTTAAATTTCCTCCTCTATCCTAAACCGGTATATCGGCTACACCTATGCTAACCCTCCACTCGATTCTAAATTTAAAAAAAAAGAAGAAGAGAGAGAAAACCTGGAGGAGAGGAGGAAACCAAGAGCAAAACAGAAGATGCAGAGTAAGAGAATGCAAGTGAATGATCCTCTCCCACTTCTCCTCCCCCCCTTCATTTTTTATTTTATTTATTTTTTATTTTTTTAATTAATTTTTCTACTCTAAATTATTATTATTTTTTTCTGTTGTTCCTCACTTGATTTCATGTATTTATAGTATTATTATTATTAATTTAATTAAATAACAGCTACTTGGGTATTAAATTAATTGTTTTAAAACTTTCGGAAATTAATTAATAATTAAAGTTAAATGTGGAAACATTTAATTTAAATTGGACTTATTAGAGAGGACTGGCTCCACATTTATTAAATTAAATTTTTAACAGAAAAATGTTTTATTGTAAATTATATATTAGTTGCGTGAGGTTTGGTGTATTAATTTTTTAGTCTACATATTTTATGAAATAATTTTGGGTTATTTATGCTAAAGGTCCCTGTACTGTACTCATTGTATCAATTTAGTCCCTATACTTTCAATTGTGTCAATTTACTTATTGTATAATTTATATTGTGTCAATTTGGTCCTTAGAATAAAATTTGTGTTAAGTTTTTAATAATTCACGTTAAAATTTGTGTTAAGTTTTTAATAATTCACGCAAGAATTGGGTTAAATTGAGTCAGTGAGTAGATTTTTAGTGTGTTACTTGCATCTAACGTGATTATTTTGTTGAAAATTATGTTAATAATTTAACTTGAATTTAACCAAGAGATTAAATTGATACAATATGAGTTGTAGAGGAACTCAATTGACACAATACAGGGACAAAATTGACACAATGACAAAAGTACAGGGACCTTAAGTGTAAATAACCCAATAATATTTTAGTTCAAAAGTTGCATGTATTTAGTAAAAGGATCCAAATAAAAGCGTGAAAAGATGAAAAATTTGCCATTCTGCACATGAATCGCAATTTATGACATTACTACAGAAATAGGTTGACATATGGGCTTATTTTACACCCTTACACACTACTGCTATTTGAACTACTTATATATATATGAAACTTTTTGGACTACATCGTTATTTCACAAACTGAATGGATTAAAAAATTTTAGGGTATTAATATGTAATTTACTCAATATTTTATTAAGGGTATGTTTGCTTTTTTTTTTTTTTAATTTATAGTTTCGAATTTTTTTAGAAGTTAAAAATCATAGTTTGAAAATAATTTACTCTGGATTTTTATTTTTATTTTTTTCTAGTTTTTCATGATTTCTATATAAATTAAATTATTTATATTTTAGTACCCTGATATTTTTAAAAATAATAAAAAGGACCTTAATTTTTTTGAATTATTAAAAAGGCCCATAAGTTTTTATTGTATTAATAGAAAGGTCCCTCTCAAGCGTGATGACGTTATTTTCCATCGACATAGCTAATTTGGGAATTGCTTTTTATTAATACTGTAATAAAATAACCTAGAATACACTTCAACTCCCTTATTATTACTTTATAAGCACAAAATTTGAGATATTGTGTTATGTAGAAGCTATTTATTTTCGCTTAATTTGTTTCAAAATATGGTTTTTAAGGAGTATTTTTATCATTTTACTATAAAATTAATAAAAACACAGCTGTTACATCAATTTTATCGACTAAAAATGATATCATTACATCAGAGAGAAGCTTTTTTATTAATGCGACAAAAACTTAGGGGCCTTTTTAATAATTCAAAAAGGTCATGGTCCTTTTTATTATTTCTAAAAATATCGGAGTACTAAAATATAAATAACCCTAAATTAAAGATAGAAACCAAAAATCATTAAAAAATATTTTTAAACTCTATTTTTAGTTTCTAAAAAATAAAATAATTATAAACAAAAACTAATGTCAAATAGGCTCTGAATTTTTTTTGCTGTTTAACTCAGATATGCAAGGTTTTTAAATAAAGTGATTTTCTAATATGGACACATGTTAAGGTGTATTAATTATACTTTTTTTTTTATCAATTATAAAATTTATTATTATTATCTTTATTTTTAGCCAATTAAATGGTAGAAATGGTGCAATTAATGCACTTTAATATTGACACATGTTAGAAAGACTCATAAATAAAAACAGAGTCTATTTTTATACTTTTCAGTAGAATTAAATATTTTTTTTTTGAATTAAAATATTCTTACTCATAGTTCGTTTGCATATATTGATTGTCAAAAAAATTAATAATAAAAACGGGGAATTTATCACAAAGATATTTTATAGTTTGACCATTTATTATTTATATACTTAAATATTTTAATATATATATTGAGTTAGTATGAGATCTCAAAATTTTATCACTTACCCTAATGTTTAAAAATTTTAACTAATAAAATATCCTCTAACTAAATTTGGTAGATTTTTTTTATTGAAAATATCAACGTGGGATATGATTCTAATAATATATAGGTGTTCTTTGTTAGAATATGATTTTTTTTGGTCAAAAATATAAAAAAAAATACATTATTTTAGTAATATATAAGTATCTTCCATTCAAATCCTATGAATTCTTATTATATTTGGCTTAATTTTCACTAAAAGTACTGATATAGCTCAAATATATTATCGTAATTATATATTATATCAGTAATTTCTAATAAAAATTGACCAGATTCTAATTAAAGTTCACTATATTCCAACATAATATACGTAGTGATAAATTTTTTAAAGCTTAGAACACTTTGTAGTGTATTTTAAAACATTAGAGTACTTAATAGATAAATGCCTCGGAAATAGTCTTTCGTTAGAGTAACTCCCTTAATGGGGTAAGGTTGTGTACACCCCACCCCTTCAAGACTCTGCTTATGCGGGAGTCCTTGAGGCACTGAGTCTGTTGTTGTTGCTATTAATAGATAAATACGCCACCACCACCACCAACAAAGGGCTCCCGCGTAAACAGAGTCTGCAGGGTATGATGTATGCAGCCTTAGCCCATCAGGGGATACCCTAACGAGAGGCTGTTTTCAAGGACCCCTAACATGAAAAACGTGAATTGCATGAAAAGTACGGATAGCATGGTAAATAGATAAATGCATTCCAAAAACAATTTTATAACATGGTTAATAGACTGCAGCGCCTGCTAGTTTTTCCTGTAGCTGTTTTGTAACCCTTTTATTTTTGTCTCTATTTTGATCCTCATTTTTAAATGGGTTGACTCAGATCTTATTGTGCAAAGTATCTGTTTTACACTGCAACTTTGTTACTAATTTTAAAAAAAAATAGACCATAAGGCTTCTGAGTACTTTTCCGTTACTGTCAGTCAGTTAAATTACACGTGGCACGATGGGATTGGAGGAGAGGGGAGGACAAAAGGTAACGTAACGTAACGTCACGTCACTGTAATTTGAAACGGCTCTGTGAAAATGAAGAAACGTTCTTTCCTCATGGTGTCCCAATGAACGTTCTCATGTCCCTCTTAAATGACTCTAGTTATAAATACCACCTTGTTTGGTTGCCATATGAATTAAATTTTTACCATCAGTTAGATTTTTTAAGAATTAAATTTTCATGTCAACTGTCCAAAAAGAAGGTAACATATGTTTGGTTGTTAGGATGAAAAATAGAACTTTTTTCGGAAGACTAGTTAAAAGTAAAGGAATTAGAATTTGCCAGGAGGGATAGGTAAGTTACTTCTTGCGTTTTGAAGGAATTAGAAGTTATTTATTGTGCCTACTTTCTGCCAATCAAATAAGAGCCAAGATCTGTAATTCCTATAAATTTCTATTTACCGCATCTATTTTCTGTATACCAAATGATGCCTGTGTTTCAACGATTTAAAATGAGGTGCTTTCAATATGGGTATTTTTATTTAAATAGTTGTTATTTATACTTTTATTTTAAAGAGTAAGTATTATTTTCTCGATTTTGCTAAAAGCAAGAAAATAATTTCTACTTTTATTTAGAAATACTCTATTTTTTCATTTTTTTTTTTGGGGGATATCCTAGAGATTGGATTGCCCCAACCAATCCCGGCCCATAAGAACAGCCCACAAGCCCCCATGAGCAAGTAAGTCATGAGTATATCCTTAGCGAGAATCGAACTCCTGACCCCTAGGCGATGATCGCATGGGTAGGAGCCGCCACCAACTCAGACACCCTCATACCAAACACTATTATGTTTAAAAAAAAAATATTTTTTTCAGGAAAGAAAAATGCTCAGAGAGACTTTAAATTAGCTAAATTTAATAAGTTAAAGGGATTTTCTAAAATTGCTGAAAGAACACATGATAAAATATATTAATTGCACACAGTTAAAAATACAAGGACTAAATAGACATAATGGACAAAATACAGGGACTTTTGGCGTAAATAATCCTAGGAAAAAAAATAAAATTATGGACATAATTTTTCGTGCTATTTGATTTATGTACAAAGAAAGAATATACATACAATAAATTATGTGACGTATTTACATTTTAATTACAAGTAGAGATCGTATAATAAACAATTTAGAAGAAAGAATAAGATGTAATATTATTTCGGTTGGGTTTTGTCGACTTTGTTCTCCGTGGTCACTTCTAAGGAACATATCGGACATGTCTGCAACACGAATAAATAAAAATCCTTCAATTTAAAAACATATTATAAGAATCGAGATCGTTTTCAAGACATAAACGTACGGTAAGAAAATATAACGTAAATATAATATGATATTACTAAGATAATTAGGAAGATAACATTCACCATCTTTTAAGCAGGTTGTATTACCTAAGCTGTATTTAGTTCAATTTTTTAACAGCTTCAAGCTGTATAAAAAAAAAAAAAAAAAGACACTTTGTTGATTGTAAAGTGTTTTTTGTTTGTTTTTCCAAGTTTTAAAGCAAATACGAATATGAATTTTAGTCCTATCGTTGGTGATTTCTCAATGACTGCATTTTGGACTAAAAAGTTATTTTACTTGTACACTAAAAAATTCAACACAAAGTCCATAAACTAAAAGAAACAATTCATCAAATATCAGATTACTTTCGTGTAATTAAGCAAGGGAGTTGTTATTGTCAGACCAATGATGCGACTTACAAACAATAAGAGCCACAAAATTGTCTTAAAAATTACAATCTTACTCTAATAATAATAATTTTACTCTGACAATAACGTTCCCTTAAGCAAGATATTAATACAAAGCAGTCCTAGAAGTTAGGCATTCAAGTGAGGCGCACAAGACATTACTCTTACTACATGAAACAATTCTTGATTAGAATTTTCCTTTTTTGGCAATCTTATTAAATTATTGTCCGGACAAAAATATTAATGCTAGAGCAGTTTTATAAAAAATTGTTACTATTATTTATTACAAGTTATATCAACAATCTGACAATAATGTTTTCTGCTTAGTAATAATAAGTCCTTGGGTGTTCTTACTATTGGGCAAAAAATATTGTTCTCACAATAATAATGTGACTTATACTGAACAATTGTTACAATATTTCAAAATTTATTATGATAGTAATAATTATGTACTGATAATAACATTACCCGAAAATAATAAAGTAGGAAGTGTACCTTCTTAATTTGAAGCCAATGATTAACACACTCGGCATGGAAGGGGTGTTGACAATGAAGAGCTACTACTTCTTCTCCTTCTTCGTACTCTACTTGACATATTACACACCTATCCATTCCATAAAACGTGACTTAAGACTCGTTTAGATACGAACTTGTTGTATTATGTTTCGAATTTTAGTCTGGATTTAGAAGCGGAAGTCTGTAGTGGTGCGTATTATACTGAGTCAAGTCTACCTCCCTTTGGGAGCTGAGGGTTTTGTGGGTGTGCATGTAAATACTCGTCCAAGGCGTCTGCCTCTACGTGGGTGAAAAATACTATTTACGTCCATTCTTCAGATTTAGTAAATCTTTTTTTTTTCCCTATAATTATCGGCATAGCCGAAGTACATAAAGGAAACTCGACAAGGCGAGCCCTTAGCCACCCTGTAAATGGCAGTGGGTACAAAAAAGATCTAGTAAATCTTTCTTCCTTTTCTTGTAGTTTTTCTCTCATTTGAATGTTCTTCACATAAATTTTGATGTCATTGTTTCTCCCTTTCTCTTCTCTTCTCATTTGAAGTTCCAAATTTATTTTGGTATCTAAATCGAACCAAGTTCTTGGAAAATTTTGCCTTTCAGAACTCATTTAGCTGATGAGCCAATCTCTAGCAAAAATAAGCTTTAACTATCCCGGATCGAGCCTAAACGAGCATGAACGAGACAAAGCCTAGCTCGGAGCTTACCAAGGAATTAAGCTCGACCCAAGACAAGCCATGCTTGTGCTAAGTTTGTAGGCTTGAGGAGCTTTAAGTTGAGCAAAATGTTGACAAGCTAAGCCTCTAGTCTGATCAATTCCAGCTCGACTTAGTTCATTTAAGCCTAAATGGATTTATGCATCGCTGACCTTACTTTCATAGTTTTAAGGAGTGGCTCTTTTCGATAATTAAAATCATAATTCGGGTCACAGCAAAGCAAACTTATTGTTCCATAAGCAATTATTGTGCCGCGTCTCGATCTTTTTTTTGTCTGGATTTAGAATCAAAAGGTTTGTGGAGGAGTGGAAGAACCAGGTCCTTTTGGCATAAGGACCTTTTTTTTGGGTCAGGCAGTATACTCGATTTTTGGGCGTTTGCTAACTGTTTCTCTCTATTTATATTGCGCTGTAAGGCTTTTGCCAGTGGGAGAGTGGGTGAGCTTCTCGTATATATCCTCGATTCCATAGATACTGAAAGTTTTGTTGTTCCCTCATTCGAGGGCTTTTCACTTAAATAACTGTGTTCTGTGTTTCTTTCTCTCTTTATCTCTTGCCATTTTCTCTAAGATTGATAAATTGTTATCTAACAAAATCTTGAATATTTTGCCTAGCAGTAACTACAACAACCCAGTGCCTCAAGAGCTCCCACCAATGCAGGGTTTGGGGGGAGAGTGAGACGTACGCATCCTTACCCCTTCAGGTTGCTACCTTAAAGAGAGACTGTGTCTGACTAACAGTAACTATTTTTGGAAATAAAAAGCAGGAGTATGGGATGCTCATAAGTTACCTGTCAATAAAGGCATTAGAATCAACAAATTTGAAGACACAGGGGACCAAGCATGCTGAGATTTGCTGTGGTGACAGCCCTCTACTTTCTTCTCCTACTATTTCTCCCAATGCAATTAGTTCCTACAAAAAATAAATTTATATCATACAAATATACGTTAGTGTCGGAAAAAGCCTCCCTTTCGGGTAGCACCCTATAGGAGTAAGGCTGTGTACATCCTTCCTCCAGACCTTGCCATGGCGGGAGCCTCTCAGGCACTGAGAAGTTGTTGTCGTATACAAATATATGTTAGTCTTTTTTAAGGGAGTTGTTATTGTCAGAGCAAAAATATTATTGCTGGAGCAATTATGTGACTTACAAATAATGAAAGCTACAAAATTACCTTGGAAACTACAATCTTACTCTGACAATAATAATTTTGCCTAGTAATAACATTATTAATATATTTTGGAATACTAGTAGTATAATATGAAAATTCTTGACTTACTTCATATGACATTTCATCAAGATCAATATCGTCTTCTTCTATCTGCCCATGGAAATATAAAACATCATTACTAAGAGTCTAAATGGGCCGAGCTGGCTTGTGAAACTGCTCAAAAAGACAAGCTCAAGATGAGCCAATTTGGCTCATTTAGCTTATGTACCAAGTCTGACCCTTGTAAAGCACGAGTTCGGAGGATCACGAGCATAAATGAGCCAATTCTGATGTAAATTAGGAACACAAAAGTCTCCAATCAGGCCAATTGATCAGCCTAAGCATTGTAAGGCTTAGCTCATAGCTCGCTGAATTAGGTTTGATCTGAAGTGAATCGAGCCTACCCGAGCTCTGCTCATCAGAAGCCGAGCTCGACCTCAAAATTTTCAAATTCGGTGAGTTTGCAACAAAGCTTGAGTTGAGCGCAATGTTTGCGAGCCTAGATTTGAGCCTAAAGTGTCACGACTCATTTTTTGGAAAAACATATGTTGAAACGTTTTTTGTAAACTTTTGCGGAGTAATGTAGAAACTAGAAAGCAGCTGAAGAAACCTGATCATCAATGTTGCTACCTTCTTCCTCCATAAATTCCAATTCCGCCACTGCACACGACATTTAATAAATACGGTAAATTAGTTAATTTAGATACCTGATTTGTATATTCAATGATATGGTATAAAATCATCGGTTTGAGCTCAGCTTGAAGCTCCCCAGCATGGACAACTCACGCTTGAGCTCAGTTATGCTCGTTGAGCTTCAAGCTAAGCTTGGCTTTCCTATGTTTTTGTTAGAACCACCCACAAATCCCAAATACTAAATCGAAATAACAAACACAAATAAAGACGACTGGAGAAAAAAAATAAGAACATCGAAATTTATTTGGCTTGACCGAAGCCATCATCCACGGAGGGAAGCAACGAAATTCACTACATAAACCAAGACATACAACAGTGTTTCACTCACACTCTACCTCTCATCGCTTTTCTTCTTTTTGCAAAACAAGAGGGCCCTATTTATAGGTCTCTACATGAACCATAAGGGTAGGAAGCCCAAGCATTACAATCAAAGGCCTTAATAATCCAACTGTAAATATAGCTGTTAAAGACACCATCATCCTCCATACCTAACGATTTTTAGGCTCGAGCTTGCTTCATTAATGCTTGGACTTGACCTCTTAAGAAAAAATTAGAGTCATTTAGGCTCACGAACCATCACCCTCAAGCTTGACCATACTAGACCTTGACTTCTTTATAGGGGTACAAATGAGTATAGTTGAGCTGAGTACCTCCCTATTCAAACTTAGTTCGATAAGCCTTATCAAGCTTTTATACCTTTGTTTGAGCTCAATTCGATAAGATTTTTTTAGTGTACTCGTTACTTGGTTCAACTTATCTAGTTAGCTAATCGAGATAGAGGACGCCAATATATCATGTTCCATGTTGGCAATTTTCAAGGAAAATCTATCCAATTTTGGCAAATAAAGTTTGATTGATAAGATTAAACTTCAAAATACTTAGATAATAGAACTTTTAAACCTTAGAGTATCTCATTGTATATATTAAGGCCTCGTTTGATATGCAGAAAATAGAAATTCATGAGAAGTACAGATTTTGGCTCTTGGTGGGTTGGCAAAATGCGAGAAGTAGAAATTGTTAAGCAAATTTCAATTTCTTTAAATAACAGGAAGTAACTTACCTACCTCTCTAGGTAAGTTGTAATTTATTTGTTTTTAATTAGCTTCTCTCAGGAAGTTCTATTTCTTGCTCATAGGAATTCAATTCATGTTGCAATTAAACAAGACCTACATAATAAAACTTTAGAGTATCTCATTATACATATTAAAATGTCATGTATACAACAATAACAACAGACCCAGTGCCTCAAGGGCTGCTACATAAGTGGGGTTTGGGAGGGGTGGATGTACGCAGCCTTACTCCTTTACGGTGTATCCCTGCCGAGAGGCTATTTCCTAGGACCCCCAACCTTATAGGGTTGGCAACATAAGGACTTCCTAGGAGGTCACCTATCCTAGAATTGCTCTTACCCAACCACGCTTAACTTCGGAGTTCTAATGGGATCCGGTGCCTTAGTGCCTGATAAATTAACCCTTGAATCCTTTTCTTTATATCCCTTCTTTATCTCAGCTGCCTGTGTTCGGTGCCTGTAAATCACCTCCCTTTTTTTTTTTTTTTGGGCCATACTCATGCTTTTGATGCTTCTCTTGTTTGCCAGGTCTTTGGCTGACTGGAGCGAACTAACCTTTTAGGCTGGGGTCCTTGGAAATAGCCTCTCTTCAGGATAGCCCCCTTAAGGGGGACGGCTGCATACACCTACCCTCCCCAGACCCTGCTTTTGCGGGAGCCCTTGGAGGCACTGGGTTTGTTGTTGTTGTTGAAAATATCATGTATCTAAATGATAAATACTCAAAACTACTCATAGAATCTAACTGATAGTAGAATGTGTGTACCTGCGAAGTCTTGAGCTCCAAAGAGAAAATCATCACCCTCATAGTCCTGAGAGGGAGAGCTCTCAACTTCCTCCTCTTCCTCCTGCTCCTCCTCCTCGTCGCCGTCGTAGTCATCTTCATCATAATCAATGTCGCTTTCGATCATCTCGAGCGCTGCGAACGGATTCCTCTGCTCCTCCAAATGCAACGCCGCTGCAGCTGCCACCGCGTAATCGGCGGTAACCGCCTCCAACTCCGCCACCACTTCTTGCCTCGCGGCTGCCTGCTTTGCCGCCTCTTCTTCTTCTCCACCGCCTCCTCCGATCATCTTTGTGTTCTTCCCTTGCTGATCTTCATCTCCTTCCATTTCTTGCTGATCTATAAATTTCGATCTCTCTACTATCGATCTTGAACAATTCTCAACTGTTTAACTCTGATCAATCTCGAACAAATTCTCAAGCGCTTAATTCCGATCTCTCTGCGATCGATCTCAAACAATTATCAATTGTTTAATTTCCGATCTCTTCGTGATCGACCTCGAACAACTTATCAACTGTTCAATTCCGATCTCTCTTCGATTAATCTCAAACAATTCTCAAGCATTCAATTCCGATCTCTCTGCGATCGATCTCAAACGATTCTCAATACTTCAATTATGATCGATCTCGAACAATTTTCAAGTGTTTAATCACGATAAGCAAATGTCGAGCGTAAAACTCAATTGAAATGAGAAATTCAAAATTTAAATCGGAGGAGATCGGATTAAGAGGTTGCTTTGCTTGTCCGTTGAATTGGAAGAGAGAAGGAGCTATACGTAAAGCAATAATGGCGTAAGAATGATTCCTAACCCTAATTTAGTCATGGTTGACATTCAAAATCACCATGGATTCTTTGATTCGATTCTTGCAGGTCTCTTCTAGAGAATGCACTTCACGTTACAAGAAACCGTCATCTGGTCATCAATTTCAATCTTGACCTGCTATATTTCCGTACGTCTTGTTCTTCTCATTCGTCTAGAGGAAGCTAATTGACTGGGCCGGGATGATAATTGGACTCGAATTTATTAAATATTCATCTAATTCGATCTATTTCTGATGTATTCGAATGTGAAAAATGAATTTTAAATAAATTTAGATTTGAATGTCGATAAATAGGTTTTGGGTCGAATTGGATTTGGATGACATCAAATCCGACTTAGATCTGACCCAAATTCGACTCAAAATTATATTTAGGGTATAAGGATTATCGGTTAAGAGTTTTTTGAATGATTGTCTAGTATTATATTACTATAATTATGCATATTAAATGTAAAAACAAAAATACGTAATAGTTTATCCAAATATTGACTTTTAAGGTACAATTATTATATTATTATTATTATTATATATATTAATAATAAAATTATAATATTATAATTTTTTAGGGTTTAAATGGGTTATAAATTTGGGTTGGGTATCCATTTCACGTGATAGATTTAGATTAGGGTTGAATTTTTGTAGAATAAATGAATTCTTTTTTTTTTCTGAATTTGGGTTGAATCAGTTTTTTTTCTGAATTGGATCTGGATGGAGGCAAACCTAGCCGAAATCTGACCCATTGCCATTCCTAGATAGGGTTGGTCCTGACATTTATGGAATCCAAAACGAACATTTTAAATTGCGACGATTATATGTCACGAGATTTCTTTTAACAAGGAAAATACTAATATAATAAATTGTAAAAACTTTAATTATAAATTTTTTTAATATAATTAGCAATTCATACTTTAACAATTACTACTAAAATAAGAAAAAGAAACTTGGTATGTGATCGCTTTTAAGGGCCTTACAATTTGGGAGCCCAAGCGGTTGTTCGGTTTGTTTGTGATTATGTTCGGCCCTGCTAACTGGGGACAAGACAAATTATATACATAAAATTACTTAATATGACAAAATGTATGGTGCATTAACAAATGCAGGTCCTTGAAAAATAATGATGAGTAAAAAAAAAAAATTATGTTAGGCAAAGTTGAAGTAGAAGAGAGCCAAAATCGAACATGGATAGAACCGATCTCAAACTGAACCGAAGTACAATAACACAACTGATCTCAAGCAAACAAAATCGAACTAGAACTAAATAGTAAAGAAGAAATTGTTCAACAAACAGAGAATGGAAAACAATGAATAAGAGACTGAAGCGAACAAAATTACTGTGCTGTGGAGTTTACCACTGCCTAAGTTGTTTATGTCCCTGCACTAGACAATGAAACCAACCAGCACTCCAACTCATCGAATTAACACAGTGTCTACTCTAGTGTACTTTAGAATGGAGGATCAAAACACGTCCCAATTGCTTAGCAACGAATTGACAAGGAAAGAGTGAACAGTGGAAAATGAACAAAGAGAAAAAGAAGACAATGTTTCCGTGTCTCTTTCACGCTTCAAAGGCATCCAATTATGGTATTCAACAACAACAACAACAGACCCAGTGCCTCAAGGCTCCCGCCTAAGCGGGGTTTGGGGGGGTTGGATGCACGCAGCGTTACCCCTTCAGGGTGTAACCCTGCTGAGAGGCAATTTCCGAGGACCCCCAACCTTATGTGGCTAGGCAACACGAGAACTTTCCAGGAGGTCACCCATCCTAGTACTACTCTCGCCCAAGTACGCTTAACTCCGAAATTCTTATGGGATCCGATGATGGCGTGTTGGTGCCGTCTTTGGTTAACACCCTTATTTAATGATTATAAGAATTTTAAAATAATCTACATTCAGATGTTGGTCCCTTATCGCTCTCAAAATGGGGAAGCCAAACAAAAATTATTTACATTCACCTTTATTTAATGATCATAACAATTTTAAAATGAAGAAATGGGATTTTCTTGCCTCAACAACAATAACAACATATCAAGTGCTTCAAGGGCTTCCGTATAAGCAGGATCTAAGAGGGGTGTAGCCTTACTCTTTCAGGTGATACCCTGACGAGAGGCTGTTTTCGATGACTTCCTACCTGAGAAGCCTGCAAGCACAAAAGCACGAAAAGCATGAACACCCAAGCTCCATGAAAAGCATGAACACCCAAGTATGAAAAGCATGAGCATGAACACCTAGCCTCGGGTCATTAGTACTAGCCTAGAAGTACTTCTCGATCCTAAATCGCTATATCGGTTACACTTATACTAATTCTCCACTAAGCTCTATCTAGGGCCATCTCCTCATTTAGGTTGAGATAGGCAAGGTTCTGTCGAATTGCCTCCATCCAACTTTCCTTTGGCCGGCCTTTCCTCCTCATCCCGTCTATAATATGGAGTTGTTCACACCTCCTGACAGGAGCAATGGTCGGTCTCCTCCTGACATGCCCAAACCACCGCAAATATTACTCCCTCAACTTATTCTCAATTGGGGCCACACCCAATTTACTTCTTACAACTTCATTTCTAATCTTATCCTTCTTTATGTGTCTACACATCCATCTCAACATCCTCATCTCTACCAGTTTCAACTTTTTCCTGTGTTGATACTTAACTGGCCAGCACTCTGCTCCGTAAGACATTATAAGGGTACAACAACATCTTAGAGCTTAAAAGGCTCCCACCATGACAAAGTCTGGGGAAAAGATGTATGCAGCCTTACTCCAATATGGTGTATTACGAGGGTATTTAATCGAACACAAGCAAGCAAGAGAATCTGGGGGGTGAAAGATCCCTTTTGTTAACTTCACTTCTTTTTCAATTTTGTTTTTCACACACAGTCAAGTAAAAGTACTTTTTTCCCCTAATGAGGAACACGGTTACCCGGTAAACCCTGACCCGTGCTTTGATCCACACACCACAGGAGCCACTGGACTCAAGGATTCCTCAAAGGAGGTTCAGGAGAGGAATCGAACTTCAAGCCTTTTGGTTTAAAGCAATACTCTATCCCCTTTCTTGTCTCCTACTACCAAGATAAGGCCTTGGTGGGTCCAGTAAAAGTCCGTTTTTTGAGCAGTAATGTTCATAAATTTGGTGAACGGATTAGTCCCAAATCCAATCACATGAAAAAAGAAAAAAAATGAGGAATCAATTTTGTTACAAAATAAAATATGATAAACTATTATAAGCCAAAAAAAAAAAAAAAATAATGGATCCATTTGAACAAAAGAACAAACGGAGTAACTAACGCGGTTGTAAACTGATCATGAATTTGGTTTGACCTAGACTAGATGAAGAAAATAAGAGGCCACGCAACAATCAATTTTATTATAAAATAAAATATGAGGGACTTTATTAAATAACAAAAAAGTTGTACATAATGTTTTTATACGTCACGAGATAGTGAGACACGAAAAGGCATAAGGTAATATCATCACAAAAAAAGTTTATATATTTTATTCACCCAAGTAATTCACAAGGAGAGTTGTAGCTCAGTTGGTGGTGGGGAATGCCTTACAAGCGGGGCTCTAAGGTTTGAAGCCCAACTCGTACCATCTCGTGCCCCCTTTTTTTTTTCCCGGTATGTAGCATTATTCTTAATTTAAATAAACTTACAAACATTATGAACCAACAGAATCGTAAATTTTTTGCTTAACCCGAAGACTAAATAAAGAATATAAAAGGCCAAGTAGATTACTAAATTTTCATTGTAATTCCAATTTTTCATCCTAAAATAAAGGAGTAATTTAGGTTTATTTCTAAAATTAATTTTCAATTTCTTTCTTTAGTTTTTATACCAAAAAAATAAAAAAAAGAGGAGGTTGAGATATTGGGAGAAAAAGCTCTTATTTTTCTCCCTCTTTGTTCTTCAAAAATTCAAAAAAAAAATAAAACAAAAATAATTTATCGAGCAAGCTTCGTTTATATTGGAATTATATTCTAAATAATTTATCGAGATGATATGAAATGTTGCTTAAATTCAATTGATATAGATTTCAGATTGTCTTATTTCGTTGACGATTGAACAGGTAAGTTAGTCAGGTATGATCTCATATTGCTATCTTTGAAATCATTGCATGAAGATGTGCGATGCTCGTAATTCTAGGGATTGATTACATGAACATCAACAAAAAAATCGTCAAATTAATATGATTTCTCAAAATTATAATAGACAGCAGAAAAGTTTGAGGTTGATTTTTGTGTTTCTTCTCATCTCTTATAATATGATTTCTCTCTATTCTTGTTGGTTTTTCCCCATCTATGGTTTGTCTTAGGGTTCGTGTACCAGGCAGTAAGGCAACGAATCCCATTAGAACTCCGAAGTTAAGCGTGCTTGGGCGAGAGTAGTACTAAGATGGGTGACCTCCTGAGAAGTCCTCGTGTTGCCAACCCTATAAGGTTGGAGGTCCTCGGAAACAGCTTCTCGGCAGGGTTACACCCTGAAGGGGTAAGGCTGCGTATATGCACCTCTCCCAGACCCCGCTTAGGCGGGAGCCTTGAGGCACTGGGTCTACGGTTGTTTGTAGAGATATTTATGAACAGGGTTCATTTACCAAGCACTAATGCACCGGATCTTATTAGAACTTCGAAGTTAAGCTTGCTTGGACGAGATTAGTACCAGGATGGGGTGACCTCTTGGGAAGTCCTCGTGTTGCCAACCCTATAAGACTAGGGTCCTTGGGAACAACCTCTCAGTAGGGTTACACTCTGAAGGGGTAAGGCTGCATACATCCACCCCTCCCAGACCCTGCTTATGCGGGAGCCCTTGAGGCACTGGGTCTGTTGTTGTTGTATGGCCCGTCTCAGTATGTAGTGCTTGTTGGATTCTTTCTTGCTTGTTTGTTCTTGTTTTTTATTTTTGTCCTTTTTTTTTGTTTTGTCTTGGCTACTTTTGTATGTGTTCCCTGATCCTCACTTGTATGCGGGTTGACTGTGGCCTTGTCTTCACGAGCTGCCTGATTTGTAATGCGATTGTGTCGCTAATTATCGGAAAAAAAAAGGTTTCTCTCTATTCCAAAAGAAGTATTTGAGGTCTTTATTTTAATATAGTCTTTACTTCTAAACAAGTTGATCAAACATGCATGGGAACAGGGTTTGAGGTTCTAGCGGTCTTTATCCGACGTCTCAATTTTGAAAGTGGCTCGAAATGGAACCGTAGGTTGATCCCAGAAAACGCTCCATTTTTGCCACATCGGCGGAAATAGAGCTCCTCACATCCAAGAATCTCCTATTTTATTAACCCGATTTTTACATGTTTTAGTATTTGAATAGTTAATATTATTTTTATTTCAAAATACATGGTGAAAATATATATTGAAAACAAACAAGATTAAAAAATTATGAAAATCGTATTTCATTTTTTTAGGGATAACTTAGTATAAACTATTAGATAGATGGAATTACTCAGATTTAATATGTAAAAAATCGGTAGAATTTAAAATGTATTTATAAGTAAAATTTAGTATATTTTATTAATTACCAAATATAGGGTTCCCGTTGGGGCTCCCGGGGCTCCTCGGGAACCACATATTTGTATGGTGACTCATTTTGGAGCACCGTTGGGTATACAATTTTATTATAGATAATGTAAAATATTTTAGATTGCTCATTTCTTACACATGGCTTTTCCTTCGTTTTTTGAACGGACATAGAAATGAGATTCGATTTGACATATTTTCGACATATAGCATAAGTTTTATTGCATGGAAATTTATTACTTGAATAACCTAATGTTTAAGAATTTATCACTTATATACCTTAACATTTAATATATGTAATAATATGCACTTTAGTTTAAAACTACTATCACATAGGTACCTGCAGTTTGAAAATTTTATCATCTAAGTATAATAATCTAACATTTTAATGCTGACTTGACACATGATTTCAACAATATAAATGTATCCTCCATTGTATTCCGATATATTTTTGCCTAGAAATACTAATGCAAAACATTAGTTCTCTCTAACCCGATGACATTTTGCTGGAACTAAACAAATTATTGCAAAAAAATTACTAACATAACACATCTATACTGCGGTAATCACATGCCATGTTAACAATTTCCATCTAGAAATTACTAGATTTTGCTTAAATTCACCTGATTAAATTGAAGACTAAAGCAAAGCAAAGCAACATTCCCAATGCCCCAAGGGCTCCTGCCTAAGCAGGGTCGGGGGTGGATATACGCAGCCTTCCCCCTTTAGGATGTTACCCTAAAAGGAGGCTGTTTCCTAGAACCCCCAACCTGAGGGGTGCAATAGAGGACTTCTCAGGAAGCCACCCGTCTTGGTACTACTCTCGCCCAAGCACGCTTAATTTCGGAGTTCTAACGAGATCCAGTGCTTGCTTGTTGGTACTTTCTTCAACAACAACAACAATCCCAGTGCTATATGGGCTCCCGCACGAAGCAGGGACTGGGGGATGGATGTACGCAACCTTCTACCTTTCGGGTGGAAGAGAGGCTTGTTGGTACCTTCTTAGGTGATTAAATTGAAGACTACCTAAATAATAAAACTTTAAAACTTCAAGATAACTCATTGTATGTATTGAAAATATGATAATACTCGGATGATAAATCCCCAAATTTCAGGTATCTAAATAATAAAACTTTAAAATTTCAAGATAATTCATTGTATGTATTGAAAATATGATAATACTCAGATGATAAATCCTCAAATTTCAGGTACCTAAATAATCAATTTTCTTTTTGCAAATTCTTCTTTCCTTTGTAGGAGGAGCTCAATCTTTGGCATAGAGAGGATGGCATGGAGGAGAGCCATAGGGGCTGTGAAGGATCAAACAAGCATTGGCTTAGCCAAAGTTGGGACTAGTAATTCCTTGGCCGACCTCGACGTCGCTATTGTCAAGGCCACCCGCCATGAGGAGTACCCGACTGAGGAGAAACACATTCGGGAGATCCTCAGTCTCACTTGCTACTCTCGCGTTTATATTAGCGCCTGTGTTAATACCATCTCTAGGCGTCTCAGTAAGACTAAGAATTGGGTAATTGGTTAACCTTACTGGCTTAATCATATAGTTGTGTTAATCGGTGTGAGTCCAGTTGAAATCTCACATTGGAGTTTTGTGAGAGAAGAGATCAACACTAGCTTAGTAAACTACTGTATCTAATGTTAATTGGTTTTTGGCTGAAACCCCACTTAAATTGTTATATGGATCTCGTATATGCCAGTTTTTTGGTTTGGCCCTAAGGCTCAGTGAAATATGACAACAATCTTAGTAAAGTAGGTCATGCGGTAATCAGGGGAAGTGCACATGTAAGTCTAGAGAACAATCTATGCACAAAAGTGGAAGTAGAACTACGTACATTTCACTTTGCACCAACCACTACGGACGAGCCTTGTGCAATGGATTATCCTGTGTTATTAGAACTCGATTATTTCGTGCCTTTCACATAATTTAGCATCATATCAACGCTATCCTCTATAGAATGTGCAAGTCACGCTGCCTGTATGAAGTCTAATTTTATTCTATAATGGATCACGTTAATGGAAAGAAGGATTTGAGCTTAGTCCCAACTGACAGTGTACTTTAGTGCACTAGAGCATTTTGTGGTTGTATGTACTTCTGTCTAGGGCTTGTCAGGTGCTATGTGAGAGAAGGAGAATTCTTTTATCTTCTTACCAAAAATAGTGACAAATCTCTGCAATGCAATGGACGTTGATAGAATTAGCCGAACCAATATTTTTCGTTATTCATTTGTTTTGTTTCCCTAATAGTGCATGCATGCAGATGGTAGCATTGAAAACGCTGATGCTAATACAGAGATTGTTGACGGAGGGAGATCCAGCCTACGAGCAAGAGATCTTCTTCGCTACACGTCGTGGGACCCGACTTCTAAACATGTCTGATTTTCGGGATGCCTCCCGCTCGAACTCATGGGACTATTCCGCCTTTGTTCGCACCTATTCCTTGTACCTTGATGAGCGTCTCGAGTTCCGAATGCAAGGGGCCCGCCGTAAGAAGCACCCAGCCGCTTATTCATACATTAACTACGAGGAATGTACAGAAGAAGTGCAACGCGAAGAGACCAATTCTGCATCGACTAAAGCTACTACGCCAGACAACCAAATGAAGATCGAGCAGATTGTGTCGAAGATACAACATCTACAACAACTCCTTGAACGGTTCTTGGCTACTCGCCCTACAGGTTCTCTTACTTTTTTCGCTCTTTCTATTTGGCTCTTTTCAAAGTCAACATGATGATATATTATGAGCATAAATAATGCCCATTCCAGCCAAGTTCAAGAGTAAATGTGCCGATCTTGGGCCTAAATGGTCTCACATGAGCTTAGATCAAGCCTAAATGAGCCAAGTTAAGCTTCGAGCTCGCCAAATTGAATTCAAGCTGGAGGTCAAGCTTCAAGTCTCCAAGTTTGGGAAGTTTTGAGCCAAGCAAACCATTGGCAACCCGAGCCTTGAGCTTGAACAAACAAGCCCTAAATCAAGCCTAAATGAACCTAAACGAGCCAAGCTAAGCTCATAATTTGCCAAAAGAAATGTGAGCTCAAGCTCAAGCTTCAACTCTCTTAGTTTGGGAAGTTTTGAGCCGAGCAAATCATTGGCAACCTAAGCCTCGAGTTGGACCAAACGAGCCTTAATCAAGCCCAAACGAGCCTAAACGAGCCAAGGTAAGCTTGCAGCTTACCAAATTAAATCTGAGCTTGAGCCCAAGCTCAAAGACTCCAAGATTGGAAAGTTTTGAGCCGAGCAATCCGTTGGCAAACCAAGCCTCAAACTTCACCACCTAGGGCTCAACTCAGCTCATTTACACCCCTTAGACAGACGTTACGGTAAGCCCTAATTGTTGGACTAACCAAAAATCCCCTTGCATTTTGTTGAACCCAAACAGGAACAGCAAGGTTCAACCGCATAGTACTAGTAGCATTATACCCACTAGTTAAAGAGAGTTACCAGATATACTACGACATTACCGACATCCTCAGCATCTTGATCGACCGATTCATGGAGCTCGAAATTCCCAACTGTGTCAAAGTCTACGAGATCTTCTGCCGAGTCTCAAAGCAATTCGAAGAGCTTGATTCCTACTACGTCTGGTGCAAAGATGCCGGTATTGCTCGATCATCTGAGTACCCTGATGTTGAAAGAATCACACCAAAAAAGCTCGATCTAATGGATGAATTTATCAGAGACAAGGCCGCTAATGCGCAAAATAAGAGCTTGATTCGAGTGAACGAGAATGATACCGATGATGAACTTGACCGTGTTCATCAAGAAGAAGATTTGAACGCTATCAAGGCATTGCCGCCAGCAGAAGGATTCCCTGAGGAGGAAGAGAAGAAGGAAGAGGAGACAGAAAAGGAAGATAAGGAAGATAAAGAGGAGGTACCTGAACAGCTAGAGGCTGATTTGCTACACTTGGGAGACAATGCGCCGACAACCGAAGAACATGCTGATAAGCTAGCCTTAGCTTTGTTTGACGGTGGGGTAGCCACCACGGAAGGCCCGGAGCCACCACCGGTGTGGGAGGCTTTCAATGACTCGAACTCAGACTGGGAGATGGCGTTAGTTGAGTCAGCTAGCTACTTGCCACATCAAAAGGTTAGCTTAGGTGGTAGTTTTGACACTGTGCTGCTAGACGGGATGTACCAGCATGGAACGACAAATGCAGCTCTAGCAGCACATAACGTTGGAGGCTCTGGGAGTGCTAGTAGCGTGGCATTGGGCTCGGTGGGCAACCCACAAATGCTGGCCTTACCTGCACCAAAGGGGACTGGTGGCTCGACCGGGACGGTCCAGGGGGACCCGTTTCATGCTTCAGTTCGGGTGCCAGCCCCACCGTATGTGCAGATGTCGGATATGGAAAAGAAGCAGAAGCTGCTGGAGGAGGAGCAGTTGATGTGGCAGCAGTATAAAAGGGATGGGATGCAGGGGCAGGTAGGGTTAGAGAAGTATAAAGGAATGTCACAGAATATGGGAGGTTCGAACGGGTATGGATATGGATATGGGTACTGAATACCAATCAAAAATACGAGGAAACGAAATTGGGTACTTAAATTGTGTATAAGAAATATTTTCTGAACTGTATAGAAGACTTTTGGTAGGGAGCACCCTGTTTGTAATTATGATTTCTGCTGTAAAAAAGACATGCCAAGCATTTTGTCAGTATTCAAATAACTCGAAAACAGACTACAATCTTTTTTGGTTAACCGTGTTATTTGGGCCAGTTTACAAGCACCTCAATTAGTCCCAGGTTGCACAAGTTGAACACTTGAAGCTTTCGTAGGAGTGTATATGAGTTGAGCCTAGCCCGAGCTCTTAGGCTTAAGGCTCAGCTCGAAGCTTGAACTCGCCTTGTCATAGGCTCGGGCTTGGCTTTACTTGACTGAGCTTGAACATGGTTCAATAATTTCTGAACTAAGCTTGCCTTATTTAAGCTCATCAAAGCTTAATCTAGGCTAGTTCAAGCTCGATCTGGGGTTTGTTTGAATTGAGCTTGTCTCATTTAGGCTCAAACTAGGCTTAATCGGGCATATTTAAGCTATTAATTTGTAACAGGTGTGTGAGCCTACAAGCGCAAGCCTCACCATGATTGAGCTCAGCTAGGTAAGTTAAATAGGCCAGCTCACTTGGCTTGAGCTGGAATAGAGCGGAGCCTTTTGAACTTTAAGACAAGCCTAGTGAATGGCCTCATGGGAATTGTTTGGGCTCAATAATAAGATTCTCTTATGTTTTATGAGGCATCACGTCTGACTGCATACCACTTGAGCCAACTCTTCAACAACAACAACGCAGTGCTTCAAAGAGGCTCCCGCCAAAGCAGGGTTTGGGATGGTAAGATGTACACAACCTTATCCCTGTACCCTGCTGTTGAGATGACACGCGTACAAAGTTGCAAACTATAGCATATAGCTTTAATTTACATATATCAGGGGAAAAAAGGTAATACGTAACATCTGCGCTCTGCTGACTCTGGTGTTGGAATAGAATTTTCCTCTCAACATTATGTAACACAACCAAAGCATAGCACTCAAATTGACTAGCACTAGCCCCTCTTTTATTACCTCAATTAGACTGCAAATTTTGGCAACTCACAGATCCCCAGGACCATTGATATCCTGCAAAGTAACACGACGACAGAAATCAGTAACCAACTATTCCAAAAATTCAAGGGCCTATTTAGTATTGTTTTTTATTTGTAATATTCGGTTTTTGAGAAAATAAAAATGAGGTTTTTAAAACAGTTTTTTTCTAGTTCATAATTTTATCTTTTCAGTTCTCATCAAACTACAAAAAAATTGAATATAAGAAACCAAAAATCAGGAAAAAAATTATTTCGAATATATTCTCTTTAGTTTCTGAAAAACTAAAATAGCAAATGGTAAAAAATACCAAACATGCCCAGTTGTTTAGTGAAGCTTAGAAACCGTTCCATACTCTATGAAAACAGCCAATCAAATATCCACTGACCTGGAAACATAAATGTTTCAAATGCCCACCTCATATTCTCCGTTAGAATCATACTAATAAACCGAGGGGGTTTAACTCGAAACCTTACTAAGGGCCTGTTTGGCCAACATGTAAAAAAAATTATTTTTCAAAAGCAATTTTGTAAAGAATGCTTTGCATATGAGTATTTTTGTCAGAAAAATTTTATTACTTCAGCTTCTGCTTAAAGGAGAAACATTATTTATTTTACTTCTACTAAAAAAGTACTTTTTGTTTTTGTTCTATAAAAGAAGCATGGGCAAATATGACGTAAGTAATCTAAGCAACAATCCAAAAGTCAAAGTTGTTAGGTAAAAACACGCCAAGCATGGTTTTATACTCGAACACTCTTCAGATTAATGCTGCTTTTAACAAGAGCAGGAGATATTATTTGATCACCTTGTTCTCAAGTACAGCTCCATCTGGAATTTCCAACTTCTCCCCGAGTTTTGCAATGATAGTCACTTTCCCCTTTTCGACCAAAAACGCAAGATCGTGTGAGTATGGAACAGATTCAAGAAGGATAGTAAAAAAAAAGGAAGAAATGGAATCCCACATCGGACTTGTGTCATTTAGACTTTTCAATCTATGTGTTAAGAAACCAATTATCCAAAAGTTTAAGCTTATGGATGAACGCATAAAGATGGTTATATATTGCCTCAAATAAATGTCCTTAGGGCTTGAAGTGTAGATAACGCACCATGTTGTTGAAATTCAAATTCGTGATCAATGGGTCAATAAGGCTCTAATACCATGTCAAGGAACTCATTACTCCAAAAGTTTAACGGATATACTAATACATCCCATTGGGCATGAAGTGTGGATATTG
The DNA here is from genome assembly GCA_018398585.1 of Simmondsia chinensis. Taxonomy (NCBI): domain Eukaryota; kingdom Viridiplantae; phylum Streptophyta; class Magnoliopsida; order Caryophyllales; family Simmondsiaceae; genus Simmondsia; species Simmondsia chinensis. Next base: position 1,041,401 of record JAGTTD010000018.1, read on the forward strand.
TACACAATGTTAGGTGGTCTGATATGACACGTAGAGGCTCCAAAATAGACCAAAAAAACACAAGCAAACACTTGAATATAGCTAGGTGGTATGCGAGCCAGATGAAGACTTTCCGTAAGTACTAAGCTTGAATAACATCGCAACTCAGATGATCAGCCCTATGATGCAAGCCACTATATCTTTCATGAATATATATATATATATATATATATATATATATATATATATATATATTGTAAAGAGCTCTCCTTCATCAGCCTTCCTCAATTTGAAGGTTTTTCCACTTAAATCCGTGTGGTGTTGTTTTCTTTTTCTCTTTTATCTTCTCAATTTTTTTTAGATCTATTCATTTGCATCTAAATCGAAATCTGTTTTTGGGTATCTCCCTAATAAAGAAAGATAGACTGTAACCGAACAAGTTCCAAATACCTTGAGAGTTACTCCAGAGCCAAACCAGACATCTCCGGTCACCTTCAAGCTATCAAGCTCAATAATACTTGGGATGGATTTGAAGCGGATCAAATAGTCGGCAACCTGGCTAAGGAATCAATTCATCAGTAGCTTATCCCGAAAGCTATAAACTTGCAGAAGTGCTTTGTCATTGTAGCACGATGGTACCTTTTTGAATTCAGGACCCAATTCAATGGATGGGTTCGTGGGATTGGTTCTGGCTTTATTTCTTATAACAAATCCATCTTCCACAGTGTAAAGATCAGACTGCAAGGAACATAAATGAGAAGAGGTTAAACTTAACAGATAGTAAAATACAGGCTTTGTTTGTTTTGATGCAAAACTTTTTCCATCTTAGTCTTATTATTTCTTTGCATAACTTCATAGCAACAACTACAAATACAGCAAGTAGTGTTTTCCCCAGAAAATGACTTTCCCTCAAAGAAAGAGGAAAACATCCTCCTTCATGAAGGGAAAATGCTTTCCACGGTAATCATGTCGTATATCTCACTTCAATCTCAACTTGGTCAAGCATGAACCCACATAAATTTGTAGAACGAAACCATTTTCTTAAGATAGAAATACAAAATTTTAAGAAAAAATTTTTGATTGAAAATATTTTATTTAAAAAAAAAATTGCCATAAGAAAAATGTTTTACTCTGAAACAAAAGGAGGCACAGATGTAGAGTTCATCAGAACTGAAGGCAACCTGGACAAGAAGCAAATCTGAAGTTGTCTTCACTGGGAGGAATCGAGATCGTGGGACGTTGATACCGATAGCATTATCGAAGAACTGCATCAGGTAAGATAAACTAGAGAGAGTAAGTAATACCATTCTCAGCAATTAATGAGCAGAAAAAGTACAAAAAGAAAAAGAAAGTACCTTAATTGCAGCACCGGCTGCTGTTTCGAGCTGAAGAACCTTAATACCACCAACTTCCTGAAAGCAACAGCATTCAATGAACTTATAGACATAGTAAAATACGGTCCAGGAAATAAATGACATTTAATACATACGAGTATTCTTTAGCTTTGTACAAGAAATTTCGACAAAAATTCTTTGACCTATAAAAAATTGCATATGGATACATTCATGTGTAAAATAGAATTCATTCTTGTAAAATAGAACAGAGTTTTGACAACACCACCCCCCCCCCCCCCCCCCCCCCCCCCCCCCCCCCCCCCCACCCCCCAAAAAAAAAAAAAAAGAACTGAGTGGGGAGGGATATAAGTTTATCAATTCAACTTTTATTAGATGCGTTATCCACAATGATGGTAGCAGAAAGCGTAACACATGGTAAAAAAGGATATAATATAATCAACAATTTAGGGATTGAAGTGACAAATTTAGGTGTAAGGATATAGTATGTTGCAGTGGATGTGTGGACGCACAAGGAAGGATAAGATTAGAAATGATGTTGTAAGAAGCAAATTGGTTGTGGCCCTAATCGAAGATAAGTTGAGGGAGTAACGCTTGTGGTGGTTTAGGCATGTTAGGAGGAGACCAACCACTGCCGTTGTTAGAAAAAGTGAACAACTCCATACTACAAGCGAAAGGAGAGGGAGAGGTAGGCCAAAGAAGAGTTGGATGGAGATGATTCGACATGACCTCACCCACCTCAACCTTAATGAAGAGATGGCCCTAGATAGAGCGGAGTGAAGGGTTAGCATAGGTGTCACTGATATTGCGGTTTAGGAGAGAGGAGTGCAACCAAGACGGTTCTAGCACCTATAGACTTATTTGTATGCCTGTGTGACTTTATTTGCTATTGTTGTGTGTTGAGTGCTTGTTGCTCTGTCGCTAGGTTGCTTTATTACTAGTGCTGCTTCATGCTTCATGGTTTATGCTCTACGGTTTATGCTTTCTATCTATGTATTGTTGTTTTTATGCTTTCCAGGTTGAGAGTCCCCAGACACAACCTCTTTTTAGGGTAGCACCCTAAAGGAGTAAGGTTGCTTACATTCCCCCCAAGACCCTGCATATGCGGGAGCCCTCGGGGCACTGGGTTTGTTGTTGTTGTTGAACCATTTGCTTTTAAATGGGAAAAATACAGACACATATTATAAGATGTGTTTTATATGAATAGCATCAAAACGCGTATTTTACCATATCATTAACAATTACAGGTAAACGCCATTTTTGAAAGGAAAAATATGGGTACATGTTAAATACGCATATACACGCGTTTTTTTACTAATAGAGCTTATAGGTTCAAAAGGGAGCGTAATCACATTCACAATATAACTACCTTCGGGTTCGGAATTATTTCCATCTTAAGCGCATCAGCCGCTACAAGCCTTCTTATTGCCTTCAAGTTCACCCACCTGTAAAAATAGATCAGCTTAGATTGAACTCCACTCTCAATACCATAATAAAAAAAGAGAGAGATTACAGGGAAAACATGACATACAAGTTGTTGGTATTGAAAATTTTGAATTTCTCAATGGACTTGAGCTCGTTGACCTGGTTAAAAACAAGAAATATCAGTCTTCTGCATCTAAGACATTGCACATACAATATACCTACATTATGACGGTGAATAATGCAAGATAAAACGAAACTGCCATTGGGAGATAAGATTTCAATAATTTCTATATGCCTATTATATATGAGTCTGCACCCCTGGGATCAATATACTTTTTGGCAATCCAACGTATTTCATGAAAAAAAATGTGACCCCTATAGTTGGTATCTGGCTTATTGCTTTAGATATTACCACCATGGCTTTCAACCTAAACGGTTTGTCCAACCATTATATTAAAAAATGGAAGCACTGTGATCATGATATTTATTATGTTGTTTAAAAATTAAGAACACGCAGAAAAGAACTCACATGCTGATCTGGAACCTGTGCAATTTCCAGAAGCTGCATCGCAGAAGAAAATATTAATTATCATCAGCATCCACTGGTGAAGATAAAATTGGGTGAAAAAGCTATGTTAAGTGTCAGACAAGATCAGACTAGCTTCAAATAAATTAATCTCAAACATTTTTCATCTGTTAGGCAAGCAGCCAAGAACCTGATTCGGTTAATTTAGATGCAAAAGAATGGATTTGGCGAAATTGAGAAGATATAAGAGAAAAGAAAAAATAACATACAACAAACAGATTTACGTGAAAAACCTTCAAATTAAGGGTAAAACCAAGAGTGGAGTATGAAAGGTGAGGATGCAACTAGTGCCACAACATATATAAAAAAAAGCAACATTCACAGTGCCCCAAGGGCTCCCACCTAAGCAGGGTCTGGGAGGATGGATGTACGCAACCTCCCCCCTTCAGGGTCTATTTCTGAGAACCCCCAACCTGAGGGGCAACATGAGGACTTCCCAGGAGGTTACCCATCTTGGCACTATTCTCGCCCAAGTATGCTTAATTTCGGAGTTCTAATTGGATACGGTGCTTGCGTGTTGGTACCCTCTTAGTGCCCCAAGGGCTCTCACATAAGCAGGGTCTGGGAGGATGGATGTACGCAGCCTTGCCCCTTCAGGGTCTGTTTCCGAGAACCCCCAACCTGAGGGGCAATATGAGGACTTCCTAGGAGGTCACCCATCTTGGTACTATTCTCGCCCAAGCATGCTTAATTTCGGAGTTCTAATTGGATACGGTGCTTGCGTGTTGGTACCCTCTTAGGTGCCACAACATATATAAATCCTTAAAAACCCTAATTTCCTTGACAACTTGTTGAGCCAAGTCTAGAAAATAACAGGTTTTAAAAGATACATAAATTTGAGGCATGACATCCATAGTTATAAAATCATAATAAAACATTACATTTGTCGAAAGTGGTAACAAGTACATTAACGAAAATCTTTTGGCACAGAGAACAAGAAACCTTGATGAGTAAAAGGCTCAAAAGCAATTTCTAATATTCAAGCAGAAAATGCACAATGTTTTAAGTGGAAATAAATTTTGTACCAAACCACCACCATACCTGAACCTTCCCCTCATAGGAAATTAGAGTACCACCCTTGACATCAGCCAGTGTTTTGGGGGTCACCTGAGCGAAGATTAAAAAATATGAACACAGAGGGAAGTGAAAGGACATAACTGCTCGCAAAGAACGTTTTGCGTACCTCCATGCAGTATTCATTCTTGTTCTGGATCAAGTGATTTAAAATCTCTTTGACACTGAATTAAGGATTACTGCTTGGTTGAATACCTTAAAAATAGGTGCAAACAAACCGAATATTTGACAAACTACTTATGTTCAAAATTAATGGTAGCTTGTTTGTGTTTCTTTTGGAGGCTCTATAGCTTATTGAGTCAAGTTCGAGCAGGCTTGGTAACTTAGCAAGTTGAGTTTGAACATGGGTGTACTTGGCTTGTTAACATTCACAATCAGTTTGATAAATACTCGTTAAGAGCTCGTTGACAATTGGTATTAGCTCGAACATGGGTCAATAATGGCTCGATAGTGACTCGAATAGTTTAACTCGGTAGTGAGCTCAATCCAATAGCAAGCTCAGCTCAATTATGAGCTCGTTTCGGCTCACGAGCTCCAAGAATTGAGTTGAGCTGAGTACCGAGCTGACTAAAATTTTATCGAACAAAGTTTGAATAAAGGTATGAAAGGTCAATAAGAGCTTGGCTCAGGCTCAAGCTCGATCAGCCTTATCAAGCTCAACTTGGTTTATTTACACCCCTACTCAAGATAGGTTGGCCATATGGAAATGAATTCGTAAATGAAAACGAAAGGTCTAGACAGAAAAGCAAGTGTTGGAATCTAAGGTCAAAGTTATGGCAGAACATTAAGAGGATACTCAAATCGACAGTAGCTCCCAAGTTGTCAGAGTTGGCAATAAAGACATATTCCTTTCCCTGTAATATGTCAAATTCAAAACAAAGTTATCATTCAGCTTATTGACACATATTCATCCGAAAGTGTGAGAAACATCATGAATTATAAACAGCACCATACTGCTCACCTGTGACAAAAATAAATCTAATTTCCCACTGTTCATCAAGGATGCAAATACATCACCGTGGCCAGGAGGATACCTTCACAAGTATGAATGCCAAAAATAGCTCGTGTTTGAATGAAGAAAGGATAAGTTTTTCAATGGAAAAGAAATGAAGATAAACATTTCACAGAACATGTTCAAGAAATTAAAGAAATAAGACTTACGGTATGGAATATGTCTATTTATATCGACAAGATGTTAGCTCATCTTGAGAATTACACATAATATGGGATGAGGAGGAGGAAATGGAAAGTAAATCATCACATATGTAGCTGACAACTTATCAACTCTACACATATTTTTTTTTTATGATATACCACACTCATGAATAAACCCTACTATAGTTATTTCTTTATGTATGGTGCCCATATACGTTTGAGGTGAGGAAATTAATGAGGACGGGTGAAACTTAACATATTTAGATTCATACTAATAGTCACTATAAACACCGTGTTATGATAAGCACTACTCCTGCACAATAATGACTACTTGACATGCAATTTGCAATTTGTGGTTAAGAAGAACAAGAGACAAAGTAGCTATATAGTGCCAAATATATTGTAAAAATATGGTAGTATGATCATTTCTCTAGTTAGATTGGTCAACTGTCCCGACCCATGAGCAAAAGAAGATCAGGATTCTACAATTAGCCTATATCATGCATCAATACACAGTTACATTGATCTCATTAGTATTCATCTTTGTTTCCAAATAAATTATCAATTTGCTTATACATGTGTGACTAATGCAGAATACAACAACAACAATCCCAATGCCACAAGGGCTCCCGCCAGAGCAGGGTTAGAGGAGAGAGGGGGGGGGGAGGGGGGGGGGGGGGGGGGGGGGGGGGGGGGGGGGGAAGATGATGTACTCAGCCTAACCCCTTCATTGTGTTACCCTAAAGGAAGCTGTGTCCGAGGGCCCCCACCTTAAAAAGCGATTAGTGTAGAATGTGGCATAATTAATATAATTACTACAACAATAAATCCAGTGCCACAATGGCTCCCGCCAACAAGGTCTAGGGAGGGGTGAGATGTAAGCAGCCTTACCCTTTCAGGGTGCTACCCCAAAGGGAGGCTGTATCTGAGGAGTTAATATAATTACCCTGCCATCATTATCCATGAGATGTCCCATAAGCAAAGTAAAAACCCAATACAGCACCATATGTTGATAATCACAGCATGCAACACACATGGATATGTTCTAATCCTACAGAAAAAACAGACACTATGGAGCAATTGTTGGACATATTCGGAAAGCATAAAAGGTTTCATACTCATTAACATTGAGCCGCAAAATAGATTCAAGTGCATGAAATTTAGTCAAGTTGGTTTATTTGAGAAATTTGAATTCACATTTGACAGAAAGACTGGAAGGGCGTACAACATACCATCCATCCTTTCCAGTTTGACCCTTGCACAGAAGTGGCGTAAAATCCTCGACAACCAAACGTGGATACTGGCTCTGTATGAATATAACAAAAGTCAGACCAAAAAAACCAAAATAAACAGACTTTCAAGTCACTTTGTTTCCTAATAAGAATAATACAAACTGACAGTTTGAGCTCAACTGAAGACACAGACCTGATTAAATGTGTGGATCTGTACTTTATGACTGGAATACTTCTCTATTATCTGATTCAATGAGCTAAAATAAGTCAGCTTTCAAATCACTCCGATAAAACTGATACCAAATGTCCAGGTAATTCACCTTAAGAGTATCATCATGCGTGTTGAATGAGTTCATAAGAACCAGGGGTACGTTGCAACCGTACTTGGAATTGAGATTCTATCAACGATAGAAGATGTAAATACTAGGAAAACAAAAAAAACAATGACAAAAACTATGTAAGATGATGGAAAATCAATGACCTCTATCTGCATAACAATTAAGTCCAGGAATGTCAGCCCATGACGCACTTCAATGACAGACCTGTATTGGAAAAGGTAAGCAAAATTGACATTAGATTCGACGACCATGGAGAAACGTTATCTCAACATAAATACATAACATATAATTCATTTTTAGCAATCACTTCTGTTTCAAAATTTTTTTTTTTGGACTTGCTTTCTTTCTAAATATTGTTCCGTCTTTTTCTTTTTAACGTTGAGGCTCCTTAGGAAACAACCTCCCTTCAGGGTAGCACCATGTAGAGGTAAAGTTGTGTATATTTTACCCCCTTAGACCCTACCTAGCAGGAGCCTCCCTGAGGCAATAGACTCTTGTGTTGTTTGTTAATTTTGTTTCAGTTTTTAATTCACAAATTTGTCATTTTCATTAATTAGTTCAGACATACAACATACTTTGGACCAGTACAACCCATTGTCGTCCCAATAAAATTAGTTCAGACATACAACATACTTTGGACCAGTACAACCCATTGTCGTCCCAAGACCTCCATTGAGTTTCAACACGACAAGTTTGTCCAAAAGCTCCTTGGTTTTGCTAGGGTCTGCATCCATTTACAATATAATATAATAGGAGACTGATGAGATCACCAGCATATAGAAAAAAAAAAAAAACAACATTCCCAGTGTCCCAAGGGCTCCCACCTAAGCAGAGTCTTGGAAGGGTGGATGTATGTAGCCCTTCCCCTTCAGAGTAACACCCTGAAGAGGGTCTGTTTCCGATAACCCCCAACCTGAGGGTGCAACACGAGGACTTCTTAAGAGGTCACCCATCTTCGTACTACTTTCGCCCAAGCATGCTTAACTTCGGAGTTCTAATAGATTTAGAGTAATGTTATCTCCAAGGCAAAAATGTTAATGTCAAAGCAACTTTAGGTAAATGTGTGGCCAAGTCAAATCATTACTATGGTAATAAATTTTTTACCTTGGCCATAACACCCTAGATTTAATTCAAAATAAAGAGATTAGTGATTACCTTCAGGTGGCGGTGCTATTTTCTCGTACGGTACAACAATTTCATCTGTAGGAGTCTGAATCTTACTCCAGTCAAGATGCTGCGCATCCCCACTTCAATTTAAGCAAGCAATTAAACAGCAAAACACTAATTAATCACCATCAAATCAAACTGAAGACTGAAATAAGCACTCAATCATATTGAGACGATGCATGCAAATCAGAAGTAAACAGAGCACAATGGCCAATATTTCCTCCACACTGACAATGAAACGTGAAAAAATTCACTGGACCTTGGGCAAATCCCAGAGAGTTGGCACATATGAGGTTCATATATAAGACAAAGTATCGTTCCTTCCTAAAACCAATTGGGGTTGGTGGAGTAACTCTCACAACTTTAAAGTGATATTCTTATTAGACTCATATGAGGAATTAGAGGTGGTCATAGGCCGGGCCCAGGCCCTCTTTTTTTTTTGAAAAAAAAAAAAAAAAAAAAAAAAATATATATATATATATATATATACAATCATAATAATGCTTTATAAAATTACAAATATATTTTGTAAAATGAAATGTACTATAACTTGTTAAAAAAATATAACAATAATAATATAATAGTACCCTATAAAATTATAAATATAGGAACATACCCAGTGCCTCAAGGGCTCCTGCCTACGCAGGGTCTGGGGGGGGCGGATGTACGCAGCCTTCCCCCTTCAGGGTGTTAACCTGAAGAGAGGCTGTTTCCCGGTGCCCCCAACCTGAGGGTGAGGACTTCCCAGGAGGTCACCCATCCTGGTACTACTCTCGCCCAAGCACGCTTAACTTCGGAGTTCTAATGGGATCCGGTGACGGCGTGTTGGTGCCTTCTTTGGTTATAAAATTATAAATATATTTTATAAAATAAAATATATTATAATTTATTAAAAAAATACAATTATATCAATATACATTTATAAAATAAGTTATAGTGTCCAAACATGCACTAGCCATTGGGAGGCCGAGCACAGGCCCATGCCTCCCCATTTTGAGGAGGCCAGTGGCCCGGCCCGCTAGGGGGCCGGGTGGCCCACTGGCAACCTCTATGTGAAATAATAGGTCTCTCATCCAATTCTTCTACATTAGCAATGTCACAACATTACGATTCATGGGTCACATGGAGAGAATAATGAGTGGATAGTGGGTTTAACAACCAATAATGGCAAGTTTTGACTATTTTATTAAATACTCGTAACTTTTGACTGAAATGTAATTTCACAAAATTTATAAACTAAAAAATTATTACATCAAAGTTTATGGTACTAATATGTAATTTACCAAAAAAATATCAATAAATTAGGAAATTCTCTTTTTACGATCCAATGATCTTTTGTCATATAATTGTACTCAAATTAGTGCAACATAGCATTCCTTACAGGAATCAACATAAACCAGATCTAGACAACGCATGCACATCAATAGAAACCATCAAATAACAGAAAACATCAATTCATCACACTGAATTAATCAGAAAACAATCAAATCAAGATACACAGAAATCAGCAAGATTTCTCATGACTTGCCGTGTAGAATCAATCCTTTAAACATGATAGAGATTGAAAACACCAAATTAGAATTGATCTATTAAGTATAACAGGCAGCAATTAAGCATGAGACGCACTTCCTTTCACCTACAATTGATACAATCCAAAATATAGTGGTTAAGTGATGAGTATTTTTAAGTATTAATAAATAAGCCAAGTCTTTTATTACCGATTATACCTCTCCTCTAACTCTATAAATAGGACCTTTAGCATAGAGGGGGAGTATGAAATGAATTATTTGAATCTATCTCTCCCTCTCTCTCTCTCGGTCTCTCTCTCCCCCTCCCTTTTCTATTACTATACAAATCTTACTCTATACTCGTAAATCTTTATGTACTCTATAGTTTATACTGATTATATACGAATATACCACTATTTTGATTGAATTGATTGATTCATTGGTTGATTGATTTGGCTCATATCAACAAGGATATCCACCAATTAGAAAAACAGAAAAGATAAAAAAGCTCTCTAAAGCTTCCCTATGAATGATTATGATTAATTATCATTGTAGGGAAGGAGTGGCCTCTTTATATAGGCCCAACACAATACATAATTAAATTTAGACCTATTTTAAATGGACTGGACTTTCGTCAATATCTTCCTAGGCTAACACAATCGATTAAGTCTAAAATTCTAACATACAGTACCTGAGGTAGCGAGCAACAAGGTTGATGAATCCATATTTCTCATTCTCACTGAAACAAACATTAACACAAATTAGCATCCCAAATCGAATCGAATCTCAGATCCATTGCGATGCAAAATAATCCGATCGAGAGACAAAACTAGAAGACAAAATCCTTTCCAAGGACGGATTCAGAGTTCGGTCTAAAATATGATTAGTTCTTAGAGTTAGATTATTATTAGGAGTAGCAGAGTTTGCTTTAACATAGGATTAATTTTTAGAGTTCTATATTATTATTATTAGGAGTAGGCATTTTAATGAAGGCCATTAGTTTATAGTTTTAAGAAGCTTTGAATTATTGAAAAGGAATTGTTATTGCTAGAGCTAAAATTGTTATTGCCCGAGTAACGATGTGACTCACAAAAATTGAGAGCTACAAAATTGCTTTCAAAATAATAATTTTGCTCTAATAATAACATTATTTTATTAAAATTATTTCGATGAATTTTAAGTTTTGAGTTCATCTTTCTAATTTTATTATTATTTGTTTTGAAAGAGTTCATTACATAGCTTCTCTCAAGGTTGTTGCTCAGGTATTCGCAGAACCAATAAGTTTTAGCTGATTGCTCTCAATCCGGTATGATCAATAGGTTAGAATCACCATATCCTTCTCATCATGCATGCCAAATCCTTAGACTAATTTGTATCAGATTGATACAAACTAGAGATAAGAAAGAGAAGGAGAAATGAAAGATCGGATAGTTGAAACCTGATTTGGTTGAGGCTAGCAACATCAGACTGGAGCTTCTCGAGCTTGGTAGCATCGGCGGGGTTAAGAGTAACTGCCGACGCCATTGGAGACCTGGACAAAGCTTCAAAGCTAGACAGAGAGAGAGAGAGAGAGATGAATGAGAAGATTACAGTTACAGAGAGAGAAGTGAAGTGAGAAGATTCCAAGCGGCTCTTATTGCATTTGTATTTGTATTCTTCTTTCTTCTGAGTGCGCATAACAAAGCTACACGTTTGACGGAGACACGTGACTACGACCGACAAAATTAGACACGATATGATAGTATGGTACGGATATGACATGAAGATACCGAGTTTGGATTGGGAGTTTTGAAGGCGGGTTGAATTTAGGTTGACCCGTTTAACCTGTTTAGGTAATTGAATTGAATTTGAGTTTGACTTGTGGAACCTGTTTTTGACACGATTGATCCGTTTGGTAATAGGGTAATAGGAGTAAAAAGGGATAAGGATAATGGGGGTATAAATTTTTAATCTTGTTTGTCAAACTATTAAAAGGGATAAAGGGAGGTAATGGGGGTAAAAACTTACCCTCATTTACCCTTCATTACCCCCCTCTTCACCCCGATAGGTAAAAGGGGGTAAAGTAAACTTTTAACAAAATTTTAGACAATTTTGTTATTATTTTAATTATAAATCTCTTTATCCTTATTGCTTTACCTAATTGTTAAACAAGGGTAATTCATTTACTACTCCTCTTAATTTGACATATCCCCTCTTTAACCCCTTTACGCAGTAAAATATAATATTCGGCAAATTATCATTCAAAAATCCTAAAAATTTAAATATTTATCACTTAGTTATTTGTGTTTGTAGTCTTCTAAGGGCGCTTATCAAGGCTACACGTTTGCTTCTATCCAGACTAGGGGTGTATTTGAGTCGAGCTTGAGTCTACCAGGTTCGAGGCTCGGCTCATTAACTTCAGGCTCAGACTCGGCTCGTCAAAAAGCTCGGGCTATGCTTGACTCGACTCGATCTAAGATCGGTGAGTTTCAAATTAGGCAGGCAATATTTCAGCTCATTTATGCTCAATATGGGCTCGTTTGAGTTCGGGTTCCACTCATTTAGGCTCCAATATTTCTTTTGTTGGACAATATTGAAGCAAATATATTATAAGAAGAAAGCTCACTTAGACTTGTTTAGGCTCGCGAGCTTACGAACTCGAGCTTCACTAGCTTTGGGTTTGGCTTGATAAGCCCGCTCAGCTCATTTCCACCCCTAACCTAGACTAGGCTTTGCAAGGAAATATGAAAGAAAATGGAACATAGAGATTTATGTCACGATAAATTTGTTAAATAGAATGCTACTATTAGTATAAAATAATGGTTTTTTTTTTTTTTTTACTGAAAATATTTAAAGTTTATGTGCGATTTTAAAAACTTACTTAGATATTTTAATTTTTTAACACCTTACGTAAATTTTTCAATATTTTCTAATATCACACCTTAATATTATCGCCTTTAAAATCCATTAATTTTCACTTACGTGACTTTTGAAAAAATAGATAAAATAATTTGAAAAATTTAAATTTATATTTAAAATAATTTTAAAATATATCAAATATCTTTAAAAATAGTTTAAATGTCTAAAAAAATTTTAAAAAATAACTTTTATATTTAGAAAAATATTTTTTTAAATGTGATGTTAGCAAAAATTAACGGACTTTAACTGTGTCATATTAAGATGTGATATTAAAAAAATCTAAAAAATTTAGGTATAACACTAGAAAATCTGTGTAATTTTTTAAAAATATAATTTAAAATTTATATGGTTTTTAATTAAAAACCCCATAAAATTTTTAATATCAAAATAATTTTGTGAAATCTCGTAGTTTATTAATTTTGAGTTGCATTATTTTTCTAACAATAATAATTATTTTCCTAACAATAACATCATAAGTGTTTTATTTCAATATATATTTTTAAAAGTATTTTAAGTTTAGTTCATAACCTATTTAAAGTATTATAATATTGTTTGAAAGGTTTATTTATTAGTATTATTTTTATTCTAAGTTTTCCTAATATTGTCACACGTTACATACATGGCAATTGTTTAAAATGTTTATTTACTGCTAGGACAATTTTGTTGCTGTTATTCTCTATAAGTTACATTATTATTATGATGATAACAATTTTACCTTAACAATAATAAATTCTTAAAATTAGGACAGAAGACAACAAATATATCAACAACAACAACAACAGCCCTAGTGCCTTAAGGGCTCCCGCGTAAGCAAGGTTTGGGAGGGGTGGGATATACGCAGCCTTACCCCTTCATGGTAATACCCTAACGAGAGGTTGTTTCCGAGGAAAGAGAACAAATATACCATAACACTATAATAAAATGAACAAAACTGATTATAACTGATGATAAAAAAAAAAAAAAGGAGTTGTTATTACCAGAGTAATGATGGACTTACAAATAATGAGAGCCACAAAATTGTCTTGAAAAATATAATATTATTGTGATAATAATAATTTTGTTCTGACAGCAATATTACCAAAAAAATTGATTATAATTAAGAATATGAATTAAATTAACACGCTTGATAGAGTACATGAGAGTATAAAATAGATAATCAAATTGCATAGACCATGAATAAAACTACTAAACAATCAAAGAATTTCATTAATTAAAAATAATATAAACTATAATTTTTCTAAATTAATATATTAAAAATTACATTTAAGCATCTCCTCTATAATAGTATATCATAGTCATTTCACCTATTTTTGACCATGATCTGAATTATAAAAAATAAAGAAAAATATTATAAAAATCCCTAATTTCAATAATATAATTAGATTATAAATTATACTGAAGGTATAGTCTGGTGTGCCAATATGGTAAAAAGAGTCAAAGTAACTGAAACACAATGACAAATCCAGCAAATAATCCATCCAACCACGATTATTTCTGCTTGAATCATCTCAATATCCCTCGAGCAGTCAAATCTTATACTTTGACAGCACGGAATATTAGTGGAGATTGACGAGGTGTCTTCTTTCTCTTCATGTCTCTCCTTACAGTATCCTCGTGCACTGACATCAGAAGATTTTTTTCTATCTAGCGGTCTTGTTATCTTTTCAACCCGAAATGTTGTTTGATCTTCCTTCTTCATTTCCTCTCTAATTCTCGGCGTATGTGTTGAGCTTCCTTTGACCCTCTTCCTAGCGAACTTAAAAAATTTGCAGAATAAAGACGACTTTCTGATACATTCTGATCCCTTTTTAGGGAATGCAGTATACCGTTGCTTATCTGACTGTACAAGAAGCTTAATTGTCTTTGACGGTTGAACATTATGAAACCGTGTCTCAGCCCTCCACTGGGAAGAGACATAAAGACAATGGTTAACTTCAACTTGCTTGATTACTTCTAGTGTTGGAGTGTTTGAAAGATCATCAACCTTTTCATTGCCATCGATGACGTCTTCTTGGCTCATGAACCCTAAATGGATATTCTCGATGATCTTGTAGTCATCCAAGTTATCAAAGTTAATTTGATTATCGAGCTCTCCTACAACTCTCTGTGTCATATGATTAACAGTTTTTCCAAAGTAATAGTCGAAAGGAAAGGAAATACGCTTCAAGGACGCTTGATAGAATAAAAACAATCAAAAGTAGCCCTGGTGTTGTTCTATTATTTGTTTACTTAATTTCATAGCAACAGCCACGAATACGGAAATTATTTTCCTACATTACGAGAAATTTGATTTCCCTTAATGAAAGGAGAAAATTTTCCTTCACGTCTTCTGTGGTAATCTCACATCATATGTTTCACTTTAACCTCAACTTAGCCAAACATGAATCTCATTCATATTTATAGAATAAAACCATTTTCTTAATTAAAAAAATAAAAATTTATAAGAAAACATATTTAATTGATAATATTTTAAGAATAAAATTTTCTTTATTAAAAGAAATTTATTGAGCCAAACAAGAGCCTAATAAATAAAACTTGATACCTTGAATTGCATTTTCTCTTGGTGTAGTTGATATATTCTCCGTTGGCACTCTATCATATGATACAAAACTCTGTTAAACACAAAATAACAGTGTAATTTAGAATAAGATAATACAAATTTTATTTATGGATTCAATTGGCATAACAAAATATAGAAAAATAATCGTGAAATCTAAAAATTAATGGTCTGGTTGATATGATTTTTTATTTGTCGTTTTTGTTTTTTAATAACTAAAAACTATATTTTGAAATAATATTTCTAATTTTTGATTTTTTGTTTTTTCTTTCCTATTTTGAGTGAATTTGAAAATAAAAAACCAAAAACTATGAAAAACAATTTTGAAATGGAGGTTTTATTTCCTAAAATAGCAAAATCCGTTAATAGAAAACGATGTCAAGTAGGATTGGATCAAAAAAGACATTTGTGCCTGTTTAGCCGAGGTTCTTCCATGGAAAAAAATGTTCTTTATAGAAAAATCATTATATGGTGATTGGTCTAAAAATATAAAAAACCAAAAAATGAACAGCCTCTCTTCACCGGTAATACCCTAAAGGGGGAAGGCTGCATGCATCCGTCCCTAGACCCTGCTTAGGCGGAGCCCTTAGGACACTGGGTATGTTGCTTGGTCTAAAAAATAACATTTTTAAATGAACGTAAATTTTACTAGTTCTAACAGAAGTAAGAAAAAAATAGTGTTCCTTTTCTAATATAAAAGCAGAAGTAAAACTAAAAACAGACAAAAATACCTATATTGAAAGCACTTTTTACCAAAGTGCTTCTAAAAATAAATGGTTTTGGTTTTCGTAGGTTGGCAAAAGGGGAAAAGTCACTACTGATATTACTTATAAACTTTATATTTACCTTGTCTGTATTTCTTGTATCTGAAGTTACTACCAAATCAGAGTAATCAACCATCCTTCCATCCATATCTCCAATCTCAAACGGCCTAGCATTTGAATATTCTTGCCACGGGTTATCCATGATCCCCGACGAGCCTAGATCTCCAACCTGATGATCATAAGAGCAGCGCCCTCCAAACATCGGGGAGGGATTATGGTTAGGCTCGTTTACTAGGATCTCATCTAAGATATCAGCATCGGATCTGGCAGAACTAGTTAAACATGAATATGCCATTCCCATACTGTTAGACATGTTGTAGGATGAAGGGGTGCCCTCCGCTTCTAAAGGTGGCAATGTGAAACGATGTTGTAACCTTGTGCATTCTGCTGCAATATCCACCTTCAAAATCGCAATGAAAAAACATTAATTAGTAGTGTATAAATGTCATGTATAAAAAATTTGGACAAAACAGAAGTAGTAAGGGTGGCAGATCTAGAGGTGGTGATCGTAGTAGAGCATTATGGGACGCTGTCAAACGTCTAAAATGCCATTGTGAAAGGTGATGTAAGGTCACACGTGTCCCCAATCAGTGACGCTTTTGGGCATGTCGGAGCCTGCCATTGACACTCACCATCTGCTAGGAGCCCGAACGGTGTTTCGAGTTTATTCTTACTCATAGCATCTCGATCGGAGTGCAGTGTAGTTTTGGTTAGTTCTAGGACTACTCCCTCGTGTTTTGGTGAATAGGTGTTTGACTCACTTTTCAAAATAACACGTCTTTTTGTCTTTTCATTCTCAAAATATATAGCACAGGAAGATTCAAAATTTTCAAAATAGCATATGCTGACTAGGGGTGTATTTGAGCGGAGCCTACCAAGCTCAAGGCATGGTTCGAAGCTCACCAAGCTTTGAAAGTTCAGGCTCGACCTCAACTCGTCAAAAGTTCAAGCTCAACTTGACTTGATTTAAGCTCGGCGAGATCAGCTCATTTAAACTCAATATAGGCTCGTTTGGGCCCGTTTAAGCTCTCGGCCTATTTAGGCTCCAATATGGTTTTATTGGGCAATATGTAAGCAAATATATTATACTAAAAAAGCTTGCTTAGGCTTGTTTAGGCTCCCGAGCCTAGAAGCTCGAGATTAGCTAGGCTCCAGCTCGACTCAAGCTTAAAGCGAGTCGAATTTTTCGAGCTTTATAACAAGCCGGCTCATGAGCCCTCATCATGATGTGGCATGATGACATGGCGCATTGACCTGACAATACAACTTGTTAGCTGAAATAGTGTTACGGCTTTTTTTCTTTACTTTTTTTTATTTTATTATTAATTTTTTTGGGCAACGAGAAACCCGTTTATCCGTTAAACCCGGCCCGTGCAGCGACCCACACACCACAGGAGCGAGTTAAATCAGGGATTCTTCAGGAAAAAGTTTAAGGGAGGAATCGAATTTTACAAGAGCCAGTAGTGTTCTACACAAAATGCCCCTAGGTGCTGACATGACATATTGATCAGTTAAAATGTTATTTTGAAAATAAAAAAGTGAGACGTGCTACTTTGAAAAACGACCCTATTTGACACATACTATGACAAAATGCGCTATTTCTCAACACTTGGCCTTCTCTCGATGCCTTCAAGTACGTATCAAGAACTTGTATGTCCGGATTTATATCTTGATACTATTATTATTTCAGGATATCTAAGTAATAAATTTTCTTCCCAGTATAGAAGGAAATTAATTACCTGAGAAGGAGTGGGGAAGCAGAAATCTTGATCAAAATGAGCCTCACTATTCAAGTACTCCATCCACTGTGCATCTCCCCCCATCTGACCCTCATACACCGACGCAGACGCCATCGTGCCTTGGTGGTGGAGGGTGGCCGGAGTGGGAGGAGAGCACCGGTCCACGGGGACCGAGTACTCAGAGCTCCGGTCAAACTCGTCTGAGTATACGTCGATGCTCGAGGACTGGTCACTCGACATCTGGGCAGTCGTGGTCGTGGTCGTGGTCGTGGTCGTGGTCGTGGTGTAGGGCGGGGCCGCCTTTCGGACGGTGGTTGTTGGGGTTGTTTTCTTGAAGACCCTGCACAGGGCGTATGCTTCCTGTAGGGTTTTTAAAATAAATTAGAGGATAATGATATTAGATAGAAGCAAAATACAATAACAACAGACTCAGTGTCTCAAGGGCTCTCGCACAAGCGGGGTCTAGGAGGGGTGGATGTACGCAGCCTTATCCCTTTAAGGTTTAACCTTGCCAAGAGGTTGTTTCCAAGAACCCCTAACCTTATAGGGTTGGCAATACGAGGACTTCTCAGGAGGTCACCCATCCTGGTACTACTCTCATCCAAATACTCTTAATTTCAGAGTTCTAAGAGAATTCGATTGCATTAGTGCTTGATAAATGAACCTCTAGATAGAAGCAAAATATTAATGATATAGAGAGTTGGTTTGTGGGAACAAAAATTATTATTGTCGAAGTAATGATGTGACTAAACTAACAATTATCCTAAATGTTATGTAAACAAATGACTATTATTAGATAGCTCTAATAATGAGTAAATAAAAAAATTATATATAGATATTTAATTTTGTTAATAATTAATAATTTTATTTGAACAATTAATTAAAAAAATAAAAAAAGGGGTGCATGTGGCAGACAGGGTACCTCCCTCTAACAGGGAGGTATCCAAACAAAGAAAGGAAAAAAAAATTGTTAACGTGAAGGTTATTATGGTAAATATTTTTTAAAATGGGTTAATTTTAGATTTTTATTTTTATTTTGATCATTTTAGGCAATGACTCTAACGATTTGGCTGTACATAAATTATAAACTCATAATTTTACGTGATAAATTATAAACTCATAATTTTATACGTGAACACCATTTTATAGGTACACATGCAATGTACATTTAATTTTAATACTGTACAAACTCCTACTTGCTTCAAAAATATGCAAGCATACCTGCAAACCGCATTTGATCTCACACTGGGACTCATCGAGCCGATACTCATGCATGACCCAGTCAGTGCGGTGCCCATGAGGGGCACGTCCACGATAGTAAACGAGAGTCTTCTTCATTCCAACAGGTTGGGTCTGCTGGGAGATGACCTTTCGATCTTTCCCAGTGGCCTTCCAGTAGCCGGCCTTGGTGGCCCGGTTAGTCCTCGACCCGTTTGGGTACTTTCTATCCCTCGGGCTGTAAAAGTACCACTCCATGTCCTTGCTTGGCAACAATGATTTACCTACATATTATATTGCATGGCCATGCATGCATGCAATTAGGGTTCTAGGTTTCTAAGAAAAGCTATACATATATATATACACACACACATTAGATATAATGTTAGTTTTTTTTAAGTAGCGAGAGAACTCGCGATATAAAAATCGGCATCTCACAATAGGAGACCCGAGAGGGACACACATAGTGTAGAAAATGAAAAAAATAGCGTAAGAGTATCCAATGACAAAGAAAAAACTCCTAATACAGACAAGAATACCAGAAGTAGAAGAATATCATGTTAGAAAAATTAAGTATTTTATTAATTTAAAAATTATATGTTATTATATTATTTTATTTTAAAAAATTTAATACTCCATAGTTAAATCGTTATTCACATAGCCATTACAAGAGCTATTTGGGCTTGAGCATTCATTGAAAGGAAAAAAAAAAAAAAAAGCAAGTTTGGTAGTTTTAGTTCGGTGATCTTTAATTGTTGCGCTGGCAGAGGTCTGATAAGTTGTTACATTTGAAAGGGCCGTGTTTAAGCTTAGCAAGTGGCGCGTTTTCTTTCTAAGGAGAGTGTTCGCACGTGCCTCAATCCAACCCAAAGATATGTTTTTCTAAACTCTTTTTTTTTTGTTATGTTTTTCATGTATTGTTTCTGAATAATTAGAGAGAAAACTCTTGATACGATGTTTTTCATGTATGTATTATTGTTTGTATTAGAGTTGTTCATTCTTGAAATGACATTGTCTTATCGATGTTCTATTGTATTCTCGAGTTCTATGGCTATTTATGTTTGATACTTTGTCCTCGTTTGATATATATATTTTCATACTATTATTGTATTATTTGATAATTATTATAAATTATTTCTAACATATCACACCCAGGCAAAACAAAAGCAGCAACAGAGGAGTAAAAGCAATTTAAAAATCTAAGCTATTGATTTGGATCCAACAGTCTATATTTACTCTTCTCATTTCTCACCCTCTTATGTAGGTCATTGCCCCATATATATATGATGATTCAAGTATGAGGGCGCGGGTGAATTCTAGACTATTTATTTGGCTACTGACATCACTTTCCACCCCTCTGACATCACCTTTTTTCTCACTTTAACCAAATGTGTGACCTCTATATATATATATATGGTGGCATTCTAATAAGAGGGTGAGAGTGTGATAGGGGCGAATCTTGGCCCTCCATTGTAATGAACGGTCAAGATTTGTAGAACATTAAAAAAATAGCAATTTGCTGCCCGTACTCCTTTATGGAGCAGAAAGAAAGAAGGGGTAAGGGAGAAAAATTATTTTTTTTTTTCAATACTCAATAAGTCTTTGCCTTAAATTATTATTTTTTTTAATGTCCAACAAATCTTGGCCGTCTATCACAATGAAGGGTCGGGACTCCCCCCCCCCTCTCATTCTCTCATAAAAACGCTATTATATATATATATATATATATATATATGAGGAAAACAAAGAAGCTTAAGTAAAGAAGGAAAGCAAGAGTAAAGAAAAGCATCACTTTGACTGTTGTCAATCTATTCTCGATCTTCTTGGTCCCATTCCTTTAAAAAAAATAAAAAATAAAAACTTATTTTAAGGCTTTTTTGTGTTTAAAAAAAAAAAAAAGGCTAATATTTCCGGTAAGCAAAGTCGGGGGATGGATGTACGCAGTCTTCCCTCTTTAGGGTACCTAGAAGAGAGACTATTTCTGATAACCCTCAACCTGATTTGTGCGACACGAGGACTTCCCAAAAGGTCACCAATCTTGGTATTACTTACGCCCAAATACGTTAAAATTTGGAGTTTTAATGGAATTCGGTGCTTGCGTGTTGGTACTCTCGTCCAAATACGTTTAACTTTAGAGTTCTAATGAAATCCGGTGCTTGTGTATTGGTACCGTGTTAGGTAAGGCATTTTTGGTGTAATAAAAGTAATAATAAACACATGATTAATGATGATTTTATGTGGATGGAATAAATTAAAGCTGCAAAATTAATATTCTTATCATTAGTCCATGCATATGCCAGCCTAATCCAAGTACTATTCCATTCATATCTTTTAAATATAAATAATGAATATTTTTCTATAAAATTAAAAGTATTTATCATATGTCATATATATTTTTTTATTAATGTTACTGACATGTCAAAATTATTATTGTCAGAGCAAGATTATAGTTTTCAAGACAGTTTTATGGCTCTTATTGTTTGTAAGTCACATCATTACACAATAATAATTTCTGCCTGACAATAAAAGCTCTCTATTTCTTTTTCAAATTTTTTTTTATGATTTATAAAACTCGCGACATTAAAAAGGCTCACTTGCAAGAGTGAGGTCTGAGTGTAAACACAAAAAAGCACGCAGTAGAACAGATGAGTTTAAGAACAACGTAAAAGGTGCCGAGAACAAAATCGAAAATCAAAAGACAGTAAAAGACCCCACTAATACTGGATAAGACACAAAATAGGAGGGAAAAATCAAGATGTCTGTATTTCATTTTATATTGTTTTGCTTCTTTCTCACTCTGTGGAATTTTTTTTGGCCCCGTCGCTACTAGTGCGCCACATTTTGTATTGCGAGTGCTATTAATTATCAAAAAAAAAAAAAAAGTCTCGCCTAGCTTCGTTATTTGTCCTTGAAAACTTAGGATCGATTTTGCTTCGACGGGAAACTTTTTTCACCTCATTTCTATTATATTTTTGCATAAGTTTGCAGTAATTACGTTATTCCTCCATTAAATAATAATTTACTTCTAGTTAAGGAAAGGAATAACGTTTTCCTTCATGTAGGGTAACCTTTTTTTTATCGCAATCTCACGACATATGCCTCGGTTTAATTTCAACTAAATCAAGCAAGAATTGGTAAAAGTATATCAATATGATTTATTTTCTTTATCCAAGATAACAATAAGGTTTTTAATAAATTTATTTAAGAAAAATTTATTATAAGTAAAATATTTTCCTTTAAACGAAACAATAGTCTTAACGTATTAATTTAAAAGGTGGGAAAAACGAGCAGAGATTATCAGAAAAAGACGTATTAGACTTAACTCTACGTGAGATGTCAGTTTTTGTATTGCAAGTTTTTCTCTCTACTTATCGAGGGGAAAAAAAGGCTTAACTTTACCTAAAAAA
This sequence comes from Simmondsia chinensis, assembly GCA_018398585.1. NCBI lineage: Eukaryota > Viridiplantae > Streptophyta > Magnoliopsida > Caryophyllales > Simmondsiaceae > Simmondsia > Simmondsia chinensis. The sequence continues at coordinate 1,063,860 of JAGTTD010000018.1, forward strand.
CTGACTTTCTGAATATATAACATGGATCATATATATGAAGGAGTCTTCGTCTCAAGCTCGGAGATGGCTCGAAGTTAATATTGTCGGAAGATAAATGGATAGGTAATGAAAGTTTGGAACACCATAAATAATGGGTTATTTAGAACAATACAGATAAGATTGTTTCTGAAAATGGTCAGTGAGCCAAAGATGATACTGTTTGGAGTATCAAGATCAGCACCGAGCTTTAGATAAGGGTATGATGTGAAAAACTTCCTTACTTCTCCCGGAAAATTTAAAAGAAACACTGAGTGCAACAAATTTGGTATGCATCGAAGTTGATGATGTGAAAGGTGAATTTTATTGGTTTTGCTTCAATTTCCGATGGAAGAGCATTTTACCATTTACAACCCTGTACTTTTTATGGTTCTTATGGTCACCACTTTCTGAGTGCGTCCTGTTTTGCACTACGAGTTTTCTTGCTAATTATCGGAAAAAACAAAAAAAAAGCAGTATATTAACCTCGTTTCTCGAAAATAAGTTTTTTTTTCAATAAAAGAACAAAATGAAACCGACAAATTCATTTTCTCTTTTCCTCATGCGTTTTTTGGGTCTCTTTGTGAGATGATAATTTTTATTTTACGAGTTTTTTTTGCTACTTATCAAAAAAAAAAAAAATTGTATTCATTTTCTCATTGTTACTTAGACAAAAAAAAAAAAAAAAAAAAAGGCACTCACTTGGCAACTCCCAAGGCTCACACTTGTAAAGATCGACTTCGGGGATGATCTCCAAATCGATCTTACGACCGTTGATCTTCCTCTTTAGATAATAAGCCACCAGCTCCTCGTCTGTTGGGTGGAACCGAAACCCTGGTGGCAATGAAACTGGTGCCATCTTTTTTTGATTTTCTATATTCTGTTTCTCAGTTCTGCCTCCTCTGAAAACGATAAACGCGTTCAGAGGGGAAGAGAGAAGAAGAAGAAGAGAGAGAGAACTTAGCTTGGAAGGTATTTGAAGGAGAAAAGGGGGAGGGAACAATGAAAGGGGAGCTTTGGTATAAAAAGACTCCCCCAAAGCAATAAAAAAACTAAATTATATATATATATATATATATATATATAATTTATGTATTTAATGTATAATAAAAATATTATTAGCTTACAAAAATATAATTAGTTTAATATTATTATTTATGCTAAAAATTTTTGTACTTTGCCTATTATGTCAATTTAGTCATTGTATTTTTAATTATGTCAATTTAGTTTTTGAACAATTCGAAATGTGCCAATTTATCTTTTGATCAAATTTAAGCTATGTTAATGATGTAATTTTGAACGGTAAAATTATATATTAGATACAACAACAACACAACAATCCCAGTGCCTCAAGGGCTCCTGCTTATGCAAGGTTTGGGCGGGGGGGGGGGGGGGGGGGGGTAAGATGTACAAAACCTTACCCCATTAAAGTGAGACCTTGACGAGAGACTATTTTCGAGGAACCCCAACCTGAAGTAAAATTATGTTAGATGCAAGTAACTTATTATAAATTCATCTGTTTACTCAATTTAACCCAATTCATTTTATTAAAAACTTAACAAATTTTTTGTTTAAGGACCAAGTTGATACATTTGAATTATACAATGACTAAATTCATACAACTAAAAGTATAAGGACTAAATTGACACAATAAATAAAGTATAGGGACCTTTGGCGTAAATAACCCTATTTTTTTTAAGGTCGTTTATATTAATGGTTCGTGTACAGATGTATCTTATTTTTTATGTCAATTTAGTCCCTATACTTTTAGATGTCTCAATTTAGTCCATATACAAGTTAAATTATGTCAATTTGATTTTTGAATAAAATTTAACAATAATATTTTTAATGGTCCAGTCATTATAAGTTCGTTTATATTGGGTCAACAAAAAGGCCTGTATTACATTACAATTGCATCTTTTTACGATATATAATTGGTGAGACTTGCGGTATAAAAGCTGACATTTCACAGTAGTGGGACCCGAAAGCACGAAAGTCCAGAGGAAAAGAAACAAAAAGCAACATGATCAAGGGCCACCAACGCCAATTTAAAACAAAGAGTGGCTAATATTATGTTGTAATTGCATCTAACGTGACTGTGCTGTTAAAAAATACGTTATTAACTTAGCTTTAATTTTAATCATTAGACTAAATTGTTACAATTTAAATTACATACGAATTAAAAAAAGCAATTAAAATTATATCAGGACTAAACTGACACAATTAAAAATATAAAAATTATATCTGTATAGTTAGTAAAGTATCAAAATTTTCATATTTGAATAATTTTCTCTTAAGGGATGGTGTAGTCATTTAACGTCTATTAATTCAATCTACAAGTACCAAAGAGGGTATCAATACGCAAGTACCGGATCCCATTAGAACTTCAAAGTTAAACGTGCCTTGGCGAGAGTGGTACCAGGATAGGTGACTTTTTGGAAAATCTTCACTCCTCAGATTGGGGGTACTCGGAAACAGTCTCTTTTCATGGTAGCATCTTGAAGGGGGAAGGCTGCGTACATCCACCCCCAGATCCTGTTTAGGCTGAAGCCCTTGGGCTACTGGGAATGTTTGCTTATTTTTTTTTAATTCAATCTACAAGTCTTTTGTGACCCTATTTTCTCAGATATCTCGGATTAGGATGTTGTTGTAATTTTATCTCCTTTTGAACCCTACTTTTATACAGATTAACCCAGATCTCGTTTTTACGAGTTACCTGTAATACCGAAATTGGATATATTTGGCATTTTGTAAAAGACACAAAGGAAAGACAAAAAGAAAGAAGAGGGGAAAAAAAAAAAAAAAAAGAGAAAAAGAAAAGTGGGATAGGGCTTGCCAACCCAAAACTTTTTATTTTAATAATAATATATATTTTTCTCTTTTTGAGATATAAAAATAAAATATATAAAATAATAATAAGGTGTTTTGATTCCTGTTACCGTTCACTTCAAGGCCCACTCAAGCTCTTTCTCACTCTTTCTTATTTAAAATATATTATATGTATACAACAATAATAACAAACTCAGTGCCTTAAGAACTCTCCCAAAAGTAGGGTCTGGAGGGTAGATATACACAGCTTTTTCCCTTCAGGGGGTTACCCTGAAGAGAGGCTGTTTCAGAAGATCCCTATAATATGTATCATAAAATAAAAATTATAGATAAATGCAAAAAAAAAAATTGCTAAAATTATGTTTCTTGTTTAAAGCGAGTGAATTTTCATCAAAAAAAATTATGATATTTATATAATTTTAACAATATATATGTCGTATTAACATTTTTTATAAAAGTTCGCTGCTTTTATGAGTGCGCCTGCTTCTGTATTACATTTTTTTATGATTTTTCTTAAAAAAAAAAAATTTAGTAAAGATTTACTAAAAATTTAGTGGAATGTAGTTAAATGAGTATATATATATATATATATATATTAAAGAGGTAAAAGCAAGGCTATCGAACCCTAAGATTGCACTCTCCAGATAGGCAGCCTAAGGCTTCGGCCACAAGAAACTGATAGTAGAGTGCGGGAGGGAGTATTGTCCCAAATGGTAAGACCTACGCTCTCATGCCTGGCATCATCTTGCTCAAATCATGCCTATATTAGCAATCTTCCGGTTCCATCTCTCCTGCCGGGTTCCTTGCTGGCATAGCCGGGGGGGGGGGGGGGGGGGGGGGTTCCCCTCCTGTTCCCCACCGTCTTCCAGGTCTTTGTTCGTTTTCTGTGAGGTGATGCTACGTGCGTCTCTGCTTCAGTTTTGTCTGCTGCCCTTCCTATTTTTATCTCTACCTGTTTTTCCCTGTTTCGTGTGTTTCCCTATTTTTTCCCGTTTTTCCCTGTTGCTTTGTCTTGTTTTGATATCATGTACCACTCCGTTTTACGGGGCCTTAGGGCTCGCTGTGTCGATGTCCCCGGGTTATACCTCGGCTATGCCGACAATTATCGAAAAAAATAGCAATCTTCCGGCGAGCTAAGCCGATCTTGGCCTTAGTAAAGCTTGCACCCTTAACGAGCCAAAGTGAGCCAATCTCGACATAATTTATAAGCTTAAATGTGCCTAGTTGTGCCAATTTTTTTGAGCCTACATTAGCTAGCTCGACCGAGCCTAAATGAGCTTATCTCGGAGTTTGTTGAGCTAGGTCTAAGCCAAAACGAGCCGTGTTTGAGCCCATGACAAGTTGCACTCGAGCTTAAAAACACCCAGTTCCATATTTTCAAAACATTATAAAAAGTTAATTGCACACCATGTTCAAAGTCATGAATGATCGACTTTTCCAAAAGTTTAAATTATTGAATGAAGGCACATGATTGGTTTTATACCGTAACATGCTCCCTCACACAAATACCCATTAGGCTCAAAGCGTGGATATTACACAGGCTCACCTCATATCATATACTTAAATTACATTAATATTGAAAGTAGGAACTGTTAAGATTTGAACTCATGACTTCTTAGTCAACTTAGCTTCGATACCATATCAAAGACTCAACTATCCCAATAATTTAAGCTTATAAGTGAATGCCTATGATTAATTTTATATTCTAATGCATACTGTGTGATGTTGGTGTATGTGAAGTCCTCCAATAAAATATGTCAAGGAACCATCTTTTCTAAAAGCTTAAGTTGATGGAAGAAGGTCCATGATTAATTTTATACTCTAATATATCCCCTCACATAAATGCCCATTTGAGCTTGAAGCGTGGATAATGCACAAGCCCACCTTATACCTTGCACAAGCTCACCTTATACCTTGCGGTCGGACTTCGGCCTCACCTAGCGAGTGGCCGGCTTGTTTTGCGATTTTGTCACAATTTAGCAAAAAAAACCTTGTGCTTAAATTTTTTAATATTGAAAATGGGGGCTGCTGAGATTCACGACTTCTAGATCATCAAGGCTCTAATTTCATGTTAAGAAACCATCTTTTCCGAAATCTTAAGCTGATAGGTGAAGGCCCATGATTGATTTTATACTCTAACATCCCCCCTCACACAAATGCCCATTTGGGTTTGAAGCGTGGATAATGCACAGGTCCACCTCATACCATATGTATAAATTGTTTAATATTGAAAGTGGGGACTGCTAAGATTCGAACTCACAACCTCTAGATCATCAAGGCTCTAATACCATGTCAAGAAACCATCTTTCCCGAAAGCTTAAGCTGATGGGTGAAGGCCCATGATTGATTTTATACTCTAACATACCCCCTCACGCAAATGCCCATTTGGGCTTTAAGCGTAGATAATGCACAGGTCCACCTTATACCATGTGCATAAATTGTTTAATATTGAAAGTGGGGACTGTTGAGATTCGAACTCACGACCTTTAGATCATCAAGGCTCTGATACCATGTCAAGGAACCATCTTTCCCAAAAGTTTAAGCTGATGAGTGAAGGTCCAGGATTGATTTTATACTCTAACATACCCCTCACGCAAATGCTCGTTTGGGCTTAAAGCGTGAATAATGCACTGGCCCACCTCATACCTTGTGTTTAAATTGTTTAATATTGAAAGTAGGGGCTGCTGAGATTCGAACTCACGAACTTTAGATCATCAAGGCTCTGATACCATATCAAGAAACCATCTTTTTCTAAAACTTAAGCTAATAGATAAAGATTCAGAATTAATTTTATACTCTAACAAAATGTATACCATACTTGAAAACTGTCCTAATGTGTAGTATGTAGTATAAGAGAATCTTATAAAGTGAACGTAAAAATGTGGGGATTCCATGCATTTTACCCGCCGCCAACTTCCACACTGTGTGAAACGAATAACCCTTTTTGTTTTTCTCAGCCCCGACCCGATAATTCGATTCATTTGATCTGCTAATTGATTCGAATCTTTTTTTTGATAAATATCAGCATAGCCGTAGTACAAACAGGTAACTTAAAAAGACGAGCCATTAGCCACCCCATAAACAGAAGTGGGTACAAAAAAGGGTCCAGATCAAACAGGAAACAAACACACCAAGCACAGGCCAGACAAGACACGCAAGAACAAACTCAGATATGGATCCCAAACAAAGAAAAACTAGATTAACAACACGGGAAATAGGAGCAGGACTGAAGCCTCAACCACAAACTCATCCACTTCATTTAGCGAGCAAGTCTGCCACCATAAGTGGGTCGAAAATATCAAAATTCAAACCTACTATTTTCCCCATCTCTATTGCCCGCTCTACTTGCATGATCATCCCGTCATACTCCACTTCTGAGATCTTGTTGTACCGGTTCCCAATATTCTTTTTTTTCTTTTTCCCGACTGTCTCTGACGATTTTCCCCATTTTGCCTCATTCCTCTGTTAACTGATTCGACTCTAATCCAAAAAATTTAAAATTTATTGGGAATCTAACCTAAAAATGAACCAACCCGAATTTGACCCAATCTGAAACCCGAAATGACCCTATCGGTAATGACCCTAAACCTAAACCAAACCCGTCCTATATTCCGAAATAACCCAAATTAAAATGCTTTTTATCATAGGATCTAAATAAACTAATAATTATAGTCGTTTTGTTTTATAGTTTAGTTATAATTTTTAAGGTTGAATAAATATATTATCAAAATATCCTGATAAGTCAACATGAAATCCGAGCTGACCTAAGGGTACTCGACCTAAGGTTAACTCGACCCACGGTTGACCCAACTCGATGTCAACCCAACCTGAGACTGACCTAACCTAACCCGAAGTCGACCCAAACCCAAGACTGATATTAAAGGGGTAAGGTTGCATATATCCCACCCCTTCCAGACCCTGCCTATGCGGGAGTCCTTGAAGCACTGGCTTTGTTACTGTTGTCGTTGTTGTTGATATACCTTTTAGTAAATAATAGCCACCAAATTTCACAAAATTATTTTGACATTAATAATTTTTTTCTGATAATAACATTACCTAATTTTTTTTTTTCAAATATATAATGTATTTAAAATAAAATAATAAGGAGAATTATCCAGTGAAGTACAAGTTACATGATGACTTTAGTTATGAAAAAGCAGATCAAAGCATGACGATGACATCGATGATGATGGGGGACTTTACACTTTGTTGCTTTAGTCTCATATTATTGACCATTTTCGTATCTTACGTAACTCTGACTCTCAAATTCAATCTTTTTATTTTTATTTTTTTGGTAATAATATTGTTTTTTTTTCCGATAATTATCGGCATAGCGGAAGTACATATAGGCAGCTCAACAAGGCGAGCCCTTAACCACCTCGTAAACGGTAGTGGGTACAAAAAAGAAGCCAGTACAAATAGGGAAAAGCATAAACTGAAAACAGGCACCAAAACAACACACAAACAGGCAGAGACCAAAACTAGCAGGACAACAGATGCAGCCGGAGTCGAGGCACACACAAAGACACCTCACAGAAGACGAACAATGACCTCGAAGAGGGTGGAGGACAGAAGAGGAAAATCCCCTCTCCCCCTGCAATGCAAGCAAGGTACCGGGTAATGATATTATATGAAATATAAAGGTTAAATGAGGGGTAATTTAGGTATAAATAAATAGGTTTAATGTTTAGTTACGATTATACCCCTCCCCTGACTCTATATATAGGGTCTTGAGTTCAGAAGAGAGACATAGATGAATAATTGTTCTCAGTTGGTGGCGTCTCCTACTCATACGGTCATTGCCCAGGGGTCAGAAATTCGATTCTCGCTGAGGATATACTCATGACTTACTTGCTCATGGGGGCATGGACTATTCTCATGGGCCGGGATTCGTTGGGACAACCTAATCCCTCATCACCGAAAAAAATGAATAATTGTGATGAGTCTCTCGCTCTTCCCTCTTTCTCTCTAACTCTCCCCCCTTTCTGTCTCTCTATCTCTCCCTCCATTTCCTTACTTTACAAATCTATCCTATACTAGTGTTTTTTTAATAATTATCGGCATAGCCGAAGTACAAATAAGCAACTCGAAAAGACAATGCCTAAGCCACCCCATAAACGGAAGAGGGAGCAAAAAGAGAACAGAACAAATAGAGAACAAACATGCACAAAAAGCAAAATACTTAAACAAAACACAACAGACACCATAAACAGGCCAGATAAGACGCGCAAGACAAGCTCAAACATGGATTCCAACTGGCAATAAACCAGACGAACACCACAGGAAATAGGAGCAGGACTGAAGCCTCAACCACAAACCCATCCACCTCATCTAGCAAGCAAGTCTGCCACCATAGGTGGGTCGAACCCATCAAAATTAAAATCGACTAGTTTTTCTATCTCTATTACTCGCTCCGCTTGCATAATTATCCCATCATACTCCACTTCTGAGATCTTCTCGTACCGATTCTCCCTATTCCGTTTTTTTTTCTTTCCAGCCGTCTTTGACGATTTTTCCCAATTCGCCTCATTCCCCTTCTTCCGCTTGCCTGAGGCCTTGGTCGTCTTTGACGTGCTATTCCTAGACGACATATCTTTCAGAAATTCCTGAAGCTCTCGCTTTTCATTCTTTTTTTCCTTGTGCTTCAAAGCTTTCCTCCCCCTTTTTGTCTTTACTCCTTTTCCTTTTCTCATCCAAACTCCACGGGATCCCTCCATACAAGTATCTGGCCTGCTCAAAGCAAAGGGCTCGAAACCTAGAGAAAATATAGGCCCCGAGGACCTAGAATCATCTTCACTGGCGGGGTCTTGGGTTACTTTTCCAGGACGCGATAACTCCTATACTAGTGTATTTCTATACTTTGTACGGATTTATACAAGTTATATACTAATACTAGCATCTTTGAGTATGTTTGTTTGGTTGATTGGTTGATTGTGCCTAGATCGATATAAATCGTAACAGGTAATGAGGGATAGGATTGCCTTAGCCAACCCTAGCTCATGAGAGGGCCCATAATCCCTATGAACAGGTAAGTTATGAATATATTCTTTGCGATAATCGAACTCCTAACCCCTGGGCGATGACCGTATGGGTAGGAGAGGCCACCAGCTGAGACGCTCTCGTGATGGGCCTCTTAAATTTTAAATCACATATAACTACTACATTTTAATTTGGTAATATTATTGTCCTGACAAAATTATTAGTGATAGAGCAATTTTATAAAATTTGGTAGTTTTTATTCACTATAAGTCATATTATTGCTGTGGTAGTAACTGTCAAAGAACAAACTTCCAAAGTTTAAGTTAATGGGTGAACATTCATGAATAGTTTTATAATCCAACCGTAACAATTTTTACCCCCCACAATATATATATAATATATATACAGGCAAGGAGAATGCTAATTTTATATTATTTATTTGAATATAAGATAAAACTATATAAAAAAATAAGTAACATTCTCAGTGCCTCAAGGGCATCTTGGGGGTTGATGTACGCAGCCTTCCCCCTTCCGAGAACCCCCAACCTGAGGAGTGCAACACGAGGACTTCCTAAGAGGTCACCCATTTTGTTACTACTCTCGCCCAAGCACGCTTAACTTCGGAGTAACCCGTTCACTATATAATTTCATTGAAAACATTCTCTCTAAATTTAATTGATATTTGTTAGGCAACTTAGAGTCAGATTTGAGAATTAAGGGGGTCAAAGCAAGTTCGGAGCAATAAATCCTTTTTGCTAGTTCAAGTCAGTTTAAACACACTTTAAATAATCCATTTTATATTGTAATACCAGTCAATATATGAGTCATTTATATTATATATGTATTGAACTTATAAGTCCTTGATGTTATGTGGGACACATCAAAGTCGACGACCCATCAATGAGAGCTGCATCTCCTATCAGAATACGTGTGAGATTTTCTTAAAAACATGTCTCCTGGAAGTAGTGCAAAGAGGTTATCTGAACCTTCGAGTAATGAAAGAGGTAAGTAGAAGACGGGCAAAAAGGCCAAAAAGGTTATTACGGCTGAGAAACTTCTTGTAGGGGAGTGTACGTGGGAGACGGGAAGAAGTTTGGGTTAAGTTTTGATGGTGACAACTCTATTATGATCTAACGATTTACAATGATAGACTAGGTGTCTTCAGTGTTCTAGCATCTATTGGCCATGTATTTTATTCTGCAATCCTGTTTTCTTGTTTTGATCTTTTTATTTGTTGTAGGGGGACACATCACGGACTTTTTTATTCTGTTAAATTTCACCGGCCCTTTAGGCTCGACCCACGGAGTTGGCACACGCAAGATCCACATATAAGCCCAAGTGAGATTCTATCCTAAAACTAATTGATATTAGGCGGAGTAAACAACCAGCCTTATAAGGTGATCTCTTCTTTCTCTCAACTCTAAAGTGAAATTCCACAAGACTCATATGTGGAGTCCTCACCATATTCAGTATTTTTATTTTCCGAAACACGAGTATATATCCATGAAATAGGGTTGTGTGTCTGTGTTTTTTTTTTTTTTAAGATGAAACCAAAAGAGAAAAGCTTTAGGAAGTAACTTTATGATCATTTGTAGTTACAAGATATATTGTTGAAAAAGATAAAGACATTAAGCATCTCACTCTCTATGTTTATGTTTGCTTTTTATTTACAGCTTGTTCTTTCACGCACCTTCCACACTTTTTTCTTTTTTTTTCTTTTTTTTTTTTTTTTATCATTACAACGCCCCGAGGCAGGGGAGGGGGGGTAGTACGCAAATTCGAACTCGGGGTAGGCGGTGTGGCACACCAAGTCCCCCTCCATGGTGGACCCCCCGAGGATTTGCACCTTTCACACTCTTAGGCCCCAAGTTATTTAAAAAGAAAAAAAAAAGACAAAAAATAATATTTCACAACAACAAACCCAGTGCCTCAAGGGCTCCCGCAGAAACGGGGTCTGGGGGGTTGATGTACGCAGCCTTCTCCCTTCAGGATGTTAAACCTGAAGAGAGGTTGTTTCCGATGACTCCTAACCTGAAAGACATGTCTTCATCGCATCGTAGCAACCTGTATTTATCACTCTTATTCCTATGTAAGGAAAAAATGCTAAATATATCAAATTGTTAGGAATTTCACAACAACTAATACCCTCTACGATACCAGTTATTAGGAACACCTAGAATCACCAAACCATATACCAAAATAGCAAACATAATAAAGGGAATTGGGGAATAATTTGAAACACCGGAATTTACATGTTTCAGCCGAAGCCTACATCCACGGAGGGGGAGAAACTTAATTTCACTCTATAAACAGAGGTATTACAACAGAGTATTACACTCATTCACTACCTCACACTATTTGGACCACATCTCAACCCCTTCCTAAACCATGGCACAAGAAGTCCTATTTATAGGCCTCTACATTTATAACTCCCGGCAGCCCAAGAGTCATCATCATTGGGTACCAATAAATCCAGCGGCTTAAAATACCATCAATCTCCAACCTTAATACAAATTTGTATATATAGTATAATTTTGGGTTACTTACGCGAAAGATCCCTATACTTTATCCACTATGTCAATTATATCCTCGTACTTTTAACTATGTCAATTTAGTTTTCTTGATGATTGTAGAAAGAACTCTCAATACAAAAATAGGCGCAATTGTATCAATTTAGTCAATGTACTATTTATTTTGTTTTAATTTGGTCCCTAGAGTAAAATTAGCATAAAGTTGCTGGTGAGTTTATTCGGTTAGCAGATGGTCTTATCTCGGGTCATTTGTATAATGCATAGCCAAATCATTAAAATATATGCCGTTAGCATAACTTTTTTTAGTAATTAGGGAGGGTACACCCGCATTACAAAAGCTGGCATTTCATACAAGAGACCGGAAGAGCACACATAAAGCGTGTAAAGGGGAAAATAACAAGCACACCTGCAAAAACAAAAATGAAAAAGCCATCGAGATAGTCATGCCTAGTCCCCCAATCCACTGCCTATATAGCCCAAGGATAACATAACAAGCAAAAGTAAAAACACCAAAAGAAAAGCAACCTCTTGCCCGCAGCACCAGACACCGAAGAAATAAAGACAGCAACCCACTATCAACTCGAGACACACCAAAGAAGAACGTCCAGAAGCAAGACAACAATCAAATCCCCAACAAAAACAAAAAGAAACTCACGAGTAGGCACCAACTAAGTAGCAAAAAATCATGCAACTGAGACCTTTCGCATGAATGTGATAAACAGGACTAAAATCATGTCAACTAAGCCCCACTGTTCCTAACATGATTTGAATTGTACAGGGACTGAATTCAAATGGCTAAAAGTATAAAAAACTAAATTAATACAATAGGTAAAGTACAAAAACTTTTTGCATTGATAACCCATTAATTTTTAGAATAACGAGGATTCACTTTTTCATAGAGGCATTAACTTCTTATGAAATGTCGTTGAACTTGAACCCAAAACCTCTAGCTTGGACTATGGGTAGTCTAAGGGTCTGTTTGGTCAAGCTTCTTTTTTAAAAAAGAATATTTGTTTAAAAAAAACGAATTTAATTTTTTGGATTTGATAGTATTATTTGGCCAAAAAATAAGTGTTTTTTTAATAAAAGTAAAAGCTATTTTTCGACCTCAAACATAAGTAGAAAAATAGCGTTTATCCTTTAAACCAAGAGAATAAACAAAAATTAAAATTTTTTCAACAAAAATACTCATATTAAAAGTACTGTTTTTATAGAATTAAGTCTAAAAGAAACAAATTTTCACAACTTGTCCAAATAGACTCTAATTACTACACCAACTCTAACCGCTCTCATGTATCGAATCTATATACGAAATAATGCTAAAAATCATTAGGTCGTGATAAAAGTAATCTATTAACTAATGAAAATACTTAATGTACCCAATTGTATATATAATACACATGACATAGCTGTCGTGAGGTGGTGTAATAGTTAGACTAAAAAAAAAAAATATTTTAAGTACTCCAAAGGCTTCTGCGTAAGCAGGGTCTGGAAGGGATGAAGGGGCGCTGTTTACGAGAACCTCCAATCTGAGGGGTGCAACACGAGGACTTCCCAAGAGGTCACCAATCTTGGTACTACTCTTACCCAAGCATGCTTAACTTCGAAATTCTAATGGGATCCGGTGCTTGCGCGTTGGTACCCTCCTAGGTAGTAGTTAGATTATATACCAATTGGTATTGTCAAAATAATACACATCATTGTCCTGTCAATAATAATTTTTATCATGATAACCACCATTATAAATTTTATATATATATATATATATATATATATATATATTAGGGTTATTTATACCAAATATCCCTATACTTTTGGGTTAAATTGAGTCAAGATGTAGATTTGTAGTATGATTGTATCACTAAAAATTATGTCATTAACTTTAATTTAACCAAAAGAACTAAATTGATACAATTAAAAACATAAAAATTAAACTAAGACAATAAAAAAAAAAAAAAAGTTCAAAGACCTTTCGTGTTTCTTTTTTTCGATAATTAGCGACAAAGTCGCGATACAAAGTAGGAAACTTGAACAAGCAAGCCGTGAGTCAATTCGTAAAAGCACAAGGAACAAAACAACAGAAACATAACAAACAGGAAAAACAAGTGAAAACAGGCAAAACCAGGCCAACATTAAGAGCCCCAAAAACCACTAAAGAGGACTAAGAAACAGGACAAGCCAAACGACAAGGAAAAGATAGTCAAGCCACAAATCTATCGAAGTAAAGCACTCAGCATAAGCGGATCATAACCGTAAAAACTCAACCCTAGTCTTTTCCCCATCTCCAACATACGCTTCGCAGCAAGGATCTTACCAACATCTTTAACACAATTGTCCCTTTTCACCAAATTTCTCTTTTTTTCGTTTGTCAAAGGCCTTCGCATATCTTTTCACGTTGTTCCCAAACAACATGACCTTTCGTGTAAATAACCATTGTTTCGGGCATTTTTGGTTAGGTTCGTGGAAGGTGGACCGTTTCCAATTTTCCCAAACAAGAATGAGTAGGTTCTTTAGGATGAGAGCTGGGTTCAAGCACTCACCGGGAAGTCAGCTGCTGGCGCATTTAACCCGAGCTTGCGTGCAAAACGAGCAAGGCTGTCAAAGGGACCCGCGATGGTTTGGGCTGTAGGGGACCCCTCCGATGCCTAAATTAGTAAGAGAAGTGGTAGCAATAATAAATATGCGGAAAATAAATAGTACCTGATAAGCATGGATGAGCTTGAGGATAGAGAGAAAGAGCATCGGGTGGCCATCACAGAGGGGGAGAGAGAGTCCCGGGTCTTAGGAGAGAGAAAGAGAAGGGAGCTCGGTTGTGCTTAGGAGAGAGGGACGTGGGGTCCTCTAGGTCTTCCTCCACTTGGTCTGAATGAGAGGAGGGGGAGTTGTATTTATAAGAGTGGATCACTTAGCATAGTGGATAAAGATAAGTGTTGGGTGATAAGTGGGTAGATAGGTGGAGAGTGTTGGTTGGCTGAACGGGTACACGTGTCCTGGTAATGTTGGTGGGACTATACCATGAAGGCCAGAGCCGCCAGTGCCTTACTCACGGTGTTTAACCTTACTGTGAGTCCATAATACAGCAGGGTGGTGCCTCCTGGTAGTGAAGGAAGAGCATACAACGTGGGCTGATAGGCGGTAGCGGAGGTTCTCCATGGTAGTAGGCTCACGGTATAGTGGGTGACGGCTAGATGATGGTGGTGGTACCGTGGTGGCTATACACACGGTAAAGTGATGCTGGCAGTAGCAGAGCTTCACAATAATGAGGTACCTAAGGAGGATACTGTTATTGATGGCAGAGGGGGTAAGTGATAGACCGTGGACAAGGTAATGGCGGTATATGAGTTCCCGCCATAGGAGTACCGCCAGGGTGGTATTGTTATAGCCTTGCGGTAGATGATTGCTGTGAGACATATGCGCGTGTTATTAAGGTTGTGCCGTCAGTGTCTTGCATCAGGTATTTAGGGTACCTTTAGGGATGTACCGTCAAGGTGGATGCTCCTGTTGACCTGTTCTATCCGGCCCTTAAATATACAGTATTTTTATCCCCATTTGATAAGAAACATAGTGGAGATAGATCCAAGAACTATATTCGAGTGTCAGTATCATATAAGGGGGACCAATCCCTGAGTTTGTATCACATGCTCACTTTACTTGCCCTCCCTAAAGTGAAATAGTATGTATTACTCAAAATGTGACTTAAAGTTCCCATTTTTTCGATAATTAGCGATCAGGTTGCTATACAATTCAAGCGTTTAAGATAGCAAGCCCTTATAAAACCCGTTAAATAATGAGCACAGAAAAATAAGAACGGGATCAAACAAGACTCCAAACAACAACCGGTATAACAGGACGAACCTAACCGACCACTATGACTGATTCGGATCTCAGAACAATTGAAACAGGATAAAAGGCAATCAGGTAACCCTTTCATCAAGTATGGCTCTCACCGTAGGCAGGTCAAAGACACTGTAGGCAGTTAGGTCACCCTTAAAGTTCCCATAAAACTTTTATTTTTGGGTTATTTATGTAAAATGTTCTTATATTGTGGCCTTGTTCGGTATAAAAGTAACAAAAGTAATATTTTCAGTACCCCAAGGGCTTCCACCTAAGCAGGGTCTGGGAGGTGGATGTACGTAGCCTTCCCCTTTTAGGGTGCTACCTTGAAGATAGATTGTTTCCGAGAACCTCCAACCCGAGGGGTACACGGGGACTTCTTAGGAAGTCACCCATTTGAGTACTACTCTTGCCCAAGCACACTTAACTTCTGAGTTCTAATGGGATCTGGTACCTGCGTGTTGGTACCCTCTTGTGTATGCGAGAAGTAAACGAGGGAACTAGAAAATCATGAGAAGTACAGATTTTAGCTTTTGTTTGATTGGCAAGAAGTAGAGATGTGAATGAACTGAATATTCGATGAACTACTCGTGTTTGAAATCGATTAGGGCTTGTTCGTGTTCATTACGGGGGCTCGATAGCTTATCGAGCCGAATTTGAGCAAGCTTGATAAGCTTAACGAGCTGAGTTCGAATAGGGGGTGCTCGGCTTGTTAACATTCGTGAACAACTCGATAAGACTTCATTAGGGGGCTCGATAAGAGCTCGTTAACAGTTAATATTGGTTCAGAAGTGGTTCGATAATGCCTTGACAGTAACTTGAAAAGCTCAGCTCAATAGCGAGCTCGACTCAATAGTAAGCTCGGTTCGATTTTAAGATTGATTGGGCTCGATCATGAGCTCGACTCGGATCGATAAGTCTAACGAGCTAAGCCGAGTATCGAACACACTAAAATCTTATTAAATCAAGGTCGAACAAGGGGTCAGAAAAGATTGATAAGAGCTTGGCTCGAACTCGAGTTCGATAAGCCTAATCAAACTCGAGTTCGAATAGGGGGATGCTCGGCTCGGCTCGGTTACCCTCGTAGCAGGAAGTAACTTACCTAGCCCCATGTAAGTTTCAATTCCTTCGTTTTTAATTAACCAACCCAAGAAAGTTCTATTTCCCATCCTGGCAGCCAAATGTGTGTTATCTATTTCCCACAAAGTTAATAGATGAATTGAATTCCCGGGATATACAGCTTCCCGCAGGAATTTAATTCATGTGGCAACCAAACGAGGCCCGTAGCTATTATTTTGTATTTTTAAGTATGTCAATTTTATCCTTTTACAAGTTAAATTATGTCAATTTTATCCTCGAATAAATTTTTTAATGATCCGATCACTAATTGATTTAAGTTCAGTCAAAAGGTGGCATCTAACATCATTGTGCCACTGCCGCTAAATATTATGTCATTGAACGATCCGACGGGACCTAGTATATCTCAACCTGAATGAAGAGTTGGCCCTAGATAGAACTCGGTGGAGGATTGGTATAGGGGTAACAGATGCCGCTGAGTAGGAGAATCGTACTATAGTAGGCCCGTTCAGTTAACAGAGAATGCCTGGCGGTGTGTCGCGGCATGGTTTGGCTGCAAGTGCTCCTACGGTTGGGTGGAGACTACTCGACAGATGCGATTAGAGGAAGAGGCCCGCTAGGAGATGTACACATCTACGTATAGAGATATCTAATCCTCCACTTAAGACAAAGAAGATAAAGAAGAACTCCATACAGACAATCCAACAAGATCTCGCCTACCCCAACCTAAAAGAAGAGATGGCCCTAGTTTGAGCTTAGTGGAGAAATACTATAGGATTAACTAATATAGCCGTGTAGGCGCATTCTGCATCAGTAAACTTTGGCAGGTTCGTTTGTGTACACATAGTACGGGTGTTGGTTTAGTCGCTTAGGGCTCCTAGGATCTAGTACCGTAGGGTATAGTGCTACTCTCTATACTCCACTTTACTCTACTATGCTGCTCCCTTCACCCTCCCACTCTCTTTATCTCTCCCTCTTTCACTCTACCCTCCCTTGTCTCTCTCTCTCTCTCTTCTCTCTCTCCCTCTCTCTACTCTCTATACGCTCTAACCCTTACTATGATTGCACTATGTCACATGTTTAACGTACCCCTCCCCTTTTCATGCTTGTATGCTCTCACGCGCATATATACTTAGATGCTTGCATGCTCATTCCATTAGTTCATTTGGGGAACTCATATATGATAGATTCATTGGTCATGAATTGATTACTTACTTGCAAGGCGTACACGCATCCATCCATCCTTAATTGGATCAAATAAAAGGCTGGGGGACCTCGGAAATAGTCTCCCATCAAGGTCTCACCCTAATAAGGTAAGACTGCGTACATCCTTCCCCTCCCAGACCCTGCCCTAGGGGGAGCCCTTCAGGCACTGGGTTTGTTATTGTTGTTGTTGTTGTTGACTTAACTTTAATGTGGCCATTAGACTAAATTAACCCAAGGTTGTCCCCCTAGGGACGTAGCCTAGAGGCGGAGTTTGCCTAGTGCCAACGGTGCGAACTGGGTTTGACGACCACTAGGGACACTGTGGTTCCCCTTTAAGGAGCATTTACGGGGTATTTCCCCTCCCCTTTCCCAAGGCATTACCATTAGTAGGAACAAATTAACAAAAGTTAAATTGTACGGGGACTAAATTAAAACAGTAGACAAATTATAGTGACTTTTGGTATAAATGGCCATTTACTTTTTAGCATGGTAATGGTAGTTTTTGACCGAGGTGACTCCCAAACCAAACCCAGATGATTCCTAAGTCAAAACCCAAACCCAAAACGATTCCCAGGTCAAAACCTAATTTAAAATTCCTCTCAAGTGAAATCAAGTCCAGATTGACTTGCAAATTGAACTTAAAATTTCAAATAACTCCCAAGCCGAACCTAAAACCTAACCGACTCCCACGTCGAACCAAATCCAAACCGACTCCCAAGTCAAGGTTGAACCCAAATTACTTTAAAGAAAACTTAGGCCCAAAAGAATTTCAAGGCAAAGATTAAAATTTAAGCCCGCAAAGCCTTGTGGCTTAAGTAAGATTAAGCCCGTGAAACTTAAAGCTAATTCGTGCCCGATACTACTAGAGCTCGTGGCCAAAAACTAAGAATCTGAATGCCAAAAACTATAATAGGTAGAGACTTCATTATTTGTTAGCTTTATGTGAGACTTTAGATTGCAAAATTTGAGGTTTTAATGGAGGGAAAAACTTAACAATAATATATAGAGAAGATACAACATTATATACTTTATAAAGTAATATAGTAAAGAATATAAATTTTTTGTTTTTTCTTTTTGATGACCTGAAATATTAAATGACGGTCCTTTATAGTTGCTTAAATTAGAGTTTAGAATCTTTTGGTGACACCCTGTATAATTGCTTAGATTTAGACTTAAAAGGCTTGTAGAATGGGAGTTTCCAACTATATAATACATAGAAAGATATGCATATTAATTATTGGTTGAGGATATTAAAATTGAAAATAGTAAAATATGTTGGTTGTAAAATTTTAAAGGTTGTAAAGAAAAATGAAAATCAATGTTTAGTAATTAGAGCAATTTCTTGGGTTACTGATATTTTTAGGGCATTTTTTATTAATGCCACAGCAATCATAAAGACTTTTGTAGTTTTATTGTACTGAAATTGTCCTGCCATTAACAAAAAGTGCCTCGACAAGTGATACCCATTTCTTGGGGAGAGCGTATATCCAATTTCAATTATACCCTATGTTAAATTTGATAAATTCTTAGAAAAATCTAACATAATATAATACATAGTTAAGATAATATATATATATATATATATATATATATATATATATATATATATATATATATATATATATTTATATAAGTATGCTAATATTTTCAAAAAAAAAATTCATAGAATATTTATATATTTTTTTGACCAAATGGAATATTTATATAAACTACCTAAATATTGCAGCAATTGTGTAACTTGCTCATTTTTGGCAAAAAAATGTCATATTATATATATTGAAATGATAGGGCATCTATGTCATAAGTGATCAAAGCTCAGGTTACTTAAGTGATAATTTCTCTACATTTTAATACAAATAATGACAACAAATTTGAACTTTAAACCGTGTTAGAGAGTTGTTATTAAGACAGCATAAATTATTAGTATTACGGCATGTTTGGTATACGGTTAATAGGGGTTAATTGTTACAGGAGTAACCATTACACTCCTTTTAACCCTGTTTGATTTACCATTAATATTTATCCTATTAAATAGTTTACTTTTAAATAGGGTTAAAAATTTTGTACTATTCTTCCTAATGTAACATCCATAACAAGAGAAGGGGTAAAAAAATTTTCGACATTTAAACGCCGGGAAAAAGACTAGTAGTGTAGTACTATAAACTGGGCTTCCTCGCGGCCCACAACCACGTAAAAATTGGGCCTTAGTTATCGGTCCAAATTCTCTTGACCCGACCCGAACTTGTACCCTTTAAATTCTCTCACCTTTACCTTTCTCTCTCCAAACGAACATCAAAACCCTAATCCTCTCTCTCTCTCTCTCTCTCTCTCTCTCTCTCTCTCTAATCTGCTGCAGATATACGACGGTTTCTTTCTGATCGGCTATGGCGTTGGATGTAGACGCGACGGCGGCTCGGCTCGGAATCGATCTGAGCCAAGTCGATTGGAACTCCGTTCATCTTCCTCCTGGCGATGATTTCGGCATCATTAGGTATATACTATACTATACTGTACATACTTGCTTTTAATTGTGAATCGCACTTGAATTTTATTCATTTTTAATCTCATTCATATGATTTATTGTGTAATCTAGTGCTAATTTCGCCATCGTAACGTGTACTATATGTGTTCTGAATTGTGAATGTAACTTGTAATTTATTTGATGAAAGTCATCTTTAATCGCATTCTTATGGTTTTGCTGTATAACTGAGTGCTAAGAATTCTCGAAATGGATGATTTTTCCGTCGTAAAGTATATTTATGTGTGTTCTGAATTGTCAATCTTACTTGTAAATATTGAGGAAATTTATTTTTGATCTCATTTATATCATTTTCTTGTATAACTGACTGCCAATTTCGCCTTCGTAAGGTATAGTATGTGTGTTCTAATTGAAAAAAATCACTCTTGAAATTTATTTTAAGGAAATTCATTTTTAATCTAGTTATTTACATTGTTGATCCCTAATGTATTTAAGTTTTTTGAAATTGGTTCCTCGTCTCATCTTTTGTTCAAATTGGTCTCTAATGTTTGTAATTTTGTTCAAAATGGTTCCTAATGTTTGTAAATTTGTTAAAAACAGTCCCTTATCTTTTCTTCCGTTTATAATGGTCCCTAATGTTTCATTGTACAACAAAATTAGTCCCTACTTAGTGACCAAAATTAGGTAAATTTTAGAAAGACGAAGATTCAATTATATTATAAAATAAAATATTAGAGATCGTTTTAAACCGAAGAAAAAATGAGGGATCAATTTTTAACAAACTTCAAAGTACGGGGACTGGTTTGGGGGGCAAAAAAAAAAGAGATGGGGACCTATTTGAACAAACATAAAAACGTCCGGACCAACGGGGTGAATAACTCCTTTTAATCTCATTCATATCATTTTGTTTTATAAATGAGTGCTAACAATTCCCAAATTGGAAGATTTCACGGTATTAAGGTGTACTATGTGTGTTCAATTTCACTTGAAATTTATTTTGGGGTCCGTTTATTTTGAGGAAATTCCTCTTTGATCTCATTCCTTTCATGTTCTGGTACAGTGAGTGGTAAAAATTACCTAAATGGAAAATAATTTTGGGTAAATTACATATTAGGAATTTGAGGGTTGATGTTTTAATTTTTTAGTCCATAAATTTTGTGAAATAATTTTTTAGTTTAAAAGTAACATGTATTAAAATAGTTCAAATAGCAACAACAGACCTAGTGCCTCAAGGTCTCCCGCCTAAGCGGGGTCTGGGGGGGTGGATGTACGCAACCTTACCCCTTCAGGGTGTAACCCTGCAGAGAAGTTGTTTCTGAGGGCCCCCAACCCTATAGGGTTGGCAACACAAGGACTTCCTAGGAGGTCACCCATCGTGATACTACTCTTGCCTAGGCACGCTTAATTTCGAAGTTCTAATGGAATTCGGTGCCTTAGTGCCTGGTAAATGAATCCTAAAATAATGCAGAACTTGTCATTGTTTGTTGGTAATCCCACGGGTCCGCTGTTCCCGTGCTATTCTTCTTGTCCCACACATGAATCGCAATGATGTGAAATTTCTAATGAAAAGAAAAACCCCTATGGGTTTCTATAGTGAGATTAATTTACCTTGCTACAAAAGCATTAAGTAAGAGCAAAAATTACTAAAAGGAAGATGTATTGCATGGTGGTGATGATTTTGATTTGTTTCGTTTGTTTCCTAAAATGGGAGCAGTGATGATGAGGATCTTAAACAAGAGGAGAATTTAGAGTTCGAGCAAGGATTTGAGAACATTATAGTGGTGGATAACCTGCCGGTTGTCCCCAAGGAGAAGTTTGAGAAGCTAGAAGGTGTTATTCGGAAAATATACAGCCAAATTGGGGTTATTAAAGAGGGTGGTCTTTGGATGCCTGTTGACCCTGATAATGGCAAAACACTTGGTTACTGCTTTATTGAGTATAATACTCCTCAGGTTTGCTTCTTTTACTCTCTTAAATCAATGATTTTCTTACTCTCCATTGTTAGTTTACTTGGAGCGTTTGTGGGTTATCTCATTTCCTAAGTTATTGCTTTGTAGTTAAAGAGATTTGCAAACCTTGCATCTATATAATGTTATATTAAGGATACAAACAGAATATATAAAATTTTTGAGTGTATTTGAGTGCTAAATATACTTAACAAAATCGTCATAATTATTTGATATTACTTTCTATGATCTAATTATTTGTTTCCACATGTAATATGCGTTGATATTGTGTACACTAAGCAATTTTCATGGTCAGAAGGCATAAATCTAGAGCCTCTCTGTATGAAATCAAAGAAAGGATGGCGGAGGGAGAGCTGCAGATGTCTAGTTCGGTGACTAGCATTGGTTTAATTTTCTGGACTATACAACTTTTTGTTTTTAACATCTGCCGAACGGGAATTCAGTCTACAATCTGAGTTTGTTAGTTCTGGAGAATTTTTGAGCTGGATATTCTTAGCATTTCTTATTTTCATGTTTTTGTTCTTTCTTACCATTTATTCTGGAAACCCCTGATGTTAAATTTTGCATTTTGAACTTAAGTTTTTGGATTGTAGCAATGCGTCATTATGGTACCTTATGTATACTTTGTTGTCATGCCAGGAAGCTGAACTTGCAAAGGAGAAAACACATGGGTACAAGCTCGATAAGTCTCACATATTTGCTGTCAACATGTTTGAAGACATTGAGAAGTTTATGAAAGTTCCAGATGAGTGGGCTCCGCCTGAAACCAAGGAATACATCCCTGGGGTAATCTTGCCTACTGGCTGCTAACGTTTTGCTCTTCTAATGTTCTGATACTGTACCTTATTGTTGGTATCCAGCGCATATTATGAATTCTTTTGGTTCCTCGGAACATTACTTTATTAGAGGTATTAGGTTTCTTCTTCCTTTTTTTAATTCGTGTTGGGATATTGTAATATTGTAACTGTGTTGGTACTTGGCCAACGAGTCCCTATGGGAGCTTGTTATGGCTACTAGTATATCATCTCATCTAGAATATCAGGCTTCTTGTCCAGGGGTGTATGTTTTAGATGAGCCGAAGCTCGTTGGGTGCGTGGCTCGTTGACATTTAGCTCAGCTTGGATTCGGTATGAAGCTCGTTAGGATTTGGAACTTTAAGCTTGAGCTCAACTCGTCATAGGTTTAGAGTGGGCTGAACTAGGTGAGTTGAATCCAACTCGGTGAGCTCCTGGCTAACCTCACCTTACTTAGGCTTTTGGGCTCATTTACGCTTGAGATCAGCTTCTTTATGCTCAAACCTGGCATGATTTGGCATATTTAGCCTTGTAAGTTGTATCAATATAAGGCCGCGACCTTACAATTTCAATCTTCATTAGGCTTGAGCTCAGCTCTTTAACCAAATGAGCCGGTTTGGATTAGCTCGAGCTTGAAACAAGCTGAGCCTTTCAAGCTTTATGATGAGTTGGCGCATAAGGGTTTGCGATCCGTCTCTTCTAACTGACACCCCTATTCTTGTCTATTGCACCTTACTCTGGTAGCAAACTTCTGTTCGGTATTTATGCTAGTTTTTCTTTATATTGAGAATTTAACTATGCAGCGTAGAAGCATATTGTTTTTTCTGTGTTTATCTGCTATTGATGAGCTTTTTCAGTTTACGCTGTGTGTTCTGTGCACTATTCACTCCCCCCCCCCCCCCCCCCCCCCCCCCCCAAAAAAAAAAGCTATTTTTGTCTTTGGCATGTTCATTTTCTTTAGCATTTGGATTGATTTGATGCATGCTTAATATGCTATGCGTCTATCAACTTCAGGAGAACCTGCAACAGTGGCTCACTGATGCAAAAGCACGAGATCAGTTTGTTATTCGTGCTGGCTCCGACACCGAGGTTCTTTGGAATGATGCTAGACAGCAGAAACCTGACCCTGTTTACAAGCGTCCTGTATGTTCCCTTTCTGTTGCCTGGCTTTTTATTTTTATCAGCATATGATGTAGTGCTGGTTTGACTGTGTCGTAATTTCTTCTCTCTTACAGCAAAGAGGAAAAAGAGTGTGGTGTTATTTAAATTTATAGGTTGGTCAAACCTGCTACTCGCGGGTACCTGCCGCATTTGGGGCGGGTATGGGCACAAGTGAGGTGCGTAGTGAGTATGGATTGGATACACATAACAATACTCCTACGGGTGGGTATAATGTTGTACCTGCCCCGCCCACTCCATACCCACCCTACCTCACTCTATAGCTGCCCCTACCTCGCTCTATACCCACCCCACCTTGTCCCCTACCAGTCATACACATTCTATACCTACCACAATTTGTATTTTATTAATTTAAAATAGAAAAATTATGTCTCGATTTAATTATTCAATTTTGTTTCCATTATTATAGCTAGATATAATTAGATTATAAAAATAACATCAAATAATTAATATGAGCGGGTATAGATAAGGCACCCCTGGTACCTATCCTATTCCATTGCCATCCTTATTGATTGACGATCCCTGCATTGTTATGTGCTGATACATGGCTGTATTTCGTGTCTTTCTTCTCAGTTCTGGACCGAAAGCTTCGTCCAGTGGTCTGCTTTGGGCACATACTTGGCTACAATTCACCGTCAAGGTGCTGCTGTTTGGGGAGGTGCTAGTACTTTCAACCGTCTCATGCGTTATGCTCATCCCCAGGTGCTTGTTTGTTTTCTTAATATTTTCTTTAGTTTTATCAAATGGTAAATACCCTAGAGACCCTTTTGCTACTGTTAGAAACACAGTGAACCCCCCAACTTTAAATTTCACCATATACATCCCTTAAAACTATCAATATGTGTCAGTTTAGACCCTATAGGTGAACTTTACAACTTTACCTGCTCTAATCATGCACACAATACATGATATGACATGGAGGGTTAAATTGAACTAATGAAGTGATGTGCACATAGTTTATATCACATGGAGTTCAAATCAGGAAAAACATTAATGGAGTCTCCTATTGATACGAATCAAGAGTTACGAGGGTGTATCTATTGAAAGTCTAGGGATCATTTGATATTACAGAACAATTTAGGGAATCTATGGTATTTATGCTTATCAATTGATCGAGGTAACAAAATGCGAATGGTGTCAATTGTAGGTGAAACTGATTGACTTCTCTCCTGGAGAGAGGTATTTGGTGACTTACAGTCACCATGAACCCAGCAACCCTCGAGATATGCATGTAAGTACTGGTACTTGTGAATTCAATATGGTTTTCCACTGGAAATTTTTGTTTGCTTTACTGACATGAATTTGTATTTCAATAGAGGGTTGTCCTCAACATCTTTGATGTGAGGACTGGTAAAGTTATGCGAGACTTCAAGGGCAGTGCAGACGAGTTTGGAATTGGTGGAGCAGGGGGCCTTACAGGGGCTTCTTGGCCTATTTTTAGGTAATTATCTTTGGGTTATTTATGGAGTTTTTCCCTTTACTGAGTCTGACATACTAATTTTATTCATATACTTTTAATTGTGTTAATTTAACAACCGTATTGTTCTAATTGTAACAATGCAGTTTAAGGGCCTATACAGTCTAGTTGCGGAAAAACTACTTTTTTCAATAACACTTTATAGTTTTTACTTCAACTTTAATGAAGAAGCATTAACTTCCAGCTTTTGCTTTAAGTAAAAACAGCTTTGACTTCTGTTTTGCAAGCAATTTTCTTTATGGGCCAGAAAAGCTTCGCCAAATAGGCTAGGACTTGTATTGCCATCATTGTCTTGACTGACCATTGTAGATTGTGGAAAGAAATTATTGGTCTAGATGTTGATGGCTATACGAGCTTCGGCCACATGGATATAGCTAGAATAATACAGGGACTACATTGTAGAGAATAAATTGACCCATTGGTCAAAGTACAGGGTAGTTTGGCCTAACAAACCGTTGTCTTTATTTAACATTTATTTTTCTGATCTTTGTATTAACATTCTCACAGATGGGCTGGTGGAAGAGATGACAAGTACTTTGCTAGGATTGGAAAGAACGTTGTATCTGTCTATGAAACTGAGACTTTCAGTCTTATTGACAAGAAATCCATTAAGGTTGAAAATGTTATGGACTTCGGTTGGTCCCCTACGGATCCGATACTTGCGCTTTTTGTTCCTGAGCTCGGTAATCAACCTGCGAGGGTCAGTTCTTCACTCTGTTATCATTTCCTTCCTTTTTCTTCATTTTTAGGTTGATGATTGTGTTGAGTTCTTGAAAATTTGCATGAAATGTGTGGGAGTGGGAGTGGGAGAGCTAGTAGTCATAGAAGTTTCTAAGAATAGAAGTGTGGAGCGAGTTTTTATTTCAAAATATATTGGATATGCATAGATAATTTACTGAGATTGCATTAGTTGAAGCTCCACGGCATAGGAAAGGGGAAAGGCATCTTAATGTTATTCTTCAAGATTGCAATTTGGTGGTGTATTTGCTAGAAGGAATGTTATGTTTTTCAGAAGATTACATTGGTTAATATCCGATTGGAATATGTGGTCTTTTTAGGAGCTTTTCTGGACAAAGAGGTATGAGGGCTTGGGTGACAAAAACCTAGTTGACTTGTAGAGAGATTTGAGGGCTTTATGTTATTACTTATTAGTTCTTGGGGTTTTTTTTTTTTTTTTTTTTTTGCTTGTTTGTAATTTTGAGGACATCTTGCCTTAAGCTCTTTATACATTCTCTCTCTTAATAATATCTTGTTTTGTGGATGAAGAAAAGAGCGAGAAAATCCATCACATAGAAGGCTGTTCTTCAACAAGTGATAAAATTAGATAAAGCTAGTAAAGTGATTTAGCCACCAAAGGGACTTCCTTATCTAAACAATTCACCAATTGGTCAAATCACGTTAAAGGCATGTTTCAAAGTCGAGCTTAACACTTTGTTCGGTTTGACGGAAATGTTCTTGGTCCTATTTCAATATTTTTTTGGTGAATAGTTAGTAAAAATATAGTAGAGTGAAGTTTTTTTCCCCTATCAAGGGAAGGCGCCTTCCTCCTAAAGAAAGGGAATGTGATTTTCCTTTGTTAGAGGGAAAACCTTTTAATCCAGATGGATCAAATATGACACATATACAAATTTATATAATAAGATTGATTTTTTAAATCAAACAAAACAAAACAAAACAAAACTTCAAAGAAAAACTAATTTTTAGTTAAAATTCTTTTAATCCAATTAAACGGAGCCTGAATTCAAAGCGCTGAATAGAGTCTTTGATCTTGGTATGTTTTGGCTTTCAACAGGTGAGTCTAATTCAGATCCCGAGCAAACAAGAGATAAGACAGAAGAATCTCTTCAGTGTAAGTGACTGCAAGATGTACTGGCAGAGCAGTGGGGAGTACCTTGCTGTGAAAGTCGACCGGTACACCAAAACGAAGAAGAGCACTTACACCGGCTTCGAGCTTTTCCGGATCAAGGAACGCGATATTCCCATCGAGGTTTTGGAGCTCGAGAACAAGAATGACAAGATAATTGCTTTTGCTTGGGAGCCAAAGGGCCATAGGTTTGCTGTAATTCATGGCGACAACCCTAGACCGGATATAAGCTTCTTCTCAATGCGGACTGCGCAACACACGAGCCGAGTTTCAAAACTCGCAACTCTAAAGAGCAAGCAGGCAAATGCACTATACTGGTCGCCGGGTGGTCGTTACGTTATTCTAGCTGGACTGAAGGGTTTCAATGGACAGCTGGAGTTCTACAACGCGGATGAGCTAGAAACTATGGCCTCAGCTGAACACTTTATGTGTACCGACATCGAGTGGGATCCCACTGGGAGGTATCATTCAGCCCCTGCCATATATGTGAATAGAATTTCTTTGGTTTTTTGCTTTGTTTGGTTTGGAGGAAATTTTCTTCTGTCCCTTTGCTATCGATTGCTTAAATAAGTAACAAAGTTCCTGTTTGGCTAAGCTTCTTTCCCAAAAAATGCTTTTGTTTTTTCCTGGAAAAAGCATTTTTTCTAGGCTTTGAGAGGGTTTGGCCTAGAAAGGAAATTGATTTAAAATAGGAGTAAAGATATTTTGTACTTTTAAGAAGTAGAAAAATAGTGATTCTCCTTTTAATGCAAAAGTAGAAGCAAACACTAAAAGTTTTTTAGACAAAAATACACCCCATATTAGAAGTACTTTTAAGGTGTTTCTTAAAAAAATAAACAGTTTTTTCATAGTTTAACCAAATAGTCCAGCCAAACAAGCGCTTAGGTACGTTTGTCTAAGCTATGAAAAACCAATTTCCTCTGGAGCTCATACTATTTCATCCGAGTCCAATCTCAAATGTGCTAAATCCCAACTCTATGTAAGGTTATATAATGAAATTGTTTCTTGAACCAGTCAAAAGAAAATTGTGACCAAAAAAGTAGTCGAAAACATTTTCCCGATGACTAATGTCTCCCTCCAGCCAAACAGATCCATAATTTGATGGCTGACATTCGCTATGCTATACCGAGTTTAATGGTATATTATTCCTTTTACTCTCTTTGTAGGTACGTTGCCACTGCAGTTACGTCGGTCCATGAGATGGAGAATGGGTTCAACATATGGTCGTTCAACGGGAAACTGCTCTACAGAATACTGAAGGATCATTTTTTCCAGGTAATACTCTGTAATTTTTGAACGACTTATTAATATTTTCATTTGTAGAAGTATTTTACGCATTATCTACTAGGATTAGATTGGGTTCAACTTCTAGTCATCATATACAGAACAATAATGATGCTCTTCTTTTTGGGTAAGTTGAAGATGCAGTGTTTGCTAAGAACACGTGTCCCAGTTGAGAGGAGTTCTTTGAACCGGCTTATTTCCAGTGTTTTTGGTTCAATCTGCATACTAGTTTGGCTTGATTCGAGTTTTAGAGTGACAAGCATCTGTAAATATTATGAAACCTTTACTCACATTGAGGCTCAATACGAACTGGATAATTTAGTCCGAGATCAAATCAGGCTGGTTGGTCTTCAGTTCGGTCCTGGGTTAGATGCATGGACCCTTTTACTAGGCAGTTGATTTAGTCCGGTTCAGATATGAACTGACAAACATACCCCTTGTCGAGGTGAGCAAAGTGGTAGCTAGCTATCTAAGCCTCAATCCTAGCAAACGTGAGCTCGTCTCAGAGCATTTACTCTTAGGACCTGTAGGGGTCATCTGCATGTAGCTTGGCTAGAGCTGCCTCGTCATAGGCTATTTTGTTAACTTGGCTTAATTGAGTTTAAACCCAACTTGGTGAGTTTTGAAATCTAAGCTCTCCTTTGTTAGGCTCATTTAAACTCGATCTAGGCTCGATCTCAGCTAATTGTTGCTGAAATTGAGGCTTGCTTGGTGGGTTAATAAATTGTATTAAGATGGGCTTATTAATGCTTGAGCTTTATTAGACTTGAGCTCATTTACAATTACACCCGTAGTGACCTCTTATAATTGTCGGTATGACATCATATGTGTTCATCTAATTCCTAATATCTGAGGACCTTATGTATCGTGTCAATCTTTTTCCAGTTCTCGTGGCGCCCAAGGCCACCATCTTTCCTATCACCAGAGAAAGAGGAAGAGATCGCGAAAAACCTCAAAAAGTACAGCAAAAAGTACGAAGCGGAAGATCAAGATGTATCCATGCTCCTCAGCGAGCAAGAAAGAGAAAAGCGGAGAAGGATAAAGGAGGAGTGGGAGGACTGGGTCAACCGCTGGCGTAAAATGCACGAGGAAGAGAAGATCGAGCGGGAGAACCTCAGGGATGGCGAGGCTAGTGACGAGGAAGAAGAGTATGAGGCGAAGGAGATAGAAGTCGAGGAACTTCTTGATGTTTCGGAGGAGGTCGTTTCGTTCGAGTATGAACAATGAACAGTTCAAAAATCCCAAAAAGAAAAAAAAATCAAGAACATCATCTTTATTTGAGGAAAAATTAACTTGAATAGGGGGATTAGCTTGTATTATTTTGTTGTAGGTTTCTTTTTTTTTTTTCCTTAAAAAAAATATAATTTTGGCATTTGTTCATCTTTTTTAAATGATTTTGGGTGTGACTGGAAACGCTAATTTATGGTTCTGTAATCCTTAATGGTTTTTGCAAGTTGCTGATCACTTTTACCTCATTTTACAGAAAATGAGTTTTAGTTTTAGGATCGTTCACGACGGGCTAGGAAACCGAAGGCATTGCCTTTGATGAGAGGAGAGTGCTCTATCCGACGGCTACTGCATTGAAGGGCCAGACTCCATTGATCCTAACTTCGCTTATCAATTCGCTGATTTGTTTGCTTTTGGAAACAGTGACTGAAAGAGACTTGAGTACATCGTTGGCTAATAGTATGGATCTCGTCCTGGAGCTGAAGTAACATTTGTTACTTGGTCGGGTATCCTAATATTTTAGTATATATACAATCAAGTATCCTTGGGTTGGAAAATTTTTTTACTTCGATGTTAGTCGGAATTCAGTGAATTTTTGTCGACAAATGGCTGCAGATCCGACGATGTATATGGGCCTGGCTAGAATTTGGTGATTTTTGATTGACAAAGCGTCGTCATAAAAGTACAGACAACAGTTCAATGTCTCAGAGAGGTTTTCATCAAGGCAAGGTCTATTAAGGTAAAATAAATGCAGCCTTACTCTTTATACCTTAAGGTTTAAAAACTTTTACTGAAAAATTATGCTTCAATCGAGTGCTCGGTTGTTGAAATTTGATAAATTTTTATTTAAAAATGATAGTGGAACATGATGCCCGTAATGTAAAAGTATCCTTGTTAGATTTTTAACGATTTCTTTCTAAATGCTAGTATGATACAATATTTTAATATATATATATATAGGTAGCTTACATCAAAAATAAATGAATTTTTATCATCATTCACTAAAATTTCATTAGAAGAACATTGACATAAAGTATATTATTGTAGTATGTCCCACATTAGTATTATCTATATAAAATAGTAAAATTCTTATAAAATTTTTATTAATTCTAATATAAGATATTTAAATAATAAAATACTTAAATTTCAATATACTTCATTATATATATTAGAATGTTAAAGGAGCTAGGTTATTAAGGCCTTTTTTTATATAAAGGTTATTAATGTTCAAACTCGGGATATTTAGGTGATAATTTTCCATAATAATATATAGATAGTCTTCACTAGAATATACCACATTGTGAATTTTTATTAATTGCCGATGCGATACGACATTATATTACCAAAAAAATGTACTAGACAAGCTTTAAAACGCCCACATTTTGAATGAGGTACACAACTGATAGAATTTTTAAACCTCATTACTTCAACGTAAATATCAAAACGTCACACTATGTAAGCAATAAATGCTCAGATCTCACGGAACAGAAGTATCGTTATGAACATAACATAATACATGCACGACTCCGAATTAAGGGAATTATTTTCCGGGGTATTAATATTTACAATTTAATATTTGATAATATGAAATCTGAAGAATTAAATAAGAAAAATAAAATAATGGGATTATGATCGGGATGGACCGGACGACGTCGTTTGGTTTGCTGTGAGCCACCTGAAAAGGCTAGAAACAGCACAAATTAATGTTCTATTCTACTAAGTGCATCTGGCTTGTCTAGGGTGTATTTGACCCTCGAGCCTGAGCCTGAGCCGGAGCCGGAGCCGGAGCCCGAGCCCGAGCATCGAGCCTAGAAACAGCATAGATTAATGTTATACTCTACCAAGTGCATCTGGTTTGTCTAGGGTGTATTTGAGCAGAGACAAGCCCGAGCCTCGAGCCTAGAAATAGCACAAATTAATGTTACACTCTACCAAGTGCATCTGGTTTGTCTAGGGTGTATTTGAGCCTTGTTGAACCTTGAAAGCTTAAGCTCGAGCTCGGCTCGTCAAAAGCTTAGGCTCGGCTCAGCTCAGCTCGTTCTAAGCTCGGTAAGCTTCGAATTAGGCTTGCAATATTCTGGCTCATTTAAGCTCAATATAGGCTCATTTGGACTCGTTTAAGCTCAAGCTCGGGCTCGATTTATTTAGGTTCCAATATGACTTCATTGGGCAATATAACAAATATTATATTATACTAAAAAAAGCTCGCTTAAGCTCGTTTAGGTTCCCGAGCCTACGAGCTCGATCTTCACTAGGCTCGGGCTCTGCTCGAGCTCAAAGTGAACCGAGCTTTATGACGAGCCAGCTCGGGTCATTTACCCGAGTACCTAAATTCAATAATTATTAGAAAATCACTTGTTTAAAACACATTTCTTTCAATGTAAAAAAAAATAATAATAATAGTACACTTCTTTCCCGGTCTAACCGGACCTTTTCATATATGTATTATTACTTTTTTTTTTTAATTGTTAATATCTTCATGGTGTGGGGGATGTCCCTCGAACCCGAAACCTCTAGGTTGACATGTTACCACTTTAACCACTAGGCTACATCGGGGAAGGACAATCATGTATATAGTTTATAAAGCTTATTATATGTAACTAGAATTATAGCATACAAGAGAGGAGAGTCCATCATAAGGGTGTCTCAGTTGGTAGCGCCTCCTACCCATGAGGCTATCGCCTAGGGGTCAAGAGTTCGATTCTCGCTGAAGATATACTCATGACTTACCTACTCATGGGAGCTTGTGGGCTGTTCTCATGGGCCGGGGTTGGTTGCGGCAACCCAATCCCTCGTCGCCCAAAAAAAAAAAAAAAAAAGGTAAGAGAGGAGCTTACATTACCTTTGGAATCGACTCTGCTGGCGCCTGGTGTTGCACAATTAAATACAAGTTAGAATTAGCTTGAAATGAATGCCAAATTCATATTTTATTTTTAGTCATTATACTTTTAATTTTGTTAATTTAGCTCCTGTACAATTTACATTGTATCAATTTTGTCCCAAAGTAAAATAACTCTTAAGTTAGCGATCGGGTTTTTAATCAGTGGATCCTTATGGGTCACTTGACTCTGATATGATCGTGTAATATAAATTGTACACGACCTAAATTGACACAATTTAAAGTAATAAACCTAAGTAGACATGGCGGGCAAAGTTATAGAGGTCTTTGACACAAATTATCCTTTTTTTAGAGATGCAATGGAACTTAGGTACTTATATGTATGGTGGGGTTGCTACTTGGCTCTTCGCCCCGTTTTGAGGATCAAACCGAATAATAACTTATCATTTTGATTTCTTGACAGAATAGAAACTTAACCACTATACTAGCTCCAACGACTTCTGATTCATCGATCTCGTCCATCACATGTCCATTACATGCATGTTCTCCTCAAAGCCATACATAGAAGTATATACAACAACAACAATCCCAGTGCCTCAAGGGCTCCCGCAAAAACAATGTGGCATGAGAAAATGGACCAATCAAATGTTATCACGTAAAGATAATAGACAAACCCTTCTGTTACGGTATGAAAAGGGGTCAGTAAGGTACTTACCGTTTTGGGGGCGGTGGTCTTATAACCGGCTTGGGGGGCTTGGGAGCTTCGTAGCCTGGTATTGGTACAGATTTCGCCTACACCAATTTGACATTATATCAGTTACATATGTACAGTATATTATAGAAAATAAATTATAAAAAAACACATTCATCGGATTTCAAAGAAAGAACATGTAACTATCAGGCTGAGGTCAGTAGTAGGGGTGTAACTAAGCCAAGCAGAGCTGAGCTTGAGTTCGTTGGGTTCAAGGCTTTGTTTGTCAACATTTAGCTCGGTTCGTGTTCAACAAGTTAAACCTTAAGCTTCAGCTTAGATGGCTCGGTTAAGCCTGTGCCCACTTAAGTATAGAACTAAAGCTTACCTTATTTAGGGGTATTCAAGATTGACCTATGCTTGTTTGGGGTTTTAACTTGGCTCACTTAGGCTTGAACTTAGCTTGATTAGAAATATTTAAGCTCATAAATTGTGTCTAAATTGGCTATTTAGGCTCACGAGCATACAAGTTCAAGTTGACTAGGCTCGGACTCAGATTGTTTAGCTAAACCAATCGGCTCTACAGGACTTGAGCTCAAAAGGAGTTGAGTCATTCGAGCTTTATAACGAGCCAATTTAACTCATTTAAATCCCTAGTCAGTAGCGTTCCCACTCAACTCATTTGGCTTTGGGTCAATTGGTTTTGTTGAGCTTGAACCCCAGCCCGGCAAGCTCTTAGCTAAATTCACCTTATTTAGGCTCATTTAAGCTCAATCTAAGCTCATTTATGCTCAAACTTGGCTTGATTTACACATTTAGGCTCATAAATTGCATCTTGATTTGCACATTAAGGCTTATTTAGGCTCCCAAGCTTGAGCTCAAGCTTTACTAAAACTCAACTCATTTAGCTAAACGAACTAGCTCAACCCGACTCAAGCTCAAAGTAACCCGAGCTTAGGAGTTTTATGACACGCCAAATCGACTCATCTACATTCCTAGTCAGTAGCATTCCATTCTTTTTCTAAATCTTTGCCTGTTTGGATCATTTTATTATTGTACTTTTTGGTTTTTTTTTTTTTTTTTTTTTTTAAATTCTTGATTTTATCTTTTGTTTTCAGTTTGCTCCTAATTTAAGGTAAAGAACAAGAAAAAAAAAATTGCCTCCAAGTCCCAGTTTTTAGTTTCAAAAACACCAAAAACTAAAAATAGAAAACGAAACCAAATAGAACCCTTAACATATTTACCAGATTTCTGAACTGAAGATTATAGAACATTTGGATGTAGCGTTGCTTGGCTAGCTTCTGGTCTTTATACAACTGCTTCCAAAAGCTGTAAATGCATCCCATATTCAACACTTTATTTGCATATATCTTCCATGTAAAACTGCACCAAAAACAACTCATTTGATTAATCTCTAGAATCAGATAAAGGCCGTTACATAACATAACAAACATTATATAATGGAAATCAGTTTAGCGGTTATGTTACAAATGCTACGCTATTACCACAATTTACTGCATTAAAGACCGTAATAAAGGACCGAAAACTAGACCAAACAAGCGTGGTTTCAGTCTAAATACTTTTTTTGAACTAGCAAAGTTGGTTGAGACCCTAAGCAACCCAAACAATTGTTTTTGGCCCCCAATTTGTTAATGGTCCCTTTTGAAAATAATTATATTATTAGTTTGCTTTACCACTTTATCACTATTTATGATTATAAAAGACCCACATACTGGCTGGTAATAATAATATAAAGTGGATAAGTCAAGATATGCTTGGATTGACCAAGGCACTTCCATCAAAACCTATTTTCGACCCCTAATATCTCGGAACCGACCTTGTGAACCAGTCTTTTTGAGAAGTATATGGGAAAATACTGGTTTTTTTAGACACTTTTAGCAGAAGTGCTTTTGTTAAAAATTGCTACTAGGGTTTTTTTTTTTCCCCTAAATAACTCTCATCTTTAGCTTCTATTCCTGCTTATTTTCCCAATTCTGCTTCGAAGGAAAAATAATAATAATTTCAGCTTTTATTTGAAACTAAATCTCTTTCCGCGCCAAATACCCCTTAAAAATATGAACAAAATGTTTTTTTTTTTTTTTTCCAGAAAAGAAACTTGACCAAACAGTCCCTAAACATGCATCACACTTACCATTCATAGATACGCTGCAAACTGGCCTCTGAAACCTTCATCCAATACTCTTTATCCTCCTCACACCTCTCAAAAAACCCAGCAATTTTATTGCTAGCTTCATCCCCATTACTAGGATCAATATGAAACCCAGATACTCCGTCCACTATAATCTCGGCAGGCCCGCCTTGGTTCGTTGCAAATGTCGGTAACCCACAATTCATAGCCTCGATAACCGTCAGACCGAACGCTTCATAAAATGCTGGTTGAATGAAGGCTCCACCGGTGTCTGCTATGCACCGGTAGAGCTCCGAGTTCCTGTGCTTGTCAGTCTGTGCAGCTATCCATCTAATCTGACCCTTTAGTCTATATTTGTCAATGAGCATGTGCATCTTTTTTATTTCGGAGATTTCTTCTCTATCTTTTGATTTTGCTGGGTCGAAAAAGCCTGCTACGACAACGAGGTTGACTAGGGACCGAAGCCGCTGGTTTTTACCGTACCATTCGGTGAGGCCGGTTATGTTTTTCACTGTGTCGAGCCTTGCCATGGAGAAGATTATCGGTTTTTTCTTGTCCTCTAGGTATCCTCTGTTTCACAACATTATTAAGGGTTTCATGTTACTATTGGAGAAAAAAGTTAGAGCGGGAAATTAAAAATAAGAAAAAACTTTCAATCAAAAAAAAAAAAATGAAAGAAAGAACTGTATTTGTCGTCAGTTTTTTTTGGTTGCTTGAAAACTGAAAAGGGAAACAAAAAGTGGTACTAAACGAGGCCCTTCTTATGGTAGTTGATTTCTTGATAAGATATTAGATGAAAAGTCGAAAGGGGAATAACATACAAAACCAGATTCTACCTACTGGTTGAAATTAATTAATACTAAGAGCCCCCATAGCGATTTGAACCTAAAACTCGTTAAAGAAACTCTGAATAACATCAGAAGACCAACAATCCTAACTTATGGCCTCCGTGGTATTGTATTCTGTTTGCATTTTTTAAATTTTAGAAACTAAAAACCATTTCTGGAAATGATTTATCTAGTTATTGGTTTATTGTTTTCACTTTTTTCCTATTTTGAGTGAAAACCGTAAAAAGGAAAACCAGAAAAAACTGTTTTTAAATTTAGGGCTTGTTTCATATGGTTTTTGTGTTTGTAATTTTTAGTATTTGAGAAATTAAGAACTATGTTTTGGAAATTATTTTATTTGTTTTTTGTTTTTTAATTTATTCTTAGTTTGAGTGAAAACTGAAAGCAGAAAATCAAAAACAAGAAAAATCAGTTCTAAAACCAAATTTTTAGTTCTTCAAAAACTAAAAACTACAACTAGAAAACAATACCAAATACACTTGTAGTTTTTTGTTTCTCAAAAAATCAAAAACTGCAAACAGAACACAATACCAAACAAGCCCTTAATTTGTCAAACGAAACCCAAAATGATTTTAAACTCTACCAAGAATATATTAGTGCATATGTATAAAAACATTCATGAATTTTCACGGTATTCAGTTCACTTACATGTGCTCATCGTTGTCGGCATCATTATAAAGGAGTTCTTGAATTTGAGGATGGAAGTGAGAGAAGCGTCTGTCTTTAAGAGAGAGAGGGAAATAGACAGATTGATCAGCACCAGGAGCAGCAATGTTGAATTTGGGATCAAACACATTGATGCCTGATACCACTCTGTATAGCCCTGGCATTGTGTATGTTGCATGGCTTTCATATTGCCCTGCTTTATCTTTGCTGCATTCCGCCAAAAAAAAAAAAAAGAAACTTTTCAGGGTCGGTTTGTTAAAACTTTATCCTTCACAATTCTGTTGTTTATTTGTATAAGTATATAACAAGAAGTACAAATATGGAAAATGTTTCCACTCACTGAGGAGAAATCGACTTCCTCTCAACGAAAAGGGAACATATTTTCCTTTGTGGAGGGGAAACTGTTTCCGTTGTAATCTCACTTCAATATGTTTTACTTCATGGAGGGGAAATAAACACATATGTACATATATAATATCAATATATCAACTAGTATCAATATATTACCTAGTATTATAATATGCAATGGGGATTATTTGAGGTTTGCTTAATTTGGTCTAGACACCTTGATAACCAGAAAAAGGTCGACCATTCCAAACGTGCTTTAGACCTCTAATATCTGAAGATCACCCCTAATAAGTGCGAGTGTGGTTCCATTCCGAAACCCAATTGGAATTAGGTAGTTTAGCTTAAAAGCTTGCACGCTAATTTCTTCTTTTCACAACTTCAATGCGAAACTTAATAATAGACTCACATGTGGATGCACAACGAAATGAAAAGGGGAGAAAAGGGGTGAAATCTGACCTTCCAGCAATTTCTTGGTATGTGCTGGTGATGATGAAATCAGCTGAGTTCATTGCAAGTAAATCAGCTGTGAATTGACATGAAAAGTGATACTTTGCCTCCTTTTCTTTCCAGTTCACATCTGAATCCTCGTACTTTGTCTTCTCTAAAGCGTGTGCTACAGTACCCTGTAATTTCAGAACAGATCTTGAGCTAGCTGTTACGTGTTAACCTCTTCAAAGAATTTTCATAAAGGTTACCGTAATGCTTAGTATTTTATTATCCAAAAATAAGGTTCTGTTTAGATGCTAATGAACAATGTCTAAATAAACTTGAGAAAAGATAAGAGAAAGAAAAAATAATAACACATATTTATGTGAAAAACCCTCAATTTAAGGGAAAAAAACGCAAGAGGATGAAGGAGAGCAATCCACCATGTAATATGAAAGGAGGATAAAAATATATAGGCGATAAGATGAAAACCCTGACGTCAAGGCACCACAAACCTCCATTTTTGAATCAAGACATAATTCGAGACACAAAACAACATTTTGTTAACAAGAAAATAAAGCTTAAAAGCAATTTACGTACCAAAGTTACCCCGAGCTTGTTGGCCATGAGGGATGCAACCAGATTTCCATCCGTGTAGTTCCCAATAATAAGGTCAGGTTTTCCATCCATAAGCTCATTGATTCTTGTTGTAGCCTCCTGTTAAGTAATGAACACTAATAATTGTCAGGAAAAATACCCAAGAATAACGTTCTATTTAGAGGCAAACAAAGAGATCTGAAAGAAATTGAGAAGAAAAGAGAGGAAGAGAATCAATAATACACAATATTTACGTGGAAAACCCTCAAATTGAGGGAAAAACCACAAGCAAACGTAGTAGACAACCCACTGCACAATCCGAAAGGAGAATATAATTTGGAAAGCACACAATCCTACACATATATAGGCGGAAAATTAAAAAACCCCTAGCGGGGTCTACTGTGCCAAGGCAACAGCAGAAAGGTTCATAAACTTGAATGGAGAAATGAATTCACGACACAACTCATTGATAATAATAACATTCTAAGCCTCTTTTATAGATAGATACAGTAGGTTACATGGATAAAAGTGATACAAATAACCTTAGTAATCCTCTCAGAATAAGCATGGATGTTGAATCGAGACATAAGTTGGAGACAAAACAAAAAAATAATAATATTCTAAGCCTTTTTTATAAGTATACTATATATACAGTCAGCTACATGGATCAAAGTGATACGTATGTACCTGAGTAAACCTCTCGAGATAAGGATAGACATCGAAACGGGAGACCCACTGACGGAGGATGCCATTCTCCGTCCTAAATGGCACTCTAAGGATGTTAGAATGCTGAGTTCCATTAATTGGTTCAATTTCTTGATTGCACTTGTTCCCTTGTGCATCTGGTATCAGCCTTGTCACCTGTTTAACACATTAAGGTATTATTTGCAGAACAATATGCTAGACATATAGAAAGTTTTATATATATAACTTTCTGTAAATGAACCAAGTGTTCGATAAATTACTCGTGTTTGAGTTCGATAATACATCATTTGTGTTCGTTTTAGGAGCTCGATAATCTTAGTTGGAGCAGAGAATGCTCGGCTTGTTAACATTTGCAAACAGTTTGATAAAGACTCGTTAAGAGCTAGATAAGAGCTCGATAAGGTCTCAGTAAGAGCTTGTTAAGAGCTCGTTAACGATCGGTATAAGCTCGAAAATGGTTTAATAATGGCTCAATAGTAACTCGAATAGCTTAATAACGAGCTCAAATCAACCCGATTAAACTAAAGAGCCCAGTCAATCCGAGTATCAAACACACTAATATCTCATTGAACCGATCTTGAACAAAGGTACGTAAACTCAATAAGTGTTCAGATTGAAATCGAGATTGATAAAAGGGGGTGCTCAAATTGATTTGTCTCCTTTACACTTATACAAGGAGAGTTGGATCGAAGAGTTAGAACGGAATAGAGCATATTAGTATCAGGTCACGTATATAATTTGTGCGACTTTCGGCACGAAATTATGATGGCTTTGATGGTACTTACAACAAGAATTTGAGGGGTGATATCAAGCCCATGGTTCTTAATTCTATGAAGAAGTTCCTCT
This sequence comes from Simmondsia chinensis, assembly GCA_018398585.1. Lineage (NCBI taxonomy): Eukaryota > Viridiplantae > Streptophyta > Magnoliopsida > Caryophyllales > Simmondsiaceae > Simmondsia > Simmondsia chinensis. The sequence goes on from JAGTTD010000018.1 coordinate 1,103,717, forward strand.
TCCAGTGCTTTGACTTGGTCCAGGATGTATACAACCTGAAATGTTTCATCATAGTAAGCCAGCTTGTTATTTAGCTTGAAAATCTCGACGTGTTTAAAGATTGACCCTGGTCAACGTAGGTTGTTTAGCTAAGCGGGCCAAGCCTAAGTGAGGTGAAGCTTAACAACGAGTGAAATTCAAGGTTTAATGAGCTAAGTTCCCTGAATGAGTTAAACAAGTTTAACTTGATTCTAATGAGGTTAAACAAGTTGAGTTTGACTCGATGCTCGTCGAGCCGTGGAGCTGAAGCTCAAGCTCAAACTCAGAGTCTAAAAGTCAAGCAAAATGTCAGAGGAAAACTGACAAAGCATGGTTAGGTTATATAAAAACATAACTTGGAATTTGATGAAGATATGTATCATAATAAAGCACGGTGATATATGAACAAGACCAAGTGCCTACTTGACCAAGCTAACTTGGAGCAACAAAATGTTTCTAATACAAGAAACACTATATGAGTTTTTCTAGATGTTTGGCCCACTCATGGATCCACTATTAAATAAAAATCGAATCTACTTTTCTATATTTAGAGAGTAGGAAAATATTGTTACTAACTTGAAATATTAAAAAAATTTAACATAAAAATGTCCTTATTCATAATTTGTAAAAATTAGGGCCTATTTCATATTATTTTTATTTGCAATTTTTGGTTTTTAAGAAACTAAAATCCTGTTCTTAAAAACAATTCTTCTGATCTTGGTTTTTTATTTTTTAGTTCACTTAAACTTTAAAAAAAAAAAAAAGAAAAAGACCTAAAAACAACAAGCCAAAAGGCCTGAAAAACTTGTTTCTAAAATATGATTTTTTTTAACTTTCTTAAAATCCTAAAAGCTACAAATAGAGAATGGTACTAAACATACCCTTCATCGTGAAGAAAAAGTAATTTCACGGGACCGACAAACATACGATAAAATAATACCTGACCGCCAGTATCGGGCAAGCCAAGGACGTTGGCTTGGCCAAAGTAACCATGGACGGAGAAGATAACAATCTTGAAAACCGTGGGCAGGCTGCTCAGAAATTTCTGGACGCTACCTGGATCAGGCGCTTGCAGCATCTCGGCTAAGGATCTCATTGTGTCTTTTACTCTCCCTGCTGTATCCCCCCATCCCTTCTCAAACCCCCACTCTTTGAACCTGTAACGTTACATAAAGATATAAAAATAATTTTATACTTTAATATATTATTATACGTAACATGTACATAATATATGTTTCAATATCTTATGCTGGAATTATATTATCACTTTGACGCTTTAAGAGCATTTACGCACCATATGTAAAAGGTGCCATGTAGACACTTTTGACGTATGGCAAGTCTAGCACCCAATGCGTCATTTTTCACGTATGGGAGGGAGGGGAACACCAAAAGTGCATCAGTAATTTCTACATTAAAAAGAGTACATTTGTTCAAATCAATCGTACATTTTGTTCAATCGATCGCATTTAAAATTTTTGAGAAAATAAGATGTGCTTGGGTGTTACAGCACCTAAGGTATCATTACACAGGAATGCGCTTATATTATATCGGCAAATTAACTATTACACGACATTAGACTATTAGATAAAAGCGAAGAAATAATTTTACATTTTAACATGTACCTGAGCTCGAATTTCTCGTAAGGTGTGTCTTGAGGAAGTGACGAGAGATAAACTTCGGCTACAACCAGTGCTGCTTGAAGTTTTGCTGCTGTATTCAGCGTCTCATTTATCAAAAGCTTCTGCAATTTTTTTATTTTTTTATTTTTTTTTACATCAGCAAAATTAATAAACCAAAACAATAGTGTGATTTTTACACCTAATATGTGCACAGCGCGAATGCCTATTGAGCTTAAAATGTGAACAAAGTACAAAAAAAAATTATACTTTATGCTATAATTCCGTGTTAAAAACATCACAGGTAAGTTTAGTAAGAAATCACACAACTCATAAACCTAATGGCTTGCTCTACCTAATGCCAATTAGGATTATGATAGAACCTCGCCTGAGCTTATATATGGATCTAAGGGTGTACATGAGCCGAGCCGAGCCTAGGGCATATATCTAGCTCAGTGGCCCATCACAAGTTCATGCTCGGTTGAGCTCAAACTTGATTGGAGAGCTCCAAGCTCAGCTCACCTATTTTAAGCTTATTTAAGCTCAATCTAGGCTCATTTAGGCTCGAGCTCCATTCATTCAAGCTCAAACATGGCTTGATTAACATATTGGGCTAAAAAATTATATTAAGATAGGCTCATTTAGGCCCACGAGCCCACAAATTCAAGTTTCACCAAGCTCAACTCTGCTTGAGCTCGAAACAAGCCGAGCCTTTTGACCTTTATCAAAAACCCAACTCATGAGGGCTCACAAGCCAACTTAGCTCTATTTGAATCTCACATACGCCAACTCCGTGGATCAAGACTAAAACTCAATAAAATCTCACATCCAAGTGTATAAAGCATGAATAATACACAGATCGAATATGGTTACCTCATCATCATGGTGTAGTGATAGGAGGTAATCAACAAGAGGCTTAGCGGCCTCCCGTTCACCCCATAGGCGTGAGCTTAAGAACTTGGACATGAAATTCATGCCATTTCCAATTGATGGAGACAATGTAAGGCGAGGCATGGAGTACTCCTGCGCCCCAAAATCCAGCTCCAATGCATTTTCATCCTTTGCCCTGCACCCATTTTTACACATACATCATTCAACTAGATACTTAAGTTTTTGGACTAGCCTGTTATATTATGTTAAGAAACCAACTATATCAAAAACTTAAGCTGATAAGTAAAGGCTTAATCAGTATAAACTTTAACATTCCTCCATGCTAATGCTCATTGAGCTAAAGCGTGGATAGTACGCAGACATGCCTCATACTTAATATCAAGAAAGGGTGTTATTGGGATTTGATCGCACGACCTTTTGTCAAGAGACTTTGATATTTTGTTAAAAAGCCCAACTATTCAAAAGTTTAAGTTCATAGATGAAAGCGCAAAAATGATTTTACACTACAATATAGCCCCTTACGTGGATGTTGATTAGGCTTGAAGCATGGATAGTACATAGGCCCACTTTATACTTTGTGTTCAAATTATATTAATATTAAAATGATGGCTCTTGGGATTTTAACTCGTGACTGCTTGCCAAGAGACTTCGATATTAATGTTAAAGAATCTATTATCAAAAAGTTTAAACTGATACGTGAAGGCTTAAAAATGATTTTATACTCTAATATACCCCCTCACACTAATGTTAATTACCCTTAAAACATAGATAGTATATAGGTCTATTTTATATCTTGTGTCTACATTATACTAATACTAAGCATGGGGACTGTTGAGATTTACCTCTTCGTCAACAAAGCTCTTATACTATGTTAAAAGGATCACATATTAATTTACATCGATGAGTAAATGTCCAAAATAGTTTTATACTGACATGATATTAAAACCTTGGGTTATTTACATCACATATCCATGTACTTTGTCTACTGTGCTAATTTAATCTTCTACTTATAATTATATCAATTTTCCGTATACAATTTAAATTTTATCAATTTAGTCATATAGTAAAATTAAAGTTAAGTTAATAACATAACTTTAAAGGTCCAGGTCACAAATGTGTTTAAATAGGCTCAGTGTATTAGGTTACTCGTATCAACTTAGCTTAAATTTTCATAGTAAACTAAACTTAAACACAATTGAAAGTATGAGGACTAAATTAAAATACGTGTGGCCGAAATTACGGTTAGGAGAGGGTAACACAGTGATGCCAGTTCACAACGCCTCCAGGCTTTCATGTTCACTATTGCTGTTGTTACTCTTCTATTGTTGCTTAAATATTTGGTACTGCTTATTTGACTTGATTTTATAAAATATATTGTTTCTCTTTTTTGCTTAATTTCACCTTGGTGGGAGCCTGCTGCTACGAATATTACTAAGGGTCACGCCCGAATTAGTCTCAAGCCTCCGGACTGCCAAGTCAGCATGCCACATCACCACCAACGCCACGTCATCATGGCCCTTTTAGTACTATAAATAAGGGGAATTGGATTGGGATTAAGATATGTTGAGAATTATGTGTTAATGTTGATCTTTCTCTCCCCCTAAATCTTCTTCTATGTTTCTTCCCCCTTCTTCCAATGTAATTTCTCCCCTTTCCGAAATTATCCTAAGAGAATTGATATTGATACGTTTCCAATTTCCCTCCAAGTTCAAATTTGAATTTCCCATCAATATTTCAAATCTTCCCTCCATTATTCAAATTCAAACTTCCGGCCGTCCTTCATTTGAATTTCCCTCATTTACCTTCTCTACCACTCTATAAATAGGCATATACTTGTAGTGTAAATATCATTGAATGAAATCAATGCTACTTTCTATCTCTTTATGCTTTCCTTTACTGTTTTAGTTAATTTCAATCCATTTCGTTCTTAATTCGTAACAGATATCAATTTGGCCTGATTCAATTATGAATCGTATCACCTTCAGGCATTGGATTTGTTGTCGTTGTTAACATAATAGACAAAATGCAAAGATCATTGACGTAAAAAACCCTAAATCCTTTGAATTCATCTAAGAATTGCACAAGTTTGGGTCGAAATTGAAGCATACCAGGAGTCATCGTAGATTGATTCTTTGAATTTGAGGAAATCGGTGGGAGAGAGACCTTCAACGGAGAGATCGTTAACATGAACTTTGACGAACTCCCAGTAGCCAGGACTTGGCCTCACTGCAAATGCTATGTATGGTGGTACCACTGCTGCCTCCTGCTCTCAATTTTCCACCCAAAAATAAACCGCTAATCTTATAGTCGATGTTGTTAAAATCGGGATTTTACTTAAAATTGGAATGAGCTTTTAGAATCGAATCGAGAATTATAAGATTCTACTAAATATATATTATAATTATTTTTTATATTAATGTCAGTTATATAATCCAAAAAATTATTAATAAGACTTTTACTTATATAGGTATATATAAGAAATAAAATCAAATATGATAAACTATTATCATTTAACATAGATATGTCATTTTATGCTATAATAATCATGTCAGCTTTGAAAATAGATGTTGTTAATCGAACTTTATATTAAAGTCAAAACATAAAACTAAACTTAATTTAAGTTTCTTGAATGTATATAATGCTTAATTAACTTTATTTTACTTGAAACTAATAAAGTAATTTCGTTTATAATGTGTACTTATTTTTTTATATTTTAACTTTTTAGGTGTATACGTTGATAGAATCGAAGTTGGATCGGTAGAATTATAAAATTGTATTAAAATTCTATCCATTAATTTCATGTAATATTAATGAATCATAAGATTCTACAAAATTAAGATTATACTTAAGATTCAAATCGGTTGGCAATTGCGAAATCGTAGAATCGTAAGATTCGAATCTTGATTTTAATAACCATGTATACAAGTAATGTTATAGTCAAGGCAAAATTGTTATTGTTAAAGCAAGACCGTAGTTTTCAATATAATTTTGTGACTCTCATTATTTGTATGCCACATCATTGCTCTAATAGTAACAACGCCCAGTATACAACACTCTTTTATTTTCTATTGATGTTTAAAAAACGCTATCAACAGATTACCTAAAGTTTAAAAATTTTATTGGATAAATACTTTGTGTTGAAATTCGATGTATTTTCACTGAAAAGTTTTGACGTGGAATGAGGGTCACACATAACCCAAGCAACCGCTTGAGGCTCCCAAATTTTAGAGATTGTGTTTTTAAAGTCTCAATTGTTAATGTTAATAAATTTTGTGATTAAATTTTTTATAGTTTATTATATTAAGATTATGTACTTAAAAGAAATTTAATATCTTTTATATATTATTGCCAAGTACCTCCACCCTCAAAAACCTCCAAACTTCAATCCAAGTAATTCTAAAAGGGTATCACTAAAAGTTTCTAAACTCCAATATAAGTAATTCTAAGTGAGGACCATTTAAGCAATTCTAAAGGGGTATCACCAAAAGTCTCGAAACTCCAATATAAGCAATTTTAAGCAAGGGTCATTTAATAGTTGAGATTGGAGGAACATACCCAATGCCTCAAGGGCTCCCACCTACGCAGGGTCTGGGGGGGCAAATGTACGCAGCCTTCCCCCTTCAGGGTATTAACCTGAAGAAAGGCTGTTTCCCAGTGCCCCCAACCTGAGGGTGAGGACTTCCCAAGAGGTCACCCATCATGGTACTACTCTCGCCCAAGCACGTTTAACTTGGAAGTTCTAATGGGATTCGGTAACGGCGTGTTGGTGCCCTCTTTAGTTAATATTTGAGATTATAGGGCAAAAAAAAAAAAAAAAAGAAATTCATTATTCTTTACTACGTAATTTTGTAAAGTATATAATGTCATATATTTTATAAAATTCTAATGTGATTATATATAAATTATATTTAAATATAAATATCCTTCGTGTATTGCACGGGATAACACTAGTTATATATGAAAGACCAGCCCCGCCTGCAAAATGACTATGTTGATAATATGCAGGTTGATTAGGCTCCTCCCATCGGGGCTTAAAATGGGGCTCTACTAATTTAATTTATATTTTTTTAATTATTTTTAATTAACAAAATATATTAAATTTTATTTTAAAATATATATTTTAAATATTAATAAATTTTTATATATTAAATTTGAATAATTTTTTCTATTTAATTATTCATATTACGTTATTTCTCACCAATATAAATCTTAATTTTTATGATTTTAATTCGTTCTCTCAATATAATTAATTATTTTTTTAGTTGTATTTATTTTTAATGTATTTTTTTTCTTTTGTCTTGACTTAATTAAAATAGTATAAATGACTTTAACTATTAAAATAATTAAAAATTTTAGAAGAACGGGTTAAAAAGGGGTTCGGGATGGAGAGAAGAACCACCATTTTTGAACGAAGCCTCGTTTTTAATGATTTGTCAAAAATAGGGCTTCAAAAATGGGGCCATGGATGGGAATAGCCTTAGTGAGAACGCTGATTTATTGCCAAAAGATGTTGACATGACACATGATTTCACAATATATTGTATCATAAAATTCGGTGAATTTTTAGCATAGTTCACTTAATTTTCTGTATAGATGCTAATATAGTTCATATATATTATTATAATCATATATTAAATTAACATTTTTACAGGAAATTGGCCTAATTTTGAGAGAAAATCACCGAATTCCTCCTTAATATATATACGTGATAAAATTTTTAAGTCTTATAATATACTATTATATATATTAATTAAAATATTATGATATCTGCATGATAAATTCTCAAATTGCAAGATACTAAGTGTAAATTCTCGAAAATCAATGTCATATTTTCTATTTGATTTAAACGATTTATTTCTTGCAAACGCATATAGTTTCCCATGACAGAAACCATAGCGTTCGTTTCAACGCAAAAAGAGGTTTGAACCTGCGTAGAGGATAATATATAACCGAGCGTTCCTCCTAAGACTTCAGACCGATCAGCCTGCTCATCAATACTCTTCTCGAGCTCATCCATCAGCTGATGAAGCTTCAATAGCCGCCTCCCCGACTGAGTATACCCAGCAAAGACTTTCTTCATCAGATATCGGCGTTGCCTTAGTGCGTCCGGCATGTTATCAGTTATGGAATCCGATTTCATTAAATCCGTTGTCGTAGCCATATATTAGAGAAAAACTAATAAACGTACTTTTACTCTATCTATACGTATCGGAGTTTTTGTGTTCGATGTTCGGGTCGAAAATGGTTTGAATGGGGAAGGATTATATATAGTAAAAGGCATCAAAATTGCTTTGTAAGAAGGAAATAACAAAATATTAAAGGAATATTCTTTATTTTCTAGGATGAGAGAAGAAGATTCTAATGAGTATCTTGTGACAAGAAAAGGGATAACTTAGGTTTGCATTTGGGGGTTTTGTTTATGTTTATTTGTTATTTCATTCCTTTCTTTTGTTGGTTACCAATCTTTTAGACATCGGTTCGTGTTATGTTCATGTTGAGTTCTAAAAAGAGGTCGATGGAAACCCGATATGCTTACTGAATAAGTTAAGAATTCCCCAATCATAGCTTCACTTGACTAATAAATGGGTGACTTACAGATATAAGATGATAGGTTTGTTAGTTCTGAGAATTCGGAGAGTTAGCTCAATTAATCAAATATTGACATTGTGATTAGAGAAATTAATGAGATGAGTCAGCTTGTGAGCCTTTATAAGCTAAATGTCCTCGAGTCAAGCTGGCTCTAGGCTCGTTAAGATAAACGAACCAAGCTCGAGCCTAGTAATACTCGATCCTGTAGGTACTTGAGTTTAAACGAGCCAATCTAACTAAAATTTATGAGCCTAGATGTGTATAATCAAGCTAAGTTTAAACATGAATAAATCAAACTGAGCTCTAATTGAGTCCAAACAAGTCTAATTAGAGCTTAACCAAACCACGCCCAGCCCAACCATACCCAAGCATATAGATGAGCTTAACTCAATCCTAGCCCACCGAGCCTGAGCCAAGCTAAATAAAATTAGATTCTGGATATGATGAAAGAAAAAGAACCAATTGCCTATCATTTATTACAGGTTACATTATCGCTCTGAAAATAACTACTCCCCAAAAAAGGCCATTTTACAATGTGATAATCAACCCGCAATGACCGAAACTAACATTTTAAAAAGTAAGAAGAACACTAAGCGCACTATCGATAGACAATTCGTCTTAATTCATAATCACGAACTACCTTGTTTGAAGAAAGAGCTTCAATAGTCTTATCACAAAAACAAATACAATCAACAAGGCTTTTCTTACGCTTAATCCTCCACTCTATAGCCATTTTCCACCTCCCCACCTTCCTAGCCAACGCCGCTCCGGCTCGGTTTTCTCGATTCGACTCTACGAACCCAAGGAACTCCTGAGCCGCTTCCGGTGGCAACCCGTTCGGCTCGACAATGTCACTAACGTCCCGAACACTGTCAATGGCACTAAGCAATTTGAGATCATCTTCGATCGACGAGGGAAAACTACATAAAACTTCTTGACATTTTGAAGATATCCATTCCATGACTTTGATCTCATTTTCTGGGCTAACTTGGAGCCCTGAGAATACTAGATGAGCTATCGATTTACGCTTGTTCTGTGGAGTGATTTGTAACCGTAAGGTGCATAGAAGCGCGAATGATGGGGTCCCAGCCGGGTGAATATAGAGAGATTCGGTGGGGAATGAAAGAGAGGAATTTGAGTCAGGTCCCAAGGGAATGAAGAACTTGTCGTTAGGGTTTTCATGGAGAAGAAAGCCATAGTGTTCGAGAAGCTCGAGATTTGTGTATGTTCCGTAGCTTACGAGAACCTGCATGCAAAATAAGTGGGTGTCATTGGTGTAATGTAAGAGGTAAATGAATCAAATTTTTGATAAATTACTTGTGTTTGAAATTGATAATGGCTCGTTTATTTTCTTTTGGGGGCTCGATAACTTTTCAAGCCGAGTTCAGACAGGGGTGCATGGCTTGTTAACACTCGCGAACAGTTTGATAAGGGCTCATTAAGAGTTAATATTAGCTCAAATGGTCCAATAATGCCTCAACAATAACTAGAATAGCTCGGCTAGGTAGTGGGCTCAATTTGATCGCAAACTTGGCTCAATTATGAGCTCAATTCAGTTTGATAACATACCCAACTCGACTAGACTAATAGAACCCGTATATAACAGGAATGGGTCTCATTGTTGTCATATAAGGGGTAAATGAATCAAATGTTCGACAAACTACTTATGCAAGTAGGCTCGATAAGCTTAACGCGCTGAGTTCAAACAAAAGGTGCTCAGCTCGTCAATATTAGTGAATAGGGCTCATTAATGGCTTGGTAATGCACTATTATCCCATTAGATGACACCTGCGGCTTCTTGCAATGGCTTTGAACATAATTTTTCGCAGTTTTCACTTTGGTACATGGTATTATTTTCTACTTACAGTTTTTGGTTTTTTTGGATACAAACCATATTTGAAGATGCTTTTTATGGGTCTTTTGCTCGGTTTTTTCTTAATTAGAGTAAAAACTAAAAACAGAGAGAGAGGGGGGGGGGGGGGGGGGGGGGGGGGAGGAACTAATTTTCAAAACTGGGGTTTTAGTATCTTAAAATCCAGAAACTACAAAGCAAAAACGATACCGAACAAGCCTTAATTTTTTCTATTTGGTAAAATGGAATACTAAAACAAAAGCCATATAAGAGCTTGCTTGACATCCTTTTCCATTTGCATTTTTTATTTTACAAAAACTAAAAACCAAGTCTAGAAACAGTTGTTTTCAGTTCTTTGTTTTCAATTTTCACTGAAACTAAGAAAGACCGAGAACAAGAAATCAAAACCCAGAAAAAATTGTTTCCAATACCTGGTCTTTAGTAACATAAAAACCTAAAACAAAAAAAAAAAAAAACACCAAATAGACCCTAAACTCTGTATAATTTAGTTGGAAATATTTTCCTCAAAGAAATGTAAAACAAAGCAAAACAACATTCCCAGTGCCCTAAGGACTCCCGCCTAAGCAGAGTCTAAGGGGTGGATGTACGCAGCCTTCCCCTTTCAGGGTGCCCTTAAGGGAGGCTGTTTCCGAGAATCCCCAACCTGAAGGGTGCAACACGAGGACTTCCCAGGAGGTCACCCATCTTGGGACTACTCTCGCCCAAGCACGCTCAACTTCGGAGTTCTAATGGGATCCGGTGCTTGCGTGTTGGTACCCTCTCAGGTTTCAAAGACATATAAAACAAATACCCATAATAAATAAGTTAAGATCAATAGATAATAGCCTAACCTGCTCTCCTTTTCTATAGTTTTTCCTGGCATAAAAGCAATATGCACCATGACATTCCTCATAGCCCCCATCAGTGAGTCTGCAGCCGTCAGATTGATCTGCATCAGCATCTCCCGGGATCTCCAAGTCATCCGTGTCTGCCATGTCAGCTCCAGGAGCGGCATAGTTGAAAAAGTCGCCTACCGGGCATAAGCAGCCAGCATCATCCCACGGTATGTGCAATGTACGTGACGATATCTTCAAGCAAATTCGTATGTCTGAGTAAATGATATATTAGAATTTAAGGTGCCCAAAGTATTTGTGTCTCAATTGTATTTTTTTCATAACTTCAAAACAACTACAAATATAGAAAAAAAAATTTCCTCCACTGAGAAGAAAATGACTTCTCCTCAACAAAAGTGGACAATTTTTTCCTTCTTAACGCAACGGCTCTAAGTGTTTGACCATTTGAGCCAACCCCATAAGGTTAAATAAATAGTTATTAGACAACTGGTATTACCCTTCGGAAATAGCCTCTCTTTAGGGTAGTACCCTAAAAGGGTAAGGCTGCATACATCCTTCCCTCCTCAAACCCTGTCTTGGCGGGAGCCCCTTTGAGAAATTAGGTGGTGGTGGTTGTAGAAAACCGGTATAGTCAGATAGTGCGATCTTAGGTTTTTGATTTCAAACCATTGCCATGAATAATCTACTTGAAACATGTAACTATTAGACCAACGAGAGAGACTCTCAACCTCTTCTATCACTTCTAACAATAGTCAATACCATGGTATTAAATCGCAGTTTATGGTTGCAATTTCGATCAGCTATTACTAAAGTAGAGTGTCGTGGATGTTACACAATAGGAAAGTCATAATCACGCTACGATTTTTAAGAGAACATAAATTACTTTTTAAATGTTATGTTTGAAAATTTTTGAATGTATAGCCATTCAAACATTAATTTTAACACAATTTTAACCCATTTTATCAAGTAATACAATTATAAGTATGTCATAGTAAATAAAATAAGTATATACTTATAAGTATGTCATAGTAAATAAAATAAGTATATACATATCGAAGCTATGATAAAAGTACTTCTACACAACAACATTCATGCAAAATCTAGCTCAAAATCCATATGTATAAAAGTTATGTATATTTGATTCGAGCATCATACACAATGCCAGACCACATCATCATTTGTGCTAAGACTTTCATCGGATTTGTGACAAAGAAGAGATCAAAGTTAAAGAAAAGAAAAGATCAGATTTGTACTAAGTCTTTCATTGGATTTGTGAGCAAGAAAATTTCTAAGAAAAACATATTATTAATTGAAAATAACAATCATTCATGACACCTTAGATTGACTTGATCAATTTGATAAATTCGACAATATGAGAAACTTAGTCTATACAAATCAAACGCAAAGGACTTATTTGATATCGTTTTCTCTTTGTAGTTCTTTAGAAATTAAAAACCATATTTCGGAAACAGGTTTTTTTTTTTTTTTTTTTTCACTTTCAGAAAGAGTCATTTCCAAACCCCGATTTTCAATTTCCAAAAACCAAAAACTACAAACAGAAAACGATACCAAATGGGGCCTAAAGCTATGATGAGGACGCATTTTTTTCAGACCAAAATTGAAGAAGAATTTGGATTCTAACCGTTGCAGATGCCCAGAGCCAAGCCTTCAAAGTTCGAAGCCGAGGCTTGAGCTTTAAGTCTTCCATGAGCCTGTCAACTTCCCTCCAATCCGACTCGGCTTGTGATACCGCTTTTTCAGCCACCCAAATAGCTTCATCTATCTACCGAAATAATTCAAGGCGATCATTTTTACTCAAAATCCCGAAAAAGAGGCAAAATATTGAAATAAGTAAAGCTCCGTTTGTTTTGACGGAGAACATTTTTGTTCTAATTCTATTAATTCTTTACATAAATTCATAGCAAAAATCACAAATCTGAAAAATGATTTCCTCCTTTGAGGGGAAATTGACTTCCATCAATAGAAGGGAAAAACATTTTTCGTAGGAATCTCACATCAAACGCTTTCATTTCAATTCCAACTTGGCCAAGCATAAAGCACATACAAATTCATAAAACAAAGTCATTTTCTTTAGCTAGAAAGACAAACTTTTAAGGAAAAAATATATTTTAACTGAAAATCTTTTGTAAAGAAAATTTTTTTATTAGGAAAATGTTTTCTGTTGCATCAACTGGAGCCTGAATATAAGAAATATTTCAAATTATAAGGATTGCCTGGAAAATTGAACCTGCAATGCTTTTAACTCGAAGGGACCGAAAGTTGCTAGTATATCATAGCTCTGGGGCAATTGCATCAGATAAGAGTACCAAAAGGATTTCCTTCCTTTACCCATTTCATATAACAAACAAACTGCCAATTTCTACAAGGAAGCAACAATAACGGTGTCACCAGAATATCTAGGAACAAGGTTCGATTTAGATACGAAAGAACAAATTTCAAAGAAAATGAGAAATGAAAAGAGAAAGAAAGAACAATAGCGCAGATATAAGGGGAAACCCTCAAATTGAGGGTAAAACCACAGGTAGAAGAGAAAGTACTCAAACTAAAAAATCTGAATGAGAAATACAACAGCAGTTGCACACAATGCCATAGATATATAAGCAGAACGATGAAAAAGCTAGTGGGTCTACCGGGCCAAGGCAAGGCCCGGACGCTCCACTACCACCATTGACCTCCGTTTCTGAATCTAGGCATAAATTCGAAACATGAGACAACAAATGGTGATTATAACAGAAGAAGGATCAAATTGAATGGATATCCAACAGGTTCGGTTCGAATTGCCATCCCAAGTTTTACTGCCAAATTAAAGCCTCCTAGGCACTCTAACCTAATGTAGGAATTCGGGTTTCAATTTTAGTATGAAGGCTTGATCAGATTCTTAAATTGTATGCATAAAATATTTCCCGAAAGTGGAATGCTAGATGAAGTTAAAGAGGCAAAAAAGATGAGGGAAGAACCTGTGTAGAAGAGAGCGAAGAAGAGTGCTTGTTAACAGCACTAGAAAGCATTGGATCCTTCTCTAATAGGCTCTCCCTTGTCATTAACGCAGACTTTCGCACTCTCAGAATCAATTCTCCTTTTCGAATTTCTCGGGCAGCTCCCAAACCCCTCCTGCACCAACACACATCAGGGTGTAAACGAACCAAACGTTCATTGAACTACTCGTGCTTGAAATCAATTACAGCTCGTTCATGTTCGTTTGGGGGCTTGATAGCTTGTTAAACGGTACTCGGCCCATTAATGTTTATAAATAGTTGGATAAGGGCTCATTAAGAGCTTCTTAACATTCGGCATTAGCTCAAAAATAGTTACATAATGCCTCAGTACTTGATAGACAGCTTTGCTTGATTACGAGCTTGATTCGTCTCGCTCAACAAAAAAACTCAGCTTGATTCAGTAACAAGCGCAAATCAGCTTGATTAGACTAACAACCCGAGTTGAGCCAAGGATTGAAGACACGAATTGAGTTCAAACAAAGGTTCAAAAGATCGAAACACACACAATGCAACAAAGAAGGAGAGAGAAAAGTGAAGTAATGCGATCATATACCCGCCAGCAAGAGGGAAAAACGAGACGCAAAGAGAGTGGCCCAGACAACATGATGATGATGATGATGATGATGATGAAGATGAATCCGAAACACCCAGATTCGATGCCCATTTCAGAAAATTTTCTAGGGTTTCATCCTCCCCTTCTTCCCCCATCCCTCTCTCTCTCTCTCTCTCTCTCTCGTTTTAGGGCTTTGGGATTCGAAGGGATTTGATGGAGGATTCCAGTTTAGAATAGTGTGACTATTGGGATAAATTATAGAAAACTTCGCGTCTTTTGGTTCAATAATAAAAAAAAAATTTTATAAATAAAAGTACTTGTAAAATTTTTTACTTTTAAAAATGTATCACTTAACTTCTATGTAATTTATTTTTGATCATTTTACCCCTAATGTTTAATTTTATTTTTAGAAAATAATTTTATATTATTAGATAAAAATTAAAAAATTTATGTTTTTAGCAAAAGAATTTATAAAATTTTTAATATTTATAAAAATATAATCATTTTAATTAATTATAGTAATATTATATAAATTTAGAGGACAAAAAATATTTTTAAAATTTTTATAAAAAATTATTATGAGATAAAATATAACTTTTTATTTTGTTGAGAGGCAAAATAGTTAAAAAGAGTTATTTGGGGCAAAATAAAAAATTTTCAAAAGTGAGAGGGTTTAATGAGTGGTTTTATTTATGAGAGGGGTTTTTTGTTATTGAAGTAAAAGTCAATGAGGTTTTCTGTAATTTACCTTTATTATTATTATATTTTAGAGAAACTATCCTAGAAGTATTACTATTTATCATTTAGGTATCATAATATTTTAAAATATACTATGGGATACCTTAGAGTCTAAAATTTTTTTCACTTAGATACCCTAAAGTTTTAAAATTTAATCAATCAGGTACTCTTCTTCCAAAATGTAATAGATTTTCATTAAAAAATATTAAAGTAAAATATAATTCCGACAATACTTAAATATATTCATTAGAATTTAAGGATACTCTACCAAAAAAAATCCTAATATAACAAATGATTTCGCTACTATTATAGTAGTTTGCATCCAAACTAAGCGAGCATTTTTATCATAATTTGTTAATTTTTTGTTAAAAATATTGAGATGACTTGTATGTACTATCATAACTATGTGCTGCATTAGCATATTTTTTTTATAACATTGGTTTAATTCTAACAATAACTCATCAAATTTTGACATAGGGCACCTAAGTAATAAAATTTTCAAACCTCGGAGTACCTCATTGTATATATTGAAACATAGGAATACCCAGGTGATAAATAGTCAAATTTTAAGGTACCTAAATGATAATTTTTCTATTACATTTTAATAAAACAATTTAAAAAAAAAAAAAAAGATTTTTCATGTATAACATAATGGTACAAGTTAGTCTAATATTGGGATAAAATTGGTTAAAACATATGGTATCATTTTTAAACGACTTTAATTTAGCTCCAAACTAAAGTAACGTGCAATTAGAACCCTTAGAGACACTTATGAACAGGGTTCATTTATCAGGAACTAATATCCCGGATCCCATTAGAACTTCGAAGTTAAGCGTACTTTGATGAGATTAGTACCAGGATGGGGTGACCTCCTGGGAAGTCTTCGTGTTACCAACCTTATAAGACTAGGGTCCTAGAAAACAGCCTCTCGGTAGGGTTACACCCTGAAGGGGTAAGGCTGCGTACATCCACCCCCCAGACCCTGCTTATGCGGGAGCCCTTGAGGCACTAGATTTGTTGTTGTTTGTAAAGACACTTATGAACATGGTTGATTTACCATGCACTAATGCACCGAATCCTATTAGAATTCCGAAGTTAAGCATGCTTGGATGAGAGTAGTACCAGGATGGGGTGACCTCCTAGAAAGTCCTCGCGTTGCCAACTCTATAAGACTAAGGTCCTCGGAAACAACCTCTCAGTAGGGTTACACCCTGAAGGGGTAAGGCCGCATACATTCATCCCTTCCAGACCCTACTTATGTGGGAGTCTTTGAGGCACTAGGTCTGTTGTTGTTTGCAGAGGCACTTACAAACAGGGTTTATTTACTAGACACTAATACACCGGATTCTATTAGAATTTTAAAATTGAGCGTGCTTGGATGAGAGTAGTACCAGGATGGGGTGACCTCCTGGGAAGTCCTCATGTTGCCAACCCTATAAGACTAGGGTCCTCGAAAACAGCCTCTCAGTCGGGTTACACCCTAAAGGGGTAAGGCTGCGTACGTCCACCTCCAAGGCCCGCATAGGCGAGAGCCCTTGAGGCACTAGGTCTGTTGTTGTAAAAACACTTACAAACATTATTAGTGCACTGTAATCCCATAATATGTGAAAAAATAGCGTCCAAATGAAATATTACCTTATGTATAAGTCTATGGTTCAACTTAGTTGACTAGCGTAGTAGATTTAGTTAAAATTTGTGATACAATTCTAAAACTATCTTAAATTCAGTCCGAACTAAAGTGTGATGCAATTAGGATCTTTAGAGACACTTTGGAACGTAATTCCTGTATTATAATCCCATAATTCGTGTAAAAAACGGTGTTCAACTGAAAGATTCCTTTTTATATAATCTTGTGGTACAAACTAGTTGAATAGTGTCATACATTAAATTAAAATTTTTCGTTATTTAGTTTAAACTTGTGTTATAATTATAAAATGATCTTAATTGCACTCCAAACTAAAGTGAAGTGCAATTAGGACCCTTAGAGACATTCAATAAAGTAATTACTGTACCGTAATCCCATAATATGAGAAAATGGCGTCTAAATAAAAGATTTCTTTATGTATAACTTTATGGTTCGACTTAGTTGACTGGTGTGCTACATTTAGTTAAGAACTTATGATATAATTCTAAAACGATCAATTTAACTCTAAACTAAAGTGAGAACAATTAGGACCATTAGAAACATTTAGCAGGATCATTAATCAAAAATATATCTGTTAAGGGCCTGTTTGGGATTACTTTTTTTTTTTTTTTTTTTTTTGAGATTTGAGGATGTTGGCCAATTGTGAAAAAACGTTTTTTAATAAAGCTATTTTTCTACTTATAAGCAGAAACAAAAATTTAGTACTACTCCCTTTAAGCAGAAGTAGAAGTAAAAAATAAATAATTGAGAAAATTTATTTCAGGTATCCTAAAATTTGTTAATATATTAGCAAAATAATTTATATATTTTACAAATACTTTATATATTTTAAAATATATATTAAATATAAAAAGAATATTTTAATAAGTAATAATATATTTATAATATTTAGAATATATTTTAAATATTGAAAAATATAGAGAAAATATTTTATAAATGTTAAAAATTGTTTTAAATAGTTAAGAAATATTTATATACTTAGAAAATATTTTAAATAATGAAAAAATATATTAAATATATAGAATAGTTCATGAGTGATTTTTTTTTTAACTATAAAAGACTTCTGTTAGTGCCCTTTCTGGTAATTTTATAGAAAAAATATTTTTTTAACATTGGCCAAACACTCATAATACTAATATAAGCGCTTCTTTACTGGTTGACCAAATATAAACTGCTTACTTGAAAAAATACTTTTTACAAAAGTATTTTCACAAAAAGTACTTTTCAAAAAAATATTTTTTTTTACAATAATCCCAAACAGGCCTAAGCGAACCTCATTTCAACTTTACTGACGCTTGTTAGTAAAATAGTGCATTTTTTTTAAACACAAAACAGTGCATATGATACTCACACCGGATATATATATTATATATATAAGAGGGTGAGAGGGACGAATCATGACCCTCTATTGTAATAGACATTCAAGATTTGTTGGATATTAAAAAAAATAATAATTTACGGCCCATACTCCTTCATGGGGCAGAAAGAAAGAAGGGATAAGGGAAGGAAATTTTTTTTTTTCAATATTCAACAAATTTTGGCAGTAAATTATTTTTTTAATGTCCAACAAATCTTGGCCGTCCATTACAATAGAGGGCCTCTCATGCTCTCACTCTCTCATAAGAACACATTTTCTTACTTAGAAAATAGAATGATATAATTGAAATAATCAATACTTGTATCTCAATTAAGCATTTATATTCTATATTTTGCTAAAATTATCATTTAATTATTGATTATTTCTTATCATTTACTATGTGTTACGCTTTTGTTGCCACTATTGCGGTCCATACTATCATTATTTTACAAGTCAACAAATTCTGACCGATTTTTTCATGTAATTCAAATAATACACATACAATTTAGATCTCGTTTAATTTTCGTACCATATTTTATAAACAGGCTTTGATGTATGATGTTCTACCCATTTTAGTGATGTCGAGCTCTTCTAAACGGGCATGTGAATGAATGCTCGACTACTATACGAGGGGATGCGTGCGTATCCGATCCTCTTCTCGATGCATTTCTCTTCGTTTCCATGGCCGCTGCTTCAAAATCGTTCGGAACTAAGATGGCATGGAGTATGTCTTTTCCGCATTCAAGCAAAAGGGTTGGTAAAAGTTGTCGTGATCATTGTTATTAAAATCTCGATTCGAACATTAAAATCTTACGATTTTACGATTACACAATTAACGACCGATCATAAGGAGAATCTTAATTTTGTAAAATCCTACAGTTCATTAATATTACATGAAATTAACTGATAGAATCTCAATACGATTCTATCGATCCGACCTCGATTCTACCAACATATACAAATAAAAAGTTGAAATGCACAAATACCAAGCATATATTATGAACGAACTTACTTTATTAGTTTGAAGTAAAATAAAGTTAATTAAGCAATATATACATTCAAGAAACTTAAATTCAGTTTAATTTTATATTTTCATCTTAATATAAAATTCGATTAGCAACATCTATCTCAAGAACTCACATGAGTAATATCTATGTTGCATAATAATATTTTTATCATATTTAATTATATTTCTTATATATATATATGAGTAAAGCTATTATTAATAATTTTTTGAATTATATAACTGATACTAATACAAAAAACAATTATAATATACATTTAGTAGAATCGTACAACGAAAGAGGGCACTAACACGCCGTCACCGGATCCCATTAAAACTCCAAAGTTAAGCGTGCTTGGGCGGGAGTAGTACCAGGATGGGTGACCTTCTGAGAAGTCCTCACCCTCAGGTTGGGGGCACTGGGAAACAACCTCTCTTCAGGTTAACACTCTGAAGGGGGAAGGCTGCATACATCCACCCCCAAAACCCTGCGTAGACGGGAGCCCTTGAGGCACTGGATATGTTCCTTTATTTAGTGGAATCTTACGATTCTTGATTCGATTCTATAATTTCGATTCTATAATTCCAATTCTAAAAGCTTCTACCGATTCTAAGTAGAATTCCGATTTTAACAACCTTGATCGTGACCAAGTAAGGGTGATCAAAGGAAGTGGCAATATCGGTAGAAGTCAACCATGGTTGCAGCAAACCATGATGGTGAACCAGTCCCGATATAATTATAAGGGTGGCAAGTCATGGTGGTCACAGCCCACTGTTTAGGTAGTGAAAGTGCATATCAAAATATCTACTTAATAAATACTTAAACCTTAAAATATCCGAGCCACAATTTCGTTTTTATAATTGAAAAGGCCAAACCAGTCTCAACCTTGATACGCTTCCCGTGCAAAGTCCAACCTCAAATGGGCTAATCGTCCACCCCATACAATGTTCAACAGTGAAATTTAGACTCGATTTGATTTAACGGAAAATATATTTCTTACCCAAAAAAAAATTCACAAAATATTAATATTTTTATTCACGGAAAACATTTTTAAAATTTGTTTATAAGATTGTGGCCTGCGGACAGAGTCACTTTTCAGGATAACACTCTAAAAGGGCAATGCTGTATACATTTTACCCCTCAAATCCTGCTCTGACAGGAGCCCTTAAGGTACTAGGCTTGTTGTTGTATATTTCCAAGGTAAAAAACACCGACACCCGAGCAATTAATAAACCAACAGCTAATTTAAAAATATTAAATTATCCCAGCTTTAGAGTTTTTGTCCTAACAATATCATTGGCCATTTTTTTCCCATCCAGCTACAGGAAGAAAATTGAGATTCATGATTATTGCTTGGCCAAGTTGACGTTAAAGTAGAGCATTTGATACAATATTACATCAGAACACGGTTTCCTTTACGAAAAGGGAAATATTTTCCCCTTTTGTTGAGGGAATGCAGATTACCCCCACAACAGAGGAGAATATTTTTTGTAGTTGGTTGTTGCTAAGAAATTATGCAAAGAAACGATATAATTGAGGCAAAAAACATTTTCCATTAGAATAAATGGAGTGTTGACGGAAAAAAAAGGGACAAAAGCGATGCATCCGTATGGGGGAAGCAGAAGTGGTTGGACATAAAGCTTGAAAGGCTCAACTCTTTTGAGCCCTAGTCGAGCAGGAGCCTAGGGAAGCTCGAGCTCATATAGGTCACGATCCCGTCTTAACACAAATTATTTGCTTAAATATGATCTAAGTTTGAGCCTAAATGAGTTGAGCCGCAGCACAAACGAAACAAAACAAGTCTAGTTCGAGCATAAATGAGCCTAGATATCACAAACTTAGTTTGAAGCTCCCCAAGTTAGGTTCAAGCTCAACACCACAGAGACAAGCCTGAGCCTTTCACACACAGTTCAAAAACTTAACGTTCAAGCTTGGTGAGCTTCAAGCGATTCCAGGTTAAGCTGAATGCAAACAAGCCGAACCTCAAGCCTAACAGGCTCAGGCTTAGCTCATATACACACAAACACACATCACAATCCATTGGTGGATTCGACATTTTTAACGACATCGAACGCTAAAATCCAAACACCCATATGCATATCATAGTCATGAATCTCACCAATGGTAAAAATCATCTTACTCATATCAAGGAAATAAACAAAATGCATTGAAAAAGCTCACTCCTTGAACACACACACTCTTTTGGGCGTCACAAATACAACAGCGAAAACAAAGACACAAACAAGAGGTAAAGATATAGATAAGAGTGATAAGTAAGAAACATCACCTCAGTTGGTTAGATCCATAATGGCAGAGACGATATCGCCATTAGCGGCCTTGAGTGCCTTGACGGCTCGAGACCTCGAGACACCTGCTTGAGTCATGACCAACTCGATGTCCTTGGGTTCGACCCCGGTCTCGTCAACCTCTTCGTCATCCTGAGCCATGGCTGATGACTCGGGCTTTGATATTACGTTGCTGAGGTCTGGGGCCTTGAACTGCTCGGCTGCCTGGGTCTGTAGCTGCGAGCTCAAGTCTTCGATCTTCGCCTCCCCGAATATCACGTATGTGTCTGATGTTGGGCTCTTGAATACGTCGGGTTTTGAGATTACAAATAAAATCTGTTTTTGTCAAATTGACTCGGTCAGCATAGTGAGAAAGTACAGGTTTGGGGTGTAAATGATCCCGGTCAATGCATGATGCCTTTAAAAGGCTAGCTTGTTGTTCAACTCTTAAAACTGGGCTCATTTCAAGCTCAATATGAGTTGACTCGCCTCGTTTAGCAAGTGAGCCCATATAGATCCCTACGAAGTTGGAGCACAACTCCTCACTAGCTTGGGGCCTATTTGGCTAAGCTGTGAAAAAACTCAGGAGCCCTGAATGAGATGCTCTCAAGCTATATTATGAGCTTATACGTGACCAAGCATGCCAATTTCAAGACTCAGGAGCCTAACAATCCTATAGCTCCATCTGAAGCGACCCAGCTGGGTTTGATCTCACGACAAATCAAGCTCGAGCTCATACTCTCTAGGATCGGCATGCTTTCAGTCGAACCTCGAGCTTTATGAGCTGAGGCTTGGCTAATTTACACAATTAGTTTTAGGAAAGGCTCAATGGAACTAACATTCTTGCTCTTCTTCACAGTAACTCTGCTAACACCAGTAATAGGCTTCATTCCAAGTTTCAACATTGCTTTTCGACTCTTCTTTTCACTTCTACTTTGCTTCGACCTACCGCCAGCACCATGTTCCCCTGCAGTAAGAATAAGAAAATATATATGAAGCAGCGAAGCAGCAGAGTAGCAGAGCCAAATTTCAGGGAAGCACTTCTACTCGGTGTGTTAATAGCACGTTTTAATCAATGGACACCTTCTTTAGTAGCGAGGTGTCCAAATCAACTTAAATAATTCACTTTATATAATAGCATCAGCTAAAATATAGGTCATTTATGTTATACATGTACATATGTACTCATATAATGTATCATATAAAGTTCATTATCCTCCAATTATGAATGGTGTTATGCTGTAAAAGCAAACTCATCATAAAGTTAATCAAAGAGGGGCCTTAACAAATTAGGGGCCTCAAACAATTGCTTGAGTTGCTTGAAGTCTTCCAAATATGCAAAAAGTGCTAGGAAGATGAACTCAACAACAAAATCGACTTGAAATGGCATCCTAGCCATGGTAAATCAAGCACACTGAGCGATAAAATTACATCTCAAGATAGTAAATGTAGCTAATTTTGCATAAGCACATTTTACAAATCACAAATTTATCCATCATTTTTGACAAAATTAACATGTCGTACAAGATCATGTATCACTATAGCAATAAGGAATTTGATAATTTTTTGATCAAACGATTACTCAAGTCACATTTCAAACTAAGATGCAGATGAGCATACTAATTGTCCTTACATCACCCGGTTCCACGTAAAGGTCATCTCACACCCACCTAGATAGGCAACCACATTTCAGTACGAGAAAAACTAAATGAAAGTTTTGTTTAAAATATGAACCACACCTTCAGCATCATCTTCGTCTTTGTCATCATCCTCATCATCATCCTCGTCATCATCATCATCCTCAATGACAGGCTCATCATGCTGAAATAGGAAAGATATTGCATTGCTATTAGTTGCATGGTAGAATGCCCAATGTTACTCAAGTTCATGATGCAACTTGTTTATTAGCTTCAAATAGCAAAATTATAGCACATTTCAAAATTTAGAGACAGATACCATACAGTAAATGCCAGTAACACATCTGTACGAAACAAAAGTCCAATTAGATACCCTTAATTGCCAGTATCATCCATCTGCAAGCCTAAAACCAGCACAACCCTAGGGAACCCTTTTTCCTACTTGCTTTACATATGGAAAAACGAAACTTGCACCAAGTTGAGCCAAATATGCCTCTAGCCAAGGCTGTTCAAAAACCCAAGCAACTACGCAGTTGTTTAGGGCCTTCAATCCGTTAAGAGTCCATTTTGAAAATTAGTTATATTATATGTTTGATTATACTACATATCATCATTCATAGTTAGAGAAACAACTACCTAGGCGTAGAATATTATGAACATATATGTATCTATATAATATAACGGATCCGCATATTAATAGCATTATAATATTTAGTAAATTACTCAAAGTGTGCTTAAGCTGACTTGAAAACCTCCCTTACCAAAAAGGACCCACCGGCCAAAACGTGCTTTAGGGCCTAAAATCTCTAGACCAGCCTTCACTCTAGCATCCACAATTTTTCTGATCGCTCAACATAGGACAATCTCATTATCCTCAACTACAAATCTATAGTTCTACAGCAATATGACAACAGGTCATCTGCAACGTGAATGTTTCTGTCATGTGATATAAGCAATGGAATTCCATTCCAGCTAGGCTTACACTATGATGGCTGTGATTCTATCATAATATCTCCCTTTCACATGCGTTAGAAACACAGATAGCAGATACGAAGTTTTTCCACACATAAAGAGATAAGTATTGAGTATAACATCACAAAGATACTGGAAAAATGATCTTCTCCACAACTCACACTAGAGAATCATTTATGTACTCAACTAACTCTTCGAAATTAAAAGAACGAAATGCAAAATGAGCCAGAACATCATTGACCCATATGGCAGAGAGTATTTGTTCAGTTCAATCTATGTCTCCAAGGCCCATAAAACCAATTTCCATTGAAGTCTCCAACTTCAGATTACTAATTGGCCTCCCAACAAAGTTAACCAGGAACTCAGACATATAGAACAAGGCAGAAAATTTCAAAATAAATATAACACCAGAGCAACAAGAACTGTCAAAATGAACCGATTTTTCCAAAATCTTAAGCCGAAGAGTAAAGTCTCATGATTAGTTTTATACTCTAATATATGCCCCTTCCCATAAATGTTCATTGGGCTTGAAGTTTGGATACTGTACAAGCCTACCTCATACACTTAAATTATGTTAAATTTGAAAATGGTGACTATTGATATTCGAACTTGTGACCTCTTAGTCATCAAGGCTTTAATAAAATATCACGGAACCAACTTTCCCAAAAGTTTAAACTGATGGATGAATATACAAGATTGTTTTATACTCTAACAAAGCAAGATCCACGTCCGGATTTCAAGTGAGCCTATACTGAAGTACTTATCTTAACTAGTTGATCTAGGATCTGTATAATCATATAAATAAACAATACATTAAAAGATCCAACTAAATCAACGACACCAACAACAGCCCAGTGCCTTATGGAAGCTCCCACTATGGTAGGGTTTGGAGAGAGTAAGATGTACACAGTCTTACCCCTACAAGGTGCTACCTTGTAGAGAGGTGATATCCGAAGGGCCCCAACCCTAAAAAGATCCCACTCAATAACAATCATTAAACAGCTTACACAAACTAAATTTCATAGCCAATAAAAACAAACAATTTCACATCCAAAATCAGAACTTTAAACCAGCACAAACACTACCCAGCAAAGTTCATAAAAATAATGAACAAACTATGATCATACTACAAGGCCAACCACTTTAATTTCTCACAAACATCAGAACTGAAAGATTCAATAACATAAATAGAAAGAGAAATAGAGAAATTACATCGATCGTCTGCTCATCGATATGAGCAGCAAATTTCAAATCCAAAATCACAACTTTCTAACAGCAAAAACACTAACCAGCGAAGTTCATCAAAACAATGAACAAACTACAATCGTAAGGCAAGAATAACCACTTCAATTTCTCACAAACATCAAACTTTAAAGATTCAAAGACAGAAATAGAAAGAGAAAGAGAGATGCAGAATCAGAAACTTCTACCAATACAGACACTAACCATCGAACTTCATCAAAACAATGAACAAACTCCGATCATATAACAAGGATAACCACTTCAATTTCAAACAAACATCAAATTGAAAGATTCAAACATCTAAATATAAATACAGAGAGAGAGAAAGAGTATCAAAATTACATCGATTTTCTGCTCTTCAAGGTGAGCAGCAAGAAGTTCTTCTTGTGTCTGTGCAGTCATGGCGAATCGGAGAGAGAGAGAGATGCAAAACCCTAAAACCTCGAAACGACCCGCAAAAAGCCAAAAGGAGCATATTTATACTCACAGGAAGCAGCCGACTGGTGTTGAAATTACGTTATTGCCACTGAAGGTGTGAGATGGGCTTTAAATAGTCAGTTGTAATACGGTCCAATATGAAAGCCCAAGAAAAAAGATGAATGGGCTTTTTTTTTTTTTTAATAAAAATCACCAACATTCTAGGTACGATTTTTAAAAATTAAATAAATTTGTTTAATTTTTTAAGTTATATTAAAATTTTTTGAGCATTTTAATACTAATATTCGTTAGTTTTTTTTTTCTAGTGTGGCATCTAAAAGAATAAAAGCAACATTTTCAATGCTTCAAGGGCTCCCGCCTAAGCAGGGTCGGGGTGGATGTACGCAGCCTTCCCCCTTCAGGGTGTTATCCTGAAGAAAGGTTGTTTCCAAGAACCCCTAACCTAGGGGTGACATCTAAAAGAATATTCTTTTTAATTATTTTTTAAAATATTTACAAACTTTTAAGATATTTAACATATTTTTTTGTTTTTTTTCAAAGTCATGTATGCAAAAACTATCGAATGTTAACGGCATTAACATTGAGATGTGAAATTGAAAAATTTTGGAGCCGCACATAAAATTTAGGTGGTTTTTGTTAAAAAAAAAAAAGAATAGAAAATTGAGTTTTTTTTTTTTTTTTTAAACATCGGTATAGCCGGGGGAGGGGGTACCAAATTCGAACCCATGTATTGAGGTCATCCAGCTACCACCTCAACCATTGAGACAAACCCGAGATTGACTAGAAAAATTATTTACCCCACGGGTAAGTTTGATCAAATTAATTTCTCATTTTTCTTGTTTAAAATGGTCTTTAATATGTAATTTTATTTAATTAATTGAATATCGTTTCTTTTTGTTCAAAATTGTCCATAATATTTTATTTTATAATAAAATCAAACCTTGCTTTTAACTTTAAACTAATTTTAGTCACTGGGTGAGGGACTAGTTTTTTTATTAAAAAAATATTAGGGATTATTTCAACAAAAGAAAAAAAAAGGGACTAATTTGAATAAAATTACAAAAATAAGGTCATTTTGAATAAAAGAAAAAAAGATGAATCAATTCGTATGAACTTAAAGAGATTAAGGACTGATGTGGGTTCAGAGTATGCGTAAAATCATGCATTCGCAAGCGTACAAGTTTATCATAACAATTGGCGATAAACAAGTTTCGTATCTACAGGGAATCAATATTTGAAGAAAATAAATCTAGGTCCAAGCGATTTATGAATTGGGTTTTGCAATGGGTTTGCTCGGTTAACATAGTGACATTTTTGTAATTTTGCAATTTAGGATTTCTTGTTAGTGGCTATAAATAAGCCTCAATAGTGGTGAATTCATTCATTATATTCATTACGAACCATAGCATTTTCTCTTACATTTTCGATGAAATATGAGTTTCTTCCGACTCTGACATGTTCCATAATGAGTTTTACGTTTCTGTTCCGCATCACCTCTTTTGAATGATATGGTGTGTCAAACAAGAGCCCAAAATCATCAATCTCCTCTGATATAAAATTTGACCGAGCCTTGGAAGTCCTGACCCACGAAGTTGGGATATATAGATCCACTTATGAACCCAAGTAAAATTTTATCATAAAACCAATTGTTATTAGGTGGAATAACTCTGTATATTTATGTGTTCATCTATTTTCTCTTATAACTCCAATATGAGATTCTTAATATATAGTAAGTTGCAAAGAAATGAGTGGCAAATGGAATCAAAGACGATAACTGTGGAGAGGCAAGATCAGGTGCATTTGTTTTTAACCAATGTTGCGTTGGTTAAAAATAAATGCATCGAATCCACGCCCTGTATTGGAGACATGAATCTAAGAGTTTGCCTTTTAACTCGTTAATTTTGAGAATCGCTCAAAGAAGTCTCTTGACCTTGTGAAATGAGCGAGACTTTTGTTCAAACTCAATTCGATGAGATTTTAGTTTGTTAAATATTCTGCTTGGCTCGTCATCCTAATTGAGCGAATTTAAGCTCGTTAGCAAGTCGAGCCGAGATCATGAGCCAAGTTGGCTACCGAGTTGAGCTATTCGAGTTACTATCGAGCCATTATCTGACCAAATTTGAGCTAATACCAATTGTTAAGAAGCTCTAAACGAGCTGTTAATTAGTTTTTTAGCAAGCTCTTATAAGCCCCTAACGAGCCCTTATCAAACTTTCATGAAGATTAGTTGAATTGAGCACCTTATGTTCCAACTCAGTTCGATAAGCTATTGAGGCCCTATAATGGACATGAACGAGCAATAATCAATTTTGAGTACGAGCAGTTCATCGATTATTTGATTCGTTTATACCCTTTATACACAAGCAACACGATATAATTCGAAAAAAGAACAAAGATGATAACATGTAAGGAAAGAATACGTATTTTGAAGCTTCATGCTTGTCATTTTCAATCCCTTGTTCGAAAAGCACATAACTCATCTTGTTCTTTTTCCAAAACATATTACCCTACCGGCATATACAATCAACATTATGCCTTTTTGTTCTTTCTGTAAACATAATTTTCCAAAACATGTTACCAACAACAACAACAAAAAACCCAGTGCCTCAAGGGCTCCCGCATAAGCAAGGTCTGGGAGGGACGGGATGTACGCAGCCTTACCCCTTCAGGGTATTACCCTAATGTACTGGTATATACAAGCCTCGGAGTGAGTGGAAAGAGTATACAATGTGAGCAAAAAAACAGTTACCAGTAATCACCACAGGAGCAGGTTCCGTTCTTGAAATGGTGAAATCTATGCATATCTCTTACAACAATCTCTCTCCCTGTCACAAGTGACATGTACTTGGTTGCATTATGGCAGTCACCACAAACCCGAAGATTTTTCCGAACATGTATAGGCACACCCGGTTTAGTGTTCAAAAGCCCGAATGAGATCGCGAGCTTCTCGCTATGGCTAATGAGCAACTGCTCTTGCACTTCAGTTTCCACGTCGTGATTTGAATTTGTGTCAGGGACATAACCAACATCTTTGATTTTCTCGATCAATGTATCTAAGTAAGCATATATCTCTTTCGACTGAGGGTGGATGGTGCTACCCGGGTAGAATGTGTGAAACTCGTTCCTCAGTTCGATTAGACTACACCCGGGTGTTTTATGTAAGCCAGTGTGATCCATTTTCGATCTCACTTCAGCCACTTTGTCCCACATGGAAAATGCAGCGTAAATGTTACCCAGTAAAACATGGTACCCCCCATCATCTGGGTCGAGTTCAAATAGTCTCTTTGCCGCTTTCTCGCCCAGTTCGAGGTTTTTATGGATCTTGCAAGCACCCAACATGGCACCATAAATGCTAATCCCGGGTTTAACGGGCATTTTCTCTATGAACTCCCAAGCCTCATCGAGCCTTCCAGCTCGACCAAGAAGGTCAACCATGGCGCCATAGTGGTCCATTGCAGGTTCCAAGTTATATTCTTCCTTCATCATGGTGAAGCAATATCGACCTTCTTGAACTAGACCCGAGTGGCTACAAGCTGAAATAACGCACAAAAACGTCACCTTGTTCGGTCTGATAGAACCTTTTCTCATTTCGGTAAACAATTCCACCGCAGATTCACCAAGCCCATGAGTTCCATACGCGTCTATCATAGCATTCCATGTCGTCACGTGCCTCTCATCCAAGGCGTCAAACAAGCTTCTCGCAGTATGAACTGCCCCACATTTCGCATACATGTCAACAAGCGCAGTCATAACATAAACATTCTTGTCCATGCATGTTCTAATCGCGAAGCCGTGAATCCACTTCGCTTGGCGTAGTATCGACAACTCCGCTAAAGCAGGAATCACACTGACTAGCGTGAATGAATCTAGTTCAACCCCATTCAATCTCATCTCACAAAACAGATCTAACGCCTCATTCACACACCCATTTTGCGCAAACCCAAGAATCATTGCGTTCCAAGACACCCTCGTCTTATTTCGCAATTTCTCGAACAAATTGGCTGCAATATCGACCCTCCTACATTTACAATACATCGAAATCAACGAATTCGTCATGGAAACATTAGATCCGAGCCCATAGTTATCCAACATACTATGAACAAACCTTGCCTTATCAAGATCACCCATGTCAGAACAAGCTCCAAGAACTTCAATAAAAGTGATTTCGGTAGGTTCCACTCCTTCATCAATCATCCTCTCGAAAAGCAACCACGCTTCCTCGGGATTTTCGCTCTGAACATAACCATCAATCATCGAATTCCATGTAATCGAAGTCCTATCATCCATTGATTCAAACATCAACCTAGCCCTTTCCACATCCCCGCATTTCGCATACATATCAACCAACGCATTCAAAACATTCACAAACGAATCGAAACCCGACCTTAACACATACCCATGTAAAGATCTCCCCATAATCAAACACCCCAAATCAGCACAAGCTGGCAAAACCGTGATCACTGTAATCCAATCCGGCCTCTTCCCATCTTCCTGCATACTTCTAACCATTTCCAACGCGATCTTCGCAAACCCGTTCTGCGCATACCCAGCAATAATTGCGTTCCACGACGCCAAATCTCTCTGAGACATTTTATCGAACACCTTATACGCATCCCCTATCTCCTTACACTTGGCATACAAATTCAAAACCCCAGTCATTACAATCAAATCCAACCCAAACCCACTAACAATCAACTGCGCATGAATCATTTTGCCCCTCTTAACATCCCCATCATCCCCACAGACCTTCAACAAATACACAAAATTATACACAACAGGCTGAACCCCATCACATTTCATCCTACAAGAAAACGAAAACGCATCGTTTAATCCACAATTCAACGCATACCCTTTAAGCATAGTATGATAAAGAGTATCAATCTTATCTTCAATGGGCTCAAAAACACGAGATGCATCATTCAAAGCGTTGAATTTGCAAAATAAACTGACGAGTTTAGTTTGAAATAAGTGTTGGGTGTAGAGTCCGTGCTTGTAGATTAATGGGATGACTTGGTGGGTCTCTTTTGTGGAAGTGCAGAGCTCGAGGAGAAGCGCGGTGGGATGTTTGTAGATGTGTGTGGGGATGTGGATTCGTTTAGAGAGGGAGTGGTGGTGGTGTTGGTGGTGGTGGTGCGGTGGCTGTTGCGGCGGCGTAGCGGTGGCGCCGGCGCCGGCGGGAAGTGTGTGGAGGGTCATCTTGTGTTGGGTGTGGATATGGGGGTTGAACGGGTGGCGGGAACGCCTGAAAGCTTAAGCCAACACAAATATGACAATGGGACAGGTAAAACCCGTTATTTGTAGATATGGGTGAATAAAATCAGCCTGAACTGATTTATCAGATCGGATCGGATCGGATCGAACTAGTCTTCGGTCTAAGTATATGGGCTTAATCAGTTTTAGCTCGGTATGATCTAGTATCGAAAAATCCCCTAGGCAACTTATACCAAAAATGTCGAGGGGCAACTCTCTTTCTATAACGAGCTCTATTGATCCCTTAATTAGCTCTTATTATTAAATTTTACCGAGCTTTTTAATCAGACTAATGGAGTTATAACATATGAGATTCACATATAAATTCAAGTGAAGTTACATTTTAAAATTAATTGGCAATGAGTGGAGTAACCCACTAGACTTATAAATTGATATTTTCACTCCCACAAGTCTTATGTAGGATTTTGACTACTCGCATATGGAATCCATAACATTTAATCGAGCACTCCCCTTGTTTGAACTCTGTTTGTTAAGTTATCTAACTTCCATAACGAATACGAACGAGTTGTAATTGTAATCATTATACCCCTAACCCAAGCAGGGACGAACATAATCCCAAACAACCAAAGCAATCGCTTGAAACTCACAAATTTTAGGACCCCCTAATTTTTAGTATTATAGTTACTAACTATCAATTCTTAATATTAATAAATTTATAACAAAAAATATTCATAATTTGTTGTATATGATAGGTCGCTTTTAAAATTTTTTACTTGAGACCCGAAAATGTCAAGACCAACCCTAAACCCAAGGCCTCTAACTCTCTGTTCGGCAACAAGGTAATGGAAGGTAAAGAGAGGTAAATGTAATGGGGGATAAATTCTTACCCCCATTTATCAAAGTTTTAATACGGGTAATGAAGGATAATGTGGGACAAGTTTTTAACCCTTATTACCCCTCTCTATCCCTTTTTTTAACCCCAAATTGGAGGGTAAAGGGGGGTAAGAAAATATTTTAATAAATCTAGGATAATTTTACTCATATTTTAACTATAACTATCTTTACCCTCACTTCTTTACCTAATTGGCAAATAAGGGTAACTTATTTAGTCATCTTTAAGCTGCTCCTAATCGTGCCTTATTTTTGAAGGCCCATTTCTCAAAAGTAGGGCTTCATAATAAAATGGGGCTTCTTCTCTCCATTCGAAGCCCCTTTTTTTTTAACCCCATCTTTTATATTTTTTAGTTATTTTAATAATTAATGTCATTTATACTATTTTATTAATTCAAAACAAAAGATAAAATGCATTAAAAATAAATGAAATTAAAAAAATAATTAGCTATGTGAAGAGAAAAAATTAAAATTTATATTGATAAAAAATAACTTAATATGGCTTTGTTTTGATAAAAAAAAATTTAATATGAATAATTAAATAAAAAATTACTTAAATTTAATATTTAAAAAATTATTAGTATTTAAAATATATTTTTAAATAAATTTAAATATATTAAAAATAATAAAAAATATAAATTAAAATATAATATTAATAAAAAATAAAATGGGGCTCTCTTTGGGAGCCCCACCTTGGGCATCCCTTTGGGTGCCCCACCATTGAGAGTAGGGGTGACAAATGTGTCGTATCATATTGTGTTTGTGTTTATGCTAAGTGAAGGGTCTTAGGAATGAGTTTAACCCAAGCTCGACCCATTTATTAAATAGGTTAGGAACTCTTAACCCTTATCCAACCTAATTATTAAAAAGCTAACTTGTGGGTTACCTATTTAATTATATTAGTGACTTTTTTCATTAAATGCTAGTTTTTAACTTACAGATATATTAATAATACACTTCATGGTTGATAATACTAATAAATACTTGTTATATTTATAACTATTAAAAGAAACTATCAAATTAATATTACTAAATATAGTTTAATTATCTTAATTCCAAAAAATACATATATAATAATGTTAAGTTTTAGATTGTACTCCTAGGGTTTAAACTTATTAACTTTAGATCTTGAAAAACCGACAATAACAACAAACATTCAATACTTCAGATCTTGTTCAAGAAACCTGTAACTGTAGTCTAGCAAGATTCATCCAACACCGAACACATGCACAAAGAACACAGCGATAACAACAAGATTTTTACGTGGTTCAGCCTTTAAATAAGGACCTATTCCACGGCTCCCTATTCTAGGGAAGTCTATCCACTATAAGTCGAGTTCAAGTATTACAGACCAAAATTCAACAATATACAACTTTATACAAACAGATCCTTAAGGCTTCTAAGACAGAAACCTAAAGACGAACGAAATAAAGAGTAAGGGAAGAGAAAGCTCACAACCGAAGCCTACAAGGCTTCATACGTGCTCCAAACTACCAAGATTTGAACGAGCAAGCCTTAACGCCCACGGATTTCCTCAATCGCCTCAAGATCGCCTCAAATCGCCAGAGAAAAAGAGAGAAAAGGCGGTGGCTGATGAGAAACAGAGAGAAAATGGAATTCATCCAGCAAACCCTAAAAAAAGGGTCAGTATATAGGCAAAAAGACCCCGATCCGTGGCAAGGCTTAAAGTCCAATCTCGGCCGTTCGTACGACCCAGATCAACGGTCCATAAAAGCCCACAAGAAACACAAATAGTAGTCCCGGATGGCTGACGCGTGTCAGCCATCAACAACAGATTATGGGTAGCTTCCTTGGGAAGCTTCGGGCAGCGGGCAGCGGCACGGGCAGCTAAAACAAGCACACGGGCAGGGGCAGGGAAGTCATCTTACCACATGACTTTAATTACAGAATTTTTTAACCTGCTGTTTACAAAATATTTTCTACCTAAAATATTACAACTTGTGCCACTAAAAAATTACAACATTTGATCTATAATATTTGAACACTTCTTGACTTAAATTTTCTTGACATAGTTAAGTCATATAGAGACCAATTTTACAATAATTCTCCACCTTGGTACCTATATGGGTTAACTACTGGACATTCCCCAGTAATAGGAGCAAAACACATTGGGTTCGTCATCTATGATCCCAATTACTTTGAACCAAGTTAATACATTTAAGTAACTTGTCCAAAGTCAAAATTTTTGTGCCCATATCCACTGGATTTTCAGCAGTACAGATTTTTCGCAGTTCAACAGTGTTCCTTTCAAGCATGTCGTTTACAAAATTCCTCTTGATAGCTAAGCGCTTAGTCCTATCATGAAACACGGGGTTTTTACACAAGGCAAGGGCCGATTGACTGTCCAAAAACAGTACGGGAGGCCCGTTATCGAGGTTAATTTCTGACAGTAACCCTCTCAGCCAGACAGCCTCTTTTATGGCTTCTGTGAGGGCCTCAAATTCAGCCTCAATGGTTGACAGCGCAGTCACAGGCTGCAACTTAGACTTCCAGCAGATAGCTCCACCATTTAAAGTGTAAATGTAAGCACTAGTGGACCTCCTTTTATCTACGTCTCCCCCAAAGTCAGAATCGATGTAACCTATCAATCTAAGGTCTATTTTTGTCCTGCCAAAGGTAAGTCCCAGTTTATAGGTTTGTTTAATGTACCTTAACAGCCACTTAACTCCATCCCAATGTTCCTTTCCCAGGTTACTCATAAACCTAGATAAAACACTTAAAGGGAAAGCTAAGTCTGGACGTGTGCAAGTCATAGCATACATTAAGGAACCTATAACATTAGCATATGGGACTCTTTCCATCTGTTTCTTTTCTATCTCATTTGTGGGACACTATTGAACTGTATACTTATACTGACTTGCTAAGGGCAATTTTACAGGTTTACATTCAGACATGTTAAATCTAACCAATACCTTTTCCAAATACCTTTGTTGAGATAAGTGCACTGTTCTAGCTGCTGGATCCCTGGTAATTTCCATACCAAGTATCTTCTTGGCCTTCCCTAGATCTTTCATATCGAACTCAGCACAAAGCGTAAGTTTCAAATCATTAATATGGTTCATGGATTTACTGGCCAGCAACATGTCGTCCACATAAATTAGCAAATGCAGTGCATCAACAGTATCAGCATGTTTATAATAA
The DNA here is from genome assembly GCA_018398585.1 of Simmondsia chinensis. Lineage (NCBI taxonomy): Eukaryota > Viridiplantae > Streptophyta > Magnoliopsida > Caryophyllales > Simmondsiaceae > Simmondsia > Simmondsia chinensis. The sequence continues at coordinate 1,138,689 of JAGTTD010000018.1, forward strand.
AAACAAGTGTCATGTATTGATCTACTAAAGCCCCTACTTCTTATAAATTGGTCAAAACGTTTGTACCATTGCCTAGGGGATTGTTTTAAGCCATACAAAGACCTCTTAAGTAGACAAACATGGTTCTCATGGTTTGGTTCAATAAAGCCCTCGGGTTGGGCCATAAAGATTTCCTCATCTAGCTCACCATGAAGGAAAGCTGTTGTAACATCCATTTGTTCCAGAAATAGGCTAAACTTAGCCGTTAGTGCCATAAGTATTCTTATAGTTGTGTGCTTAACAACGGGAGAAAAAATCTCATTATAGTCTACCCCTTCTTTTTGTGAAAAACCTTTTGCAACTAGTCTAGCCTTGAACCTTGGCTGTCTAGATGATATATCGGGTTCTTTTACCTTATAAATCCACTTAGAACCTACCAACTTCCTATCCATTGGTTTAGGTGTTAGGGATGGAAACAGGACCAAAATTATATTTAGTAGGGATGTGACCTTTAATGAAGAGGAAATGCCTTACTTGGAGAAAACAGTGGCTGCTGGTACAGCAGCCACTTCCTCCAACCCTAGGAAGTTTGATCCTGAACTCTATGAGTTCGAGATCAGCCCACCAGAGCCAATATACCAGGAAAATCAGACCTTAAATCCTGAGGAAGAGGTGACCGACAGTGCTGAAGGGAGCACTGAACCTCAAGAAATAATTGAATAAACGGACCTATCAAACTACCAACTAGCTAGGGATAGGGAGAGGAGAGAAATTAGGGCACCGGTCAGGTTTGGCAGTGCTGATTGTATTGCATTTGCCCTAAATACTGCCCTAGAGTATGTAGAATCAGGACCTCTCACTTATACTCAGGCTATTAGTGGGGCTGCCTCTGAACAGTGGCTCAAAGCCATGACAGAGGAAATGGAGAGCCTCAAAAGGAACAAAACTACCCACCCTATACCCCTTTACACCATCCGGATAGCCTAGAAAAGCACATTTTACAGCCCTGGGTTCAAGTTTTCCTTCAGATTGATGTGCATACGTAGCACATCCAAAAACCTTTAAAAGAGAATAGTCGCTTGTTTTTCCAGTCCATTTTTCCTCAGGGGTTTTAAAGTCAATTGCAGAGGAGGGAGTTCTATTAATTAGATAACATGCAGTAGCTACAGCCTCCCCCCAAAAGTTTTTACCAAGTCCTGATGCAAATAACATGCATCTTACCCTGTCTAGGAGCGTACGGTTCATTCTTTCAACTAGTCCATTTTGTTGGGGAGTTTTCCTAACAGTGTTGTGTCTTTTAATACCATTTTGAGCACATAAACTATCAAATTCAGTGTTTATATATTCAAGTCTATTATCAGTTCTAAGTACCTTAATCTTCCTACCTATTTGATTTTCTATGAGGTTCTTCCACCTAACAACGGCACTAAAACATTCATCCTTTGTTTTAAGTAGGTAAACCCAAACCTTCCTAGAGAAATCATCTACCATAGATAGGAAGTAGTATGCTCCACCTAAAGTGGGTACCCTTGCTGGTCCCCACAGGTCAGAGTGGATATAGTCTACCGGTGACTTAGTTATAAGGATTCCAGATTTAAAAGATAGTTTATGATGTTTTCCAAATATGTATGACTCACAGAAATCAGGTTTAGACATATAACCACCCCCCAACAACCCCCTCTTGTTCAGCTCATTCAGACCCCTCTCTGATACATGTCCTAATCTTTTGTGCCAAAGGTTAGTTAGGTCAGTTTTCTCTACAATAGAGCAGCCAGCAGGAACTACGTCACCTCTAAGCACATATAGACCGTTCTTGACCTCTCCTCTTAGCATTACAAGGGAACCCTTAAGGACCTTCATTACCCCCTGTTGTGCCTTTAAGGTCATACCAGCCTGGTCTAATTGTCCTAGAAAAATTAGGTTCCTTCTAAATTCAGGCACATGCCTAACTCCCTTTAGGGTAAAGTCAATCCCATTGGACCCTTTAACCTAACTGACCATATCCCAACTACTTGACATCCGTGGTTATTTCCCAACAGCACCTTTCCCCCAGCTACAGTCCGGTATTCAGTAAAGAAGGATCTATTTGAAGTCATATGGAAGCTACACCCTGAGTGTAGAACCCACTCATGTGTAGTTTGGTCTGTGGATACTACTAATACTTCAGCGGAGTCATATCCGTCATTAAATTCAGTGTTGTCAATTGTGCCGTTAAACTTTCTTTGGTAATCTTGACAGTATCTTTTAATGTGTCCTAGTTTACCACACTCATAGCATTTTATTTTACTACAATCTCTTCTAGGTCTTGAACTAGATCTATTTCGACTCTTACTTCTTCTCCTGCCTTTATTGTTGTAGTTATTACGGTTGTTATGATTGTTATGGTTGTTATGGTTGTCTCGAGTCTTTGTCCTACCCTTGACTGACAGCCCTTCCCCACTGTTACTGGTTGGTGGGTACTTCCCTTCCTTCCTAGGTTCTAGGATCTTGGATCTTAGGGCCTTTGTAACGTCTTTCAGTGCTACAGTGTCACGTCCATATCTTAGTGTGTCTTTAAAGGACCTAAGATATTTAGGTAAGGCACATAGCAACAATACAGCCAACAATTCATTAGCAACAGTAACTTTAACGTTTTCTAGATCTTGACAGATTTTATGGAACTCATCTATAGAGTCCTCTAGGGGTTTAGTCTCACTCACCTTAAAGGTGAAAAGGGATTCCATGCACAGCATCCTATTGGACAATGACTCAGACTTATAGATTTCCTCTAACTTAGCCCATATATCTGCTACGGTCTTTTCAGAGCTGATCTGATTAAGTACCGAGTTATCAAGACTAAGTAATAAAGAAGCATAAGCTTTATGTTCGATTTCTACTTTCTCCTTTTCAGTTAGATAAGTTGGTTGATCCTTTTCGGGCAAAAGTGCAGTTCCAGCACCTTGTGCCATAAGGATTGCTTTCATTTTTAGTTTCCATAGATTGAAATCATTCCTACCGTCAAACCTTTCAATATCAACCCTAGCAGACGCCATACTGTTTCTTTAAGGTAAAGAACCTGATGCTCTGATACCACTTGTTAAGTTTTAGGTCGTACTCCTAGGGTTTAAACTTATTAACTTTAGATCTTGAAAAACCGACAATAACAACAAACATTCAACACTTCAGATCTTGTTTAAGAAACCTGTAACTGTAGTCTAGCAAGATTCATCCAACACCGAACACATGCACAAAGAACACAGCGACAACAAAAAGATTTTTACGTGGTTCAGCCTTTAAATAAGGACGTACTCCACGGCTCCCTATTTCTAGGAAAGTCTATCCACTATAAGTCGAGTTCAAGTATTACAGACCAAAATTCAACGATATACAACTTTATACAAACAGATCCTCAAGGCTTCTAAGACAGAAACCTAAAGACGAATGAAATAAAGAGTAAGGGAAAAGAAAGCTCACAACCGAAGCCTACAAGGCTTCATACGTGCTCCAAACTACCAAGATTTGAACGAGCAAGCCTTAACACCCACGGATTTCCTCAATCGCCTCAAATCGCCAGAGAAAAAGAGAGAATAGGCGGTGGCTGATGAGAAACAGAGAGAAAATGGAATTCATCCAGCAAACCCTAAAAAAAGGGTCAGTATATATAGGCAAAAAGACCCCGATCCGTGGCAAGGCTTAAAGTCCAATCTCGGCCGTTCGTACGAACCAGATCAACGGTCCATAAAAGCCCACAAGAGCACAAATAGTAGTCCCGGATGGCTGACGCGTGTCAGCCATCAACAACAGATTCTGGGTAGCTTCCTTGGGAAACTTCGGGCAGTGGGCAGCGGCACGGGCAGCTAAAACAAGCACACGGGCAGGGGCAGGGAAGTCATCTTACCACATGACTTTAATTACATAATTTTTTAACCTGCTGTTTACAAAATATTTTCAACCTAAAATATTACAACTTGTGCCACTAAAAAATTACAACATTTGATCTATAATATTTGAACACTTCTTGACTTAAATTTTCTTGACATAGTTAAGTCATATAGGGACCAATTTTACAACAAATAATAATAATGTATTACTTAGATGTCTAACATAACTATATAAATGGGTCAATCGTGTCAAAAACGGGTTACATAAGTCAAACCCAAATTCAATCCAATTACCTAAAGGGGTCAACCCAAATTCAACCCGACTTCAAAACCCCCGACCCTAACCCACTATCTTCGTGTCGTGTCGTGTTATCGTGTCGTGTCAGATTTTGCCAGCCCTAATTGAGAGTGGCTTTATCCTTACCCCTTTTAATTTGACATCTATCTTATACGTTATTGCAAAGTCCTCACTTCTTTCAAAAAATTTCAAACTTCAATTATAAGCATTATAGGCCATGATTTTCTTATTAATGAATTCACTCTTACATTTAAGTTGGAGACTTGCATTTTTTTGAATATTTGCATAGGAGGTTTTGAGTCAATAAACTTTAAGTTAATTTAGCATGACGTTTTTAAAAAATAGTTTAAAAATTGAAAGAAAATTTCAATAAGAAGATAGTAGTTAAAAGTGATAATTTAAGTTTAAACTAATGAGACATAAGGACGTAAAATTTTGTTTTTTCAAATTGTAAAAACTCTCCGTGCATCGCACGGGATAATACTAATATCTAAATAAAGGTAGGATATTATCTTATCATCTGTTTATTACCCCTCTTTACCTTCTTTTACCCGGTAAGAAAACATGGTAACTAGAAATTACCCAAAAAGCTTGGAAATGGTGAAAATCTAATAATTTACCAGCAGAGGCTCCTTGGCCTTTTTTATTACTTTTTGACTAAAATTTCTCATTATGTTGTTGCTTGTTAAAGTATTCGCATTATTACTTAGGAATCACGAGATTTAAGTATTTATTATCTTGATATTATAATATTTTAATGTATAATAAGGTAATTTTAAGTTTAAATATTTTATCACCTAGATATCCTACATTAACAGTTGATGAATTTTTGTAAGAATCTAACCATTTTTATATAGATAATACTAATATTATATAAGACTACGACAATATAGAAGTCATGTCCATGTTTTCTACAAAAATTCAATAGTTGCAATAAAAATTAACGAATTTCGATATAAACTACATGTTATTGCCGAAATTATATATCATGTCAACTTTTTTTACAAATGATCTTTAAATTCTAATGAAGATACTCATATATTACTGGAATCATGTTTCACTTTAGTATTTTTCGATAAAAAATTATTGGATTTCAGTAAAAAATAAGTACTTGATTGATAAAATTTTAAAACTTCAGGACACCTAATTAATAAAATATTTAAACCTCAAAATACTTCATTATATATATTCAAACATCAAAATACATAATAAAAGATTAAATCTCACTATACCTACAATACTTTCCCTAAGATGAAACCTCACTTGAACTACATGTTATGCGGAGATCAGAGAGCTACAACTTAACCATTCACTACATTCTGCACACAAAAAAAAAGAAAAGAAAAAGGGTATTTACACCAAAGATTTCTGTACTTTTTATTGTGCCAATTTAGCCTCTCTATAATTCATATTGTGTCAATTTAATCCTTTCATTAAATTCAAGTTAAATTATTGACGTAATTTTTAATGGGATAATCACGTTAGATGCAAGTAACATGCTACAAATTCACTCATTCGCTCAATTTAATCTAATCCTTGGCTGAATCACTAAACATTTTATTAAAAACTTAACATTATATTTACTTTAAGGACCAAATTGACACAATATAAATTGTATAAGGACTAAATAGATACTGTTAAAAGTACAATGACTAGGGGTGTAAATGAGCCAAGCCAGCTCACGAGACGCGTCATAAAGCTCGAAAAGCTTGGCTCGCTTTGAGCTCAAGCAGAGCCAAGCCCGAGCCTAGTGAAGCTCGAGCTCGTATGTTCACGAGCCTAAACGAGATTTTTTTAGTATAATATATTTGCTTAAATATTACCCAATAAAGCCATTTTGGAGCATAAATGAGCCGGGCCCGAGTTTAAATGAGCCCAAACGAGCCTATATTGAGCTAAACAAACCGAGTCCAAGCTTTTAACGAGCCGAACTCGAGCCTAAACTTTCAAAGCTCGGCAAGCTTTAATGCAGAGCCCATGCCGAGCCTTGAGCCTAGTAGGCTCGGGCTCAGCTCGGTTCATACACTCCTAACAATGACTAAATTGATACAATAAGCATAGTACAGAGACCTTCGGCATAAATAATCTCAAAAAAACAACATTCACTACAGAAAGATTACAGAAAATAAATGAATTTGCAGAAAAGTTTTATCCACCAAACATCAAATGAAAACCTTCTACATGACAAAATAACAATCTTAAAAACAAAAAAAAAAAAAAAAAGTTGCAAAGTATGCAACTTTCGACATAAACTTACAATAAACCAAACAAATTTTCCTACATTTATTTTTTACATTGATGCAGCAGCAGCCGTTTTTGCGCCATCGACACCCGGTTTGTTTCCGGATTCTTCATGAATCCCACCAGCAAAGTCGGAAATCGCGAGCCTTTGAAACGCCACAGGGCTGAATCTTTCGTAAGTATTCGACTTGGATGTCCAAGAATCAATCGAATTAGCCGAATTTTCCCAAGAAGCACTTGAAACCCAGTTCGCATTGCCACCCACAATGCTATTGCTACCCGAAGATTCTTCGTCCTCGACATGGTTCTCTCTTGCCCTCACGGTCACGTACTTGTGAATACTCGGCTCCATCAGATCGTTCGTTACCTTGATTTCCGATTCGACAAAGGGGTCTTTCGAGTCTTTTGAATCTAGCCTCCTTTTCTCATTCGGGTTAGCAGAGAAAGAAAATTTAGCTGGATTCACATTCTGGTTTCTCCATCTATCATTAGCAAAACCTGAAGAGGGGTTCGACCCAGTAGACGAGTTAAGATCCGCCACTGCTTCCACGATCGAGCATGCCTTAGAAACGCACGATGGAAGCGTAAAAGGCGTGCTAGGACTAATAATGTTAGCATCCGTGTTCAAAGTTTGAGTCTTTTTTTGGTGGAAGTTTTCGATATCTTGGAGAAGTAAAGAATTGTAGTTTGTCGGAGAAACTTCGATATCGAGGTCGCGGGAGCGCCTCGAAGACCGTGATCTCATCAAAGTTTGAGGCAAATTTAGGGTTTGTGTGGCTGAAAGTACTACAGGAGTTACCATTGCATCATAATCTGTAACTTGTTCAATGCCTTTGTCACCCCCTTTGCTCCTTGTTCTTCTGTGAGTTCCTTGAGAAGCTGCTTTGTTCTGAAGCATTTTATCAAGGAAAAAAAACCTAAGTTAGAATAGAGTTTGTGTTAAGGAACCCAAACAAAAGAACTCGGAAACAACATCAACAACAACAACAACAGTCCCAGTGCCTTGCGGCTCCCGCATAACGCAGGGTCTGGGGGGGGTGATGTACCCAGCCTTACCCCTTCCGGCAGGAAAGGAGACTGTTTCCGGGGACCCCCAACCTGAAGTGGTTGAGTTCCTGCAGATAAACCATCAATCAATAACCGTGCATTAAAAAAAAAAAAAAAAAAAAAGGAGAAGGAGAAGAAGAGAAAGTGGAGGAAGAAGAAGAAGGAGGGTGGGCAAAGCCATGGGCTAAGCTAGCCTAAAAGTGCTACACTACAGGTTATGCTCGCCTACGGAACTTAGGCTACCAGCCACTCCCCGCCCTACTCTACTTTGTCATCTCCGCTACTCTGATACAAGAAAAGAAAAAAAGAACCGAATTTTTGTGGTTGGCAGAATTGTGCCTGCGTCTTGCAGAGACTTTTTTAGTATCTTTTCGGGAAAAGGATGAGAGAATTTTTTTCTTCTTTCATATGACACCTTGCAAACTAGATGAGTTTGTATATAGCCACGTAAGAACCTAGTCCGCCCTGAACACATCTACGAGCATTGGCTAGTCCACGATCGTCCACTCCATTGACATGAAAGACTAACAGTTCCCTTATCCTAATGTAACTCAAATAGAAGGTTAACAAAATCCAATAGTGAACTGTGTTTCTCAGGAAAGATGTACTCTTTTCTAAGTAACATAGAGCTCAGATTCTTCACTTTGGATGGCCCTATCATCACCAAATACAATAGGATACACAGATGTAGTGTACAATCGTGATAGACGATGTTAAGGATTTTACGTCTGAGAGAGAAGACATCAACATTTAAGCTTACTAGGCTACTATACCTAATGCCGATGGATCTTAAGATGCAATCTCACTTGGGCTTATTTACGAACCTTATAAATACCAACTCCGTTGATCAGATGTAAGGCCTCGTAATAAAAAACGACACAGTCCTTGGATACTGTAAGAAAGCAACGAGGCTGAAGCTTATTTTTCAACCAATATCTTCTCACTTACAGTAAGCTAAAGGCTAGCTCGTAGCTTAGGAATCAAATTTAAGGATATCTATCATAATCTGTATATGAAAATTATGTAAAACACATGCCGTAATATCACTAACCCAGGAAAGGCGATTCTTCGACTCAAGAGTTGTTTGTTTACCTGGAAGTAACACAAAAATTTAGAATTCATGGGAAGTGTGCATTTGCCCTCCTATTTGGTTATCAAGAAGAGCTATTAAATTCTAATTTCTGGGAAGTTCTATTTTATGAGAAGTGGACATGTGAATTGGATTTGTAGGAAATATAACTTCTCATAGATATTTAATTCTTGTTTCCACCAAATATGGTTTAGTCTCTAAATCCTTTTCCTCGAATCCAAGCAAAATAGCAATAACCGATCTCCAAACAAAAGAGAGAAAAATTGGAACTCTACTAGCAATCAAAGACCAAAATCACAAATGTAACCAACAATCAGAACATATAATCGCATTATCAGAGAAAAATACATTATGTACACAATTTAAGCATTCAATCAAATACCGGAGAGGCTAAAAACGTAAAGCAAAAGAGGAGGAGAAGAGAATACCTGAGAGGTACAATTCAAAGGCTGCTGCTTAACCATATCTTCTTCGATTTCTTTCCCTTTCTGCTGTGCTTTCTTGTTAGCAAGGGGCTGAAAGGGGAGCGAGTTCATGTCGATCTCATTCAACGGAGTCCTCCTGCAAGGAGACTGCTCCGCTTTCCTTGACCCATTTCGGCTTAGTGATGGTTGGTGCTGCTGGTTGTTGTTATTGTGGCTCTCATTTGCCACTACTTTACCACAAATCCCAGTCCCTTGACCTGCTCTAGCCGGTGATTGGGACCGTGGTGAACCCACATTTCGGTTCACTGACAGCTGCTGCTGATTGTTGTTGTTACTATTGTTATTTTCATTTCCCACCACTTTACCACTGGTCCCCGTCCCTGGAGCCACTCTAGCCGGTGACCGGGACCGTGGCGAACCCACATTCCTCCTCACCAAAACCCTCTTCACGTCGCCACCTCCACTGTTATTACTCTTCTCCACCGCGGGAACAGACACCATTTTTCCCGGCCTTCCATTATTACCATTTCCAGTACTATTACTATTACCACTATTACTTGAACAATTAGTAATCGGACTCTCAGATCTCCTCCCCGGAGACCTACTAACCCTTCTCCCACTCTGCGCTCTCTCCTTACTCTCCGACCTCTGTTGTGGGTCCCGCTCTCGACTCCGACTAGGGGTGGACCGCCGCCTGTGGGGGCCTCTCGACTGGCGGCGCCGCCTCCCCTCCTCTTCCTCCCCACCAATCCCGATACCGAAATCACCCCCTTTTTTCTTCTCATCACCCAATTCAACCTCCTTATCCTTGTCAAAATCGTAACTTCTTTTCGACCCCGAATACCTTTTCTTCTCAGAAACCCCATTTCCATTCCCTGATGAACTCCGGCTAAGCCGTCCACACTGTATCAAAATCGCATCGACCTCCTCTTTGGTACAACTCGACGTCCTCACCACCGCGCCATTAGCCACCGCCGCCATCAAATTAGTCCCAACCACAGTGCTCGGGCTAATTTGAATCGGTTTATCGGTCGAATCGGGATCTGGGTCAGTCAAACTCGGGTCCGAATCGGAAACCCATTTGGCTTCAGGTCGTTTATCGTTGCTTTTCCGGTGCTGGATTACGAATACCTCCTTCTTCGACACCCGCTTCTCCAATTCCTCTTTCTCTCTCTTCAAATCCTCATTTAACTCAGATTCAGCACCTAATTTGTTCTTCTTCTCAATTGGAGGAGAGATTGAAATGGGCTTTTTGGGCTCATTCGGGTCGGGTTGCGGGGCAGATAGAGAACACAAAGACGGGTCCTTTTTGCTCACACAGCAACCCATTACAGAGAGATTTGATAAATTCAACAAAATTAGGGTTTCAAAGAGGAAATTGAGCTAAATTAGCATAATAATTAGTGAAAATTTTGAAGAAAAAATTGAACTTTAGGTTGGAGAGAGAGAGAGGGAGAGAGAATTTGAAGTTTGAAGAGATAAAGAGGAGAGAGAATTAGGGTTTGAGATTCGAGATGCTGCTTGTCTCAAATAAAGAGGAGAGAGAGAGAGAGAGAGAAAAGAAATTTGAATTTAGAGGGGCGGGCAAATGTGGAAATATAGCCGTTGTGGTCAAGTAAATGGCTATCCTTTTGTTTGCATGTTTGTCTTGTCTCAGAACCTTGACCCCTACTTGCTATTTTTTTATGGGATAAATTATAGTAAAATTATCTTCAGTATTTTGTCTGGCAACTGGGTAAAGGAGGGTAAGGGGGTAAAGAAGGAGAGGGTAAAATAAGATTATATCTTTGTTTGGATAGGCTAAAAAAAGAGGGGTAAATGAGTTAACCTTATTTGACAATTGGGTAAAGAGATAAGGGTAAAAAAAGTTATAGTTAAAACAAAGAAAAAATTGTCTAAAATTTTTAAAAAAATTTACCTTACCCCCTTTATCCCCAATTTGGGGGTTAAAAAAAATGGGGGTCATAGAGGTAAAGGAAGGTAAGTTTTTACCCCGCATTACCCTCATTTGCCCTCCTTCATGTTTTGCCAAACGGAGGTAATAATTTACCCCCCATCCCCATTACTCTTATCCTTCCTTTACGTATCTATCAAGTTGGGGGTCCTCAAAAACAACCTCTCGTTAGGGTCTCATTGTGAAGGGTAAGGCATCCTACCCCCCATACCCCACTTACACATGAGCTCTTGAGGCATTGGGACAGTTGTTGTTATTGTTGTTGTTGTACCCTTATCCTTTCTTAACCCCAATTACCCTATTGCCAAATGGGGGGTTAAAGTTTAAGTATTTGTTATTGAGATAATCTGATATGTCAATATGTATAACGGATACCTTAAAATTTAAATATTCTATCACTTAAATTAAATACCCATTTATCAAAATTCGATGAATTTTTGTTGAAAAATGCTAAAATTGAACATGATTATGATAATTCATTAGGATTTGTTGATTTTTTTGGCCAAAAATGCTAATACGATATTTAATATTGGCAAAATTTAGGTATGTTACATTAAATATTTTATGCCAATTTACTAAACTTTTTATGAAAATATTGATATGAATTGCATATATTATTGTAATTATGTGTTACATCAACATTCTTTTTGTAAGAAATTAGTTATATTCTTACAAAAAATTATCAAATTCCAGTGTAAGGTACTTGGATGATAAAATATTCAAACCTTAAGGTACCTCATTATACATATTGAAATATTGAGGTAACTAGGTAATAAATGCTCAAACCTTAGGACATTTAAGTTTGATGTATTAAATTTTAAAATTTATAGACTTTAAGAAATAATTTTTAGTCCAAAATTTATATGTATAATAAAATTGTCCAAAAGACAGCGTAAAAGAGTATAAAACATGTCGTTACAGGTAAACCCACCATCTCCTCACAATTCCTCTCATATCACAGACAAACAACAACGTTGTCATAAGACTAATGAAGTTGATAGATAACCCTATTTTATACTCTTTGTTGGACTATTTTATCATATATATATAACATTTAGACTAATATATTATATCGTGAAGTTTATATTACAACAACAACAACAACAGACCCAGTGCCTCAACGGCTCCCGCATATACAGGGTCGGGGGGTATATATGCAGTCTTACCCCTTCAGAGTGCTACCCTACAGAGAGGCTATTTCCAAGGATTCTCAACTATATCGTGAAGTTTATGAATTTAAAAGTTAATATGCTAAACCTCTGTATAGTAAACGTATATTACACTTTTTTCATTAATTACACTTTTTATGCACCAAAATTTCATAAACTTATTTTATAATTTATAAACTTTATATTTGAAGCTTTTTAGTCATCAGTTACGGTGAAATAATATTTTAGTTCAACTTCCATTCATCGCTTGATGGCTTGATCAAATTTTACAAAATATGGCATAAGTCAAAAGCATGTTGTATACATTCAAAAGATGTCATTCGTTAAATTTGAACTAAAATATTATTTTGTTTACACCGGCAGCTTAGAAGATTAAATACAAATTTTTAGACTCAAAAACTAATTAATTAATAGTAGTTAGATTATTGGATAAATTACATATTAGTACCCTGAAGTTTGGTATAATAATTTTTTAGTCGAGAAACTTTACAAACTAATTTATTAGTCAACAGATATTAGTGTAATTACTTTTGAGTCTGATTTTAGGAAAAACAAAGTGTCTGAAAGACAAAAAGACATTTATATTGGTATTCAAAGTGTCGTTGACTTTCAAATTTAGTATTTTTCTTGAATTTCTTTACCTTTATACCTCAGCTTTTGGTCAGAATGTTGATGTCATACGCCTTAAAATGGACTAAAAAATAATTACACTAGAAATTGTGAACTAATAAATTATTTCACAAAATTTCTGAATTAAAAAATTATTATATCAAATCTCAAGTTATTAACATATAATTTATCTAGTATTCTTTTGTTAATTTTAAATTTTTGTAGTTGGAGTTGGCACTAAATTTTGCACTGTCTGTTCTGAATCTTGGCAGCAGACATCATATGACTAGTTTGAATTCTCTAACGGCTATATCCTTGCATGGGTTAGTGAGAGAGTTTAAAACAGAGGTGTAAATGAACTAATTATTTAATAATTTACTTATATTCAAAATTGATTACGACTCGTTTGTATTTGTTATAGAGACTTGACAGCTTATCGAGTCGAATTCAAACAAGAGGGTGCTTGATCTTAATGTTCGTAAATAGTTTGATTAGGGATGGATAAGAGCTCATTAAGGCTAGGTATTAGCTCAAGATGATTCGCTATTAACTCAATTATAACTCTCAAATAGCTCAGCTCGATAGCCAACTCTGCTTGAACTAATAATGAGCTTGAATCGGTTTGATTAGGCTAACATGTCGAGCTAAGTCAAATATCGAATATGCTAAATCTTAATAAAATTGAGCTTGAACAAGGTTTGAAAGCTCGATGAGATCTCGTCTCGAACTCGAGTTCTATAAGTCTTATTGAGCTCGAGTTCGAATAAGGGAGTGCTCAACTCGACTTGGCTCCTTACACCTCTAGTTTCAGTCATCATCTTCAACCTATGGAGAATGTCCTTAATGTTGTTAACCAATTGATGAAATTGTCAATTAAAGAACAGGGCGTTGTTGTGTTCAAAAATAAAATTTATAGAACAGTAATAAAAATTTCGGACCCTTTTCAACAAAAATTTTCATTGAGCAAATTATTTAATGGATCGAGTTTGAAATTGTTAAAGGAGCTGGAACGTATGAAATCCATATATAAGCTCAAGTAAGGTTTAATCCTAAAACTACTTGGTGTTGGTGAAGAAGCACACTAGAATTATATATTAATTTTTTTTTTCTCACACAACTCTTATGTAAAACTCTTATTAAACTCACATGACCAGTACTACTTAACAAAAATGTAAGAGCATTACTGTCTTTTGGATCTAGTCGCTGCTTTCGAGGGGACAAAAATCCCTTATCGGACTCAAAATAATGAAAGTTAGGTTAAAATACGTGTTAAGGAAATAATTAACCCCCTTTTAACAAGAGGGTAAATTGGAGTTAAAAAAAAAGAGCTGGTAGAACCACCAACAAACATTGAAACCCTAAATCGAAATAACAATAACAAACGAAAGCAGATTAGGGAATAAAATCAATAACACTGGAATTTAAGAGGTTTAGCAAAATCCTACATCCATGAAGGAAAGCACGATAATTCCATTATAATTTTAGGGGTTTACATGAGACGTCTTAACTCTCGACCCTTCACAACCCTAATGTCAATATACACAAACTTAGTATTTGTAGAGTCATTCACACTAAAACTATGGTCTGTCACGGGTTTAAATCGGATTGATCCGATCCTCTACCATATAACCAAAGCCTAATTCAATCAAACGTCATATATAATCCAACAAGAGGTACGAGCAATCATGTCTAAACCCTCACTCTTTTTTGATAATTTTTTCAGAAATAATCGAGTAAAGATATAGAGGGTAAATTTTAGAAGAATTTGCAGAATTTTGCCTTTATTTTGACTATAAATTCATTTACCGTTACCTTTTTCTCAAATTGTCGAAAAAGAGTAACTCATTTACCATTCTTTACTTTTATTCTTCTTTATAAAATATACTCAAATAAGGATAAAATTATCCTCTATATTCCCCTCTTGTATTCAGTTGTCAAACAAAACCTTAGTGAACGTAAAATGTCCATAAAAAATTGTGTCACATCTTCACTAAAATCAATCCAAATTTTCCTAACATAACCTGTTAGATGTGCTTCAATTTTTGTGTCAAAAACTTGTACCGCATAAAATATTTGACGAGCATATTTGCTTGGATGACCCGGTACATTCTTATATGTGAACCTTAATTACCGTTTATAGCTGTTATAAATATTGAATTAGGCCCTATTAAATTAGACCCTACTGAATTCTATCATTGAATCAGGCCCTATAACAAGAAGACAATCCTTCACTATATTATTATGTCCTCACTGATTTCAATTCACGTCTTCATTTTGCTAGGCACTAAGGCACCGGATCCCATTAGAACTCCGAAGTTAAGCGTGCTTGGACGAGAGTAGTACCAAGATGGATAACCTCTTGAGAAGTCCTCGTGTTGCCAACCCTATAAGGTTGGGGGTCCTCGAAAACAGCCTCTCGTAGGGTTACACCCTGAAAGGGTAAGGCTGCGTACATCCACCCCTTCCAAACCCCACTTATGCGGGAGCCCTTGAGGCATTGGGCCTTCTACTGTTGTTGTTGTTGTTGATGATGTAGACCAGTCTTCAGATTTTCATGTCTTGAACCAGACCAGACCGAATACCGATTAACCCCATATATTAAGATTGAAGACCGAACAGATATATGATCGGTTCTGTCCACCAGTCCGAACTGATTTTTACTCACCCCTACAAGTGAAGCAACAAACACAAACGTGTGGGAGACAATGCAATAAATAAATACAATGTGTAATTTTGTGTGTATATATTTATTTATTTTTATTAATTTTTCCTGCTTCATTTAAGCTCATGCAATGTGCATGAAATAATAAACACTTTGCGTCTTAAAATTGTACTATGTTTGCCATCTTTTTATACCCCCAACACACACAAATTACATAAAAAAAAAATATATATTTATTTTCACAAAAATAAAAAATAAAAATTAATGAAGCACTTTGTATTTTTTGCTATTTTTCTTCTTCTCTCCTCCGATGCTCTTGGTAAACTTTTCTACTTTATACATTAATTTGAGAGTTATTTACACCAAAGATCCCTGTACTTTATCTGTTGTGTCCATTTAATCTCTATACTTTTAATTGTGCCAATTTAGCCCCTGTACTATTTATATTGTGTCAATTTGGTCCTTATAGTATGATTTATGTTAACATTTCAATAAAATTTTTAATGATTCGGTCATAGATTCGGTCAAATTGAATCAATGGGTGGATTATAGTGAGTTACTTACATCTAACGTAATTGTGCCATTACAAATTGTTTCAATAACTTAACTAAAATTTGACCAAGGGACTAAATTGGCACAATATGAATTGTATAGGGACTAAATTGACACAATCAAAAGTACAAAGACTAAACTGACACAATGAAAAAAGTACAGGAACCATTGATGTAAATAACCTTTAATTTAATTTTTCTTTGGGTAAATTACATATTAGTACCCTGAAGTTTGTGAAATAATTTATTAGTCTACAAGTTTTAGTATAATTATTTTTAGTCTAATTTCAGGTGTATGAGAGCAAATTGCGACCAAAAATTGATGTATAAAGTTTAAAGACGAAAAGTGCTAAATTTGAAAAAACGACGACGATTTAAACAAGGGTATAATGTCTTTTTATCTTTCCGACATCTTGTTTTACCTAAAATTGGACTAAAAAAATATTTACACTAAAACCTGTGGATTAATAAATTATTTTGCAAGTTTATAGATTAAAAAAGGGTTATTTATGCCAAAGGTCCCTGTACTTTTTCCATTGTGTCAATTTAGTCTCTAAACAAACAATTCAAAATGTATCAATTTAGTCCTTTGATCAAAATTAAGTTATGTTAATGACGTAATTCTGAACGGTAAAATATGTTAGATACATGTAACTTATTACAAATTCATCTATTTACTCAATTTAATTCAACTCGTGGTGGAACCATTAAAAATTTTATTAAAAATTTAACATAATTTTTTTCTGTAATGACCAAATTAACACATTTTGAGTTGCATAGGGACTAAATCGACACAAATAAAAGTATAAGGACTAAATTGACACAATTGATAAAGTATAGGGACCTTTAGCATGAATAACCCATTAAAAAATTATTACACCAAACTTCAAGGTACTTACATGTAATTTACCCTTTTCCTTTTCAAATTTAGAATTATATTTGTGGTATTTAATTATTTCTAGTTAGGGCCTGTATGAGCTGAAAATTGAGTTGAATAGAGCACCCTCTTGTTCAAATAAGAACTCGACAAGTCTTAATAAGCTTAAGTTTGAGAACGCCTATCTGGAGTTTGGTAATCTTTATTTGAACTTAGTTCTACACGATATTAGCATGCCCAATACTCAACTCATTTCTAGCCAATTTAAGCAGTTGTTATTGAACTGAGTATGATATGGCCGAGCTTACTATCAAGTTCAACTATTCTAGTCATTATCGAGGCATCCCCGAGCCATTAATATGTTTTGATTGAGTCATTAATGAGCTCTTATTAAAATATTTTGCAAATATTAACGAGTCGAACACTACCGTTTCCGAACTCGGCTGGTTGATCTTATTGGTCTCATTGAAACCTAGCTTAAAAAAGTTAATAATTGGGCCCCTTCTAGAGTGTTCAAATTGCAGGCCCAATTCTGGTGAAGATTTGGGCTATGGAATCCATGTAAGCATCTTGTGTATGAGCTCACTTGGCCCAAATTCGTGAGGCTCAAGGCTCAAGGCTCAGCTCGTTATAACATTTAGCTCGGTTTGGGCTGAACTCAAAGCTCGCTAAGCTTGGAAACCATACACCCTCGGGCTCGATTCTCCTCGGTTGAGCTTGAACCAAGCTCACTTTATTTAGGCTTATTTACTGTTGATTTAAGCTCATTTAGGCTCAAAGTCGGCTTATTTATGCTTAAATTTTCCTAGATTAGGCATTTTTATCAAGTTAGGCCGTTTAGGCTTGCTGCCATACAAGTTTGAGCTTTGCTAGACTTGGGTTCGGCTTGTTAAGCTAAACGAGCCTGTTTGGCTTAACTTGAGCTTGAAACAAGCCAAGCATTTCAAGCTTTATGACGAGCCAACTTGTGAGGGCTCGTGAGATGAGTTTGGAGCCATTTCCCAAAATAGCACAAAAATAAAAAATATTTCCTAAACTAGCTTTTTTAAAAAAATATTTTCCCAAATAGCATCCATGTCATCATTTTTTATTTTTTTTATTTTTTACTACATTTATATTTTTTAAATTTATAATATTTTATGTATTATAATAAATAAATTAAACTTAATTATTTATTAAATTTTAAATAAAATTATTTATACACAAATTTAATCTAAATATTTAATAAATAATTTAATTTAATTTAATTTATTTGTTGTGATTAAGAAAATATTATAAATTAAAAAAATTATATATATATTAAAACTAAAATAAGAAAGTAAAAAAAAGTAAAACTCAAAAATAAAAAAGTCAAATGATGACATGGATGCCATTTGGAGAAATATTTTTTAAAAAAAGCTAGTTTAGAAATTTTTTTTTTTTATTTTTGTGCTATTTTGGGTAATGGCTCATGAGTTTGTGTCTAAAACTAGGCTTGATGGCTCCAGATGATTTCGTAGTAAACGTTAATCGATTGAGTATGGCTTGAAGCTTGTCAAGTAAAGCCTAAGCTTTATTCGATTTGATTATAAAGTTGAAAATCTCTCAATATGCCGACTTCCTAGTAGGTCTCGAGCATAAACAAGCTAAGTTTATCATATCAAAGCAAGTGACGTTTGAGCTTAACCGAGTGGAATTAAGCTCAAGTTCACTTGGTTTGTCGAAACTGTCCCAAAAGTTTAAATTAATAAGGAAAGTTCCAAAATGAGCGAATGCCTATTGAGTTTCCATCGTAAATAGGATACAAGCACTTATTCTTATATTACGTTAAAAGTGGGATTTAGGGACTCGAACTTGTGACCCCAGACTCTGATACCATATTAAAGAACCAGTTATCTCAAAAGTTTAAGCTGGTATGTGAAGATTTAGGAATGGTTATATACTCTAACACTGAGTTGCTAGCCAAAATCGAGACGAGTTTATGATCTCAAAGTGAACCAACTCTTGAGATTAATGCCGCTAATTACGTGCAAGTTTTCTAAATTTTGTGAGCTTCGATCTAAGTTCAAGTTTGAGCATAATGGGTCCATATTCTTTATTCTGTTTTATAAAAACATAATTCATTTTTACTCTTTTCAGAAAACATATTGTCTTTTCTTGTTTCTTTTCTCGCATATAATTGCCTTTTTAAACCACTTTTTCCAACTCAAAACGAATATAGTATTGTTATGTTATTTTCGAAGTAGTTTCCGAAATATTACAAAAAAATCGAAAAATAATATGGAGAAAAATGATTGCATATGCATATTGTTGCCACGTGGACGACTATAGTGTGGCATCCACCAGTTTTATTGGACGCCACGTTGTAAACCGTATTTAAGCAAAAATAAGCCGTGTCCTAAACCCAGAAACCAAAAGCGGTTCTTCTACGGAAGATGCAATAATGCGTTCAAAATCTTGAACGGGTATTTATTTCTCATGGCGTCCAAGAAAACTGAGGAACTCCACGGTGTCCTCCACGTGGACACAGCTATCCACGTGGAGACCTTATACACAATTATTTTTCTGGGTATAACTTTTTTGTAATATTTCGGGAACCGGCTCACTTTCTAGGGGTTAAAGGCCTTTGCAAAACAGGCTCCTTTCAAGGTAATACCATGTAGAGCTAAGACTATACATATATTTCACTCTTCCCAAACCCCGCCTTGACGAGAGCCTCCAGACACCGGGCTTGTTGTTGTTGTTGTTGTTGTATTTCTGTAACCAACTCGTTCTATCCCAATGAAATTAACTGTTGGCACTTGGCAGGTACGCCGATGACAATAGGGGCGAATGGCACGGCAGTAGACTTTCCGATGCCAGAACCGCCAAGCCCGATCCCGCCCGGTCCAGGGATAAAGCTCTTTTGCACAGAGTACTTACTCATGCCAGGATGCAAAATCCAAGACTGCATGAACCAATGCGAACTTGAGGCTAAGGGAGGTTTCTCTATAGGCGTTTGCATCCTCACTCTTTGTCGTTGCCTCTATATGTGCCATTGATGTGTCTCATTTATATATATATATATTCATATATTATAATTATTATTATTATATTATATGATTGGGGGCTCATATATTATATGGATTTGGAAAAATAAATTTGATGTAATAATATGTGGGACCCCTTAGGGACTTGCAAAATCATGTACTACTCAAAAGATTGAAAAAAATAGTTGGAATAGAGCTCTTGGTATACTGTGCAACTGAGTTTTTTTTTTAATTACCGACACAGTCGCGATATAAAACATGCTGCTTGAACAAACGAGACCTAAAAGAACCTAAAAAAATTGGAAGATAGAAACACGGAAATAGAAGATAACCAAAGAACAGGATAACGGGAAAGTATGACAGAAACAAAAAAAAGGCACAAAAGACCAAAAACAGGCACTATGTGGCTGAATTACCACCGGAAGAGATGGGCTAGTAGCAGAGGAAGATGATGAATCGACTAGCTGGAGAGAAATTGAGAGGGGCACTGGCCAAATACCGCCCTACTTCATTCTTACAAAAAGTTCAATCATATCCGATTCGTCTTCACCATATGCCAAATCGAGCCTTTTTTCTAAACTCCCATCTACATTTCCCAAATTGTGCAACTGGATATAAGGATCTGTTTGTTTTGTTGGAAAATTAAATTCTACGCATTGATTTTTCTCATTTTATGTTATTTGATGCGTATTTTTTGACGGAAAATTTTTTGGAGGGAAGAGGTTTTCTCCGGATAGTAGAAAAAATGACTTTTCTTGTAAAATGGGGGAAGACACTGCTTCAAAGCCTCAAGGTATTCACCAGTTTGAATTTGGATCAAATCCAGTTTATATTGGCTGTAAAGAAAGTATAGGATGATTGGTGAAAGATGCTTTCTTTTAAAATAAACAAAGGAATATTATAATGTGGGAACAAGTTTTCCGTTGAAACAAATAGCGGGAAACAAAAATAACAACAACATACCCAGTGCCTCAAGGGCTCCCGCATAAGTAGGGTCTAGGAGGGGTGATTGTACGCAGCCTTACCCCTTCAGGTTGTAACCTTAATGAAAGGCTGTTTTCAAGGACCCCCCAGCCCGATAGGGTTGGCAACACGAGGACTTCCCAAGAGGTCACCCATCCTAGTACTACTCTCGCCCAATCGCTCAATCACGCTTAACTTCGGAGTTCTAATGGATCCGGTGCCTTAGTGCTTGGCAAATGAACCCTAAGGTGGAATTTGATTTTCCGTGAAAAAACTTTTTTAAAAGAAGATATTTCTCGAGGGAAAAATGTTTCCCCTCTACCAAACGGAGCCTAAATAACTATGTTTCGAGTTACTAAAGCAAGACCATGAATTTGCTTATTTTTAGGCTTGAACTTAACTTGTCTATAAGTTTGTCCGTTTATATATTGAAGGGGATAGTCTCGTGATTGTTCAAATATTAAGAGGCAAATTAAAACTGTTATTGAGGATCTTTGGGATATGTTATTACAGTTTGTAGAGTATCGTGTTTTATACGTGTTCTGTAAAGGTATTAAGGCCGCGGATAGGATGACAGCGTTAAGTTCTTTCCCACTAGACCAGTGTAATAGTATTTACATGCAATTTTATTGGACTTTATATCATAATTTGTTAGATTTTACTAACTTTATTTAATAATTTTAGCGTTTTTTTTTAATCTTATTTAAAAAAAAAAAAAGTGATAAATGCCCTAAATTAGGGGAGGGTAGCTTTTGTCTTGTCCAGCTCGGATACCAATAAGAAGCAGGGAATGGTCACTTTCCCCTCATGCGCCTTAACCCCACTCTCCCAACTTTCTATGCCAATTATTTGAGTTTTTTAGCTTTTTGACACTTTATTACAGTAAAATATGTTAAATTGTTAAATATTTTTAAAAGTATGCTAAAAAGTTAAATTTTTTACAAGAAAGCTCCGAAAAGCTAAAAAACTCCAATTATTTGTTTAAATATTTATACACCTGGCAGTTAGGTCGGGCCAGATTAATGTTAGGTTGGGTCCATTTTGGGACAGGCTAAAATTGGGTTGGGTCAGGCTCGGGTTGGGTTAGCCTCGGGTTCAAGTTAAGTCAGTGTCAGGTAGGGTTAACCTTGGGTTGGGTCATCATTGGGTTGGGTCGGATTTCAGGTTGATTCATCAAGTTATTTTGGTAATATTTATTCGACCTTGAAAATTATAACTAAAGCTATAAAATAAATTACTATAATTAACCTATTATTTAACTCTATGATAAATTGAGTTTCTATTTGGGTCATTTTGTGTTATAGAACAAGTTTGGTTTAGGTCTCGGGTCATCACGGGTCGGGTCTAATTGGGGTTTGGTCATTTCGGGTTTCAAGTCAGCTTTGGTTGGGTCAAGTTCAGGTCGGGTCAAATTTGGGTATGTTCATTTTCGGATTCAGGTCCCGATAAATCTTAAATTTTTTGGGTTAGAATCGGATCGGATAGCGGATCAAACGGGTCGGGTCACATTTTGTTAGCTCTAGTTATTTATAAATAATAAAAGTTATAAAATTATCTTAAAAACTATAATCATGCTCAATTGATAATTTTACATTTACAATGATATTATTCCATGCCTACTTTAGTATAATATTACCAGAAAAAAAGTATTATTACTAGTGTTAGTATTGAGTTATTTATACCGTTGGTTCCTCTTTTTTTAGTTTTGTTCAAATTAGTTTCACATTTTTTATTTTATTTAAATTAGTCTATTATCTTTTTAAATTTGTTAAAATTAGCCTCCCATCTTTTCCTTTATTTAAAATGATCCCTTATATTTTATTTTATTACAAAATTGGTTCCTCATCTTTTTAATTTTTACCTAATTCTGATCACAATACGAGGGACAAATTTTTTATAAAACAAAATATAAGAGATCATTTAAAAAAAATAAAAGACTAATTTGAACAAACTTAAAAAATAAATGATCAATGAGATATATTACTCATTCTTTTAGCACAACAAAAACCGAAAGCAAGACTACATTCCACTAAAATCATTCATTACAATCGATTCTAAATGAAGGGTAATAGTGATCCACCAATCGTAGCTACAACGATGATCACTATGCATTCTAACGACCCAATAAGTCGCGAAATTACAAAATCTACGAATCCCAAAAAAGGAAAACGAGTCAAAAAACTCGAATCCACCACGGAGTGAATATCAACAAGTCTAGGATAAATCACTCGTCAGTATTAGATAATTTATGATTATTATTAGGTAATTTTATTGTCACTTTTAGAGTAAAATTATAATTTTTAATATTATTTTACTCTTATTATTTATAAGTTATATCGTCACTTTCATAATAACAATAGTGTCAAGGAATTATCTTTTCCAAAACCTTAAGCTTATTGATTTTTTTTGAACATAAAGCTTATCGATGAAGGACCAATAATAGTTTTATATTCTAATGTGTGCGAATGATAATTGGGTTTGAAGTGTGGATAATGCACAGTCTCACCTATATCTTGTGCTTAAATTATATTAATATTAAAGTGGGGATATTAGGATTCGAATTCGTGATCTCTTAATCTACAGTAATTCCAATTCAATAGTGACAATTAGATGTTTAAGGGGAAAAAGAAAGGATATTAGAGGTTTAAAGGAAACAAGAAGAAAAATTGGAGGAGCGATAGAATTTCATTTCATTTTCATTCATAATTCTTCGTTACAATCTAATACCCCTATTTATAGAGCTTAGGGGGAGAATTATTAATTATCAAAAAGGGTACCAACACGCCATCACTGGATCCCATTAGAACTCCAAACTTAAGCGTGCTTAGACGAGAGTAGTATAAGGATGCGTGACTTTCTGGGAAGTCCTTACCCTTAGGTTGGGAGCACTCGAAAACAACCTCTCCTCAAGGGTAATACTTTGAAGGGGAAAGCTGCGTACATCCACCCCCAAACCCTGTTTAGGCGGAAATCCTTGCAGGACTGGATATGTTACTTTTAGGGGGAGAATATCTAATTAATATTAATAGTATCCTAATTACATAATAAAAGAAAAAATTACCTATATATTATCATTAATATAAAGCTATCTATTACAATACTAGTTAATCACATGTCTAACAGATGATTAACTTATTTATCCTGTATCATAATCACAAGTTCTTTGACACTATATTAAAGAACCTTCTATTCTAAAATTTTAAGCCGATAAATAAAAATTTAGAAATAATTTTATACTATAATAAATAGTAGTTTATGGAAAAAATAGATGACTTTACAACGTCGTTGTTGGCCATAAAAGAAGCATACTTTTTTGGAGTCTCTTCAAGTTTCCATTTTGGAGAGAGAGAGAGAGAGAGATGGAGAAGATGATGAGAGAGAGAGCAAAAGAGGAGTTAGAGAGAGTAGAGAGGGTACACCCAGAGGGATACACAGTCCTTAAAATGGAGCTTCTCTCCTTCATCTCTCTCCTCTCTCTCCCCCATTTTTCTTCTTCTTCTTCTTCTCTCTCTTCTTCTGCCCCTTCCCGAGGTCCGTCTCTCTCTCTCCCCCCTTTCTTTTTAGACTTGTATGTCTGTTATTGTTGCTTGTATGTCTGTTATGTCATTGAACTAAGAAAAAGGAACATGTTAGAGTATAAAATCAATCCTGGACCTTCACCCATTAGCTTAAGCTTTTGGGAAGGATGGTTCTTTGACAACATACTCAGTGTCTTAAGGGTTCCCGCTTACGAAGGGTTTAAGGGTTCACGCTTACGAAGGGTTTCGGGTTCCCCCTTCAGGGTATTATTCTGAAGAGAGGCTGTTTTCAAGTGTTCTCAACTTGAGAGTGAGGACCTCCCAAGAGGTCACCCTTCCTGGTACTGTTCTCGCCCAAACACGCTTAACTTCGGAGTTCTAACGGGATCCTATGATGGCGTGTTGGTGCCCTCTTTGGTGGTGCCCTCTTTGTTATGTCAAGGAACTAACTCATCTGAAAAGCTTAAGCCGATGAGTAAAAGCTCAGGATTGGTTTTGAACTTTCACAAATGGCTACTTGAAGTGTGGATGTGACACCAGTGCATCTTATATATTGTGTTAAATTATGTTAATATGAAAAGTGAAGATTGTTGGGATTCGAATTTATTGGCCTTTGGTCAACAAAGTTTTGATACCATGTTAAGAAACTAACAACAATAGGCCCAGTGCCTCAAGGGCTCTCATATAAGCAGGGTCGGGTAGGGGTAGGATGTACGTAGTCTTACTTTTTTAGGTTGTTACCCTAGCGGAGGCTGTTTCCGAATGTCAAGAAACCAACTCACCCAAAAGGTTAAACTGATGGATAAAGGCTTAGGATTAATTTTGTATTCTTAACATGTTATTGCTTATTTGACTTAGATTTTGTACACATTGTTCTTTCTTTTCTTTAGAATTAAGGGTCGCTCGAAAATGACCTCTCTGTAAGGTAGCACTAAGTAGGGGTAAGGATGTGTACATCTTACATTTTCTATACACTGCCTTAAGAAAAGTCTTTTTGAGGCACTGAGTTGTTGGTAACCCAATTTGTTGATGAATAATGATGGTAAGTCGTACCCTTGTTATTCCTATTTTCTTTACCCTTCAATTTAGGGCGATGGGTGTAAGGTAAAGTTATAAAAAATTTTGAACAATTGTCTCTATGGATCATCATTGTCGTAAAACTTTAAATTGATGGGTAAATCAAAAATAGTTGTCTCGTGTGAATTTCTATCGGGCTTCAAGCACGTATAGTACACATGCCCACCTCGTTTTTTGTGCTTAAATTATGTTAACATTAAAAGCAAAAGCCGTCAAAAAGGCGCAAGAATGATTTTATAAAAACTCCCTCAAGAGGGGGCTTGGTAGAGTAGGGTGAATACGAGATGAGCCCAAGCTCGATCTCGACATTTCCATTTAGCATGGCTCGGTCTTAGCTCAACTCTCACCGAGTTTGCAAAGCTCAAGCTCAAGTCTTGAGCTTGACTAAGCTTTGACCCAAAATAGTGAAAACGAAGCTTGTTTTATTTAGGCTCATTTAAGCTCGATGTTGGGTCATTTGGCTCGAGCTCGTCTCATTTAGGCTTAAACTAGGCTTTGCTAAACATATTTAAGATAATAAATTATATTAAGATAGACTCATTTACGATCATCAACCCAAGAGCTCGGGCTGCGTTGGGCTAGATTCAACTGAGCTCATTTAGCCCCCTATGTAGTGTAAAAATCATTTATGAACCTTTCACCTATCTGTTTAAACTTTTGCGTTAATTAGTTTTTTAACAGTATAATTTCTAGATTATCTCGACATCAAATTTGATAATCTACTTTATCAACAGCCTCAACAAGCAAGAAAAGAAAGAGAAGTCGGAGTATGAAGAAGGCGGCGAGGAAGAAGAGGGACAGTGTGGAAGTGGTATTGGAAAGGGCTCAGGCGTGTCTCCGTAAGATTCGTGATTTCAAAACCACCTTACTCGATTGAACATATCAAGATTCTAGTGTTCTCTTTTTACGTACTCTGCATCCGATTTTGCCAATCTTTTTGAATGCAGAGCGCATTGTATTTAAGGTCCGTTCAGTTCAGCTTTTTGATTAAAGACATTTTATGGTCGGTTTGTTTTGAAACTCGAAGCTTCCAAGAAGATTGAAGCTCTGTTTTTGCATACGTTGCGTCCTATTTTGTGAATCTTTTGGATGCAAAATCACATTGTATTAAGGTGCGTTCGGTTTGAGCTTTTTAATAGTTTCAAGTTAGTTTTTTGGTGTTCCGTTGTGAAACTTGAAGCTTTTAACTTGTACATTACGACTCTGTTTGTTTCGGTTGAAGACTGATTTCGTCCAACTCTTATGATTTTCTTATACGATTAGCAGTGATAGCGCAAGAAGAAAGTCTTTTCTTTTTTGGAGTTGAAGATGACTTCGTCTCATGTAAAGAGTACAAGATTTTTTTTTACCGATAAAAGAAATTTTAAGGAAAATATTTATAAAAAAATCTTTTTAATGAATGAAAAGATGCGAGATTGAAAGACGAAACACGTTACATTGATACATATATATATTTAAAGTGACTTTTGGAATAAACCAAGTAATGGTTGGGTTTTTGGTTGAGGCTTCAGTTCTGCTCGTATTTCCTGTGCTGATCGTCTGGTTCTTCTTTTTTGGGATCCCTTTCTGAGCTGTTTCTGGCGCGTTGTTTCTCCTGCCCCTCGTGTCTTGTATGGTCTGTACTCGATGTCTATGATGTCGTGTTTGAGGCGAGCTTTTGCTCCTGTTGGTTGTATTTTTGTTTTTGGTTTGCTGCTTTTGGTCCCCCGTTTTGTTACGGTCGGACTTTGGCCTCGCCTAGCAAGTGGTCTATTTGCTTAGCGACGTCGTCGCAATTTATCAAAAAAAAACCGTGGGAAGCCAAAAGGCCAACCCGGACAAATCCACAAGAGGGAGTGGGAGCAACCCTCGTCTAACGATAAAACAACGGATGCCAATGAATACAATAAAATTCGACACAACAAAATAAATTAAAAATTTAAGGTTTTTTACTAAAATGTACCTAAATTTTATGTAAAGTTTTAAAAGACCATCTAAATTTTAAAAAATTTTTAATATTACACCTTAATGTTCATGTCGTTAATATCTTTTAGTTTTCGCTTAAGTAGCTTTTTAAGGTATATGATTGGACTAATCTTATTTAGGCTCATGACACACTAGAGTTTTTAGAGCGATGACTTTCTATATATATATTGGAATTATGTATTTTGAAGTTAGGATAGAGAACGATTGTGAATTGAGACGTTTTATACCAACTTTGAAAGATAGAGTGAAATTATTGTATTCTCTTCCGTGAATAGAGGCTTCGGTTGAACTAAGTAAAGTTCGGTGTTCTCCTCAATCCTCTTTTGTGAGTGATTGTTATTTCAATTAAAGGTTTCGATATTATGTGGATAGTCATAACAAATGATATCAGAGTATGGTCATATAATAAAAAGAGCATTAGGTTGAAATCGTATCATAGTGTCATTAAACGTGGCATTATTTGATTGGTTTAACCTTCGTATACAAGATGCTAATAAAGCCGATTTATCTTTATGTTTATCCTTTAGTCAATCATCGTCGGTCGAGGCTCTCATCTTCTTGTTGTGTAAGTTGCAGGTTTGTGTCCAGTCCTGCTCCTATTATCCCTCCCCTGTTATTTTTTCTTTGATTTGTTTGTCTGTACCGCCCTTTGTTTACTGGGTGTTAGGGCTCGCTGTGTCGAGGTCCTTATTTTGTACTACGGTTATGCCGACAATTATCGAAAAAAAAAAATCCTTTAGTCAATGATAATAGAAAGTCTTTAAATATGTTATGTATATTTATATCTAGATTAGATAGTTGACGTGTATCTTTAATCTAAGATTCAGATAAGAAGATAATTAACTTTTGTAAATCTTTATCTCTTATTTTTATATCTATACATAAAATATATAAAGATTTCATATTATTTTTAACTAGAGAATAAAAATAAAGATAAATCTGCGCTATTAGATGCAAAACCAAAACGAAAAGCAAAAGGGGAGCAAACAAGTGTATGGCTAATAAAATTATAACTAACTTATGGTTGAAAACAAATGTAAAATGTTCTTGTCAACCACAAAAAAAATTGACATGTTTACTATATTTTAACATATATAAATTAAGGAAGGAATATACCCAGTGTCTTAAGGGCTCCCGACTACGCAGGATCTGGGTGGGCGAATGTACGCAGCCTTCCCTCTTCGGGGTGTCAACCTGAAGAAAGGCTGTTTCCCAGTGCCCCAACCTGAGGGTGAGGACTTCCCAGGAGGTCACCCATCTTGGTACTACTCTCGCCCAAGCACGCTTAACTTCGGAGTTCTCATAGGATCCGGTGATGGCGTGTTGGTGCCCTCTTTGGTATATAAACTGAATCATTAAATTGAATTAAAGATTTGTTTAGTCGTGTTGTTTTAGAGAGAGTATTTTTTATGGAAAAAAAAGATATTTTATTAAGTTTTATTATGTACAATATTTTCAGTGTTTTAAGAGTTCCCGCCTAAGTAAGGTCAGGGGGTGGATATACGTAGCCTTCCCATTCCGATGCAGGGAGGCTGTTTCTGATAACCCTCAATCTGAGGGATGCAACATGAAGACTTCCTAAGGTCACCCATCTTGGTACTCCTTTTACCCAAGCACATTTAACTTTGGAGTTCTAATAGGATCCGATGCTTACGTGTTGGTACCATCTTAGGTCAAGTTTTTCTATGTATTATCCAGTATTTTAAAATAAAATTTGAATTTATTTGAAGAGAGAAGTAGGAAAATAGGATTTTTTTTTTTTTTTTAACGAGGGGTTAGAAACAAAATTAAATTTTTTAAAGATAGAAAATAGTAATCTTTACAATATGATAATATAAAACCTTGATATAATATAAGACAACACTATACTATTATTGCATAAGAGAAATGAACCAAAAAACAACAAAAAGTTCTCGAGAAAAAGAAACACAGAAGATTTTTCTAGTTTGGCCAACTGTGCCTACATCCACAGAGTTATAAGGATTTCTACTGTTTCTAAAAGTGTATAGAGAATTTTTTCTTACTTACAATTTTCTCTCAAACTCAAAGCGAGATCTTATATTCACGTAAGAAAAAGCATTAATTGCCTCAAGACGAACCATCAAATGAAATTGGACCTGAAACTGAACGCAAAAATCTGATCTTTCACTCTGTAGACATGATCTATTACAATAGATAAAATCAGACTCCGATACTCCATACTGGAAACCTAACAGATCTTGTTGTTGAAAGTTTTCATTTGGATATGAGATAACTTTATTCACATCATCAATTGCAAACATGGAGATCACTCTAGATGCAAACATAGAGACAAGTTTTTGTGAAAATGATACTTATGTATTTGATTTAAAAAGAAAAGTATTTTTAAATAAAATAAAATTTAATTTTTTTTTACTTTTAAGTAAAAACAGAGAAATAAAATTTATTATTTACAATAAAAAGAATTAGCGACTAAAAAATTTTTAAATAAAAATACTAGCGTGGAACCCACTAGGGCCTTGCTTCAAGGGTAAAAGGCAAATAAAAAGATAGAGTATTACTTTAGGCCAACAGGTCTGGAGTTCGGTTCTCCCTTTTAACCTTTTCTTAAGAAATCCTTGACGTAAGTTACTCTTATGGTGTATGGGTCGTTGCATAAACTGAGGTTTACAGCATAACCGGGTTCGTCGCTAGGGGGGGAAAATGGTTGTTTGCACCAAGGGCCCCTACACTTTACTCATTGTGTCAATTTAGTCCATCTACTGTTAAAATTGTGTCAATTGAGTCTAATGACCAGATTTAAGTTAAGTTAATAGTGAATTTTAATGGTACAATCATGTTAGATACAAGAAATCTACTTTAAATTTGCCCGTTCATTCAATTTAACTCATTTAATAGTTGAACCACTAAAAATTTTATTAATAACTTAACATAAACTTTAATCAAAGGACCAAATTGAAACAATTTAAATAGTAGAAGGACTAAATTGACACAATGACTAAAATACAGAGATTTTTGACGAAAATAACCCAAAAAAAAGGGATTATTTACGTCAAAGGTCCTTATACTTAGTATATTGTGTCAATCTAGTCCTTATACTTTTAATTGTTTCAATTTAGTCCATCTACTATTTGAATTGCGTTAATTTGGTCCCTAGAGTAAAACTTATATTAAATTATTGATAAAAAATTTAATAATTCGGCTATGAATTGGGCTAAATTGAGTCAATGAGTGAATTTCTAGTGGATTACTTGCATCTATCACGATCATACCATTAAAAATTGTATCATTAACTTAACTTAAATTTGATAATTGGACTAAACTGACACAATTTAAATAATACAGGGACTAAACTGATATAATTAAAAGTACGATAACTAAATTAATACAATGAGCAAAATACACTGGGCTTGTTTGCAAATAAACCAAAAAAAAGAAGGCTTGGAAAGCAACTGCAAACATAGAGATTACTCTAGATGTTTCATTAGACAGTCAAGGATACTAGAAGCATCCAAATTCTCCAATGCCACTCTTATTTATATCATTTTCTCCTCTCAAAAACTTTTAATTTTTATTTTCCACTCATTAAACACAATTAAAAAAATATTATTAAACTGAAAAAATAATTTAAAATTACAAAAATGGCAGCTGCACTTTCTCTCTCTACATCCCATCTCCCACTATGCAAATCCAAGCAAACCCACAAGCCCAAAACTTATCATAGGAGAGATCTCTTAATGGGATCAAGTGGGCTGGGCCTGGCTGGGATTGGGCTTGGGTCTGGGCCCATTAAGCCAGTGAAGGCAGTGGGCCCACCGAGCCCAAATGGGTCGAGTTCGAGTAGGGTTTCGTACTCGATGTTCTTGGAGTACTTGGATGAAGGGGTAGTGAAGAAAGTGGACTTGGTTGAGAATGGGACTGCTGCTGTTGTTGAGATTTATGATCCTGCTTTGGATAAGGTTCAGAGAGTCAAGGTAAAAACTTATCGAGTTTGAGTTCGAGCTAAGTATTTTAACGGGTTTTTTGAACTTTTGTTTGTGCTCGGTTTGACCAGAGTTAGCAAAATACGCATGTAATTGGCATATTAAATACTTATTCGAACTTTGGACAAGATTCGGAGTCAAGATACTTGCTTTAAAAAGTTCGAGTTAAAGATGAGGATTTTAATGCATTAGTAAAGACCTAATTGGTATCGCATTTTGTTCACAGTCGTTTTTTGAGAAACGAAAAGCCTCGATTTTTGGTTTTGTGTTTTTACTTTCTATTCAAATTTGGGGGGAAAAAAATGGAAGATAAGAAATTGAAAATAAATTATTTTTAATATATAATTTTTAGTTTCATACAAAGATTAAAAATTGTAAATAAAAAATAAAGCAAATAGACCAAATATGTTTGATACTCGGCTCATGATTAAGCCGAGCTATTCGAGATACTAGTAAACCATGATTTTACATTAATGATTGGCATTGAACATGATATTTAAGGGCGGCAACAACAGCAGCAACAAATCTAGTGCCTCAAAGGCTCTTGTATATATAGAGTTTGGAAGAGGTGGGATATATGCAGCCTTATCTGTTCAGGGTACTACTCTAAAAGGAGGCTGTGTCCGAAGGCCCCTGACCTTATCTTTAAGGGCATTTTATTTTTTTTTTTTTTGGATTTTAAAAATTAAAAACTATATTTTAGACATATTTTCCAGGATTTTGTGTTATTGTTTTTGAATTTTTTCTAATTTGAAGGAGACTCAAAAAAAAAAAAAAAAAAAAAAAAAACCGTTTTCAAATTCTAGGGTCCTACGATGTTAACGAGCTATATTCTATATATTATCAAGCTAATATCGAACCATGGATGAACTCCAAACTAGCTTATAACAGACCGTCCAGCAGTTTCAAAAAGTCGAGCATTCCCTGTTTGAATTCTACTGTTTAACTTATCAAATCGAACACGAAGAATCTATAAAACTAAACGTTTAATTCGTTTACACTCTCAGGTACAGCTACCGGGTTTACTGCCGGAGCTGGTGAGGAAGATGAAGGAGAAGGAGGTTGACTTTTCGGTCAACCCGCCCGAGGTCAACATGGGGGCAGCCATAGTTGACTTGTTAGGGAACTTGGCTTTCCCATTGATATTGCTTGGGACCTTATTCTTAAGGACTTCTGGGTCAAACTCCCCTGGTGGCCCTAACTTGCCTTTTGGCCTTGGAAGGTAACTTGCATTATCGGTATCTCGGTATTTTAATATATATGAAAAGTTATCTTAAAGTTTGAAAATTTTATTAGTTGGCTATCCTATGTCAAAATATGACGGCTTTTTGTCATGATCTAGATAAGCATGACTAGCTAATATGATTAAATAAAAGTCAAATGGATAGAATTATATGCCTTTTTACTTTGTTTGTATTTATCCGAGAATTGGTTTTGATTTAGATGTTAAAACCATGTCTGAAAGCAAAACGAGGAACGAAAAGAGAGAGAGAGAAATAATGACACAAAAATTTACGTCGGAAATCCTCAAAACGAGGAACAACCATAAACGTGGATTAGAAGATACAAAAATGGCACTAGCTAGGGATACAATGATAAAGCAAATAAATAGCTACGATACTGAAACCCTAGCACCATATGGGTATATAATGGGCCGACCTTATATTAATATAATAATGAAGTCAAGGAAAAAGAATGAGTTGTTTTAACCATAAATGCATCTATATATTCTTTCGCATAAGTCAACGAGTGTTCAGTCCAAATTCTTATACACAAAACTTAAGGATCAAGCATAGCTTAGTCTAGTGGTGATGATCACGAGGGCCAAAATACTCCCACTCCTCCTTAACAACCTAAAAAAAGAAAAA
This sequence comes from Simmondsia chinensis, assembly GCA_018398585.1. NCBI lineage: Eukaryota > Viridiplantae > Streptophyta > Magnoliopsida > Caryophyllales > Simmondsiaceae > Simmondsia > Simmondsia chinensis. Next base: position 1,171,812 of record JAGTTD010000018.1, read on the forward strand.
AAAATTCATCCCAGCTATGTGTTTACTTTGAAAGAATGGATTATGTTAGAATATAAAATCACTCTTGGATTTTCACCTATCAGCTCGAGCTTTTGGGATAGATGATTCTTTAACATCCGTACAGCCCCCGTTTTCAAGATTAATGTGATTTAAGCATAAGATATAAGGTAGGTCTGTATGCTTTAATCCCAATAGCCATTTGCGTGAGGGGGCGTTTTAGAGTATAAAACCAATCTCGAGCCTTCACCCGTTGGCTTAAACTTTTGGGATAGATGGTTTTTTGACATGTTATATTAGCCATGAATATATCTATATGCATTTTTCAAAAGTCAACAAACTTTTAGCTGAAATTCTTATATATTAAACCGAACAATACACGTACGTCGTAAATCCAGGTTTAGGTGGATTAAGATTGTGTCTAATAGTCTCCATCCATGTTTTTTTTTTACCTGCCTCTACCTCTCTTCCAGTGTGTACTGTGTAGTTGTTCACTTTTCCTAACAGGGACAGCTGTCAATCACCTCGTAAAGCCGAATAATACACGTACGTCGTAAATCCCATTTAATTGGCATACTGTATTTTTGCAGGAGCAAGGCAAAGTTCCAAGTGGAGCCAAACACAGGGGTGACATTCAATGATGTAGCAGGAGTAGATGAGGCAAAGCAAGACTTCCAAGAGATAGTTGAATTTTTGAAGACACCAGATAAGTTTGCAGCAGTTGGGGCTAGGATCCCAAAGGGTGTCCTACTTGTAGGACCCCCTGGCACTGGGAAGACCCTTTTGGCTAAGGCCATTGCTGGTGAAGCTGGGGTCCCCTTCTTCTCGTTGTCCGGGTCCGAGTTCATTGAGATGTTTGTTGGGGTACGGAATCTGATCTTCGTGTATGTTAAGGGCTTTGCGTGTGAGTCTAGTAAGAATGACATGTTGGAGTTGTGATAGTGGACTGCTCCGACTAATGTTAATTGGTTTTATGATTGGAACCTCATTTCGACTTATATGTGGATCTCAAATGCACTAACTCCATCTGGTGAAATTTTCACAGTTCGCGTGTGTAGGAATGGTAATATCTAGGGGTGTAGACGAATTGGGTCGAGCTGGGCACCCCTTTTTCGAACTTAAGCTTAATAAGAGTTTATCGAACATGCTCGAACCTAGCCCGATAAGCTATCTAGGCCCAAAAACAACCATAATAGATTTTGAGCATAAGTAGCTCGTCGAATGTTTTGTTCAGTTACACATGTACACCTATGTAACTGGAAGAAAGGGTCACACTACTGAATGTAAATTCGACCCATTGCTTGGGTTGGGCTGGGCTGGGTTGGGTCAAATTTTTTCTGCTCCGGGCAGGGCTGAACCTCAATGGGTCGGGCTGGGCTGGGTTGGGTCAAATTTTTTCTACTCCGGGCAGGGTTGAACCTCCACCAGAGTTGGGTTGAATTCGCATTGTAAACTTTCATTAGGACTGAGGCTTGACCCACGGAGTTGACATATATGAGGTCTCCATAGAAGCATGAGTGGAGTTTCATCCTAAAATCATTTGGCATTAGGTAGAATAACCCACTAAACTTACATGTTCAGAATCTCTGTTCTCTTGCAACTTCGATGTGGGCTTGCTTACCAGACTGACATGTGGAGTCCTTAACATCCATCGTTATGTAAATTAGCCCACTCGACTTATATGTTGATATCTTCTTTCTAACAACTCAGATGCAGTGTTTTTTGCACGACTTACTCACACGTGGAGTCCGTAATAGGTGGGTGCGTCAAGGGTAAGGGACTTGTTCAACAAGGCAAAGGCAAATGCACCTTGTTTGGTGTTCATAGATGAGATTGATGCTGTGGGGAGGCAAAGAGGGACTGGCATTGGAGGAGGAAATGATGAGAGAGAGCAAACACTTAACCAATTGCTTACCGAAATGGATGGTTTCTCTGGTAACAACGGTGTCATTGTCATTGCGGCTACTAACCGCCCTGAGATTCTCGACCAAGCCTTGCTCAGGCCTGGCAGGTTTGATAGGCAGGTGCGTTCTCTCAGTCCATGTTATATGGACTTAGATATAAGATTCGGTAGGGGGTGTTAATGAGCTTAGTCGAACCGAGCACCCCTTGTTCGAACTTGAGCTTCATAAACTCTTTTGAGGTCAAGTTAATTGAGCGTTTATGGAGCTTTCCAACCTTTTGTCGAACTCGGTTCGATAAGATATTAATATGTTCTATACACGGGTCGTTCTCTAAGTCTATGTTACCTAGACTAAGGATAAGGGGGTACTCAGGCGAGCCGAGTCCTAACGTATCAAGCTTGAGGCTCGGCTCATTTGAATTTATCTTAGCTCGGGTTTGGCTCAAAGCTCACTGGAATTGATAACTTCAAGTTTGAGCTCCACTCATCATAAGCTCGGTCTCAATTCGACTCGATTGAGCTTGAACCTAACTCGGCAAGTTTTGAATTGTATTTGATTTATTTAGGCTCATTTAAGTTCGATCTTTGGCCATTTGGGCTCGTCTAGCCTTGAACTCAGCTTATTCAGGTTGAAACTAGGCTCGATTGGGCATATTTCAGCTAATAAGTTGAATTAAAATAGGCTTATTTAGGCTTGTGAGCCTACGAGCTTGAGCTTCACTAGCCCCAGTCAACCAAGTTTTTTCACTTCGTGCCTATGTGCAACCTCAATTATATATCTCTTCAAATTATTGGCGGATTGCTTTTTCTTTCGTCCGTGATTTTTACGGAATTTATGAGTTTTCCGCACGAATCTGTTAATTTTTTTCTCCTTCTCTCTTCTATTCTCAATCTCTTTCGGATATGTTCTTTCCTCGAGCAGGTAACAGTGCAGCTCCCGGATGTAAGAGGGAGAGAAGAAATACTAAAAGTACACAGCCAAAACAAGAAGCTAGACAAGGACGTGTCACTAAGTGTGATAGCGATGAGGACCCCCGGGTTCAGTGGCGCGGACCTAGCTAACCTTATGAACGAAGCCGCGATCCTAGCAGGCCGGAGGGGCAAGGATAGGATCACGATCAAGGAGGTTGATGACTCGATCGATCGAATTGTGGCTGGCATGGAAGGCACCAAGATGACTGATGGAAAGAACAAGATTTTGGTAGCTTACCATGAGATTGGCCATGCCGTTTGTGCGTAAGTCCATGATTCTATGTGCCTGTTTGGTCTAACTGTTATTGTGGAAAAAAAGAAATGTTTTCTTAAGAAAAGCGCTTTTTTTAGGATTTAAGGGTGTTTGGCTTATAAAGAAGAGTATTTTTCGATAAAAGTGGAAGTTGTTCTTCTGCTTTTAAACATGAGTATGAAAATAACGCTTCTCTTTTAATTTTTTTTTTCCCTTAGTTCTAGTATTTATTAAATCACATCTTGCGTGTTGTGCAGAACACTGACACCGGGCCATGACCCAGTCCAAAAAGTAACCTTGATACCCAGGGGTCAAGCCCGCGGGCTCACATGGTTCATACCTGGTTCTGACCCAGCTTTGATCTCCAAGCAACAATTGTTTGCTAGGATCGTTGGTGGTCTAGGAGGACGAGCAGCAGAGGAGGTCATCTTTGGCGAGCCGGAGATCACAACTGGTGCAGCCGGGGATCTCCTTCAGATCACCCAAATAGCCAGACAGGTCAGTCGCTTGGTATTAGAGTATAAAACTATTCACGGTCTTCATTGATCAATATAAGCTTTCGGGATTGTTTGCTCCTTGTCATGATATCCGAGTCTTTTTGACTGAGAAGTTATGAGTTCAAATCCCAATTGTCTTTTTTTCATTAGAATTAATATAATTCAAGCATAAGATAGGATGTGGGTTTTTACATTACCTATGCTTCTTGATCGAGATGGTCAATTCTTAGATCTCAAACTCAATCAACATTTTTTTAAGGACAACCCACACAGAGCAGAGCCTTAAGTTGGATTTGCGTTGACAACGAAAGGAGATTGGAGAGAAACAGAATACCAATATTTTACGAGGCTTGCCTTTAAGCCTAAGTCCATAGAGGGATAGCACAGTAAATTTCACTATTCTAAGAATAGTACAGTAGAAAATATTCAGTTGCACGCTTAACTTATTCTTAATGTATATTTATAGCCACGCACTAAACCCTTTGTGAACCAGAAATCTAAATCGGATCAATCCAAACCTCTATTTTCAGACAATACCAACTAAGATCACGTTCCACGCCTAAACCTAACAAATTTTCTGTATCTTTGGCAGATGGTAACGGTGTACGGGATGTCAGAGATAGGCCCGTGGATGCTAACAGACCCAGCAGCGCAACAGAATGATGTCGTAATGAGGATGCTAGCAAGAAACTCCATGTCAGAGAAGCTAGCAGAAGACATAGATGCATCAGTAAGAAGTATAATCGAAAACGCATACGAAAATGCAAAGAAACTTATAAGGAACAACAGAGACGCAGTCGATAAACTCGTAGATGTTTTATTAGAGAAAGAAACACTTTCTGGGGATGAATTTAGAGCTTTATTATCTGAATTTGTTGATGTTTCTGTTAATAATTTAAGGGAGATTCCTGTTAGGGAACTCATTAGTGCTTAAAAGATTTTGTTATAAAATGTACAGTTAAGAGTTCAGCATCAGTATATGCTTGTAGCAGTATCATGAGGTTTGAATATGTTATCACTTAGGTATTTTATATCAGAATTTGGCTAATTGTTGTTAAATTTTGATCTATTTTATACTGGTTCAGTTGTGACTTTTTTATTTAGAGTCCAGTTGTACCTATATAGCACATACTTTTTTGGGGGTTGCTTACTCGATGGTAAGAGTACTCGGCTTTTAAGTTCGGCTAGTCTTTGACACATTTGGATGAAGCAAGGGGTTTGTCCATATTATCGGTAGATTAAATCATGTCAATATTTTTAACAAAGAAATCAACGAACTATGAGTTCACTAAATTTTGATGTAAGTTACTTATAGATTATTATGTATTCACGTTAGCATTTTGGGCACAAAATCATCAAATTATACAGAAATACTTGTATACATTTGAAGTTAGGTTCTACTTTATTATTTTTTAACAAAAATCTTTCCAATTTTGACAGAAAGGTACGTAATTAATAAACATTTTAAAATTTTACAGTATTTAGATGATAAACAGTTAAACCTTAAGATATGAGTGATAATTTCCGCTTCTTTCCTTCAATCATTGGACTATTTTATTATTGGGTAGCGTCATATCTTTTTTACTCCGTGTCAAGTCGAACCCCAACTAGAGTCAGGTTGGACATTCCAGTGAATTATTTGATCAAGGTTTGAAAAAATTATTTTTTTCAAGTTACTATTTTTAGAAGCATTTCTATAAAAAACTCTTTTCAGTATCTTTGGTTTGAAAAAATTTTAGTTTTCGCTTTTGTTTCTATTTGAGTGAAAAGCACTCTTACTTAGAAGTAGAAAAATTGCTTGTTCCAGAGGCTAAATTTCTACAAAAGAAATCAAACTCCTGTTTGGTATCGTTCCTGCTTTAAAATTTTTGTTTTTAGAAACTAAAAATCACATCTTCGATATGACTTTTTCAGTATTTGGTCCTTTACTTTTAATTTCCTTTCTACTTTGGATGAAAACTAAAATAGGAAAAAGAAATCACATTCGAAAATTATAAATGAAAAACGACACTAAACAAGCCCTAAGCAATTAGAGACCTTTCAGCTCAAATGACTAATATAAATGTAAAAAAATTAAACATCAAAATCATATAATGTAATGGGCATCTATCATTAGTTGCAAATATGGTAAATTAAGTACATAAAACTGAAACTTCTTAGGAAAAGTACTGCAATCTGTAACATAAACACAAATATCAAGAGTAACTATTTGCAATGCTACTATGTACCTATTTAGTATCGTTTTTTGCATTTAGTTTTTGGCTTTCAAGAAACTATAAATAGGTATTTTTTCTGCTCAAAACCCAAAAAGTAAGACCAAAAAATGATACGAGAAACGCCAAAAAGAAACCGAAGCAACTGACCTGATTGGTTTGAAGAGCTCATGAACCCAAAAAAGCATCGACTTTAGAATTCGTCGTTCTCGAGAGGAACTTCATGCAAATTGGCGGGCGTACACCCGCCAAGGCGAGTATGGAACTGGGCAACGTCCAAATTCCATCCCCACAAATCAAACCCGAAGCGATAGCTGGCCCAAAAGCGTCCGCCTTCGCCTTGTTCTTCCATCGCCAAACAAATAAAATCAAGCTCCCGACACACATGTCAATCGCAAAATACCCACCCATATAAAACGGTATAGCCATCGCCATTGGAATCGGTATATACCTCGACCATTTCTTTCCCACACTATCTCTGATACCATTCACTGCCATAGCGGCAAAAAAGAATATGCAACATAATGTAAAACAGTGCTTCGGCAAAGCACTAAACCCTTCGACACCTAAGATGGAGATGTTCCTGTAAATAAGCGCGTATGGTGCTGGATACTCGGACCCGGTTTTACCCAAATCATGAAAAGCTCTAAGGAACAACCAGAAGACGCAGGGCGATATAATGCAACCCATTGCAGTTCCTATGACCTGGCTCACAAACATGGACCGGGGTGACGCTAACGTCATGTAACCTGTTTTAAAGTCTTGCATGAGGTCCGAAGCAGTTGAGACTATGTTCATCATGACACCACAAGCGGCTAGACCCGCGAGAACACCACCACCGGATGATGCAGCCCAGGCCCCGATAATAAAAATGGCTAGTTTTCCATAGGTCGAGGCCAAGGACCAGTCGGTTAGACCACACCCATAGGCGTTGCAAAAGGCGAGGACTGGTGCAAAGATGTACATTACTATGACATAGTACCATTTAAGGGGGTGGAAAATGTGAGGTAATGTTACTGTCGAGACAATTGCTATGGTAATGTACCCAGTGACGGCGAACCATGTGGGGATTTGGTCTTTGAGAAAAACATTGGTTCTTCGTTGGTCGTCGAAGGATTGAGGTTCTGAGAGTTCGGGGCTAGAGCGGCCATTCGAAGGGAGGATGGCACCCGAGTCCTTGGATTTGAATTGGTTGTATAAGCCAATACATGTATGGCCAAAGACTTTGACGAAGTTGTATAGTCCGTCTCCGAGTATGATTGAAATGGCTATAAAGATCTACAAAACGATTTAAAAAGGAAAAGAAAACATTGTTACCAATCAGTACTTAATAGACAACTATCTAACGCTAGTACCTGTTTGGTGTCATTTTGTGTTTTTTGTTGTTTGGTTACTGAGAAAGTAAAAACTGAGTTTTAACAATAACTTTTGTTCGCTTTTAATTTTCCTTTTTTGCTTTTTAGAATTGTCGCATGCATCCCACGAATGATAAGATAAATCAATGAAAATGTCATTTACCTATCCTTATCCAATGGACAATCATCTAACTTCAGGACGCGTTTGATAGTTTTTTCCAGATTTCAGTTTTTAGGTGTAAAAAATTAACCTATTTGCTATTGCTTTCTCAGAAACTAAAACCAAAATGCTTTTTTTCTGGGTTTTTTATTTCAAGTTCTTCCTAATTTCAGTAAAAACGAACACACGAAAAGAAAACAAGAAGAAACAATAATTTCTAAAATATGATTTTTTATTTTCTAAAAAACAGATAATCGTATACAGGAAACAAGACCAAAGAAATCCCAAAAAAGTCAAGTTTTGGGAACAATAACAACCACCCAATGCCTCATAGAGACTCCCATCACGTAGGGTCTGTGGGGTAAGATGCACGTAACCTTACCCCTACGGGGTTCTACCCTAAAAGGATATTGTTTACGAAAGGTCCCCCAGAACCTTTTCAAGAAACTAAAAATAAAATCCAAAATAACAGAAGAGTCACTTTTAAAACCGAGTTTTTGCCATGTTGTAAGAAGTAGTAAGAAAGAATACCTTGTAACCTTGCAAGCCATGAAGGCTGCCAGAGCCGAGCTTAGCGTCAAACCAATGACCCTTGCGCGTGTTAATGAGAGGCCACATGATACCCCATGACAACACTGCTCCTAGTAGCAATGATACGTTTATTATGTATGGACATATCATTCCCACCCCTACGTATGTTGCCGAAAAGTCGAAGTAAAACCTGTTTTCGCACAAATTACAACAAGCGTCAAGCGTTTTTATTTTGCTGTAATGGTAAGGAGTTATAACAGTACCCTAAATAAGGATGCTCACATTTGTTTATAAGCTTGGAGACCAAAAGTGGGGAAGTTCACAAATCCACACCCATCGCCACCTGTGAAGAACCACTGGAAGAATCCCCACAAGAAGCTGAACGAGAAAAATTTCCCCAGCGCGCTCACCTGCTTTCTACATTCACCATATAGTAAAAGGTAAATGAATTGAACGTTTGATAAATTGCTCGTTTTTGAAATCAATTAGGGTTGTTTGTATTCATTTTGGGAGCTTCATAGCTTATCGAGTTGAGTTCTAGCTGGCTTGATAAGTTTAACGAGCCAAATTAAAACAAGGGGTGCTTGACTCATCAACATTCCAAAACACTGTAATAAGAGCTCGAAAAGATCTCATTATAGGGGTCGTTAAAGACTAGTATTAACACAAAAATAGTTCAATAATGGTCAATAGTAACTTAAATAGCCCAGAGTAGCAAGCTAAGCTCAATAATGAGCAAGACTCGGCTCAACTAGGTCAAGGAGCCAAGTTGAGCTGATTATTGAGCATATTAATATCTCATTGAATCAAGTTTGAAAAATGGTTCAAGAACTCGAGCAAAAATTGTACTTTTTAACATAGTTTTCATTTCTCATAGGAAAATTAGACTTACTTGGCTAAGATGGCACCTCGTGGGGTATGGAAGCTGTTGATGAGGTGGGAAGTAGCAGTACCACTTGGGTAGATTAGTCTGAATTTGAGTATCATAATCTGCAAGACAACAAGAATTTCCCTTTTACTACATGATATTGAAAAATGAATATCTTTACATCAGTACGGAGGATATAACTTTTTCTTAAACAAAAACATCAACTCTAGGGGAATCAGTATTGGGCTTTCAGTATGGAGCATGGTTTATTATATAATTGACAATGTCCATAGAGAGGGTAGAACTTTGTCTGGAGCTTGTTTTTGGGGCCCATAAGATGTTTTTAGACATACAGAGGTTTCGTATGACTATATACTCCTGCCTAAGGTTTGCGAGGTGGAGTGTGAATTAAGGCAAATTCCTTATACTCTTTCCAAAAGATAAAGTAAAATCTCTGCAACTTCATGCATATAGGCACAATTAATCAAACCACATAATCTTGTGTCTTCTTTCCCATTTCCTCGTTGAATTTTTTCGTTGTACTTGTACTTCAGTTCCTGACAGTAGGAGGTTGAGCTTTGAACTCAAAACTAGGGATGTATTTGGGCCAAGCCGAGCTCATTAGGCTTGAGGCTCGGCTCGTTTACAGTTAGTTCAGCTTGAAGCTTGTCGAACTAGGAAATTTAAACCTAGAGCTCGGCTTGTCAAGGCGAGGACTTGGGTCGGCTCGGTTAAGCTCAATCTAGCCTTGTTTCTGCTTAAGCTCAGCTCATTTAGGCTCGGGCTCGAGTTATTTAGTCTCAGACTTGGCTCAATTTGGCATTTTTAAGCTAATAAACTATATTAAAATAAGGACTGCTTAGGCCTATCAAGGCTCGTGAGACTATGAGCTTGAGCTTTATTAGGCAAGGGCTAAGCTAGATAAGCCAAATGAGCCGGCTTGGCTCAGCTCTGCTCGCTTACGCCTCCACTCAAAACCTCTAACTTGAGAGATTAAAAGCTTAACCATTACACCAATTCTAACAACTACGTATGAAAATATAAAGAACAGGGACATACCTTACGAAGGGGGACAACTGAAAAAAGACCAAGGAAGCTAACAACAAAGAGAAATGCGATCATCCAGCCCAGTGTAGGGTGCTTGATGTTGTTTTGATAGTTGGCTTCTCCCGATTGCTTAGCAATCACTTCACTCATTCCAAAGATGTAACTTCCAAAGCCTCCTGTTTAACCCATCATTTGGAAAACACGAATTAGACATCGAATCGAAGATGTAAATATTCGGGATCTGTTTGATTTAACAAAATTCTTTTCTAATTCGCTTACATAAATGCACAGAGAAAACAATTTTAAGCAAGTATTCTTCCCCGTTTAAGAGAAAATGACTTCCTCTCATAGAGAAAAAGAGGTTATTTAACCACTGCTCTTGGCCCAACACCTTATACTCTTTCCATTCAAGCCCGACCTCATGTTACTAAACTCAAATCCATATAAAATACTGAAAATCTTATTTTTGTACGTAGAAGTTTTGAAGGAAAAAATACTTTTGGTTGAAATATATTGGGAAGACTATAAAGAGTATAAACCAATCACGGGCCTTCATCCATCGGCTTAAGCTTTTAGGAAAATTGGTTCTTTAACATGGAATCAGAGTCTCGTTGCCCAAGAGGTTACAAATTCTAATCCTAGCAGCGCCTACTTTCAATATTAACATAATTTAAGCACAAGGTATGAGATGGGTCTGTGCAAAATCCACGCTTCAAGCAGGCATTTGTGTGAGAGGGTATGTATAAAACCAATTATAGACCTTCACCCATCAGTTTAAACTTTTGGGATAATTGGTTCTTTAACAAAGACAATGTTCGGGATATTTTCAGTCCAACCATACCGAGCCTAGACAAAAGCCTCCAATGCTAACCCGAAATCAATGCAACTTTGAAGATAGCAATTACAATACAAGGCTGAGAACGGAAAACTGAAACCAAGAGACTTGATTTGATGACATCTAATTTTCAAGTTGATGATTGTTCTCAAACCGTTACATTTATAATGCTTACCCTATAGAGAGGTTGTTTCTAAAGGGCCCCCCAGCTCTAAAAAGAACCCCACTCAGTCAATTGAAAACAAACATTATCTAATACAAACAAGCACTACTCCAGTCAAATAAAGCATCAACGATAACAAACATGCAAGTCTACAAGCAATGTCGACTATCATTGTTGTGCTCTTCTCTCCTAACAGTTGGGTTAGCCACACTTATTTTTAACCACCGGGACCCACAAGCTTCGTATTTGCAGAAATTCTAATTAATTGACTGACTTTTTCGCTTTTGCTTTCCCAGTTTTGGAAGACACAAATCTACAACCTAGGGCATGTTTGCTATCATTTCTATTTGAATGTTTTGGTTTCCTAAAAAACTAAGAACCATATTTTGAAAACGATTTTCTAGTTTTTGATTGTTCCTTTTAGTTTTCCAGTTTTTCTAAACCTGGAATTGAAAAAAAGAAAAATCTAGAAAAAAAAATTAGAAACCCGATGAGAATGGAACAATTACCACTACACCAAACTCCAAGAGCTCTAAAACGTGTCATTGAACTTAGAAACCCAATCAGTAACTCATACTGGGGCTAGGTCCGCATATAAGTCCAAGTGAAATTCTACCCAAAACCAATTGATTTTAGGTCGAGTATTTCAATAAGATTATATATTAATTTATACTCTATGACAATTCAGTATATGACATTTTTTTTTTTTTTTTTTTTTTTTGAAATGAAGTATAGGACATTTTAGTTACATCATACGGAAAGTTCTCAATAGCTAACATAATCAAAAAAGAAAAGAAAGGTGTGATTGGAGTCTTTAGAGAAGAATTAGAAGAGTCAAAATGACCAATGCCGACTTCTACTGATGTTACTGAGCATTACCCCACATAATGTGTGTGACTTACACCTTATGAACTTATTTTTTCTTCTTTATATAAAATTATTCTTTCAAAATAGTTCAAGATATTTTTTCCGTTAAAATTGTCTTTCTAGCTAAAAAATGGTGTTATTCTATAAATTTATATAAAGGTCGTGCTTAGCTAAATTTGAGCTTAAAGTGAATCATATAATACAAGATTATGATAAAAAATATTTCCCACTCTATAAAGGAAAATAGTTTTCCCTTTCTTCAAAAGGAGGAAAATATTTTCTGACAAAAAATATTTTCCATCAAAATAAACTAAGGCTTAATTGAAATTAACAACTTTAAACTTGTTCCACGGTAGACGGGAACTTTTGTTTCTTTTCCACTTCATTTGGAACAAAGATGATCCAAAATTTCCGTATGGCGACTGGAACTTCGCTTTCACGTGGAAAACAAGGCAGTTATACACTAATAATTGCTCTTTATGCCGATCCCCTGGTTTCTCGCAATAGTTCCGGTATTCCATCTTTAAACTCTAGGATGCAGGTTGGAATCCGGCATTTCATTTTTCCTAAGCTTTACCAATGTTAAAAAAAAAAAAATTACCCTATATGTATACTGTAATTTGAGAACAAAACCATCTCTAAGCTTTCATCATCACCTTATGTTCATGAGATAATCAATGCATTAACTTGATACCACAGTCTAGTTGATTAAGAGATCACAAGTTTCAATCCCAACAGTCTCATCTCTCATGAGTATTATAATTTCAGCACGAGGTATGAGGTGGTTCTGTGTATTAATCCATGCTTGAGCTCACTGAGCATTCGCATGAGGGCAATGATAAAGAGTATAAAATCATTCTTAGGCTTTCACCAATCAACTTAAAATATATATATAATACAATCATAATATATAGTATCTTATAAAATTACAAATATATTTTATAAAATAAAATATATTATAACTTGTTAAAAAATAGAACTATAACAATATAATAGTACGTTATAAAATTATAAATATATTTTATAGAATTAAATATATTATAATTTATTAAAAAATATAACCATAAAATAATATATAATGTTGAAACAAGCACTAACTATAGAGACAAAAACCCGAATGAGTCAAGCCCAAATAGGGTGGTCTGGGCCGGGTTCCAAGCCAACCTGGCCCGTTGGCCACCTCCCGGACCTACCATAAGAAGAAGCCGATACATTTTCATTTTTCTATTATGTCACAATGATTACCTTGTAACGTAATCATAATAAATTAAAATCTAATTATTTAAACCTATCAGTCAAATGTTTGGAGGTTATGATTTTTAAAGTAATAATTATTAATATTATTGGGAGAATCACACATCCACAAACAAAAATTAACAAAAACATAACGTAATATTTATGTGGAAGTTATCTCTCAACTTGAGAGAAAAATAATGGGACCTAAATGGGTGTCTCATCCAAGCTCCATATTACAATCAATTATCATCAAATGTGACTATTGCCGGTTAAGTCACCAAAGCTACTAGCCCTCACAAACCGTAGCTTTGAACGGCAAGTCATCGGTGCTCGCACAATGTAGCTTTATACAACAAGCCACCAGCCTTACCACAACGCAGTTTGGGGAAAAAAAAAAAAAAAAGCTACAAAAACTTTCTCAACTTTCAAACAAGGCACTCGAGTATCATATTTCTGACTAATAAATGCCCAAATTAAGTACTTGAGTTTATAGTATTAGAGTAGTTTATTAAATAGTACAATGGGCCCCTCCTACAGAGGGGATTATTCTATAAATAGAAGTAGTAGTTGTATTACAATCAAATGTCATTCTTTACTTTTTTTTTTTTTTTTTTTTATCTCTTATCCGTTTATTTTTAGTATCTTTTCTATTTTGATTCGTATCAGTCGTATCAGAGCAAAGCAGTGAAAGGCAAACACGATAATTTAGGTTCGTAACTCACCAAAAAACGCGATTCCAGAGGAAGCAACAACGCAGGTCTGAATAACCGTATTCTCCTGCCGAGTAAACGGTTGCCGGAGTATTCCAGACTTTTCTAGAAACTTCGACCACGTCTTCACGAAAAAGAACCCTAGCAATCCAGCTGATACATTCAACGAAGGAATAATTCCAGTAGTGAGATTCAACTTCATCACAATGAAGGTGAACAACACGCTGAGTACGAGGCTGACAACGAAGGCGCGCAAAGTCAGCTGGCGCTGCCATGGCGGCACCTCCTTCTCGGCGAAGATTCTCTCCACCGACGGAATCTCCGCCGTATCGCCGGCGCCGGCGTAGTCTGCATTCCCTTCGTCGCGAGTGGCGGTTACCATGATCGGGGGGAGAGAGAGAGAGAGAGGATGAAAATTTGTAACTAACTTATAGAGGTGTGTGCTTAGTTGAGATTTTGCTTGATGATACGAAAATTTGCTAAATATCTACATTTGGTAAATTAAATAATTTTTAATTAATTTAATTTAAGATTATTTATGCTAAAGGTCCCTATACTATATTTATTATGTCAATTTAGTATCTATACAATTAAAAATGTGTCAATTTAGTCCTTTGATCAAATTTAAGTTAAGTTAATGACATAATTTTAAATGGTAAAATTATGTTAGATGCTAGTAACTTATCATAAATTCACTATTTTACTTAATTTAACCCAATTCACGGCCGAACTATTAAAAATTTTATTAAAAACTTAACATAATATTTTCTTTAAGGACCAAATTGACACATTTTGGATTGTACAAGGACTAAATTGACACAATAGACAAAGTATATGGACCTTTGACCTAAATAATCCTTCAATTTAATTTAATCTAATTTTTTGACTAAACAATTTTAGTGTTATTTACATTTTAGTACTCGATGTTTTTTGAAAATAATAAAAAGAAATGGCCTTTTTGAATTATTTAAAAGGTTCCTAAGCTTTTGTCATATTATTAAAAATACTCGAAGTTTTTGTTGTATCAATAAAAAAAAATGCATATCTGGCATGATGATGTCATCTTTTGTTAACAGAGATGATATAACAACTTTAAAACTACAGTAAAATGATAAAAATATCCTCCAATAACTATATTTTTGGTTAGGATGAATTATACATTAATAATTTTTTAGTCCACACACTTCGTGAAAATGATTTTTAGCTTACAAGTTAAGGTGCAATAATATTTTTATCCAACTAGTGTCAAATTTTTTGCCAGAATTTACGAAAAGACCAAAAATACTCTTTACGGATAAAAAAGATAAATAAATAAATCAATTACATCATGTATCCCTATATTTGGTGCATAACTTCCCACTCCTCTAAAATCACCTTTTAACATTTTTAACATTTTTAACATGTATCCCTACAAGTTAAGGACTAAATTGACACAATAGACAAAGTATATGGACCTTTGACCTAAATAATCCTTCAATTTAATTTAATCTAATTTTTTGACTAAACAATTTTAGTGTTATTTACATTTTAGTACTCGATGTTTTTTGAAAATAATAAAAAGAAATGGCCTTTTTGAATTATTTAAAAGGTTCCTAAGCTTTTGTCATATTATTAAAAATACTCGAAGTTTTTGTTGTATCAATAAAAAAAAATGCATATCTGGCATGATGATGTCATCTTTTGTTAACAGAGATGATATAACAACTTTAAAACTACAGTAAAATGATAAAAATATCCTCCAATAACTATATTTTTGGTTAGGATGAATTATACATTAATAATTTTTTAGTCCACACACTTCGTGAAAATGATTTTTAGCTTACAAGTTAAGGTGCAATAATATTTTTATCCAACTAGTGTCAAATTTTTTGCCAGAATTTACGAAAAGACCAAAAATACTCTTTACGGATAAAAAAGATAAATAAATAAATCAATTACATCATGTATCCCTATATTTGGTGCATAACTTCCCACTCCTCTAAAATCACCTTTTAACATTTTTGGATTCCTCGGAAAACCCTGACGGGGTAAGGCTGCATACATCCTATCCCCCAGACCCTGCACAAGCGGGAGCCCTTGTGGCACTGGGACTGTTGTTGTATATCCATTTAACTATTAGAACTTTGAAGTTAACTGTATTTGGGGGATAATTAGGGGTGAACAAAACTCGGTCTAGACCGATGGATCGGACAGGACCGGACCGGCCTTTTCGGTCAAGGACCAGACCGGATCGGTACGGTCGGTCCTAGTATATGTGCTTAATCGGTCTTCGGTCCAACCCAAGACCGATCAACATCAATTATGCATCAAATATTTATTTTTTTACTCTTTAATAATTATATGAATATCCCGCATAATTAACCTTGAATTATATATATTGTGTAAATTATAATATTAACATTATTTTTGAATTTTTAAATTTCGTATAAAAGCGTTTTTCTTCTAATAAATTAAATTGTTATATAAAAATCGGTCCAAATCGGTCCTATCCTCGGTCTCATGATTTGACGCACTTCGGTCTTTGGTTCGCATAACTAACCTTAAATTATATATATTGTGTAAATTATAATATTAACATTATTCTCTAATTTTTAACTTTCGCATAAAAACGTTTTTCTTCTTATAAATTAAATTGTTATATAAAAATCGGTCCAAATCGGTCCGGTCCTCGGTCTCATGATTTGACGTACTGCGGTCTTCAATCTGGTCCGGTCCAGTCCAGTCTTGGATCTATATGCCCCTAGTGACAGTAGTACCAAAATAGGTGCATTTTATTCAGCTTATTTCAACTTATCTGATTCAATAATATCCATCCATTTAAGGTCTGTATCTTTTTACAGTGAAATATTTGGTTATGTAGTGCAAAAAGATCTTATTTACATAATGTTTAGATATAAGTTTAAAAAAGAAATTTATCTATTATAATCACAAAAATAACTTAATAATATAAATTAATTACTAATAATAGGGAAGAGAAAAGCATGATAGTGGAAGTGGTGAGTATAGCGACCCAAGCGTAAAAAGGGTGGTGGTAGATAAGGGGTGGTAATAATAAGTAAAACTATGTCATGGTAATCAAGATTTAATGTTAATATAGCCTTTTTAAAACATATTTCTAAAATAATATGAAAAGATCAAGTTTTACATCTTTTTCCACCTAGTTATAAAGCTATTTTTTCATTTTTCTATTTAAGTTGTGAAAAAGATGTAAAATGATATTTCCTGTAAACCAAACGCAAGCCTTACAATCAACTAGATCATTTTTACAGCTCTAAGTTGTTAAAAAGCTAAACCAAACGCAAAATAGGAAATTGGCAAGGTCCATCTAGGGATGCAAGCGAACCAAACGTTCGATGAACAACTTATGTTCGAAATCGATTAAGGCTCGTTCGTGTTCATTATAAGGGCTCGATAAGCTTAACAAGCCGAGTTAGAACAGGGGTGTTCGGCTCGCTAATTTTCACGAACAGTTTGATAAGGACTCGCTAAAGGACTCGATACAACAACAACAACAACAAACCCAGTGCCTCCACGGGCTCCCCCATAAGCAGGGTCTAGGGGGGTAGGTGTACGTAGCCTTCCCCCTTCAGGAGGCTACCTTGACGTTAAGGGACTCGATATGAGTTTGTTAAAGGCTCGTTATAATCTCGATAACAATTGGTACTAGTTCAAAAATGGTTCAATAGTGACTTAAAAAGCTGGGCTCGTTAACAAGCTTGACTCGATTGTGAGCTTAGCTTGGTTCTAAACTCGACTCGCCTCGATAACAATTTCGACTCGACTCGACAAGCCTAACAAGCCGAATATCGAACACGCTAAAATTTTATCGAACCGAGTTTAAACAAGGGTTAGAAATGCTTGATAAGTGCCCGACTCGAACTCGAGCTCGATAAGCCTTATTGAACACTAGTTCGAACAAGGGGGTGCTCGACTCGACTCGGCTTTAGTCGTTCACACCCTTACGTCCATCCAAAGGCACCATCAACATCCCAAAAGTGACCTCGACGCTCAAGACATTATCAAATGTTAGGTCATTTACCTCTTTATCAAATTTTAAATATCAAATAATGGTAAATATAATATTAGATAAGTTGAAGTTTATTTAATTCAAAGATTTGATGGTTACAAAAAATTATTATTATTATTATTATTATTATTATATATATATATATATTCTTAAGAAAAATATATGTATACTTATTTTTTAATATAGATAATTATTAATTAAGTTTTAAATATAAAATAATGATAAATATAATCTTGAATAAGTTGAAGTTAATCTGCTTTAAAAGATTCAGTGGTTACAAAAAATTATTAAATTTAGATATATAAAATAATCTTAACAAAAATTATATGTAAAATTAGATGCATAATCATTTATAATCTTGAATAAGTGCCCGACTCGGACTCGAGCTCGATAAGCCTTATTGAACACTAGTTCGAACATGGGGGTGCTCGACTCGACTCGGCTTTAGTCGTTCACACCCTTACGTCCATCCAAAGGCACCATCAACATCCCAAAAGTAACCTCGATGCTCAAGACATTATCAAATGTTAGGTCATTTACCTCTTTATCAATGCACTAACAGTGATCTCTGCAACTATTTTTCAAAGGTCAGACCGCAAGTGTTGGTTATAACTACTATAATATTAGTGCAATAGTAGATCTTCTTCTATTCTGTTTTATTTAATTTTTTTTATATTTCGTTGTATTATCCTCAGAGTGCGATTTACTAAAATAATTTTGACAAAATATTTTTAAGTGTAGATAACTATTTAGTCTTTCAATTTTAATTTTATTCTACTGATAATATGATAAATATTATCACTCTAATAAGTTATTTTTTTGAGAATAAATGATTAATTTAAATTTTTATTTTTAATTTCAACTAATGAAAAATATTCTTAGATAATTTTTTATGTATATAAAATATTAAATAATTATAAATATTAAGTTTTTAAAGGTATATTGTTAAATCAACGAGAAATAATTATAGTATTTAACTATATAAAATAATTAAAAATAGAGGTATATGTAGAGATTTAATTATTTTTTAGTATAGATGATTATTAATTAAATTTTAAATATCAAATAATGATAAATATAATATTAGATAAGTTGAAGTTTATTTAATTCAAAGATTTGATGGTTACAAAAAATTATTATTATTATTATATATATATATATATATTCTTAAGAAAAATATATATATACTTATTTTTTAATATAGTTAATTATTAATTAAATTTTAAATATAAAATAATGATAAATATAATCCTGAATAAGTTGAAGTTAATCTGCTTTAAAAGATTCAGTGGTTACAAAAAATTATTAAATTTAGATATATAAAATAATCTTAACAAAAATATATGTAAAATTAGATGCATAATCATTTTGAGTAAAATGATTATATACTTTTTGAATTTTAATTTAAGCCAAAAATAAAATAATAATATTATTGGATTAAGTTTTGTTATTTAAGTCTTCACGATTATTTAATTTCTTTATTTTTAGTTTAATTAATGATGAATATCATTAGATTAAAACTTTGTGAGTATATTAAAAATTAAATGATCATTAATATTAAATATTAAATTTCGTGTTTATATTATGATTATAGGAAAAAAAAAAGTATAGTATTTAGATTTATAAAATAATTTTAGCAAAAATAGATTTAAGACAAATATAGCCCATCATGGAGTGTCTTAGTTGGTGGGGTCTCCTACCCATGCGATCATCGCCCAGGGGTTAGGAGTTCAATTCTCGTTGAAGACATACTCATGACCTACCTGCTCATGGGGACTTGTGGACTGTTCTCATGGACCGGGGCTGGTTGGAATAACTCAATCCCTCGTTACGAAAAAAAAAGTTAAGACTAATATAGATGATTAGTAATTAATATTTAAATTTTAAATACAAACTAATGACAAATATACATTTAGATAAATGAAATTTTAATATGAATCTAATCTAATCTAGCTATCAATTAATATATAATTTCATAGTTTCCTCGCCCTTTTTTCTTGCAAATGAATAATTAAACAAAAACTAATAAATAGAATTAAATGAGGCCCTAAAATCGAAAACAAATATATAATTTTACAATTTTCTCCTTTCTTCTCATTCGTCCATGCCTGTAAATTCTAAAAATACCACCACTTACGTCCACAAGTTTAAATAAAAAAAGGAGAAACTTAAAAGATGTTGGAATGCTCCCGAGCACATGAAATCCAGACAAATATCACGGGTTTAATATCAATCTTAAAAGTATGAATCTTTCCCTTTTTTATTTCATACTTCAATCTGTCTATGAACCTCAAGAATAATAATATGTTATCATTTTCTTTTTGATAATTTTATTTTTCATTTAATATGATCATATTTTTGACATATTATTAATTAAGCTAGAACAATTATAAATTGGATAATGAATAGTAATATATATTTACAAAATTATAATATATAAGTATTTTCATTTAAAATTTACATAAGGATAATTTAGTGTTTTATTAATTAATCTTTATATAAAGTTTCCTGATTTTATTCTCCGCTAGCAAAGGTGGCAAGTGGGTTTCAAACCTCACCACGAATGCTAAAAAAAATAGCTTATTCCTAGTTCGGTGCTAAAAAATCAGCTTATTTCTAGTTCGGTGCTAAAAAAAATTCATTAACACTTGTATAATATCTTTCCTTTTAACTTCTCAAGTACAGTGCTAAAAAAATTCATATACACTCAGTTCAATGTTTTTTTAAATCATTTTTCCAAATGCAAATAACCCACAATTTTATATTATGTTATTAATTAATATTTAAATTAAGGGTTATTTACGTCAATTATCTATGTACTTTATCTGCTGTGTCAATTTAGTCTTTGTACTTTTAATTGTATCAATATAGGTCTCATTTGGTGTGCAGGAAGTAGAAATTTAGGAGAAATACAAATTTTTACTCTTGTTTCATTGATAGGAAGTTGGCAAAAATGGGGAAGTAGAAATTGCTTAATAATTTTCAATTCCTTCAAAATGCATTAGTAACTTACCGAACCTTCCAGGTAAGTTCTAATTTAAAAGAGAAGCAATATTTCACTACTTTCACTTAAAAGCAAAAAAAAATAAAAATAGATTTCTCCATAAGCTAAAATTTCTGCAAGAAAAATGGAAGATAATATCAACAAAGATTCGGACATAGCCTCTCTTTAGGATAACACCTTGAAGGGGTAAGACTGCGTACATCCCACCTCTCCCAGACCCTGCATATGCAGGAGCCCTTGAAGCACTGGGTTTGTTGTTGTTATTGTTGTAATTTCAACAAAAAGAAATGCCTGCATAATTAAGGTTTAAAATTCTAACTGTTTTTGGAACTAAAAGTTATACTTGAAAATGACTTTTTTAGTGTTATTCTTTAGGATTATTTACAACTTAGTACAATGATATTTTTTGAAATAATAAAAATAATCTTGATTTTTTTGAATTACTAAAAAGATCCCTAAGTTTTTATTGTATTAATAAAAAGGTCCATTTCTAGTGTGATAACATCATTTTTCATCGATAGAGCTGACGTGACAACCGTTTTTTTTTATTAATGCTATAGTAAAATAATAAAAGTGTCATTCAATATTCTTATTCTTACTTTATAAGCACAAAATTTGATATATTGTATCATGTAAAAACTATCTACTTTTACTTAATTTGTTTAAAAGTATGATTATTGAAGGTTATTTTTATTATTTTGCCGTACTATTAATAAAAAGCCAGTTGGCGCTTCAACTCCGTCAACAAAAAGTGGCGTTATTAAGCTAGAGAGTGAATTTTTTATTAATACACAAAAATTAGGGACCGTTTTATTAATACGACAAAAACTTAGGGGCCTTTATTTTAATTCAAAAAGATCAGTGTCCTTTATTATTATTTTGAAAAAGGTCGGGATACTAAAATGTAAATAACCATATTCTTTACTTTTTCATTTCCTTCCTACTTTCGGTAAATCAAAAACAAAATATAATCGCTTTCAAAAACTACAAATAAAAAACGACATTAAACAAACCCTAAACAACTAGAGGCCTGAAAAAGGGTAATTTTTCAAAAAAGCACATTTTGACATTTTTATTCCCAAAATAACACGAGTCGGTTCCCAAACTAATGCTGAAAAATAAAAAAAATAATGCCAAAAAATAAATAATTACCAATCTACTGTTGAACCGCGTTTAGAAAAAGCGGTTCACTCCGAAAATAACCGAATTAAGGGAAAAATAGTTTTTCCAGTTATAAAACGCGTCTTGAAGACGCGTTTCACGTGAATATAAACCGCGTTGGCGGTTCACTTGAAGATAAACCGCATCTTTAAGACGCGGTTCATATGCTATTAAAACGCGTCTTAAAGACGCGGTTCATATAGTTGTAAACGCCAACTCTTGAAGTCAAGGACGCCCACGCTCGAAACGAATTCAAAATAAAATAGATGAAATGACTATACACGAAGGGTCACACGTGGGTTCTGTAAGAGAAAATGTCATAATGTATTGACATACAAGATGAAAAAGGAGCACGAGGCTCGGTTAGCAGCTAGTAGCAGTGAAATATTGACGATAATATTTATTTATGTTTCATTTTTTTGAACATTTATTTATGTTTTATTTATATTATTTTTTATATAGTAGTTCGTTATTTATATATATCTATTAGTTTGTTATTTATATTATATTACTCATAAACCATTATAACAGCGTTTTCTAAACGCGATTTATGTGTTGTAAACCGCGTTTTCGGAACGCGGTTTATGCCTTATATAATTATTTCTTCTTGATGCGGTTATTTTTACATATAACCGCATTTTTTGAACGCGGTTTAATATAACCGCGTTTATAAAACGCGGTTCAACAGTAGATTGGTAAATATTTATTTTTTAGCATTATTTTTTTTTTTTTTTATTTTCCAGCATTATTTTGGGAACCGACTCAAATAACACGGAAAAATTCAAAATTACCAAAATAATACGCGAAAATTAAAAATTATCAAAACAGCACATCCAGTCAGCATGCCATTTCAACCTAAGGGCATTTTGGTCATTTCACATTTTCTAAAACTTAAAAAAAAAAAAGGAATCATATAGGTGGCAATAGCATGCTTACCGAGTGTGCTATATTGGTAATTTTGAATTTTTACGTGTTATTTTTGAAATTAAAATATCAAAATATGTTATTTTAGAGGATCATTCTCCGAAAAGGCCCCTAATGAGAAACGTAAATGTAAAAGATTAGACATCAGAATTATTTTATGTAATCGGCATCTATGTCATTGGTTGCAAATATGGTAATTAAGTACATAAAACTGAGGTTTCTCAACAAAAGTACTGTAATTTGTAACATAAACACATATAACAAGATTTACTATTTGCAATGCACACCCGTTTAGTATCGTTTTTCGGCTTCAATTTTTGGGTCTCGAGAAAACACAAATGGTTGTTTTTTCTGCTCAAAACTCGAAAATTGAAACCAAAAAACGATACCAAAAAGGGCCATAAAGAAACCGAAACAACTAACCTGATTGATGTGAAGAGCTCACGAACCCAAGAAAGCTTCAACTTTAGTATTCGTCGCTCTTGAGAGGAACTTCATGCAAATTGGCGGGTGTACGCCTGCCAAAGCGAGTATCGAACTGGGCAACGTCCAAATTCCATCCCCGCATATCAAACCCGAAGCGACAGCTGGCCCAAACGCGTCCGCCTTCGCCTTATTCTTCCACCGCCAAACGAATAAAATCAAGCTCCCGACACACATGTCAATCGCAAAATACCCACCGATATAAAACGGTATAGCCATCGCCATTGGAATCGGTATATACCTCGACCATTTCTTTCCCAAGCTATCTCTAATACCATTCACCGCCATAGCGGCCAAAAAGAATATGCAACATAATGTGAAACAGTGCTTTGGCAAAGCACTAAACCCTTCGACACCTAAGATGGAGATGTTCCTGTAAATAAGCGCGTATGGTGCTGGATACTCGGACCCCGTTTTACCCAGATCATGAAAAGCTTTAAGGAACAACCAGAAGACGCAGGGCGATATAATGCAACCCATCGCAGTTCCTATGACCTGGCTCACAAACATGGACCGGGGCGACGCTAACGTCATGTAACCTGTTTTAAAGTCTTGCATTAGGTCTGAAGCAGTTGAGACTATGTTCATCATGACACCACAAGCGGCTAGACCCGCGAGAACACCACCACCGGATGATGCAGCCCAGGCCCCGATAATAAAAATGGCTAGTTTTCCATAGGTTGAGGCTAAGGACCAATCGGTTAGACCACACCCATAGGCGTTGCAAAAGGCGAGGACCGGTGCAAAGATGTACATTACTATGATATAGTACCATTTAAGGGGGTGGAAAATGTGGGGTAACGTTATCGTCGAGACAACAGCGATGGTAATGTATGCAGTGATGGCGACCCATGTGGGGATTTGGTCTTTGAGAAAAAGATTGGTTCTCCGTTGGTCGTCGAAGGATTGAGGCTCCGAGAGTTCGGGGCTAGAGCGGCCATTCGAAGGGAGGATGGTACCCGAGTCCTTGGATTTGAATTGGTTGTATAGACCAATACATGTATGGCCAAAGACTTTGACGAAGTTGTAGAGTCCGTCTCCAAGTATGATTGAAATGGCTATAAAGACCTATAAAACGATTTATAAAGAAAAAGAAAACATTGTTACCAATCAATATTTAATAGACAACTATCTAACGCTAGTACCTATTTGGTGTCATTTTGTGTTATTTGGTTACTGAGAAAGTAAAAACTAAGTTTCAACAATAACTTTCGTTTACTTTTAATTTTCCGTTTTTTAACTTTTTAGAATTCTCGTGTGCATCCGAAGAATGATAAGATAAACCAATGAAAACGTCATTTACCTATCACTATCCAATGGACAATCATCGAACTTCAGGATGCGTTTGATAGTATTTTCCAAATTTTAGTTTTTAGGTGTAAAAAAGAAATAACCTATTTGGTTTTTTTATTTCAAGTTCGTCCTAATTTGAGGGGGGAAAAACATGAAAAGGAAACAAGAAAAAAACAATTTCCAAAATATGATTTTTATTTTCTAAAAACCAGATAACTGCAAACAGGAAACAATATCAAAGAAACCCCAAAAAGGTCAAGTTTTAGGAACAACCACCACCCAATGCCTCATAGAGGCTCCCATTACGCAAGTTCTGTGGGGTAAGATGCACGCAGCTTTACCCCTATGGGGTGCTACCCTACAAGGATGCTATTTTCGAAGGGGCCCCCAAAACCATTTCAAGAAGCTAAAAACAAAAATCCAAAGTAACAAAAGAGTCGTTTTTAAAACCAAGTTTTTGCCATGTTGTAAGAAAGCATCACCTTGTAACCTTGCAAGCCATGAAGGCTGCCAGAGCTGAGCTTGGCGTCAAACCAATGACCCTTGCGAGTGTTAATAAGAGGCCACATGATTCCCCATGACAACACTGCTCCTAGTAGCAATGATACGTTTATTATATATGGACATATCATTCCCACCCCTACGTATGTTGCCGAAAAGTCGAAGTAAAACCTGTTTTCGCACCAATACAACAAGCGTCAAGCGTTTTTATTTTGTTGTAATGTAAGGAGTTACAACAAACCTAAGAGGGTACCAACACACAAGCACCCGATCCCATTAGAACTCCGAAGGTAAGCGTGCTTGGGTGAGAGTAGTATTAAGATGGGTGACCTCCAGGGAATTCCTCCTGTTGCACCCCTCAGGTTGGGGGTTCTCGAAAACAGCCTCTCTTCTGGGTAACACCCTGAAGGGGGAAGGCTACGTACATCCACCTTCCCAGACCCTGCATAGGCGGGAGTCCTGGGGCACTGAAAATGTTGCTGGTAAGGAGTTACAACAGTATCTTAAATAAGAGTACTCACATCTGTTTATAGGCTTGGAGACCAAAAGTGGGGAAGTTCACAAATCCACAGCCATCTCCACCTGTGAAGAACCACTGGAAGAATCCCCACAAGAAGCTGAACGAGAAAAATTTTCCTAACGCGCTCACCTGCTTTCTGCATTCACCAGACACAAAAGGGTAAAGAACTGAACAGTTGAACTGCTCATTTTTTAAATCAATTAGGGTTTTTCATGTTTGTTTTGGGGGGGCCTGATAACTATAAGTAGAATTCGAGCCGACTTGACAAGTTTAACAAGCTAAATTAGAACAGGGGTGTTCGACTCGTAAACATTTGCAAACATTGTAATAGGGGCTCGATGAGAGCTCATTAAAGAGTTGTTAAAGATTAGTATTAGCACAAAATGATTTGATAATTGCTCAATAGTAACTCAAATAGCCTGTAATAGCAAGCTCGGCTTGATAGTGCAATGTGCGCACAACTCGGCCCTATTACGTTAATGATCCAAGTCGAACCGAGTATTGAGCATACTAATATCTTATTGAAACAAGTTTGATAAATGCTTCAAGAGCTTGATAAAGAATCAACTCAACTACGGAAACAACCTTTCTGCAAGGCAGCACCTCCTAGGGGAAAAGCAGTGTACATCTTACCTCCCCCTCAAAAAACAAAAATCCTGCCTTAGCGGGAGCCTTTTTGAGGCGTTGGGTTGTTGGTCCAAGAGCTTGATAAAAGGTCAACTCGAACTCGGGCGAAAATTATTCTTTTTGTTTGGGACTCCACAAGTGAGTCTAGTAAAAATTTTACATGGGAGTTATAAGAGTGAAGAGATCAATTTGGAAGTGTTATGGATTACTCCACCTAAATGTTGATCCATTTTGCTTTCTAGCCTTCTAGGGTTGGGGGCCCTTCGAACACAGCCTCTTGTCAGGATTCCACCCTGTAGGGGTAAAACTACGTAAATTTCAACCCTCCCCCCACCCACCCTGCCTCAATGGGAGCCTCTCATGCACTAGGTTGTTCTTGTTGTTCTATGAAACCCCACTTGGGCTTATATATGGATTTCATGTATGCCAACTCCATAGGTCGGACCTAAAAAGGCCCGATAAAATATAACACTTTTCAAGATAGTTTACATTTCTCATTTGAAAATTTTCTGTTTTAAACAAGCACTCCGAGTTTTTGCAAAGTGGAAACATGGAGAGTAGCCATGTCAAAGACTCACTTGGCTAAGATGGCACCTCGTGGGGTATGGAAGCTGTTGATGAGGTGGGCAGTAGCAGTACCGCTTGGGTAGATTAGTTTGAATTTAATTATCATAATCTGCAAGACAACAAGAATTTCCCATTTACTATATGGTACAGAAAATTAATTCTTTTACATCAGTAAGAAGGATATAACATTTTCTTAAATAGGAATATCAGCTATTGGGCTTCCTATGTAGAACATGATTTATTATATAACGGGCAATGTTCAAAGAGAGATACAACTTCTCTAGAGCTTATTTTACTGGCCCAACTGAGGATGATTTCAGACGCATTGGGGTTTCGTGTGACTATATATATTCCTGCCTAGGGTTTGCGAGGTGGAGTGCAAAATAAGATTACACAGTACTCTTTTCAAAAGATGAAGTCATTGCAACTTCATGGATATAGGCACAATTAATTGAACCACGTAAATCTTGGGTCTTCTTTTCCTTTTCCTCGTTAAATTTCTTCATTTTCATCAATTTCATTTCCTAAAAGTGCTCTAACTTGGCACGTTCGAAGCTTAATTACTACACCAACTCTAACAGCTACAGATGAAAATATAAAGAAGGCGGACATACCTTACGAAGGGGAACAACTGAAAAAAGACCAAGGAAGCTAACAACAAAGAGAAATGCAATCATCCAACCCAGTGTAGGATTCTTGATGTTGTTTTGATAGTTGTCTTCTCCCGATTGCTTAGCAATCACTTCACTCATTCCAAATATGTAACTTCCGAAGCCTCCTGTTTAACCCATCATTTGGACAATAAGCATTAGACGTCGAATCAAAGATGTAAATATTCTAAACCTGTTTGGTTTGACAGAAGCGCTTTTCTACATCGTTGACATAAAAGCATATAGAAAGTAATTTTTAAGCAAGTATCTTTCCCTATATGAGAGAAAATGACTTCCTCTAGAAGACAAAAGGAGGTCATTTCTTCGAACCAGTGCTCTTGGCCCACCCGAAGCCCACACCTTATACTCTTCCCAATTTTGTTGTATGTTTATGTTTTTTAGAAATTAAGAACCATATTTTGAAAACGGTTTTCTAGTTTTTGATGTTCCTTTATTTTTGAGCTTTTTCTAAAACTGATAACAAAAAAATCAAAACTAGAAAAAAACCGTTACCAAAATCTGATTTTTGGTTTTTTAAAATTTTAGAAAAAAAAAGGCTATCATATAGGAACACTAGTCACATGACTTTTAAGGAGGTAGATCAAGTCATGTAAATAGATGATCTGTAATTACTTCCATGGTGTCGTTGGGCCACGAAAATTACCAATAAAATTGATCTTCAAGAACCTTAACTAGGTCCATATTTACTGGAAAAGTTCGCCGTAACATACAATAACAAACCCTGTGCCTCATGAGCTCCCGCCCGAGTAGAGTCCCCGGGGGTGAAGATGTATGCATCCTTACCCCTTTAGTTTGCCACAACATAAAGTAAAAAAATTCCACCATGCAACATAAGTAATCTTCAGAGAGTGAACAATTTACACCCCAAGAAAGCAAAGTTAGAGATTAGTTACACATGGAAACAAGCTCATCCATATTCATGTTACTTGACTGATTCAATCTTATCAAACAAGGAGCCTGCCTATGTTAAGCTTATACGATATAATTATCTCGATACACGAGGCCCACCCTTCAAAAACAGCCTCCCTTTAGAGTTGCACCCTATAAGGGTAAGGCTGCATCCATCTCACCCTCCTCGTACCCTGCCTTGGCAGGAGCGCTCATTCAAGTAGTGGGTTTGTTGTTCTAGTTATTTTTGTTGTATCTCAATATACAGGGCCCCTATCATCGATTTTTATGGTTAATTGTGTTTGTGGCCTCCATTAGTGCAGAGAAACTATCAAATGAAATTAAACCTTAGCACTAAACTTTCTTTTTTATAGAGATAAAGATTACATTTCGGAGAAAAATAAATCAATTGAGGGTGGGACAGTTACCACTACACCAAACTCCAAGTGCTTTAAAATATGTCATGGAGCTCTGAAACCCATCATTAACCCGTCCCCGGGTTAGGTCCATGTATAAGTCCAAGTAGGATTCTAGCCCAACACCAATAGGTCTTAGGTGGAACAACTCCATAGACTTATATATTAAATTTTGTCCTATCACAATTTAATATAGAACATTTTAACTATACTCATAGATGAAGTATTTAGCAACTCCGACATCGGAACTAAAAGAGTCCAGACAAAAGAAAAGAAATGTGTAATTTATCAAAAATGACTGGTGCCGACATCTGCTGATCTTGCTAAACATTACATAAAGTATTGACCAACATGTGACTGACAGCGTATAAAGAATCAAGATCATTAAAGCTTTTCTTTTTTCCTTAAATTTATCACTCAAATACTCCGAGGTTTGCTTATTTATCACTCAAGTATTCTAACATAAATATATAATGAGAGGAGGTATCCTGAAATCTAAATGTATAAATATCCTAGAATACGACAAATTTTGACCATGCGATGTTAATACGGCACGTGATTTCTACAGTACATGAGTCATATTAGTGTTTTGGAAAACAATTCGTCTATTATGATAAATATTCATTATATTCGGATAGTGTACCTAAATATTGCTGAAATCATATGTTTCATGCCACCCTTTATTGGAAAAACAAATATCAGTAGAACTATGCTTCAACGTAGCCTTTTCCAATAAATATTTGTCTTTCGTTGGAGAAAACTTGTTTGATAAAATTTTTACGCCTTAAGATATTTAATTGATAAAATTTAAGGACCTTAAGTGTTAAATTTCATCGGACCTTTATGCCCATCCCACAGAGTTGGCACATGAGATTCACATATAAGCCCAAATAGGGTTCGATCCTAAAACTAATTGGCATTAAATGGAGTACTACATTAGTCTTATAAATGGATCTCTTCTTTTCCATAACTCCTATGTAGAATTGGCATTTTCACTCACATGTAAAGTTCTTATTCTTAACATTATGTTACTTTATTGTATAAATTAAAATGCTAATATGCCTAATAGATAAGAGATCAACTTAACAATACTTGAGTGATAAATTCTTCTCTCTTTCTCAATCAAAGTGAACATACTTAGGCCTCGTTTAGTTGCCGAAGGAATTGAATTCCTACAGAAAGTCACACTTCACAGGACTTCATTTCCCTTGTCAACTTCCTGGGAAGTAGTATAAAAGTGTTTGGTTGCCTATATGAGAAATAAAACTTCCTGAAAATTTAATTCATATATTTTATTTGGTTGGCACAACACTTCACATGAAATACAATTAAAATGACAATTATGCCCATATCCATCTTCGAGCATCATTAATAGATGGAGTAATGAGTAAACTTGTTATAATCACAAATTAGAAGCGGTAGAATTGCCATATAAATTAAAAGTCATGAAGGAAGGAGAACTTACCTGGGGGGCTATATAAATTATTTCCCCCATTTTAAAGCAATTAGAATTTATTTAGCAATTCCAACTTCCTACATCCTACCTACTTTCCGCATACCAAACAAGACCTAAAAACCACACTTCTCATAAATTGAAACTTTCCTTGTCTACTTCCCGCATACCAAACGAGGCCTTAAACTCGTTCCATACTCCACGGGAGGTTGTTTCTATTTTTCACTTTCACGTGGAACAAAGATGATCCAAAAGATTCCGGATGGTGACCGGCACTTAGCTTTCGCGTGGGAACAAAAAGGCACTACCAAAAAGTGATCTTTTATGATATGGCTAACCCTTTCTGGTCTACCAGCCCCCAATAGCCGAAAAACGTATCTAGCCTACTTTGCGGCACAAATTAATAAAAAATTAATCAAGATTTTGTTTAGACACCTAAGTAATAACAAAATAGCAACAGTAGCACACATATAAGTCAAGGGATGTTGTAAACTAACATCGTTATGCTTCTCTCCCCTAATAACTATGTCAGCCACATTTATTTTTAACCATCACTTAGTTCTATCTGAGACTATCTTTTCATTAAGGTTTAGATCGGTAAGGTTATGTCTAATCGCCTCCGTTAAGTTTTTCTTTGGCAATGCCTCTATCTCTTTGTGGTTGTTCCCATTTCTTAAAAGTTTTTGTCTTTCTAACTAAAAGCAATTGTTTTATTTTATAAAATTTTATGAGATCTACACTTGGTTAGTTGAGGTTGAAGTCAGTCATATAATCTAAGATTATAGCAGAAAATTTTTCACTGTCTATGAAGGAAAATATTTTTCCTTTATTGAGGGAAGTCAATTTTTCCTTTGAGAAAAAAAAATTTTCATAGTTGTGGTTGTTGCTATGATGTGGACCAAATAATTGAAATAAGATAGAAAAGATTTTCTGTTAAAATAAACGGAGCCGAAGAATACTTTGATACCATACAATGGAAACTTCTTAATTCACCCATGTCATGTTAGCTTGTATATGATAGAATCGATAGCGAATAGACATTGTCTATCACCTCACATAACTTAATGTCATGTACTTAAAATCTTAGGTTATTTATGCAAAAAGTCCACATGTACATTATTCACTGTGTATTCAGTTCTTTTGCTTATAATTGTGTTAATTTAACACTACATAATTTATATGGTGCTAATTTAGTATTATAGTACAATAGACATAGTTGTTAATGGCCCAATCAATTTAAATGCAAGTAACTTAATATAAACTCACTCATTGACCCAACTTAAAACCATTCGTAATCCAACCATCAAAATTTCGTCGTCAATTTAACTTCAAGTTTGTTCTATAACTAAATCAATACAATATAAATTATACACAAAGTTAAATATCAATAACAAATCCAGTGTTTTAAGGGCTCCCGCGTAGCCAAAGTCTAAAAGGAGTAGGATGTATGCAACCTTACCCCTTTAAGATGATACCCTAAAGAGAAGTTATTTTTGACATACAAAGTAAAGTAACAAATGAAGTAAATAATCCTAAAATCTTTTTAGCATTTATATCAAGACTTGGCTGCAGAAAGAAACAGTGCATCAGAGTACTAATCAACCAAAGGACCCACCATAAGAAGCGGCCGATACATTTCTATTGTGTCTTCTATTATGTCACTATGATCGCGTTATAACGTAATCATAATAAATAAAATAAAATATTAAGTTAGGTTCAATTAAATATAATTGATTAAAAATTAATGTTAAAAAAAAATGATTAAAACTTTTCCTGGAAGGCACTCACTATCTGTATATACTATATAATATAATGGAGCAAGTAGCTCATAGACTAGTGGTGTAGTTCCCAGTCGCCTATGTGAGAGCGTTGGGGTTCGAGCCCCCACTAAAGCACCCCCCTCCCCTGAATTTACCATGATAAAAAAAAAACATACTATATAATACAATCATAATGAAAGTAATTTGGATATGATTTTCATGCTTAGGTGTATGCTAGTGGATCACGCATTATAAGGCCCCACAAGCAGCTCCCTAGATCCGAACAAAATCTGCCCATGATGCTAACCTAAGATTTATTGTTGAATAATATTATTATCAAGATAAAATTGTTAATAATACAGTAAATTTATAAAATTTATGATTATTATTTAGTATAAGTTACATGATATATCATAATAATAATATTTCTTACGGTGAAAATAACAATACCCTAATCATATTAGGATTAATACCTTAATCGATACTAAAAAAATAAGGCAAACATAGATCAAAATAAATTAAAAGGATAATTTATTTTAAAATTTTAACAAAAAGCACATATCAGTGATTCTATTGCTTATCCACGTAGACTCTTC
The DNA here is from genome assembly GCA_018398585.1 of Simmondsia chinensis. Lineage (NCBI taxonomy): Eukaryota > Viridiplantae > Streptophyta > Magnoliopsida > Caryophyllales > Simmondsiaceae > Simmondsia > Simmondsia chinensis. Next base: position 1,204,310 of record JAGTTD010000018.1, read on the forward strand.
TTCATTCTACAAATATAAATATATAATATATATGTAAAGAAGTTAATTAAAATGCCAATATGACGTACCTGAACCATTTTATTAACTAATTGTTACATCAATTTCACTCTTATTTCATCGGAACCACAAGCAATTGAAAAAGAGAAGATGAATCCAATATCTCACAAGGTGGCTAGCATAATCACTACATCAAATACACTAGCTCAAGGTATATCCCTTCTTGTATATGCATTAAGGCCCGTATGGTATGCGGGAGGTAGATGCAGGAAGTTGCAATTCATGAAAATTGTAAATTTGGGCTCTTGTTTGGTATGTGGGAAGTAGGCAGAATGCAACAAGTGAAAATTGCTAAGCAATTTTCAATTGCCTGGCACTGCAGGAAGTAACTTACCTAGCCCCTGAGGTAAGTTCTATTTCATTAGTAACTTTTAAATTGCATGACAATACTATCCCTTGTGATTTATAAATACGACAATATTACCTTTCTAATTGTGAATCCCTCTATCAACTTTATCCTTCCTTAATGAAAATTAGAAGATTGGCTATAGGTATAACAGTCATTTTAATTGTATTTCATAAAGTTGTTGTGCCAACCAAACAGGACACGCGAATTAAATTCCCAAGAAGTTATATTTCCTATATAGGCAACCAAATATTTTTATACTACTTCATGAAAAATTGACAAAGAAAGTATATAGGTAACCAAACGAGGCCTAAATATACAATATTTCTCATAAATTTAACGTTTTTGTACAATATTTTATAAATTGTTCTAATCAACGATGACTGCAGCTGGCAAAAACTGATATCTTCAGTAAAATTATTAAATATTATTTTGAATGATTATCATTCTAATAAGGATTACATTTTTGGGACAACCCACGTGACCACTTAATAATTTATTCCTGAAAATATTAAATATAATAAAAATATATAGCTAATTATATATCCAATATTCAAACATAAAATTAAATTATAGAAAGTAATATTTAATTATGGGTTATTTAAGATAAAGAACTCTATCATTTGCCCACTAAGGCTATATTTGATTCAATTTTTTAACAACTTAAAGCTATAAAAAAGTTCTTTCTAACTTCAGGGCTTGCGTTTCGTTGGTAGAAAAGATCTTTTTATATATTTTTCATAGTTTAAATAAAAAGATGAAAAAATTATTTTATAACTAAGCAGACAAAGATACAAAACTTGATCTTTTTCTCAACTTATTTTAGAGAAATGCTTTAAAAATATTATATTAACATTAAATCTTCACTATCATAACCTACTTTTACTTCTTATCACCACTCCCACCGACCATCACACCTTTTTATGGTCATAGGTTGCTACATTCACCGCTTTCCACTACTATGACCAACTATTAACATGATTCTCTCTTACTTACTATAATTAGATAATTTATATTATTAAGTCATTTTTGCAATTATAGTAGATAAGTTACTTTTTTAGTTTGTATTGAAATGCTTTATTTTGTAAAAAAGATCTTTCTACACTGCACAACTAAACATTTCACTGTAAAAAGATACAGATCTTATCAAAATAGATAAGCTGAAAAAAGATAAGTTGAAATAAGCTAAACCAAACGCGCCCTAAGTTGATTTGGCTCCTTTACTTTTAGTTATCACAATTTAGTATATATACAGTTCACATTATATCAATTTAATGTTATGAAAACATTAAAGTTAACATAATGGCATAACTTTTATGAGTCCACTTATATCAACTGCTAGGTGTTCACAAAAACCCAAAATCGAAAAAGCCAAACCAAAACCGAGAAAACCGCACTTTATACCTTGTACTAAAATACATCAATACTCAAATGGGAGTGGTTGGGATTCAACCTTATGATCTCTTAGTCAACCATGCTCTAATACCATGTCAAAGAACCATCTTTCCCAAAAACTTAAGCTACGGATGAGGGTTAAGGATTAGTTTATACTCTAACACTAAAGGCTAGCAGTTAATAGCTACAGCTAGGGGTGTAAACGAGTCGAGCCGAGTCGAGCATCCCCTTGTTCAAACTCGGTTCGTTAAGATTTATCGAGCTCGAGTTCGAGCCGAGCTCTTATCGAGCTTTCCAACCCCTTGTTCGAGCTCGGTTCGTTAAGATTTGGTTGTTCTCGAAGCTCAGCTTAGCTCGGCTCATTAAGCTAATCGAACCAATTCGAGCTCCTTATCAAGCCGAGCCGAGTTCTTTATCGAATGAAATCGAGCTCATAACAAACATGAGCTTATTATCGAGTCGAGCTCCCTATCGAGCCGAGTTATTCGAGTTACTATTGAGCCATTATCAAACTACTTTGGAGTTAATATTAACTGTTAACGAGCTTTTAACGAGTTCTTAACGAGCTTTTATCGAACTGTTCACGAACATTAACGAGCTGAGCACCCCTCGTTCGAACTCGGCTCGTTAAGCTTATCAAGCCTGCTCGAACTCGGTTCGATAAGTTATCGAGCCCTAATTATGAACACGAACGAACCATAATCGATTTCGAACACGAATAGTTCATTGAACGTTCGGTTCGTTTATACCTCTAGCTACAGCCAAACATATCCTCCGCTTATCGATCATGGCTAGTATATAATTCAAAAAATTCTTTGGATACCCAAGGGCATTACACGTGGAATATTCTCCATCTTTAGGGGTTTTTTTTTTTTTTTTTTTTGGTTGAAACGGGGAATAATGGCCATTTTATGTGCAATAACTCAAAGTGGGTACATACAATACATGTGAACTGACCGTTAGGGACATAATCGAGTGGTCGTGATCGCCGGTTGCCAACAAGGTGACTCGGGATCGAATCCCACAAAGCTCAAAAGTGGTCTCCTCTTTATTGAGAATTTAAGAGGTTTATCGCCTTCCCTCTTCCTATGGCTTTACCATATTAAATAAATAAAAAAAGTGAACTGTACCGCAGCCACCGCCGCTACTCACGGTTTCATCCCGATTCCACCGCACTCACTCTCCCTCCCTGCAATACCTTTAACTGACTTGCGTGGGTCACGCGTGCCTATCGGATTCATACAAAAAGAATCTTTTTTTCTTTTTTTTTTATCATCATACCAAAAGAATCTAGGTAAATAACATATTAACATCCTAAAATTTAGTATAATAATTTTTTAATCCAAAAATTTAATGAAATAATTTATTGATTACTAGTTTTAGTACAATTATTTTTTAGTCTTGTTTTAAACGTATAACATCAACATTCAAATTCCTATAAAAATCAACATTCCAACTAAAAGTTAACGTGTAAAATTAAAAAAATTTTAAGAAAAATATTAAATTTAAAAAGACATTTTAAATAATGGTATAAATGTTTTTTTTATCTTTATGACAATTTGTTTTATCGAAAATTGGAGTAAAGGATAATTACACTAAAAGCTCTTGACTAATAAATTATTAGCAAAATTTTTAGACTAAAAAATTACAACATCAAACCTTAGTAACTAATATATAATTTTTCCAAGAATCTACATATGTAATATCGTAACTTGTCTACCCCCATAATTCCACAAGAAACCAACTATTAAAAGCATTTATAGCATCATTTTTTGTTTATATACTTTTAGATTTTATAGAAACTAAAAATATTTGAGTTCTTATCTTAAAATTTTTTTTTTTTAAGCTTGAGTAAACATTAAATAGAAAAATTATTTGTAAAATTTAATTTTTAATTTTTTTAATAATTAAAAACTATAAAAAAAAAAACCAAACATGTCCTAAACGTCTATTTGCAATTTTTTATTAAAAAACTGAAAAACTTATTTTGAAAATGACTTTCATTTCTCTAATTTTACGTTTTTAGTTTTCTCTGACACTAAAAAGAATTTAAATGAAATTTGAAAAAATAAAAACTATTACTAAAATTTACTTTTAGTTTCCAGAAAAGACACCAAAATGGCTCAAGTAAACAACTATAGGACTGAATCTCACAGTATCCCCCGAATTCAAAAGCAACATTTTCAGTGCCCCAAGGGCTCCCGCCTCAGCACGAGTACTTCCCCCTAAGGGGTGCAACACATGAGGCCACCCATCTTGGCATTACTCTCGCCCAAGCACACTTAACTTCGGAATTCTAATGGAATCCGGTGCTTGTATGATGATACCCTCTTAGGTTAGTATCCGTCGAATTCAGACACTATTAATGAGAGATTCATAACCAAAATCGCCACAATAGATGCTAAAATTGAATATCAATTAATAATTATGTGCACACTATGAAGACTGATACATTTCCTTTTCAGTTCAACATTTCACTTTCAAATTGAAATATTATACTCTTAATTTTGGTTGCTCTCATAGTTATATACCAAAGAAGGTTCCATACCAAAGAAGGCTCCTTGAAATCGATCCGAGGATCGATGGCTCTGATACCATTGTTACATACCAAAGAAGGTTTCATCCCAAAACCAATTGCCAGTGGGTGAAGTAGCTCCTTAAATATATAAAGTGATATTTTCTCTTCTAAAATTTTTGCCCAATTTTTGACCTGTATCAAATAGTTTCACTATTTTTTTCCATAAATGAATAATATTTTTGCCTCATTATTGAGTAAATTCTTTAGTTTATAAAATAGAAATTAATTTAATATTCTTATAACAACTCGATCTTCGAGATGGGGACCTTGGAAACAGCCTCTCTTCCACCCGGAAGGGGGAAGGCTGCGTACATTCACCCGCCCAGACCCTGCTTCGTGCGGGAGCCACTGGGACTGTTGTTGTTGTTGTATTTCTACTGTATTATCGACTATATTTAGCACTGTCTTGACAAACATAGAACAAAATCGAAGAAAAGAGAGCATAATTACACAAACTCATAGATTGATGAATGTGAATGAAGAAATTTAAATTTAAATCAAGATTTCAGGCTATAATTCAGATTGTAATCTACTATACATAACGATTTTATATTAAGATTTCAAGTCATAATTCAGATTAGCAACTTCTCTATACATAATCTAAATTAAAATTTCAAGCAATAATTCGGATCATAATTTAAATTAAAATTTAAAATGATAATTCAGATTGTAATCTATCATTTGTAACGACTTATTATAAGATTTCAAGTCATAATTCAAATTTGTTACCTCTCTATACACAGTTTAAATTAAAATTTCAAGCGTTATTTCAGATTTGTAACCTCACTAAGCATAATTTAAGAGTTTTTCAAGTGATAATTCAGTTTTGTAACCTCTCTGCTCATAATTTAAATCAATATTTCAAGTAATAATTTAAATTTCAAACGATAATTCAGATTTCTAGCCTCTCTAAACATAATTTAAATCGAACTTTGAAGCGATAATTCAGATTCATAACTCACCGGAAAATGCGATTCCAGAGGAAGCAACAACGCAGGTCTGAATAACCGTATTCTCCTGCCGAGTAAACGGTTGCCGGAGCATTCCAGACTTTTCCAGAAACTTCGACCACGTCTTCACGAAAAAGAACCCTAGCAATCCAGCCGATACATTCAACGAAGGAATAATTCCAGTAGTGAGATTCAACTTCATCACAATGAAGGTGAACAACACGCTGAGTACGAGGCTGACGACGAAGGCGCGCAAAGTCAGCTGGTGCTGCCATGGCGGCACCTCGTTCTCGGCGAAGATTTTCTCCACCGACGCCGTTTCCGCCGTGTCGCCAGAGCCGCCGTCACCGACGCCGGAGTAGTCTGCTTTCTCCTCGTCGTGCTTGGCGGTTACCATTATCCTAAGGTTATGGAGAGAGAGTGGGAGAGAGAGTGGAGATGGTGGGGGGGGGGGAAGTTTGTAAATTATAGAGGTGTGTGCTTAGCTGGAATTTTGTTTGATGAGATGACAAATTGCTATTTATGTACATTGGTAAACAAAATTGAATAATATTATTGTGAGAATAATAGGGTTGATTTATCAGATACTAATATATAGGATCTTATTAGAACTTTAAAGTTAAATGTGCTTGGACGAAAGTAGTACCAAGATAGGTGACCTCTTGGGAAGTTCTCGTGTTGCCAACCCTATAAAGTTGGGAGTCCTTGGAAATAGCCTCTCGGCAGGGTTACACCCTAAAGGGGTAAGGCTGTGTACATCTACCCCCAAACCCCGCTTAGGCAAGAGCCATTAAGGCATTGGATATGTTGTTGTTGGTAAACAAAAATGAATAATGTTATTGACAGAGCAATATTATAATTTTTAAAGTAATTTTGTGGCTCTTAACATCAACAATAATAACAAATTCGGTGCATCAAGGGCTCTTGCTAATGCAGAATTTGAGGGATGAGATGTACGCAGCCTTACCCCTCCAAAGTGCTTTCCCAAATGGAGGCTGTGTCCGAGAACCTTAACCTAGAACAATTTTATGGCTTTCATTGCTTATAAATTACATCATTATGGCTCTCAAGGGCCCCTACTAATGCAGAATTTGGGGGTTGAGGTGTACGTAGTCTTACCCCTCCAAAGTGCTTTCTCAAATGGAGGTTGTGTCCGAGAACCTTAACCTGGAACAATTTTATGGCTCTCATTGCTTATAAATCTCATCATTATAACTCTTATAATAACAATTTTGTGAATTTAGTTGTTATTGTCAGGGCAAAATTGTTATTGTTATAGTAAAATTGTTATTTTTAATGCAATTTTATGACTTATTATTTGTAAGTCATATTATTGCTCTGATAATAACAATTTTTATTTTGATAATAACAACTCTCATAAAATTTTCATAATTACAATTAAGGATTATTTACATCAAAGTTCTTGTATTTTACTTATTATGTTAATTTAGCCCTCATACTTTAAATTGTGTCAGTTTAGTCCATGTGCAATTTATTTTGTGTTAATGAGATACTTAGATTAAGTTTGATGTTGAGTTTTTAGTCAAATTTTTAATAGTTCAGCCATGGATTAGCTTAAATTAAGTTAACGAGTGGACTTCTGCATGTATCATGATTATTCTGTTAAAAATTACGTTAATAATATGATTAAATTTGACCAAATGACTAAATTGACACCATATAAATTGAACAGAGAATAACTTAACACAAATAAAAATATCGATATTAAGTTGAAATAAGAAAAACATAAAAATCTTTGGTGCAAATAACCTTATAATTAATTTCATTCAATCTAATTTTCTATGTCAATAATTTTATACCACGTTATTAATTAATATTTAAATTAAGGGTTATTTGCGTCAACAATCTTTGTACTTTTCCCAATAATATTATGTCAATTTGATTCCTATATTACAATTTATATTACGTTGGTGAAAATTTTAGTGATTGGGCTCGAGTTGGGTTAAATTGAAACAGATAAATATACAGTTGGTTTCTTGCATCTAATGTGATTGAGTTGTTAAAAATTATATTATTAACTTAACTTCAACCTGATCATTGGAATAAATCGCACAATATAAATTTTAGAGGGATTAAATTGCAATAACGAGCTAAGTACAAGAATCGTTTGTGTAAATAACCCTTAAATTATCCTAGTAGGTGCTTCAGGTGTTGGGGAGTCGTGTGGGTAGTCTGCTTGATTTGAATCGTTTGTGCGTTTGGTGGTTTGTATTTTGTTCGTTTCTTTTGAATAAATTCTCAATTATCGAAAAAAGACCCTTAAATTAAATAGTTTTTTATTCATTAATCAGCTTTTTTTCTCTTTTGTGTACTTATTTATATTATTTATCCATTATTTTCTATTTTAAATAATTACTATTTTAGTATATACTAATCATTTCTCATACGATGAACGTATAATATGATTGTTTTTGGAGCATAATTTTGCAACCATTTTTTTAAAATAAAACTCTACTGCACAATACAGTATAATATTTATCGGATAAACATGCTCACATAAGACAGTCGTATCAAAAACTTTCATTATTATTTTAGTATATATTTCACCAAACCCTTTTTCTAATATTATACCAATTTGAAAATTTTTCAAATCTCCTCGTTAATTTAAAAGACTAGGTTTTTCCCGTGTGATGCGCGAGTTAGTTTTTGTAAAAGTTGCATGTAAAAATTAAAAAAAAAAAAAGATCTAACCAATTCTTAATTAAAAATTTTTGAATTTTATTGAATAAGAAAAGCATTCAATCTGATAAAATAATCTAATATATTATAAGATTATTTATATTAAAGGTCCTTGTACTTTATTCATTATGTCAATTTAGTACTTGTACTTTCAATTGTGTCAATTTAGTCCCTATATAATTCAAAATTTGTCAATTTGGTCATTCGAGAAAATTTTATGTCAAGTTTTTAATGAAATTTTGAATGGTTCGGCCACGAGTTGGATTAAATTGAATATATAATAAGTTACTTGCATTTAACATAATTTACCTTTCAAAATTACGTTATTAACTTAATATAAAGTAAAATAACTAAATTGACATAATGGACAAAGTATAGGGATCTTTGGGGTAAATAACCCTATATTATATTAAAAAAAAAATCTTATCTAAATTCATTGTGATTAGGTGTCAGATTATCTTATACAAAACGACCCCAAAAAGCCTACTAAAATACACCCATTAAAAAAATCGAAAGCAAATGACATGTCACTGCTTTCAATAAAAAATCGATGGATTATAATATTATGTATATGTAGTTTCACTTTACTGAACAAAAATTCGACAGATTACATAAAAATTAACCAAATTCTAATATAAAGATCATATATATTGTAGAAATCATTATCATGACACCATTTTCTAGCAAAAAACACAGACAATTAGCTATATATATTGTCATAATTATGTTCCATATAAGTACTTTCTAAGGAAAATCTTTCGAGTTCCACTAGAAGCAAAGAGTACTCTCTTGACAAAGTTTTTAATTTTTAATATTACCTTATTAATACATTTCAATTCTCGGTACATTTAACTATATATATCAAAATTATCTAGATGATAAAAAAACCAAATACTGACTTATTTAAATGATGAATTTCATTTTAGAAATAAGAAAAATACAAACAAAAAATAATATTGAAGCGGTCTCGTTCTCTGTTTCTGTCTCTTTATCTCTATCTCTTTGTCTCTTTATCTCTATCTCTATCTCTATCATCTATCTCTATCTTTATCTGTATCTTATCTGTTGATATGTTGATTGTGCATGATTTGGCTTGCTCTGAGTCTGTGTTTTTGCTAGCAGTGTGTTTTGTCCTACTCATGCTTTGTTGCTTCCTGCTGCCAGGTCATTTACTCTTTGCTGCGGACCTGCTTCTCAGGTAGGGGGTCCTCGGAAAAAGCCTCTCTTGAGAGTAGCCTCCTGAAAGGGGAAGGCTCCGTATATCTACCCCCTCAGACCCTGCTTATGCGAGAGCCCTTGGAGGCACTGAGTTTGTTGTTGTTGTTGTTGTTGGTCTCGTTCTCTATTAGTAAAATTCGCGTATAATACACATTTTTGACACGTACTTGCACTTTTTCGTTTAAAAACGACGTTTATGTATCATTGTCGGTAACAGCATAAAATACGCGTTTTTTGGACATTATCCACATACTAAACATATATCCATATTTTTCCTTAAAAATTAAATAATAATTGAAAATAATTAATACATATAACTTAATTAAACATCTATATTCTATATTTTATTAAATGTGTCACTTTAACTCTATGATTATTCATCGTACCATATTATTTTCTACGTGGTATATTTCTGCTATCGCTATGGACTAACATTATTTTTAATTTTATAAAGCAACATACACAGTGTTCCAATGGCTTTTGCCTAAGCAGGATTTAAGGTGACAGATGTACGCAGCCTTTCCTTTTCAGGATTTCCGATAACCCCCAACCTGAGGGATAAAACACGAGGACTTTCCAAGAGGTCACCCACCTTGGTACTACTCTGGTCCAAGCACCCTTACCTTCGAAGTTCTAATGGGATCCTGTGCTTGTGTGCCGGTACCCTCTTAGATACATTATTTTTAATTTTATAAGTCACCAAATTAGTAACCAAAATTTTCGTATGTATAACAACTGAATAATATACTTACATATCAGATCTTATTTAATTTTTGTATCGTATTTTGTTAACAGATGTCTCAGTCAATTATTTTTTTACATTTATTAGTTGGAATGAGCTGGACCGAGGTAGATATACATAGACCAGAAAATTATGCAAATTTATTAGTGCCTAATTATGGCTCTTAATTTTCTTTTATTTACTAAAAATAATTTAAAAAAAAACAAAAAACAAAAATTTGCAGCCTAAATATTGCGACATTTCCGGTTTAAATTTAATTTTATTTCAAACATTGACGGCGGCTTAACTTTTATTTTAGGGTTATTTACATTTTAATATCTAATATTTTTAAAATAATAAAAAGAACCCTAACGATTATTTAAAAACGCTTAACCAATAATCTTTATACTCTAAATATAATTTTAGATCAGATCTGTGTCAGGTCCAGGTTGGATTGATGTTATCCAAGTCCAACCCAATCCAACCCGACCCAAAACCCATTTATCAACATCCCAATCCAAATCCATTTAAAACCTATTTTTCACATTGTTAGGCTCTGATGCCAATTGTTGAGGCAATCTAGACAAATCTGATATACTATGATACCAATTTGTGAGGGAAAATCTTGAACAAACTTGATATACTAAGATATCAATTTGTTAGGAAATTAATACCTCCTTAATGCGGAACTTAATACCCCAGAACTGGATTCGATTCAAATACTATAACTGACACAAGTAAACAAAAGAGGATAAAAAAGAACAAACGAATAACACAGAGATTTACGTGGAAACCTCTCTTCAATCGAGAGGGGAGAAAACCACGGGCGGAGATGTAGATTCTTTATTGAGTATGAATAATGGAAGAATTATAACGACATTTCCTCTGAACGAGATCTATGAAGAATTACTAAATCACTCTCTCTAAACTCTTGTGGTGCTCTCAAACGTCTTGATGACGGCGGCTCACTTTGATTGGATACCTAAAACAGAAACCCTAAACCCATATTTATACTAAACGACTAGGGCACGCGGAAAACGACTCCCGATCGATCGGCCCCCTTCTGCTGCAATTCTTGATTTTGCTCCAGCGTTGCTCTCCGATCGATCGATTGTACCACCCGATCGATCGACTTGCTCACGGCGAGACTCATGACTAAATTTGAGGCATATTCTTAACACACATCCAAATCCAACATAAATGGATCGGATAGATTCGGGTCCTATTGACATCAGTAAGCACGTGGACCTTTAGCGTAAATAACCCAAAAATTATTAAATAATAAAACAATAACATAGCCTTTTTTTAATTTAAGTTTTATTTTTATTGAAATAAATGCAGTGGGAAAGCAAGATAGACGAGCAGGCCAAGTTTTAAAGTCATCGCTTTTAGAATTTGAAAGATGCAAAAATTTGACTCTTCACGTGTGCTTTGATTCCTTGTATTATTTTCTATTCATACTGACTTTTAGGGTTCGATTGTGACACAAATCAAATATTATCTAGCTAATAAAAATTAATTATGGCTCATTCGTGTTCATAATTAGGGCTCGATAATTTATCGAGCTGAGTTCGAGCAGGCTCGATAAGCTTAACGAGCTGAGTTTGAATAAGGGGGTGCTCGGCTCGTTAATATTCGTGAACAGTTTGATAACAGTTCGTTAAGAACTCGTTAAAAGCTCGTTAAAAAACTCATTAAAGGCTCGATAGTAACTCGAATAACTCGGCTCGATAGGGAGCTCGACTCGATAATAAGCTAGTGTTTGTTATGAGCTCGATTTCATTCGATAACGAACTCAGCTCGGCTTGATAAGGAGCTCGAATTGGTTCGATTAGCTTCACGAGCCGAGCCGAGCTTCGAGTACAAAAAAATCTTAACAAACCAAGCTCGAACAAGGGGTTGGAAAGCTCGTTAAGAGCTCGGCTCGAACTTGAGCTCGATAAATCTTAACGAACCGAGTTTCAACAAGGGGATGCTCGGCTCGGCTCGGCTCGTTTGATTCAAAACTTGTATACTGCATACCTCCCTTTTAAAAAAAAAGAATAAAAATTGTAAAAGATGACATAAATGTCATCTGGGTAGATACTTTTTATTGGCTGCTAGTTTTGAAAATATTTTTTCTTTTAATATTATTTCAGGTAATAACTCCTTAATAAATTGGTTCATTGACAATATACAGTGACATATTCCCACATTCAATATTCTGTTGCCCAAAGATTATACACCGGTGATAAAAGTTTGGCTTATTTACAATAAAGATCCTTCTACTTTACTCACTGTGTTAATTTAGTCCCTCTACTTTTAATTATATCAATTTAGTCCCTGTGTAATTCAAAATGCGTCAATTTAGTCATTTGATCAAATTTAAATTTAGTTAATGACATAATTTTAAACGGTAAAATTACGTAGAAGTAAGTAACTTATTATAAATTTTTTTGTTTACTCAATTTAATCCAACCTACGGTCGACCCATTAAAAATTTTATTAAAAACTTAACTAACAATTTTTTCTAATGACCAAATTGACACATTTTGAATTATATAGGGACTAAATGGACACAATTAAAAGTATAAGGACTAAATTAACATAAAGGGTAAATTACAATGACTTTTGGTATAAATACCCCTAAAATTTTTATATTTCATGATATGTTGTTTTTGCCTATGTTGAAAGCTACCTATATAATAAATTTTTTTAAAAAAATGATTCTTATATATTATTTATTTTTGCTACTGATATATATATATATTATTTATTTTTAGAATTATTTATATTTTAGTACCCGACGTTTTTAGAAATAATAAAAAGAATGCTGACCTTTTTGAATTATTAAAAAAGACCCTAAATTTTTGCCATATCAATAAAAAGACCCCCCCTCAAGCGTAATGACGTCATTGTCTATCGACGGAGCTGATATGGCAATTATTTTTTTTTATTAATGCTACAATAAAATAATCTAAATTAAACTTCAACTCCCTTATTATGACTTTATAAACATAAAATTTGAGATGTTGTGTTATGTGAAAGTTATCTATTTTTGCTTAATTTATTTCAAATATAGTTTTGAAAAAGTATTTCTATCATTTTGCTGTAGCATTAATAAAAATAAATATGTCACATCAGATCTGTCGACTAAAAATGACATCATCACGTTAAACAGAAGCCTTTTTATTAATGCAATAAAAACTTAGGGGCCTTTTTATTAATACGAAAAAAACTTAGGAGTCTTTTTAATAATTTAAAAAAATTAGAGTTATTTTTATTATTTTCAAAATGCTAGGTAGTAAAATGTAAATAATTCTTATTTTTATTATTTTAAAATGACTATGCATCAAGTTGAAGTAAATGCCACATCATTGGGCCTTGGGCTCAGCATACAAGGCTGACCCGCTTCTTGTTTTGGGCCGCCCATGGACCACCATGTGGTCCAGCAACCAAATTACATCATTTTTCTTTTCTTTTTTTTAAATTAGATGTAATATTTTAAAAAATTATTTATAAATATAAGGATTATTTATGCAAAAAATTCCCGTACTTTACTCATTATATCAATTTAGTCCTTATACTTTTAATTGTATCAATTTAGTCCCTGTATAATTCAAATTATGTCAATTTAGTTCTACTGTTGAAACTAAAGTTAAGTTAATAATGTAATTTTTAACTATTGGTTTGTAAAATGCAAATGACCCGATATAAGCTCATTCGGTAACTCAATTTAAATTCACCCATCACCCGAGCAACTTAACTCTAATTTTACTTTAGGGACTAAATTGACACAAAGTAAATAGTACACAAATTAAATCAACACTATGTGTAAAGTACAAAGGTCTTTCGCATTAACAACCCGAATATAAATATAGGAATTTTGTCTAAAATGCAGATTACTTAGTTTAGATCGACAATATTGCAATGCTTTTAAACAACAACAACAACAGTTCTAATGCCACAAGGGCTCTTGCATACGCAGGGGTTGGGGGGAGAGAGGCGGGCGGATGTAAGCAGCCTTCCCCCTTCAGGGTGCAACCCTAAAGGGAGGCTGTATCCGACAACCTCATTGCTATGCTTTTAAATAAGGATTCTATTTATCTAAAAACTAACAAATCGGGAAATGACAGCGCATTAATTAATGAGGCATGTGGTTGGCACGTGGTGAAGGAGCAACTCGAGGGAATGCAAGCACTCAAGGGTGATGCTGCTGAAGGCTAGTCACTGAAGCTCATAATAGTTCTCGGGATGCAACAAAAGGGGCAAGCGCTCATGCTCGAGGTGGTTACATAGAAAGCTGAAAAGAAGCGTGGGTCTTAATGATAGTTACGAAGAATATGGAGACCAGAAGAAACATCAATTAGACCATCTTAAAATGCAATCAAGGTTTCTTGCAACTTCCTTCAGCCTGTAGGGGAGATCACGATACCAAGCTGAAGCCCAAAATTTAACCCTCACTGAGATAATCCAAAAAATATTATCTTCCCCCAAGTCTCGTTCTCGAAGACCATTTCATTATAGATAACCCAAGTATCCGTTTAGAATAACGTCATCTAAACTTTCTTCTAAAATTTGCCTTTTACGAGGAATGAGATCAATTGGTCAAATAAGTCTCTAATTGAGGCAAGGTTTACCGGTGCTTATCGCTCTTTTCATCTTTCATAAGAATATCGTAATTGTAGCTTTCACTTGCTTATGTAAATTTAATTAGGTTGTTGGAAAACGTTTTCAATAAGGTATACTATATACGTACTTTTCGCCATTGTTTTCCCACATTCGCCCCAGTAGTGAATTTAAATTGTGTCATTGGTTAAATATTTTGATTACTACACCTCGAGTTTCAACGAGCTGACCTTAGTTTGGTCACCCAAGTTGGTTCACTCTCTCCTAACCTTCTTAAGTTTGTTATCGGTTGAGTTATTTTTGGTCAAGGTTGATCGATTTAAACTACTTAAATCATAAATTTTGTAAACATCAAAATAGCTCACTTTATATATTAATATCTTAAAAAATTATCCTTAAATATCCTAAGATTTGAGCATTTATCACCCATATATCATGACATTTCACAGTGTATATAATGAAATACCTTGAGGTTTGAATATTTTGTTACATGGATACCACATGTCAGAATTTGATTGTTTTATATGGACAATGTTGATCTAATACATAATTACTATAATATATATAAATTATGTCGATATTTTCATAAAAAAATTAGTGAACTGTGATAAAATATTCACCAAATGTTATGCAAAGTACCTAAAAATTGTTGCAATCATGTTTCATTTTCCTACTTTTGGGCAATAAATATAAAATTTTAATGAAAACGATAATATTTTATCAAAATTGTGTTCAATTTTAGCAATTTTCAATAAAAATCTATCGAATTTCGACAAATAAAAATCTGATTAATAAAATTTAAAAATTTCATGTACCTAAGTAATGAAGTGTTTTGAACTCAAGGTATGTAGTTGTATATATTGAAAGATTATGGTACCTAATTGATAAATGTTTAAAGCTCAGGGTACCTAAGTGATAATTTTCTAATATTAAAATATTTAACTAAGCCATAAATTCACAATATATTTGTTTCAATAAAAAAAAACTTTGTTACCTTTTGATTTTGAAGTTATTTGTTATTAGAGATGCTTTGGTTCATAATATCAGGACCGGGACAAGGGTCCATTTATCATGCACTAAGGCACCGGATTCATTTAGAACTTCGGAATTAAGTGTGCCTGGGCGAGAGTAGTACAAGGACGGGCGATCTCCTGGGAAGTCCCTGTGTTGCCAACCCTATAAGGTAGGAGGTCCTCGGAAACAGCCCCTCGATAGGATTACACCCTGAAGGGGTAAGGCTGCGTACATCCACCCCTCCCATACCTCGCTTATGTGGGAGCCCTTGAGACACTGAATTTTTTGTTGTTGTTGTATCAGGACTGGGACAAGCGAGATAATTCTCGAAGAAAATAATAAGGTTGTGGTTAAAGTGTTTCAAGGCATCTATTTGACACTAGCTGATATTGTGATTAGCATTTAAGACATTCGTACTATTAGCTCCTCGATGGATGATATATCCTTCAATCATGACTTTTAAAGAGGCAAACTAGTTTGCTAATTGGTTAGCTAATGCTGGTTATGAAGGCTCTGATGTTTTTATTTAGGATCATAATCCCTTCTGAAACCTGAAGATTTCATCTTTTAAACCTATATCTGGCAACAGAGTAATGGGCGATAAAGAGGAGTAAGGGTAATGAGGGATAAACTCTTACGCCTATTTGACAAATTTTGTAGCAGGGTAAAGGGGGACAGAGGGTAAGTTTTTACCTTCATTTTCTTCAACTCCAAATTGAGGGTAAAGAAGTCAGTTTTTAAAAAAATTTGAACAATTTTGTCTTTATTTTGAATATAACTTTATTTATCATTACCTATTTATCCAATTGTTAAATAAAAATAACTCATTTATCCCCTTTTTACCCCTACCACTCTTAATTTGACATATCCAAATAATGGTAAAAAAACTACCTTACTCTCCCACTTTTTTCCCAGTTGCCAAACGAGACGTATGAATAATAATCCTTACCTTTAGGGTATGTTTGGTATGGGGTTAAAGGGGGTAATGATTAATGAGGTAACCATTACACTATTTTTAACTCTATTTGGTTCAGGGGTAAAATTTGCACCATTGAAAATTTTAACCTTAAGGGCATGTTTGGTATGGGATTAGCAAGGGTTACTGATTACAGGGGTAACCATTACACTCTTTTTTAACCCTGTTTAGTTTACCATTAATATTTAACACATGAAAAAGTTTACCCCTGAATAAGGTTAAAACTTTTGCACTACTCCTCTAGTGCAATATCCATAATAGAAGGGGTTAAAATTTTTAGTCCCATTGAACTCAAGAGAAAGAAAGAGAGAGAGAAGTTAGAGTTTACATATGAGAGAAAAGAGCTGAAGAACACCACGAATTTCTCTTAAAGCACTCCAAATTGTTGTTTTTCAGCATGTTTTACCATCATCTACCATCGGGTATATCCATTTTTTAGTATTTTGTTGAATAATTTGTGCACTTGGGTTGAAAATCTGGCAGTATAAAACTAGAGTTTTGTTTTTTGGTTTCACCCATTTTACAGTGTGCATGTGATACGAGCATAGATCTTGGGACCATAGCAGGTGCCATGTCAGCTCGGGACACATCAGCAACCGCTATTTAGTAGAATATAAGTATGGTTTTGTTTAGTTTAATTAAGTATGTTTAGATAACTTAATTTCGTGGGGTTTATTTACTAGACACTAATGTAACCGAATCCTGTTATAACTCTGAAGTTAAGCATGCTTGGACGAAAGTAGTACCAGGATGGGTGACCTCCTGGGAAGTCCTCGTGTTGCCAATTTTATAAGGTTGGGGTCCTCGGAAACAAGCTTTTGGCAGGGTTACACTTTGAAGGGGTAAGGCTGCGTACATCTACCCCTCCCAGACCCCGCTTATGCGGGAGCCCTTGAGACATTGGGTATGTTGTTGTTGTTTTATACTTATGTACTCTTTATGCTTGTAATTTTCATAGTTATAGTTGAATACTGATCGAGACTAAAGGAGGTTTCATCCCAAAATCAATTGGAAATGGGTAGAGTAACTCCTTGGTATATATATTAGCATTTTCATATGTAACCCTTTTTGGTAAATATTTTCATGTGTAACCCATCGATGTGGGATTAATATTTTTGCCTGCATCAAATCACCACGCTCCAGCACCTCGCGTCCACACGAGTTAGCTTTGCACTAGATTTCTAGTTTCGGGTGAACACTGCAATTCCGACTTCACCGCCTCGCAATGGACATGGCTTTACACTAGAGTTATTCTAGTCCTGGGCCAACACTGCAATACTGACGTCACCACTTGAGATTCGGAACGAGAGATCGTATAGCTACGTCGACCAGGGCCCAAAACTTTACCAGGCCGAGATCAACTCCAGAGCAGACCTAAGGGCTTCCATGCGATCGAGAATGAGCTCCTTGAAATGTGGCAATCGACTTTGCAACACGTCACACATAAGCCCTCCATAAGACCACTGATGACATTGGCCCTCCATATGACCGGTGAACGGCATTGGCCCCCCATATGACCGGCAATCCACGGCGCAAGATCGATGGCTCTGATACCAATGACACAGACCAAAGGAGGTTCCATCCCAAAACCAATTGGGAATGGATGGAGCAACTCCTTCGTATATATATTAGCATTTTCATATGTAACCCACCAATGTGGGATTAATATTTTTCCCTGTATCAAATACATACTATTCTTGCGTTATTTGTCCATTTATTTGTTATTTGAGTTTGGATTAGTTTGATCAATTACAATGAGTTGAGGTTCAATCACAACGGGATGGAGATGAATCTTTAATTAGTGATTAAATATATTTACAGTAATGATAATAACCATGAAAGAAAGTAAATTTTGAATTATTATTGCAATTTTTAGCTTCAATTTCATCGAAGGGGGTGGCCCCCAAATTTTTAATTATTCATTTATTTATTATTAATTTAAAAATATTATTTTGTATATTGGTTAATTTAGAGGGTTATTAAAAATATGTTATATTAGATTAAAAATTAGTTAATCTAGAAGGGATTAAATATAAATCAATTTCAAATAGATTTAATATAATGAAAAAATTTTAAAAAATTATGTTGCACCTAAACTAAAAATAGGAAAAAAGTTTTGAGTTAATGATTATTTTTTTAAAAGCAATACAACCAAATAACGTGAAAGAAAAAAAAAATTTGATAAAATTACCCTATTAATCATTACTCTCTATTTTTTAACTCTGAAGAACAACAACAACAAATCCAATGCTTCAAGGGCTCCCGCAGAAGCGGGGTTTGGGAGGTTGATGTACGCAGCCTTCCCCCTTCAGGGTGTTAAACCTGAAGAGAGGTTGTTTCCGAAAATTCCTAACCTGAGATTAATGCCATCATTGCATCGTATCAACCTGTGAGCAAAAAGGGGGCAACAATGCATAAGAGCAGGACAAACATAACGCTCTAGAGGGGACTTTAAGGCAATATCATGCGCAACACGGCATGCAAATAAGCAAGTAAACAGATAGTAAACACGACATGCACCCTTATATGTACTATACCTAAAAATACTAGTATAGCAGAATAAACAGCAATATAAGACCGCTACATCCACTACTTTTATGATAGTCTTCCATCTAGCTATCTCTCTATCTATCTCTATTTTTTAACTCTGTACCCAATATACATATTCTTAGAAAAAAATTAAAATAAAAAATTTCGATTTTGAAGTTAAATACTACCTCTTAAACGCTGACCCTAACTTTCGAAGCACCACCGCCACCAACCAGCCGGAAAACATGGCGGAAACCGCCGGCGCCGACCTCTGCGCCCTCCTTGCGCCGCAACAACCACCGTCAACCACCGTCAAACCAGCGCCAAAGCGCTTCATCAAGAACCAAATCCCCACCTCAATCCTCACCAACGCCGCCCTCAATGCCGCCATCTCTCTCCTCCCTTCCAATTACAACTTCGAAGTCCACAAGTGCGTCCACCGCATCCTCTCCTCGCGCGCGAGCCGCGTCGCGCTTCAGTTCCCCGAAGGTCTTTTGATGTACTCCTTGACGCTCTCTGATATCTTTAAATCATTCGCCGGCGCCGATGATGTGTTGGTGCTCGGCGATGTGACGTACGGCGCTTGCTGCGTTGATGATCTCTCGGCTGCGGCGCTTGGCGCGGATATTCTTATTCATTATGGACATAGTTGCCTTGTGCCGGTTGATTTTACTTGTATTCCTTGCGTTTATGTGTTTGTTGAGATTGGAATTGATGTTGTAAATCTAGTGAAAACTGTGAAAATGAACGATCTTGGGACGGATAAGGTTGTTTTAGCGGGTACGATTCAGTTTGTGAGTGCAATTAGAGGTGCTAAATTGGAATTGGAAAAGTTAGGGTTTAGGGTTTTGGTGCCTCAATCAAAACCGTTGTCTGCTGGGGAAGTGTTAGGGTGCACAGCGCCTAGGGTTTCAAAGAGTTTGATTGGGGGGAATGTAGATGATTTGGTGTTGATTTTCGTTGCGGATGGGAGGTTTCATTTAGAGGCGTTTATGATTGCGAATCCCAGGATTAGAGCTTTTAGGTATGATCCTTACATTGGGAAGTTGTTCTTAGAGGAGTATGATCATAAGGGAATGAAGAATTCGCGTATGAATGCGATTTTGAAGGCGAGAGAGGCGAAGAATTGGGGGATTGTGCTCGGTACGTTAGGGAGGCAAGGGAATCCGAGGATTCTCGAGAGGTTGGAGAAGAAGATGGAGGAGAAATCCATGTCTTGGACGATCATTTTGATGTCCGAGATATCCCCATTAAGGATGGGGTTGTTTGAGGATTCAATTGATGCTTGGATTCAAATTGCTTGCCCCCGATTGTCAATCGATTGGGGGGAAGCTTTTCTAAAGCCCCTTTTGAACCCTTTCGAGGCCGAGATTGCTCTTGGTTTGATCCCGGGTTGGTGGGAGAGAGAGAAAGATGGGTTTGATTGCAAGAGAAACGGCGAATGTTGCAGTTGTGATGATAGAGTTGAGAAAAGAGGCGAAGTTGATGATGCGGAAGCTGATTATCCTATGGACTATTATGCTCAGGATGGTGGAGAATGGAATTCTTGTTACATGAAAAGGCCGAATCGCCTGGGAAGGAGAAATCTTCAAAAATCTGCGAATGGCGAAGCCTCATAGGTTTTTCACTGATACTAACTTACAATTATATATGATATTATCTCTGTATTGTCATGATTTAAGGCAACAATTGCATCTGATTTCTGCTTGTAGCTTGAATAATATTTATATGTATGTGTTGGATCAGCTTTTTGTTCATCATGAACTGATATATTGTCTTTCATGTATTCTATCGGAGAGCTTCTTGACTGATATTACTGGTTGGGTTTGTGTTGTTAGTGGCACTTGGTTTATATAACTGTTATGAATTTTTTTATGTAGTATATATATGGTGTCTTCCATAAGTTATGTTTCTGGAAACGCTGATTTTGTGTCCTAATGCTGCGAATAAGAAAGCAGTACCCATTTAGGTTAATCCAAAGTACAGATTTTTGGGATAAAAATAGGGCTATTGGACTTTTGCAGTGTCTTGTACCAGAAAAGAAGGGAAACTAAGGGTTGGTGTAGAGCCGACAAAATCTGACACGACATGATAATACGACGCGAACATGATATAAAGATAGTGGGTTTGGAGCGGGGTTTTTAGGGGCAGGTTTAATTCGGTTGACACATTTAACCAGTTTTGGTCATTGGGTTGAATTTTGGTTTGGGTTGGTTAACCCATTTTAACATGTTTAACTCGTTTATATAGTTAATGTGAGGTTATTTGAGTAGTAAACTACTTATGTTATATATATATATATATATATTTGTTATATGCTATATAAAACAATTTGAATTATATTTTATCATGTTAATTTGTAAAATTTATTATATGTCATGTATTTATAGCTAGTATCAATCGTGAGCTGTATGCAACAAAAAAAAAAATAAGGTCACCTATATAATTAAATAGATAAATCATTACTTACCGGTTTAAGAACTAGGTCAGGTTCTACTTAAGATGAACACAGAACGCTACAACACTGCACATTTGTTAGCTCTACATTGGTATGGATGAAGGCAATTGGTTGCAGGGTACCGTCGGCTCACATATGAAATTTCATGATAGTTACTGCTAGAAGTGGTAGGTTGCTTCTGTGACACAATTGATGCTTTTTCTTTTTGGGGTACGACAGCAGGGATTTGAAATAGTGACCTCTTGTCATGGGGCCTTAACTTTGGCGGCATATCTTTGCCACTAGATTTCTTTTATCGAAAAAAGAAAGAGTATCAAGAAGAGAGATCTTTGCCGCTATATTAAGGCCTCATTGGTACATGATAGATGCTTTCATTAATTTACCAATCAAAACAGGAGGTTGGTGCCAAGCGAGTGCCAGTGGGAAATTTTTGGTGGTGGTTTATTGTATTTGCTGCGTTGTGCTTCAAATTTATATCTCAATTGAGAAAAAGAGTCATGGTAGGAGCAGATTTTTAGCCTCATGCCCAGCGTGTCTGTTAGGAAATAAGGGTTTTTTTTTTTTTTCTCAGGATCTATAAATAAACTCTATATTGGCATCGGTAGAATCCTCCTCCGTACTTTAGTGAATTGCGTTCCCTTTATCCCGTGGTTTTCCCCTTAATTTGGCTGGTTTTTCACATAAATCCGTGGATTATTAGTTTTCTCTCTCTTCTCCGCCCAATCTCTTTTAGATTCGTTCTTTCATATTTGAATTGAATCCGGTTTGGGTGTTTGCCGAATAGTATTTATGAGAAAGAAAGAAATTTTGGATAGAAAGGGGGAAAAGACGCTGAATCAGTGAGAGAGAATGAAAAGAAGTGGGTCACAGAGAGCGACAGATGAAGGAAATGTACTGTACAGAAAATCTTAAGGACAAGAAAATCATTGAGCTTCCAAGAGCTAAGGTTTCTATGGTCTCTTTCTTCTTACTCCTATTCAGCAAAGCTTGGCTTTTTGCTAGGAAAAGTCCCCCATTTACGTTCTAGTTAATGCTTGTCTTATGGCATGTTTGACCAAGCTTTTCTCTAGAAAAAAGTGTTCAGGGAAAAAAAAAAAAAAAAAAACATTTTTTTCAGGATTTGAGGGCGTGTGGCATGGAATTAAAAGTGCTTTCAAATAGACATAAGCTGTTTTTTTTTTTTTTTTGCTTTTAAGTAGAAGCAGAAAAATAGTACTTATCCTTTGAAGTAGAACCAGGAGCAAGAGCAAAAGCAAAAGTAGTAGCAAAAACAAAAATTTTCAGAAAACCACCTAACTTTTCTAATTTTTTAAAATCACACCTAAACTTTTCAAAAAATTTTCAATGTCACACCTAATATTGATGCTATTAACATTCCGTCAAATGAAATGCCGCGCTTTGGGGTATAAATGCATCGAAACACCAAGTTCAACTTAATTTAATTAAATTATATTAATTTGTGTATTTGCAAATTCTGAAATTACACTTCACCTCTGAATTTGTAAACTTGTTAAAGGTATGGCGCGCTGCTACAACTTTTTGCTACTAAAAAAAATTTAGAAGTATTTTATATTTGTAAAATTGTTTATAATTCATTGATAAAAAACAAGTTTTGTTTAGGGTAGTTCGGTAATTTTGTATTTATTTTAACGGAAAGTTATTGGTGTCAGCATTAGGTATGACATTGAAATTTTTTTGAAAAGTTTACGTTTGACTTTAAAAAATTAGAAAAGTTCCGTGGTTTTCTAAAACCACACCTAAAATGTGGGTGGTTTTCAGTAAAAAAACCCAAAACTAAAAGACATTCTGGAAACTTTAAAGCAACATTCTTAGTGCCCTAAGGGCTCCTGCCTAAGCAGGGTCTTGGGGGTGGATGTGTGCAGCCTTCCCCCTTTAGGGTAGCACCCTAAAGGGAGGTTGTTTCCGAGAACCCTCAACCTGAGGAGTGCAACATATGGACTTCTCAGGAGGTCACCCATCTTGGCACTACTTTTGCCCAAGCATGCTTAACTTCGGAGTTCTAATGGGATCCGGTGCTTGCGTGTTGGTAACCTCTTGGGTATTCTTGAAACTTAGTTTTCTTATTTTTGGTTTATTTTCTTTCATTTTCTTCTACTCCGAGTATAACTGAGAAACAGAAACATAAAACATAAAAATCCCTTTTAAGACCCGGTTTTTAGTTACTAAAAACTAAAGACTATAAATAGAAAACAATACCAAACATTACTTGCCCGTTTCTACTAGTTCTAGTTTGTGTTCCTCTTCTGCTTTACTTGCTGAACTTTCTGTAACCTACCTGCCTGTCTTATAGTGTGTAACTGGCAATGAGGTGTGGCATTTACCTGCTGCCAAGAGTTGTTTTGCTGGTGTTTACTGTTAACCCTCACCTTATCGTGAAGGAAACTAGTCAGTGTATACCTGTTTGGCCGGGTTTTGAAAAAAAACTATATTTTCTGAACCATATTGTGTAAAAAGTGGGTTATCAACAGGTACTTTTGTGTGAAAAATTTATAGTTTCCACTTCTGCTACTGCTTGTACTTGAAAGGAGAAGTGCTATTTTCATAGTTCTGCTTGAAAGCAAAAAAAAACTTCTATTTTATTTAAAAGCACTTTTTTGGGGAAAAGAAGCTTGGCCAAACATACCCATAGTATCATTCAATCTTTCAGCAAGAATCTCTTGACTAATTGTTGGAAAATGGTTTTTACTTGAATCTTTTTAACTGATGAATACTTCTGTACATCTATGTTGCTTTGATTTTGGGAGAAGAATCGGGTGCAGGTACGTATCCATTGATCATCGATTTACTATTTTCGGGATTTTGCAGGTTTTTGGTATAGTTAGGAGTGTTCAGAGGATCGTACCACGTCCAAGTGTCCTAGGCTTGGAACATGGATACTTTGTGTAATGTAGAGTCCAAGTAACGTAGTTGTAGCCAATGTGAATCAAGTATACTAGTAAAAATACCAAAGTTGAGGCCGGATGCCCTATGACAAAAGGTCCTGGATTCAAATACCCTCAACCCCACTTACCTACCAGAAAGGAAAAGGAGTAACGTAGTTGTTGTCGCCCCCCCCCCCCCCCCCCCCCGGGGGGGGAGGAGGACGAGCCGAGTCAAGCTGAGAACCCCCTTGGTTGAAATTGAGCTAGATGTATCAAGCACGAGTTGGATCCGAGCTATTTCGGACTCGGTTTTATAAGAAGTTAGTATGTTTGATACTTGACTTGTCGCTTGTTAGCCTAATCAAGCCGATTTGAGCTTGTTCTGGAGCCAAATCAAGCTCATAATCAAGCCAAGTCTGTCATCAAGTTAGCTAGTTGTTGAGTGAAGCTATTTGAGCTACTATCGAGTCATTATGAAGCCATATTCAGCTAATGACAACTATTAATGAGCTTTTAACAAACTTTTAATGGGCTCTCATCAAACTGTTCACGAACGTTAATGAGTCAAACAACCCTAGTTTGAACTCGGCTCAATAAGATATCGAGCCGCCAAGATGAACATAAATGAGCTGTACTTGATTTCAGACACTAAAAATTGATTGGATGTTTGGTTCATTTATGCCCTTAAAGGCATCATTTTATCTCATGAGGTGATTCCTTTGTGGTTTACAGGTTTCACATATTTGCATAGTGGCCATACAGGTATTTTTGCCAGGACAGGTCAATCATCAATAGGAACTTGCAATCATGATGGAATCTTTAGGATATATTTGGTATCGTTTTCTATATGTAGTTTCTGGTTTTTGAGAAAGTAAGAATGAACTCTTGAATTATTTTTAGTTTCCTTTTTTTTTGCTTTAACTCAAACTAAGAAAACCATGAAAACAAGAATTAAAAAACTTTAAAAAAAAAAAAAGGCATTTCAAAAATAAGGTTTTAGTTTCTAAAAAACCGAAAACTACAAACAGAAAAACGAGGCCAAGCAGACCCTTTGGATTTTTGGTTGGTAATTGGAAAAGCATCTGAACTGCTACTCTTTTTAAGTTTGATTGATTGATTTAACAACATTCTTTCTTTTTAGCAGTGTTAATATAATATTATCAAAATCTAGAGAACATTGAGCTGCAACTTGGTATTTGTGGGCCTCAAATGGACCTTCAAGTTCAGACAGTCACTCATATTTCTTCAGGTTTGATCCCTTCCTGTATCTAAATTGTCTGATATATGCTATAGTTTTGTGGAACCTGATTTTTCGTTTTTGTAACTGGCATGTCTAGGTAAGCTTACACATATTGTTGAGAACTTCATGTCTGAATATAGTTAAATTGTAAGAAATCAACATAAAAGCCTGATGGGCTAATCTGTGGACATTATATATGCTAATTTTATAGGCTGAGCCGAAAGCCCAGTGAAATTTAACATGTACTTTGACTGATCCCGGATCACATGGACCATATGCTTGAAGTTTTCTGACATGTCGCAAGACAAATCGAGGCTTACAGGCCTAGTGGGTAACCTCAAGGAATTGTCTACAGCCAGTTGCAGGATTGATACCCAGATGAGACATTAGGTCTAAGTGTTTTACCACCTAGCCAACCCTGTGGTTCGGCAAGCCGAATTTCTTTTACGTCTATACTCTAAATTTTGGTCCTTGGAAATCTGAATATGATACGTTTTGAAATATTCAAGTTACAAAAATTACATACAACAGATCCCTAGAAATGACCCGTGTCTGACCCTTGAATATGTACCTAACCTGTACTCGATTCTGAATCTCATGAGAACGAGAAATTAGAGGAGTGATTGTCACAAGGGTCTGCTGTAAACTTCGACAACAATTTTCTATAGGTAGGGTTGTCATTCTTTGGTGTATTTGGTTGGAAAGAAATAACAGAATATTGAAGGACAAATAAACTTCGTTGAATTTTTTACAGAAGAGGGTGGTTGTTTAGGCTAACTTAGGGCAAGGTGTTTTGGTGGCTTTTCATGCATGCCCTTAATTGATTTATTGAGAGATTGGAGCGCTTTACTTTGTTTGCTTTATATTGTTGTATCTCTTTTCTTCATTGATGAAATCTTATCTTTAACTATTTGTACTTCTTTTATTTCTTAATCTTTACTTCTTTCGCTATCAAAAAGAAGTTCAAATCAAGCATTGAGGACTGAATTAGATACCAACCAGTTCAGTCTAAGTCGTAGACCAAATAGCCCAATATAATCTATGTTTTTGGTTCAATAAGATATTAGCGTGTTCGATATTCAGCTCGATTAGGCTCGTTAGTCTAACTAAGCTGATTTGAGCTTGTTATTGATTCCAACTGAGGTTGTTATTGAGTAGAATCAAGCCCATAAGGGAGCTCGCTATTCGAGTTACCATCGAGCCGTTATTAAACCATTTTTGAGCTAATACTGACCATTAACGAGCTCTTGTCAAACTATTTCCGGGTCTCTATGAATTTAAGGATTCTAAAGCGAGAAAAGGTGATGAACAGATCCGGAAACAGGGTATTAAAAGCTTTAATGCTGGCAGGTGACAGTACTAGATTGACATTTCCTTAAAGATGCAGAAAAATAAAAGATGTAGATACAGAGATTTATAGAACTGTTCTTTCTACTTTATTAAAGCCTTCTCATTAATTTCATCTGGTGCCCACATAAACAGGATTTTTTGAACTTTTCAAGATGCTCCAAATTTGCGTCTGTGGGCGCGCCTGTGTTATGGCCCTTGGTAGAGATCTTCGATAAATCGGTCGGGATTGGAAACGTAGATCTGGTAGAGTAGGGCTGCAACGAGTTGAGTCGAGCTAAGTACGTCCTTGTTCAGACTTGAGTTGGATAAGAATTATCAGTATCCGAGCTCTTATCAAGCTTGTAAGCCTTTGTTTGAACTCGGTTCGATAAAATATTACTATCTTTGATACTGGACTCAGCTAGTTAGCCTAATCGAGTTTATTTGAGCTTTTTATCAATCCGAGCTAAGCTTGTTATCGAACAAAATTGAGCTCGTGATCGAGTCGAGCCTACGATAAACTCAAGGTTCCTATCGAACCAAGCTATTGGAGTTACTATCGACTCATTTGTTTTGAAACATTTTCAAGTTAACATTGATTGTTAATGAGCTGTTAACGCGCCCTTAATGAGCTTTTAACAAGTCCTTATCAAACTATGCACGAGCGTTGAAGAGCCGAGCATTCCATGTTCAAATTCGGCTCGGTAAATTTATTGAGTTTGCTCAAACTCGGTACCGCAAACTTAGGTCAGATTGGGGTATTTGGTCCAGCACAGACCAAACTCGTTGCTATCCAAATTAGTCATCGATCGTTGATTTGGACCTTTATCGGTCTTCCATCCTGTCTTGCTCGAGAACGATGAAAATATTTTAAATGTTAAGATACGGTTTGTTTCTTAGACCTTTAACGGTCCTCAGTTCAGCCTAAATTTGGACCAACAAACTCACTTGTTCCTTGTCTCACCATGGGTTTAAAGCAAAACCTATGTGACAACCATTTCTCCAATTTACGTGGATCGTTTACGTTGCTCGTTCTCCTGAGAGTCGGATATGTATACGTGTCCATACGTCGTACTTGTTTACTTTTTACAAAATTTCTTGTAATTTTTGGTTTAATATAAAGTGACCATATATCGTGCTGATGTCCAAATATTATGATCTGACTTTGGCCGTTGTAGGGATATGAATAGAGAGTTGAAGTAACTATGGAACATACCTAGTGCCTCAAGGGCTCCCGCCTACGCAGGGTCTGAGGGGGGGGATGTACACAGCCTTCTCCCTTTAGAGTGTTAACCTGAAGAGAGGCTGTTTCCCAATGCCCCCAACCTGAGGGTGAGGACTTCCCAGGAGATCATCCATCCTGGTACTACTCTCGTCCAAGCACGCTTAACTTCGGAGTTCTAATGGGATCCGGTGACGGCGTGTTGGTGCCCTCTTTGGAAGTTGAAGTAACTATGTGCCTTGTAATTGTAAAATACTGTTAGATTGTGGGCAAAAGTCATAGGTTTAAATTCTCTTTTACCCGCCTCCTTATCAAAAAAAAGGGTTGTTTATCTTTATACTGTGTTTATTGTGTTAATTTAATTATTTTATTTTTAATTGTGTCAATTTAGTCATTTTATGATGTAAATTGTTTCAATTAAATTCAATGTTGAAATTGGCATTAACTTCTTGTAGAAATTGTAACATTAATTATTACTTGTGCTGTACACGCAATGAAAGTGCTTAGAATGAGGTGAACCTCTACATATAGTGATGTACCCTTATAATTTTAGTCAAAAATTAACGTTAATTTCAATATTGAATTTGATTTAAATTATTTCAATTGTATAAGGACTAAATTGGACATAGACAAATATAAAAGAAAGCCCGATTCACATCTGATCAATTCTCAGGTTGAGGGTTCTTGAAAACAACTTTTCGTTAGGATATCACCTTGAAGGGGTAAGACTGTATAGATCCCACCCCTCCTAGACCCTGCTTACGTAGGAGCCCTCTGGGTCTATTGTTGTTGTTTTTTTAGAAACTATAAATCATACTTTGTAAATGATTTCTTTCAGTCTTTTTGGATATTTGTTTTCAATATTTTTCCAGTTGAAGTGAAAATTGAAAACAAAAACCAAAATACCCAGAACAAATCAATTTTAAAACCCGATTTTAGTTTCCCAAAAACCAAAAACTGTAAACAAAAAACAATACCAAACAGTCGCTAAGGCGATCTTGCTTTTTGATTGCAACACTAAGTGGTAGAGAAACTTTGTGGATTTGTTGTGTGGAAGTGTTTTGAGTGGGGTGTTTTGGTAAAAGAAACAATATGATTACATGAATAATGAAATATGCTTACATTTTTTCAGGCCAAGCAGACCATGCTAGCAAATGGTAGATTCTCGTATCTCCTTCACACTTTACCAAAAGTGCGACCCCATCACTACACTCACTTTATATCCAATTTAACTGCTCCGCATAGTCTCTAATGTTTGTAAATTTGTTCAAATCGGTCCCTTATTTGTGCAAAATAGTTTCTAATGTTTATAAGTTTGTTCAAACTGATCACTCATAGGGGTGTAAATGATCTGAGCCGCTCGTGAGTAGCTCGAATAAAGCTCCACTCGAACTCGAATTAACCGATTTCGAGTTCGAGTATCAAAAGATACTCGATTAAATACTCAATTAAATACTCGACTTGATACTCGACTCGTATGAAGTAGCTATTGTGTATTATTTTCTTTTGAAATGGATGGCTTGTGACATTAATAATAGAATGAAAGAAGGAAGATTGAATTCTTTGTAAAAGATGACATGTTATATTTGTGGTGAAGTGAAAGAACTTGTATTTGGTTTGCTAGTATTTTCTAAAACTTAGGTTTAGATACATAGTTGCTATTAATATATCAGTAATTTATGATTATATATGTTAAAATATAGAGTAGGCAATAATTGAGTATCCAAATTGAGTATAACTAATGTTTGAGCGTATGGAATAATATTATAATGGAACTAATTTGTTGAACTTTCATATGCACAATAAACGAGTATTTGAGTCGAGTCGAGTACTCGAATAGTTAAGCGAGTTCGAGTTTGAGCAAAATTTACTACTCGAATCGAGTTCGAGCTCGATTTCGAGTACTCGAGTAGTTAATCGAGTTCGAGTCGAGTATTGAGATACTCGGCTCGACTCGACTCGATTACATGTCCTTTCTTATTTAAAAATAGACCCTTTGCCTTCTGGTGTATGTTGTCAAACAGGGATTGCTGCTGTCTATTGTTGATTGCATGCTTACATTTCTATTTGGTACTGCTTTATTTGGCTTGACTTTAACTTTGCCTTGATTTTATAATTATTGTCTTGTTTTTGCTTTTTAGAATTGGGGCTCCTTGGAAACAACCTCCCTTTAGGATAGGACCCTGTAGGGATAAGGCTGTGTACATTTCGCCCTCTCTAGACCCCGCCTTGGTGTGAGCCTTTCAGACACTGGGTTTATTGTTGTTTTTGTCAAGCAGGGGACTAATTCTGTATAATAGAACATAAGGGACTATTTTGGAAAAGGAAAAAAGACGAGCAACCAATTCGCACAAAACAGATAAACATTAAGGAGCAATGGGGTAAATAATTCGAAAAATCGGACTATTTATTGTATCCTGTTGTTATTTAACGATACTTTGTCTTATGTATTTTCTGTCTAATTAGGTACATAAATTGAGTACGTGCCGTGATCGGGTTGCAAGGAATCATCACAAAGGGAGTCACAATGCTTCTTTGTCTACTGGGTTGGCCTCAAAGGAGATACAAAAATGCAGCTGCTATCAACTCAAATTATGGCAAATTTGGTGTTTCCCATTTGTGGTGTGCAATGAGTGTGTGCTTCATGCTACAAATAGTTAGGCGACTGTTTAGAAATAGAGAATTTTTCAATTTTCATAAAAAAAATTCAAATGTCCAGCTTTTTAATTGGAGAAGTTGAAAAATAGTTATTCAGATTTTTTTTTTTTTTTCTCCTTGGAAAGTTTGAAAACAGTTTGAAACTGTTTTTAGAATTTCTTTTCTTGTTTTCTGGTTTATGTTCTTTCTTGTTCTTGGCACTTTGTGTTTCTCTTTTGTCACTCTACATTCCAACACGCAAGTATCGAATCTCATTAGAACTCTGAAGTTAAGCGTGCTTTGATGAGAGTAGTATCATGACGGGCGATCTCTTGAGAAGTCCTTGTTGCAACCCTCAAGTTGGGAGTTCTCGGAAACAGCCTCCTTTCAGGGTAGCACCCTGAAGGGGGAAGGCTGCGTACATCCACCCCCCAGATCCTGCTTAAGCGGGAGCCCTTGGGGCACTGAGAATGTTGTTTTTGTTACTTCCATTTTCTTACATATATTCGGTCAGTTACGTTATTAGGGTGGCTCGGTTAGGTCGTGACGTTTCTAATTCTGTTGCTCGACGGTCTTGTCCTTCCGTGAACTGTCTGATATCTTGTATGTCAACGCATTAGTAAGATCTTTTCCAATAAAGGGATCCTAACACTTCTTCCGACCTTTCACTTTTCCGTACATTCAGTATGTGGATTTAGGGGTGTAAATAAAACGAACGTTCTATGAACTACTCAATTTCGAAATTGATTACAACTCGTTCGTGTTCTTTATTAAGGCCCGATGGCTTATTGTGCGGAATTCGAGCAGACTCGATAAGCTTAACTAGCTGAGCTGAAATAGGAGTGCTCGACTTATTAATATTTATTAAGAGCTGCTCAATTTTGGCTTGTATGGGCTATCAAGTTGAATATTAAACACACTAAAATCTTATTAAATTAAGCTCGGACAAAAATTTGAAAAATTGATAAGAGTTTTGCTCGAACTCAAGCTCGATAAGGCTAATTGAGCTCGAGTTAGAACAAGAAGGTGTGCAACTCAACTCTGCTCACTTACAACCATATGCAAAATATTGCTCGAACGATAAACTATATTGGGTTGGAACAGAAACTTCATTGTTATAATTATCTTTGTTAGTAAAAAAACGCATATAACGCACATTTTAGACTTGGATTTGCACGCACTTGTTTAAAAAGGGTGTTTACAGTTTATATTATCCATATAATACATGTAATATGATATGTATCAATATATTTCCCATTTAAGAATTAAATTACACTTGAAAATGATTAATGTTCACCTCCTATGTTAGACATCCATATCTTATATTATACTATAATTATTGTTTTAACTGTTAAATTATTATTATACTGTGTCATCTACTATATGTTATGCTTTTGCTATCGTTATTGTAACTGACGTTATCCTTTGCTTGAACAAGCTTTTGACCCAAATTTTATACATAGAACTGAATAATACGAGTATATACGTGATCCTATTTAATTCTCATATCGTATTTTTGATGCAAATCACCAAGTTGTCGAAAGGAAAAAGAGGAAGATTTTAACATCCTTTGTTAATTCTGATTGCTAAAGCAAGAAAAGAACAAGGGAAATATGAAGTACAATCTTAATTTTCACCGGGAGAAGACAGAAACAAAGGAACAACTCTAATTAATTAAAATAACCTAAAGAAAATAAGAAACTAATAACATATTTATAGATATTCCTCTAATCCTAATATTACTTATACTCGAAACTTCGAAAACAATCACATTCTAACTCGGACTAAACTTATAAGCAACATACCCAATGCCTCAAGGGCTCCCGCTTAAGCAGGGTCTGGAGGGGCAAATGTACGCAGCCTTCTCCCTTCAGGTATTAACCCTAAAGAGAGGTTGTTTCCGAATGCCCCCAACCCGAGGGTGAGAACTTCCCAATAGGTCACCCATCTTGGTACTGCTCTCGCCCAAGCACGCTTAACTCCAACTAAACTTATGTAATCCTAAAATGACTCAAAAATCATAAACCTAATTACATGATTTAGTAAAATATATCCTAATTAAGCTAATTAAACTAGAAAGTATTCCAACTGTGTTTAGCCCGGTAACAATTAAAACAATTCTCGAGCCCCATTTTCTTCCTTTTCTGTCTCAATCGGGTTATTTTCGTCTCTGTTCATATCAATTTTACGAACAGGGATATTTACAGCAAAAATGTCACTGATAATGGGACAACCTTGGAATGTTGAAGAAATGTTAAGCATGTTTTGTTAAGAGAGTAGTAAACATCATAATAATAATAATCATTATTTATTAATATTAATTATTAATTATTAATTTGATAATGCTTTTTAATTTATAAGCATGGTCAATATTATTTCATGCCATCCCTTTCATTACTTTGCCTTTTGTGAAGATCTATGAACATGGACCCACCTATTTTATTTAATTTTTTTAACTATTATTGCTAATAATGGCATTAACAATGATTAATGTCTTTTGGAAAATAAAAATTATTAAATTAAATAGAGGTCAATTTAGGGGATACTTGTGGGCATAGTTAGTAAAATACGGTGCGGGAATTAAACAGAATTTAATATGTTCGTGTATTATTCGGCTCTGTGCATAAAAAATTTGGTCAAAAGTTTATAGAGTTATAAAAATTTGGGTTACTTATGCCAAAGGTCCCTGTACTTTGCTCATTGTGTCGATTTAGTCATTGTACTTTTAACTGTGTCAATTTAATCCATAAATAATTCAAAATGTGTCAATTTAGTCATTTGGTCAAATTTGAGTTATGTTAATTACATAATTTTGGTAAAATTATGTTAAATACAAGTAACTTATTATAAATTAATTTTTTTACTTAATTTAACCTATTTTGTGGCCGAACTATTAAAAATTTTATTGAAAACCTAACATAATTTTTTCTTTAAGAACCAAATTGATACATTTTGAATTATATAGGGACTAAATTGACATAATGGATAAAGTAAAGGGATCTTTGGCATAAATAACCCTAAAAATTTATATATGATTACAATGATATCTATAACAACTTTTCTCGAATAATTATAGAGTGAAAAGGAATATAATTTTGTGAATTTTGACTTTTATTTAACGGTATTACCTATAGTAGCGGTAATAAGAACCACAATACAGAGTAAAAAAAATGTGTAAGTCAATAATTTGTAAATTGAAGTGACAAATTTTACAAAATATGCATTATTGATACTTAATTTAGGTTTAAGTATGATTAATTTTAACTGCTTTTTGCTTTTATTCGTGAAGAATACGAATATGTGTTATAAAATGTGTATTATACAGCTAAAATAAAAAAAAGCATATTTTATCGTATTTTTGGCAATCATTCGTAAATGCCCTTTTTAAAACAAATACGTGTTTAATACGCCAATTACACTTGTATTTTACTAACTATACTTGTGGCCTTGTTTGATATTGTTTTTCATTTGTAATTTTTTTTTTAAGTGAAGAAATTATAGAGTTATTTACGTATTAGTCTTTATAATTTACTTATTGTGTTAAAAACTCTATATGTGAGTTAAATGTGAATCCCACGTAGGAGTTGTCGGAAATAAGAAAACGACATATAAGTCTAGTGGGGTTACTCCGTCTATTGTCAATTGGTTTTAGGATGGAACCTCGCTTCGGTTTATATGTGGATCTCATGTATGTCAACTCCATGGGTCGGATATTAAAATCCAGTAAATTTTAATATATTGTGTCAACTTAGTCATAATACTTTAATATTGTGTCAATTTAGTGGGAATGTTTAAAAGGGGTAAAAAGTTATATGTCAGTGAATACATTGTTATAATTCAATTATAAATTAACAATATTTTCAACATCGGACTTGATAAAAACAATTTCAATTGTACAGGGCTCAATTGATTAAGACAAACTCGTGATTGTTTAGGTGCTCAATAGCTTTAAGTTTGAGCGGGTTCAATAAACTTAACAAGTTGAGTTTGAGCATGCCCGATGTGCCTAACGTGCCAAGTTCAATTACGAAAATGTTCAACTATGATGGCAATTATTTCTACAATGATCTCTACCTACTCACGTGTGGTCTCGGGTTCCACCGTCGTGGGATATTGGTTTTGGTATCGCGATTATTTCACTAATTGTCAGAAAGAAATGGATATATGATGGCTTAATAGTAACTTGAGTAGCTTGATTTAATAACAAGCTTGACTCAATTTAATTTGACTACCAACTGAGTATTTGAGTACACTAATATCTTATCAAATAAAATCCGAACAAATTGAAAAAGCTCGATAAAAACTTGACTCGAACTTGAACTTGCTAAGTCTTATTGAGCTCTAACTCGAATGAGGGGGTGTTTGGCTCATTTACACCTCTAATCATAATATGTTTATTTTTTACCTCAAAATTAATATTCGGAAAAGTAAAGAGAGGAAGGAGAAGTTGAAATTTTAACCAAAAAAAAGAGAAAAGAAAAGAAATAAAATTGAAAAGGTGAAAAAGGAAAGAAGAAAAAAAAAATTCTTTGACCTCTTACCAAAAATGGTTATTTACATTTTAGTATTTCGATATTTTTTGAAATAATAAAAAATTATTGGCATTTTTGAATTTAAAAAAAGCACATAAATTTTTGTCGTATTAATGAAAAAAACCCTAAGTTTTTTGTCGTATTAATAAAGCTCCACTCTCCAGTGTGGTAACGTCATTTTTTGCCAACGGCTGAAGTGAGAATTACTTTTTTATTAATGCACAGTAAAATGACAAAAATGCCCTTCAATAACCAAATTTTTAAACAAATTAAGCGAAAACTAATATTTTCTCGATATTACAACATCTCAAATTTTATGCTAATAACATAAGAATATTGAAGGGTACTTTTGTCATTTTACTGTAATATTAATAAAAAATAGTTGTCATGTCATCCGTGTTGATGAAAAATGACGTCATCGCACTGGAAAGGAGTAGAGGTCCTTTTATTACTTCAAAAAGGTCGAGATCTTTTTTATTATTTTTAAAAATATTGAGATACTAAAACATGAATAACCCTATCAAAAATGTATGAAATTAATTTTTAGGATAGTTTTTTTTTTTGTTATAAATAAATTGTGATTTGAGAAGATGACATAAAGTAGAGAAGAAAACTGAAAAGGAAAGTACATTCTACGAATAAATTTTTCATTTTTACCTTATTTTTCGCGCATTTGTAGACAGAAAATGTTTCCATCATTGGAAGGAAAATGACTTCCCGTTACCCACTTGGGCCTTGCCTCAGTGGTAGAATGCAAGTGAGGAGATAGAGTGCTACTTTAGACCAAAAGGTCTGAAGTTCGATTCCTCCCTTAAACTTCTTATTAAGAAATATTTGACTTAACTGACTCCTGTGATATGTAGGTCGCCGCATAAGCCGAAATTTACGAGTAATCGAGTTCGTCATCAACCAAAAAATAAATAAAAAATGATTGTGTGGTGGCTCCAAAAGAAATTGACTTGAACCAAAAATTTCCCAATTGAAAGTAACATCACCAAAAGCCATCTTTATACATTTCTTAATTCATACTATTGTTTAGGACATCCCATCTCATATGTCAAATTATGGGACCAAATTTTATATTAATGATTGTTTTCTGGTACAGTCTTAGAGCCTGTTTGGTCAAACTTTTTATCGAAAATAGTTTTTTAGGTTATTTACGTCAAAGGTCCCTGTACTTTGCCCATTATGTCAATTTAGTCCTTGTACTTTTAATTGTGTCAATTTAATCCATGTATAATTCAAAATGTGTTAATTTAGTCCTTTGGTCATTTAAGTTAAATTAATGGCGTAATTTTGAACAGTAAAATTATGTTAGATGCAAGTAACTTATTATAAATTCATCCATTTACTCAATTTAACATAACTCACCGCCGAACCATTATCAACTTAACATATTTTTTTCTTCTAAGGACCAAAATGATACATTTTGAATTGTACAGGGACTAAATGGACACAATGAAAAGTACAATGAATTAATTGACACAATGAACAAAGTACAATAATCTTTAACGTAAATAACCCTATTTTTTTTAATAGAAAAAATAGTCTTTTAATAATTTTAGAGTGCTTGGCTTGAAAAAAAGTGTTTTTAAGTGTAATTAGAAGTTGTTTTATGCTTTTAAAGAGTAGAAAAATAGTGTTTTTTTAAAGTGGAATTAGAAGTAAAAACTAATTTTTTTTGAAAAAATACCCTTACTGAAAGTATTTTTACAGAAGTACATATAAAAAATAGTTTTTTCACAACTTGGCAAAATAGGCCTTCACAAAATCATTTCCTCTTCGACATCATCATCATCATCTCTCTCTTCTTCTTCCGTGGATGGAGAATGATAGTGCCGAAACAGTACAACCTAATGCTCAGACATCACCTCTTAGGTACGAAGCTCGGGACACCATTAATGATAATGACTCTGCAACATCTAGCCCTAAGTTCCCCCCAGGCTTCGAACCCCTTGACTTGCTCAGAAACCAGCATACAGGGGACAATATACCCGGGAACTACCATGTGTCAGTGCCGTTTATGAAGGGGCCTAGCACAACTCGGAGGAAAAAGAAGAAAATGCGTACAACAAAAAAGGGTGGGTGAGTTTTGAAGCGCAAGATGAAAGAAAAGGAGAAGCGGGAACTACAGGATTTCCTGAAAGACTTGTCACCAGGGAGAAGTGCGCAGAAACTGATTAAGACCCCTAGCAAAAAGAAAAAGAGGAATATGGCGAAATGGGGTGACAACATTATTAATGATGGTAAAATCGAGGAGGCTGGCCGAGTAATAGAGATAGGAAAAATACTAGGTCTAAATTTTGATGGCTTCGACCCGCCTATGGTGAGTGCTGTGCTCTATAAATAGAAGGCTGTGATGGATCGATTGTGATCCCTAGGTGCCCAGCGGAGAGACTCCAATGGAGATTTGATCTAAACTATGGCAATGGCTTTGATCCACCTTCCCTGAGTCCTGTGCTTCAGTAGTTTTAGAGTGTCGTTGCTCCAGTTTCCTGCAATTTGGTTGATCATGTAGGTTAATATCTTGAGTAGTCGTGTTTGAGGCTTTTGTTTTGCCTGTTTTTGTTTGTCTCCCTACATTTTTTGTTATCTCTTGTAGCCTCCATTCTTCTACGGGCGGACTCAGGTTTCGTTTAGTCGAATGGCCTGCTATGTATCGCGACCTTGTCGCTAACTACCAAAAAAAAAAAAGTCATTACGATATTCTTGAAGTTCTACCTCGATATGCCCATAATAACACGTTGGCTGCATGAATCTATATGCGTTAGATGTGCAGTTTTCGACGTGGGGACATGGGAAATGCTGAATGTACCCAACTTAAGTATCTCGTTTATTCACTCGGTGATGTGGAAATTTTTTTTTTCGGGATCAAGAAGTGGAGAAAATTTTCATTTACGTACATAACATCCCAGTATATAACAAGATACCTTAAAATTTAAAAGTTTTATTAATTAAATACCTTAAGGTTTCAAAGTATTACTAATTCAGTAACATTTGACAAAACTCGATCACTTTTCTTTGGAATGTGCGAGTATGACACGTAATTTTGACAATATACAAGTATCACCAATTAGAATTTAGTATTTTTTTTGATCGAAAATGCTGGCATAACACGAAGTTTCGATAATATGTAAGTATCATCAATTAGAATTTGGAGGTTTTTTTTTAAATCGATTGCTGGCATGACACTTTTTTTTTCCGATAATTAGTGGCAAACCCGCGATATAAACAGACCGCTCGACAAGTGAAGCCTGAGTCCAACCGTCAAAAAACCAATATGTAAGTGTCATCAATTAGAATTTGGTGATCTTTTCGATCAAAAATGCTAGTATGACACGTGACTTTAACAATATACGTAAGTACTTACCATCAAAGTTCGACAAACTTCACTTACACGACTCAAATATTCGCTTTTATAGTAAAAAAAAAAAAAAAAAGCGAACAAATTAGAGCAAAAATGAATTTTTATTATTTAAAAAGACACAAGATATCTGGATGATAAAATTTTGACATCTCATAATATTTCACCATATATATTAAAATATTACGGTACATAAACAACAATTCTCAAACTTAAGAGTACTGTCAAGGAACCACCTTTTCCAAAAGTTTCAGCCGATGGGTGAAGGTTCAAGAATGATTTTATACTCTAACATGTCTCCTCACGTGAATGCCAATTGGGCTTAAAACGTGGATAGTGCACAGGCTCACCTCGTATACTGTGTTTAAATTATTTTAGTATTGAAAGTGGGGACGGCAGAGATTCGAACTCCTGACCTCTTGATCAACAAGACTCTGACACCATGTTAAGGAACTATCTTTTCCAAAAGCATAAGCTAATGGGTAAAGGTTCAAGAATAATTTTATACTCTAACAGGTACTTAAATCATTATTGTCATAAATATAAATCAAATTAATTAGTTTTTTTTTTTATAAATTAGGTATCCTAAGGTTTGATAATTTATTACCTTATGTATTACGACATTTCAATATATACAGTAGAATACCTAAAATTTTATTATTCAGGTACCATTTTTGTTGAAATTTGACATTTTTTTGTCAAAAAATACTAAAATGAAATATAATTCTAACAATATATTGGTACCTGTATTAGAATTTGACATTTTCTGCCAAAAATGCTAACATACACATGATTTCCACAATATTTTGGTAATTTACATCAATATTCAAAGAACTTATGTTGTAATCTACTGATTTTTGTTAAAAAAATATTGGCATTAACTTATATACATTTTCATAATTATGTACAATATTAACATTTTACGTATAAAATTAGTTAAATCCGTATAAAAATTCATCGAATTCCAATATACGGTATCTAAGTGATAAAATATTCAAACTTTATGATACCTCTTTATAAAATATTCAAATCTTATAATATCTCATTTTATATATTAAAATGTCAAAATACTTAAATGATAAACGATAAACAATTAAAACTAATGTTCAAAAAAAAAAAAAATAAAATAAAACTTAAGACATTTAAGTGATAAAATTCTCTATAGATTAATGATATGCATTTAAGTACACAGTTAGATAGTTATTGTGAGTATGAATAGCGTTACTTTTTCACAAATATAAATGCTCCTAGTACAGAGTAAGGCATACTTAATGTACATAATTAGAAAGAATTTTCTCGTATTGTGTATTAAATATATCATTTTTTTTATATTTGATTAGTCAAATAATGGTATATTAAATATAGTATTTTTTTTACATTTGTATTTAGCCAATCAAATACAAGAAAATGGTGCAATTAATGCATCTTAACATGTGCCCAACAATTAGAGTAATAGTTCGTCAATTTTGGGATGCGAGTTCGAATTCGGCTTCGCCCTCCCCTGATATATATATGTGTTTGTGTGTGTATATATATATATATAAGGTGGTGTTATTATAAGAGGTTAAGAGCGTAAAAGGGGTGAATCCTGGCCCTCCATTGTAATTGATGGTCAAGATTTGCTGGACTTTAAAAAATAACAATTTACGGTCAAGACTTGTTAAGTATTGAGAAAAAAACAATTCTCCTCTCGTACCCCTTCTTTCTTTTTGCCCCATGAAGGGGTATGGGCCGTAAATTATTATTTTTTTAGTGTTCAACAAATCTTGATCGTCCATTATAATGGAGTGTCAGGATATATATATATATATATATATATATGTATATATGTCAAATTAAATGACTGGCAATTTAAAACTAACTTTACCATTAAATAGTAGAGTTTTTTTTTTAATAGAAAATTACCTACATTTTAGGTGTAATTTTAAAAAATCACCTAAATTTTTTAATTTCTTAAAAGTCACCTAAACTTTACA
The DNA here is from genome assembly GCA_018398585.1 of Simmondsia chinensis. Lineage (NCBI taxonomy): Eukaryota > Viridiplantae > Streptophyta > Magnoliopsida > Caryophyllales > Simmondsiaceae > Simmondsia > Simmondsia chinensis. Next base: position 1,245,042 of record JAGTTD010000018.1, read on the forward strand.
AAATTTTTCAATGTCATACCTCAATATTAATGTTATTAATATATGTTAGTTTTTGCTAACGTGATTTTAAAAAAAAAAAAAGAAAATAATTTGTGATTTTCAAATTTGCATACAAAATAATTTTAAAGTGTTTAAAAAATATTTTAAATATTTAAAAAATTGTAAACACATGAAAAATAAATTTACTATTTTTTTAAAATATTTTTTATAATTCCCACATTAGCAAAAAGTAACAGATGTTAACGGCTTTAATATTAAAGTGTGACATTGAAAAATTTTAAAAAGTTTAGATATAACTTTGAAAAATTATAAAATTTAGGTTATATTTTTTGAAACTGCACCTAAAATTTAGGTTGTTAAAAATATTTTGCAGTTATATACTCTACGAGTCCCTATGTTTTGTTCATCGTGTCAGTTTAGTGTTTATCTTTTTAATCATGTCAATTTAGTTCCGTAAAATTTACATTGCATCAATTTAACGCAATAGCTCAGTTGAAGTGATCTTAATTAAGTCATTTTTAATAATACAATTATGTTAGATGCAAGTAATATAATATTAGCACACATCTTAGCCCAATTTAAACAATATGTTAAATAATTCATCTCCAACTCTGCATAAATTTTACTCAAATACAAATTGACACCATTTATGAACTAAATTGACACAATTAAAATTACGAGAACTAAATTAACACGATGAAAAAGTACAAACTACTACAAAAAAGATGGTCTATTGTGGGGAAAATTTTAGTTATAAAAAGTTTGAAATTCACCAAAAAAGCCTTCTGTCGTGACTTTTTTATACTTTATACTTGTAATATATTTACCGAAAAACAATTCAGAACTTTTCTTCCGGAAAATGGTATAATAAAAAAGGGTGAAGGGATGTATATTAAAAGGAAGTCGAGAAATATTAGCAATTTTTTTCAACATTGATAAAGCCCAGGGGAGGGTAGATGTCGGGTTTGAGCTCGTGTCTTACAATTAGACAATTGCCACCCCAACTATTAAGACAAATCGGGGATCAACAGAAAATATTAACATCAACGATAGGATAAAAATAGTGCTAATAATACAACTCGAAAATGACATAAGATAATTAAAAATTTAATTACGACATGATAAGTTTCATTTTTTATATAGTATTTTTTTTTTATTATTTTTGACCAGAACTAATATATTTTCATGTAAAGCATATAATTACAAAATTTTTAAAATTAAATTATTTTTAAAACTAATAAAAAAGACATTTAAAAAAAATATAAAGCATAGAAAAACTCACGAGCCGTCACCCAAAATGGCCCAAAATAAAAAAAAATATTATCCAAAATGGCTCATTTTAAAAAATATTTATACAAATAGCCTTCATGTTAGCAAATTTTAAATTTTAAATTTTTTTTTTGTTTTGGGGTACCTCCCTCTGTGTGATAATAATTTTAAAGATAATAGTTTATGTTAAATATTATGTAAATAAATGACTATTATTAGACAATTGTAACAATGAGTAAATTAAAAAAATTATGTATAAAATTATTTAATATTTAACAAATAACTTAATTTAAATTTTTTATTATAAATAGCGTATATAATTTAACTAAACGTATATTATAAAGTTAAATATAACAAGATAATAAAAATATATTTAATTTAGTTAATAATTAATAATTTATTAAAAAATTAAATAAAAATTTAAAAATGTTTAAAGTGTCGGGTACTAAAAAAAAATTAAAATTTTAAAATTTGCTGACGTGAAGTCTATTTGGATAAATATTTTTTAAAATGTGTCATTTTCGATAAATTTTTTTTATTTTGGGTCATTTTGGGCAACGACTCAAAACTCACAATGACATCTTTTTAGTGTTTCCTTTTATTATCAAAATAATATTTTTGTTTCAATTAACCTTTTGATTATTTTTTCCTTACATTTTATTTTGTTATCAAATTATTTTTTTTACTTTTAATTATATCAATTTATTTCACTTATAATTTTAAATTTATCATTTTAGTCATGGAGTAAATTGGCATTAAATAGGTGATGGGAATTTTATTGTTTTGATTGCGGATGGGTGTAAATTGGATCAAATGTGAGTTTGTATCAGGTCACTTGCGTCTAACATAACGAGACAATTAAAAAATTTGTCACGAACTTACAGTTAATTTCACCATAGACAAAATAGATGGCATGTAAATCATACATATGATAAATTGAAATAATTAAAGAGGTTTTTTTTTTCTTTTAACTAAAAATCACTTATATTTTTACATGTGATTTCAAAAAATTACCTAACTTTTCTAATTTTTTAAAGTCACACATAAATTTTATAAAACTTTCAATGTCACTCCTAATGCTAACACTGTTAATGGTCCATCAAATGAAAATGTGTGCTTTGGGATATAAATGTATCAAAATACCAAGTTTATTTTAATTTTATTTATTTATATTAAATAATATATTTTGCAAATGACAAGACTATAATTCACCTATGAATTTATAAAATTGTTAAACGCTTGGAGCGTTGCCACAAAAAAAATTAAAAATATTTTTTATTTGTAAAATTGTTTATAATTTATTGAAATATCCTAATTATTAGTTCATTAAAAACCAAGAAAATTTTTTATTAAGGGTAGGTCAGTAATTTTCTATTTATTTTAACAAAAGATTAACGGTGTAGCATTTGGAGTGGTATTGAAATTTTTTTAAAAAGTTCAGGAATGACTTTGAAAACTGTCATACCACACGATACACTCAATCATCAATTTAGTATGTTTTAAATCAAATTTTTATAGAAAAATTAGAGTCGAGTTTTTTTTTAATACATTGAAATTGGGTTATGTTTTACTTGTTCTGTGCCTCAAAATATTACTTTTTTGTGGGATTATATTCAATTATCCAAAAAAAAGTATTTCTAGTTTGGTTAGGTGGGAAAAGAAGTCAAGCCAAGCAGAACATACATAAAAAAAAAATATATTATCACAGCGTCATATCACATGCCATACTTAGCTGTCAATTCAGTATTTTTTAAAATTAATTATAGATTTTGGTTATTTTTTGGTACAAAAATTATAGTTGTGTTATTTTTTGATAGAAATGTTAGAGTTAAGTTATTTTTTAATACAATGAGATATAATTGGGTCATTTTTTATATAAAGTTATTTACGTTAAAGGTCCATATACTTTGTTCACTGTGTCAATTTAGTTCTTGTACTTTCAATTGTGTCATTTTAGTCTATGTACAATTCAAAATGTGTCAATTTTGTCATTAGAGAAAATTTTATGTTTAGTTTTTAATAAAATTTTTAATGGTTCAACAACAAATTAGGTTCAATTGAGTAAACGGATGAATTTATAATAACTTGCTTGCATCTAACATACTTTTTTCTTTCAAAATTACAACATTAACTTAACTTAAATTTGACCAAAAGACTAAATTGACAAATTTTGAATTGTTCAGGAACTAATTTGACACAATTAAAAGTATAGTATTAAATTGACACAATGGGTAAAATACAGGGACCATTTGACATAAATAACCCTAAATAATATACAACAACAATAGTATCAGTGTTTTAAGGGCTCCCACAAAAGCAAGGTATAGGGATGGATGTACGCAACCTTTACGCTTCAGGGTACTATCATGAAAGGAAGCTATTTTTCGGGGTCCCTAACCTTCGAAAATATTCTATCTTTTACCTTTTATCTTTTGCCTCCTGCTGCCTTCTATGTTTCTATGCTTCTATAATTTCTTGCATACATGCTCACTTATTTACTTACTTGTTGTTTGTTTACTTGCTCACTTGCTTACATACGTACATGCATATTTGTTTAATATGACCTATATACTTTACATGCTATTCATAATTATTAACTATAACTATCCAACTATTCATCTATCTACTATCAGGTTGGGGGTTATCGGAAACAGTCTTTCGTCAGGGTCTCACCCTGATGGGGTAAGGCTGCTTACATTCTTCCCCTCTCAGACCCTACGCAAGTAGTAGCCCTTAAGACACTGAAATTGTTGTTGTTGTTGCTGCCTAACCTTAGAAAATTACCCTAAAAAATATAAAAGGAACATAACAAGTGCCTCAAGGGCTCCCGTCTACGTAAGGTCTGCGGAGGCGGATGTACGCAGCCTTCCCCCTTCAGGGTGTTAACCTAAAGAGAGGCTGTTTCCCAGTACCCTCAACCTGAGGGTGAGGACTTTCCAGGAGGTCACCCATCCTGGTACTACTCTCACCCAAACACGCTTAACTTCGGAGTTCTAATAGGATTCGGTGACAGAGTATTGGTGCCTCTTTGGTTATACCCTAAAAAATATATAAACGATAAATACTAAAGGAACATACCAAGTGCATCAAGGGCTCCCGCCTACGCAGGGTCTGGGGGGCGGATGTACGCAGCCTTCTCTCTTCAGGGTGCTAACTTGAAGAGAGGCCGTTTCCCAGTACCCCCAACCTGAGGATGGAGACTTCCCAGGTAGTCACCCATCCCGGTACCACTCTTGCCCAAGCATGCTTAACTTCGGAGTTCTAATGAGATCCGGTAACAGCGCGTTGGTACACTAAAAAATATATAAACGATAAATACTAAAAGTTTAAAATATTTAACTGAAATAACTTTTTTTAAAAAGAATGTGTATTTATTTATTTATTTTGTTACAATCTCCGCAATAAAAGGGGAAGAAAATAAAAAATAAAAAATAAAAAAAAAGGAGAGAGAGGAGAGAGAGAGAGGAGCAATAATTTGAGAAATCTTTTTGACGAGGGGGAGGCAAAAACCGTACCACATTTTCTGACAACGACCACTGAAGGATGGGGGCACATGCTTGCTGTCATATCACTCACTGCTGCTAGTACTGAGAGAGAGAGAGAGTGTGAGACCTTCATCCAATGGTCCTTATTCACCGCCTACTTCTCATCCTACGGTTCTTATTCCTCCTCCCCAATTGCTTGTACCATCTCTCTCTCTCTCTCTATCTCTCCCTTTCAAAATCTCTCTCTCTCTCTCTCTCTTTTTCTCTTCTTCTGCTTTGTTTCTCTCTCTTCTGCTCTCAGGGTCGACCCTTGGTCGGGGGGGTGCTTGCGTTGCGTTGCTGCTTTCTCTCTCTTGTTTCTTGCAGTGCTCTGCGCCAATACAAGCAAGCAAGCAAGCACGCACACGAGTCTAATTTTGTTGCAGAGTTTGCAAATTTTGGTGTCTTTTCACTCATTATGTCTTGGAATTTGTGCTCTTTTTGAGCTGTCTTTGGGTTAGATTTTTCACTTCTTTTTCTGTTTTTGAACGGTTTTAATGGTTGATTGGGGGATTCATGTTGTTGTTTTTTGGGAAGAGGTCCTTTAGGAATGGTTGTATTTTGTAGGGGTAAGGTTGTATAATCTTGTCTTCGAGGGACACTTTTTGAGGCATTGGGCTGTTATTATCGGGGTTGAGGGTAATTTATTCTGTATGGGTGAGATTGTATACATCTTACTACCGTGTTTTAGTATGAGCCTCTTTAGGGTTGAGGATTATTCGGAAACAACCTCTTTACAAGGTAGCACCTTATAAGGGTAAGATTATATATATTTTACTCTTCCGGACCCTTCCTTGGCGTGAGCCTCTTTAGGGCACTGGGTTGTTATTTTTAGGGTTGGGGGCTTTACGGAAACAGCCTCTCTACAAGGTAGTACTCTGTAGTAGGGGTGAACACTTTCTAGACTCAGCTTGGCAGGAGCTTGTTTGGGGCACTGGGTTGTTGTTGTTGTTACCTTGTTCTTCTTTATTTTTGCCCTTCTTTTTGTGTTGTTGTGATTCAAATGATGGATTTTGATGAACTTTTGTTTTGCAGAAATTGGTGTTGGATTGAAGTGTTGCAGAACTGATGCAGCTTAATGATGTGTTAATTGATGAGAGGAAGAGGTGTGTGGGGAATAAGGGATTGAGGTTGGATATGTTGGAGTGGGAATTGGAAACTAAGGCTTACATAAGTTAGCTTTTTTGACAAAAAAAAGGGAAAAAAATTGGGATATGAAGCTTTCAACATCAGGGCTAGGTCAGCCAGGTCATGAAGGTAATTGGGTTCCCCCCCCCCCCCCCCCCCCCCCCCCCTCTCTTTTGGGTCTCATTTTATATTTATATATACATCCGCTAGAAGATATGTGGTGAAAATCATTGCAAATTTCAATTTCTTTTATGCAGTTTTATCATCTAGAAATTGGGCATTTTGGGTACTGATTGTTTAGTTGCAAGGATCAAATGTTAGCCCAAATTATAAGTTTAGTACTGTTTGTTGATCTATATGATTCTCTCTCGTATCGGGGAGTAACAGTTGGGAACGAACTATTCCAATAGTTTAACTGATGGTTGAAGGCCGAGGAATGATTTTATATTCTAACATGCCTTCTCATGCGGATGCTTATTAGGTTGAAGCAAGGATAACGCTTAGACCCATCATAATCTTGTTCTTAAATTATGTTAAGCATTGGAAGTGGGAGCTATGTGGTGAAAATCATTGCAAATTTCAATTTCTTTTATGCAGTTTTATCATCTAGAAATTGGGCATTTTGGGTACTGATTGTTTAGTTGCAAGGATCAAATGTTAGCCCAAATTATAAGTTTAGTACTGTTTGTTGATCTATATGATTCTCTCTCGTATCGGGGAGTAACAGTTGGGAACGAACTATTCCAATAGTTTAACTGATGGTTGAAGGCCGAGGAATGATTTTATATTCTAACATGCCTTCTCATGCGGATGCTTATTAGGTTGAAGCAAGGATAACGCTTAGACCCATCATAATCTTGTTCTTAAATTATGTTAAGCATTGGAAGTGGGAGCTATTGGGATTCAAACTCGTGACCTCTTGGTCTACTAGGCTATGATATCATGATAAGACTAGCTATTTTAATAGCTTAAGCTGCTAGGTGAATTGTGAAAGCTTTAGGAACGATCTTACTCTCAAATAGTTGTTACTAGAAGGTGAAAAGAGGGGTTTGCATTAAGAATGATAGCATGCTTGTGCAGGGTCTGTCATATTATATCCATAACCATCTGCTGAAAGATGTGTGACTATACTGCAAGTTCCCATTTATTTTTTTGCAATTTATCATCCATAAATTGACATTTCTGGGTACATTTCTTTAGTTAAGGATCATGTATTATCTCAAACGTTAGTGTTGGTATTGCTTATTTATCCATTCTAATCATCTCGTACATCGTGCAATGATTGCTAGAAGGTGAGAAGAAGTGTCTGAATTCAGAATTATGGCATGCTTGTGCTGGGCCTCTGGTGTGCCTTCCCACAGCTGGGAGTCGGGTGGTCTACTTTCCTCAGGGTCACAGCGAGCAGGTTTGATTGGGAAGGTGATCTCGTGATTGTATTCCGCTAAATTGATTATCTCGAAGTCATGACTTCATATATTTGAATGCAGGTTGCGGCCACAACCAATAGGGATGCTGATGGCCAGATACCCAATTACCCGAACTTGCCTCCGCAGTTGATCTGCCAGCTTCACAATGTCACAATGCATGTTTGTCCTTTGCCCTAAATCTGGAATCGTTGTTCACTATCTTTGTGTGAATTGTTTATGGCATCTAGCTTTTCTATAATAGCTAAATTATCCTTTCCTGAAGACAGTATAGTTGCTTAAGGAAAGCTAATCTGGTGCGAGAACCAGAGCTGATTGTAAAGTTTATCTTTGTGGGATTTCAGGCTGACGTGGAGACAGATGAAGTTTATGCCCAGATGACTTTGCAGCCATTGACTCCGGTAGAACTCGATTTTCCTTAACCCCGAGGCTGGTCAAGATCCCAAGTATCCCAAGCGGTTGCTGGGGGCCCTCAAATTTTAGGGCGACTAAATTATAACATTCTTAATTTGGCTTGGATCTAAAATATTATTTTATAATTTATTTAATTAGTATTTCTGTTGGTAAAGCAAATGTTCATTTATATGAAGGGTCTTGTTTCAGAATGTCTGTTTCGGGCCCCAAAACTTTTAGGATCTCTCCTGCTCAACTCCCTATTATTAGCAACTGCTAAACGGTTGGTAACATAACAGTTTTGAGTCTTTTTGGTGCTTGCAGCAAGAGCAAAAGGACGCGTATCTTCCTGCAGATTTCGGAATCCCTAGTCGGCAGCCAACCAATTATTTCTGCAAAACCTTGACAGCCAGTGACACAAGTACTCATGGAGGTTTTTTCTGTTCCTCGACGCGCTGCTGAGAAAGTTTTTCCTCCACTGGTATACCCTTTTGCTTTCTCTTGTATCTGGTTTACTAAGTTCAAATTTCTTATTCACTCTATTGGAACCTGCAGGACTACTCTCAGCAGCCCCCGGCTCAGGAACTTGTTGCAAGGGACCTCCATGATGTTGAGTGGAAGTTTAGACATATTTTTCGAGGTAACTTCTTTTCCACTTCATTTTTTTTCGTGACCCTCTGGAATGCAAGATCTGAGGTAGCATTTGGATACTGATAAAAGTGGGGCTTTTGCGATGGTTGTAAATATTAATGTGGAATGCCGCGGTAGTCATGAATAATGGCCGCTTGTCAGCTCTAGCGTTTTAAAATCATTAGCCAAAATCTAGGACTTCTGATATTGAGGGGAACATAAGAGGATTATATGTTGCCTTCAAAGGAGAAGAAGAAGTAGAAGCTCTTATCGCTCTGTGTATATTATCATATGAAGTCTCGAAGGCAATGGAGAATGACCGGATAGAAGACATTTCAGAAGATTATTGCCTCGTTTAATTTGCTGGGAAAGTAAAAGAGGAAGCAAGTAAAAATTTCATTCTTCATTGAGTAGCGTGTTGCTTTATGTCAGACAGAGACAACATCTCTTGGGGATTGAGATATGATTTGTGCTGCCAAGGAAAAGATCCCGAACTGAAGAAGTATAATAAGGAGCCTTGATCGAGGTGTGTTTGGGCTCATTTATGCTTGAGCTCGGCTCATTGTGCCTCGGTTGGGCATATGTAAACTAATAAATTGTACTAGTATAGACTCATTTTGGCTTGTGATCCTACGAAATCGAGTTTCATTGGACTTAGGCTTGGGTTGGTAAGCTAAACGAGCTTGATTAACTCGGCTTGAGTTCAAAACAAAGTGGACTTTAGAGCCTTATGGCCTCGCTAGCCAACAACAAATGCCACTGTAGGGTTTGGCGCCTCGCTAGCCAGCTCGACTAATTGACTATGTACAAATGATCCTTAATCTAGGCAGGATGTCGTAGGTAAAAGTTTCTTTCAATTTGGATGGGCATCATCTTACTGATTTCTGAAAATTCTGTGTGCGCTGCTTATTTGTGGAAAAAACATGATTATAGTTGTATACATTTACTAATGGAGATCTGTACAAAGGGCACATTATTACCGTACTGTCATCAATATGCATATTTTTTTGAACACTAAGAGGCCCGAGGGCTAAGATTGCATTGCTTGAACATCCAAACATAACAAATATTACAAGACAGATGATGGATTGACCCACCAATCATTGGAACAACGAGGCACTAAGTGGCTGGATGCAACAAAATGGGCCACTTTGTTCTCCCCCCCCCCCCCCCCCGCCCGATAATTAGCGACCTGGTCGCAGTATAAATCAGGCGCTTGAGCAAGCGAGCCCTTAAAAACTTGCTCAATAATGGGGCACAAAGTTACACAAGCAGGAACAAACAGAAAGTTTCAAAAACAGGACCAAACAGGAACAAATAGGTGTACAAGCAAAAACTGGTATAATAAGAAGATCCTCAACTCACCATTGTGACTGACTCGGGATTGGGGCACTTGAAGTAGGATAAAAAAAAGGGGTTCAGGTCACCCTTTCATCAAGTATAGCGCTCACGGTGGACGGGTCAAAGCCATCGAAGTTCAGACCTAGCCTTCCTCCCATCTCAATTACTCACCCGACCTGAAGGATCTTATCGACCTCTTTCCCGCTGCCAACCTCCTTTGCCATGTTCCTCTTTTTTCGCTTGCCTGTGGCCTTGGTCGATTTCTGTGCACTGTTTCTGGGCGACATATTCTTCAAGAACTTTTAAAGCCTCGGCTTCTCTTTTTCTTTCTTTTTGCGCTTCAAAGCTTTCCTTTCCCTTTTCGTCATCAACTCTTTTCCTTTACTCTTTCTAACACAACTAGGCCCCTCCACAAGTGGCTCTGTCTTATTCAGAACATGGGGCTCAAAGCTTGGTGGAAATTCAGGCCCAGAGGACCTTGAATCAAAATCACTAGCGATGCCATGAGCCTCATTCTCATTAGTCGAATTATGATCATGAGGATGTGTTGATTCGGCTTGATCACTTCCAACCCATGGGAGAAGAGGAGGGACATGTTGGTTACCTTGAACTTCCTGAAGTAGTATTTGAGCTACAGGCTGGGGGGGCGGAGGAAGAAGAGGAGCATGTGGCCATCCCGATATACTGACCGTCAATACGGATGGTAAGCTGACCCAGAGACAGTTCTAAGACACGCACTCCTTCATTCCTTGACCTTATGATACGACTTCTAGAATCCCCGCAGCCACTCATGATAACCATCGTCTGTACAGGAGAAGGCTGAAACGGTGTGTTATGTCACGTCTGGGTGGTGCACTGACTGTCACGATGTGAGTGCGTGTAGCATGCGGCCTGCTCCCTAGCCTATAAAAGTAACAAACTGAAACGACAAGACTGGAGATTAGGCATCCTCAATGATGGCACTAATCTCCCAGCACGTTTTGAATGAAGAGCTGACACTCTTAATGACCTCCTTACAGTCTTATTCATTAACAACCTTGCTCCAACCTTCCGTCTGGGCAGGATCATGGCTGCACAGACTGCCAACCTTTCGTCGTCAAATTTGCATTGGATGTAGGCAATCTCCTTATCTATATGGAATGCATAATTTCATTATTTTGTTGGTCCTAACGGATGCATGTTATGAGCAAAGAGATGATAAAATGAGGCACTCTTAGGATCATTAATAGTCAAAGCACATGGAGAATTCATGATAAAATTAAGGCCTCCTTTGACACTCTAGTGTTCAATTTTTGTCTCAGCTGGGAAAAAAGATTCGTGATGGCAACTCTCAGGGTCCCTCAAGACCCCAGTTAGCACAAGCGGCTGCTCGAGCCCTCAAATTTTGGGGCTTCTAAATTATACGCTCCTTAATTTGAGTCGGACCTAAGATTTTGTTTTCTAATTTATTTAGTTAATATTTATATTACTAGAAGAAATGATAAGAAACGTGAAGGGCTCTGTTTTACATATCTGGTTTCGCCCCCTAAACTCGTAGGACTGACCCAGGCTACTTTCCTAACACTTCTTCCTGCCCACAACTAAGCTACACATTTAGTGGTAGTTAATAGTTTATTAGTGCTTCCAAACGTTCAAACTAATCTATAGCTTTAATAGTTCAATCGGAGGGATTCATGGAGGTACATTCAGAAAGATTTGCTAATTATTTTACAATTAAGATTTCCGATGCAATGTGACATCTATGATTAAAAATGAAATAGAAGGATCACTGAGATCCATATTTGATATTAGTTTGTTATCAAAAAAAGAAACGAAAATATTTGGATGGTAGTAAATGTTGCTTGTCATGGTAAGGGCTTTCTGGAAGAAAATGAGTTGCTCATATTATTGGTGGAAACTGAAGAAAGAGGGTACAAATTGTTGGTTGTGAAAACACTGCATTATCTTATGGGGTAGACCTTTGCTGGGAGTTTCCTATGAACGAGTTTTGTGTAACGTAATGGGCAGCCTGCTGGACTTATACTGATGCAACATACGAGAAGGGATTTAATGATTGTAGAAACTATAATATTTTTAAAGGTATCTTATTAATTTGGTTAGACAATTTGTTAGAATTAGGATAGAATCTTTTAGATCTCTTTATTTTATTCAATAGGATTTTTTAATCGTCTTTTAGTTAATAGTACAATTTAGTTATATTATTTTGGGGAAGTAGTTTCCTAGTTGATTTAGTATTTATCTACTTAGTTATCCAATCTTATCCTAGAAGTTAGTTGTTTGTCTATAAATATAGCTTTTTGATTCGTTATTTTCAGTTTGGAGAAATGTTATTTGAGTTATGTTTTTGGGCAACGAGTTATGCTACATCTTGTACACAACTTGATACATAGTTGATATTGATTGGCTAATGGACTACTAGATTATCTGGTTTTACGTGGTGCTGGTGAAAATTCGTGAATCATACATTAGGGTCAAATAATGATGGAACACAATAAAAAAGGAAGGTGAAACTGTAGTTCCCCTATGGTAAATGAACGAACTGAACTTTCGATGAACTACACGTGTTGGAAATCAATTATTGCTCATTTGCGTTCAATGTGGGAGCTCGATTGCATATTGAGTGGAATTCGAGCGAGTTTGATAAGCTTAACTAGTCAAGTTCAAGCGAACTTGATAAGCTTAACTAGTCAAGTTCGAGCAAGTTCTAGCTTTTATGTGCTCTTTAAACAACAACAATCCTAGTGCCTCAAGGGACTCCTGCATATGCAGGGTCTTAGGGTTGGGGGGTGGTATATACACAGCCTTACCCCTTCAGGGTGCTACCTTAAAGGGAGGCTGTGTCCGAGGACTCCCAACCTGAGAAGCATAAAAGCATCTAGGCATAATAGCATAAGAGGAGAAAGAAACAACGGCGCATAGCAAGCACATAGAAAGTATAAAACAGCTACAGGCAATAAAACAGGTCACAACCAATAACTTCACCAATATCTGTTTGTTTTCTTTATAGTAGTCATCCATTTTCTGTTGCGTAGCCTCTATTTTTACAATGAGGATATTCATTTTATCCTTAAATCATTTAGCAGCAGCACCATCAGCCCTGGGGTGTCTTCTTGGGTCCATATTTTACAGGTTCTTGGCCTTCGAAGATCACGAATTGCAACCTTTGCTCTGATTCCAACTTGAGTAGGAGTGTGCTTTTTAACAATTGGTATTAGTTAAAAAATAGTTTGATGATGGCTCGATAGTGACTTGAATATCTTAGCTCAGTGGCGAGCTCGGCTCAATAGCAAGACCGGCTGCTTGATCCGGCTATATAACAACAAGCTCGAATGGGCTCGATTAGGCTAATGACCTAAGCCTAGTAGAGTATCAAACATACTAAAATCTTCAAAAATTTGATAAGAGCTGGGCTCGAACTTGAGCTTGATAAGGGTTCAACTCGACTTAGCTCATTTACTCTTCAGTGGTAAATTCACCCTTTCAACAGTCGACCACTATCAAAGGAAACTTTCCCTTTTTGCACAAGTGTACTGATATATTTTGTGTTGAAATTATATTAATATTGAAAATAGGGGCTGTTAAGATTTGAACTTGTGACTTTTGGTCAACAAGGCATTGATGCCATGTTGAGAAACTAACTCTTCCAAAAGGTTGAACTGATGGGTGAAGACCCTTGATACGTTAACAATTATATTGTGCCTCCGTGAAGAATAGGACTCAGCTATTTGGGGTGGGTTTGCTGCTATGTGGATGTTGTTTGTGGCTGCCTTTGGTGTTTGTATTGCTACTTCATAGATAAAGTAGTGATATGGTCGAGGATGAGGATCATGTTAAGGTGTCGAGGAAGCTAAAACTTAGCTCTTTTTCATATGTTGCGGTGAGCTGAGGGAGCATATTGTAAGGAATTCTTCTCTCGCTGTTTAATTAGTGCGGGGAGACAATTGCCTTCAGTAATCAATATTTTTCTTCTTGACGTACTTCATTCTTGCGTCTTGGATGACTGGATTGTCAGACTGTTTATATCTCTAACATTTTCATGGAAATGTAACTTATGGGTGTACGGGGACTGTATATGAAGCCATTTGTTGATGAGTTTCTCCATAATTACTGGTTATCTTGCTTTATGATTACATCTCGGGTGTTATTATTGGAGACGACAGTTACGGTTTAGTGCCTTGTAACCTTTGGCGTATCGTAATATATTTCTCGTGTGTTATGCAGGACAGCCTAAGCGGCATCTTCTAACTACTGGATGGAGTGTTTTTGTCAGTGCTAAGAGACTTGTTGCTGGTGATTCTGTTCTGTTTATTTGGTATGCATTTCCTGTCGTCCCTATCTCTGATTATTTGGGGTATTCATTACCTTTATGTTTTCGGGATTGTTTGGCCAAGTTGTGAAGAAACTACCTTTTTGAAACAATTTTTGAGCTAAGGTGTTGGTGTATTCGTTTGTCTGCCAAAACCCCAAGCTAAAGGTTTTGAATTCAAAGCTCATCACCCCCTCCAAAGTGTTGGTTTCCCTCTTTATGGAAAAATGTTGTATTTCTTACCAATGAAAAAAAAAAAATCTTAAAATTGTAAGTTTTTTACTTTTGCTTAAAAGAGAAACACTATTTTCATACTTCTCGTATAAGCAAAAGAACAACTTCTACTTCTATTTAGAAACACTTTTCTTTCTACGTCGAACACCTTTAAAATCTGAAAAGTTGCTTTTTTTGGGGGGGGGGGGGGGGGGGGGGGGGACATTTTTTTTCAAAAAGAAACTTGGCCAAACAAATTTTTTTTATTGGTGAACTCTTATTGTGCTCCTTCCCATAGGAATGAGAAGAACCAGCTACTTCTGGGGATTCGCCGTGCTGTTCGACCCCAAACCGTTATGCCATCATCTGTCTTATCGAGTGATAGCATGCACATTGGGCTTCTTGCAGCTGCAGCTCATGCTGCTGCTACGAATAGTTGCTTCACTGTCTTCTATCATCCAAGGTTGTGGATTAACATTGCAGTCTTCGTTCTTAAAATTCTTGATGAGTTCTTTGTGTTTATATTTATTTTGCCTTTTTTTTGCTCACATGCGTCTTTTCATCAGGGCATGCCTGTTCCGAATTCGTCATTCCTCTCTCAAAGTATGTCCAAAGCTGTGTAATCATACTCGTGTTTCAGTTGGAATGCGCTTCCGGATGCTGTTTGAGACTGAAGAATCGAGCGTTCGAAGGTACAAAATGTCACAAGATAATAGCAAAGTATGCCTTGGTCTAATTACAACACTACCGAAATTGAGGCCTTAGGATAGGAAGGTTCTATGTTTGAATCCCCAACCCTACTTACGTACCAAAAAGGTCATGCAATGAAAGCAGTAACTGATTAGTCCTTGTACTGTAGGTATTTTTTTTGGTTTCCAACCGCGCAGACTTTAAAATGATTGTTCTCTTGTCATTTTTCATATTGGTAGTATTTGATGCATTATTAGAAAAAATTTCCTGAGCCTAATACATCATTCCGTTGACCTGTTGACCCTTTGGCTTTTCCTGAAATATGAACATATTTGCAAGAAATCCAAGAATTTCTAGGGGTACGAGCACGAGCAAGCTCGATTATGTTGTGATAAAACGAGCAAAGAATACTTTCCTAAAATATATGATCCTTATACTAGTTTTTGTGTAGATGATCTTCTATTTTTATCTTTTGAAGATGCGTTGGAACTAACTTATAGCAGGAGCCCAAACGAACTTGGTCCAGTGGTAAAATTATAAAGGTTGTGGTTCTAGGATAAAATGTCCCTGGTTCAAACCGCCCTTACCCACTTACCTACTGCAAGAAAATTTGTATGGTAAGAATGATCACAAATTTATCCTCTTCATTAACATTCTTCTATACACAATGTCACAGTTCTTGTTGTTCTAATGCGCTTTTAGAACTGTTCCACTGTAAATTTCTTGTTTATGGCATCGTAGTCACACTGTTGGCTACAGTTCGATATCTCTCGTATGTCAATTCATAAGCGTGTTACACGTAATAATTATCATCTTTCCCGTCTACCTAGCAGTGACCTCCCGATCATCTTTCCCTGCCTCTTTCTTTAAAGATTTTTATCTGGATAAGCAAGCATAAAATTTATCCGAATTACTTCCAAGTGTTGCAGATTTTTGTCTTTGTCACTTTGGCTAATATTGATTTGCATGTCTCATCTCACTCCATGGTGACCATGTGAATATGATACACAGGTCGGGGTTTTCTTTCTTGCGGAAGGAAGTGTTATAGAGTTACAAATAAGTGGTGTAACGAGTCTTACATCTATTAATAGTAACAAGTGTCTATCATCTGATCGATGGTTCTTGTCCTGGCATGGCATTAGTTATGGTTCTTGACTATCTCGTGTCATATGTATGAGTATAATCAAATCAAGCATTCGGTAAGCTACTCGTGTTTGAAATTGATTAGGGTTCGTTTGTCTTATTTCGGCGAGCTTGATAGCATATTGAACTAAGTTCGAGCAAGTTTGATAAGCTAAGAGTAACATTTATGGACAATTTGATGAGGACTTGTTAAGAGATCTACCAAGGCTCATTAATGGCTCATAATTAGAAAGTAGTAGCTCAAAAATAGTTCAACAATGGCTCAATAGTTTCTTGAATAGCTTGGCTTTGTAGCATATGAGCTCGAGTTAGCTCAATAATGTGTTCAATCGATTCAATAACAAGCTCGACTATACTTGATAACGTCCTTGATTCGACCCCACAATGAGCTAGACTCAGCTTGGCTAGGCTAACGAGCTGAGTATCGAACCCTGAGGTTCTAAGCTCGAGCTCGATAAAGGGGATGTTCGGGCTCGACTTGGCTCGTTCACAACCCTAGTCTTACTGTCTCGTAAAACACATGCGTCCTGGATGCATTTACCTATATCAGTAATCTCATAGTAAAAACTGTCTCTTTTTCCAGATATATGGGTACAATTACTGGGATTAGTGACCTAGATCCTGTCCGTTGGTCAAATTCGCATTGGAGATCAGTGAAGGTAAGACTCGCATTTATTATTTGCTTTGGCGATATTATGGTTTCTGATATGTGTGATTTATTGATTGTGTCAATTTTCAGTTCTAAAGTGTAATTAACTTGCGATGCAATTTTTATGGTTGTGTCAAGAGTAGGTTTAAATTGGGTCAATGGATGAGCTTGTATTCGGTGACTTATATTTGATATGACCAGATCGTTAAACATTGTAGCATAAACTTAATTCCAATTTTACGATAGCTAAGCTGACACATTAGGCAAAGTACATGGATCGTATTCATACATAATCCTGTGAAAAAATTGGTCATATGGCACGATACATTTGTTGTGATGAACATAAGTACATGCTCTAATTTTAATCTTATGCCATAATGCATCCATTGTTATTCGACTTCACTATTCATTATCGTTGCCCCTGGTTTCTATAACCATGACTTCTCCTTGCGCCACTGCATATTTCTGTTGGTTTTTTTCAGAATTTTATGACGAGAGTACATATCATTTGTCTCATTTTTCTTTTGTTTCCTTGGTTTTGTGCTCCACTTTTACATGTAGGTTGGTTGGGATGAGTCAACAGCAGGTGAGAGGCAGCCACGTGTCTCGCTATGGGAAATCGAACCTCTAACAACCTTCCCCATGTACCCATCTCTGCTTCCTCTCAGGCTCAAAAGACCTTGGCATGCTGGGACCTCGTCATTTCCAGGTATCCCTTTATACCTTGGGCTCCATTTGATTCGAGGGGAAACATTTTCCTTTTGGAAAACTTTTCTGCTCTATTTATTTTCATTGAGAAATATTCATTTGTCAAAAGTTTTTGGTTGTTTAGCTGAGGAAATAACTCTACCATCTATGTTTATATTCGATTCATATTTTGATCAAGTTGAGGTTGAAGTGAGATATAAGACGTGAGATAACAATGGAAAATGTCCCCCCCCCCCCCCCCCCCCCCCCCCTCCCCTCCCTCTCCGGTTAAAGGCAATGTCTTCCCCTTTCCTTGATAAGTCAACTTCCTCTCTGAGGAAATCATTTTCCCTTAAAGTTTTAGATTCTGTCAAAACAAAAGGAGCCTGAATCATTGCAATTACTTTGTATCGTTTTGGGATAAGTGATCATACCTTGTATTAACGAAACATATAAACACGTAGTGATATCTCAGCAGTTTATCTTTGCAGCGTAAATTTTTTGGTTGAAGTCATCTTCATGGAAATTTCAATGAATGATGAGCCGACAACAGAATATAATCTTTGTCAGTAAGCATTTGTTTCTTTACTTGCAGATAACATAGACGATGCGGCAAATAGTTTAATGTGGCTGAGAGGACAAACTGGTGAACCGGGTTTCAACACGTTGAATTTTCAGTCCCTAGGAATGTTCCCTTGGATGCAGCAACGTGTCGATAACTTACTCCCCATCGGCAATCAAAATCAATCGTATCAAACTCTCTTATCATCGAATTTGCAGAATTTAAGGAGCAGCGACTCGCTTAGTCCCCAACTGATGCAATTTCAGCAGTCTTTGCCGTATCTTCAGCAATCAACCAATCAGATTTCGATGTTGCAGCAGCATCAACCGGTGATCCATCCCTCGGTTTCTCAACCTGTCCTCCACGGACAATCCCAAATTTCAAAAGATACGATCTCTCAGCGAGTTTTGCAGCAGGATTTTTATAAACAACCTGATGGGTTATCAAACCCACAAACTTGTACTCCTCAGGAATCATTTCCGGTCCAAAATACTGAGCCCCAACACCGGCATCAATCTAACATTTCTTCATCTTTTGCTAAATCCGACCCAAGCAACACAAGCGCAGACCTCCCCACGTCAAGTCACATTCTGGGTTCAATTCGTTCTGAAGGGATCAATAATTTACCGATATTAGATCCTTTTGTGTCATTCAGTTCATTTACACCCATTAACGCGTTTGGTAACACGGTCTCGCTAACACCATACCCTGGAAAAGACGCTTCTGTTGAGCTAGGAAACTCGAGCTTGGATGTTCAGAATCATAACGGTTATGGTGCGAATATTGACTCTTCTGGTCTGACATTGCCGATGACAATGCCGACCAGTTATCGTGCTTCGACTGACACAGATATATGCTCAATGGCGTCTGGGGCGTCTGGGTTTCAAAGCCCGATGTACGGTTGTAACAATAGTTCTCCTGAACTGCATAATGCGGGCCAGGGTGACGTGGCAACCCCAGCCCGAACATTTGTAAAGGTAAATGATATTTGCTGTCGTTATATATTATCGAGATTCAAGAGTGTTATGACTTCACATGTGACTCTAGTAAGAAATCTCACATTAGAGCTAGGAAGTCTGGTGGGCTACTTCATATAATGTCAATTTCTTTTAGGATGGAACTCTACCCTGGCTTATATATTACATGTGCCAACTCCGTGGGTTGGTCTTAGGCCTGGTAAAATCTTACGGGGAGTGGGAGGGGGAATGGGGGTAGTCAACAACCATAGAAGATTTTTAAAGTTGGGATGTGGAAGGGGGCGTTTTATTGTCATATACTATATATACAAGAAATGTTATTAATTAATTGAACCGTCAAAGCATACAACAACAACAACAACAACAACAACAACCGTCAAAGCATAACATATCAAAATAAAGTCAATACTAAACAAAAACCGAGAAAATTGAGTGCTATAAATTAAGATAAAATTGACACAAATATATGCTCACATGACTAGATCATTCTTTGAATTGAGTGATGTAGTTAGCTAACAAATAATCTGACGAGTTTCTTCTTATCATTCTCAAACCGTTTTCTTGTCTTGACAATTATCGTATCGTGCCCTAAGGTTTTTCATAGTTGGATTGATCGACTTCATGCAATACAAGAAAATGAAAACCCCCAAAATTTCTGCTATTTGGAAAAGACTCACCAACCATTGTTTGAATCGTGTTTCCTCTATGTTTCAAACGGGAATCTAACTTCAAAATACCAAATCGCTTCCAGAGCATGAGGCATTAGCATTATTAGAAGATTCCTGCAACTATGGGGTTATTATACTGGTTGGATATTGATGCGAATTAAATGGATTTTGGGTGTTGTGTTGTAGGCTTACAAATCGGGATCAGTGGGGCGATCGTTAGACATCTCCCGGTTCAGCAGCTACCACGAGCTGAGAGAGGAGCTGGGTCAGATGTTTGGCATCGAGGGACTTCTTGAAGACCCTCTGAGATCAGGCTGGCAGCTTGTATTCGTTGACAGGGAGAACGACGTCCTTCTCCTTGGTGACGACCCTTGGGAGTAAGTTCTCTCTATATTTACTGTCCGTTTGTTTTTAGAAAATATTTGTGTTTCAATTCTATTGTATCTTTGCCTAATCTGATAGCAACAACCACAAATACAGAAAACGTTCTCCTCCCTGGAAGGAAAGTTAACTTTCCCTTAACAAAAGGGAAAAACGTTTTCCTTTATGGAGTCGGAAACACTTTTTCCGTGGTAATCTTATGTCATATGCCTCATTTAAATCTCAACTTAACCAAGCGTGAATATCTTACAAATTTTTAGAATACTTATTGCCCAAATGAAAATTTTCATAGCAAATATGTTTTCCTTTGAACTAAACAGAGTCTTATACTCGTGGCAATACCCTCATAATATGCTTGCGGTGCTGCTGACAAACATATTCGGGGATCTATTCTTTCTTCCCTCTTCATTAGCTTATATTACTCTCATTTCCGAACTTGTGTTCTTGGCTATTGGTTAACGTTTCCTTTCTAGAAATTCGAAGTACCGTTATGGATAAAAATCATAGGTCCTAGAGTTTTCGGTTGTGCAATGTGCTGGTTGCGGACATGTTGGTTGGAATAGCTGCCAAATAGGAGAAACTAATGGAGTTTTCGTTGGTCGAGTTTAGCAGACTGTCTCAAAATGCTATCCTTTCATTGCTCGGGTTTTGCAGTTGCAATGAATCTAGTTTCTCGTCCCTTTTTTACTTCCCCCTAATAAGGGTAAAAAGCGGGTAGAGGGTTACCCTTGTTTAGTAATCGAGTAGAGTAATAAAGGTAAAGAGAGTTATAGTTAAAATAGGGACAATGTCTACCCTTCCTTTACCTTCAGATTGGAGGGTAAAGAAAAGAATTACACAAACAAGGGTAATGATTTACCCCTAGTACCCTTGCCCGTTTTTACCTTCGTTACCCAGTTGTCAAACAAGGGTTATGATGTTTGTGATGTATGTGGGTATATGCATTACGTTTGTCTTCGAGAGCTAGGGTAATGATTTACCCCATTACCCTTTTGCCCTTTATTACCCAATTGTCAAACAAGGGGTTTTGATCTTTTTGATGTATGTGGGTAGTATGGATTACATTAGTCTTCAAGCATCTGGTTAACGATTTACCCCCGTTACTCTTACCTTTTCTACCCTCATTACCCAGTTGTCAAACAAGTGATTACGGTCTTTTTTATGTACGTGGGTATTATGGATTACGTCAGTCTTCAAGCATCAGGGACGATTCACCTCCCATTACCCTTACCCCTTTTACCCTCATTACCCAGTTGTCAAACAAGGGGTTACGGTCTTCTCGATGTATTTGGCTGCGAAAAGAAAAATCCATTTTCTTACATGATATTTGATTATTCTACAGGGCATTTGTGAACAATGTCTGGCATATCAAAATACTTTCACCCGAGGATGTTCGGAAGATGGGAAGACAAGGTTCAGATTCATACAGCTGAATCTTCATCAGATTGAATCCAAACCCGAGACGAAACAATATTTCCTTGTTTACCCTCTTCGATTTACTTGCAATTACGACACTACCACTCGTACGACGACTTCTAGTTTAAGGTTCCACTTAAGTATGATTACATTTGTTGTATGTAACTTGGTTAGCATAAAGTTCTAAAGTTTCTTTGAAGGATTTGATTGTCAAAATTTTTCTCAAGTCTGGCTGTTCTTGTAGCTGTACTTTTGTAGTAATGTTTGAGACAATTTTATGATAGACTAAACGTGGACAACATTGTAGTTTTTGTCTCGTGTCATATTTACTTTTTTTTTTTTTTTTTTTTAAAAATTGCATCGGATTTTAGGTCTAATCTATAGAGTTGACATATATGAGATTCATGTATGAACTCAAACGAGATTTCAGGACTTTTTGACCAAATTGTGGAAAAAATTGGATTTTTTGATAGTATTTGTGTGAAAAGTGTTTTTAATATGTATTTTTGTTTTGAAAATTTCAGGGTTATTTACATTTTACTACCCTGACCGTTTTGGTAATTATAAAAAGGACCCTGACGTTTTAGAATTATTAAAATGGACCCTGGGGTTTTATTGTTTTAATAAAAAGGACCTTATCCGGCCATCTGACGTCATTTTGAAAGGTTTTTGGACCATCTGATTTATTTCGATTCAATCTGAATTTGTATGATAATTATCGTGAAGGTTTTTGGGCTACTTAGAATTATGATTTTTTCTGTTTTGAAAGGCAAGTCGTTTACCTTTTTTGGTCGGAGAGGGTCCTTTTTATTAATACGATAAAACCTCAGGGCCCTTTTAATAATTTTAAAATATCAAGGTTTTTTTTATAATTACCAAAAAGGTCAGGGTAGTAAAATGTAAATAACTCAAAATTTTATGTTGCTTCTATTTTAAAGGAGAAATGTTATTGTTCTGCTTCCGGTTAAAAGCCCAAAAAAAATCTTCTATTTCTATTTAAAAGCATTTTTTTTTTTTTCAAATCAAGTAACTTTAAATCTTAGAAGAAGTATTTTCTCCATAGGAAAACAATTCTTTCAGAAAAAAGTTTTTGCAAAATACGCGTTCTATCTTAAAATCAATTGAAATTAGGTGAAGTTGTGTTTATGCATTAATTTCTCCTCTTTCACAACTCCTATACGGGGTATTTTATCATGTGAAATTCTCAATATGTTATCACGAGGGTACAGAAATGTTGTAGGAGTCGTTTTCAAAAAAGGAATAATACAAGATATTTTACATCGAGGAGGTGGTAAGAATTGACCGACGCTGTTGCTAATTTGGGATAGGAAATTATTACTAACAGACACAGAATATATTTGACCCGAAAAACAACCCCTAATCTATGATAGAACTGGTAAAATCTAACAAAGTATGACAATACAATTCAAATACTATTCAAAACCATTGAGGAAAATTCAAATATTATTAGACTTAATTTTGTGATTTAACATTTTTAGAGCAAATGGGTATAATTAAAAGTCATGTTCTAAGTTATACACACATATGAGAACCGTTGCCCAAAATGATCTAAAATAAAAGAAGTATTATTCAAATTGATCCATTTTAAAAAATATTTTTTCAAATGGCCTCCATGTAAGCAAATTTTAAATTTTTAAATTTTTTATTTTTATTTTGGGGTACTTGTCTCTTTAAACCTTTTTCATTTTTTATTTAATTTTTAATAAATTATTAATTATTAACTAAATTAAATATATTAAATATATTTTTATTATAATATTATATTTAGCTTTAATATACATTGTAGTTTAATTATATATTAATTTATAATACAAAATTTAATTTAAATTATTTATTAAATATTAAATAATATTATCTATACATAATTTTTTAATTTATATATTATTATAATTATCTAATACTAGTCGTTTGTTTACATAACATTTAACATAAATTATTATCATTAAAATTATTATCACAAAAGAGGTACCCACAAGAAAAAAAATTTAAAATTTTAAAATTTGCTAACGTGAAGATCATTTGAAAAAATATTTTTTAAAATAAACCATTTAAATAATATTTTTTTATTTTGAACTATTTTGAACAATAGCTCCACGAATGACATAACTATTGCAAATTTTGGACCCTTTTCAGGATGCCTTGCTTCCAGGACGGCAAGATCTTCAAGTTGGAGGTCCTTGGAAGAGGTAAGGCTACGTATATCCACCCCACAAGCCCTACTTTTGCGGGAGCCCATGAGGGACTGAAAATGTTGTTGTTTGTGGGAACTCTGATTGACAACATGTTAATCAAAACATATTTTTATACAGAGGTACTTTCAATGGAGATTATTTTTCTGAAAAGCTCTTACTTTATATTTTTGCCTCCATTTTAAAGGAAAAACCTTTATTTTCCTACTTAAGCACCAAAAAAAAAAAAAAATTCTTCTACTTTTATACTGAAACACTTCTCTTAACTCAAACACTCTTAAAATCTTTTTTAAAAAAAATGTTTTTTTGGGAAAAACAAACCTTTTTTTTTTTTGGAGGGGGGGGGAACTTGGCCAAACTAGTTAGACGCATATCGCTAATATAATTTCTTTCTTTTCAAAAAAAAACAAAAAAAAAAAAAAGACCAAAACACATTAAAATATATAGTCTTGTTTGATTACCTGGAGTACACGCAGGAAGTATAAGTTCATAAAAAGTAGGGATTTTGATTTTTGTTTGATTGCCAGAAAGTTGACAGAATATAAAAATTAGAAATTGATTAACAATTTTCAATTCCATTGAAATGTAAGAAGTAACTTACCGACCCCCCTCCCCAAAAAGGTAAGTTGTAATTCCTTTGTTTTAACTAGCCTTCTTAAGGAAGTTTTATTTCTTATCCTGACAACCAAACACTTTGTACTTACTTCCTTGAAAGTTACACAGGAATTGAATTTCTAAAAATTTCAATTCCTCCGACAACCGAACAAGGCTATGTTCCCATAATTGTTTATCTACCGACTCCAAATACAAGCAACGAAATTCAGTGAGCTCAGTAGCTAAACAAAGATGCCAAAAAATCATCACATGCTTTATTGAATTCTATAACAAAATATTGGAATACACTATACAGCGTCGTCGTATGGGTAAAATGAACGGGTAATGTTATTATCAAGACACTTTTTTGTTAATGTCGGAGCAATGTCAACATAACAAGACTCTTTGTTACTGAACTAATATTAACAAAAAAATATACTAACAATAACACTAGCTGAATGAAATTGATACCTACCAAGAAAAACAAGAACCGTGTAATTCAGACGTCTGTGACCTGTATAAAAAAACTGAAAACAAGAAAAAAATTGTCAATCTGCTTCTAAAAATGCAGCTTCTAGAAGGATTACCAGTTAATCAGAACCCTAAGAGTTACCCACGAAATCCGGGTTACGGTGCTTGACATTCATAGCATTCAAAATTGCACCCTTGATTGAACCAACGTTGATGATCAACTCAATCTCAGCCGTAAGACCTTTCGAGCACCTGATACAAAAAATGACTGAAGAATCGAACGTAAAAATGTAGTACAAAAGAAATCTTTTCGGGAAGTATTGCACAAGCAGAGCTATCTGATTGCTTAGAAGTTAAATTATGTTTCGGCTTTAAGTATGCTCAGTTAGACTTTACTCTCTTTCATTTTGGAATAAAGCTGAAATAGATTCAAAATCCAAGGGCCGATTTTGAAATCTATTTGTACTTTTTGGTTTTCAGAAACTAAAAATTAGAAACCAAAAATACGAAAAGATCAGGATTGTTTGGTATGGTTTTCTGTTTGTAGTTTTTAATTCGAACTAAAAACCATATTTAGGAAACTATTTTTCATTGTTCTTGGTTTTCTATTTTCGTGTTTTTCCTAATTTGAGTGACAACTGAAAATAGAAAATCAAATACAAGAAAAAAAATTTTCATTTTCAAAACCTTGTTTTTAGTTCTCAAAAACCAAACACAGCAAACACAAAGTATCACCAAACAAGCTCTTTGCTATCGATACCTGGTTTTCAATTTCTAAAAACCCAAAAATTGCAAACAAAAACGACACCAAACACACGCTAATCAGCCAGCTCCTCAAGTGCAGTACTTCCAAAACGATCAAATCATACCACATCGAAAGAATCAGGTAGTACCTATCCAAATTACCTCTAATCATCAGGGTCCATTTCTTCATCTTCTTCCAATGATTGCTTCGTTTCCTTCGAGTCTCCTTCATCGGGTTCCAGTTCCTCGTCAAGTTCACCCTCATCAGTTCGTGATTCTTCCTCACGAGTGATAGTTTCATGCAATCTGACACTAAGACCGGGCTCCATCCATTTCGGGCACTGGTCTATAGGCCCAAATTTTGACCCCCAATTCTCTGTGAGCCCCAGTGTCCGACAAGAGCATTCTGGAACAGGGAACGAAAGGAACGAAGTGGGTTTTGATGATTGGATATCCCTTAAAAGACCCTCCTCACTGAAGCTATTGTTTAAGTGTTCCCGTACTGAGAGGATCCAGTTGCGTTTTGGATGATAAAGGTTTTCGCTGCTACTGTTGAACAGCTCCGCTATGTATTTCCTGGCACAGAAGATAGAGTCAGTCAGCGATAGAATTTAATACGTTCGGGTACTATTTGCCTCTATGCATAAAAAGTTCGATCAATTTTTGTTGACTTAACAAAAAATGTATTGAAAGAGGGAAGAAGGAAATGATTGTGCCAATTTGACTTTTGTTTGATTATGTTGACATAGTAACAACAAGGTACATGCAAGTCAATAATTTGAGAGTTGAAGTGACAAATTTTAGTAAACTGAGGAATATGGATACTCAATTTAGGTATAAGTATGATTATTTTCAACTGATCACTTGTTTTAAATACAAACACGTGTTATTAAACATGTGTTATACGGCTAACAGCCTGTTTCACCGTATTATTAGTGATGATACATAAACGCCTTTTTTAATATGAAAAATACAGATGTGTTCAATACACAAATTATTCGCAAATTCTACTAAGAATGAGTTGAGATTACTCATTTAGCCGAAGAAGTTGAAATCGGGCCTAGTAAAGCCCGGGATCTGTAGCTCGCCAGGTTCTAAAAGCCAACGTCAAACTACTTAGACAAGCCAAGTTCAAGCCCCAATATGCTAAGATGAGTCTAAATGTGCCTAAACGAGCTAGTTTAACTCATTTTCACTAAGCCTAATTTGATCTCAGATGAGACGAGTGAAGCTAGAGCTAAAAATCTCTGGATTCTACAAACTTCAAGCAGAACAAAATTTGCTAAGCTAGGGGTCAGCTTGTTTCTACACCCTAAGTTGGAAACTCAAACAATTTAGGTTGTGTTTGATTCAACTTTTTAATAATTTAAAACTATGAAAAAGCTCTAATTGACGGTTAGGCTTGTGTTCTATTGACAGAAAATATCTTTTTCATAGTTTAAGATGAAAAGACAGTTACGTATAAAACTAAAAAAGTAAAATTGAAGCTTTTTCATGTCTTATTTTAGAAAAATACTTTACAACTAATATGTTAGCCTTAAATCTTCACCATAATAACCTAAATAAGCTAGTTCAGCTCATTCTCGCTTAACCTAGTTCAATCTCAAATGAGGTGACGGAAACTGAAGTTGAAAATCTCTAGACTCTACAAACTTCCAAGCAGAGCAAAAACGTTAACAAGTTTGCCGTTGCTGACCACGGTTCTACACCCTTAATTGGAAACCCAAACAATCTAGTATCACCACAAAGTTGCCAAACAAGACCGAGTTTATAGTGAATGTTGTCACTCAGTCTCAGACATATAACCATTCCATTTTAGCATCATGGCTGGTCAAAACCCTAAGCAACATGGTTGCTTGTCCCCCAATCTGTTAAGAGTCCCTTTTGAAAATTACTATATTATCAGTTTGTTTCTACTGTAAATCAGCATTCATAATTGGCGAAACAAACCTTTGTATAATGGATTATAAATGTATATATAGCATCAATATAGAGAAGGCCTATAATTTAGCTGGCATTATAATATATAATAAATTATTGAAGGTGTATTTATTCTGACATGTATATATCTGTTACCAAAAAAGGGTTCCGCCAATCAAAAAGGGCTATAATGGAACAATTACAATAAAATGAACTCAACAAATTGTCTGCAAAGTTTGAGGAATTATAGATTTAGTAAATGAAAAACACCATGATCTCGTCAGCAGGATCCTCAAAAACAAATCGACTTATCCGGAAAAGAATGCAAGAGAAAGTCATGGTGAATAAGCACCGATAACGGAAGATGCAAAGTGACACCAGGCCTTAAATCCAGTATATGAAAGCAGAGGTTGTACAGCACAAATATATGAAAGCGGAAATTGTTGATAGAGTTACCTGTCTGGTCGGTATGTCCTCGAAGATCCCATCTCATAAAGCCGATGTCCCATCACCAAGCTTGAAAAGTCAGGCCACCCACTACCATCATTATGAAAACCAGGGAAGAACACATCGGCTTCAACAGAAACTATATAATCAAGAGCAGACCATAACAACCGATGAGCCTGATTTCTCAGGTCCAATGGTGACGGGTCCGGTTCCTCTTCCTTCTCTGCAATCCAACCATACCACCCTTCTTTCTCATGATGATAAAAAGGGCGGTCCGGCGGCGGAGGAAGTGGCCGAGGACGAGGCCCGGCTTTGTCCCATTCTTCTTTTAACTGTTGCGCGCTTTTGGCAGGAGGAGAACCAACAGATTGCTCTGGGAGAGGCGTTTCAGGGCCCACTAAGTTCAGTAGCTCCTGTTTACTACACAATGATGTACGGTCTACCAAGTTCATGTACATAGCACGTAGAGGAATCAGCACGCGTTGACCGCCAAATGTTTCTGAGCCAGCTAGATATATTCTTGTGTTTGGAGGATAGCCCAAGGCAAGAAGTAGCAGGCCTACCTAGAATGTTGCAAAAGTCAGGGTAAAAGGCGAACGAGCAATTCTATTTGGCCAAGCTTCTTTCTAGAAAAGTGTCTTTTTTTACTAGAAAAGCAAATTTTCATATAATAAAGGTGTTTGTGTGGAAAGAGTAGTACTTTTAAATAGAAGCAAAAGTTGTTTTCTATTTTTAAGCTGAAGCAAAAAATAACACTTCTCCTTTAAAGCAAAAACAGAAGCGAAAACTAAAATTTTTCCAGATAAAAGTATACATATTGATACAACTTTACATAAAAGTGTTCCCGCAAAAATTTACTTTTAAAAACATAGTGTTTTTCATGGCTTGGCTAAACAATGACGAAAAAGGCACAAAGACAACCCAACTCCTTCAACAGCAACAAAATTGCAGCGAATTATATCCATTCCAAGGGAAATATTTTGCTCCACAAGCGCAATAATCCAAAGAGAGGGGAGCCGTAGGATGGAGAGACTAAGAGTCTGTTCGCGATGCCCAAAATCGCATTCTGGTATGAACTGAACTTTTTGTGCGAGAGGCTGCAAATCTTTTGCCTAAATCTCCCTACTATAGTAACTTTCTCTACAAACATTGCCATGACAATTTTTGGGACACCAGATAGCTCCCAAAGAGTACTTTCAAAGGTCAGGCATTTATGATCATTTTTATGGAGCAATTTTAACCAAAAAAAAAAATATGGAAAGGGCGTTTTAAAGTGGCTTCAAGAAAAGGGTCTTGAGAAATGATCTGAAATCTTAAAATAAATAAGCTATTGTGAATTCAGAGCGAAGGATGAATTCGATAAGCTCCTGAAATGTAGATGTATGAGATGTTTTCTATTAGCATAAGGTCCAGAGAAAATTTTTGAAATCTTTAAAGATAAGCCGTTGTTACTATACATTTTTCAACCCATGTCTCTCGATATCTAGATCAACAACAAAATTGCAGTTTGGATAAATACCTCTTCAGGCATGAGAGGGCATGAACCATTTAACTTTCGAGCATGTGATTCAACGCTGAGTTCCTCTTTAATAATACGTTGCTTAATCATCGAGGCCCTTCGATACTGTATGAGTTGAGTGTGAACATCCTGGGAAATTAAAAAGTCGGGTCAGCAGAGAAAAGTAATCTCTCAGGCAGGTTTCAAAAGGTTCCAAAAATGAACGAAAGAACGCAATCTGCATACTTTTTTCTAGGATAGGCAGTTTGCATTCAGCAATCCATTCCCACAATACAACCAAAAAAAAAAACCTAGAGCCACACGGGCTCCCGCCAAAGCAGAGTCAGGGGGAGATGTACACAGCCTTACACACTTCAGGGTGCTACCCCAGAGGGAGGCTGTGTTCGAGGATCCCCGACCCTAAAAAGCAAAAACGAAATAATAAAGCATACAAGCAACAAGCAACAATAAGGCGGCAATAAGGCAGCAGCATTAGCAAACATGCAAGCGTTAAGGCGCTATGCTCTAGCTTTGTTGTGGTCCTCTATCCTAAACCTCTATGTTGGCTACATGTGTTGTATCCCACAATAGACACACCAAGTATAAAGTATAAACAGAGGACTTTAAACCTGAAAAAGCTCAGCACAACCATGATAAGCTAGCGTATCTCTGACAAGGCCAGGATGATAAGCAAGGTAAGGCTGTCCAGAAGCCCTTAACCTGAGAGGATATTAAACATTTCAGAATAGAACAGTTAAAACTTCAAACTATTCATCAGCATTAACTGCATAGTACAGTAACAAACGAATCACCAAAAGAAGGGCCATATTCTCCAGACCATAGTACTACAACAACAAACCCAGTGTGTTGTAGTACTATAGTCTGGAGAATATGGAAAATAATAAGATATATTGAGGGCTGAAAGGCTATTCTTTTCCAAATTAAAGTTTTTCATTCACAGTACTATAGTCTGGAGAATATGGAAAATAATAAGATATATTGAGGGCTGAAAGGCTATTCTTTTCCAATTTAAAGTTTTTCATTCACAGTACTATAGTCTAGGCTCCAGACTATAGTACTGTGAATGACAAACTTGAAATTGGAAAAGAATAGCCTTTCAGCCCTCAATATATCTTATTATTTGCACAAATCCGGTTACTTACTTATCATAGACTACCCTTATATTAGGTTATATTCCAGTATTCACGTTATTATAATATTTTGTGTCAGCAATTTCTACAGCAAAACCAATCAAGAAACCTTCAAGTGTGGTCTAAGTCTATCGTTCATTACCACAATTAAATATTTAAAATGCTGATTTTAGACTCATGTCAGACAGATATCCAATACCCATTTCCTCACAATTTCTTACACCGGATTTGAAATTTCAGTGCCATAGTGATGCAGCATGGATGAATAGGATTACTGATTATATAAGGTTTAGTATTTTATTAGATTTGGATGGAGTAATTGATATAATTAGATTAGAATATATGTTTAAATCAATAAGATATTTTAGTCTTGTTGTGCTTAGAAGGATAATTTAGTTATTTTTATTAGTTATCTTAATAGGTCTCTATCAGATTTATGATTTAATAGTTTTCAATTAGGTTTAGGATTCATCTTTTCTAATATCCTTTTAGGGTTTAGCTTTCCTTAAATAGAGCTTTGTAATTCATTATTTAAAAGTTTTGATGAATAAAAATTGAGTTGTGTTTTGATTAGCAAGTTGTGCTACATCACAGTCATAATTGTATACATGGTCAGTGTCATTCTACTAAAACATCAATATTTTATGTGTGGTCAAAGAACCAACTATCCAAAAGTTTAAGCTAATGGGAGAAGGCCCGTGAATTGTTTTATACTCTAACATGCCCCCTCAAACAAATGCATTGGACTTGAAGCGCGGATAGTATATCAGCTCACTCAATACCTTGGGTAGAAATTATATCAATACAGAAAGTAGAGGCTTTTGTGATTCAAACATGCGACTCCCCGGTCAACAAGGCTTTAATATCATAACAAAGAACCGACTATCCCAAAAGTTTAACCTAATGGGTGAAGGCAAATAATGGTTTTATCCTCTAACAACTTTAGGGTCCCTACATAAGCAACTCTTCATTTACCTTTTCACAATTTGGTGACCAAGTGCCAAAATTTCAGTCCGGAATCGCAACGCATGAAAAGCAACCCTACATCTAAGCCTCTGGTACTCCACCAAGCTAGGAGGAAGGTTGCTCTGGAGGATGGACCAAAACAAAAACAAACAAAAAAAAAATAGTGAATGCGGTATTCGTAAACATTGATTAAAAAGGCAGCAAAATACATAAAATAATTCAAAAGAACAAAAGAATGTTCTTCACATTAACACTTATGCCTTCAAGTGAAAGAATGCTATTAGCACACTGAAGCCATATTAGCTTTTGCCTCATGTGCAAGGAATAAATTGAGAATCGCAATTGGATTCACAGAGTTAATGGCCACCCCGTCACTGATGTTAGGACAGAAGGAACTAAAATAAAGGGGAATGTGACTACTTTCACGGAGGGGAAGAAAGATTTTCTATGATTTTCACGACATCTAGTGTTTATCAAGCAGCTGCACGGAAACTGATGGATTCAATGATCTGTCAGAATGTATTTCCCAGTAGGCTATGGTTGTTAACGCATTTTTCCTGTTCTAGAAGAAGAATAGCAGCTAGTGGTGGCATCGACAAGAAAGAAGAAGCTCAGTCACGGAGGCTGAAGGCCAGAAATGAGCCTCATCACTGCACCTATTATTCCTCACTAGCTATCATTAGATATATTATAATTCACAGAAGAAACTGCGCAACACATCCATATAAATAAGTACCTCTAAACAGCCTCCATCAGATAATACTAAACCAACAACTTTTGCTTTCTTTAGCACGGGTAGAACTTCATCAGTGTAGAAGGTCAAGGAAGCCATGCGGGTGGGCTTAAAAGTTGGAAACCTTTTCTGCTTGCGGGCTTCTTTCAACTTCGGAGGCAAGCTCCTCATAATGATTACATCATTTTTGAGAGCAGCTATGAACTGATCCTCATTGTAAAGATATGAAAAGCTTGTATACTTTGAACTGCAGAACAAATAAGCAGTATTTGTATAAGATGAAATATAAAATCTTATAGTAGCTTCCCAAAATCTGAAAAGAAACCATGCAAGAACACCTGATGCCTTTTGAGCGAGTACTTTCTTGAATCTCTGGAATGACAAGAGTTGCATTTAACAATCTGGATATGGCGACAAGATCTGAAATCTAGGGAAAAAGGCACAATAACATTAACACAACAAAAAATGGAATAAAAGAATAGTAATACGAACTATGAAACCAGAGGGTTATGTGTAAGGACTATCCACTTACAGAAGTTCTTATCCTCTCAAAACCTCCAAAAATTTTGGCATATATAAAGCCATTGCTCTTTTCTGACGGATCTGTACCACAAAGCAGAAAAATGTTAAGGTAATGGAAATTGCACAGAAGCTACGCTAAAAAAAGATGGGGAATGAACGGAAAAGATTATGTATTCTAATAAATTCTAAAAACGTCTTTGTCATTCGCAGAACAAACTAAGCCAGAGATCAAGTGTGTCCTCATCTAAGGCTTACAGATTTCTAACATTGTTCCCTTTTTCTAGGATAGGATACTGCTGGCCAAGGTCTACCCCAGGAGTCTATGCTTTTGGGCTGGAGCCCACTTTCATTTGCTTTTGGTAATGATAAATGGGAATTTTTGTAACTCCTTTTCATAATTTTCATAGTTTTAACTCTATTCTTGAAGAAATAATCATGCATGTCAAAGAAAATTCACAACATCATGAATTTGGATGCAGATCAGGACAGGAACTATCAACATAGCAATGATCAAAATGAATGTTTAGTAGTATAGGGGTTAAAGACAGCACTGTAGAGCAATCCACAATATCTGAATCCATAACTATGCCAGGTATATGGTCAGAACATTATTCATAAAGTATAATGCTTAAGACATTACGAGAGCTAGCTTCTCCCATGAACGCCAGCGAAAAAGAAAGGAGGCTAAGACATCTCGAGGGATTGGATGGTTTTATGTTAGTAGTTCATGGTTTTATTGGTGAGTGTTTGTAATTTTGAGGACATTTTGTCCTTAACTCTTTGTACATTCTTTCTCTCTTAACATGTTTCTTTTTCGGATCAAAAGAAAGTAGGTTGGGGGACGAGAGTTAGTATTTCAGTTGAAGAACAATCACAATGATCCTGAAGCATCTAAATGCTAGATAATGTTGATATAGAAGTTTGCTCTTCATACTAATATACAAAGATCAAACCGCCATGATGGCCTCTCTGATCCTAGACATATCTTCTTCATTAAATACATAATCTCATCAGATTCATTGTCAAGGTTGCTGTTAATAAGCCATAAATTAAGTACACTAGAACAGAATCCAAATTCGAAATTGTTTACTGCAATTGTAATTGACAAGTATACCAAACTCCATACGTGATCAAGTGCATCAAACATTACCAGGATATGTAGATCTAGGGTTGGAATATGGTTGCAGGGACTGTAGAGACCTCACAATTCCCCACAACTTTGTGTACCTTATGACCTGTATCGATGAGTAAACTCATAACTGACTGATCAATAACAAAATGAACAAACTATTTTCATCAGAAGAACAATAAATAATGCAAGTATTTCAAGTAATAGATTGGCCTTCCTCCGATACCTACCCTAATATCGTCACTGAACACAGTATCTGCACGGTGCTGAGCAATATCAGCTGTCGAGTACTTGGCGAGAATTAAGTGAACAATTAAGGACACGATGGATAAGATCAGTCCTCCAAGGGCTGCCCATTTGATTTTGGATCTGAATATCATCTTAGCCCTAAAATGTACACCTTCAATAACACTGCAGGCATAGCCGCCACCTCATCCTGAAATGCAACAACAGAACCTGTGTGCATGATCCATCTTATATGGTGATGTATGTTAAGTACTACACGTGTGAATCCAGTAACAAATTCCACACCAAAGATGTAGATAAGAGATTGACATATAAGTCTATTGGGCTACTCTACGTAGATTTGGTTTTACTAGGGATGAACAATGGTCCAAGACTGGACTAACCAGACCAAACCGGTTTGGACCAAGCACCGAACTATCTCAATTATGCGACAATGGACTGGACCAATCAAAAAAGGGTGGGTCCGGTCCAAGATTGTTATAAACTGGACCGGACCAAACCAGACTAATAAAAACTGGTTTTCTGGCTAGCAAGCACAATTATGAGGGGGGAAAAAATGTTTCCAAACAAACACTGGAAACTTAGAAATAATAGTAGTGATATATTATGCACAATTTATATAATTTAAGGATAATTAAACAATACATACATACATATATATATATGTTGCTATGAGGTTCACTATTGTTGCTGTCTCATAGTTGATTGCATGCTTGCATGTCTGATACTGCTTTATGTGACTTGACTTTGATTTATAATTATTGTTTCGTTCTTACTTTTTAGGGTCGGAGGCCCTTAGAAATAGCCTCCTTTCATGGTAGCACCCCATAAGGGTAAAGGCTATGTACATTTCATGTTCTCTAGACCCTGCCTTGGTGGGAGTCTTTCAGGCACTGGCTTTTTGTTGTTGTTGTTGTTGTTGTTGTTGTTGTACAGTATACATTCAAAATTGAATTATGTATCCAGAACATCTATTTCGAAATCGATAGATCGGTCTTTAATCCAGTCTTCAGATTTTCTGATCTTGGAAGGGACTAGACGAAAGACAAATTAGGCCCATATACTATCACCGAAGAGGACCAGTATATAGTTGGTTCAGTTCGGTACTTAATGGAAATGCCCAATTCGGCCCAATACATTGTTCCAAATCGATATTTGTTCACCCCTATATTTTGCAACCGAACCCCAACTGGGCATACGTGTAGACCTCGTATATATCAACTCAATGGATCAAGCCTAAAGCCCATTGAAATTTTACAAGTGATTACATCCCTTCCTTAGTAAGCAAGTTGTCTAGGTAAAGTTAGGTCCAATATCATTTGATAAAACCAACATGCAGAACTACAGTTGGAAACAATATACTTCACGATGTGTATCACAATCAGATTAACCAAATCGATTCCATTCCATGATCTTGCATTACTAAATGGACTGACTGCATCAAATCTTAACACAACAATGATACAATTCATTACAACAATGAAACAATGATCTTGCGTTACAAGTGAGGGGTAATTCAAGTATTAATAAAATTTGCTAAATTCTTTAATACCAACTATACACCTCCCCTTCTATAAATAGGGGCCTTCATTATAAGGGAAACGTGTTGATGAGTTAATGAATTCTCTATCCCTCTCTCTCTCTCTCTCGGTCTCTCCCTCCCACTTCCCTCTCTAGGATGTCTCTCTCTCTCTCACTCTCTCTCCCTCTTCCCTTTCCTCTTACTATATAAATCTTACCTTACACTTGTAAATCTCCATATACTCCACAATTTGTACTGAATATATGCGATACTAATTCTATATTTGGAGTTGATTGATTGTTTGATTGATGATCTTTGGGTTGAATTGGTTGGATTGAGTGTTTTGGTTTGATTTGAATTGTAAGAAGCAACAACAAAAATAATGTTGGTTCAAGCTCCCATTTCAAAACCTTGAAGGCTAACTCAACCGAGTTAAGCACAATTACATAAGCAAACATTATCACATTTAGCTAAATCACTCCACTGTAACGCAACAGGGCAGCTGTTTCTAGTGCCAAGTGATTCAAGAACGATGACAAAGTAATTTATACCGGCGGTTTTTAATGTTTGTAAGTTTGTTCAAATTGGTCTCTTATTATTATTATTTTTTTTTTCAAAATGGTCCTTAATGTTTATAAATTTGTTAAAATTGGCCCCTTGTCCTTTTTCTCGTTCAAAATTGGTCGGTCATCTTTTTAAATTTTACATGATTTTGGTCACTAGATGAGGGACGGACCAATGTCGCCATAAATCGAAACATTAGGAACCATTTTAAACCAAAGAAAACATCAATGATCAATTTACTACTTTTAACAAAAGAAAGGACGATTTCAGAACATAATGAACGAACAGTATAAATAACTCACGAAAAACAAGATCAAAATTACAATGAGATTATAAACATCAAGCTCAAATCAACAGCACATCAGAGTGCGAACACAGATCAAGACGAAAAAGAAACGCAAATCTGAAACGAATCTTTACCTCTACGTATACAAACTCTCAAATTAACTCCAATTTTCGATTGATTAAACACAAATAATATGCAAAAGAGCTCGAATCGAAGAGCCCGGCGAGGTTGAAATAGAGATTATACAATGATTCGTAGAGATTTGTTGAGTAGATCTCAACTGCTTAGGGTTTCAGTGATCGTCCAGCTGTTCACAGTCAAGAATGTGAGAGAGAGAGAGAGAGGGAGGAGTGAGAATTTGAAAGTGTAGAACTCGGGGATACTTGCCTTCTCTCTCTGTACTATCACGCAGTAGTTTCTACCGTTTGTATAATTTTTCTCTCTTTTCGTAAAGGAGGTAAGAATTAGGGTGTCAATTAACCCCTTACTTGACAACGGGATAAAGAGGATAAAAGGGGTAAGGATAAAAGGGGATAAATTTTTATCCCTATTTGATAAAATTGTTTAAGGGGTAAAGAAAGGTAATGGGGGGTAATTTTTTACTCTCCTTTACCCCCCATTACCCCTCTTTACTCCCAATTTCTTTAACCCCAAATTGGGGGGTAAGGGTAATTTTTAAAAAGTTTTAACATTTTTACTCTTATTTTAACTATAACTCTCTTTACCCTTACCCCTTTACCCAATTACCAAATAAGCGTAACTCATTTACCCCTCTTAATTTGACATATCCAAATAATGGTAGAATATTACCTTACATTCCCCTCTTTACCCCTTTTTATCCTTACCCTCATTTACCCCTCTTTACCTTCATTTACCCTGTTGCCAAACAAAGCATAAAGGTAAATTAAGACTATCTCCAACGGTGCCTCAAATTTTTGGGCACCCAAAATAATATGGGAGCCCCTTTTAGCCCTATTTATATTTTTTTTATAAATTTTTAATTAAATTTATATTTTTTAAATTATTTTTAATTAATAAAATATATTTAATTTTATTTAAATATATTTTTAAATATTAATAAATTTTTATATATTGAATTTGAGTATTTTTTTAATTTACTTATTCATATTACTTATTTTTTATCAATATAAATCTTAATTTTCCTAATTTTAATTTTTTCTCTCAGTATAGGTAACTATTTTTTATATTATATATATTTTTAGTGTATTTTTATATTTTATTTTGAAATAATTAAAATATTATACATGATATTAACTATTAAAATAATCAAAAAATTTAAAATATGGTGTAAAAAAATGGGGCACCAGTGGAGAGGAGAAGCCCCATTTTTAGAAAATAAGGCTTCAAAAATAGGGCACAATTGCAACCAGCCTAAGTATTTATCACCTGGATTCAGATATTTTAATATATATAATAGCGGGGTAGTGTTTTTATAAGAAGTTGAGAACGTGAGATGGGTGAATTTTGGCCCTTCGTTGCAATGGAGGGCTAAAATTTGTTGGACATTAAAAAAATAACAATTTACGGCCAAGATTTGTTGAATATTGAAAAAAATAATCCTCTCTTTCCCCTTCTTTCTTTCTGCCTTATAAAGGAGAATGTGCCATAAATTGTCTTTTTTTTTTAAAGTTCGACAAATCTTCGCCGTCCATTACAATGGAGGGCATAATTTGTCCCTCCCATGCTCTCACAATCTCATAAGAATGTCACCATATAATAGAGTATGTTGAGATTTAAATATTTATCAGTTAGATAGAGGCGTAAGTGAGTCAAGTTGGCTTGTCTTACCCCTGTTTGGCAACAGGGTAATAAGAGGTAAGGGCCTTTACTCCCGTTTTCTTTAACCTTCAAATTGGAGAGTAAAGCGGGGTAAGTTAAATTTTTAAAAAATTTGGACAATTTTATCATTATTTTAACTATAACTCTCTTTACATTTATCCTTTTACTCAATTGTCAAAT
Source organism: Simmondsia chinensis (assembly GCA_018398585.1). Taxonomy (NCBI): domain Eukaryota; kingdom Viridiplantae; phylum Streptophyta; class Magnoliopsida; order Caryophyllales; family Simmondsiaceae; genus Simmondsia; species Simmondsia chinensis. The sequence goes on from JAGTTD010000018.1 coordinate 1,283,426, forward strand.
AAGGGCGGCTCATTTATCCTGCTTTACCCTTACCCTTACCCTTCTTAATTTGACATATCAAAATAATGGTAGGATATTACTTTACCCTTCCATTCTTTACCTTCCCCCTCTTTACCCCTTTTACTTAGTTGCCAAACAAGGCATTAAAGCTCAAAAAGCTCAGCTTATTTTGAACTCGAGCCAACCCGAGGCCAAGCCTAGTGAAGCTCGAGCTCATAGGCTCGTAAGCCTACAACATACCCAGTGCCCTAAAGGCTCCCCCTAAGTAGGGTTGGGGAGGGGGGGATATACGTAGTAGCCTTCCCCCTTCCTGGTATTACCTCTGAAGAGAGGTTGTTTCCGAGTGTACCCGACCTGAGGATGAGAACTTTCCAAAAGGTCACCCATCCTGGTATTGCTCTCGCCTAAGCATGCTTAACTTTGGAGTTCTAGTGGGATCTCGCTCATCCTGGTACTGCTCCCGTAAGCTTAAAGGAGTCTAAATAAATCTTATCTTAATATAATTTATTAGCTTTAACATGTTAAATCGAGCCAAGTTTGAACCTAAAGGAGCTGAGTCCGAGCCTATATGAGCTAAGCCCAAGCTTACAAGAGCCTAGATTAAGCTTAAATGAGCCTAAAAGTTGAATGCTTTGTTTGGATCTCACTGAGCCATGTTCGAGCTCAATTGAGCAGAGTTCAAGTCCCTACTGAGGTAGGCTTGTTTTTTTGTTTTTTTTTTATTTTTTATTTTTATCAAATGGCTTGTTGTTGGTATCTTAATAAATTTTGATATTTTTTTGCTAAAAATTCTAATATGATCCATAGTTTTAGCAATATTTAGGTACTTTATACCAACATTACGTGAATCTTTTAAGTAACTTGCTGTATTTTTGCTAAAAATATTGGCACAATTTATACATATTATCATAGTTATGTATAGTATTAAAATTTATGTACAAAATTGGTGAAATTCTTATAAAAATCCATCAAATATGACACAGGGTAACAATATGACGGAATATTCAAACTTCCAGATACCTTATTATACATATTAAAATTTTCAGGATACCTAGGTGATAAATGGTCAAATCATAGACAGGGTTAGACATAATCCCAAGTAATCGCTTGGGTCCCCCAAATTTTAAAGGCCCCAAATTATAAATTTCGTGGTTCTTAAAGTAACAATTGTTAATATTAATAGGTTTTAAGATAAATGTTATTATATATAAAGGGTCCCATTAAAAAAAATTTACTTGGGGCCTCATCATGACCACCCCTGACCTCGAAACACCTAAGCGATGATTTCCCAATAATTTTAGTTATTTTTCATATTCATATTCAATACTTCACCCACTTAAACATAAATGATGAAATGGGCTTAGATCGGGCAGGGTGGAGGGTTAGAATAAATATAGCCAATACAGTAGCTTATAATATAAGAGCACAACGAAGCAGGTCTATTGAGCCCTTGTGCTTATATGTTTGCTTGTCTGCTTATGTTGGCTAGTGCCGCGTGCTACTGTTTACTTGTGCTTGCGGCTCGAGCGGTGCTTTATTGATTCACGATACCATGTACTTTGTTGCTCGTGGCCTTGTTGTATTGTTGTCTTATTCTTAATGTTGCTCTATGCTTTCCATGCTCTCCATACTTTATGCTTTTTAAGATCGGGATCTTCAAACACACTTCCATTTAGAGTAATACTTTAAAAGGGTAAGGTTGCATACAAGTAACGGTATGTCTAATTGATCATTTTCGGGTGCGTTTGATTTAACTTATTTCAGCTTATTTGTTTCAACAAGATTTGTCAATTTAAGATCTGTATCTTTTTACAATAAAGTGTTTGGTTGTACATTGCTTTTTTACACAATAAAGTGTTTAGATACAAATTTAAAAATGACATTTATTGATTACAATCACAAAACTAACTTAATAATATGAACTAATAATAATAGGGAAGAGAGAATCATGATAACAGCTGATCATGGTTGTGGAAAGCAGCAAGTACAGCTACGCATGAGCGAAAAAAAGTGGTGGTAGGTGGGAATGGTGATAACAAGTAAAACTAAGTCATGGTGATAAATGTTTAATGTTAATATAGTTTTTTTAAAACTTATTTATAAAATAAGCTGTAAAAAACATCCAATTTTATATTTTTTTTTCTAATTATAATATAAATCAATTAATAACAGTAAGTAGGAGATAATCGTAAAAATAGTTGGTCATGGTAATGAAAAGCGATGAATGTGGCGACCCATTGGCATAAAAGGGTCATAGCGGTGAAGATTTGTTGTTAATATAGTATCTGTAAAGCATTTTTATGAAATAAGCTGTGAAAAAGATTCAATTTTGCATTTTTTTGTACTTAGTTATAAAATAGATTTTTGATATTTCCACTTAAGCTGTGAAAAAGATATTTTTTGTCAATTAAATGCAAGTCCTGCAGTCAACTAGATATTTTTCACAGCTTTAAGCTGTTAAAAAGTTGAACCAAACGCAGTTTAAGTCATTTTTGAGATTATAATAGATAAGTTTATTTTTTAAACTTGTATTTAACACTTTATTTTATAAAAAAGATATTTATGCACAGCATAACCAAATACTTTACTGTAAAAAGATACAGATCTTAAATTAACAAATCTTATTAAAACAGATAAGTTAAAAAAGATAAAATTAAATAAACTGAATAAAATACATCCAAGCATAACTTTTTTATTTTTTTACTTAAGGAACATATCCAGTGTCTCAAGGGCTCCCGCCTACGCAGGGTTTGGGGGGCGGATGTACGCAGCCTTCCCCCTTTAAGGTGCTAACTTGAAGAGAGGCTGTTTTCCAGTGCCCCCAACCTGAGAGCGAGGACTTCCCAAGAGGTCACCCATCCTGGTACTACTTCGCCCAAGCACGCTTAACTTCGAAGTTCTAATGGAATTCGGTGACTACATGTTGGTGCCCTCTTCGGTTTATTTTTTTATTTAAATTATAAAAAATAAGTTTTGCTGTTGCTTTCGTACGCGGCATAAGGAATAGGTGACCAAAAAGTCCCCGTCGAGCTTGCTTTAGAAGCTCATATTTGCTTCAAAGCTTCATACTCAGGTTCCTCTCTCTCTCCCCCCTCTCTCTTTCTCTCTCTGAATTGCAGCGATCTCCTTGCTCTGATAACGGCGATCGAATTGCAATGGCGACTGTCGGCCAAAACAATTTCAATGCAAAGCTTGTAAGTCACCTTCCCCCAATCTACTTAGGGTTAGGGTTTCTAATTTCATTCGCCACAAAGTTGTTTCATTTTCCAATCGTCGAAAATTGTGTGATCCGTTGCTTAATTATACTTACTATTGCTCTGGATTTCGTTTATTGTTAAGTATTTTTATTTTGGGGCCTGAAAAAGGGGAAATTTCAAATGGGGCAGTTCGTGTACAACAAATTATAAAAAAAATAATCATAAAATTTACTAATATTAGCAATTGATACTTTAAAGAATTGTGTATTGAATCGACATGGAGAAGTAGCCGAGGAATTCATACCCGAGACCGAAACCGAGGCGGTTACCGGTATAATTGGAGGTGGTGCCGGAACCGAGGCGTTGACCGGAGCAACCGGAGGCTGTACTGGAGGATCAGCTGGACGAGGCAAGATACCGGACTATGCTCGAGTCTGATTTGCGCACATTTCATGTAAAAGGTCCATCATTTTGGTCTGAGCGATCTTGATGGACGCAACATCGGCCTGAACTCCGGCAACGGTGTCGGACAACGATTGCTGGCGGTTGTCGTACAATGCGAACCGGTTGTCGAGCTGCTGCTTGATGCGTACCTCCAATTCTTCAAATCGAACCTCGAAGCGACGAAACTCCGACAAACTCCGAGTATTATCAGCCATAACCACCAAAACGCAGCACAAAACCTGAATCTGATACCAATTGATACACCAATTTGAGGTGTATCTTGAGATTTAGGGAAGAATTAGGGTTTAGAAGTGAGAAATTAGAGAAAGAGAGAGAGAGAAATAGAAGTTAGGGTTTGAAATTGGGGAAGGGGGAGTGTGGGTCGAGAGGAAGAGAGAGAAAGAAGAGAGAGAAACTAATATTTGTTTATTGCTTGCTAAAATCAAGTCAAGTACAATTATTTATACTAATTTCCTTATTACATGTAACATTGTTTGAGTTGCTTGGGTCCGGTCCTAGACTGACCCACAGAGTTGGCGTATACGAGGGCGACTTATAAGCCCAAGTGAGATTCCGTCTAGATTGGCTTTAGATGGAACAACTCATTAGGATTATATATTAATCTCTTTTATTTCATTTATGCGATCCTTTATTACTAGTAGATGGAAATTAATTAATTAATTGTCAATTTGGCTTTTGGTTTGTTTTACACAACCCTTTTAGGGCCGGTCCTGATAATTTCGGGGTCCTAAGCGAAAGTTTCAAATGGGACCATCATATATAGTAATATTTCCCTTGACAAGATAATATTAATACAACAAACTGTAAAAATTTTAATCACAAAACTTATTAATATTAACAATTACGGCTTTAGAAACAATAACCTCCGAAATTTGGGGGTTGCCTGGGGTTATATCCGGCCCTAAGCCATTTGGAAAAGGTCTCTCTACAGGAGAGCATCATGTAGGGTAAGACTGCACAGATCTTACCTTCTCCAGACCCTGCCTTTACGGGAGCCTCCCTGAGGCACTGGGATGTTGTTGTTGTAATTGATTGTTTTGGATTTCGGTGAATTAGGTCCTGTTAGGTGATATGGGAGCTGGCAAGTCTAGCCTTGTTCTTCGCTTCGTCAAAGGCCAGTTCCTTGAATTCCAGGTCATCCTCTCTCTCTAAATCATACATCGCATTTTGAATTTTGCAAAATAAGGTTTTTGGATGTTTGATTATTAATATATAATTGAAGTTGGTGGCAGCGCTAGTCCTGACATTTTCGGGGAGCCATTTCCCAAAATAGCACTAAAATAAAAAATATTTTCTAAACTAGCTTTTTTTAAAAAATATTTCTCCAAATAGCATCCATGTCATCATTTGACTTTTTTATTTTTTAGTTTTACTTTTTTTTACTTTCTTATTTTATTTTTAATATATATATAATTTTTTTAATTTATAATACTTTCTTAATCACAACAAATAAATTAAATTAAATTATTTATTAAATATTTAGATTAAATTTGTGTATAAATAATTTTATTTAAAATTTAATAAATAATTAAGTTTAATTTATTTATTATAATAAATAAAATATTATAAATTTAAAAAATATAAATGTAGTAAAAAAAAAAATAAAAAATGATGACATGGATGTCATTTGGGGAAATATTTTTTTAAAAAAGCTAGTTTAGGAAATACTTTTTATTTTTGTGCTATTTTGGGAAATGGCTCATTTTCGGGACTCCGAGTGAAAGTTTTATATAGGGCTCTTCATATATAATAATATTTTTTTTATCGGAAAAAAAAAACTATATAATAATATTTTTATCAACAATGTAATTCTAACATAGCAAATGACAAAAAATTTAATCATAAAACATACTAATATTGACAATTGATACTTTAAAAACCACAATCCTTCAAATTTGGGGCCCCAAGTGGTTGCTTGGTGTTATGTTCGGTCCTAGTTGGAGTGGTAGGCGAGTGTGGAAAATCGATGTCGTGTCTATTTGAATGAATTTGGTGTTGGTAACTCTTCGGGCTTGTGTTAGGTGGTAAGATGCTTGAACTTGACACCTCATGAAGCATGAGGTATGTTTTTTGAATACTATTGGGTGCTAGTAGCAGCGCTAATCTCGATTTTAGAGGCCCAAAGCTAGTTTTAACAGGTGGGCCCTTTGTTTAAAAACCGAAGTGTTTGGACTAGATCAAGTATACAACGAATAATATACTTTATATTATAATATTAGCTAATATGTGATTCGTTTATATTATATATGTATATATATGTGTTGACAATATATTATATATAGATCGTTATGTTTTATTTTTCATTCTTGATATGCGGTAGAAGCAAATTCGTAATATAACTAAAAAGCAGCTCTTAACAAATTGGGGGCCTTAGGCAACCGTTCCTGTTACTTGGAGTCTTGACCATGCATGGCCAATAGTTCCTTGGTGACTGCCCAATTGATTTTTGGGTAAGCTGAATTTATCCGAGCGTATACTACCCTTGGATTAATTGAGGTGTACGTAAGCTTGGCTGGACAGCCCGGTTGCCCCTAGAAAAGAATGTGGTGATGGTACTGACGTGTGATGATTTTGTTATAGGAGTCAACGATTGGGGCTGCATTCTTCTCGCAAACGTTAGCTGTGAATGATGCCACAGTTAAGTTCGAGATATGGGATACTGCTGGGCAGGAGAGGTACCATAGTTTGGCTCCCATGTACTACAGGGGTGCTGCTGCTGCTGTTATCGTCTATGACATCACTAGCACGGTTGGTGTTCTTGTTCCTCTCCATTTCACGCTTGTTTCTGCACTGTTATCTTATGGTATTTGCATACTTCATCAAACACAATATCCCCATGATATTGTCTGGAGCAAGTACTTAAGCTGTTAACCAGCCAGAAATCGCTCAGCCTAATAGTTAATCATCTGATTGATTTCCCTGGTATATGCAATGGCTTCAGTTCTAAGGTATCTTTAACTATTCATCAAGGGACGGATGTTATGGAAAACTGTGGTCAATATTTTTTGGTTTTTTTGGGAGATATGTGATTGGCATTTCCTATGCTGAGATGAGAGGAGCCATTAAATTGGAAGAGCACTTATCTAGAATTAACTATTGTTCTTGGTAGGGCACCCATCTTGAGCTAACTATTGTTCTTGGTAGGGGTGTATATGAGCCGAGGCAAGGCCAAGCTCCTTATGCTTGAGGCTCAGCTCGGACTCGGCTTGTGGTCCACCGAACTTAGAAACTTCATGCTGGAGCTTGCCTGTCATAGGCTCTGTCTAGGCTAGGCTTGGTTGAGCTCGAACCTAGCTTGGTGAGTACAGAACTAAACTTGCCTTATTTAAGCTCCTTTAAGCTCTATGTAGGCTCACTTGGGCCTTTTTAGGCTCATGCTCATTTATACTCAGCTTATTTAAACTCGGCTAACGGTTGAACCGTTGGTTGAATTGCGGTCCCCTTGAGCTTAGTATGTCTGAAAAACGCAAGTTGAAAGTTGAGAATTGAAAAATTTTTGATTTGAAGATTGAAAAAAAAAATGCTTTTTTCCTGAAAAAGCATTGTATAGAAGCAGCAGCAGCAGCAGCAGTCGCCTTATTTAGATTAATTTGAGCTCAACCTAGACTTATTTGGGATTTAGCATGACTCATTTAGAACCTTGGCTTATTTGGGATTTAGCATGACTCATTTAGGTTCAAACTTGACCAGATTAGGCACATTTATACTCATAAATTCTGTCTAGATTAAATCATGAAGGCTTATGAGCCTACCAGCTCAAGCTTTACTAGGCTCTGACTTAGCTCTTTTAGCTAACGAACTGGCTCTACTTGACTCAAGCTCGAAATTACTTGCCATTTTAGCCTTATAGCAATCCATTTTGGGCCTGTTTGGTATATTTTTGCTTGTAGTTATTGGTTTTTTAGAAAACAAAATCATATTTGAGAAATGATTTTTCTTGTTTTTGGTCAGTTTTTTTAGTAGTTCAAGTGAAACTTAAAAAAGGAAATGGAGAATTAAAAGAAAAAATGTTCTCAAAACACGAATTTTAGTTCCTAAAAGACTGAAAACTGCAACCCAATTCAGCAGCACCATGTTTGCAGAGGAGGCATTCACTTTGTAATTATTTGATTGTTGAGTGTTACTAGTCTGAGGCAATTTTATCAATCCTGTGGTTGCTCCTAGGCAACTGGCTGTATCAAAAACTTCATGCATTTTTGCTTGGAATGGATTTTGCTAATTGAAAATGTTCTGGGTCAATGTGTTTTTTTCGTTATGCAAACATAGAATTTGCCTCATTCTGCTTTGTTTTCGACATCCTGTCATGCTTCTAACGGCTGAAATACTTCCAGGAATCGTTCGCACGTGCTAAGAAATGGGTACTGGAACTTCAGAAGCAAGGTGCAGATTCATTACTTGGTTTTCTTTATGATTCCATGAAGCAATAATGGATGCTTTTTCTCTTTTAAGATTTCGAGTTTTAAGTCCCTGGTGTGCTCTTTTGCTCAGAGTATTCGCTTACGTGTATCCATTTTGTGGCCATTGTGTTTCTGCAGGAAATCCAAGTACGGTGATGGCACTTGCAGGCAATAAAGCTGATTTGGAAGACAGGAGAGCTGTGCCAGCAGAGGTCAGATTGTTCATCACTTTTTCTGTTCAATGCTTTCCATTTTTCCTAATTGTGTGAGGGCAAATGTCTGAGTCAACTATCTTATATCTATGTAAGCTGCCGATCTTTCTAGTTTTATAAGAAGATTCTATCCTTTCTTGTGACCCTGTGTGATCATTCCTGTTGTAGCTCGAGAAAGAAACATTCTCGTCCTTTCACATGTCCATTCCCATGTTTTGTTTTTTGGTCATGGTAGAAGGAAATTTCAACTAGTTTTTCATTGAATGTGTCAATCCTATTACCTTTCAATTCATTTTACATGGCATTCTACATATATACTGGCTAGAATGTGAGCAAAATGGACTTGTTAAGTTAGCATTACAAGCCAATGAGGCCTCGGTCTAGTGGTAAAAGCACTAATACAGTTGAGGCCCTGGCACTAAAGGTCCTAGGCTTAAATAAATACAGTTGAGAACAAGAAAGACCTTATCCTATGCTTGTTTGTTCACTAAATTTTGATGTGATGAGTTGGTGCTTGGGCTAGAAGGAGAGAAGGGGTAATGTATTACTATATTGAAGCTTGTAGCAATTTTCAGAAATATCATTTAGGTATATGATGCTTGGTCTTTTAGCGCGTTACGTTTCAATATGTAATGAGGTATCCTAATGTTAAAATTTTTGTCGTTTTGGTACCTTTTCCCAGAATTTGTTGAATTGTTGCCAGACAGTGCTGTGGAGTATGATTTCGGCAATCCCATTAGAATGTGAACTTTTATGTGATTTGGACCATCTTTGCGGGGTGTGCTGATGAGGCACTCATGTATTGCTGATTTATTTGCTACATTAGTATTTTGTGCCAAGAATTTGTTTTTCTCCCCTAAAAATATCACCAGATCATGGAGAAGGTTGCTAGATGATAAAAATTTTGAATCTCATATGTTATTATATATATTGAAGTATCGTAATACTTATGTGATAAATGCTCAAATCTCAGGATTCTGTAGTGTTATCTTCTTATGAATAAAATTGTTTGTGTTGGAGTCTAAATGGAGTGAGTTTTCGTGAAATCAAATGATTGGAGGCCTTTGAACTACTTCAGTCTCTATTAAAGATACAGAAATTCTGCAGCAGATGACAAGAGCAATAAAAACTTCCAAGACTTTTAATTCTTTCTCGAGGAAGAATTATGTGGCTTTTTTTACAAGTTTATTTGCTTGAAGTTCCTCTAGATAATATAAGGGAGCATCATTGAATTTCAAATTGACGTTCTGCCTTCACATTTAGATATTGGACTAGTGGAAAAAAATGCTTGATTTATGTTTGGTTTGAGTCTGGTGGTGGAGATTATAAGATCCCAGTTCTGTCTTGATACAATAAATGGCCTATCAATAAATCATCCGATAAGCATTGTCGTATCAAAATGATTCAAAAATTGTTCGAACAGTGTTTCTATTGAGTTTGATACGCGCTTGAATGCGAATCTGACTTTTAAATGTCAAATCGCATTTCTGACCGTGAAATTTTAGCATTTTAGAAGTTTCCTGCAACTTGGCTCGATATGTTCATCAATCATATTACATCTTTCAATTTCTTTTGATGGCCCCCAGAAATAGAGTTGAATTCTTTCGCGGCAATCATATTAGATATCATGAAATTGAGGATTGCTTATCGTATGTAATTTTGCAGGAAGCACGTACATATGCTGAGGAAAATGGCCTTTTCTTTATGGAAACTTCGGCAAAAACCGCTCTCAATGTAAACGAAATATTTTACGAGATAGGTCAGTATGAGCTCATCTGTTTTGCTAGATATCTCGTGCATATTCTCATCAATTGGTTGGCTTACTGTGTTCTGTTTACATGTCAAGAAACTGCTTTCCTAGACATCGCGCTTTTAAGAATATTAGGGGTGTAAATGAGCCGAGTAGAGCCCAAGTTTGTCTGGTTCAAGGCTTGGCTTAGATTAGTTGAGCTCGGACCTAAGCTTAACACTAATAATTTTAGAGCACGTTTTATGTTGATTCAATTTCATTATGTTGGAAAAGTTTGTAATGTTTTGTCTAGGGTTGTAAATGAGTTGGGTGAAGCCCGAGGTTGTTAGACTCAAGGCTCAGCTTGCTAGGATTTTTCTTAGCTCAGGTTTGCTTCGGGCAAAGGCCGAAGAGGTATGGTGATGGGGTGGGGTGGGTATGAAGGTTGCCTCCTCTATACCATACCCGCCACCCAGATCCATACCCACCAGCAATCCCATTACCAGCCACAGGTATGAAGTAAATACCAACACCTATCGCGGTGGATACTAGTCCATACCTATACCCGCCCCTTTTCCCGCGGGTATCCAACGGGTCTTTAGTATCTACCTCGTACCTGTTGCATACCCTTGTAATGTGGGTATCAAATGATTATTCATATCTGCAGATATTAATTATTTAATATTATTTTTGAGAATCTAATTATATTTTGCTAGAACATTTGACACAAAATTGAGTAATTAAATAAAAAATATATATTTTTTCCATTTTAGAACTAACAAAATACAAATTGCGTACGAATGGGTATTGGCGGGCATGGGTGGGGCGGATACATGTATCTGCCACATACCCATGGTGGGTATTGTCATGTATGCCTGACCCATACCCGCTACTTGCATCGCTTGCATCTATATTGGAGTAGGTACTTGCGGGTAATGTCTATACCCGCCCACCCCATTGCCATCCTTATAGAAAATTTTATGCTTGAGCTTGTTTGGTTAAGCTGAATTCAGTTCAACTAGCTAAATTCACCTTACTTAGTTTTCATTTGTGCTCAATATTAGTTCGTCTGGGCTCGAGCTCAACTCATCAAGTTCAAAGTTGGCTCAACGAGTTGCATTTAGGCTCATAATTTATCTCAAAATGGACTCATTTACGGTTGGCTTGAACTCAAAATGACTCGAGCCTCTCAAGCTTTATAACCTCGAAAGCGGGCTTTGTTCATGTACTATTTATTACTTTGCACCCTAATTTTGACATAAAATTGAAAGAATGCAAACAGTGAGAGTCAAGTTTCCATTCTGAAAAGGGTGAAATTAGCACTACTTTGTGCTATCTTGGAAATACCTTGCACGTTTGTAAATGTTGACGTTTCTTTGCTGCACTCTGTCCTTACTGTGCCCCAAGTTTCCAAATTAGAGACGACAAAGAAAGTGAAAAAAGGGGTAAAGTGACTTTTGTAGACTGAAGTTTGGTAAATTATTTTTAATCCACAAATCGTGTTTGATTTTTCTAGGCCTTGTTTGATTAATACAGATATTGAATTCTTATGGGAAGTTGTATTTCCTAATAATTCAATTCATGTGTCAACTTTCAAAGAAGTAGGTACAAAGTGTTTGGTTGCTAGGATAGGAAATCGAACTTCTTAGGGAGGGTTTGGTAAAACAACGGAATTAGAACTTACCTGGGGGAGTTATATAAGATATTTCTTGCGTTTTTAAGGGATTGGAAATTACTTAGGAACTTGCACTTCTCATGTTCTACCCATTTCTTGGTAATCAAACCATAGGGCAAATGCCCACTTCCCATGAATTTTGATTTTCTGCCCTTGCTTTCTGGTATCCAAACAAGGCATTAGTCCATTGATTATGGTGGAATAATTTTTTAGTCCATTAGTCGGTTATTCCGCAATTGGATTTTACAAGAAGGTGGTTCATACCCAGAAAGGTCATGCCATGCACCCGAAGTGTGACATACACCGTAAAAGTGATGTTATACTCCGGATTTTGGACTAAAAAATTATTTCATCCTTCAAAAATAGTGAGATGTAGGCAGTCTTACACCCTTAAGGGAGGCTGTATCCGAGGGCCCCCTACCTGAAAATCACCAAACCTTTGGGTACTACATTGTAATTAACCCTAAACAAGAGCTTAATTATTATATATGCCAATTTTTTACCTAATATGGAATACTTTTTTGCAAAACACAGCGAAAAAGCTGCCCAGAGCTCAACCACGCCAGAATCCAGCAGGAATGGTTCTAGTTGACCGGCCTCCAGAAGGATCCAGAGCCTCAACATGCTGCTTATGAGTAACAAGTATGTGACTTCGCTTCCCTTTATCATTCGCTTAAGATGCTGGGCTCTGGTTTGGCCCAATAATTGGGGTGGCAGCTGGCCAACCCCGGGAAGCGTGTTCGAATCCAGCGTCCCTCCTACCCGAGGCTTTACAAATATATATATTCGCTTTAGATGGCGATACTAGTTGTGTTCCTTGATAGTGAAAGCTAGGAATCTGTGGGTTGATGTGTTTTATTTTGCAAATTTTATCACTTAGGTATCTCGTGTCAGATAATTTTCACCAAAAAAATACTGATGAGTTACATGATTATGACAATACGAGTCAAATTAGTGTTTGGGCAAAATATCGTCATATTATGATAAGAGGATGCCTAGGCTTATGTTCCGCATTAGCACGTTTCAACGAAAACCAATCGAATTTCAGTTGAAGATACCTAATTGATAAAATTTTTAAACTTCAGGATACTTGAGTGAATAAAGCTTTTGAATTTCATGACACATCATTGTATATATTGACATGTCAAAGCAGTGTATAAAAAGGCGCGCCTAGGCGTTGAGGCGCACCTCCATCGCCTCACAAGCCTCAGGCAAGGCGACTTCAGTGAGGGGCGCCAAGGCGCATTAAGGCGCACGAAGCGCTAGGTGCGCCTTTTGGTTTTTTGGTATATTTTGCCTTAAATTTAACATATTATTATATTATGTGTGTTTTTATTGTGTTGCATAATTTTTGTAAAAAAGCTTATGTTGATATATTTACAATTTTTGTAAAAAAGCTTATGTTGATATGTATAATACAACGCCCTTTGATGAATATCAATATCTTTTAGCAGTATTTTTTTTTGATAAATTTTTTTTTTTTTGGATAAATTTTAGCGGTATTTTTTTTTAAGCACTATATAGATTTTTAATTAAAGCTGTTATATTACATAATTAATTAATTTTTTAGCTTCTGTTCATAAAATATTTTATAAATATAGAATATGAATGCAAATTACAAAATTGTACGCCTCACTTCGCTAAGGCGCGCGCCTTCGCCTTGCACCTTTTTCCTTTTTGTACATTGCGTCAAAGTACCTAGGTGATAAATGCTTAAACTTTAGAGTACCTAAGTGATAATGCCCCTACCATTATTGCATATATAACAACATTATTTCCGTACCTAAGAGGGTACCAACACGCAAGCACCAGAACCTATTAGAACTTCGAAGTTAAACGTGCTTGGGCGAGAGTAGTACCAAGATGGGTGACCTTCTGGGAAATCCTCGTGTTGCACTCCTCAGGTTGGGGGTTCTCAGAAACGGCTATCCTGAAGGGGAAAGATTGCGTACATTTACCCCCCAGACCCTGCTTAGGCGGAAGCCCTTGGGGCACTTGGAATGTTGCTTGAGGAACATTATGTCCGTGTTCTGATATTCCTTTTAATAGGGTACTCATTATATATATTAAAACGTCAGCTTAACGTATCGCTTTGTATTGTAACAGGACTGGTTAAATGTCCCAAAATGTGGATGCAGTATCTGAAGGTTAGTGGTTCCATTCTGTGTATTTTATAACATTGTAAATCCTATTAACTTTGAAAAATATTGAATCTCTGATTGTTTCTTCATAATTGTTATTTTACTTTTAATTTTCTTCCCTGTATCATATGATACCTTGTTAGTAGTACTAAAATTAAACGAGATCTAATATGTGTATTATTCGTGTTTATACATAAACATTTCGGTCAAATGTTCATTAATTTGTAAAAGTGAATGATAGTTTTAGCGTAAAACATAGTAAATGATGGAGTATACTCAGTAACTTGAGAGTTAACGTGACACATTTAGCAAAATATAGAACAACAATAACAACAGTCCCAGTGCTAATGTGAAAAATACGGCCACCACGTGGCCTTGTACCTTCTTAACCACCACGATTAGGCGTCCTCCGGTTTTTTAGTTATTGAAAACTGAATAATTTTAACCATAGTGAAAATTTTCTGAATAAAATATTTTTCTTACATCAGTAATGCCGGGGGAGGGGGATGTTGGATTCAAACCCGCATCCCGGGGTAGACCAACAATCACCCCAACTATTGGAACAGACTAGGAATCGGCAAAATGAATGCAACGTATGTGTCTCTTTATGAGTGCAATATGGTAACATATGGTGTGAGGTGCTGGATTTGGTATAGCGGTTAGGTTATCCATTCTTCAAGCACGATGTCTAGGATTCGAAGTTCATCTCTTCTCTTCCCTGGATATCGGTGGCCCCTATTACGGACTAAGATATTGTTATATTGTATGTCCTTACCATCTAAAAAAGCTGATCATCTTGTGCAGCAAATTGTAGCATCTACATCGAATATGTCCAGTTTTGTACGACACTAAAAAAAAGTTGGAAGTTATGTTTACATCTGAGATGGTATTTGGACTGAATCGATTGATTTATGTTATGGTAAAATTAAATTATTCATTATATCGACTAAACTGTGCGGGAGCCCCTGTGGCACTGGGACTGTTGTTGTTGTTGTATCGACTAAACTCAGAAAATGTAACATAGTTGAGATGATTTATCTTTGAGGGTTTATTGTCTCGACTATGGTATGCTATGACAAAGAGGGTACCAACACGACGTTACCGGATCCCATTAGAACTCCGAAGTTAAGCGTGCTTGGGCGAGAGTAGTACCAGGATGGGTGACCTTCTGGGAAGTCCTCACCCTTAGGTTAGGGGCACTGGGAAACAACCTCTCTTCAGGTTAACACTCTGAAGGGGGAAGGCTGCGTACATCTGCTCCCTCCCAGACCCTGCGTAGGCGGGAGCCCTTGAGGCACTAGGTATGTTCCTTACTATGGTATGCTATGGGAAGCTTTAGTATAGGTGTACATAAGCTGGTTCGAATACCGTAATTAGAAAAAGGCAATTACTAACATTATGTTATAAGAGGGTAAAATGTTCGAAAGTATGGTACAATTTGTAAAAAGAAAAAATGAGGAACAAAGTCAACGAGAGATATGAAACAAAGCCTCGGGAACCAAGTTGTGCATTATAATCAAAACCAAACAATTATAGACGCACCCTTTGTGATGCGTAGTTTTGCAAAATGATCTGCTATAATATTAGCCTTTTTTCGGGAATGAATAACTGGGACATATTATTGTATTCTTCGTCATTTGTTTTAGTCCTAGATCTTGTGTTTGTTGAACCAAGTTGTGAAAAAAAATATTTTCTTCATAAATATTTTTGGGGTAAATTATATAAAACTTCCCATATCTTTTGTTTTAATAACAGAAATTTTTTTTTATAAATAAAATCATTCACTTAACCCCTTCACTTTTTAAAGTTCATCACTTTACTTTATTTTATTTTAACTTTTTTTTTTAGCTATTTTGTCCTTCAAAAGTGAGGCAGTTAAGTGTTTGATATATATATAAATATATATATATATATATATATATATATATATATAATGATATACTACATAGTTTAAAAATTGCATTATTTAAATGCTATGAAAATTAAAAATTTATCACTGAGATATGTTTTGATGAGATAGGATGAATTTTTATATAAGAAAACACGAACTTGACACATTATTTTGATAAAACATGGACAGTAATAAGAAAAATATTAAGCATGCCTTTTAGGAATGGCTTTGCATAGTGCATCAGCAAAAATAATGGAGGCTAGGTTTGAGCTATGCACCGAAAACCACTGAAACACCGAGGAAATATGATGATCGATTCTCACTATCCAATTAGCATCCATATTCGATTCTTTACAACGAATATGGCAGCTAATATGGGAACATGATTGGAATCCAATGATTTTTATCAAAAACGACTAAAACGACACATATACATTACGGTAATTATATGATGCTTTAGCAATTTCAATATAAATTTTTTTGGATTTAACAAAGCCTGTTCGATTAAGGTTGCTGATAACTAAATGATAGAACTTTAAAACTACAAGTTCATTGAATATGTTCAAATGCTAGGATATCTATGTAATAAATCCTCAAACCATAGGGTACCTAAATCGTGAATTTTCAATAATCAAATTAGGAAATTGTTGCTTAGGTACTCTGAGTTTTGAGCATTTATTACCTAGATATTTCGATATTTTAATATACACTAAAGTATTTGGAGGTTTGAAAATTTTATTATTTAGGTACCTTATGCTGGTAAATTTTGTCACAATCCATACAAATTTCACAAGAAATGCTGATACAATATACGATTACAATAGTATATATTATTAGTAATGTGAGTGTTTTCTATGAAAATTAAGTGAATTACGAAAAAATAACAGATTCTCATGGAAGACACCTATATATTAGGGGCATTTTTTCTGAAAAATTTTTAATTATTGTTTTTGCTTCCCCTTTAAATTGAAAATACTATTTTTTCTTTTAAGCTTATGATAGAAAAATAATTTTTACTTGTATTTATAATTGATTTTTTTTTTCAGGCCAAACACACTTAATCCTAAAACAATTATTTTTTTAAGAAAAAACACTTTGTTTTAGAGGAGAAATTGGATAAAGCAGGTCTTTATACTTATTCAAATATATAGTCTATACTCATCAAGGTTTGATTAATCTCGATATTGGTTCGTTTACAGTCAAAATAGCCCAAACTAATCACATTTAGGCTCATAACTATATCGAGATTTCCTCATTTAAGCTAATTTCTAAACAAGCTAAATGTCTCGTGTCTTTTTTAAGTTTTATAACGAGCCAACTTAGGTTATCTATACGGAAAAGCGAAACAGAGACACATGAGACCTACTGGATTTTCATGTAGTTGTCGTTAGGCTATCCACCCTCAAGCATAAGGCTCTGTCGGGCTTTGAAGCTCATCTCTCCCTTCTGTGAATGTTACTGATATTTATTAGAATATTTTTGTACCTTCTTTGTGATAATTTATTATGGAGAAAGCAACACCCAGACTTGGATCCGATTCAAATACTATAACAAATATGAGAAGCAAATTAAGAACGAAAAATAGCAAAAGAACGAATACAGCGATTTATGTGGAAACCCCTCTTCAATCGAGAGGGGGAAAAATCACTGGCGGAGATGGAGACTTTTTATTGAATGAGAAAATAGTAGAAGAATTACAAATCACTTCTCTCTCTCTCTCATTGTACGATGGCGCTCATTTTAAATTTTGGATACAAAATACATAACCCTGGCTACGTATTTATATACGTGTAAAATTGGAGCCCCGATCGATCGGGATTGGGGCTCTTCCTGGAAGCGTCCCGCTTCTTCGTACCTCCCGATCGATCGGCTATTCCTCCCAATCGATCGGCGTACCCTTTGCAGCTATACCAAGGAATTTGAGATATATCCTAATATTTATTAACTTTGTGAAATAATATTTTGTTCAAAAGTTATAAGTATCTAATAAAATAATCTAAGTGATGACATGAAAAATGTAGAACTTATCATTATCTGTTAATAAACCTATCATTTCCTCGTTATTCCCTTCATTATATACATGAACCATAACCCTGTTGTTGTTAATGAAGAAACGTTGGATAAAAGACTCAATTTCACCCTTCTATACTATCGTTTGAGCTATTTTATAAAATATACGAAATTTTTTAACAAAATATGAGCTAAAAGAATTAAGGGTAAATTATATATAAGTACCATGAGGTCTGGTTT
Source organism: Simmondsia chinensis (assembly GCA_018398585.1). Classification (NCBI taxonomy): domain Eukaryota; kingdom Viridiplantae; phylum Streptophyta; class Magnoliopsida; order Caryophyllales; family Simmondsiaceae; genus Simmondsia; species Simmondsia chinensis. The sequence continues at coordinate 1,301,383 of JAGTTD010000018.1, forward strand.
AATAGTTTTTCAGTCCATAAACTTTTCAAATAATTTATTAGTCCATAAGTTTTAGTTTAGTCCAATTTTAGGTAAAATAAAGTGCCGAAAAGATAAAAAGATATTTATACCCTTATTCAAAACGTTGTTATTTTTCAAATTTAATATTTTTTTTGAATTTTTTTTAACTTTACATGTCAGCTTTTGGTCTAAATGCTGATGTTACACGCCTGAAATTAGACTAAAAATAATTATATTAAAACTTGTGGACTACTAAATTATTTCACAAAATTTAGAGATTAAAAAATTAGGGTTATTCACGCTAAAGGTCTATGTACTTTGTCTATTATGTCATTTTAGTTCTTATACTTTTAATTGTATCAGTTTAGTCTTTCTACAATTCAAAATGTGTCAACTTAGTCCTTAGAGAAAATTTTAAGGTTATTTACATTTTACTATCATGACCTTTATAGTAATTATAAAAAGGACCCTAACGTTTTGAAATTATTAAAAAGGACTCCGAGGTTTTATCGTTTTAATAAAAAGGACCCTCTCGGGCCATCTGACGTCATGTTGAAAGGTTTTTGGGCTTTCTGGTTTATTTCGGTTGGATCTGAATTTGCATGATAATTACCATGAAGGTTTTTGGGCCACTCAGAATCATAATTTTCCCCGTTTTAAAAGGCAACTCATTTACCCTTATTTGCCGGAGAGGGTCCTTTTTATTAATACTATAAAACCTCGGGGTCCTTTTTAATAATTTCAAAACGTCAGGGTCCTTTTTATTATTACCAAAAAGGTCAGAGCAGTAAAATGTAAATAAGTTTTTAATAAAATTTTTAATGATTCGGCCACAAATTAGGTTAAACTGAGTGAATAATTTAAATTTATAACAAGTTACTTGTATCAACATAATTTTGTAGTTCAAAATTACAACATTAACATAACTTAAATTTAACCAAAAGACTAAATTGATACATTTTAAATTATTCAGGGACTAAATTGACATAATTAAAGTATAAGGATCAAATTGATATAATATATAAAGTATATAGATCTTTAACAAAAATAACCTAAAAAATTATTACATTAAACTTCAGGTTACTAATATGTAATTTACTAAAGAGTTAGATAATAATTTACCAAAAAAGAAAAAAAGAAAAAAAGAGAGAATACACGCGTATCCGCTGCCAAGTTATCTTCCTGTCATTGTAAACAAATTTCGGGAATACAAATTATCACTTGAAGAGAGAGAGAGAGAGAGAGAGCTGAGTTGCGAAATTGCTGAACCTCTCACAGGTATGTCGTTTCTCTTTCTCTCTCTCTTCGCGTTTTGTGATTGATTTCAATCAATTTTTTAGCTAATTTTCGCTTTGTTCAATCTCGGTGGATAGAATCTGTTAATGTTAGGGTTTGAATTTCTATAGTATGTCATCAATATGTTCCAGTTTCGCGAAATTTTCATCCGTTTCATTACAGTCTTATTGTTCATATCATTATTTGATTTTTGATGACCTATTACAATCGGAATCCTGTAATGTTTATTTTGTCTTCGTTTGAATTTGCTTTCATTTTTGATTGTGAATTCACGCGTTAAATGATTTATGGCTTCCGTTAGGTTTTGCTAGGCTGGCAAAATCTGATATAACATGAACGCGATACGAAAATAGCGGGTTTGGGTCGGGGGTTTTGAAGCCAGGTTAAATTTGGGTTGGCATGTTTAACTTGTTTAGACAATTGGATTGAATTTGGGTTGACCCGTTTAACTTCTTTAGATAATTGGGTTGAATTTAAGTTTGACCTGTGTCACCTATTTTCTTCACCTTGGCTCGTTTATATTTTTATGTTAGGTATTTAAGTAGTATACTACTATTATTATATATATTTGTGGGAGTCTATCCTACATAAGATAATTTGAACTATATCCAATAATAGTCATTTGATGATTTATTTTTATAATTATAAATATGACAAGCATTTATTGTTAGTATCAACTATAAAATGTATTATTAACATGTTTGTAAGTCGAAAAACTAGCATTAATGGAAAAAATTACTCATATAATTAAAAGGTAACCCTCAAGTTACTAGTTTTATAATTGTGTTGTGTAAGGGTTGAGATTTGGGATGACTCCATTTCTAAGACTCCTCGCATAACGCAAACGCGAACATGACATGATACATTTGCCACCTCTAGGTTTTGCTATTTGAGGGCCGATTTTGACATTTTCGGGGTCCAAATCGAACATTTTAAATGAGGCCCTTTATATATAACTTTAAGAATATAAACGCTAATAAAATACATTATAAACAATTGTTGCTAAAACATCATTAAAAAAAAAAAAAAAAAAAAAAAAAACCTAACATGTAATCACTTTTGGGTACCCTTGCGATCTGGGGGCCACAAGCGTTTGATTGGGTTGCTTGGGGTTATGTATGGTCCTATGTTATTCAATTATAAGCAAGTGATGTTTCTTTACTAAGTCGGAGATTCCGGTTCTATTTTTGTATGTTGAGCATTTTAGCAGATTAAGACTCTGCTTTTCAGGTAGACAATCGGGCCGCTTTCTAGGCTTTAAAAGTTGGATTTTGAATCTTTGAGGTTATCCGGCTTAGTAAAACAATGGGTACAAGTATAAGTGAGTAGGATTCATTTCGGTGACATATTAGTGGTGGTAGCAGATGCATAGATGCTTTCATGGGGCTATGAGTTCTGGTTATCTGTTATGTAGAGGCAATCGGCGCACTGTCATGCTAGAGCATTTCCATCTGATGCTTCAAATTTTGGGTGGAGATGATAAAAAATTGACACTGCTCAGGTCCTGTGGCAGAATGACAAATGGAAAAATTTTCCCACCATTGAGTGTTCTTTTTTCTTTTACAAAGGACTAACTTGGAGGCACTGGGTTTGTTGTTGTTGTTGTACAAAGGACTAACTTGATTGATCGAAATATGACCTGATTGCAAACGAGCACTCTAGTGATTGGGTGGTCCAAAATCTTCTTTGTGCATATACACGACGTCAGTGGAAAGGCACATGTCAGTACAAAAATAAAAGCAAAAAGTTGGAAGAGTTTATAGCTGATCGGTTGAGTTTCGTATCAATTGATCGAAAATTTATTTTGATTGATTGAAATAATAAAGAATTACAGTCAAAGAAGGCATCCCACAATGAGACAAGACTTCCATCTCGGCTGAGGCTCTGTATGAAGGCCAGATATGTGCGTATGACTTCCTATATCTCGTTTCAGTTTTCATTAGTATTAGTTGTAAAGGACTGAATCGAAATTAGATGCAACCCCTTCATTCATTGCTTCCGGGAAGCAAATCGGTTGGTAGATTGGCTAGCGAGTTCTAAGCATGGGGGTTCTGGTATCTTGGTTATCACCCACCGGATGGAGCCTCTCATCTCTCATCCGTGATGATGCCATAGGGATTCCTGTCCGTAGAGGCTGACCCTAAGGCTGTTTAGTTTTTACTTCATAAAAAAAAAAAATTGAGATCCTACAGCAAGAGTCTAGAACATCGAACATATTCTCATAAGTTCAGGTCCCGAAAGCAACTGAACATTCTCGCCACAACAGTACTCATATGGTTTAAACTTGTTGATGGCTCGCCTATTGAATTAAGAAATTTTTTTTTTTTTGAGCAGTGGCTACTTATTTTCAGATTGACGTTTTCATCCTAGTATAACAAGTCAAATAATCCCAGGCTCTGAAATATCTATCCTTGAGCTCTCTCTTCTATGAGGTTGGGAAACGTTGAATACTACTCTCTGTTTATACCCAGCAAAGAGAAGAAAAAATGGTAAAACTGAGCTACCATAGAACAACAGAGAGGAATAAGGTTTCTGTGGGCATATTATAGTAGTGTCATTTAGTTATATTCCTTTGTGTTAGTGGTGGAGATAAAGGAGAGGGATCAAACTCTGGATTTGGGATTCTTGATGGTAATTTTAAATATCATAAGAATTGCATCAAGATCTGGATTTGGGATACTAGTTTCATCTCTGTAAATGTCGATGTAACCAGAGTGTAAAGGCGAATTGTTAGACTATTTTGAATAAATTCGATTATCTCTATTTCCTATGAACGAGATTGCTTAAAACTAAGTGCATTGGATACTTAATTTGTTGTGCGTAGTGTTGGTAGGCCTGTTATGCCTAGGAACCCACTCAATTTGGCACAGGGATTCTTAATCTCCATCAGTTAGAAATTCTTGTATCAAGATCTGTCCATCAGTGTAGCCATATACTTGACTGGTTTCTCGAAAGTCCTACAAAGCAAAATTGTGTAATTTATAGACATATTTACGACTGTTTAGCTCACATCCTGACAATGGTAGTATTTCATTAACCTAGTTCAGTGGGTACATCTAGTATTATTGAGCTTATACTTCGTATTTTGTTTTCTGACACTTATACCGTGTTACTTCCTGATAGCTGTTATGATTAACCAGTTAATCAATCTGGTTATATAAATGTTCAAATTCTAAGAATAGTTTGGAACAGTGTCAGCCCAGATGACCCCGGTCTGCCCGTTTTCCAGAGCTGCACGTCCTGATGATGCCCCTCCAAAACGACCTGGTGAAAACCAAAGTAAACAACCTGGAGAGCACGAAGGTAAAATGAGGAGTGACTCGGGTGATACTGCCAGCAGTGCGCCCAAGTGTCCTTTCGGCTATGATTCTCATTCGTTTAAGCTAGGCCCTCTCAGCTGTATGATTTGCCAAGCGCTTCTGTTTGACTGCAGCAAATGTGTGCCTTGCTCCCATGTATACTGCAAGTAAGCTAATTTGTTTCTCTGTTAAGAGATTTAGGATATGTTGTAAAATTATTGTTTTCTTTTCAGAATTTGAATCACTTTTCTTAAGATCAATATTTTCAAAGTGTCACCAAAGTACATTGACTAAAAAGTTTATAATATTTGTCTCTAATTCTGCTTCACAGGAGAAACTCAATTTCTCTGCTTCTCTCCGAAGTTAAAAAAAAAAGGTTATCATCTAAAAATAATTTCAAAATGCCAGCCAAACACTTGTAAAATATTATAAACGATTTTTTTTGCTTGAATAACACTTTTCCCCCTCTAGAGCAGACAGGCGCCTATATAGATTTCTATTTTTAATTAGTGAAGGAAATTTGTCAACAGATTTTTGTGGATGCAGTCTCTTTTGTTAAAATATAATTCTTAATTCTTTTTTTTTTTTTTTTTTTTTCCTGAGACTAGAGCTTGTATATCACGCTTCAAGGATTGTCCATTATGTGGAGCTGATATAGAGAAGATTACAGCCGATACAGACCTCCAGAAGGTGGTTGATCGTTTTATTGATGGTCATGCGAGAATTAAAAGGTCTCATTTAAGCTCTGATGCTGAGGAGGTCACTGAAAGTAAACCCGTGATTTATGAGGATGTGTCACTGGAGAGAGGAGCATTCTTGGTGCAACAAGCAATGAGGGTGAGTTGTCACGTGCATGTTGTATGTTAACGGTTGTTTAGTAAGGGATTTTGAGTTACTCATTATGTGTTAGTTGTTACATAATGGGTGTTATGGTGAAGACGCCTATAATGCATATGTTGCATTTGATTTAGTATAACGTACTTATAAATATAGTTATACGTTAAGAACTAAACTTTAATGACTTGGAGTTATTCATTCAATTTTTTGCAAACATAAGCGTTAAAAGCAACTTATGTTTCCTTTAAAAAATCCTATGGAATTGCTGTGAACCCCTACATAATTTGCCTGACACTGACCTCTGCAACATCACAATGATTACGCAATTGCGTCCATGGTCAATACCTATTGATATACAAGGAGTAATGTGCAATGACTCCTAATGTTCTGTGCTGTGACTCCTAACTTCTCTGTAGTGACATACTTAGCCACTTGCAGGCTTTCCGTGCCCAAAACATTGAAAGTGCCAAATCAAGACTCTCTCTTTGTGCAACTGACATCAGAGAACAGTTGGAGAGGTCAAACGACAAGCCGGAGTTGTGCTCACAACTGGGAGCAGTACTGGGGATGCTTGGAGATTGTTGGTCTGTTCTCTTTCTGTCTCTCATTGTTTCACCTTTTTGGCCAAAAGTTCAATCGGAAGAACACATTGAAGACTAGGGGTCTAAATGAGTTGATTTGAGCTAAGCTGAGCCTGTGCTCGTCTCTCATAGCCTGGAGATTCGAGCTCAAGCTTGACTTAGCTAAGCGAGCCCCGAGCTAAGCTTGATTTAGACTCGTTTAGACTCAAGCTTAGGTCATGCTAGCTCCATATTGGCTCACTAGGCACATTTAGGCTCATAATTTTATTGAGATTCGATCATATAAGCTTGTTGAGGCTCATGAGTTTTTGAGCTCGAGCCCAAGCCCGATTTCGGTACAAGCCAACCCTTTCAAGCTGGTAACAAGCTGGTTTACAAAGGCTTACGAACTAGCTGGGGTAACATATTCAACTCAGTAACATGTAATAGTAATTTATTAAACTTAAGTTATTTTGCATTAGTTGAGATGTTAATTCATTTTTTTTTTTTTTTTTCCTGGCATAATCCACCAAGTATAGTAAGGGTTAGGGTCTTCCATTCAATATGGATTCTATGATCAACTGCCATTGCAACTGAAGTCCTTAGTAGTTTCTTTCCTCTCTTCACTGTTCCTACTATGAAGGGATACAGTTCTCTTCTATAGAGGCCCCAATTAACACCAAGGGTGTTGCACAAAAGTAGATATCAGACATGCATCCGAGAATGATTGTGAAAAGTTCCATACCCAAAGTCCCGGGCAAACCCTGTAGAATTGTTTTCGCCAATAAAATTGTAGCTAATATATTCTTGAATTTTTGATGTACAAAAACTAGGTTAAGGTTTCTGTTCTCTTTGTTCAACTTTCATAATGATTACCACCCTTTCTATTTTAGATTGTCCTAGTAAAATGGTGCCTTCCTAGGATGTTCACAAATCGTATTCCATTTTCCCACTGCTTTCCTTGAAATTCTTGTTGCTATATATTGTCTACAAACTAGGAGGGTAACTGGGAAGATCCAAGTATTTTTTTCGATGATTGTGAAAGTTTAGACTTAGGTGATAAATTATCATTCCTTTAAATGAAGGGTGACATTTGTTTCCATGTGAAGTTATGCAATGAAATTTAAGCACATCACCAGGTTGTATTGTCCTCAATGCTTTACTTCCAACCACCATCAACCAGGGGCAATAATGTGGGAAGACATTATAAATTTTAATTTCCATGTTTCACTTGCGGTCACATGTTTTCACTTTTGTGCTCACTAATGACACATACAGCCTTCCTTGCTTTAATGGGTTAATGTCATGGAATCAAATTGCGGCTCATGATTGTATAATGGTTGTGGTTGCAATGTTGTGGACACGATGCAGTAGGCCATGGCAATCACAGTTGGTCTTTTAATGGAGCATAAGTCATTTTTATGCCTTGTGTTTGCAAAAAATTGAATGAATACCCACATAGAAACTCGTTTGTTAGTTTCTTAACATGTAGATACTAATATATATATATATATATATATATAGGGTGACGTTCTTATGAGAGGGTGAGAGCGTGAGGGGCGAATCCTGGCCCTCCATTGTAATGGACGGCCAAGATTTGTTGAACATATTCTTATGAGAGGGGCGAATCCTGGCCCTCCATTGCAATGGACAGCCAAGATTTGTTGAGCACTAAAAAAATTAATAATTTATGGCACATATCTCTTTATGGGACAGAAAAAAAGAAAGGGTAAGGGAAGGAAATTGTTTCCCCCCCCCCCAATACTCAACAAATTTTGGCCATAAATTGTTAATTTTTTTAGTGTCCAACAAATTCTGGCCGTCCATTGCAATGGAGGGCTAAGATTCGCCCCTCTCACACTTTCACCCTCTCATAAGAACGCCACCTTATATATATATATATATATATATATATATATATATATATATATATATATATATATGTATGTATGTATGTATATATATATGTATATATGTTTTAACAAATAAAAGAACAATATATGCATTACAGAGGTTGTATAGAAGTACCTTTACTCTATGGACAATCGCATAATGCTTGCCCAAATTTTGTTATGTAACAACTATTATGTTCATATTGGCCTTTATTTGATTGCATGATTTCTCTCTTTGTGGTCTATCTAAGTTGGTGCTTATACGTACTCGCCTTTTTTCTGAATCCGAAATTTGTACCTGCAGTCGTGCAGTTGGTGATTCTAGCTCAGCAGTCACCTACTTCGAAGAAAGTGTTGACTTTTTGTCAAGACTACCTTCTGAGGACATGGAGGTCAGATAATTATCTCTTGATAGGACTTTGAAATTCTTTCTTCATGAAAGGATCATTGAATCGAGTCGGAGTTCATGGTCGGATACCGGTCATAGTGTTGCATATGTTATGTTGGGGTTTTCCTTTCTTTTTCGGGGGGTAACCACATTGGGTTTTATACCTCTTAGAGAGTGCTAAAGTTGATAGTTTTTAACGTATAAGTTCATATAAAAATATATTTTCAGTAAATAACTTACAACTTATATGCATTATGAAAGTTGTTACAAAATTAATGTAAGCAAAGACGAATCACATGATGCAACAAGTATATGAACTTTTTAGTATAATCTAGTAAATGATATGAAAATTTTCTATTGGGCTATGAGCGGCAGTGATAGAAAAAGCTCGCATTTAGGTGCAAAATTATTCTACTATGGTGCTATAAATTCGCTAGCATTAGCTGAATTCCATTATGTAATGCAATAACCTTTATTTTATTTCACGGAAAGGACGCAAGTATTTAAATAATGACCTTGTCTTAGCAGATCACACATACACTCTCTGTTTCACTTAACAAAATTGGAGATCTGAAGTATTATGATGGAGATCTGCAAGCTGCAAGATCCTACTATTTTCGATCTCTGGGGTTCCGCAGTGATGCTGTAAAAAATCATCCTCATTCTGCGTCGTTGGTGAGTTTTTCCTTCTTTTTTGTATATATTCAGTAAAATTTGGATAATTTTTACCATATTTTCATTTGAAAATATAATGTTTTTTAATATTTCTATTCTAGTACATTTTATCATATGGTCAAAGGGGAAATAAAATGCTCCATCTTTTCCAGAACAAATGCCATTGATAATTTAGGGGAAACATTTAAGGAAGTAATATATTTGTTACTATGGATGATGATTGGTGGCATATAATTTTTTGCTATAGTAAGCCTTTGTTTGGTTTAAAGGAAAATATTTTCTTTATGGAAAATTTTTTGTCATTAAATATTTCTAATTAAAATTTTTTTTTCTTGAACTTTATTGTATTTCTAGTTAAAAAAAATGGTTTCATTCGTTAAATTTGTGTGGGGTTCATGCTGGAACAAGTTGAGGTTGAAGTGAGGCATATGACGTGAGATTATCGCAGAAAATGTTTTCCCCTCCGTGAAGGAAAATATTTTCCCCTTTCGTTGAAGGGAGTCAATTTACCCTCAACTGAGGAAAACAATTTCCATATTTGTGGTTGTTATAAAGTTATACAAAGAAATAATAAAATTTGGATGGAAAAGATTTTCCATCGAAACAAACGGAGCCTAGAGATGGCGGTTGTCCGTTTGTATTCATGATCCTTAAGTTGTACTTTTATTGGTCTCTGGTTTGTTGGGTTTAGTTTGAGTTCAGAGAATTAACAAGTGTTGGTGGTCCAGATCAGAACCTAGAGTGGGCTAGCTAATTTGGTTCAAGAGCATACTGGACTTGGATTATTCACTATGGATTAGGGGTGTATTTGAGCCGAGCCGAGCCAAGCTTGAGCTCAACCGGTTCGAGGCTCGGCTTGCTATGCTTGAAGCTTCAAGCTCGAGCCCGGCTTGTCACGGGTTCAGGATTGGCTCGATTGTGCTTGAACCCAACTCGTCGAGCTCCAAACTGAATTTGTGATATGTAGGCTTGTTTGGGCTCGGACTCGACTAATTTAGGTTTGAACTTAGCTCGGTTGGACATATTTGCGCTAATAAAATATATTAAAATAGGAGGCTTGCGGGCCTAGGAGCCCGAGCTTCAATAGGTCATGCTCGGCTTGATAAGCTAAATGAGCCAATTCGTTGAGCTCGAAACAAACCGAGCCGGCTTGCGTACGCTTGGAAACTAGCTCGGCTCGTTTACAGCTCTACTCTAGACCAGACATTTAAAAGTTTCATCCAATAAATAACCCTAACTTCGTTTGCTTTTAATTCTTTACTTTCTGCTTTCTTAGGTTCTAGATGTGGCAGTTTCTTTGGCAAAAGTGGCTGATGTTGACCGAGCCATCGGAAATGAGGATACAGCGGTTGATGGGTTTCAAGAAGCAATAAAAATGTTGGAATCACTGAAGATAAATTCTGATGAAGCAGCTCTTGAGCAACGGGTATGGCTTCCTCCTCTTTGTAATAACTACAGTAAGATAATCGAGACCAGAGTGTTTATATTGTAATATAGTTACCTGAAGGGGTAAGGCTGCGTACATCTCATCCTTCCCAGACCTTGCTTTAGTGAGAGTCCTTTTAGTGAGAGTCCTTTGAGTCACTAGGTCTGATGTTGGTATATGCAGAAAATTACTGGAATACCGTTGAAGCTTACAACAGCAGCAAACCCGGTGCCTCAAGGATTCCCGTTAATGTAGGGTCTTCCACCCTGGAAGAGGCGGGGGGGGGGGGGGGGGGGGGGGGGGGTGTTAGTGAGATGTAGACACCCTTACCCCTTCAAGGTGCTACCCTAAAGGGAGCTTGTGTCCGAGGACTTCCAACCCGAGGATATTCTTTGAAGCTTAACATTCACAAAATATAATTAATACTAAGCCCTATCACTAACTGCATGGCTCCGTATTTATAACTAAATATAATAGGGGTCTAAATGCAAAAATAAGAAAAAGCCTAAAAACTAATATAAATGTAATATTAAAATCTACTATAAATAGATTATTCTACCTATTTCCATGTTTTAGCCTGTATCAATTTCCAACTGCAAATTTAAATTTGAGACGCCGAATTTTGTTGCTAAGGCATGATACATTAGCATTTTCTGTTAGTAAAATTCACACATAATACATATTTTGACAAGTATCCTTACTATCTTGTTTAAAAAGGGTGTTTACATATCATTTTCAGTAATACTATAAAATATGCTTTCTTTAATGTTATTTGTGTAATACATGTAATATAGCATGTATCTATATTTTCCCTATATAAAAAATAAATAATAATTAAAAATAATTAATAATTGCAACTAAATAAATAGTCATTCTATATTTTGCCAAACTGATAACTTTAACTATTAAAACTATTGATTGTACTTTATCATTTACTGCGTATTATGTCTCGTTTACCGCTATTGTTACTAAGATTATTCAAACTTTTATAATTCAACGAACTGTTGACCAAAGTTTTCGCATATGTAGCCGAATAATGCATGTACGTGTTAGATCCCTTGTAATTGTTGTACGGTATTGGAGTTAGCATTTTAGACTGTTCTGACTTCAACTAAGACCAAATCTCACTCCCACAGCGCGGTTCGGTACTGGAGTTCCTGAACGCTCAAGTTGCAGAGAAACAACCCGATTCAAGTACTTGAAACTCGGCTCGATTCAGACTCCAAGACTTCAGGAACTCGAACTAATACTGTTATAATAAGCTCGATTCTCACAGCATACTGTAACGGAACACGTCACTCAACGAAGTCAAACCCGAGCCTCGACCGATCCAAATGACCAAAAGGTACCTTACTGTTGCATTATTATGTATGCTTTTAATTTGATAGCGACGATATAGTTTTTTTCACCACTTTCTTCGATCTCCGCATCTCCTCGTGTCTTGGAAGTTTGTGGCCACTGTTGTATAGCTCTGGGTTGATATTTTTTCAAAATTCGATGTTAAGCTAAAGTACTGTTTGTCCCACATTGATAAGTGGGTGTTCGTTTGGGGATATCTGGAAATATGGAAACAAATTTCAGAAGATACTTTGTTTCATAGGGAAAAAGCCTCTCTTTAGGTTAATATCCTGAAGGGGGAAGGCTGCGTACATCCGCCTCCCCCAGACCCTGCATAGGCGGGAGCCCTTGAGGCACTGTATATGTTCCTATACTTTGTCTCATAGGGAGAAAGTGTATGTTCTAAAAGGACAACTTCGAATAGATATATTGGGTACCTATTAAAATGACCTTACCGTTCTTTGGTCATTCATAATCAGAAAATCTCTCTCTCTATCTACGTTCAGTGGTCTTTGATGACGTACAAACATTGGCTTCATTATATTTTCAAGACTATTTCTGAAGGAGTGAAATTAAGTCTTAAAGGAGAGGACCGTTGCATACCTTGAAGTAATTTCATACTTTGCCTAACTAGGGGTGTATTTGAGCCGAGTTGAGCTCAAGCTTGCCAAGCTCTCGGCTCGGCTCGAAGCTTGCTGAGCTCGGAAAACTTGAGCTCGGCTCGTCAAAAGCTCAGGCTCAGCTCGGCTTGATCCGAGCTCGGTTAACTTCAAATTAAGCTTGCAATATTTTAGCTCATTTAAGCTCAAACTAGGCTCGTTTGGGCTTGTTTAAGCTCGGGCTCGGCTCATTTAGCCTTAAATTCGGCTTCATTAGACATATTTAAGCAAATACATTAAGGCTCGCGAGCCAATGAGCTCAAGCTCAAAGCGAGCCGAGATGTTCGATCTTTATAACGAGCTTGTCAGTTGGCTCGGCTCATTTGCACCCCTATATCTAACGTTCAGCGTCGTCAATCTTTATATCCCCTCATGTATCGGGATTTGGTGGCCACTGTTGTATAGTTCTGTGCAATTTTTATGCCATATGCTAGTGAAGTTTTGCTCTCCCCCAGAACGTCTAATTTGCTTCTTTCAGTTGTCTACTACATTTCATCTTGATTTTATTCTGAATTGGGTCTAAATTATAAGCCAAGGTGTAACAATTCCAGCTGATATGTTTGTATGTTATATTTTATAGAAAAATTATCATTTAGGTACCCTAAAGTTTGACCATTTATCACTTAGGTATCTTGACATTTCAGTATATATAATGAGTTACTTTGTGTTTTTGAACATTTTATCATTTAGATACCTTAAAATCGTAAATTTTTAGCAATCAAATACTCTTTTGTTGAAATTCTATGGATTTTCGGTGGAAAAAGCTAAAGTTGAACAAGATTTCGACAATATATTATTGTCTTTATTAGAATTTGATAATTTTTTGCCAAGAAATGCAAAAGTGACATGATTATAGTAATATTTAGATAGTTTATATAATAAGGGGATGCTCGGTTCGACTCAATAGGTGGCAGAAGGCGGGGAATAAAGTGAAGAAAACAAAAGAAAGAATAAAAATGATTTGAGAGAATCAAGTAACTACTGTGAAGCAATAAAAAAAAAAAAAAAATATTTAGAGGCTACTTGGACCTGAAGTCTACGGGATTCTCTTTTTTGCATTTTGTATTCTCTCTCCCCTCCTGCTGTCAGGTAACATACTCTTTGCAGCGGACTAGTCTCTCAGGTTGGGCGTCCTCGGAAACAGCCTCTCTTCAGGTCAGCCTCTTGAAGGGGGAAGGCTGCGTACATTTACTCCCCAGACCCTGCTTTTGCGGGAGCCCTTGCTGGCACTGGGTTTGTTGTTGTTGTATTCTCTCTCCCCCTCCCTCTCTCTCTCTTTTAGTGTCAGTTCTATACCATTTTTTGTCAGGTTATTGCTTCCTGGTTCATTGCTTGCATGTCGGATATTGCTTTATTTGACTTGAATTTTGTAAATGTTGCTCCTTCTTTCTTTTGGGGTTGGGGGACTCTTGGGAAATGACCTTTCTAAAGGGTAGCACTTGGTAGAGGTAAAGTTGCGTGCCTTTTGCTCTCCTCAGACCCTGCCTTGGTTGGACTCTCTTTGAAATACTGAGTGGTTGTTATGATTGCTTCCTAGGCTTACTGTGGCGAGAGTAAGATGTATTTAACCTTAACCCTATAAAGTGTTACCTTGTAGAGAAGTTGTTTGTGACGACCCCAACAGTCATAATGGATTTATATTAATCATAAAACAAAAGAATAGAAATAATATTTATTAGTTCAGCTTGCGAAATGAAGGGGTGTCATGTTGTATTCGAGTTTCTTCTGATAATTTCGTGTTATACTTTGATAATTTACAATATCGGGCCCATTATAAGGGCGTCTCAGTTGGTGGCGTCTTCTGCCCATGCGGTCATTATCAGGAGTTAAGAGTTCGATTCTCGCTGAGAATATATTTATGACTTACCTACTCATGGGGATTGTGGGGCCTCCTCATGGGCCAGAGTTGCTCCCTCGTTACTCAAAAAAATTTATAATACAATAGCAGCAGTCTAGTGTCTCAAAGGGCTCCCGCATCAGCAGGGTCTGGGGAGTAGATGTACGCAGCCTTTCCCCTTCTGGGGCTGCCCTGAAGAAAGACTGTTTTCAATGACCCCCAACCTGATACGCTTTTCGGCAGCAATGACGCCTTGCAGCTTGGCATTAAGAGCCAAAAAAAAAAAAAAAAAAAAAAAAAAAGGGGACAAAAATATTAATATTGGGACATCTACTGAAGCAAATTCAAAATTTAAAAATATTAAATTGTCCTGACAGTGTTTTCATAGCGGCATTAACTAGGGTCTATATTTTACGAATTATAAATTTAGTGCAAGTAATGAATATGATGACACGATAGAATTTTAGGGAGGAGTATTTGTTATGGCAATTTTTTTTTTAGAGTAATGATGTAAATTATAAATAATAAGAGTCATAAAATTATCTTAAAAGTTATGATCTTACTCTAATAATAGTAATTTTGCCCTTGTCAATAGCATTATCCTATAATTATTTGTCACCCTTTAAGCTAGCCAATCATGTGTAGAGATGACCGAATTTGTGATGTGCTTGTACTTTTTTTTAATTAATTTATGCTACTTTTAAAATAAAGATAATTGATCATTTATCATATAAGTATCTGACAATTAATTTATACAGTGAGATATCTACAGTTTAAAAATTTATTTTCGTAGGTACCTTTTGTTAAAGTCCGTTGCCTTTTCGTCAAAATTCGGTAGTTTATCACTAGGGTGATATCTGATTATGATAATATATATGAGTAATGTCAACGTTTTCAAAAACTTTCCGCGAATTATGAGCAAAAATTTGGCGGATTCCGATGGAAGTTGTCTACATTATTGTCAAAATCATGTTTTATGCCAGTATTTTTCAGCAAAAAATAGTAGATTCTTAAGGACTTCTGTATTTCGTTGGAATCAATGTTCTATTTTCTGACGAAAAATAATGAATTTCATAGAGAGTACATGATTGATAAAATTTTCAAACTACAAGGTATTCGAGTGATGAAATTCTAAGCCTTAAATACCTTATTTTATATAATTGGAATATTCGAGATCTATATATAAATTCAAGCAGATTTTTATCCTAAAATTAATTGGTAATATGTGGAGTAATCCACTAAATTTATAAGTTGATATCTTCTTTCCTACTACGTGGAATTCATATTTAACTCACATGTGGAATGAATATATAAGTCGTGATATGTAGATAATAAAAACCAAATTTTACAGCATTTAAGTTATAAATTCTTTGAAATAAATGAAAAATAATAGAAGTAACAAAATGTTATAGGAAAAATAAATTAATTATGTGTTATACAAGTGATTAAATAGTATTTTAATAGGTAGTTTTATTTTAGTGATAATTTTGATTATTTTTTCTTTTATTATGTACTTACAGTATTAATCGGTTATCTCTTTCCAGTCTATAAACAGGGGATTGGATTTGTAATAGAAGATATGAAATGAAAAGTTAATAAAATTCTCCTTCTCGCTTGCTATTCTCTCTCTTCCTGAATTTCTTCTTCTCTCTTCTCCAATTTCTGCTATCCAGCTTTAATTAAGTTTTAAAGAGGATAATCTAGCCACTCTTTCTGATTTTAACTGTATAACGTAATGATGCACATAGAATGTAGTTCACCCATCTAGTTTTCTTTTGTTGATGGATCCAAGACAGTCATCCCATGGGGAATTGTGAATGTTTATTTTATCTTATCTTTATTTTTTAATATATTTTTTAAATAATATTTTCAGTACCCTGAGGGCTGTACATAGCTTTTTCCCTTCAGAGTGTGTTATAGGAAGAAATGAAAAAGGGGTATCTCACATCGGTGGATGATCAACAATTAGACCAATATATATACTAGAGGGGCTACACCACCTATTGCTAATTGGTTTTGGGATGGAACCTCCTTTAGTCTGTAACATTGGTATCAGAGTCGTCGATCCTCGGATCGATTCCAAGGAGCTCGGGTTTGGTATGGGACGGACCCTGCTCTGGAGTCATGCTCGGTCCGGTATGAGACGGACTTTGCTTGATGGTCGTGCTGGACAAACCACTTATAACGGGCCTAAGTTTCGAAAAGGACTACCTAGGAGAGAACTACCTAGAGTAGAGTGGAGCCGTCCCGAGAAAAGGGCTACCTAACTTAGAGTGAAGCTACCTAGAATAAAGCCGTCCAGGGGAAAAAGGGCTATTTAGGAGAGGACTACCTAGAGTAGAATGAAGCCGTCCAGAGAAAAAGGGCTACCTACTCAGAGTGAAGCTACCTAGAGTGACAGCCGTCGAGGACGACGGTTGCGGAGCGTGGTGGTTTGTTATAGGAACAAATGAAAAAGGGGTATCCCACATTGGTGGGTGTTCAACACTTAGACCAATATATATACTAGAGGAGCTACTCCACTTATTGTCAATTGATTTTGGGATGAAACCTCCTTTAGCCTGTAACAAAGTGCTACCCTCAATAGAGGTTGTTTCCGAGCACCCCCAATCTGAGGGGTGCACAAAAACTTCTTAGGAGGTCATTCATCTTGATACTACTCTCGCATAAGCATGCTTAACTTCAGAGTTATAATGAGATCCAGTGCTTGTGTATTGGTACCTTCTTAGGTTTTTTAATATATTTTCTATAAAAATAAAATCTAAAATAATTTAAAAAAAAAATCAAAAATACATTAAAACAATTAATTAATCCATCAATTACAAAGGAAGACTTGAAAAATTGGTATTTTCGAATTTTTACTGAAAATTTCAAACAATAAGCCTTTTCGATTTTTTTTTTCCTGAAAAATAAAATATTAATTTTAAGAAAAAAACTTAAAAATTTTGCCAAATTAAATACAACATGCTTTTTCGTGAGGGATGCTTGCTAAATTTTGATTCTCTCAGTTTAGTCTCTAAATTTTTAATTGTTTACTTATTCCTTATATAATTGAAATTGTTTCAATTAAGTTCAACTTTTAAATCAATATTAATTTTTGACTAATTAACATTACGAGTTCAATTAGAAATTAGTGAAAAGATATGAAAGTGCTAATTAAAGTTACAATTTCAATTATAAATTAACATTATAAAGACTAAATTGATACAATTAAAAGTATAAGGACTAATAGCGTAAATAACCCTTAATTACATCAAGAATAATCTTTTTCTAAGCCTATTTTGCTTTGTCATTTAGCTATTTTCCAGTAGGGCCTTACATATTAAAAGCAAAAGCAACATTCCCAATGTCCCAAGAGCTGAGAGACTGTTTCTGAGAATCCCCAACTTGAGGGGTGCGACACGAGGACTTTCCAGAAAGTCACCCTTGGTACTACTCTCGCCCAAGCCTTACAGATTATATCTGTTTATCTTTTTTAAAGTATTAAAAAAAAAAATTCATTACCATCATTCTTGTAATCAAGAGCAAATTGATGGAAATAAATCAATAATTAAACATGATTATCTTCAATAAGAAGCATGGCTTGTATCCTTCACCTAACATCAAATCATTTTTTCATAATTAAATTGATATTCCGTATCAATACAGAGTAAAATAAACAAAAAGACAGATAAAGTTTGCAAAACCCATCTACATCAAGTAAAAGAAAGAAACAACAATAACAACAAACCCAGTGACTCCAAGGGCTCCAGCATAAGCAGGGTCTGGGGGAGTAGATATACGCAACCTTCCCCCTTAATGGGGCTACTCTGAAGAGAGGCTGTTTCTGAGGACCCCCAACCTGAGAAGCTGGTCCGCAGTAATGAGCAAAAGACCTGGCAGCAGGAGAGCATCAAAACATGAGTAGGGCAAAACACACGGCGAGCAAAACAACAGACTTAAAGCAAGCCACATCAGGCACAAATCAACAGATAAGATAAAGATAAGGATAGAGATAGAGATAAAGATAAGTAGGCAAGTAGCAAGTATCAGCTCATGAGAGCCAGAACACAGCCTGCGTGTGCCAAGAGGACCTAGCACTAGTAAGCTGGACTATCCTACTCCAACCGGAGCATCTAATACCCCTATGCTAGCCCTCCATTGGACCCTATCTAAGGCCATCTCCTCCCGAAGGTTTAGGTGGGTGAAATCTAGCAAAGTAAAAGAGAGAAACAAAAACAGCAAAATATAATATCGAGAGACAATCTTTGTTGGTGACACTTTTGCAACACTGTTAAACCCTGTACTCCATGTGAATGCCTTCCATCGACAAGTATGCTATCTTCGCTAAGCCTAACATCAAATCATTTTATTCAGAAGTAGAGGTAAACTGAGTGATTTTAAAAATATGCCGACTTTTGTTTACTCTTTACCACTTCGGGTTGTGTCGAGCGTTAAGCCAAGCGACCACACCGAGCCCTTACTTGTTCAGCTGGCGGATACGGATACAGATACAGATGCAGATGCACTTTTGCTATAACAAGCGAGGTTCCTAATCAACGAAAGAAAGCTTACTCGAGGCAATAATTCCTTTTTTCTTACCCCTTGAGTGGATGTTGCCTTTCGATATGTTGGAACTCATGAGAGATCCACATACAAGTTTAAGTGGGGTTTCATCTTAAAACCAATTAGAAAATAGGTGGAGTAACCCATTAAACTTATAAATTAATTTCTTCACTCTCACAACTCCAATGTAAGATTTTACATTTAATGCATGCATAAAGTTCTTACTGTTAGGTTATGTCTCAACTTTCTTGGATTTATGAGGAGTGAAGCCGGGAGCTCGCTGTTCGATTGGGGGAAGAAGCCGATCGATCGGGAAAGTGTGCAGAAGCATGACACGTCCAGAAGGTACGCCGATCAATCGGTAAAATGCCGATCGATTGGGAGTCCAATTTTCACGCGGGTATAAATATGGTGCTAGGGTTATGTAATTTAGTATCCAATTAAAGTGAGTGAGTGCGCTGCACGTACGTTAGAGAGAGAGAGAGGAAGTGATTTATAATTCTTCCATTGTTTCTTGTTCAATAAAAGTTTTCCATCTCCGCCCGTGGTTTTTCCCCTTCTCGATTGTAGAGGGATTTCCACGTAAATCACTGTGTTCTTCTATTTGTTCTCTATTGTCCTTGTTTTGCTTCTCGTATTTGTTATAGTATTTGAATCGGATCTAGTTCTCGAGTTATTTATTCCGCACACTTACTTCTAACAATAGTCGACCAATTAAAACCATTTAAGATACATAATACAAAATCCAAAGAATCAAGTTTTCTTCTTCCTCACTTAAATCTCTCTCTCTCTCTCTCCAGCACGTGGTCCTTAAAAATGCACCCCCTCTTCCTTCTCTATTATTATTTGGACAATTTATTAAATATAAGGCTATTTACGTTAAAGGTTCTTGTATTTAGTGTATTATATTAATTTAGTCAATGTACTTTTAATTGTGTTCCTGTACAATTTAAAATGTATCAATTTGGTCATTAGAGAAAATTTTATGATAAATTTTTAATGGTTTGACCACGAATTGGATTAAATTAAGAAAATTTTATGTTAAATTTTTAATAGTTTGGCCACGAATTGGATTAAATTGAGTAAATAGATGAATTTATAACAAGTTACTTGTATCTAATATAATTTTACTGTTCAAAATTACGTCATTTACATAACTTAAATTTGACCAAAGGACTAAATTGACACATTTTGAATTGTTCAGAGATTAAACTGACACAATTAAAAGTACAAGGACCAAATTGACTCAATGGACAAAGTACAGGAACCATTGGCGTAAATAACCCCTTAAATATATATAACTTTTGAATTAAAATATTATTTAAAAAAGTTATTAGACTGAAACATTAAGTTACCAGTAATTTAGAAAATTGTTATTACGAGGATAAAAATTGTTATTGTCAGAGCAAGTGTGTGACTTACATACAATGAGAATTATACAATTATTTTAAAAACTATAATATTACTTTAGTAATAACAATTTTGCCCCGTTAAAAATGCCTCCCACTCTTCCTTCTCTATTACTATCACCTTTATATTATTAGGACTATTTATTAAGTAATATAATTTTTAAATTAAAATATTATTTTAAAAAGTTATTAGACTGAAACATTAAGTTACCAGTAATTTAGAAAATTGTTATTGCGAGGATAGAAATTATTGTTGTCAGAGCAATGTGATACGGTTACACTAGGAAAAGTGGCTAGATTGCCCTCTTCGAAGCTTAACTAAGATTGGATAGTAAAAATTAAAGGAGAGACAGGAAGAAATTGAGGGGGAGAGAGAGAATAGCAGGGAGCTGGAGAATT
Organism: Simmondsia chinensis; assembly: GCA_018398585.1. NCBI lineage: Eukaryota > Viridiplantae > Streptophyta > Magnoliopsida > Caryophyllales > Simmondsiaceae > Simmondsia > Simmondsia chinensis. The sequence continues at coordinate 1,321,943 of JAGTTD010000018.1, forward strand.
TCATTAACATTCTAAATTATAAACTTCATTACAAGCCTAATGCCTCTATTTATAGAAACTGAGGAGGGAATAACTAACTAAAAGTATCTTAAGTGCATAATAAAAGAAAAACATACCTATATTATTATTAATATAAAGCTACTTACTAAAATACTATTTAACCATATGTTTAATACGTGATTAAGCCTCTCTTAAAGGTAATATCCTAAAGGGGGAAGGCTGCGTACATCCATCCCCCTAGACCCTACGTATGCGAGAGCCCATGTAGCACAAGAACTATTGTTGTTGTTGTTATTTAACATGTGATTAACTTATTTTTCCTGTAACACAATGGTGTGACTTATAAATAATGAGAGTTATAAAATTATCTTGAGAACTATAATTTCACTTTAGTAGTAACAATTTTACCTTGTTAATAATATTACCTGTAATTTATCCTTAAAAAAAAATAGAAGAATCAAGTTTTCTTCATCCTCACTTAAAACACACACACTCTCTCTCTCTCTCTCAAACGCCTACTACTACTAGTAGTACTACTACCGCCTTTCACTTTGATTTTCCTCCCAAATTTCAAAATCTCTCTCTTCCTCCATGTCTAATTCTTATCTCTTCCTCTTTCTCTCTCTTCCTCTGCTTCTCCTTTGTTCCTCCACATCCGTATCTTCATCATCATCCGATCATTCTCCTAAGGTACGATTACATCTATCCGAATTTGTTTGATTGAATTGTTAAGGATTCGAAGTTTGAGTTTGAGTTTGAGTTTGAGTTTGAGTTTAATTGTAATTGATGAGATTTATTGTCTGATTTTGAGGAAAAAGAGATCGATATGAATGAGCTTGTTCGATCAATGTTAAGGAGTCCAAGCGTGAGATTAATAATAGTTAACGATTGATAGAAACCTAATATTTTATTTTAATTTTTTGCAATTGATCTTAGAATGATATTGCGCTTGAGATTATGAATGTCTACTGCCAATTCTTTCATAAAATCTGCCTAATGAAAGTAATCTGCATCTGCATCATCATGCGATCAAGCTCCAAAGGTACTTACATATATCCGAATTTGTGTGATGAATAGGATTCAAAGTATGAGTTTAATTACAACTAATGAAATTTACGTCTGATTGTGAGAAAAAAAGAGATCAAGATAAACTTGTTCGATCACTGTTAAGGGATTTGGAATATGAAGGTGGGGTTTTTTTTTTTTTTTTTTTTTTTTTTATCAACATTAGAATGAGTCGGTTCCCAAAATAATGCTAAAAAATAAAAAAATAATGCTGAAAAAAAAATATTTCCAAATCTACTGTTGAACCGCGTTTACAAAACGCGTTTAAATTTCAATAAAACTGGATCAAAATAATGCGGTTTATTTAAGTATAAACTGCGTTTAGTAAACGCGGTTCACTTCAACATAAACCGCGTCTACTAAACGCGGTTTATACATGAACAGCGTCTACTAAATGCGGTTTACCCATGAACCGAGTTTATAAAACGCGGTTTAACGCCAGGAATCCAAAATCCCCTTTATTTTCACTTATACTTACCATTATACCGCAATTCTTCACTTTTTTGTTAGCTTATAGTTTTTATTATGCCACAATTTGTGATGATTATTATATTGATCCCATAATGGTAAGCTCCAACATCATAAGTGGAGGTCAAATAACTCCAATAATAGTACTTGAAAGATCTCTAGTGTATAAGCAAAAGAAAGGAGGAGGCGAACGACGTGACTGGTGGTGGGTTAACGAGAAAGAGGCAGAGAGACGGTGAGAGCAACGGAGAGAGCACGCGTGAATGAATGGCATGGGGTTTTTTAGATAAACCTAGTAAACTGGGTCCAAAAGACGCGGTTATAACAATTATAAACCGCGTCTACATAACGCGGTTTTGTGTTTAATAAAACGCGTCTTCGTGACTCGGTTTAGTTAATATAACCGCGCTATTAAAACGTGGTTTATACCATTGTTATACGCGGTTTATGGACGCGGTTTATTAAAGCCGCGTTTTGTAAACGCGGTTCAACAGTAGATTTGGAAATATTTTTTTTTCAGCATTACTTTTTTTATTTTTTTATTTTTTAGCATTAATTTGGGAACCGACTCCATTAGAATATGAGTTTAATAACAATAAAAGAGTTTCATGTCTAATTATGAGGAAAAAGAGATTGATATAAACTTGATTGATCAATGTTAAGGATTTGAAATATAAGTTTAATAATAATTAACGAGTTTCACGTTTGATTGTGAGGAAACAGAGATCGATATAAACTTGATCGATCAATATTAAGGACTAAATATGAGTTTGATAATAATTAATGCATTTTATGTCTGATTGCGAGAAAAAAGAGATCAATATAAACTAGTCTGGTCAATGTTAAGGATTTGAAATTTGAGCCTGACAATAATTAACGAGTTTTATATATGATTGCAAGTAAAAATAGATCGATATAAACTAGTTCGATCAATATTAATAGTCAACGTTTGAGTTTAATAACAATTAACATGTTTCACGTCAAATGAGGAGGAGAAAGAGATCAATAGAAACCTCGTAATCTACTTTACAGTAAATTTTTTTTTTCAATTGATTTTATAATGAAATTGCACTCGAGACTATGCCAACTCGTTCATAAAGTTTTTCTGATAAATTTCTCTGTGTCCGCATTATAATCCGATCAACCTCTCAAGGTACTTACATGCATCCAAACTTGTTCCATCAATGTTTATTCGAAAGTATGAGTTCAATGATAATTAACAAGTTTAATGTGTCATTGTGACAAAATGAGATCGATTTGAAGTTGTGCGATGAATGTCAATGATTCGAATAATAATAGTAAAGGAGTTTCACATCTGATTGTGAGTAGAAGGAGATCGAGACAAACTTGTTTGATGGATGTTAAGGATTTAAAATATGAGTTTCATAATAATTAACAGGCTTCACGTTTGATTGTGAGGAAATAGAGATCGATACAAATTTGTTCGAACAATGTTAGTGAGTTAACTTGTGAGAGGAGACGAAGATCGATAGAGACTTAATATTCCACTTCACTTCTGTTTTTTGTACTAGTTTGTAGAATGAAACTGCAGTTAAATTATACATGAACGTGTATTTTAGATATTGATGTAAACCTAATATTCTACTTCATTTTTATTTTCTTCAATCAATTTTAGAATGAAATAGCAATTGTAATTATACATGTGTTATAGCATAAAACCAATCTTCGGATTTCACCCATCAGTTTAAACTTTTGGAATAGATGGTTCCCTAACACGGTATTAGAGCCTTGATGACCAAGATCTCACGAGTTCGAATCTCATTAGCCCTTACTCTAAATATTAATCTATTTCAAGCACAAGGTATGGGTGCGCATTTGCATTATCTACCCTTTAAGCCTAAGGGACATTCTCGTAAGGGGGCATATTAGAACGTAGAACCAATTTTAGGCCTTAGGTGGTGCACACCGATCCAAGACCAGTTAGAAACCGGTCCAGGTCGGACTGGACCGATTTTACCTAACAATTGCAATTATAAGAAGAAAAACATTTTCATACGAAAGTTAAAAATTAGAAAATAGCAATAATAATATAATTTACAAAATATATATGTATAATTTAGGGTTAGTTATACGGAATATTTATATAATTGTTAAATAGTAAAAAATAAATATTCAATTTTTTAAGATTTAATATTTTTATATACATACATTATATATTAATATATATTAAATTATTTACCCAAATTATTTAGTGCATAATTGATGTTGATCGGTCTTTGGATTTTCCAGTCTTGGAAATGACCGGACTGAAGACCGATTAAGCCCATATACTAGGACCGAAGACCGGACCGATATATGGTTGGTCCGCTCCACCGATCTAGACCGATTTTTTATTCACCTCTATTGGGCCTTCACCCATCAGCTTAAGCTTTTGGAATAGATGGTTTTTGACAACATGAATGTCTAGTGCAAATTAGCTGATAAAGTTTGCACGACGAAATTTGACAATCAATTCTATTTTCCTTTGCTCTCGTTCGATTGATTAACTGATAATCGAAGAAAATACGAACAGTCGTATATAGTGTACCTTGGAGGATCGATTACTGGTGGTGGCGACAATGGTGGCGGAGGAGGAGACATCAATGCGGCGGAAGAAGCACATTTGCAAATGCTTTCTCAAGTGATTCCGAGGTGAAATTCTTTGCTACTGTTTTTAATCGAAGTAATTTTTTCAATAAATAGCGACAAAATTACAATACATGAAACACCTCGTACAAACAAGACTCGAGCCAACCCTTATAGAACATAGAATGGGGAGATTGTAATTGAAATAATATTCAGTACAATAATAACAATAACAGACCCAATGCCTCAAGGGCTCCCGTATAAGCGGGGCCTAGGAGGGGTGAATGTACGCAGCCTTACCCCTTTAGGGTGTAACCCTACCGAGAGGCTGTTTTCGAGGACAGCCAACCTTGTAGGGTTAGCAACGTGAGGACTTCCCAGTAGGTCCCCCATCCTGGTACTACTCTCGCCTAAGCACGCTTAACTACGAAGTTCTAATGGAATTCGGTTGCATTAGTGCTTGGTAAATAAACCTTTGAAATTATATTTAGTGCTAATTCAAAATGTGAAAGTTATGATTACTGTTTGCGTTTCAATTATTTATCAAAAATATCTTGATTCATTTCACAATTAACAAAAAAAGTACAACAACAACAACAACAATAAATCCAGTGCCTCCAAGGGCTCCCGTAAAAGCAAGGTCGGGGGGGGGGGGGTAAATGTACGCAGCCTTCCCCCTTCAGGGGGCTACCCTGAAGAGATGCTGTTTCCGAGGACCCCCAACAGCCTCTCTTCAGGGTAGCCCCCAAAAGAGGCTGTTTGACAATTAACAAAAAAGTATGATTCATAAAACCAATTCTAGTTGCAATTTTTTCAAGAAATTGACTGTTCTAAAAGCTTAAACTGACGATAAAGGTCCATAAATAAATTTATATTATAATATACATTCCCTCGTGCAAATGGGCATTAGTTGAAGCGTCAATATTGCATATATTCACCTCATAACTTATGCTTAAAATATATTAATATTTAGAGTGATGGCTATTGGAATTTGGACTCCTAATCTTTTGGCCAACAAGACTTTAATGTCATGTCAAAAAATATTGTCCCAACAACTATCGTTTATATACTAAATGTACCTATGTTGTAGCAATCCTAATTAATTTGGACATAAAATTTATTCAGTTTTCTATTAGAAACTAAAATAAACGTCTCGGAAATTTTTATTTTTTATTTTTTTTGTTTATCCAAACTTTGAACTCGGAAAAAAAATGATTTTAATACTATCTTAAAAACAGTAAATTGTAAATAGAAAATGATACCAAACAAAGTCTCATGGCCTATCTAGCATGGTTTTTTTATTGCATACTAGGTTTTTAAAATAATTTTTTCTTTTGTTTATTTTTTCACATTTAGTTCTCACTAAAAAAAAAATAAAAAAATATAGAAAAAAATCATTTAAAAAAAAACCAAATTGTAATTTCTAATTTTTCAAAAACAACACTTACAAATAAAAGGTGATATCAAACATGTCCAAGCTATTATTCTTGGTGTTAGAACTCGGAAAATTTTCTTTTTCTAATGTAATTTTCACCAAGGATAATGTTATTATCATAGCAAAATTATCAATCCCAGAGCAATTTATGGCCATTATTTTTTATAGGTCACATTATTATTCTGACAAAAAATAATTTTTGTCATGATAATAACAATTTTGAAAGCACGGTCGATCCTGACATTTTTAGAGCCCAAAGCGAACATTTCAAATTAGACCATTCATATATAACTAGGCTTTTTTAACAAAATAACACTAATACAATAAATTTAATAATTAAAACTAATTAAAATTAACAACCGAGGTTTTGAAAACATAATTCCTAAAATTTGAGGCCTTTATTTAGAGTTTTGTCCGGCCCTCGCCAAAAACTTGATGTGCATTCGAACTTAGCAAGTATACTAAGTCCTGTCAAGTAATAAAAAGTGAGTAAAGTATCGTTCCTACGAGGATTGTTTTATCAATTTAGCACGAAAATTACTAGTTCTAATTCTATTTGAATGATCGATTCTCGGAGTTTTGAACAAGAAAACTAAAACTATGGATAACTTACTAATTTGGGATGTGAACTTGACTGAATTTAGATCGAAGGCATCGAATTCCACCGAATTACATCGATGCAATCTCTAATTCTCGGTATTCGAGTTCGGCTAATGATTTGTCTTTTGATCATTTGGTTAATGAGAGCAGAGAGGGAGAGAGAATAGAAGTGGGACACGTGTACAAACATGCAATAAGAGGATTCTCTGCCATGCTTTCCCCTGCAGAAGCTTCTTTGTTGTCCGGTACGCCATTATTATTACATCCTTTTTTCCATTTATGACGTCATCCTTCTGCCCTTTATTTCTTTCTTGGGTATTAGGTAATTTTATACGCATAAATACCCCCACATACTTTGTGACTTATTGCTTAGAATTATATATTTTTTAAAGTTAATTTACATTAATTAAATAGAGGTGGCAAAATGTGACTTGGCCTGATGATCTGAAATCCAAAATGACCCGACCTGTGATGATCTGAGACCCCTCCTATATCTTGAAATGACCCAAATAGATATCTAATTTATCATAGAATCAAAATAAAATGCTAATGTTTGGTGCCCTAGAAGTTGTAATAGGATTGCCCATTCTATTGCTAAGGGACATTTTGCTGGTTTTTGTACCCATGATTGGTGGGCCTCTCTCACCCATTTTGATGCTCTTGTATCTCGGGATTCTTATGGAATATAATGATGGCCTCGGGCTTTGTTTTGTTCAAAAAAAATAAACAAATAAAATGCTAATTATAGTCACTGCGTTTTATAGTTTTAGTTATAAATTTCAAGATCGAATAAATATATTATCAAAATAACTTGATTTGTCAATTTGAAATCCGACTTGACCCAATGATACCTGACCTGAAGTTGACATGACCCGACCTAAGGTCGACTCGAACCTGAGGATGACCTGACCCAAGACAGATTCGATATGGCATTAACCCAACCCGACCCGACCCGACCCGACCCGATTGTCAGGTCTAGTTTTGATGTAATTTGTTTAGAAGTTTTTAATTTTTATTAGTAATAATACAGTATATATCACGCTATTAGGTCAAAAAAATGCAATTTGGATGTAATTTTAATCACCACAACAACGACAACAATAGTCTCAGTGCCACAAGGGCTCCCGCGTAAGCAGGGTCTGGGAGTGGATGTACGCAGCTTTCCCCCTTTAGAGTGCTATCTTGAAGGGAGGTTGTTTCTGAGGACCCCCAACCTGAGCATGTAATTGTAGTCACAAATTGAGATTAAAAAAAAAAAAAAAAAAAAAAACATGCACCTTTTTACATTGATAATAAAGCAGGATCGATAATATATGATTACAAGACAAGTCTGTAATTAAAAACTTAGGAGGGCATTTGTTAAACCTCTAATTTTAAAAAATTACTTTGATTTCAAATAACTTAATAAGTATCCAAGATTTGTAAAATATTTTAAGTAAATTAAATTTCAGTGCCTGCGTTTTGATGAAATTATTTTTTAGAGTATGATTTTATATTAAAATTTTTTAAGTGTAGTGATTATACAACAACAACAAACCCAGTGCCTCAAGGGCTCCCGCAAAAGCGGGGTCTGGGGGGGTCGATGTACGCAGCCTTCTCCCTTCAGGGTCAAGCTGAAGAGAGGCTGTTACCGAGGACCCCCAACCTGATTATGTCATCTTCATGTCATGCTGACCTGTGAGCAAAAGGGTATCAAAACAGAAGAGTAAGCTCTAGCATAAAACGAGCAATACAAAACATAACGCCCCAAAAGAGACATCGAGGCAATTTTGATTAAAATTGTGAAATAAATTTTTTTCTTCAACATTGGTAATTACTTGTCCAGATTTTATAAAAATGTGACATCTCATGACAAATAAGTGATATCAATGCACTAAAAACAAAGTTTATGAATTAAAAAATTAATTCATAAATATTGAGTACTAAAGTACAATGACCTTTTGATTTAAAAAAAAAAAAAAAGTATAATTATCTGAAATATTTTTTTAGTTTACAGCAACAATTAAGAATAAATGTTAGAACTCTACATATGAGTTTAGCAAGAATTAACTCTACATAAGAGTTATAAGAGAAAAAAAATCAATATATGAGTCTAGTGAGGTACTCCACCTACTGCGAATTTGTCTTAGGATAGAATCCTACTTGGATCTGTATATGTAGATCTCATATGTGTCAATTCCGTGGATCAGTCCTAATGACGAAATTTCACAATAATCTGTTATGATGAAGGATCATAACATAGGATAGAAGTGAAAGAGAGTTGAGATGAGAAGGGAAATCGAATGTTAGGGATGAGAAAAGAATGAAATTTGCTATTACTTGACATAAGATGATACAAGAATCAACAACTGAACTATTTATCCTCCTTCAACCACCAAACTAACTAACTTGGCTTTACAACAACTTTTCCCGCCAAAACATCTAAGCACTAGCTACAACAACAACAACAAAACAAAACCCAGTGCCTCAAAGGGCTCTCGCATAAGCAAGGTCTTGGAGGGGGTAGATGTACGCAGCCTTCCCCCTTCCTGGAGCTACTCGGAAGAGAGACTGTTTCCAAGGACCCTCCAACCTGATAAGCTTGTTAGCAGCATCGAAGCTTGACAGCTTGGCAGCTAGAGGTGGCCAGTGGGCCGGGTTGGCCCGAAACCCGGCCTGGCCCCGGGCCCGTTTGGGTATTTTTTTATTATATATGTATATATATTAATTTTACCTAATAAAATCACAACAAAATTACAGTTTACATGGTAATGGTGAACTTTACATGTTAGAGGTATGGAGTTCAAATCCCACTAGTGTCAATTTTGTATCAAATTTTTATCATTTTTTTGTAAAGTATGTTAAACTGTTTTATACCCAATAAAATTACAAAAAAAATTCTAGTTCACATGGTAATAAGGGTAATTTACATGCTAGAGGGGTGGGGTTCAAATCTCATTAGTGTCATTTTTTGTAAAATTTTCAAGATTAAAAAAAAAAAAAAAAAAATTGGGGGGGGGGGGGGGGGGGGGGGAGACCAGGCCAACCCAGGCTCGGGCCGGGCTGAGCCCTCAAGGCCGGGACCCAGGCCTGGCCCGGCCCACTACCTCTACTGACAGCAAGAGAGCAATAAGCATATGAGCAGGATCTAAGCACTAACTAACTCTTTTCAATTACAAAATGTCTATGAATACAATGTTTACATTTGATTGGAGCATGGAGCATACCCAATGCCTCAAGGGCTCCTGCCTACGCAGGGTCTGGGGGGAGCGGATGTACGCCGCCTTCCCCCTTCAGAGTGTTAACCTGAAGAGAGGTTGTTTTCCAGTGCCCCCAACCTAAGGGTGAGGACTTCCCAGGAGGTCACCCATCCTGGTACTACTCTCGCCCAAGCATGTTTAACTTCAAAGTTCTTATGGGATCCAGTGATGGCGTGTTGGTACCCTCTTTGGTAGGTCACAGTCAGGGATTAATTAACAAGATTTTTGGGCAGGTCATGAGGAGGTGATATCAGTATTTGCAGATCCAAAACTTAAACTCCACACAACTCGTTCATGGGAGTTCTTGGAAGCAGAGAGTGGAGCCACTTCTTCAGATTACTCTAGGTTCCAGCATGTCTCAAGTGACGTCATTATTGGCATGATCGACACAGGTACACTTAATAAATTATAGAAAACTTCCCTGACTTTTACTTTAATAACAAAAAAAAATCCTCACAAATAAAACCACTCACTAAATCTTCTAACTTTAAAAAATTTTCACTTTTCCTGCAAATAACTTTTTTTGACCATTTTGCCCTCCAACAAAAAAAAATTATATTTTATCTCATAATTTTTTTTTTTTCTAAAAATTTTAAAAATACTTTTTATCTTCTGAGCTTATATAATATTACTCTAATTAATTAAAATAATTATATTTTTATAAATATAGAAAATTTTCTTAATTTTTTTTGCTAAAAATATAAAATATTTAATTTTTGTCTAATAATATAAACCCTTTTCTAAAAATAAAATTAAACATTAGAGGCAAAATAGTCAAAAATAAGTTGCATGGGGGTTAAGTGATAAATTTTTAAAAGTGAAGGAGTTTTGTAAGTGTTTTTATTTGTGAGGAAAATTTTCTGCAATTTACCTTTTTTTTTTTTTTTTTTTTTTAAAAAAAAGGATCCACTATCTTACATGTAAAATAAATGGCCTCAAAGTTAGTTTTTTCTATTTAAATTTTAAATTTAAAAATGTTACTCTCCGTAAGGGAATTTCCCTAGGCCTCATCGACATAAAAAAAAATATAGTACAGTAAAAAATATCCAAAAACCCCCCACCAATACCTTGCCTTAGTGGTAGGAGACAAGTAAGGGAAAAGAGTATTGCTTTAGATCAGAAAGTATAAAGTTTGATTCTCCTTTTAAATCTTTTCCCGATGAATCCTTGACTTAACTGACTCTCATGATATGTGGACCGTTACATAGGCTGAGGTTTTCCAGGTAACTTTATGGTGGGGGGGGAGGGGAGGGAAGGACAAGCTTAAGGGAAATCACATGGATAAACAAATAACAGGTTGAATATGTCCAAATTTGCCAACCACCCAAATTATTTTTTGTGATTCGCTTATAATTCATCAACCAAAGAGAGCACCAATACACCGTCACTGGATTCCATTAGAACTCTGAAATTAAGCGTGCTTGGACGAGAGCAGTACCAGGATGGGTGATCTCCTGGGAAGTCCTTACCCTCAGGTTGGGGGGCACTTGGAAACAACCTCTCTTCAGGTTAATACCCTGAAGGGGAAAGGCTGCATATATTCGCCCCCCCTCCCACAGACCTTGCGTAGGCGGGAGCCCTTGAGGCACTGGGTATGTTCCTTTAGCTTATAATTCATTAGAATTAGATAAATCCAAAAATTAAAAGTAAATAAAACACAAACAACAAAATAGGGATAAAGGGATGTGAAACTTAACTTGCAAATACTAAATACCCTAGTAGTCAAAATGACATAAACATATAACAGTATCCAGTAAATCCCGACCCATACGGTAACTCACACATTATAGAAGCTAATTAAACTAGTGATTCCTAATTGAAGTTGTTCAGTGGTAAGAGACAAGTAAGGGGATAAAATGTTGCTTTAGGCCAAAAGGGTCTGAAGTTTGATTCTCTCTTAAACCTCTCCTAAGGAATCTTAACTTAACTGACTTCTGTAGTGTGTGAGTCGCCACATGGGTTACGGTTTAATAGGCAGCTGCGTTCCACATTAGCGGAAAAAAAAAAGAAAAAAAAGTGAACTTCAGACCTTTTAGCCTGAAGCAATATTCTATCCCTAAGTTGTCTCATACCGTTAAGGTAAGGTCTAGGTAGGTAAATACTATATATAATATTAATAGTACTTTTATAATTAAGATGATCCCCTATATAAAGGGTTTGTTTAACATATGCCGTAAATGTACTTTGATTATTTTTTTTAAATATTAAAAATAATATTATAACTTTATGAATTATACGTAATATCTTCCAATTAAAATATAATATAGAATTATTTACTCTAAAGGTCCTTGTACTTTTTTCCATTATGTTCATTTAGTTTTTATAGTCAAAGAAATTTTTAATGATTTGACCATAGGTTAAGTTAAATTCAGTGAATTGGTTGACATGTAACGGTTTACTTGTATCTAATATAATTGTATCATTAAAAATTATGTCATCAATTTAGATTTTAGTTTAATTATTAGACTAAATTAACACAATTAACAGTATAAAAACTATATTAATAAAAGGGTTATTTACTCCAAAAGTTTCTGTACTTTTTTCATTGTGTCAATTTAATCCTTATACTTTTCATTATAAATTTAGTTCTTTGGTCAAATTTAAGTTAAATTATTGACGTAATTTTTAACGAAACAACCATGTTAGATGCTCTTCACCCACTACAAATTCATCCATTTACTAAATTTAACTCAATCTAAAGTTGAACCATAAAAAAATTTATTAACAAATTAACATAAATTTTACTCGAAAGACTAAATTGACACAATTTTAATTATAGAGACACTAAATTGATACAATTAATAGTATAAAAACTATACTAATAAAATGAGCAAAATACAAGAACTTTCAGTATAAATAACCTTATAATATATTAATAATGAGTTTAATTTTCAATAATAATTAATTAAATATAATTAATATATCTTAACATATGTCTGTCAAATACAGTACAAAATAATAGCAGTAGACTAGTAGTACTTAAAGCTAGGAAGCAACGTGGGGGCACATGATCCCAAGTGCTTGGACATTGTTTTGGCATTTGGCACATCTCACTTTTATTGGATTGACCTATTAACCAATCTAAAACTAAAGTTTTATATTATATTGTATGACTGACACGCTACTCAATCTAATATCAATTGCTGTTGAAATAAAATTATGCTTGAAATATAAAAAAATTAGGGTCATTTATGCCAAAGGTACCTGTACTTTGCCTATTATGTCAATTTGGTCATTGTATTTTTAATTGTGTCAATTTAATCCCTGAACAAGTTAAAATGTCATTTAATCCTTTTGTCAAATTTAAGTTGAGTTAACAGCATAATTTTAAACAAAAAAATTATATTAAATGCAAATAATTTATTATAAATTCATCTATTTACTCAATTAAATCTAATTTGTGGCTGAACTATAAAATTTTAACATAAAATTTTTTTGAATGGCCAAATTGAATTATATAAGGACTAAATTAATACAATAAACAAAGTACATGACCTTTCGCATAAATAATCCAAAAAATTATTACAGGGAGAGCTTTTTTATTTTTATTTTTAGAAAATCACCTTCAAAGTGTCATTTTCCACTTAATTATCACAACCTTTTTAATTTTTTCAAAACACCACATTCAAAAGTTTTAAACATTTTCAATCAATCATTTACATAACCACTTTTGGTGCTTTGTTTAAGTTATGTGTATGATTTTATCTAGGTTATATATAAAAATTGTGAAAAACATAACAAATGTTCATTCTAGCTCAATTAGTAATACATTATACTCCTAAGGCGGCTCTATTTGCAGGTTCAAATATACACACAAGCATATATTTGGATTCATACCTTCATATAGAGACTATTTTAGTTCTCAAGTTGGGGGTCCTCGGATAGCCTCCCTTTAGGGTAGCGCCTTAAAGGGGGAAGGCTGCATACATCCACCCCCTCCCCCGACCTTGCTTATGCGGGAGCCCTTGGAACACTGAGACTGTTTTTGTTGTTGTATATAGAGACTATTTTAGGGGTACATTACTTCATCAAGTGAGTTCAAACCAATACGTGTGCTTATCTCCACGTTACAACTTCAATGTAGCCTAAATGGAAAAATAACGGCTTGATTGAAAAATTTTAAACTTTTAAAAGTAGTTTTTAGAAGAATTCAAAAGTTGTAGTTATTAAGTCAAAAATGATAACTTTTGAAGACTATTTTCTCAAAAAAAAAAAAAAAAAATTCCTTAATTGCATAGAAGTTTCAAGGGTTATGAATGCGAAAAGTCCTTGTACTTTACCTAAGTGTCAATTTAATCCCTGTACTTTTAATTGTGTCAATTTAGTCCCTGTATTATTTATTTTGTGTCAATTTAATCCCTAGAGTAAAATTAGCGTCAAGTTGTTAACAAAATTATTAATGCTCGGGTGACTAGTGAGCTTATATTGACTTAGTGAATAGGTTTATATTGGATCATTTGCATTTTACATAATCAAATAGTTAAAAATTATACTCGTTAACTCAACTTCAATTTCAAATACAGGACTAAACTGACATAGTTTGATTTATACAGGAGCTAAATTTACACAAATAAAAGTATATGGACTAAAATAACACATTAGGTAAAGTACAAGGAACTTTCGGAATAATAATCCAAGTTTCAAAATAAGCCAAAAGTTATTTGTTTGGACAGCAAGCCAGACAAGAAAGATAAGGGTAACATGAACATTGATTAATCTGTCGACATTGATATAAATCAATTTGAATGAGATATTTGTTATCTTTGATTAGTTTCCATGAACTTTTCAAAAAAAAAAAAAAAATTCTAGAGTGCATCTGCCAGGCTCGAGGCTCGAGTCAAAAGCTCGGGCTCGGCTCGATCTAAGCTTGGCAAGTTTTAAATTAAACTTGCAATATTTCGACTCATTTAAGCTTGATACAGGCTCGTTTGGGCTCGTTTAAGCTCGGCTCGGCTCATTGACGCTCCAATTTAGCTTCATTAGGCAATATTTAAGCAAATTTAGTATACTAAAAAAGGCTCGCGGGCTTACGAGCTCGAGCTTCTCTAGGCTCCGGTTCGACTCGATAAGCTAAACAAGCCGGCTAGGCTCCGCTTAAGCTCACAGCGGGCGTAGCTTTTAGAACAATATGACAAGTCGGCTCGCGGCTTGGCTCATTGACACCCCTATTTGTATCAGATATTTTACAGGGTTAATTGTATTTAATATTGTAATTTAGAAACTTTTTAAAACTGAATACTATTTTTTAAGGAATTGGAGCCTTTTAAAAACATCCTTCCTTTAAAGTTACATTCTATAAAGGTAAGATTACGTATCTCTCTCTCTCTAGACCTTACCTTGGTGAGAGTCTATTGAGACATTGGGTTTGTTATTTTTGTGGGTAAAAACTGAATACTCAAGTTTATTGTGTTTAAAAGTAACTTTTTATATTTAAAGTCCAAGTGATTAGTTGTATTTAAGGAGAGAGTTCGAGATGTCCCATATTATTTTACCTAATAGTTCATATTAAAGGCTGTAAATGAGCCGAGCCAGCTTGCGAAACCTCGGCCCGACTCGTTTAGCTTATTGAGCCGAGCCCAATGAAGCTCGAACTCGTAAGCTCATGAGCCTAAACAAGCCTACGCGACCCTTATATAATATAATTGCTTAAATATTGCCCAATGAAGCTAAATTGGAGCGTAAATGAACCGAGCTTAAACGAGCTCAAATAAACCTATATCGAGATTAAATAAGCTGAAATATTGCAAATTTAATATGAAGCTTGCCGAGCTTAGATTGCGCCGGGCTAGAGCCCGAACTTCTCGAGCTCGGCGAGCTTCAAGCCCAGAGCCTCAAGCCTGGCAGGCTCGGGATCAGCTCGGCTGAGATACACCCCTAGTTTAGATGCTCATTTAGCTATAGCTTCCATCATAGTTGTAATCTCCTAAGCAAATGAGCGGCAGTTACTGTTAAAGTTGTTTTAACATGTTAAATACTTTAGAGGTTGAATTAATGACATTTGATTAATTTTCATTGCATATCTAATATATACAAATATAAGCACGACCAACCTCAAAAGTTTGTATGATTGTGCGCTCTTCCATCTCCGCTTTTGCCTTCTGGCTCCAGTTCGTGCAACTATGATCATGACCCGACCTTCAAGCATGGTTAAACTTCCGTATGGATTCTCGAGCTAAGACGGAGATAAATAATGCTCGAACATGAGCCGACCATACTTCTATGAAGACACAAATACATAGCATTTCTTCTTTAAAACAGAATAAAAAACACAATTGACAACTTTTAGGATAAAAATTCCACACCCGTCATTTCATAAAAAAAAAAGAACTAATTCAAACCTAACTCTAGAAAATGTAATCATAAAATAGGACATTAATTTTACAGTATGATCAAACTGGTCTACATTAGAGCTCGTAAAATGTGACCCAATCCGATAACCCAATCCATTTGATCATCGACCCGACCCGACCTTACCCTAATATGAAAATTTTAAAGTTTATTGAGATCTGACCCGAAAATGAACCAACCCGAATTTGACGCGACCTGAACTTGACCGGACCCAAGCTGACCCGTAACCTAAAATGACCTGACTTGAATTAGACCCAACCCAAGTTTCACCCGTCCGTGATAACCCGAGATCTGAACTAGATCCGTCCTATAACTCAAAATGACCCTAGTAGAAATCCAACTTATCACAGAATCTAAACAATAGGCTAATTATAGTCATTTATCTTGTAGTTTTAGTTATAATTTTAAAGGTCGAATAAATATATTATCAAAATAACCTAATGGATCAACCTAAAATTTCCTCGACCCGATGCCGATCCAACTTGAGACTGATCCGACCCAAGGTCGACCCCAACCCGAGGATAACCCGACCCAAGCCTGACCCCACTCGATCTTGATCTGATCCGAGATAGACCCGACATGACATTAACCCGATCTGAAATTGACCCAACCTAATAGTTGACATAACTATGGATTTTACATTGCATTATTACTGCAACAGGGATTTGGCCTGAGTCTGCAAGTTTCAGTGACAAGGGCATCGGAGAAATACCTCGGAAATGGAAAGGAGTTTGCATGGAGGGTCACGACTTCAAAAAGTCCAATTGTAACAGGTAACCAACATCTTTTTCGATAATTTGACTACAAGTTCGAGAAGACACAATAGTGCAGGGCAAAACCCGAAAGCAAACTATATAAACCCCAAAACACTAGAGGCATAAGGCTGCTGGCAACTCGGATTCCAAAATAAAAACGACAAAGTCACAATAGGACAAAACACCCTAGGCAGACCACAACACTACACGAAATGACTTACAAGAAATACGAAACCAGAAATAAATCCCTATGACATACCTCCTCGAAAAGAAATAGGACGCGAAGTTATTAGGAACTAGTAACAAGTAACTAACATATAAAATCTACGCAGTCGTATCCTTATACAGGAGGTGAGATACAAGCCAGCCAATCTATACGACATTATTTTCTTTACTCCGTTTATGGTTTGCTTCTGATGCCGCTCAACTCCATAGCTACTCTCATTATGAACCCAAATTATTTGAAACAATCAGAAGAAATTTACAGTCAACATACCGCAATCAGTAAGGGTGCTCAATTGTGACTTAAGGTCACATGAGACTAAAGCTGAAACTTTAAAACATAAAAGGCTCAACAAGAACTCATATTCCGGTAAAAAATTAGAGCTGGCAAAATGTGATCCAACCCGACGACCCAACCCACTTGACTCGCTATCCAACCTGACCCTAACCCGAGAAATTTAAAATTTACTGTGACTCGAACCTGAAAATGAACTGACCTGAATTTGACTAGATCCTAAGTCGACCCGACCCGAGCTAACCCGAAACCCAAAACGACCCCGACCCGTGATGACTTGAGACCCGAACCGGACCTATCCTATATCCTAAAATGACCCAAATAGAAATCCAATTTATCATAGAATATAAATAAAATGTTAATTATAGTCACTACGTTTTGTAGTTTTAGTAATAATTTCAAAATCGAATAAATATATTATCAAAATAACCAGATTGGTCAACCTGAAATCCGACCTGACCTAAGGATGCCCGACCTAAAGTTAACCTGACCCGAGGTCAACCCGACCTAATGTCAACCCGACCCGAGTCTCACCCGACCCGAATTTGACCTAACCTGAGATAGACTCGACCTGAAGTTAACCCGACCTAAACACGAACCGAATCGATTGCCAGGTCTATAAAAAACCCACGACAATCCCCTCACCGTAATGTAAAACCAGTGACACCTGCTACTATGACACCGCGACCATGACTATCGTTCGCTCATGAAAACTTGATTTGTTTCGTTCTCGAGACCCCATTTGGTGAAAAATAGGCATTGAAATATCCTTCAATCGGAACCAAAACAGCTACCCAAGAACTAAACTAAATAAAATTTGTTCAAAACCAAAAACAGACTAATCCTGATATAATATTATAAAACTAAAATGATTATAAAGATAACTCAAAGTCCTATAATCTATTCTAATCCTAACAACAACATCAATGGACCCAGTGCTTCAAGGGCTCCCGATTAAGCGGGGTCCGGGGGGGGGGGGTGTTGGATGTACGTTGCCTTACCCCTTCAGGATGTAGCCCTACTGAAAGGCTGTTTTTGAGGACCCCCAACCTTATAGGGTTCGCAACACAAGGACTTCCCTGGAGGTCACCCATTCCGGTGCTACTCTCGCCCAAACACGCTTAACTTCTGAATTCTAATGGAATCCGATGCATTAGTGCCTGGTAAATGAAATACTACAAATTAAAGTATCATAACAAATTGTCTAAATAAGATATAATATAAATTAAAATGTCATATTGCCTAAAGTTATTAAATCTTTCTCCTGTGCCTTATATGATTCCATAACTGCAGGAAACTAATAGGAGCAAGATACTACAACACCCTAGGGAGCACACTGAGCCGCAACACCACCAACAGTGCAAGAAGCTCAACCGCCACGCCACGGGACCATGACAGCCATGGGACCCACACAACTTCAATCGCGGCTGGAGCCACAGTGGCTAATGCCAGCTACTATGGCCTCGCCCGCGGTACTGCTAGGGGTGGCTCTCCCACCGCAAGGATTGCTGTTTACAAGGCACGTGTAAAATTTTACTGAGCTGTAGGCCTGATTTACAAAGTGAAAGTTCCATCCTAAAACCAAATGACATTAGGTGGAGTAACTCCCTAAACTTATATATTGAGATCTTCTCTCTCACAACTCCAATGTGGGACACTTTAACCATACTCACATATGAAGTTCTCAACAACATACACACCAGACAACTACCGGGAATTACACAGACTCAACAAAACCGAAATGACACAACAAATATTAATGTAATATTTGTATGATGTGTGTCTCGTTAACAGCCTCTTGTTAGGATATCACCCTAAAGGGGTAAGACTGCGTACATCCCACCCTTCCCAGACCCTGCTTACGCGGGAGCCCTTGAGGCACTGGGTCGGTTGTTATTGTTGTTTGTATTTGTATGATGTGCGTTTGTTTATTATCCACGCTTTAAGTACAACAGACATTCAACTAATGAGATATATTAGAGTATAAAATCTTTCCTAAATCGCACCTATAAGCTTAAGTTTTTGGAACTGTTGGTTCCTTGACATCCTAAATCTATTTTCCCATTATTTTTTCTATTTTTTCACGTACTAATTTCAAGACAATAACAGGCATGTACACTAGACAACTGTGACGGCTCCACAATACTGAAGGCCATTGATGATGCAGTTAGTGATGGTGTTGACATAATCTCAATATCGCTTGGCATGGATTTATCTCTACAATCGAGTTATTTAGATGACCCGATTGCAATCGGGTCGTTTCACGCTAGCCAAATGGGAGTCATGGTGGTGGGCTCCGGTGGAAATAACGGGCCGGCTCCTTACTCGTTGGTGAACACGGCTCCATGGATATTTACTGTGGCGGCATCTAATATTGACAGGGATTTTGAGTCTACTATAAGTCTTGGAAATGGGGTTTCATTCAAGGTACGATAAAAGACAATCCTGACATGTAAGGATATAAACGAACCAAACATTCATGAAGAACTCGTGTTCAGAATTGACTGGGGCCCGTTCTTGCTCGTTTTGGGAGCTTGACAAGTTTAACGAGTTGAATTCTAGCAGACATGATAAGATTAATAAGTTGAGTTCAAGCAAGGGTGCTTGAATTGTTAATTTTCGCGAATAGTTATAAGGGCTCGTTAAGAGCTTGATAAGGGCACATTAACAATCGTTATTAGCTCAAAAATGGTTGGCTTTATAGTAACTCGACTAGCTTGACTTGGTAATAAGTTAGACTCAATAGCAAGCTTGCCTTGATTATAAGTTCGCCTTGACTCAATTAGACTATGGAGCTGAGTATTTGGACCGGCTAATATCTTATTGAACCAAGTTCGAGCAAAGGTTCGAAAGTTCAATAAAGGTTCAGCTTGAACTCGAGGCTGATAAAGTTTCGAAAACAAGGGGTGCTCCGCTAGACTTGGCATGTTGACACCCCCACAAACACATAATCAAATAAGGGCCATTCCGTTACATAATGAATCGAACGCAGCCTCCCGTTAGGCTAACACCTTGAAGGGGTAAGACTGTATACATCCCTCCCCCGCAAGACCCTGTGTATGCGGGAGCTCTTAAGGCACTAGGTCAGTTGTTTTTGTCTGTTACATAATGAAAGTAGCTATTACAAATAATTTTAAGGGTTATTTACATTTTAGTACCCTGACGTTTTTGGAAGTGATAAAAATGACCCAGACCTTTTTGAATTATTAAGAAGGCCCCTAAACTCTTATCGTATTAATAAAAAGGCCCCTAAATTTTTGTCGCATTAATAAAAAGGCTCATCTCTGATGTGATGATACCATTTTCAGTAGAAAGAGCTGACGTGGCAGCTGCGGTTTTATTAATGATATAGTAAATTGACAAAACTACCCTTTAATAACCATATTTTGAAACAAATTAAGCGAAAATAGATAGCTTTTACATAATATAAAATCTTGAATTTCAAACTTATAAAGTAAGATAAAGGGTGTTGAAGCGTACTCATTTTACTGTAGCCTTAATAAAAAGCAGTTGCCACATCAGCTCTGTCGATGAAAAATGACATCATCAAGCTTGAGAGGGGCCTTTTTATTAATACGACAAAAACTTAGGGGCCTTTTTAATAATTCAAAAAGGTTAGGGTCCTTTTTATTATTTCCAAAAATATCGGGATGCTAAAATGTAAATAACCCTAATTTTAACATAAAAGATTGTTGTTTATTACTAAATTCTTCGGCGGTGTAGGTTTTCAATGTATTTTTTAACATTAATTTTGCTACACAGGGGTCAGGAATCAATGTATGCAATCTCACTCGCTCCAGCAAATATCCCCTCGCATTTGCAGGTGATGTGGGTGGTCAGTTCACCCCTCCATCAGAGGCAAGGTAACAAATAAGTTTCTGCAATCTCACTTCCCATGCTTTACTTCAATGTTAACTCCGTCAAGCATAAATCTCATACAAATTTATAAAATGAAATCATTTTTTTAACTTAAAAAACAAATATTTCTAAGAAAAAAATATTCTTCATTAGAAATATTTTGTAAACAAAAGTTTCCTATTAAAACCAAACAGAGTCTGTTAGAGTATAAAACCATTCCTGAATCTTCACCCATCAGCTTAAACTTTTCCAAGAGTTGGTTCCTTGACACAGTATTAGAGCCTTATTAATTAAAATGTCACGAGTTTGAATCTCAATAGCCCTCACTCTAGATAATGTATTTCAAGTACAAAGTATGTGAAGAGCCTATGCATTATCCACACTTCAAGTCCAATGGACATTTATGTGACGGAACCCGTTCAACTTTCGGGAGAGTTGACTCCTTCACCGAGCCTAAGTAATGTAGCTAATAGAAGTTGTTCTATTAATTGCAGCAATTGTTATCCAGGATCATTGGACCCAAAAAAAGTAGCTGGTAAAATAATTGTATGTGTAGATAGCTACCCAAGCATTGCAAGGAGGATCAAGAAACTAGTAGTACAAGATGCTGGTGCAAGAGGATTAATATATGTAAGTGAACTGGAAAAGAACGTACCTTTTGATTCAGGTGCTTTTCCATTTGCTCATGTGGGAGAAAATGAAGGGCTTCAGATTCTCATGTACATTAACTCCACAAGGTAACGCGATTGTTCTTCTCGATGAATAGGTGTCCAGGCTAGCTTATGTGCCTACGTTTATGGACCACCCATTTAGAAGCTTCTCTATGTGCAATTACGGTGGAGTCCACAGACACAGTGGCAGAGTTGGTCAAGACCCAAACAAGCCAAGCAGTGTGGGACTCCCAGGGATGTACTTGAGCTAGTCCAGCCCGAGCTGGCTAGACTCGAGGCTCGCTAAGCTCTGAAACTTCAAACTTGAGCTCGGCTTGACTTGGTTGAGTTCAAACCCGGCTCAATGAGCTTCAAGCTAAACTTGTAATTTTTCATCTCATTTAAACTCAATCTAGGATCATTTGGGCTTGTATAGGATTTGAGCTTGGATAATTTAGGCTCAAGCTTTTATATATATACTAGAAAAGTATTACCAAAATCTAATTTTTAGTTTCTCCAAAATAAAAAATTGTAAATAGAAAATGATACCGGACAAGTCCTTGAGATTTTAAATGAAGCTGACGAGTGGGTTTACACTATAACAAAATAGTTACTTCAGCTCTTATCATTTTCTACAGTATCTATATCCGACAAGGATACCTGAATATTGGTACGAAGCTCAGTCAAATAAAATTAGGAAAAAAACATAAGATAGTCTTAGAAAATACCCAAGTATGACGCGATTTCCAACGCTTTCATAACAGGAGGCCGACGGCAACAATTCTGCCAACATATGCAGTAGAGGGGTTTAAACCAGCGCCAGTAGTTGCAGATTTTTCATCAAGGGGTCCTGCAGAACTCACCGAAAACATTCTCAAGGTTGACCTTCATCTTCTACAGAATTTGCATTTATTTACATGAAACAGCCTCACCGAAAATATTTATTTTCCAAACAAAAGCCTTTTTTAGGGTTGGGGGCCCTCGGAAATAGCCTCCCTTCCGACTAGCACCCTATAGGGACAAGTCTGAGTACTTATCACCACCCAGATCCTGCCTTGGCAGGAGCCTCTCAGGCATTGGGTGGTGGTTGTTGCTGTATCCTTATATTCTCCCGATCCTAAAAATAAATATTTTTCATTGTAGGATTTTTAAGGTCAAGGCCCGTTTGGTTTGACAGAAATTCTTTTCCGTCTCATTTCTATTATTCTTTTACATAATTATAAGTAACAATCACCTAAGTAGAAAATCGAAGTTCGGCCTTGTTTTGTCACAAGGAAGTAGGAAATTGATAGAAAATGGGAAGTGAAAATCCTTAGCAATTTCCAGGTCCTTTAAAACACAAAAAGTAATTTATCTAGCCCCCTAAGTTTCAATTGCTTTTGTTTTAACTAGCTCCCCCCTGGAAAGACTATTTCTCATCATGGCAACCAAACACTTCATGCCAAATTCCTGAAAATTTGACAAGGGAATTGTATTCCTTGGAAATACTACTTCCCATAAGAATTTAATTCCTATGTTAACCAGACAAGGCCTTATTTTCCTTAGAGGGAGAATAATTTCCTTCAAAATTTCTACATTCCTAATCTCGCATTAACGTCAAATGGACCAGAGACTAATCTCATACTAGTTTATATAAACGAATTGATTTCCTAAACTAGATAAAAGAATATTTTCAAAGAAAAATAATAATTTTTGTTGAAAATGTCTACAGGAGAAATATTCTCTGAAAATAAAATGTTCTTCATCAAACCAAACGGACAATGACACTTTTTTTTGTTTTGATTGAATTTACATCATTTTTAAATGCAGCACCAATTTAACAAATTTTCTTCCTTTTCAGTTAAAAATGCTGAGTATGATTTATTTCTCCCAAAATTTTCCAAACTAATGACCCTTAACAATACTGAAATGACTTCAACTTTCTGAAATAAGAAGTATTCCCTTGGAATGATCATTTATTGAGAGAAAAATTCTAATAGTTCAACAATTTAACTTATTTTTCATATTGAAGAGTATAAATGTGTATAAGGGGATTTATCACCTAGTATCTTAAGATTTGAGCTAGAGGTGTAATCGAGTCAAGCCGAGCCGAGTATCTCAGTACTCGAACTCGAACTCGATTAACTACCCGGCTACTCGAACTCGTACTCGAACTCGATTCAAGTAGTAATTTTTGCTCAAACTCAAACTCGATTAACCATTCGAGCACTCGACTCGACTCGAATACTCGTTTATTTTGCATAGGAACATTCTCAAATTAGCTCCATTATAATATTATTCCATACACTCGAACATTATTAATACTTATCTATATTATATTTTATCATATACAATCATAAATCACGGATATATTAATAGCAAATATACATCAAAACCCAAGTTTGAAAAAATATAAGCAAACCAAATACAAGTTATTTCACTCCACCATAAATGTAACATATCATCTTTTACAAGGAATTCAATCTTCCTTCTTTCATTCTACTATTAATATCACAAGCCATCCATTTCAAAAGAAAATAATATACAAGAACTATTTTATACGAGTCGAGTATTGAGTTGAGTACCACTTCGAGTATCGAGTCGAGTACTTAATCGAGTATCTAGTCGAGTATTTAGTCGATTACTGAGTCGAGTATTTATTAGAGTATCGAGTCGAGTATTTAATCGAGTATCGAGTCGAGTATTTAATCGAGTATCGAACCGAGTAGTTCACTACTTGACTCGTACTCGTTTATTAATCGAGTATCTTTTGATACTCGAACTCGAACTCAGTTAACTCGAGTTCGAGTCGAGTTTTATTCGAGCTACTCGCGAGCGGCTCGGATCATTTACACCCCTAATTTGAGCATTTATCTCCGAGGTATCCTAACATTTCATTGTACTCGGAGGTTTTAAAAGTTTTATCACACTAATATCCTTCACGCTAGAACCCAAGAAGTTTTTGCCAAGTTTACTAGAAAGAGCCGATATGAATCACATATACTATCGGGGGCATGTACTCATGTGTGATGTCAACGAATTCCAATGAAAATTAGTCGGATTCCGAGGGAAGGTACACTGGTGAGAAAATTTTTAAACCTCAGCATACGCCTCATTGTATATTAAAATGCAATGATAAATTGGTGATCAAAGGACAAACTTCAGGATATTTAAACCATAAATTCCCTGTGTATCAAAAAGAATGTCGAAACGTATATCAGAAAAAAATTTCCAATGCAGAATTCATTAATCCTACATTGTTTGAAAAGGTGATTATTATTTTGAAATGTGGAAAAATATTATTATCAAATAATTACCTGAACTGAAGGATTTATTGTATATGGAACAGCCAGACATAATGGCTCCCGGAGTGGCAATATTAGCAGCCAACATCCCAGAAAGTGAAGCTGGACAATACTATCCCATTGGTAAGAAGCCCTCCAAATTTGCCATAAAATCTGGAACATCCATGGCTTGCCCTCATGTCACGGGCGCATCTGCCTTCGTCAAATCCGTGCACCGTGAATGGACGCCTTCCATGATTAAATCTGCATTGATGACAACAGGTAAGGCTGTGTTTTAAGGTTCTGTTTGTTTTGACAGCAAACTTCTTCCATCTCATTTCTATTATTTTTAGCATAAGTTCGTATGAAAAATGTTTTCCTTCTTGTTATCTCAGGTTGTATACTTCACTGAACTCTCCACTAGGCCAAGTGTGAGCTTGTACAAGTTTATAGAATAAAATTGTTTTCTTTAGCTAGAATAACGAAAAGTTTTAATTAAAGAAACTTAGAAAATATTTTAAGAAGAGAACTTTTCCATCTAGAAGTCGTTTATGATCTCTTAGGCTCCGTTTGGAATCTCGAAAATTTTAAGGAAAGAAAAATGAAAGGAAAAAATGTTCAAGGGAAAGAAAATAGGGGAAAGTAACTTCTTTTACCTTATTTGAATAAAAAAGCAACATTCCCCAAGGGCTCCCGCTTAGGCAGGGTTTGGGGGGAAGAGGGATGTACGCATCCTTCCCCCTTCAGGGTGCTACCCTAAAGGGAGGCTGTTTCCAAGAACCCTCAACCTGAGGGGTATAACAGGAGAACTTCCCAAGATTTCCCGATGCTTAACTTCGGAGTTCTAATGGGATCCGATGCTTGCATATTGGTACCCTCTTAGGTCATTTACCTTATTTGAATGTCAAGGAGAAAAAATGAGGAGCTTCAAATGAAAAGGATGCAAAAAGAAGCGTTGCAAATGAAAAGGCTGGGAAATGACTTGCAGAAGCGAGCATTCGCTGGAGTGGGCTAGAGCGAGTTTGGGCTACGATTTATTTCTTTTTCTAATTTTCCAATCTGTTTTAAGAGGAAAACGATTTTCCTCAAAACTTATTATAATATTTTAAGCATTCCGTCCAATTTTCTTCCTTCTTATTTTCCTTGTATTCCAAATACAGGAAAATGCTTTCCTTCACATGTTCTTTTTCCTTTCAAAATATTTTCTGCATTCCAACCGAAACCTAAAAGCAGTTTACAGTCCCTAAATAATTGTTTCGTTTTGCAGCAACTACAGCAAATAACATGGGAAAAGCAATGACAAACAGCACAGGCAACACAGCAAGCCCACATGATACAGGGGTCGGAGAACTAAGCCCTCACAAAGCTGTAGATCCCGGCTTGGTTTTCGCAACCACAACACAAGATTACTTGCATTTCTTATGCTATTTAGGGTATCGGGAGAAGAACATCAGATCCATGTCAAAAACTGCGTTCAAGTGCCCGAAAGATTCATCGGATAGTCTCATAACGGATATCAACTACCCCACCATCTCCATTGGAAGGCTTAGAAGAGATCAAGCAAGAAAGGCAAGTTTAAAATTTTCATCTAGCTTTAGGACCTTTATTCGAACTCGGTCTGACAAGAAATTAGCTTGTGTAATACTCGGATCAACTTGGCTTGTTAGCTTGACCGAGCTGATTTGAGCTCATTATCGATTAGAAGAGCTCGTTATCAAGTACAAAGCTTATTATCAAGCTGAGCTTACTACCAAGTCGAGCTATTTTAAGTTGCTATTGGACCATTTTTGAGCTAATTCCAACTACTAATGAGCCGTTAACAAGCTCTTAAAGCCCTTATCGAACTATTTATGAACATTAAGCCAAGCACGCCCTTTTGAACTTGGCTCATTGTTCGAACTCAACTTTTTAAGCTTATTGAGCTAGCTCAAACTCTTATTATGCCCCTTGAAACAAACACAAATAAGCAGTACTCAATTTTAAACACGATTACTTCATTAAACGTTTGGTTCATTTACACTCCCTATAGGTTAAATTATGGTTAACCTGTATCCAATTCAACAGAAATCCAACTCAATATCCTATTTGTATCTGATCGATGGGTCAAACTACTACATCCATCAGCCGAATCAATCCAACAAGGCGCCCTTAGTTTCCCTTTTTTGACTATCTACAGTAATTTTTTAATCGATTTGAGATCGAGATCTAAATTTTCTGAGCACACAATTACATCCAAAACTGTTATAGAACAAACAAAGAACCGTACTTTGCGATAGTACATACTCACATGTGAAATTTTCAACAGGTTACCTGTATATTTGGTAGAGTAGCCTACTAGATTGATTTGTTGATCTTTTTTTCTCTCACAGCAATTCTGATGGTTGACATTTTTAACTACACTCACATGTGAAATTCTCAACAGGTTACCAGGCAAGTAATGAACGTAGGGTCAAAAAATGCTACATATTTCGCTACGGTACATGCTCCACAAGGACTAAGAGTGAAGGTTTCTCCGAATAAAATTATTTTTCAAGAGGGTATTAAAACGGCATCATTCAGTGTTCTATTCTATGGAAAGCAAGCTCTAAAGGGATATAACTATGGTAGTGTAAATTGGTTTGATGGACTTCACAATGTTCACGTCGTATTTGCTGTAAACATTGTGTAATCATTGAGCTATTTTAGCAAGAATTATATAAGAGTTATTTGCACCAAAGGTCCATATACTTTATCCACTGTGTCAATTAGTCCCTATACTTTTAATTGTATCAATTTAGTCTTTATACAGTTAGTTCTACAGCCAAATTAAAGTTAAGTTAATGACGTAATTTTTAGTAGTAAAATCATATGTTAGATGCAATAAGTCAATACAAACCTACTCATTGACCAAATTTAAATCAACACATGACTAGCCCATTAAAAATTTCATCACTAACTTTACACAAAATTTACTCCAGGACTAAATTGACACAATGTAACTTGTATGGGAACTAAATTCACACATTAGGCAAAGTATAGGGGTCT
Source organism: Simmondsia chinensis (assembly GCA_018398585.1). Classification (NCBI taxonomy): domain Eukaryota; kingdom Viridiplantae; phylum Streptophyta; class Magnoliopsida; order Caryophyllales; family Simmondsiaceae; genus Simmondsia; species Simmondsia chinensis. The sequence continues at coordinate 1,349,751 of JAGTTD010000018.1, forward strand.
TTGGCGTAAATAACCCATTATAACTATCGGTTTCTACACTAACACAACAGAAAGACGTGAGAAGGATATGGATCCACAAGAACAGAGGTCGACAAAAAAAGAATGAAGCAAATCACGATCCAGTAGAGAAGATTATAGTCTGATCATATTAAATGAAGACACCGAAGATACAGCAAATCATCGATCTGATGAAGAGAATTGGATCCGATCAAATCAAATGAAGATACTGAAAATTTGGAGAAGAGAACGTATTATTTCGAATATTGATCTTGTGTTCCATTCCTTTGTACAATATAATGTGTAATCCTATTACTATAAATAAACGATTGTTTTTTATTTGGTCAAAATATAAATTGACACAGGACGGAAGTGGGTTTCAAATTGTTTAAGTTCGTAAGACACATGAACGGGTGTTTGCTCGAATTCACTCGAACGGACGTATTCGAAATCCACCAAAGAAATCCCTAAACTCGGGAAAATAACAAACCCTTAGGTTATATTTTATTGAGCAATCAAAAAGAAATTACTCTTAAAACAACCTAACGTCCCTATTTATAGAAATAGAAAACTTAAATATTAATTAAAATACAAATAGGAAACTAAAGTTAAATCAAAATCTAACTCAAATAAAAGATAATCCTAAATAATATAAATTTAATCGAACTCAATAGATCCTAAAGGATAAACTAATATCTAAAGACTTTAAAAGTTACAAATATATCTAAATTCTTTCTAATCCAGATATCTTTATGAATCTTATATTTTACATTGTCCTCGTACCGTGTCATAAATGATTTAGGAATATGGGAAAATTGATCAATTGAATTCTCCTAAGATTTTCCTCCAAATCTTAATTTTCTACATAACATAGTTCGTAATTTTATCAATGCAAATATCCTGGCACCCTATTTTTCCCAAGCCTTCAATTTTCTGCTTTCTAGTTTTCTAATTATGATACACTCTTACAGTTTTGAATCTGTTCGATTTTGTTTTCTATTTTCTGCTTTCGTTTACTAAAAGCCAAAAGTATTTGCAACTTTAAGTTTTTAGTTTGGGTTTTTTACTAAAAACCACCTAAATTTTAAGTACGGTTTCAAAAAACCCCCTACATTTTCTAATTTTTCAAAAAACCACCTAAATTTTCCAAAATGTTTCAATGTCACACCGTTAAGATCAATTAATTTTTGCTTACGTGGCATTTAAAAAAAAGACAAATAATTTTAAATGATTAAAAAACATAGGTGGTTTTTTGAAACAAATAGTTTTTAAATTTCAGCAAATAGTGATGGGGCAAAAGAGGAAGAAATACAGCTAGAGCTACGCCAAAAAATTGGAAATGGCTTTCTAAAAGCACCTTTTTCTAGTCTTTAAAAACAGTACTTATGTTGACTAAAAAGCACAAGAACTACAAACTGTAAATGAGAATAACCGAGTAAGTTCGTTCCCGTTATAGGAAAAGAAACAGAAATGAAAATTTTAAAACAAAAACAAACAGAACCTTAGAAAACCACATTGGATTCGACTTTGGGTTCCTAAAGTGCAACAAAAACTTGAGCAACATAAATTACTTTCCTACAAATATAATCAAATAAATATCAAGAGACCCGATCAAAATCAAACGGACCCTATACCAAACACACTCTGAGTTTGTATCAATTAAACTCGTGTTGCAGTTTTGTCCAAATTTTGACCCCTTCAACAGTCAAAATCACATACGCATCACTTTTGTTAGTTCAAATCGATCACATAACAGGATTTTGGTCGTTCACAGTGTTAAAATTTTGAATGGACTACAAAATAGGTGTATTATTAATACAAACTGATAGTGTAAAAACTGTGTTTAATGAAAATGAAAGTTCAGTTGTTTCTTTTTTTATCTTAAGGAATAATTCAAGAGGTCTCTATATAAGTACATATAATAAGTGTAAATTATGTAACCGGAGCAATGAGGCCAAGCAAATGCCAAAAGAAACATGGCAAATAATAAGATCGCAAAGATCAAAGACCGCTATTAAGATCGACATAAATTACGCAATTACGTTCTTACAATTTACATAATCCCATTGAATTCAACTTTTCATCGTCAAAGTGCAACAAAAATTTGAGCAGAACACCGAAACAAACAACATAAAGGATTTGAATACTCGTAACCTAGAGCCAATGTAGTAAGGCCAACTGAATGACAATCTACTATTAGGACCACCACAAAATACAACAGAGAGGCATTTGGGAAAATATTGGAACATAGAATTTAGGTGGTTCAGCCGAAACCTATATCTATGGAGCGGAAGCAATAATTTTTTACTATAGGAACAAAGGTATTACAAAGAGTTTCTCCCTCACACTCAACCTCCCATTGTTTGCTCTACAACTTTGCCCTTACAAAACCATGGCACAAGAGATTCCAATTTATAGGCTTCCGCAAGGTTGGGGATCCTCGGAAACAGCCTCCCTTTAGGGTAACACCTTGAAGGGGTAAGGCTGCATACATCCCTCCTCCCCCCCCCCCCCCGACCCTGCCTATGCGAGAGCCCTCAACGCACTGGATCGATTGTTGTTGTTGTTGTAGGCTTCTACAATTATAACATCCATAAAACACAAGAGTCGCCTTATTTATGCTCTTAATGATTCCAGCCATAAAATAGTTGTTCGGGGGGGCACAAGTCTCCAATCTTAACATCTACATGATCAGCATTGGATTAAACTTTCGATTTCTGAAAGGCAACAAAAAATTGAGCAGAACTCCAAACACTTGATTACAAGTATAATCAAAGCATAGAATCAGAGCAGTAACGCAAAATGAGTGGCAATTTAAATGATCACATTTGATTCAACTTCCGATTTCTGAATTGCAACAAAAATTGGAGCAAAAAACTGAAACAAGGAACAGAAATTACTTGACTGCAAATACAATCAAAGCATAGAAACATAGAACTCAGGCAAAGTAAACAACAGTTTACATAATCACATTGGATTCAACTTTCGATTTCCAATAAAAATTTGAGTAGAAAACTAAAACAAGCGACATAAATTACTTGACTACAAGTATAATCAAAGCATATAGTCAAAATAGTAGCTTCAAATAAATAACCTACACGATCACATTTGATTCAACTTTCAATTAGTGAAGAGCAAAACAAATTAAAGCAGAAAATCAAAACGAGCAACATAAACTGCATAACCAAAGCATAAAATCAGAGAAGTAACGCTAAATGAATAAGAATTTAACGATCACATTTGATCACAACAAAAAAATGAACGAAACACCAAATCAAGCAACATAAATTACTTGATCACAAATATAATCAAAGCATAGAATCACAGTAATAATGCGAAATGAATGACAATCTACATAATCACATTGGATTTAACTTTCGATTTCTGAATTGCAACAAAATTTTGATCAAAACAGCAAAACGAGCAAAATAAACTACTCCACTACAACTATAATCAAAGCAAAGAACCATAGTAGTAACGCCAAATGAATGAGAATTTACGTAATCACATTGCATTCAACTTTCGATTTCTTAAGCACAACAAACACGCTAAATAAATCACTATTTACACAATCACGTTGGATTTAATTTTCGATTTCTAAATTGCAACAAAAATTTGAGCAAGATCACCAAATCAAGCAACATAAATTAATCGACCACAAGTATAATCAAAAAGCATAAAATCAGAGAATGAATGAGAATTTACATAATCACAACGCGTTCAACTTTCAATTCTTGAAGCACAACAAAAACGCTAAATAAATCACAATTTACACAATCACGTTGGATTTAACTTTCGATTTCTAAATTGTAACAAAAATTTAAGCAAGATCACCAAATTGAGCAAAATAAATTACTCGACTACAAGTATAATCAAAGCATAAAATCAGAGAATGAATGACAATTTACATAATCACATTGCATTCAACTTTCGATTTCTGAAGCACAACAAAAACGCTAAATAAATCATAATTTACACTATCACGTTGGATTTAACTTTCGATTTCTAAATTGCAACAAAAATTTGAGCAAGATCACCAAATCGAGCAGCATAAATTACTCGACTACAAGTATAATCAAAGCATAAAATCAGAGAATGAATAAGAATTTACATAATCACATTCGATTGAACTTCCGATTCCTGAAGCACAACAAAAACGCTAAATAAATCACAATTTACAAAATCACGTTGGATTCAACTTTCGATTTCCGAATTGCAACAAAAATTGGAGTAGAACAGTGATGTAATTTCATTAATATCTTATAAAATTATTGTTTTAATGTATATTACTGAAAATTTTGCAATAGAGTTAACATCGAAACAGGCAACCTAAATTACAAGAACGTAAATAAATTCGAAGCATAGAACAAGAAAATCGCAGGATAATAGCAGAAAGATCAAAGAGAAGTTACCACATTGTGTGTTGGATGAATGAATAGGATGAAAATGGAGGAGAGAACCGAAGATTCTCGAATGATCGATAGCTACGAAGAGCTTCCTCTCCCTTTTATAGGTCGAATTTTATACGACTTACCCAAGTTCAAATCCCTGTTATGGCACTTGTAGTTTGAGCCGAGTCGGGCCCGAGCCTGCCAAGTTCAAGGCTCAAATCGTTAGCATTAAACTTGTCTCGGGCTCGGCTCAAAGCTTACCGAGCTTAAAGTTCAAGCTTGAACTAGGGTCGCCAAAAATTCGAGCTCAACTCAATTCGATCTAAGCTTGGCAAACTTCGAATTGAGCTTACAATATTTTGAATCATTTAACCTCAATTTACCCTCATTTTGGCTCATTTAAGCTCGGGCTTCACTCATTTAGGCTTAAATTTGGCTTAATTGATGATATTTAAGCAAATATATTATATTAAAAAAAGCTCGTTTAGGCTTGCAAACCTACAAGCTCAAGCTTCACTAGGCTCAGGCTCAGGCTCAGGCTCGGCTCGATCTAAACTCGATAAACTTCAAATTGAGCTTGAAATATTTCGACTCATTTAACTTCAATTTAGGCTCGTTTGGGCTCTTTTAAACTCGGGCTTCACTTATTTAGGTTAAATTTGGCTTAATTGGGGGTATTTAAGCAAATATATTATATTAAAAAGGCTCGTTTAGGCTCGCAAACTAACAAGCTCGAGCTTCATTAGGCTTGGGCTCGCCTCAATAAACTAAACGAGCTAGCTTGGCTCAACTCAAGCTCAAAGCGAGTTGAGCCTTTCAAGTTTTATGACAAGCTGACTCACGAGCTGATTCGACTCATTTATACTCCTACTTATGGCTCTCTTTTATGGGTATTTTAAGAAGTTTTCCCCCACTTTATCGATGTAAAAAAAAAAAAAAACAAATTTTATATAAAGGGTATTTATTTACACCACTTGTGACCCCTTTTTTTATTGTTCGTCAAACTAGTCCCTATACTTTTAAAAAAATTTATTTTTTAGATACTAAAAAATTTCGTTTTCAAAAAAAAAGATACCATAAAATTTAAGCATTTATCATTTAAATATTTTGAATTTGACTATTTATTACTTAAGTACCATAACATTTTAATATAAAAAATAGAGTACCTTAAATTTTAAATATTTTATTATTTAGGTATCTTACACTTTTAAAATTGTATCACGCAAATATTCTTGCACAAATTCTTTATATATTTCTTTGAAAAATGCTTTAATTGAACACAATTTTGACAATATATTAGTATTTTCTTTAGAATTTTACATTTTTTGCCCAAAAATGTAAAAATGACAAATAATTGTAGCAATATTTAGGTAATTTACATCAATACTTGGTGAATATTTTATCACAATACGCTGAAAGTTTGAATAAAAATGTTAACATGACTTATATATTATCATAATTATATATTATATCATATTATTTTGTATAAAATTGAGATAAAACGGAGTATAATTTTATTTTTTTTTTTAAACGGATTATGATCAATTCACATTTGATAATCTCTATGATTTCAAAAAGTACATTTGCTTGTATGTAGTGTGAGCTAATCCTACTAATATAGCCAAGTAAAATGCAGCAACAAGAATTTCATAAAACAGATGATGCAGCCGAGCCTCGGCTTTTGGCAGGTTACGGGTCAAACAGATCTTGGCGGATTAGTATTGGCGAGTTGGAGCTTGACGGGATGGGAGATGTGCGAGAAGAAGTTTCATCTCGGTAAAATTTAACTTCAATTAGTAAAATTTAATTTAGATTAGTATAATTTTATTGTTTATATTTTGCTTTTCTCTTTTAATTTATTCTAATTAGTTCCTATGTTTAAAGAAGAGAAAGACTAGGGTATTAGTCATCCAGTTTTCTCATAGATTTTTATATGAGTATTTTCTCTTATACTCGGATTGTAAGAATTATGGTTAACTATTTTCCCTTTTGCTTCTTAATTGTTTTAGTAATAAGAGTTTAAACAAAGGCCGTCCAACACTCCGTTCCCAATTTTCTTCTTATCTGTATTGCATCAACTAAAGTCCCCAGGTCTTCCCGATCTCAAGATTAAGTTTAATCCATAGACCATTTTTTTGTAACTAAAGCATGCAGCTCGAACTATGCATTATATTTTATAATACCACTTAATATGTAAGTTCAAGTGCGCATATATATATATATATATTATCTATCATGCATAGATTATTATTTCTCCTCTTATAAATAACAATATGTAGTAAAAATAAGAGCCAAAGTCCAAAATAACACTAAAATAAAAAATATTTTCAAAACCACCTTTTAAAGAAAAGTATTTCCCTAAATAGCATCCATATTATTATTTAACTTTTTAATTTTTTATTTTAACTTTTTTTTTACTTTGTTATTCATTCTCAATACATTTATAACTTTTTAGATTTATAATACTTTCTTAATATTAACAATTAAATTAAATTAAATTATTTATTAAATATTTGGATTAATTTTTTGTATAAATAATTGTATTTAATTTATTTATTATAATACATAAAATACTAAAAAAATAGAAAAGTAAAAAAAATGATAACATGAATATCATTTGAAAAAATAATTTCTTTTAAAAAAACTAATTTTAAAAATATATTTTTTATTTTTATAAAGAAACATACCCAGTGTCTTAAGGGCTCCCGCCTACGCAGGGTCTGAAGGGCGCTGATGTACACAGCCTTCCCCCTGTAGGGTGTTAATCTGAAGAGAGGTGGTTTTCCTACGCACCCAACCTGAGGGCGAGGACTTCCCAGGAGGTCACCCATACTGGTACTACTCTTGCCCATGCACACTTAACTTCAGAGTTCTAATAAAATCCGACAACGGCGTTTTGATGCCGTCTTTGGTTTTTTTTTTTTTTTTTTTTTAATGTTATTTTAAATAATGGCTCTAAAAACAACATAGTATAGAACTAATTTGTCTTGACTGGCCCCGTCTCTCCTCCACTTATTTTATTACATTTTACTCCATTAGTCTTAATGTTTTTAGATTTGCCTAAATTATTTTCCCATCTTTCCTTTTATTTAAAATAGTCTCTAATATTTCCAACTTTCTTCATATTGATCCCTAACCATTTCCTTTTATTCAAAATAGCTCTATTTTTTTTTTTTAAATGACACAATGAATCTCTCCCTTCGGGTAAAAACTATAATAAATAAGGAATCAATTTTATCATAAAAAACAAAAAACAAGAAATCAATTTGAACCATGTAAATGGCAGGAACTATTTTGAACACATGAAAAGATGAAGGTCTATTTGAACAACCTTACAAACATCGGGGACCAATGAAGTAAATAACCTATAGATCAAGTTAGAAGACGGTAAAATGGATCAAATCCGATAAGGAACAAACATTGGACACCCGTTACCTTGTGGACCGTGCATAATCCCACCTTCTACGTCGAACCCTTGCACTTATCACCATACAGGGGTTCAGACTTTGTACGTCCGACTATCCAGCTCGTCCAGAACTAGTCAAGATACACATAAACCGACTATCGAGAACAAAAATAACGCTTGAAGATCGAATCGAACTTAATAAAATTGTCCAGCATCACCCTATAGTGATGCAATTACATCAAAACCAACCTCCTACTAAATAAATTCCCAGTATTAATATTAACATTATGTAAATCCTTTGGGTAAAAAAAGGGTGAAAAGGTACACAACATTATAACTTCACTAAAATTGAAGCAAAACAAACTGACTGCAAAACAAAAAAAAGGCTCTAAAGGCCTAAATACTATGTTCGGTATCGTTTTCTACTTGTAGTTTTTAGTTTCAACAAACTAGAAGAAGGTTCTGAAAATAATGTTTTCCTTGTTTTTGGTTTTCGGTTTTCACGTTCTACTCAAACTAGAAAAAAGACTGAAAACAGAAAACCAAGAACTACAATTATCGTTTCCCAAATTCAGTTTTTTGTTGTCAGAAAATCACAAACTACAAACAGAAAATGATACCAGATAAGGTTATATGGTGGTTTCCTACATAACTGGTTAACCCTTCTTTCTTGCTGGTCTACCTGCCAAAATATACTGCCAAAATATAAGTAAAAACATAGGTTAAAGTGGAGCGTATGACATGGCAAATTAAAAGCAGATGAAAATCAAACGCATGTTTCTTAGAAGTTTATAAAGTCGGAAGCAAGTAAGAATCATTTGTATTACAATATATCAGATATACAAAGGAATTAATAAAATATAATTAATTGAACCATTAAAATATCATTCTTTCAATCAGTCATCAGTATGTAAACAACAACAACAACAATCCGAGCGCCTTGAGGGCTGCCGCGTACGGAGGGTCTTGGAGGGGTAGGATATGCCCAGCCTTACCCTATAAGGGTGAGACCCTGACGAGAGGCTGTTTCCGAGCACCCCCATCCTAAATCAATTTGTCATATGTATACAGATTAATCATATACATGGATACTATAAGATTTTAGTATTTATCACTTACGTACCTTGACTTATCAATATATACAGTAGGATATCTTAAGATTTAAAAATCTTGTTGCATACCCTAAAATTTAAAGTTTTATGAATTGGGTACCCTGCACCAAATTTCGGCGGCTTTTTAATGAAAATTATTTATGATATTAGCCGAAAAATGCTTAAATGACACATGATTTATACAATATATAGGTACCTTTTATCATAATCCAATAAATTTTTATCAGAAGTCGTTGAATTTTAGCTAAAAACACTAAGATAACTCATACATATCATAATAATTCAATACTACAACAGCATTTTCTACTGAAAACCGGACGAACTGTGACAAAATTTCACTGGATTTTGGCAGAAGAGATCTAAGGGTAGAACTTTCAAATCTCATGGTACTTTACTGTACATGTTAAAATATTAGGGTACCTCGATGATAAATGATCAAACCGTAATTAATTTAGATTTGAAAACCTTAATTATTTTAGTAAGCCTCTAGGACGACTTAATAAATAAATAACACAATAAACATATGCATTATGAAGAAAAATAAAGAATTGCCATAACATACAACTAATCATGAAATGGCTAGCTCAAAAGACCTTATGTAACCACCTCTATTTGATTCCATTTACCAGTTCAACGAATCGACAAAACAATCAGCTTCCAACTCACATCGAAGTAAAAGTAGCTAAAAATAGCTAGAAATCACGAAGATTCACTCTTTAGATGTTCACTGTGAGTCAACAAGTCAATCACTTATCTTATCTGTTGAGATAATAACAAGTCCAGATCCCACTATAAAAGGACATTTGAGTTAGATGACGACTACACTTCGTACCTATAAATAGAGCCCTCAAAACTCAAGACTCTCTCTCTAAAGCTACCATCTCCAACTCTAGAATTTGATGACATGGAAAATTTAAGGACTCTAATAGCCCTCTCAATTATTCTACACTGTTCATCAATGCAACGTACTAAAGGAACTAAGACAAATTTCACATCCAATTCCACAATAACGAAATATCTAAACTTTACAACAGCAGCAGCAACCCTAGTGCCTCAAGGACTCCTACATATGCAGCGCCTGAGAGGGGGTGGGATGTACGTAGCCTCACCCCTTCAAGGTGCTACCCTAAAGGAAGGCTGTGTCCAGGTGACCCCCAACCTAAGAAATATCTAAACTTTGTGTTTATTATTTAACTGTATTACTTTAACACAAACATGCATTGCAATCTCCACATAAAAGCAATGCAAGATCAATTACGCTAATAAAAAAGCATTTTTGAGTGAAATATTCAATTTGGAAGTCCATTGTATTGCACCAAGCCCACCCTCTAACAAGAAGTGTCACTAAATGACGTTTTATTCACCTTGAATAATGGACCCAGGCCAGAGGTAATATTATAGAGGAGATTCATCAGTTAATTCCGCTGAAGTTTGATCATTTATCACCTCAGCACCCTAATTACAATATATACAATGTGGGAGCTCGAAGGTCAGAAAATTTTATTACTCAATTACCCAGAAGTAGAATTTTATTAATCAGGTACCCTCTAACCAAATTCAATGGACCTTTGTTAGAAAAATGTTGACATAGACATAATTCTGGGTATCTTCTATCATAATTTATTGCTTCTTTGCCCAAAAAGTTTATATGGCACATGATTTAAGTAACATACAGGTATCTTCCCTCAAAAACCTGGCTTTTTTTTTTTGAAATCTGAAGAATTTCACTAAAAAGAGTGACGTAAGTCTATATATTAATATAACAATGTACTACAAATCAGTATTTTCAAGTGAAAATTATCTAGTTACAACAACAACAGACCCAGTGCCCCAAGGGCTCCCGCATAAGCAGGGTCTAGCAGGGTTGGGATGTATGCAGCCTTACCCCTTCAGGGAGTTACCCTAACGAGAGGCTGTTTCCGAGGAACCCCAACCTGAGAAGCATAAAACACACAAGCATCTAGGTGTAAAAGCATAAACAATGATACATAGCAAGCATATAGAGAGTATAAAGTAGCGAATAGGCAGAAATGAATAGGCAATAAAACAACAACGCGAAAGACCAATTAGAACAAAAAGTAGCCAACACACAGCAAAAGTGCGTATAATCGAACCGGCATGCAAAAAATTATCTAGATACTAACAAAAATTCACTATATTCATGCATAAGGAACCAAGGTAATAAAACTTTAAATCATCATTATTGTTTGAACCGGATACCTAAGTGATAATGTGCACTCATGAGGTAGAACTATCAGATTACTGTGACAAATAGAATCAGAGTTATTTTGCTATCAACCACCATCAAAGTTTCAATCAGATAAGCCCCCATATGTGTCAAGTCCATGTCAATTATCACCTCTAATCATCTAATTAACAACAAACGTAAAATAGTGCAAACTGACCGCACCGTTAGATTATTTGCTTCAGAGTGAGAAAATGAACAGTAGTACGAAGAACAAAGCAAAGAGATAACGATTAAGAAGGCTTGGAGCAATCAGTCAATCAGACCTTTGTCTAGCGGTAAAAACACTACTAAGAGGTCTGATCGCTCACCCTAAACCCCATTTACAGACCCAAAAGACAAAGAAAGGTTCGGGAAGATCAGTTATATGGGTCAAAGTGCCAAATATGCTAGTAAAATTGGACAAGACATGATAAAACAAAACGAATACAATGCAAAAATAGCAGGTTTGGGTCAAGATTTTTGGAGTTGCGTTGAATTAGGACTTTCACGTTCAACTCGTTTAGGCAATCAAGTTGAATGTGGGTTTGTTTTGGATAAACCTATTTTCAACAAATTTAACCTGTTCACAACTACCATGTCACAGAAAAAGTGACTCATATAATTAAACGGTTAACTTGTAAGTTACACGTTTATTGATTGAGTAAGATGAGGTTAAGGGTTCCGAACCTGTTTAATATTAAACGGGTTGGGCCCCGGTTGACCCCTTTTCTAAAACCCTTCTCATAACACAAACATGAGCACAATATAACGTGACATATTTGACAGCGCTAGCACTGGCTAATTTCCCATCAAATTTGCAATTTTTTTATTTTGTTTCTCATTTCATTATTCATGGATTTGCTCCTTAATAACAGTTGGCCCTAGTTACTCAATTATTACCACTTAAATACACAACTTTCTCACTCATCAATTTGAAACTAAGATAATCGATCACAGGTTCAAATTTCTAACATGCACCGACTCAGAAAAAAGGAAAAAAAAAAAAAATTTTCCAATGTAATGTCCATAAGCTACTAGGGGCATGCTTAGATATAAAGAATTTTTCAATTTTCTTGGAAACGTTTCTATGGAAATTTAAAACTCGGAGAAGTTGTTCAAAAGGCAAGTTTTCCAATTCTGAGAAGTCGGAAATAGTTTTTTAATAAATAATAATATTCACATACTTCACAGGGCTGCTCTACTGTTTTTCCTTTTCTCCTTTCCAGTCTCCATCACCACATTAGACAGGAGATGAATCAGAAACTTACAAAATGGGCAAGGACAACAAACATCAACCAGAAACATAGTAAAATACACGTACAATTAACGTATTATACACGCATCTATATTCTTCAGTTTAAAAAGGGCATTTACATATGATTGCCAGTAATATGGTAGAATACTCTTTTTTTAAGTTAACCGTAAAATACACGTTTTATAACATGTATCCATATTTCTCCCGAATAAAAAGTAAATGATCAATTATAATAATCATACTTATACCTAAATTGAGTATCAATATTCTATATTTTGCTTCTTACTACCGCTATTACAAATAACACCATCAAACAAAAGTCAAAACTGACAGAATTACATTCATTTCCACTTTGTCAATATTTTAATCTTTTTTTATAAGTCAATGAACTTTTGACTGAACTTCTATGCATAGAGCCGAATAATACATGAACGTATTAATTCCATTTAATTCCCGCACCATATTTTACTAACTATGGCCAGATATGACAAGCTATAGAAACAGAAATACAAGAAAGCGCCTAAGAAAACGGAAGAAAAAACACAATACTGAGCTACAAAAAATAAGAAACAATTCAACAAGCATATAATAGAAGCGGTAAAGAATACGAAAATAAATTCGTGAAATTCTTTCGTACCTGTTAGAAGAGCATCTGATGTATCAAGTAAAGTAACCTTTGCAATTTGATGATCCACATAAGCAACGCTTCCTCCTACTCTCGGATTGAGAGAGTCCGTAATCATATGTAAGCTCGGTCATGGGAGGAATGTGCCGCATAGCGAAAAATGCAATATGGATAAACGATTCACCGTTGCGCTCATACACAACCGGCTGCCAAAAGACGTTTGGTGAGCAACTGTGATTCATAAACCGCGCTACATTCCCGAAATCTTTAGCACTAATCACTATTGGTGAAGGAATATTATATTCCTCATTTGAATCCTCAGTTGTGTCCTCACCTAGGAAAGCGGGGTCATAATTCCATTTAAAGTTGTATGACACGCGACTCGTATCAAAGATATAATCATTATGCACGCTTTCATCGGCATCATATTTAGCTTTGTCTATCACATCACCTGCATACTCGCATATGAAAGCCCCGGTTCGGATTGCATCCCAAGACCGCAACCCCCAACCTCTATCCTTTGTTTTAAACACTTCTAACCGTAGCTTCAAACCGGCCTGAGACACTCGGTTCTTGCAATTAGGAGTGCAGGGACAAGAGGGCCCACACTCGTATATCAGTGGCTTCCGGCTTACTAGAACGTTATTGGCAGTATAAGGAAAATCACCACCGTTTTTTCGAGTGCAAGAGCAGTTAAGGTTACCGGGTTCACAAGGCTTCTGACAGTTACATCCATATGCAGGCTCAGCTAAGTTGAATGACTTAGAATATCTGAGAGTCGGTATGTAGTTAAAGTAGGAAGGAGCCTTTTCATTATCAACGTCGTTCACAAGGGATACTGGTATGCTTTCAGCACCGGATGTGAGATCCGGAGCAATCTGACCTCCCCTAGTTGAACGACCGTCTTTCCATTTCTGAACGGATTGCCATGTAGCAAAAGCAGGAGGTTGTCCAGGTGATCTGACAAGCTTATATTTGAAAGTATTTGCACCCGATTTTCCCCGGTCAGTCCAAGAGTCCTGAACAGTGTAGAGTCCATCATATACATAAGTTCTCATTGACGGGTTCGCTGGATCCTTTATACCTCTAATAACTCTCACCTCATTTCCACGTCGAAGGCTTCTGTCTAAAGCCAAATTACCCCTCTCTAGTTTCTGATCAGATGATCCAGCACCCTGACCGGTGTAGATCAAGATATCTTTATCTTCTGCATCATCATCATACCCACCAGAAGACACAATGCTTACAGCAACAGGATCTTCTTGGTTTCCACCTCTAGCACCGATGAAGTCGATCCCCGCCATGGATGGAGCGTGTAATCCTACCACGCACATCTCCATACGGAAGAAGAAAATATCCCCAACTTCAACACCGGGAACTGCACCTATTCTCTTTCTCATATTTGTTCGAAAACCGGTGGTCAACAGTATGTTACCTGCTTTTAGATCTGCCCTCCGGATAAGCACCGTTGAGGATTCCTTGGCATCTTCGAGTTGGCTTATCCTCCTACGAACCCCGTCGAATTTCATCAGCACATACTTAACCAAATCCCTATTACCTTCCTCTTGTTGGTGTGGCGGCAAACCCACAACCGAGCTTAAATCAGGTTTCTTAGCAGCCTCAGCAGAAATCTTTCTTTCTTTCCTAACAACATTTGAAGAGGATGAGCCCGAACCATGACCCCGACCCCTACTCCTACCCCTACCCCGTCCTCGTTTCTTCTGACCCGTCGATCCAGATGCAAAGTTTACATCCCTGGAAGCATCCATTGAAGACCCCGTATCTCCATTAGATGCTCCAGAGAACTGGAAGCCCGACCTCATTTGAGGAGTCCCGAAAGACCGAAGAGGAACAGCAGCAGCAGGAGAGTCAAAACCCCCGTCTTGGCCAGCACCCTCCTGCTGAGTCCCCTGTGGACCACTAAAAGGATAAAAAGGAGTCAACCCAGATGGCATGGGACCAAAGGGGGCCGAAGAAACAAAGGGAGGCGCTTGAGGTGGGTTAGGAAACATAGGCACTAGCGTACGTAACGGCTTAACGTCCAAAACCCTTGACTTATCAAACGAGCTCCCACTCGGACCAGAAACCCCTTCCATCTCTAACCCCTCGAAATATTTTCGCTTAACTATACCAATCACTAAGTATATTGATAACAAATACAAGAACTCCCAATCAAATGCAATCCCTTAAACCAAACCCCGAACAGCAGAACTACCCCCACATTTAGGCTTTGCATACATATTGTTCTTGTAGGAGACTTCTTCTATCCCAATACGAAGCTTCGTTTGTGGTTTATAGCCAACAAGCAGCATAAAGTTATCAACATCATTCTACAACAACAATTTTGCTGCAGCAAACAACTCCAACTTGACAAAGTGCATACATTCGTGAGTAACAGAATCCTAACACTAAATACAAAAACTAAACCTTCATACAAAACCTTCTTTTAGGCAAAAAGCTGAATCACCTGCAAAATTGAAACAAGCTATTAAGAACTCCACGTGTAAGTCTAATAAAAAATCCCATGTCGGAATTGTAAGAAAGAAGAGATCAGCATATAAACCTAGAGGGCCCCTTAGATAGAGGGATGGTCAAAGCTAAGTATGGAAACACTTTGTTGGCTGGCCAAAGGGCTATTCAACCGTTCCCTCATAGGCACGAGGATGCCTAAGAATCCCCTCGATTAGGCATATAGAGGCTTAATCTTTGTCATCCACATAATGCCAATTGGTTATATGAGGGAACCTCAAGTGGGCGTATCCGTGGACTCCATATATGTGCCAACTCCACGGATTAGGCTAAGGTCTGGCAAAATTTTACACAAGCAAAGTAAAATTAAAGCTACTCTAAGCTAAACAGAACAAACTGCAGAATTAAAATCAAATAGAGTACAAAAGCAATCCTGGACCTTCACCCACTAGCTTAAGCTTTTGGGATAGTTGGTTCCATTACATGGTATCATAGCCTTGTTGACCAAGAGATCACGAGTTTGAATCCCTTGTAAAGGTTTTGGGATAGTTGATTCCATTACATGGTATCAAAGTTTTCAATATTAACATAATTTAAACACAAGGTATGAGGTGGCCTTGTGCAATATCCACGCTTCAAGCCCAATAGGCATTTAGCAAGGGGGCATGTTAGAGTATAAAATCAATCCTAGATCTTCACCCATCAACTTAAGCTTGTGAAATAATTGGTTCCTTGACAAAGTGTAATAAGAAATCCCTCGTCATAGTTGTAAGAAAGAACATACTAATATATAAACCCAATGGTCCACTGCATCTAGGGCCAATTGGTTTTATTATGGAATCTCCCATGGGTTTATACATAGGCCTCACAAATATGCCAACTCTGTGTATAGACCTAAAGTCCACTAAAATTTTACACAAGCAAAGCAAAATCAAAGCTGCTTGAGCTAAATATACAAACCTGTTAGCGTATAAAACCATTCCTAGACATTCACCCATCAGCTTAACCATTTGAGGCAATTGATTCATTGACATGGCATCAGAGCCTCACGAAGAGGTCACGGATTCGAATCTCAACAGACCCTACTCTAAATACACCACCACCGCCACCAACAAAAAACCCGATGACTCAAAGAGTTCGAGGAAGGGTGAAATATACGCAGTCTTACGCCTATAGGGTGCTAGAGGACAGCTATTTCCGAATGGCCCCCAACCCTTACAATCATTGACCCCACTCTAAATACTAATATATTTCAAGCACAACGTATGAATGGGTTTATGCATTATCCACCCTTCAAGTCCAATAGTCATCCGAGCGAGAGGACATGTTAGAGTATAAAGCCATTTCTATAACTTCACCCACACAGTTATTTCATTGATATAACCAGTAAACAGAACAAAACGCGAAAATTAAAATCAACTAGTGCAAGTACCTCAAAATCAAACCATATATTAGCATAAAAATTAGGGTTTCTTCGCCAAGGTCAGTAATTTTATTTACAAGATCTGAACATCATCCGACATAATTTTTTTCACAAGATGAATCTTTCGAGAATCGAAAATGACAAAAGAACATGAAATTTTTGTAGAAATTAAATTCAATTAAGAAATTTCGAAAATGATTACCTCAGATATATAGAGAGAGAGAGAGAGAGAGAGAGAAAGAGAAGAAGGAAGCAAATTGTTCGAGAGAGAGAGACAAGTGCTCGAAATGAGGGCTAATTTTTGGGCTTTCGATGAATTTATTTGTTTTATTTTAGGTTTTTTATTTTCTTTTTCGTTTCTGTGCATTTTAGTGTTGCGCCTTGGCACCAAGATGTTCGTTTGTGTCTAAATGCTTTTGAGAATATGTCATAAAAAACTCTTTTTTATATTTTTGATAAATTATTTTAGATATCTTAAAGTTTGAGTATTTATTATTTAGGTAAATAATAGAATATTATCTTACCCTTCTTTACTTAGTTGTCAAACAAGTATTGCACCTAGGCATCAAGATGTTCGTTTGTGCCCAACTGCCTTTGAGAACATGTCATAAAAAACCCTTTTTATATTTTGGTAATTATCTTAGATACCTTCAAATTTGAACATGTGGGACCTCGAAAAACAACCTCCCTTTAGGGTAGCCTCCTGAAGGGGGAAGGCTGCGTACATCTATCATCCTCAGACCCTGCTTTTGGCGGGAGCCCTTTGAGACACTGAGTTTGTTGAGTTGAGTTGAGTACCTTAAAATTTGAACATTTATTATTTAGATAAATAGTAGAATATTATCTTATCCTCCTCTCTCTACCATCCTTTCCTCGGTTGCCAAACAAGATATTAGTATTGCGCTTAGGCATTAAGATGTTTGTTTGTGTCCAAATGCCTTTGAGAATATGTCATAAAAAACCCTTTTTATATTTTGGTAAATTATCTTGGATGCTTTGAAATTTGAATATTTATTATATAGGTAAATAGTATGGTATTACCTTACCCTCCCCTTCTTTACCCTCCTTTGTTCAGTTATCAAACAATGCAGTAGTATTGCACCTCGGCACCAAGATGTCCGTCTGTGTCCAAATTCCTTTGAGAATATGTCATAAAAACCCTTTTTATATTTTTGGTAAATTATCTTTGATACCTTGAAGTTTGAGTATCTATTATTTAGGTAAATAATAGGATATTATCTTACCCTCCCCCTCTTTACCCTCCTTTACTCAGTTACCAAATAAGGCAATATTATTGCGCCTAGGCACCAAAATGTTCGCCTATGTCCAAATTCCTTTGAGAATATGTCATAAAAAAACCCTTTTTTATATTTTTGGTAAATTATCTTGTATACCTTAAAGTTTAAGCACTTATTATTTAAGTAAATTGTAGGATATTACCTTAAGTTTCCTCTCTTTATCCTCCTTCACTCAGTTGTCACAAAAGGCATTATTATTGCGCCTAGGCACCAAGATGTCCGTTTGTGTACAAATGCCTTTGAGAATATGTCATAAAAAACCCCTTTTTTATATTTTTGGTAAGCCAAGTCAAGCCTCGGTTGCTGTGGCGAAAGCGAATGAGACCAGAGATGTGCTCTTGTGTGATTTAAAATTGGGAGCTAGAGGAAGCATTGTGGAAGGGGACAATGAGGTAGTTATCAAATCGATTAATAGGGTGTACTCGTCTCCAACGGAAATTGTGAATATACTGGAAGATATTCGTGCAATTAGCTCTTCAGTAGCGCATGTTTCATTTAATCACTACTTTAGAGAAATAAACAAGACTGCTGACTGGTTAGTGAATGCGGGCCATGAGAGCTTGGGTGTGTCTATTTGGGATCATTTCCCTTCCTCTATTGCCAGGGCCTATGCCTTAGGAGTCCCCTTTAGAAAAGGGATACCTTAAGGTTCTGATCTTGACCTTTATAAAAAATTATCATTTGGATACTAGGAAATTATCACTTAGGTGCTCTGAGTTTTGACCATTTATTATCTAGGTACCTTGATATTTCAAAATATACTACGAGGTACCTTGAGGTTTAAAATTTTTTTCACTTAGGTACCTTAAAATTTTAAAATTTTATCAATTAGGTACCCTTCTTCCAAAATATAATAGGTTTTTGTTGAAAACTGTTAAAGTAAAATATAATTCCGACAATACATGAGTATATTCATTAGAATTTAATGATATTTTACAAATAGTGCTGATATGATACATAATTTCGGCACTGCACGAATGTTTGCATCGTAATTCGTTGCATTTTTGTTGGAAACATTGAAATGACTTTATATATAATCATAGTTATGTACTACATTAGCATATTTTGTACAAAATTTGTCTAATTCTCACAAAAACCTATCAAATTTTGAAATAGGGTACCTAAGTAATAAAATTTTCAAACCTCGGGGTACCTCATTGTATCTATCGAAAGGCAGATTACTGAGGTGATAAATGACCAAACCTCAGGGTATCTAAGTGATAATTTTTTTTGGATACTTTAAAGTTTGAGCATTTATTACTTAGATACTTTGATATTTCAAAATTTATGGCCTTGTTTAACATTATTTTTGTTTACAAAATTTTTTGGATAAAGAGGATGGAGAAGAGGTCTCGGATTCCAGGCATCTTCCCCTCAACCCCTTATAATGACCTTACCAATTAAAAAAGAATTATTTACATTTTAGTATATTGATATTTTTTGAAATAATAAAATGAACCAAACCCTTTTGAAATGTTAAAAAAGCTTTATATTCTTGCCGTATTAATAAAAATGCCCTAAGTTTTTTTCGTATTAGTAAAAAAACCCCTTGCTAGGGTAATAGCGTCATTTTCTTTTGATAAAGTTGACATGAAAACTACTTTTTTATTAATATTATAGTAAAATGATGAAAATACCCTTTAATAACCATAGTTTTAAACAAGTAAAAACACATAGTTTCGACATAATATAGACATTTCAAATTTACAACAATAATCCCAGTGCACCAAAGGCTCCCGCCTAAGCAGAGTCTAAGGGGATGGATGTACGCAGCCTTCCCCCTAATGGGTGCTGCCCTGAAGGGAGGCTGTTTTCGAGGACCCCCAACCTAAGAAGCGTGACAGTACGGAAGCATGGAAGCATCGCATCACGATAGCTTTTGGGGGTACTTTTTGTCATTTTACTGCAGCATTATTAAGAAAAGCAGTTGCCTTATTAGCTCCATCAACATAAAATGATGTCATCATGCTGGAGATGAGCCTTTTTATTAATATGACAAAAACTTAGAGGTCTTTTTATTAATTAAAAAAATAAGGCTTGTTTTATTATTTTTAAAAATATTATGGTACTCAAATATAAATAATCCATTAAAAAATGACCCATTTTCAGCTTCATTACCATCCCGCACCAACACCACATTGTCTACCTCTACGATTCACCACACTCACCATCTTGTACTACGATCATAAATCATCACCACCCTGATGATATTTAGTTGATTTTTTCTTATCTTATTTTAAGAAAGTAGCTTCCTATTTAAATTATAATTTATCTTATCTTATTTGATTCAGTATTATCTTAGGTTTAGTTTTTCAATAAATAGAGTTTTATAATTCATGAGTTTTTAATTTTAAAAAATAAAATTGATTTTTTAGCAGTAAGTTGTGGCACACCACACCCTCTCATCATAGCCACGGCTTCATCAGTCACCATCCATTACCCTGAGTCGCTACAACCACAACCAAATATTACACTATAAAAGATTATAGATATTAAATATAAAGATCTTATTATAACAGATAAGCTGACAAAAGATAAGATAAAAAGAAATATACCAAAAGCACTCATAATATTCTTTCTTAAATATTCCCCACACTTTTGAAAAGGTTCTTTAATGGGCCTCATTGAAAGCCCATTTCACAAACAATTGGGCTTGAGCCCTACTGTTAAGTGCTGGAATTTGTCACTGGGCTTGTGAACTGGGCTCGTGGTGACCTGAACTCGCTATTGGGCTTAGCCCATATAAGTGATTTAGGCCCAGTAAAAACAAAAAGAAAAAAATCATGACTTGGAAGATTATATATAGGCAAGAAGTACAACAACTTTCTTAAAAAAGGGAACTGGAACCGTTGACATCTAGAATAGGGTAAAACACTATCTCTCAAGCCCGATTGATTCTATCGTAGAGGTCAAACAACAATTCAGGAAGGAGGTAACGGGCTTTGAACCAAAAAACTCTCACTTAGGGGTTGAGACAAATAGCGTTGAGTAGGGGTATAAACAAGCCGGAAAGCTTAGGAGCCCATATGAGCTAGCTCATCGTAAAACTTAAAAGAATTGGCTTTTTTCGAGCTCAAATCCAATGGAGTCAATCCTTTTAGCTTGTTGACCTAGCCGTGCCTAGTGAAGCTTGAGCTCATAGGCTTATGAGCTTAAACGAGCCTAAATGAGGCTATCTTAGTACAATTTGCTTGAATAAATATGCTTAATTGAGCAAAATTTGAGCCTATATAAGCCCAGCTTAAGTCTCAGTGAGCTCATATAGGTTTAGATTTAGCTTAAAGAATGCTAAATAGGGTGGGCAAATAAAGAGTTTGCCAAGCTGGGACTGAACCATGATGGAGCTAAACTTTAGTTTGAAGTTTTTCAGACTCGATGAGCTTTAAGCCGAGCCTGAGTTAAGCTAAATGCCAACAACCTAGCCTTGAGCTGAATGACATAATCTTTAGTATTAGACAAGATGGATGACAAGTCTTGAAATAATAATGCTATAGGTACCACCAAAGATATGGTAGTAGAGGTGGCCAATGGGCCAGGTTGGCCCGGAACTCGGCCCGGTCCAACCCGTGTGGGCAGGGCCTTGGGCCCCCCCAAAACAGAGGAGGCTCGGGCCGGGTGCAGGCCCGCAAAGGCATGAGCCTGGGCTGGCCCACTTGGGCTTTTGCCTCAATATTTAGTGCTTGTTTGAGCATTATTGTTTATTTTACGGTTGTATTTTATATTTATTTGTTATAATTATATTTTCAATAATTATAATACATTTAATTTTATAAAATATATTTATAATTTTATAGCGTACTTTTGTATTATTATAGTTATATTTTTTCAACAAATTATAATACATTTCATTTTTAAGATATAAAGAGGGCACAACACGTCTTCACCGGATCCCATTAGAACTCCGAAATTAAGCGTGCTTGGGCGAGAGTACTACCAGGATGGGTGACCTCCTGGGAAGTCCTCACCCTCAGGTTGGGGGCTCTGGGAAACAGCCTCTCTTCAGGTTAACACCTTGAAGGGGGAAGGCCGCCTATATCCGCCCCCCAGACCTTGCGCAGGCGAGAGCTCTTGAGGCACTGGGTATGTTCTTTTTCCCTTTTTGATTTTTAAAATATATTTATAATTTTATAAGACACTATTATAATTGTATTATATATAATATATATCTCTTTAAAAAAAAAAAAGAGGGCCTAGGTCTGGCCCAACCTGACCCATGGCCACTTCTATATGGCGGGTATATTTTTAGGTAGCTATAGCATTGCTATTTCGAGACTTGTCTCGCTTCTTGTCTACACAGTAAAGATTATGTCATTCATGTTCTTAACAAGCCTAGCTCGATCTAACGGTGATAATCGCCAGGGGCCAAAGATATCGCCTGTGATTGAATCCCACTAGCAGCAAAATACCCCCTACCACAAATTCTTATTTTTTTTCCCTCAAACATTTTTTTTAAGTTACTTTTTTTCCATTTTGAAGCTACAAAAATGTTTTGTTGGGCCTAATAAGTACAAGTGAGCTATTTTGAACTCTCGTTAATTGATTCATCGTTAAGCTAGAAATGTTATATAGCTCAAGAACCTAAATATGCCTTAACTAGGGGCATATATGAGATGAGCTAGATCATGTTAATTGAGCTTGAGGCTCGGCATGTTAATGTTTAGCTTGGCCCAAAATTTGCATGTCTGGAAATTTCAAAGTCAAGTTCACCTCAACTCAATTTACTCCAACCCAGTTAGTTGAGCTCCAAGATAAACTCACCTAACTTATGTTCATTTAAACTTGATCTAACTAGTTTGGGCTCTTTTTAGCTTCATTTCGACTCATTTAGCCTCAAATTCGGGTCGATTATGCATATTCAACCTAGTAAACTGCATCAAGGTAGGTTTAGTTAGGCTTGGGAGTTTACAAGCTCAATCTTCACGAATATTGGGCTTGGTTGGCTCGCTAAACAAGCTAGATTAGCTTCACTTGGGCTTGAAACAAGCTTAGCATTTTGAGCTTAATTGATGACAAGCCCTTGTGAGTTAACTCGGCTCATTTACACCCGTAGTCTTGATGAAACAAGTTAGAGCCTCAATGGATACAACTCAATCCTAAATAGGCCTAAATGGCCCGAACTCAAGTCCAAATTCATCAAATTTCGGCATAAAGTACTTAAGTAATAAAACATTCAGATCTTAAGGTCTATCAGTGTACCAACGTGATAAATTCCCTTTAAAACTTATATATAACCCATAAACTTGCAAGAGCAACTCTAGTCAAGCCATTTTTCTCTCTTTTGGAGAAATTTGAAGATTTAAGGGCCTTGGTCTAGGGTGTATTTGAGCGAAGCCCAATCCAAGCTCGTTAGGATCGATACTCGGTTTGATTACATTTACCGTGGTTCAGACCAAGTTTGAAGCTTGTTGAGTTTGGAAGCTTCAAGCTTGAACTCGAGCTCAACTCATCATAGCCTAGCCTTGGCTCAGTTTGATTAGGCTTGAACCCGGCTTGTTGACCTCCAAACTAAGCTTGCAACATTGAGGCTCATTTAAGCTCAATTTGTGCTTGTTCAGGCTCGAGCTTGGCTCAGTTGGACATAGATTAAGCCAATAAATTATGTTAAGATAAACTCACTTAGGCTCTTTTGGAGCTTGCGAACCTATGAGCTTGAGTTTCATTAGGCTCAAGCTCGACTAGATAAGCTAAACGAGCTGGTTCAACTTAGCGTGATCTTCAAACGAGCTGAGCTTTTTAAAGCCCTTGGAAGTTGATTCATCTTATTTACACCCTCGGTTTTGCCAAACTTCTTTTCTGAAAAAAAAAAAAAAAATGTTTTTTCAGGAAAAAAAAGAAGAAATATATTTTGTTCAGGATTTGATGATGTTAGGTGTGGAAAGCAAAGTGTTTTTAAACGGAACCAAAAGATGTGTTTTCTACTATTAAGTCAGAAATAAAAAAATCGTATTTCTTATTTAAAATAAATTTAGATAAAAAATTTATACTAGAAATACATTTTTCAAAAGCGTTTATGAGAAAAACAGTTTTCATAGCTTGATCAAATAACCTTTGGGTGTGATAATATGACATATTAAATTTGGAGAAATTATCACGTAGATACCCTAACATTGGACCATTTATTAATTAGGTAACCCTATGTTTCAATATAGACAACGAGATACCTTGTGGCTTAAAAATTTTATCATTTAGGTACCCTAAAATTCTAAAATTTTGTTAACTATGCACCTTTTGGCCGAAATACAGCGATTGAAAAAAATCTAAAGTGAAACATTATTCTGGAAATATACAAACATGTTCCTCGTAATTTGATGCGTTTTTGCCAAAAAATATTGACATGACATGTGATTTTAGTAAGATATAGATAACTTGCATTGAAATTTTATCAATTTTTTTCATAATTCGTTGAATTTTTGTCGAAAACCTTGACATAGATTTTCTATTTCATCATAACCATATGTACGACATTAATATTTTCTATATAAAATTGGCCAGATTCTTACAAAAAATTATCAAACTCTTACATAGCATATCTAAGTAATAAAATATTTAAATATTATGCACTTCATTATATATATTAAACATCAAGATATCTAATTAATAAATGTTCAGTCTCAAGTACTTAAATGATAATTTCTTGTAACTATACGCCTCCTTTGATGTAGAGGAAGTAAACGTAGGAAGTAGAAAATCATAAGAAGTACAGATTTTAACTCTTGTTTGGTTGGCAGGAAGTGAAAATTACTCAATAATATCAAATTCCTTCAAACATAGGAAATAACTTACCTAGCGCCCTTCCTCCAAGTAAGTTTTAATTCCTTCATTTTTAACTATCATTCTCAAGAAAATTCTATTTTCCATCATGGCAACCAAATACATTTTACCTACTTCTTGAGATGTTGACATAGGAGTTGAATTCTCATGAAAGATAAATGACACGAGCTCCAAAACTGGCTGTATTTTGACATATGATTGTCATTTTTTTGGGTCAAAAAAGCCCGAAGTAGCTCTCATAAACGACCATTAATTACTGCAGACAAAAAGGAGGGTGGAGAGTGTTCCACCCAGACATGGGAACATGCTTCTCAAGAATGAGACTTTGCCACAACATGGGTTGCAATATTGGCTAAATGAAGACACCAAGAAAAGCGAACTGAAGTTAAAAAAAGTGCACAATAAGAAAATATCCTCAACAATAGCAGAAATATCCCAAGAAGCTCGACTTCTATCAAGAAGAACCTAAATAACATCGCGGCAATCAGACTCAAGCACAACATGATGAAACCCATAACGGCTAGCAAGTAAATAGGTAACATGCAAAGCAGGACATTCCGCAACACGGGCCAAAGAAGCAAAGGAAGATCCACACCACCCAGCCAAGACCATACCTTGATCATCCCTAGCAACCACATCAAGGCCAGCGGCCACAGACATCGAAACCCAACTAGCATCAACTAGGAATGGCAATGGGGCGGGACAGGGCGAGTACGGGAAGTGCCTCCTCCATACCTGTACCCGCCACCCGAATTTTATACTCGTACCCGCCACGGGTATATGAAGTGGATATCTATACCACGGGTATGAAGTGGATACCTGTACCGGGCCCAACGGGTACAAACCCATACCCATACCCATACCCGCCCCACGCGAGTATCCAACGGGTATCCGTTACCCGTCCCGTACCCTCCCTAATGTGTGTAAAAAAGATTATCTATACCCGCTCATATTAGTTATTTAATACTATTTTTAAAAATCAGTTATATTTTTTTATAACATTGATATATAATTTAGATTATCGAATTTAAACACGTATTTTTTAATTTGAAGGTTAACTATGTACAAAATTAAGCATGTATGGTAGGTACAAGGTGGGGTGGGACAGGTACAAAACTACACCTGCACCCGCCCCATATCTATAACGGGTACGGGCCGGGTACACCTAACCTGTACCCACTACCCGTCCAACTTATACTTGCACTCGCTCCAAACGAAATGAGTACCCACAGATAACGAGTTTTACCCATCCCGTTGCCATCCCGAACACCAACACTAACATTTGCCCGACCAGCGGCCAGATTGTCATTGTCAATCTCTTTAATTAAATAAGAAATACTATTTAATACACAACATAGAAAGCTTCAAGCCTTTCCCAACTAACAAAAAGGATTCACTTTTCAATGCATTTAGGGATTTGATGCATTGACAACACCCCTTGTGATCTCAAATCCAACTTACCTTTGCTCATGTGCGACCAAATCCTTCCATTCATTTCATCTCTTTTCATTAAATTTCACTGGGCTTTTAGGCCCAAGTCATACAGTCAGAAGATACGAGGTTTGCATATAAGTTCAAGTGCGGTTCCATCCTAAAACCAACTGACAATAGGTGGAATAACCCACTAGGTTCTGTTAAATTTCACCGAGCCTTAGATGACAAACATAAGATCTACATTTAAGTTCAAGTGGGGTTCCATCCTCAAACCAATTGGCATTAAGTAGAGTAACCTACTATACTTACATATTAATAGGGTTATTTACGCTAAAGGTTCATACACTTTGCCCATTGTGTCAATTTAGTCTGCGTACAAATTCAAAATGTGTCAATTTGGTCCTTAAAGAGAAAATTTTATATTAAGTTTTTAATGAAAGTTTTAATGGTTCGGCCACGAATTGGGTTAAATTGAGTAAACGGATGAATTTATAATAAGTTGCTTGCATCTAACATAATTTTGCCGCTCAAAATTATGATTTTAATTAACTTAAATTTGATCAAAGTACTAAATTGACACATTTTGAATTATTCAAGGACTAAATTAACACAATTAGATGTACAAGAACCAAATTAACAAATGAGCAAAGTACAGAAACCTCTGACATAAATAACTTTTTTTTTGTGTGATAATTGATGGTACCAAGTTCCAGGAAATGAGGAACACAATATGACAAACCAAAAACAAAGCAAAACAAGGAAAATAGATGAACATAGACAAATACAAAGGCCAAGAGTTAGCTACTTTAGTGTCTTGTAATCCGTGCCCCTATGGACCGTGCAGCCGGATCCATATGGGACACCCTCGCACCATGCTTCTATCCAAAAACTCACTCTTGTTCTTGTTAGGAAAAATTACACAATTCGAGTACAACGGAAGCGAAAAATAACAAAAAACAATGCACAAAATTTACGCGGAAACCCTCTTTTAACTATAAGGAACTATAATATCTAATCATGACCCCTAAACTCATACTACAATCGTCATCTTCAAATGTGAATATTAAATAGCAACCTACCAGCTCTTGCACAACGCAGCTGTGAACGGCAAGTCACTAGCCCTCGTACAACGCAAAGTTGCATAGCCAAGAGTTAGCTACTTTAGTATCTCCGAATTTGTGCCCCTCTGGGCCGTGTTCTGGCCTCCATACGGGATGCCCTTGCACCATGCTTCTATCCATAAACTCACTCTTGGCCCGGTGCACCATTTTATATCTTTAAGATCAAAGTTCTCATTTTAAAAGTTTGTTCCTTTTGTTCTAAGTCACCCAAATAAAAAGAGGATTGAAATCCAAACTTTCTTTTCAAACTTTCTTCCCACTTAGAGTGCAAACAACTGCTCGTTCTCTCATTTCCTTCCAAACTTTCTCATTTTCTCTCAGATCTACATATTGGTAGCTAAATCGAACCTAAATTTTAGATATTTTGTCCATCATAATCTCATAGCAGTTACTACTATTGCAAAAAACGTTTTGTCCATTGAAACAAAATAGACTTTTCTCTCAATGGAAGCAAAACATTTCAATCTCAACTGTCCAAGTTAAAACACCATACAAATTTATGTAAGGAATTTATTTTCTATAATTTGCAACAATATTTTAATGGGTTATTTGAACCAATGATCCTTGTATTTTTAATTGTGTTAATTTAGTTCTTCTACAATTTACATTGTCTCAATTTAATCATTTGATCATATTCAAGTTAAGTTATTAACTTAATCTTTAACGATACAATCACACTAGATGCAAGTAACTTACTGCAAATCCACTCGTTGACTTAATTTAATCGAACTCATGGCCGAACTATTAAAATTTCATTAATAACTTAACAAAAATTTTAGTCAAAAGACCAAACTGACACAATGTAAATTGTATAGGAACTAAATTGATATAATAAAAAGCACACTAACTAAATGACACAATAAACAAAATACAAGGATCTTTCTGATAAATTATACTATTTTTATTTTTAAAAAAATTTATAAAAAATTTATTTTTGTAAAAATTAAGAAACCAATATAAATTTCCATTATGTAAGATGCAAATTTATACATATATATATAGAGCACATGTGAAAAATGCCATAAAATGCACCGGGACGATTCCGACCACGTTGGTCCTACAGTTAATTTGCCTATTCATTTTTGGCGCTAATTCTAATCAGAGTTCACCTTGACATTTTCCGAGTCTTTTAAGTAAAAATTTTTAACCGCGACTTTTTATATATAGTAACATTTTATTTTTGGCACTAATTCTAATCAGAGGTGGTATTGACATTTCCGGGTCTCTAATGCTTTGTTTGGCAACAGGGTAAAGATGGGTAAATGAGGGTAAGGGTAAAGAGGGATAAAGGGGGGGGGGGGGGAAATAAGGTAATATTCTACCCTTGTTTGGATATGTTAAATTAAGAGGGGTAAATGAGTTACCCTTGTTTGACAATTAAATAAAGGGGTAAGGGTAAAGAGAGTGATAATTAAAATAAAGGTAAAAGTGTCAATTTTTTTTTAAAAATTACCCTTACTCCCCTTTACCTCCCAATTTGGGGGTTAAAGAAATTAGGGGTAAAGAGGGGTAATGGAGGGTAAAGGGGGGTAAAAAATTACCCCCCATTACCCTTCGAATAACTTTGCCAAATAGGAGTAGAAAATTACTCCTCTTTACCCTTACCCTTACCCCTCTTTACCCCGTTGCCAAAGAGGGGGTAAGTAAAATTTTTAAATGAGATATTTTATATATAGTAACATTTCTTTTAAAATATATTAATGTTAATAATTATTACTCTACAAAAACACATCTAAAATTCAGGATTCCAAGTGGTTGCTTAAGGTTATGTCCAGCGTGGATTCTAATTAATTTAGATGCCAACACTTTGATAACATGATAAAGATGGATAAGAATAATAGATGTAAATCTTTATCCGCATTTGGCTATTAATCTTTAGGGGCAATGGAGGATAAAATTTAACCATATTACACCATTTTTTTACCCTTATTTCTTTATTTAATTGTCAAACAAAAATAACACGTTTGTTGTCAAATAATCATTTTTCTCAAAAGCTTAAGCTGATAGGTGAAGACTCAATAATGGTTTTATATTCTAACATACCCCCTCACGCAAATGGCCGTTTGGGCTTGAAGCGTGGATACTGCACAAGCCCACCTCATACCTTGTACTTAAATTATGTTACTATTAAAGTGGGGTTATTGGGATTCAAACTCGTGACCTTTTGGTCACCATGCTCTGATATCATGTCAAAGAACCATTTTTTCCAAAAGCTTAAACTGATGGATAAAGACTCAAGATTAATTTTATATTATAACATTTACTACTATTTATCATTATCCTCTTCATTTAATATATCAAAATAAAGGTCGAATAATCTCTTACTCGCCTCTATCTCTCTATCAAAGTGCCAAACAAAGCACAATGCTCCCATTTACGTACTCAATACATGAATTATATTAATATAAATACAAATATAAAATAATATTAAGTCGTAATTTTTTTCAAGTAATATGAGCAGAGCCTGAATATGGAGTCTTTTTTTTTTAACACTAAGAAGCCCAGAGCGAAACTATATTGCACAACCAATCATTGTTTACAAGAGATAGGAGAGCCTGCGGCACAGCGCGCCACTAATCATGAGAACACGAGTTTTTGAAATGAAGGGGAGCAACGAAATCGACAATCCTATTACAGTGTCTATGAACCGATCAAAAACGTACAACATCAAAAAATATGACGACAAGAGCTCAATAATATTCTCAGAAATAGCCCTACACTTGCACGAGGGGGAGTCACTTTTACGAATGAAATCAATAACCGACTCGCAATCTGATTCAATAATGATCTTTCTCCAACCTTCCGAGTTTGCCGAAGAGCATAGCAAGAGCTTCGGCCACCTGAGTAGATCGAACTGGGTCAGAGCCACACCATCCATCAAGATATAGAGTCCAGATCTTGTTGTTAAATGTTAACAATTTATTGGGCCCGCTCGTTAAATACGTGGGTCTCAACTTGCTATTATATATGGGGACTACACAATGGATGGATGGTACATACAATCTAGAGGTCGGCTTCTTTGTGTCGGAGGAAAACATTTTCCTCATTTTTCTTCTCTAAATATTTTCATTCATAAATATTCTTTTTATTAAATTTTTATTGATTTAATTAAAGATAATAATTTAATTATCCATATTTATCTGTCATTCACGCTTGACCAAGTTAAAGTTAAAGTAAGATATAATATGTGACACTACGACGGAAAATTTTTTTTATTTCATGAAGGAAAAGGTCAATCTCTTTCTTTGAAATGAAGTCAACTTCCTCTTTACGAAGGAAAATCTTTTATTTTAAACAAGGATTGTTATTCATCTGTGTTAAGTTTTAGGTCGTATTCCTAGGGTTTAAACTTATTAACTTTAGTTCTTGAAAAAACGTCAATAACAACAAACATTCAACACTTCAGATCTTGATCAAGAAACCTGTAACTGTAGTTTAGCAAGATTCATCC
This sequence comes from Simmondsia chinensis, assembly GCA_018398585.1. Classification (NCBI taxonomy): domain Eukaryota; kingdom Viridiplantae; phylum Streptophyta; class Magnoliopsida; order Caryophyllales; family Simmondsiaceae; genus Simmondsia; species Simmondsia chinensis. The sequence continues at coordinate 1,380,731 of JAGTTD010000018.1, forward strand.
AACACCGAACACATGCACAAAGAACACAGCAATAATAACGAGATTTTACGTGGTTCAGCCTTTAAAGAATGACCTACTCCACGGCTCCCTATTTCTAGGGAAGTCTATCCACTATAAGTCGAGTTCAAGTATTACAGACCAGACTTCAACGATATACAACTTTATACAAACCGATCCTTAAGGCTTCTAAGTCAGAAACCTGAAGACGAACGAAAATAAAGAGTAAGGGAAGAGAAAGCTCACAACCGAAGCCTACAAGGCTTCATACATGCTCCAAACTACCAAGATTTGAACGAGCAAGCCTTGACACCCACGGATTTACTCAATCGCCTTCGATCGCCTCAAGATCGCCAGAGCAAAATGAAAAGAGGCGGTGGCTGAAGAGAAATCAGAGAGAAATGCAAAAAGCGTACGGCAAACCCTAAAAAGGGTCAGTATATATAGGCAACAGAATTCCGATCCGTGGCAAGGCTCCAAGGTTCAATCTCGGCCGTTCGTACGAACCAGATCAACGGTCCATAAAAGCCCACAAGAAACACAAATAGTTGTCCCGGATGGCTGACGCGTGGCAGCCACTAATAACAGATTCACGGAAGCTTCCTCGAGAAGCTTTGGGCAGCGGGTAGTGGCACGGGCAGATAAATATAGCACACGGGCAGGGGCAGTAACGTCATCTTACCACTTTAGCTTATTTAAATGAATTTTAACAGCTGGGTACAATAATAACTTTTACCAAAAAATTACAACTTATGCCACTTGACATTTACACCCTTTGATCTATAATATTTGAACATTTCTTGACTTAAATTTTCTTGACATAGTTAAGCCATATAGGGACCAATTTTACAACAATCTGTACAATAAAACTATATAATTGTGAAGGAAATTTTTTGGTGAAAACAATAAGAGACTAATTAAGCGGTTGCTTAGTATTATTTCCTCTGTGCATTTTTTTCTTTTTTGAAAATTAAAATCCGTATTTTAGAATAACTTTTTATCAGTCTTTGTATAGAATCGTATTTGAAGCTGGCAAGCATGAAAAACAGAGCAGTGACGAACAACAAGTACTAGGATTGGCGAGCAAAGAGCATGAGTCCATCCTAACCCTGAATGGCTTGAACTCACTTGCCCACGGTCTCCACGTGCTCGTTCAAGCCCACAACCGCACTGACCTATGCCCAAAACACACCCCTTTATGGTCAAAACTCTATAAACAGGAGTCCACCCCATGAGCAAATGAACACTTAAAAAGCCCATCTCAGTTGGTGGCGACTCCTACCCATGCGATTATCGCCCAAAGGTCAAGAGTTCGATTCTCACCGAGGATATACTCATGACTTACCTACTCATGGGGATTGTGGGCCTTCCCATGAGCCAGGGTTGGCTGTGGCAATCCAGTCCCTTGTTACCAAAAAAACACTTTAAAAGCCCATCTAAAGAAGAGAACAAGCTACAATCATTCTGCAATAGTAGAGTTTGAGTTTGGCTTATTCTATCCAAAAGACATCAAAAACAGTTTAATATTTTATTTTAGTTCCTTTCTTATTTGTATAAAAACTAAAAACTAAAAATAATATTTTTTTTAAAAAATCTAATTTTTAAAAAAAAGAGAAAAGTCCTATTCGGATGCCTTTAATGCAGGGAGCCTGCTGGTACTACAGCTGCATAGAAAAATGGGCCCTGTGGCCGACTCTATTTTGGACTATTTTTCTACAGTGGGCCCAGGATACTGTATAAATCATTACCGCCTTTACAATTGTTTTTTTGGATCATTTGCATATATACTTGGTTTGTGTTCCATCAATTTAGGGCCTCATTTTTTTTTTTTTTTTTTTTTACTTTTTGATTTTTAAAAAATTAAAGCATTTGATAGAGCTCAGTGGATGATTAGTATAGGAGAATCCGATTTAACAATATAAGATCAGGGAGCACAAGTAAGCTAGCTCTCTCTATCTACTTTCTCTCTCTTTCTCTCTCTAATTTCTCTGTCTCTATCCCCCTACATTTTCTATGCGCTATACCCTCCTTATTTGTTGCAGGATGTCACATGTAGATATTTCTCCTCCTATCGTGTTTGCTTTTCCTTTTTGCTCTGGTTGCTATGCTCCCTTACTCCCATGTTTACATGTTTCCATGGTTACTTGCTTACATGCTTATTTGTGTATATGCTTGCACGCTTACTTGCTATATACTCACATGATTTACATGCCTTACATGCTTTTATTGATCTCTACACTTTACATGTTCTTCATGATTTGCATACATGCTTTACATGCTCTATTTACTCTACTTACGTGCCCTTCTTAACTAACAACTATCAGGTTGGGGATCCTCGGAAATAGCCTCTCATCAGGGCCTCGCCCTAAGAGGGTAAGGCTGAGTACATCCTACCCCTCCCAGACCCTGCGTACACGGGAGCCCTTGAGGCACTGGAGACTGTTGTTGTTGCTGTATATTTTGAAAATAATTAATCCATAGAGTTTACGCAATTATATCAATTTAATTCCTAAATTTTTTATTGTGTTAATTTATACCTTATATAATTAGAATTATTCTAATAAAGTCTAATCTTTTATATGTTATTGTCAAGTTTCTCCTCTCAAAATATCCCAAACCTCAATTTTACCTGTTAGAGTATAAATCTATTCTTGGACCTTCACTCATCAGCTTAAACTTTAGATAATAGATTTCTTAAATATCAAGACATTTAAATGATATACACTCATACATTTATGTCTGAATAACTTACTATTAGAGGATACACTCATGATTTGATAAATAAGAAGTTCAATAAAGTATTTATCAACTTACAAGAGATAAAAACAACTTTTCTTACTATGCCATGTTTACTTCATTTAGGGGGGCTGAGGGTTGTAACTTGTAGATTCGATCCCGAATTGACAGTGTTAGAGTATAAAACTATTCATGGGCATTCACCAATTAGCTTAAGCTTTTGGGAAAGATGGTTCCTTGACATAGTATCAGAGCTTTGATGATCTAGAGGTCATGAGTTCGAATCTCAACAGCCCCTACTTTTAATATTAAAAATAATTTAAGCACAAGGTATGAGGTAGGCCTGTGCACTATCTACGCTTTAAGCCCAAATGGCATTCGCGTGAGGGGGCATGTTAAGGTATAAAACTATTCACAGGCCTTCACCCATTAGCTTAAGCTTTTGGAAAAGATGGTTCCTTGACGTGGTCTCAGAGCCTTGATCTAGAGGTCATGAGTTCAAATCTCAACAGCCTCCACTTTCAATATTAAAAACAATTTAAGCACAAGGTATGAGGTGGACTTGTGCACTGTCCACGCTTTAAGCCCAAAGGGAATTCGCGTGGGGGGGCATGTTAGAGTATAAAACTTTATGGGCCTTCACCCATTAGCTTAAGCTTTTGGGAAAGATGATTCCTTGACATAGTATCAGAGCTTTGATGATCTAGAGGTCATGAGTTCGAATCTCAACAGCCCCCACTTTTAATATTAAAAATAATTTAAGCACAAGGTATGAGGTAGGCCTGTGCACTATCTACGTTTTAAGCCCAAATGGCATTCGCGTGAGGGACATGTTAAGGTATAAAACTATTCATGGGCCTTCACCCATTAGCTTAAGCTTTTGGAAAAGATGGTTCCTTGATGTGGTCTCAAAGCCTTGATGATCTAGAGGTCATGAGTTCGAATCTCAACAGCCCCCACTTTCAATATTAAAAGCAATTTAAGCACAAGGTATGAGGTGGACCTGTGCACTGTCCACGCTTTAAGCCCAAAGGGAATTCGCGTGGGGGGGGGGCATGTTAGAGTATAAAACTTTATGGGCCTTCACCCATTAGCTTAAGCTTTTGGAAAATATGGTTCATTGACATGGTATCAGAGCCTTTATGGGCCTTCACCCATTAGCTAAAACTTTATGACATGGTATCATTCCCAACTGTAATAGGGAAACCCCTGTGCGCATATTAGTATACATGTCTCAAATGGTCCGGATATATGGTATAGGGATGCCTCTCCTACCCAAAACCCTCCATAGTACCTCTCTTGGTACTCTATTATATGGCTTCTCCAAATCAATAAAAACCATGTGGAGATCCTTTTGTCTCTCCCTATACTGCTCTATCGTCCGCCTTAAAAGGTGGATGGCTTCTATTATTGATCTCCCAGGTATAAACCCGAACTGGTTCTCAGTCACCTCCGTCTATTGCCGTAGCCTCCTTTCTATGACTTGCTCCCACAGTTTGAGAGTGTGGCACATTAGTTTGATCCCCCAATAGTTGGCGCAACTCTGAATGTCGTCTTTGTTCTTGTAGATTGGGACCAGTGTGCTCTTCCGCCATTCGTCAGGCATCTTCTTCCCTATAAGGATTTGGTTAAATAATTTTGTCAGCCAGCTGATGCCCCTCTATCCCAGGCATTTCCATACCTCAATGGGTATTCCATCTAGACCAACTGCTCTTCCCCTATCCATATGTTTTAGGGCTTTTTTGATCTCCTCTGGTGTAATTCACCTATAATAGCAGTAGTTCTGATACTCCCCTGGTGTTTGAAGATCACCTAGAATTATCTCTGTGTCTCCTTGGTTGTTGAACAGATCTTGGAAGTAGGCTTTTCACCTAGCTCTAATTTGATGCCCTTCCACTAGCATCTGTCCATCTTCTCCTTTTATGCACTTTACTTGCTCCAAGTCCCTCATTTTCCTTTCTCTTGCTCTGGCGATCTTGTACATATCCCTAGCTCCCTCCTTGGTATCCAGCTTCTTGTAAAACTCCTCATACGAGCTTGATTGTGCCTCTCTGACTTTCTTCTTTGCATCCTTTTTTAATGCTCAACAACCCTTTTTTGATGGGCCGTAATTTTTTTTTTTAATATTCAACAAATCTTGGCCGTCCATGACAATGGAGGAACATGGTTCACCATTCTCACGCTCTCACCATCTCATAAAAATGCCACCCTATTATATATATATGTGGCGGCATTCTTATATGAGGGTGAGAGGGACGAGTCCTGGCTCTCCATTGCAATGGATAGCCTACATTAAAAATTAATTTTCGGTCAAAATTTGTTGAGTATTGAAAAAAAAAACAATTTCTTTCCCTTATCTTGTCTTTCTTTCTTTATTTTTTTTAATATTCAACAAATATTGGCCGTACATTACAATGGAGAAACAGGATTCGCCACTCTCACGCTTTCACCATCTCATAAGATGCCACTACACACACACACACACACACACATATATATATATATATATATATATTTGATGGGGATTTATAGGGGAGTAACCAATAAATTTATGGGTTTCTACGTAAAAACTACGTGCATTTGGCACTTTATTAATTTATCCTTATATATATATATATATATATATATATATATATATATATATATATATATATATATATATATACTTTTGTGTATATAATAAAAATTATTGATTTATAAAAATTACTAATATTATTTTAGAATAATCTACAACATTAATCTATATATCTATTGTGTTGAATAAGCATCTGGATGGTCAAGAGTCGAGTGCATGTTTCGTTTTTTTGGAAGGCTCTTCTTAAATGGAGGGATCGTTGGCTTGAATTCAATGGAGACATTTCTAAAGGTGGTGCTGCGCTGCTTCATGCTGATCCTTCCCAGATTCGGGTTCTTACTTATGAGCAGCTTCGAGCTCAAGGTCCTGTGTGGCACTGGTGTAGATTGGTTTGGGGGGGGAGCTATTCCTAGGCATTCGTTTTGTCTTTGGAAGGCTCTAGATGGTGTTCTATTCATGCATGATAGACTTTGTAGGATTGGTTGGACTCTACCTAGTCATTGTGCCCTTTGTAAGTGTGATTGTGAAACCCTTAACTATATCTTCTTTGATTGTGATTTCTCTTTTCAGATTTTGGTTAAGGTGTCGGAACATTTTGATCTTGTTCCGAGGAGATCTCTTAGCCACGTCATGGGCTGGTTTGGTCCTCGGGTGCGCAAACAGGTTGAGGTCTACTGTCCTGAAGAGTATTGCGATTGCAGTTACAGTTTATAACATTTGGCTTGAGCGGAATCCACGGATCTTCCAGAATTGTAAGTATAGTGTGGATGGGCTAAGTAGAATTATTGTATCCTAGTTGTGGTGTCGGTTTAATTTTCTTTATCGGGATTAGTTTCCTCTAGCTAAGGTGGGGTTAGATTATTTGATGTAACAGGCTAGGTGTTTTTCTTTGGTTGTATTTTGATCATTGTAGTCGAGTTTCAGTTTTGAGTACATATTTTAGCTCTTACAGTTTGGCAAAAAAAAGCTATTCGCAGAGTTGGAATAAGGAAGTTCAAAAACTAGGTTATTCGCGCACAAGTTAGCAAAAAAGGGTGATAAGGAATCTCGTTGGCGAGCTTCTTTTTACTTTTCTAGTGTTGTGATGGGGGTTCAGAGTTCAAAGCTTCGGTTTGCTTCTCATGCTTCATTTCGTCCTGGTATAGGAGCTTAGGATTTTTTTTCTCCTGTTTTGTGTCTTATATAGTGTCAGCGAGGTTGATTTTCACTTTTGCTTTCTGTATCTTTTGTGATGTTCTTACATTTGTTTTTTCTGTTGCATGTTTTTTTGCTTGTACGCTCCAGCTTTACTCTTGCAGGTGCCGCTGGAGTTGCTTTGTATAGCAACTTTTGTCGCTAGTTATGAAAAATAATCTCATTTCATATTTGATCCATTAAAACCAGATCAGAGCTCATAAAATATTTTTTTATTCCTAAAGATTCAACCAATATTCATATCCATCGGACGAAATTTGATATAGAATCAAAATTCATAACCTATTTACCCCTCGATGAAACAAATCTGACACTAACAAAGGTCATTTTATCGTAACATACTTGTTACTCTGCTCTTAGTTTTTGACTTTGAGAAACTGAAAAAGATTACTATTTGTCAAAGAGTGAGTGATGTGACAGAGAGTAATAACCACATATGCTAGTAATAAATTGCCATGATAATAAAATTGAGGATTATTTGTATTAAAGATCCCTGTACTTTATTAATTGTGTAAATTTAGTTTTTGTATAATTTAAAATGTGTCAATTTAATCCTCTAGTCAAATTTATGTTAAGTTAATGACGTAATTTTGAATGGTAAAATTATTTAGATACAGGTAACTTATTATAAATTCATATGTTTACTCAATTTAACCCAACTCACAGCTGAACCATTAATAATTTTATTAAAAACTTAACATAAAATTTTCTCTGATGACCAAATTGACACATCTTGAATTGTATATGGACTAAATTGACACAATTAAAAGTACAATGATTAAATTGACACAATGAACAAAATACAGGGACATTTGGTGTAAATAACCCTAAAATCAACGAAATTGCATCAAGTCCTTGTATTTTAATTGTGTTAATTTAGTTAATTTATAATTTTTATTGTGTCAATTTAGTCATTTGGTTAATTCAAGTTAAGTTTTGATGTAATTTTTAATGGCATAATCGCATTAGATGTAGGTAACCTACTACAAATTTATGCATTGACTCTTTAATCCACTTATCATTGAAACATTAATAATTTTATTAACAATGTGCCATAAATTTACTTTAAGAACCAAATTGACACAATATCAATTATACATGGATTAAATTGATACAATTAAACAATTAAAGATTAAATTAATATAATAGACAAAGTACATGAAATTTTGACATAAATTATCTTACAAATGTGTCGTGTTGGGTTGGGTTCGTGTTTGTATTATGCGATGGGCTTAAAAATGGAGTCAACCTGAACCGGACCTGTTTATTAAATGGGTTAGAAACTCTGAACCCTTATCCAACCCAGATTATTAAACGGGTAACCAGTAATTTACCCATTTAATTATATTATTGACTTTTTTAATTAAATATTAGTTTATCAACTTACAAACATATCAACAATACACCTCATAGTCGATACCAATAGTAAATACCTGACATATTTTTATTGTAGAAATAAATTATCAAATTAACATTACTAAATATAGTTTAAATTATCTTATGTTTGGTATGCTAACAAAAATCAACATATAATAAATATAGTATGATGTGAATTCGGGCCCTATATCAGACTCGAACTCAACTCAAAAACAGGATCTTGTCCGAGCACTAAGCAACGAAAAACCCACAAACGAAACAATGCAAAAATTAAACCAAAAACAACGAAAACAATGAAGAACATGCGATATACGTGGTTCGGCACCTCAACGAGGTCCTACTCCACGGGCCTCCGTTTTCAGATGAGTCAAATCCACTATCAGTAATTAGGGTTACAAACACAGGCCAAGCATCAAGTCTAAAACGAAAACCATAACAGAGATTAAAGCAAGAAAACGAGAAAGAACAAGAGAAAAGCCATAACCGAGCGACACAAGCGAAGAACAGCCTAGAGCCCCAAACCCTAGCCGTATCGTTGAAGAAGATCTCGTCTGGGACGACGCATCGCCTTGAACCGAGCATCCCGCGCTCCAAAGGTTCACCACCGTCTTCTTCGTCTTCAGCCCTCCAACTCCGGACTACAAGCTCTCTCTCTCCTCATAACTTTCTCTCACTAGAAAACCCTCTTTCGCCTCCTTGTTTTCTCCTCTCTCTCTTCATCTGCGAATTCGTTTCAGAGAAACCCCAAAATGAGTCACCTCCAGAGAAAAGAGAGAGAGGGCGGTTGCTGATGAAAATGAAGGAAAATGAATATTGTGTTTTGGTCTGTAATAACTTGAACTTGACTATAGTGGAGAGACTTCCCTAGAAATAGGGAGCCGCGGAGTAGGTCATTATTTAAAGGCTGAACCACGTAAATCTTGGTTTTGTTTATCGTGTGTGTGAATAGATTTTTTGTTTTTGATACTTACTATATTGCAGTTATAGGTTTATACATAGATCTGAAAATCTATAACATATTCATGAAGTTTCTTTAAGAACGGAAGTTTTTCTTTAAAGATCCAAAGTTTTACAACTAAAACTCAACATAGTATATCACCCAAATAACTAACATAACTATGAAAAAATCTACATGGCACGAGAAGGCGCCCACAAAAGTGGCACGAGAAGGGCAGGGCGGCAGGCTGGGTAGCAACTTTTTATGATCTTAAATAGTTGTTAATGACCATCTACTTGCCTGGCTTGCTGACCTGGCCTTTTAGTGTCATTTTCGTGGGCAACTTCGTATGACGTATAGCAAAGCTCCATAATTATATAAACAAGTCAAGCATATCAATAACGAGTTAAATGGATCAAACCTAATTCAACCCAATCACCTACATAGGTTAAACGGGTCAACCCAAATTTAACCTAACTTTGAAAACCTCAACCCATTATCTTCGTATTTGTGCCTTGTCTACGTGGCATGAGAAGGTGCCTAAGAAAATGGGCATGAATAGGGCAAGGCGAGTAGGCTGGGCAGCAACTTTTTCTGTTCTTAAATGTGTGCGGAAATAAACAATTCTCCCGGATCACAATCGAATCAAATACCACGACAATAATGAGAAATAAATGGACTAAAAGAGAAATGAAACAATCGACACAATGATTTACGTGGAAACCCCTTTACAATTGAAAAGGGAGAAAACCACGGGTGAAGATCGAAGCTTTTATTATTGAATCAAAAAAGGAATTACAATATTCTCTCTCACACTCAGATTTTATTGTGGTGGCGCCGCTGGGGAATTTACCTCACTTTGTATTTTGGATACAGAATGACGTAACCCTACATCTCAATATATAGGCACTGGGAAATTGCGCTTCCCAATCGATCGGCCTGTTTACTGGAGGCTTCCTACTTTTACGTAACTTTCCCGATCGATTGACCTCCTCACGGCCCTTCTCCTTAATTTGCCAAGTAATTTTGAGACATTTTCCTAACAAATCTCCACCTTGGCTCAAAATTAACATCAACAATAAAACAACTCCACCTTCTCTACAAACGCCCCCTCAACTGGGGCTAACATATATCAAACTGAAAGACCCACCAAATTTGAGCAATGCTCAAACTTGCTCCCTGGTAGAACCTTAGTGAACATGTCAGCTGGATTGTCCTCAGTCCCAATTTTCTTCAACTCCACCTTCCGCTCGTCAATTAGATCTCTGATAAAGTGATGCTTCACATCTATATGCTTCGTTCTGTCATGATGTGTCATCTGATCTTTCGCTACGTGAATGGTGGACTAACTATCATAGTAGACTCTAACTGTGCCCTGCTCGACACTGATTTCACTTATCAAACTTCTCAACCAAACGGCTTCTTTGAATGCTTCTGTGACTGCCATATACTAGGCCTCGGTAGTACACTGTGCTGTAACAGGCTGTAAACACGCTCTCCTACTGATAGTTGTGTCACCCAAACAAAACATATACCCTGATGTGGACTTCCTCTTATCGAGGTCTCCACCATAATCAGAATCTACATATCCAACCAAACAACACTTACTTTTTCCATATTCCAAACACAAATCAGAAGTTCCACGAAGATACCTAAGAATCCACTTCACAGCATGCCAATGCTCTTTACCTGGATTCGCCATGTACCTACTAACTCTGCTAATTGCAAAAGCAATATCTAGATGCGTACAAACCATCGCATACATAATACTGCCCACTGCACTAGAATAGGGAATCTAAGACATGTACCTGACATCCTCCTCGGTCTGAGGCGAATCTAATGATGAGAGTTTGAAGTGAGCTGCTAAGGGCGTGCTAACTGGATTAGCATCCTTCATATGAAACATGTCTAATACCTTCTCAATATACTTCTCCTGAGACAAGTATAATTTTTCGGCTTCTCGGTCTCTACGAATTTCCATGCCTAAGATCTTCTTAGCTGCTCCAAGATCTTTTATCTCAAACTCACTCTTCAACATAGATTTCAAATCATCAACATCTTTCATGTCTCGTGCTGCAATCAACATATCATCAACATACAAAAGCAAATAAACGAAGCCTGAATAAGTCTTTCTAAAGTACACACAACTGTTGTACTTACTCTTGATGTACCCATGACCTGTCATGAACTGATCAAATCTCCTATACCACTGCCTAGGAGATTGCTTCAAGCCATATAAAGACCTTTTAAGCAAACACACATGATCTTCTTTTCCTTCTATAACAAAACCCTCGGGCTGATGCATAAAGATACTTTCTTCTAGTTCACCATGTAAAAATGCAGTCTTTACATCTAACTGCTCAAGCTCTAAGTCATGCATAGCAACCAAAGACAACAATGCACGAATCGAAGTATGTCTAACTACAGGTGAGAATATATCATGAAAATCAACACCTTGTACCTGACTGTAGCCTTTAGCTACCAAACGTGCCTTGTACCTTGCATCTTCAACTCCAGGAATGCCTTCTTTTTTTTTGAAGACCCATTTGCATCCAATCAGTCTTTTCCCTCTTGGAGGCTTCACCAGTTCCCAAGTCTGATTCTTATGAAGAGACTGCATCTCTTCATTCATAGCAACGAGCCACTTCTCAGCATCTGATCTCGATACAGCCTCTAAATAAGAAGTTGGCTTACTGTCATCTAATGACTCAGCAGCAGTAAGGGCATAAGCAATCATCTCCTCATACCCATATCTCTCAGGAGGCCTGACTTATCGCCTTGGTCTACCACCAGCTATAGTGTCATTCTCCACCTGCTGACCTGTTTCTGCATTATCAGTAACAACATCAGAAACCCGTACCTGAGGTGCTGGAATACTCTCTAGCTGAACAACCTGCTGATCTGGCTGTATCTCTGTAACATTAGGTGTCTCAACCTGAACTGTATTACTGTTAATGGAGGGTGTCTGTGGCAGATGTAGTAGAGCAGACTCATTAAAGGTGACATCTCTACTAGTCAGAAACTTCTGAGCACTGGGATCCCACAGTCTATATCCCTTCACACTTGATGAATAACCAAGAAAGATGCATTTCTTGGCCCTAGGCTCTAGCTTTCCATCATTCACATAAGCAAATGCAGGACAACCAAAAACTTTAATATGAGAATAATCAGAAGTAGAACCAGACCATACCTCCTCAGATGTCTTCATCTGTAATGAAGAATGCGGTGTCTTGTTCACAAGATAGCAAGCCATGCTAACTGTTTTTGCCCACCATTCTCTTTTTAAACCTGCATTTGAAAGCATACACCGAGCTTTCTCAAGTAACGTCCTGTTTAACCTTTCAGCCACTCCATTTTGTTGAGGTCGACCTGTACATATCCTATGTTTGACTATACCCTGATCTTCACAAATTTTAGTGAAGTCACCTTCAACGAACTCAAGACCATTATCAGTCCTCAACCTCTTGATCGGCTTCCCTGTCTGTTTTTCAAGCAGAATCTTCCATTTCTTGAAGACATCATAACCTTCATTTTTCTGCTTCAGAAAATAGACCCAAACTTTTCGTGAGTAATCAATAGTAAACGTTAGAAGATACTTGGACCCACCTTTAGAAGCCACTCTGGAAGGTCCCCACATATCAGAATGTATGTAATCTAACGTTCCCTTGGTCTGATGCACTGCTGACTTGAAGCTGACTCTCTTCTGCTTCCCATAAATACAGTGCTCACAGAATTCCATCAGTTTTGTTGACTGGCTACAAAGCAGTCCCCTCTTACTTAGCTCAGACAATGTCTTATCACCAATGTGACCCATTCTCATGTGCCACAATTTTGTGATCTCTGCATCTGTCATAGCAGATGTGTGTCCTTTCTTGTGACAATAATGACACGATAGGTTCTTATGTCTAGATTTAAACCTAGACTTATTCCCACCATTGGATCCCCTATGTTATGGTCTACCTCTCATATGCAAACCACTACCTGAGTCATTTACCGAGTCAGATAATTTCCTATCTACTCGTTCTTTACTCATAAGGTTTCTTTTCACCTCATCAACAGTAATGGTTGGCCTACCCCCGTATATCATACTTTCTACGAAGCCCTTATACGAATTAGAGAGCGAACACAGTAATATCATATCTTGATCCTTGTCCTTAGGGACATCATCCAATGACTTTAATTCTTGTATGATTGAGGTAAACTAGCTAAAATGGTTCTTAAGAGATATACCTTCTATCATACGGAAAGTGAACAACCGATGCTTCACTGCGAGTTTGTTGGAGACTAGCTTGTCGCAAAACATGTTTAACAATTTCTCCCATAATTCCTTTGCGGTTTTCATCTCCAAGACCTTTGACAGAACATCATCAGCCAAACATATCTGTATCGCCGTGAGAGCCTTATCATCCAACTCTTCCCATTGTGCCTTGGTCATAGTCTCGGGTTTCTTCTCTTTCCCTTTCAGTGCTTTTTTCAAGCCGTTCTGCGTCAAGAGTCCTTTCACACGGACTTGCCATAAACTGAAGCTTCTCTAACCATTGAACTTCTCTACCTCGGTCTTAATACCTGATGCCATTGTATCAATTCGAAGAACCAGGCTCTGATACCCATTTGTGCGGAAATAAACAATTCTCTCGGATCACAATCGATTCAAATACCACGACAATAATGAGAAATAAATGGACTAAAAGAGAAACGAAATAATCGAAACAATGATTTACGTGGAAACCCCTTTACAATCGAAAGGGGAGAAAACCACGGGCTAAGATCGGAGCTTTTATTATTGAATCAAAAAAGGAATTACAATATTCTCTCTCATACTCAGATTTTTATTGTGGCGGCGCCGCTGGGGAATTTACCTCACTTTGTATTTTGGATATAGAATGACGTAACCCTACGTCTCAATATATAGGCGCTGGGAAATCGCGCTTCCCGATTGATCGACCTGCTTACTGGAGTCGTCCTACTTTTACGTAACTTTTTCGATCGATCGAGCTGCACCCCGATCGATTGACCTCCTCATGGCCCTTCTCCTTAATATGCCAAGTAATTTTGAGACATTTTTCTAACAAAATGGTCGTTAATGACCATCTTTTTGACGGGCCCGCTGACCTTGCCTTGTAGTGTTATTTTCGCGGGCACCTTCTCATGACATATAGCAAAGCTCCATAACTATATAAACAAGTCAAGCATGTCAAGAACGAGTTAAATGAGTCAAACCTAATTCAACCCAATTACCTAATTCAACTACTAGGTTGGGGGTCATCGAAAACAGTCTCTCGTCAAGGTTTCACCCTGATGAGGTAAGGCTGCGTATATCCTACCCCTCCTAGACCCTGCCCAAGCAGGAACTGTTGAGGCACTGATACTGTTGTTATTGTTATTATTGTTACCTGAATGAATCAAATAAATCAACTCAAATTCAACCGAACTTTAAAAACCTCAGACTAAACCTATTATTTTCGTAACTGTGCCGTGTGAGATTTTATTAGATCTAATATAAGTAGCCTGTACAAACTTTGTATCAATTTTGACCGTTCTCAATGACATAATAGCCCGACAAAGCGTCTGCTCAATTTGTCGTATTAGGTGTTTTTGATCAATCAAATTTGTTTTTCTCTGTCGATTAAAATAAATAATATATCAGATTACTTATGCTAAAAATCTTTTTACTTTTATTATTATATTAATTTAGTTATTTTATTTATAATTATATCAATTTAATCCCTTTATAATTTATATTGTATCAATTTAATTCTTTAGTTAATTTTAAATTAAGTTATTGATATAATTTTTAACTGTATAATCATATTAGATGATATTAATTCATTACAAATCTATTTATTAACTCAATTTAACCCAATTTTTGTTGAATTATTAAAAATTTTATTAACCTAAAATAAATTTTATTCTAAAGACTAAATTAACAAAATTTTAATTGTACAAAAACTAAATTAATACAATTAAAAATAGAGAAAGTAAATTGATATAATTTTACTCGTTACTATCACCTCTATATAGTGTGACGTCACTTTTTACAAAGTCTTGATGAAGAGCAACTAAAAATGAAGTAAAAAATTATTCTATCGTAAAAAATAGACTAAAGATTTAAATATAAAAATTTAAAATAAAATGTCAGCAAATTTAGAATACAAAATCCTTTTTTTTAATTATTGTCATAATAGAATAAGATGCAAGTAACCCATTATGAATCTACTCATTAATTCAATTTAACCTAATTTATGGCTGAATTATTAAAAATTTTATTAATAACTTAAAATAAGTTTTACTCTAAGGACCAAATTAACACAATTTTAATTGTAAATTGACTAAATTAATACAATTAAAAATATATGGACTAAATTAATACGATGGACAAAGTAGAGGGACCTTTAGTGTTAAAAACCCTATTATATTTTACCACCCCAATTTGATCAATTTATTTTTCATCTATAAATTTTATGTTAAATTTTTTTTTTTTCATTTACTAATTAGGGTGAAATAACTGTTTAAACTCAAATTCAGCGTATGATATTATATTTCCGATAACGTCACTCTTTTTGTATATAATACCACCATTTTTAGTATGATGTCATTTTTTACAAAGTCTTGATGAAGAACAGTTGACAATGAATTAAAAAATTATTTTATTGTAAAAAATAGACTAGGACCATAAGGAACATACCCAATGTCTCAAGGGCTTCCGCCTACGCAGGGTCTGGAGGGGCCGGATGTACGCAGCATTCCCTCTTCAGGATGTTAACCTGAAGAGAGGCTGTTTTCCAATGCCCCCAACCTGCGGGTAAAGACTTCCTAGAAGATCACCCATCCTGGTACTACTCTCGCTCAAGTACGCTTAATGTCGGAGTTCTAATGGGATCCGATGACGGCGTATTGGTGCCCTCTTTGGTTATTGTAAAAAATAGACTAAAAGATTTAAATATAAAAATTTAAAATAAAATATTAATAAAATTTGGACTACTAAAAATTATTATTATTATTATTTTATCATTTGTCATAAATGAAATTTGTTTTTTTTTTTTTGAACATTAAATGAAATTTGTTAGTACCCCAAATACTTGCACTTCACGTTCACGTCATATTTATCGATACGTGAACAATTAGGTATCCTCCACTTATTTTCCTTTATTATTTAGGTTGGTGAAATATAAATATTAAAAATTGCAATATCATTAAAATATAGTTTTCAATAGTATGGAGACATATTAATTGAACTAAAATTATCTTCGTTTTTCAAAAATTATTCCATTAATTATTATATAGTATTGATTAAAACTGACCAAATCTAACATAGGATAATAACACGATGCAAACAAGACATGAAAGTAGCCAGTTTGGATCGGAGTTTTGAAGTAAGGTTAAATTTAGGTTGACTCGTTTAACCTGTTTAGGTAATTGGGTTTGACCCATGTAACTCGTTTTTAACATGCTTGACCCGTATTTCTAGTGATGTAGATATTTGAGTGATATACTACAGTTATTATATAAATAATTTTGGAATAATATCATACATAAAATAATTTGAACTATATTCAATAATATTATTTATTTTAAAAATTATAAATATAATAAGTATTCATTACTAGTATCAACCATGAAGTATATGTAAACATGTTTGTAAGTAAAAAACTAGCATTTAATAAAAAAATTACCAATAAAATTAAATGGGTAACATGTTATTTACCCGTCTAATAATTGGGTTGGGTAAGGGTAGAGAATATCTAACCAATTAAATAAACGGGTTAGATTCAGGTTGATTTCAATTTAAGACACCTCGTATACTACAAACACGATGCGATACGACACATTTGCCACTCATAGTATTGATCTCACGATGCGCTTTATTGGAGGATATTACATATGTTTTACAAAAACATAATAATAACCCTTGTTATTGACAAAATAGATAACTTGTGTCGAATTAATATAGGTTATCATGTATTGTTTGAGCATATATTATCTGTAGTCTTGCCTGTACGAGCTGTCCATTTTTTTACTGCAGTCTTGTCGCTATTTATCGAAAAAAAGAAATGACAGTTGACGTAGTGATAACTTATTCTATTTTTTTAAATCGAAAAGAAGTACAATAACTTCCCTAAAAAGGAAAACCAACACTTGGAGGGTCATTAGATGAGCTATGAACCCAACACCTCTAACTTTGAAATTTAAAAGACAAACTACAGTTCTTACTGTAAAAACTAGATAAACATCAAATAGGAATGACTGAATTTTTTTATTGAATAATTAAACAAGAAGAAAACTACAAAGAGAGGGAGAGGAAGAAGTTCGCTCATCAATTCTAAACTACTAAATAAAGGAATCCTAAGGAATATACTATGTACAAAATATAAAAGATGCTTCAGTCACAATACAAATAAATATGTACATGTAAAGTACAATAAAATACTAGTATTCAACACTTACAACTTTAGCTCAATAACAACTATTCTATTGATATGGTTTTTTTCTTTTAATTGGAACAATTTATTCATTTTTTTAGTATATGTTTTGTTATATTTTAGGGTAACTACGAATTTAATGCATCTAGTTATTGATATTATATGGTAGGATCAATACTACGATTTTCAATCAAAGAACACAAAAGCAACATACCCAGTGCCCTAAGGGCTCCCACCTAAGTAGGGTCTGAGAGTCAGATGTAAGCTTCCCCCTTCAGGGTATTACCCCTGAAAACAGACTGTTTAAATCAAAGAAAAACTACAAAACAATGATTATAACAAACAAAATGCAAAAGAACAACAAATATAAGCTAGATCTACAAAAATATATTAGATCTACGTGGTTTTCTGTCTTTCATTTTTTTTTTTTTTTTTTTTATCACAAGTACACCCCAGACCCTGCGTAGGCGGGAGCCCTTGAGGCATTGGGTATGTTCCTTTTACAGGTACACCCTAAGGTGGGGAGGGGGAAAGGGAAGGGGGGCATGAGGATTCAAACACGGGACCGTGGGAGTGGCACTCCGGCCTACAAACCAATAAGCTATCCTGTTTAGATCCTAAAAATTTAGTTCTACTCCAAGACATCGTGAAACTAGAGGAGATGCTCTAGTATTAACAGATCATTTACAAGCGTTAGAGTAGAAACCAAGCATAAATCTTCACTCATCAGCTTAAGTATTTGGGATAGTTGATTTCTTGACATAATAACCAAAAGGTCATGAGTTCGAATCCCAACAGCCCCCTACTTTCAATATTAAAAATAATTAAGCATAAGGTATGAGGTGGGTATGTACATTAACCACGCTTCAAGCCCAGTGGGCATTTGCGTGAGGGGGCATGTTAGAGTATAAAACCAATCACAGACTTTCACCCATTAGCTTAAACTTTTGAAATAGTTAGTTTCTTGACAAAAAATACAACTGAATACAACATATTCTAAGTAAATACATGTAGAATCTAAAAGTTTCAAAGGCGAATATGTCTACAAACGACCATGGATTGTCAAGAACTGAATAAAGGTGACATAATTATCCTATATAGAGATCAATAATTCGATAGTATAAATTATAACACGACAGAATTCTCCCTCTGACTTGTCTGTGAATCTATATTATTCTTTTTTGTTAAATTTATCGGGCTTTTAAGCTTGACTCATGGAGTTGGAGCAACTAACTAAAGACTTCTAGATATTTTCATGACCACCATCTTGCTCATGGGTCAATATGTGTGTGTGGCGCGTGCAAACGTATCACTACATGAGGGAAATTGGAAACGTATCATCCAGGCGGGGTTCTATCCTAAAACCAATTGTAATTACGTAACTAATAGTGTAATAACCTAGATTATCACTAAAATAAAGCAAGGTTATATGTTGTGGGTCCGCGAACCTAGGCACTCCAATAAGCTCGTGAGTTCCTTTGCAATGCTGGACAGAAATGCCCTTTGCTGTATATGGAAGCTTCCTATCTCCCCAAGAGTCCGATCTTTTGTTTGGAGAGTTTTTCATGACGCTGTTGCATCAAACGTACATCTTGCTCGAAGAGGGGTCAAGATTTGTAAGGCGTGTCCTAGATGTGGGGTGGATGATGAGTCTATTGATCATATCATTTTCTTATGCCCATTTGCTAGAGCGGCTTGGTTGGCATCGAGTATTGGCTATAAACTTGACATTATTGGATTCCCGGGGTTTACACGGAGGTGGGGGAGTGTTTGTAGATTGTTTCACAAGAACCATTTGCCCTTTTATGTTGGTGGTTGTGGAAATCGCGATGTAGGTTGGTTTTTCAAGGTATCAAGGATAACCCGGTTTGGGTTGTCAAAAACGCTGAACAGGAGGCCTTTGAATGTTGGGAGTTGTCAAATCAAGCCATTTCTAATCTCTGCTCTTCTTCTACTTCTTATCGGTGGCAAGCTTCCCCTCCAGGGACTATCAAATTCAATACCGATGCTTCATGTTCAGGTTTGTTATCCCTCTTGTCTTGGGCTTTTGTTGTTTGTGACTCATCAGGGGCCATTATTGATGGTGGCTGTGGTTCGGACTTTGCTTCTTCTCCTCTTATAGCGGAATGTCGTGCTATTGGGATGGCTTGTCTTTTTGTTTCTAGAAGGAGGTTGCACTCAGTCACAATCGAATCAGATTGCCTCGTTGCCATCGATGCTTTCAAGCAACCATCACAAGCTCCTTGGGAAATTAGTTCTTTTGTTCAAGATTTCCTTATGCTTTGTAATGATGTTTCTTGTATTTCCTTTTCTTGGATTGGAAGAGTGGCAAATTTTGTAGCTCACGAAGTCGCCTCGATCTTTCTTTGATCTAAAAAAAATAAAAACACATGATTAATTTATTTTTTCTATAACATTTTTTTGTCATTTTACTATATGATCAATAAAAATTGGTTCCCACGTCCACTCAGTCATGAAAAGTGACATTATCACGCTGGATAAAGACTTTTTTATTAATTTGACAAAAAATTATGAATTTTTCTATTAATACGATAAAAACTTAATAATCTTTTATTAATTTAAAAAATTAATTTTTTTATTATTTTTAAAATATCATATACTAAAATATAAATAACACTATTTTTTTATTCTAAACGGCACTTGCTAGCCGCCACAAGACTCGACATGACCTTTGGATCTGGTTGAATATATTTATATTATATTTGATTTGATTCAAGTGTATAGTATATACAGTAATTTGATTATTTTTTTAATCTATTGTCAGGCCCACCTCGAATTTTCTCTACTAATGTTATTTATTTTTTATTTTTTTACTGAAAATTATTTAAATTTTAGGTATAATTTTAAAAAAATTACATAATACTAGGGATGACAAATATGTCATGTCGTGTCATGTTCGTGTTCGTGCTATGTAAGGGGCCTTAAGAATGGGATCAACCTGAACCCGACTTGTTTATTAAACGGGTTAGGAACTCTCAATCCTTACCCAACCCAATAATTAAACGGATAATCCGTGAGTTACCCATTTATTTATATCGGTGACTTTTTTTATTAAATATTAAATTTAACTTACAAACTTGTTAATAATACACTTCATGGATGATAATACTAATAAATACTTGTTATATTTATAACTATTAAAATAAACTATAAAATTAATATTACTAAATATAGTTAAAATTATCTTAAATCAAAAAATTATATATAATAACAAGAATATATTACTTAAATGCCTAACATAACTATATAAACGGATCAATCGTGTCAAAATAGGTTACATGGGTCAAACTCAAATTCAACGCAATTACCTAAACGGGTTAAACGGGTCAACCTAAATTCAACCCTGCTTCAAAATTCCAAACCCAAACCAGCTATCTTCGTGTCGTGTTATTGTGTCATGTCAAATTTTGTCAGCCTTACATAATACTTGAACTTTACAAAAGTTTCAATGTCACACCTTAATGAGCTTTGAACCTAAGACCTCTAGCTCTGAGAGTTAGGAGACAAACTACTATACTTAATCCTTGTTTGGTTGCCACATTATTTAAATTCCTGAGAGAAATTGTATTTCTTGAACATTCAATTCCTGTGTTACCTTTCCAATAAGTAGAAAAACATGTTTGGCTGCCACGATGGGAAATAAAACTTTCTTCAGAAGGCTAGTTAAAAACAAATGAATTAAAACTTACCTGGAGGCTAGATAAGTGACTTTTCCTATTTTGAAGGAATTGAAAATTGCTTCCCTTATTCTACCTACTTCCTGCATGTACCAAATAAGAGCCAAAATCTACACTTTTCAAGAATTTCTACTTCGCGTATTTACTTTTTATAAAACGAGGCCTTACACCTTTAGCTCAATAATAACGTGGCCTATTTTATACCATGACCTTATCGATAATTATCGGGAAAAAAAATTCTAGTAATATGGTTTATTTTCTTTTAATTGGAACAATTTATACATTTTATTGTTTTTTTAATATTTTAGGGTAACTACAAATTTAATATTGCGAGTTATTAATGTTATATGTCAGGATCCATAGTATGATTTTCAAACTAGAAAAACTACAAAATAATGATTATAACAAACAAAATACAAAAAAAAAAAAAGAAAAAAAAAGAAAAAGCTAGATCTAGAAAAATATATCAGATCTGCTTGGTTTAGATCCTAAAAAGTTAGTCCTGCTCCACGACTCCCACTGAAATTAGAAGAAATTTCCTTCTCTCCGAAGAAATAATTTATCAAAATAATAAGTTCCCAAACATATATAAGATCGCCATATATCCGTTGCTTCATTATTAACAAATCATTTATAAATACAACTGAATACGACATATTCTAAGTAAATACAAGTAGAATCTAAAAGTTTCCAAGGTGAAAACGTCTGCAAACAACCATGGACTGTCAAGATTTGAGCAAAGCTGACATAATTATCCTATATAGAGACCAATAACTCAATAGCATAAAGTATAACATGACACAGTTCTCCCTTACACCCCGTGTGTAAAACCGTGTAATTCTGTTTTGTTAAATTGCATCGGGCTTTCATGCCTGACTCACAGAGTTGGAGTATATGAGGTCCACATATAAACCTAAGTGAGGTTCTATCTTAAAACCAATTGACATTGTTTGTTTTTTTTTTCCGATAATTAGCGACAAGGTTGGGATACAAAATAGGTCACTCGATCAAAGCGAGGCCTAGGAGACCCATATAGATACGGGGACCAGAAGATGATAAGCAAAACACCAGACCAAAATCCAAAAAATAGGAATGCAAGCAAAATACAAACAAAGCTAGCATGTGCTAGAAGACACAGACAGTGAAAATAAAATGAGGAGAACCCACTATACTCATATACCGATCTTTTATCTCCCACGACTTATATATGAGGTTCTTACAAGACTTATATGTGAAGTCCTTAGCACTCTTCCTCACATGTGAGTCTCTTTTAACCCACCCCTCACCTTCTCCGATCCAATTGAGAGGCCTCATGCACCAAAATCAAATGTACCCTTTTTACGAGGATAGAGTGCGTCCAACAAGAGCACGGTATTATCCCTCTACTTTGATACCATGATAAATTTTATCGGGCTTTTAGGGCCAGCTCTTGAAGTCGGAGTATATGAGGTCCACATATAAACCTAAGTGATGTTCCATTTTAAAACCAATTGGCATTAAGTGGAGTAACCTACTATACTTGTATATTGATATATTTTCTCTAACATTTTATATATAGGATTCTTACTAGACTCATGTAGTCTGATGTATTTTTCTACGTTTATCAAAATTTAATATAAAACCCTATCTATTACACATATCTAAATTGAAGTGTAGGGCGAGAGGGTGTCGAACCACAGGGACTAAGAGTACATGAAATTATTCTATGACCTAAATTGATTTGAATAAAATTGAGAGATTTCTGTGTTAATTAATCTAAGAAAACGACAATTGAACTAAAATAATCTACTTCTAATCGGAAAGGTGTATTAAATTGGAACCTAGAGTTTCGAATCCATCATTAGCAAATTATTTTTGCGTTAACTTTTAAATTGGGATTATTGATTGTCACGTGGGTAGTGGTTTAGGTTACGAGCTTCAACCTACTAAAGAGATGTTGTTAGTATCGCGTATTGACCCTATCTAACTAAAGCATAAGGAAAATATGCTCTATCTAACGTATTGTTAATTATTACGTATTGACCCTATCTAGCTAAAGCATAGGGAAGATAGGCTTTAAATAACAATTCGGTTAATACTATTGCTTGATTAATTAATCATAAAGCTACAAGCACAAAGAATTAATTTATAAATATCAACATCAACGATGAAAGGTTACAAACTCAATAATCATATCAATTGAATAAATGATAAAAATATAATACTTCAAAGTATTTATCTCAACCAAGTAATTCATATAAATAATCAAATTAACCCGAATTAAAAGTAAACAAAAGTAAAGGCTAAGACTTCATCTAACCCCAGAGAGCAAGTTAGCTCTTCATCAAAGATGAACCGGTGAAGGAGGAGATGAACTAACTCATGTCGGTTTTCACGCTAATTTCGCTCCTGTTCCAATTTAACAAAAAAAATAAAAAGAAAATAAAGTAAAGACGAAAGAAAGAAAGAATCTGAGAGAGAGAACAGGAGACAACCCCAAAAACAGAGAACCCAAAAACAGACCCCCAACACTCGTCCTCTTCCTCCCTTTATAATCGATGACGAACCCTACGTGCGGAGCTGGACTAGGCTTGTGTGAGGTTGGAGATGACGGTGGCCTGAGCATGGGTCTCGTGCGAAGATGGGCCTTGCGCTTGGGCTGTGCGTGGACTGACGCAGGTTTGGGCCGGGGATGACGGTGACGTTGGTGGTTGCGCTGGTGGGCTGGGGATCGAGCTGGGCTGTTGGTGTTGAACGGGAGGGGACGATGAGTTTGGGTTGAGACTGCGTAGGGCCTGCGTTTGTGGGCTTGAGGTTGGTGATGAAGGTGTTGGGCTTGGGGTACTGTAGCAGTGCAGGTCAGGTCGGCTCGGAGCGGACCGAGCTTATACGTTGTTGTCCCGAATCTCGATTGATTTGATTTAATTGTTTACGCATCGAATTTGTCTTATTTGCACCAGAATTTGACAATTTTCGGAACTTTAATTTCAAACCTGTTAAACATAAAAATTGCCAAAATGAGTGTAGAGTTATAATTAAATAGGTGCAAAATAATTAAAATAACAATTAAAAGATGTGTAAATCTGAGACGCATCACAGTCCTTTAACAATCAGTAACAACTATATCGAGGAATGGAGTTATTTACACCGTTAGTCCCTCATGTTTTTGGTTTTGTTCAAATTGGTCCCTCATCTTTTATTTTGTTCAAATTAGTCCCTCGTCTTTTCTTTTGTTCAAAATAGACTCTCGTGTTTTATTTTATAACAAAGTTGATCGATCATCTTTTTAATTTTTTTTTAATTTTCATAATATAGGGGACTAATTTTATCACAAAATAAAATATGAGAGACTATTTTGAATAAAAGAAAAGATGAGAGACTAATTTCAATAAACTTAAAAAATTAGGGATCAATTTGAATAAAATTATAAAAATAAGAGACCAATTTAAAAAAAAATAAGAAACTAATTTAAATAAACTTAAAAGATAAGGGACTAATAGTAAATAATTCTCGAGGAGCGTGGACAAAAAGAATTTAGGGGTGAATAACTTTACCATTAAATTTAACTTTCGTGGAATATTTTTAGGGTATGTTACTGACAAGTTAAAGATGTTAAATATTGCAATTACTTCATAAATATTTATGATTATTGATGAATATAAATAACGTTATTTTTCTAATAAATATATTTTTTAGAATTATTTATAATAAAAAAGAACTTTAACATTTTTGAATTAATAAAAAGACTCATAAATGTTTGTCGTATTAATAAACAAAAAGCCCTCTCTAACTTGATAACGTCATTTTTCATCAGTAGAGTTGACGCAACAACTATGTTTTTATTAATGGTATTGTAAAATGGCAAAAGTATCGTTTAATACTCTTATTCTTACTTTATAAGCACAAAATTTTAAATATTTTATTATACAAAAATTATTTATTTTCGCTTAATTTATTCTAAAATATAGTTATTAAATTGTATTTTGACCATTTTACTGTAGGATTTATAAAAAAAAATATTTATCATATTAGTTCTATCGACGGAAAGTGACATCATCACATTGTAGAAAGGCTTTTTTATTTATATGACAAAAATTTAGAATTTTTTTAATACAACAAAAGACTTAGTAGTCATTTTATTAATTAAAAAATGTCATAATTTTTTTTATTATTTTTAAAAATATTAGATATTAAAATATAAATAATATTATTTTTTATTCTGATTGACACTTGCTAGCCGCCGCAAGACTCATGCAGGTGATATCTTTATTTTCCTTGATGATATGATCATTGGATCTTGTTGAATATATTTATATTATATTTGATTTGATTTAAATATATAATATATAGAGTAATTTGATTATTTTCTTAATCTATTGTCGCGCCCACCTTGAGTTCTCTACTAACGTTATTTATTTATTTTTTTTTATATTAAAAGTTACTTAAATTTTATGTGCGGTTTTAAAAAATTACATAGATTTTATATTTTTTAAAAAATCACTTAAATTTTATAAAATTTTTAATATCACACCTTAATATTATCGCCGCTAACAGTTGTTAGTTTTTGCTGATTGGTCTATTCCACTAGTGAATACCAAACATGGGAATGACTATTCAATCTCAATCCTATCTCTATTTTAGCATATACCACGTGAAGAAGTGAGAATGATTGGCCCATTCTTGCTCCCAAATAGTCATTCACATTCCGTCATTTTTACTCCCACAAATTCATTCCATGTACCAAACAGTCCCCAATAGCAACCTACAAATTTAAAAAGTATGGTTATTATATCATAAGTTTTGGTACTTTGCCTAATGTGTTAAATTAATTCTTATACTTTTAATTGTGTCGGTATAGTTCGTATATAGTTTATATTGTGTCAATTTGAACTTATGGTCAAATTTGAGTTAAATTAATGAACAAAATTTTTATTGTAATAATCATGTTAAATGCAAGGAATTAAATACAAACCCACTCATGGACTCAATGTAACCCATGACCGAACTGTTGAAGATTCTATCACTAACTTAACATAAATTTTACTTCAAATACTAAATTAACATAGCATAACTTTTACAAAAAATAATGCGACATAATTAAAAATATAGGACACCTTTAATATAAATAACCCAAAAAATTAGTAAGTGTTAAGGAACCAACAATCCCAAAAGCTTAAGCTGATAGGTAAAGGCTTAGAAATAATTTTATACTTAACACGCCCCCCTCACACGAATGTCTATTGAGCTTGAAGTGTGGATAATGTTTAGCACATAGGACCACCTCATAATTTGTGCTTAAATTATTTTTAACATTAAAAGTGGAGGCCGTTAAGATTTGAACTTTTGACTTTTTGGTTAACAAGACTCTGATATTATATTAAAGAACTAATTATTCTAAAAGATTAAGTTAATAGGTGAAGGAGGGTTTGTTTGGTGCAACTTATTTCAATTTATCTTTTTCAACTTATCTGTTTTAATAAGATTTGTATCTTTTTACAGTGAAATGTTTGGTCGTCCTATGCATAAAGATCTTTTTTACAACATAAAGTGTTTGGATACAAGTTTAAAAAGAAACTTGTTTACTACAATAAAAAAATGACTTAATAATCTAAATCATTTTGAAAATAGTAGGTAAGAGGGGGATCATGATAATAGTTAGTTGTGGTACTAAGCGATAAGTGCAGTGACCCATGCACGTAAAAAGGGTTGGGGTAGGTAGGGGTGGTGATAACAAGTAAAAGTAGGTCATAGTGGTGAGAATTAATGTTAATATTGTCTTTTTAAAGCATATTTCTAAAATAAATTGTGAAAAATATTCAATTTTATATCTTTTTCTACTTAGTTATAAAATAGCTTTTTTAACTTTCTATTTAAACTATGAAAAATATGTAAAAAGATCTTCTGTCAACCAAACACAAGCCCTATAGGTAACTAGATATTTTTCACAACTTAGGTTGTTAAAAAGTTGACCAACGCAGCCTAAAAATACTTTTAGGCTATGTTTGGTTGTACCTGTTATCTGTAAGCGTTTAGCCTTTAGCTTATTGATAGTGTTAGACTATATTGTATAGGTCTCAATATTGAGCCCATTGGGCCTGCTCTATGTATCTTGTATAGCCCATTCATTATTCTATAAATATACGAGAGGCCCACTGCTCTAAGTGTGCTTCTCATTCTTTCATGGTATTAGAGCTCTCCCGAGCCCTCTTGTAAAGGCAAACTCTAACCTTCGTTTTTCAAATTTCGTTCTTTCCACCAAAAAAAAAAAGGGGTCGAAAACCCTAACCTAGCTCCCCCCCCTTTGCGCCGCCAACCTTCACCGCCGCTCACCCCTCCCTCCCGGCGCCCCTCCCTCACGCCGCCGCAGGACAGGCCGCAGCTCTCCCGTACAGGCCCTGCCGCCGCCCTCCCGTGCCGTTCCGCTGCCGTCACTCTCCCGCTCGCACTTTCCCTGTCCTCCCAAGCAGTGCCGCTGCTCGCACTTTCCATCTGCCGTGCTCCTGCTCGTCATTCAATAGCCGACGCCACTGTGCCCTAACCCAGCGCCAGCCCCTGTTCAGATTTACAGACCCAATGATTGGTTCTATTTCATAACCCGGGCTACCTTTCTTCGGTGCTCCTATTTATGGTGAGCATATGTTACATCCACCACTTTTTCATCCTGCAATTAATACTCATGCCACTGGATCTACTTTCTATTCAGGGTTCGCATCTCCTCAAACTATTTTTCAATCTTTTACTGCTCATTCTGCTCCTAAAGTTGATTTTCCCTGGATAATGGATAGTGATGCATCATCTCATATGACTAATAACCTCAGTTTATTAACATCTCTTCGTCCTTATCATGGTTATGATAAAATTTTAGTTGGTAATGGCGCTTCTTTATCGATTGCTGGGATTGGATCTGGTTCTCTTATTACACCTGTTGGTCATTTCAATTTGCATAACGTTTTCTATGTTCCTGGTCTTTCCACTAATTTAATCTCTGTTCGTCAATTCTGTAAAGATAATTCTTGCCTTTTAGAATTTGACTCGGGTGGTTTCTCCATTAAAAATGCTAAAACGATGTCCCTCATTATTCGTTGTGCTAGCTCAGGGCCTCTTTTCCCTGTTCCCAAACCAAACTCAATCAGTCGCCCCGGTCAACCCCGACAGCTAGTGGCATCCTCCCCACATGTTTCCCTAGTTGCTTCCAAACACACACAATCTCTTTGGCATCGTCGACTTGGCCACCCCGGGGAGCCAGTCTTGTCATCTTTAGTTAAACAAAAATTTATATCTTGTTCGAGCTCTTCTGAGTCCAGTTTGTGTCATGCTTGCCAACTAGGTAAGCATAGTCGTTTACCCTTTCAAGCGTCTGTAACCAGTACTTCGCGTCCTTTCGATATTATTCATTCTGATGTATGGACATCACCTGTTGTCAGTTTCAGTGGTTTTAAGTATTATTTGCTATTATTGGATGATTATTCTCATTTTGTGTGGATTTATCCTATGCATGCCAAATCTGAGGTTTTTGACCTGTTTGTTCAATTTCGTAATCTTGTGTTGAATCAATTTGGCGTGGAAATCAAGAATTTTCAATGTGATAATGACACTGAATATATCAACCGTGACTTTAATGGTCTTTTTCTGCAAAAGGGCATTCTCAGTAGGGTTTCCTGCCCTCACACCTCCCAACAGAATGGGAAAGCTGAACGCATGCATCGTACTATTGGTAACATGATGCGTTCCCTTTTATTTCAAGCCTGTATGCCTTTGGAATTTTGGGTTGAAGCAGTTTCTGTTGCAGTTCATACTATTAATCGCCTACCATCTACCTCTATTAAGAAAAAGATCCATTTTCAACGTTTATATAAGCAGAAAGTTAATTATGATCATCTTCGGGTTTTTGGTAGTGCCTGCTATCCTAATGTGAGTGTCACCGCCTCTCACAAACTTGCTCCGCGCTCTACTTTATGTGTCTTCTTGGGCTATCCACCAAATCATAACGGTTACAAATGTCTGGATATTTCTACTAATAAAGTTATTATTTCGAGGCATGTTGTTTTTGATGAAGCAGGTTTTCCATTTGCACGATTGGGCACTCTCTCTCAAAATACGATGACCCGGCTTCAACAAATTTTCTCTTCCCCGCTTGCGTCTTCCCCATTCGCGGGCCTCACTCCACCGCACCCGCCACCTCCTACGGCGGCACCCCCAATAGCCGCCACCCCTCCCCTTGCACCACCGGGGTCCCCTGCGGCCCCGTCACCCATCGCTACAGGCGCCCCTGCGGCCCCGCCACCGCTATGCCGCCCCCTACTTCCTCTATTCATCCTATGGTGACTCGTGCCCGTGCTGGTATTGTCAAGCCTCTTCTCAAGCCTTCTATGATTGCTCATAGCTCTTTGCTCGAGGTACCTTTTTCTTATAAGCAGACCCTTACTGATGATAATTGGAAGCATGCCATGCTTGAGGAATATAATGCCCTTATTCGTAATAACACATGGGATCTTGTTCCTCCGCCCCCTCATGGTAACATTGTTGGATCCAAGTGGGTTTTCCGTATTAAACAAACATCTACAGGTCAGATTGAACGCTATAAAGCATGGTTGGTTGCTCAGGGTTTTACACAGCGATATGGCATTGACTACGGTGAAACTTTCAGTCCCGTTGTTGAACCTACTACTGTTTGTACTGTTCTGACTATTGCCGCCTCTCGTCACTGGCCTATTCATCAGCTCGATGTCAAAAATGCTTTTCTTAATGGTACACTTAATGAAGAGGTCTACATGAAGCAACCGCCGGGTTTCATCAGTTCTCAGTATCCTGATCATGTTTGTAAGCTTCGTAAGTCTCTTTATGGTCTCAAACAGGCACCTCGTGCTTGGTACACTCGTTTTGCTACCTTTTTACAAGGGTTGGGTTTTCGCAGCTGTACGTCAGATTCTTCTTTGTTTGTCTTACGTTGTGGCCATGATATGGCTATTTTACTGGTTTATGTTGATGATATCCTTCTCACGGCCTCTTCTCATGCGGTCCTCCATGATCTCCTCTGCTCTCTTCAATCTGAATTTGACATGACCGACTTGGGACGTCTCAATTACTTTCTCAGCATCTCGATATCTCACTTATCTTCAGGGTTGTTCCTCTCTCAATCTAAATATGCTCATGATCTCCTGGACCGGGCCGACATGCTTTCCTGCAAACCTATTGCTACACCTACAGATTCCAAGTCCAAGCTTTCCTTGGACGACGGTGAACTTATGACTGATCCCACTTTATACAGGTCTATTATTGGTGCCCTTCAATATCTCACCTTTACTCGTCCTGATATTTCCTATGCAGTTCAGCAGGTGTGTTTGTTTATGCATGCTCCACGATCATCGCATTGGATTACTGTTAAGCGCATCCTTCGCTATATTAAGGGCACTATTAATCATGGTTTGACTATCTCCCCGACACGTTTGGACCAACTTGTGGCTTGTTCGGATGCTGATTGGGCTGGTTGCCCAGACACTCGCCGTTCTACTTCAGGTTTCTGTGTTTTCTTCGGAAGCAACATTATCTCATGGTCCTCTAAGCGTCAGCCCACCGTCTCTCGTTCGAGTGCCGAGGCCGAGTACCGTGCAGTTTCCAATGCCGTGGCCGAATGTTGCTGGCTCCGGTCTCTCCTCAGTGAGCTCAGTATTCTTCTACCACGAGCTACTTTGGTTTATTGTGACAATGTTTCTGCCATGTACATGTCTACCAACCCTGTTCAGCATATTCGTACTAAACATATCGAGATTGACATCCATTTTGTTCGTGAGCATGTTCAATTGGGTCTTGTTCGAGTCCTTGATATTCCTTCCTCACAGCAAATTGCCGATATCTTCACGAAGAATCTTCCGCGTGCTCTTTTTCTTTTATTTAGATCCAACCTTTGCATTTGCTTACCTCCTGCTTCGGTTGAGAAGGGATGTTAGACTATATTGTATAGGTCTCAATATTGAGCCCATTGGGCCTGCTCTATGTATCTTGTATAGCCCATTCATTATTCTATAAATATACGAGAGGGCCACTGCTCTAAGTGTGCTTCTCATTCTTTCAGATACCTATAACTGTTAGCTGATGGGTAATGTGTTTGGTAAATTAAGATAAAAAAGAGGCAAAATGATAAATAGAATTTGATTACATAGCTTTTGAAAAGCTAAAAGCTAAACATTAGAGTATAAAACTATTTTTGGGCCTTCACCCATAAGCTTAAAATTTTGAGAAAGATGGTTCCTTAGCACGGTATCAGAGCCTTGTTGACCAGAATGTCACGAGTTCAAATCTCAACGGTCCCTACTTGCAATAGTAAAATAATTTAAGCACATAGTATAAGGTGAGCCTGTGCATTATCCACGGTTTAAGCCAATGGGCATTCACGTGACGGGGCATGTTAGAGTATAAAACCATTATTGGGTCTTCACCCATCAGCTTAACCTTACGGGAAAGTTGGTTTTTTAACTTAAAAAACGCTAATAATAAATAATAATTTTTTTAGCAAATAGCGCTACTAGTTGTTTGACTCGTCAAAATACGAGTAGTGCTATACACCACGAGTTCCCACCCCATGAATTGCACACGAAAAATAAAAAAAGCAAAAAATAGAAAAAGCTGTAGAAAACTGCAATTCGTGCAGCTTTTACTGTTCTTTTCATTTTTTTAATATTTCGTGTGCAATTCGTGGGCTGGAAAGTCGTGTTCGCAAGCATTTGCTGTCAAAATACTAACAACAACAACAACAATAACAACAAACTCAGTGCCACCAAGGGCTCCCGCCAACAGCACGGTCTGGGGAGGGTAGATGTACGCAGTCTTTCCCCTTCAGGGGCTACCCTGAAGAGAGGCTGTTTCCTATGACCCCCAACCTAAGAAGATGGTCTTGCATCCATCCGCCAAAGACTTCGCACAGGAGAAACATCAGAAAGCATAAGTATGGCAAAAAAAAAAAAGATGAGAAAAAGAAAGAGAACAAGAAAGAGAATGAGACAGGGATAGAAAGATAGAGATAAAGACTACCCTACTCTAACCAGATTATCTAATACCCCTATGCTAGCCCTCCATTGGGCCCTATCTAAGGCCATCTCCTCCCGAAGGTTTAGGTGGGTGAGGTCTTGTCGGATCATCTCAAGCCATCTCTTCTTCGGCCTGCCTCTGCCTCTTCTACCTAATGTAGTAAAAGGTTGTTCGCATCGTCTGACTGGAGCATCGTTCGGTCTCCTTCTGACATGTCCGAACCACCTCAAACATTGCTCCCTTAATTTATCTTCAATGGGAGCTACGCCCAATTTGCCTCTTATGATGTCGTTTCTGATCCTATCCTTCCTTGTGTGTCCGCACATCCACCTCAGCATTCGCATCTCCGCCACCTTCATCTTCTGAGTGTGCTGTTATTTCATCGCCCTGCACTCTGCCCCATACGCCATGGCTGGCCGCACCACCGTCTTATAGTATCTTCCCTTTAGCTTCAAGGGGAATTTCCTATCACAAAGTACCACAGGGGCCATCCTCCACTTGTGCCAACCCGCTTTGATTCTATAGCTGACATCCTCGTTCACTTCGCCGTTGTGCTGTATCGTGGACCCTAAGTACCTGAATCTCTCCTTCTTCGAAATGGCGTAGTGTCCAATCTTGACTTCTTCTCGGCTAGGCGTGGTAGAGGGATCGAACTTGAGTTCCACGTGCTCGGTCTTGGCTCTGCTTAGTCGCAAACCCTTCAACTCTAGAACTCCTCTCCACAGTTCCAGTTTCTCATTTATCTCTTCCCGCGACTCCCCCACCAGTACTATGTCATCTGCAAAAAGCATGCACCAAGGTCAACATCCCTGGATGTGCCTAGTGAGCTCGTTCATAACCAAAATGAATAAATAGGGGCTCAAGGCAGACCCTTGGTGAACCCCTACTGTTATCGGGAAAGCGTCCGAATCCCCATCCACTATACGCACTATAGTCTGTGCCTCATCATACATGTCTCTGATGGCTCGGATGTATGGTACGGGGATGCCTTTCCTGTCCAAAACTCTCCAAAGGACTTCCCTTGGCACTCTATCATAGGCCTTCTCTAAAACAATGAAAACCATATGAAGGTCCTTTTGTCTCTCTCTATAATGCTCCATCGTCCGCCTTAGGATGTGGATGGCTTCTATTGTTGATTTCCTGGGCATAAATCCGAACTGGTTCTCGGACACCTCATTCAGCTACCTTAACCTCCTCTCTATGACACGTTCCCACAACTTCAGAGTGTGGCACATTAGCTTGATACCCCGATAGTTGGCGCAACTCTGAATGTCGCCTTTGTTCTTATATATCGGTATCAATATGCTCTTCCTTCATTC
This sequence comes from Simmondsia chinensis, assembly GCA_018398585.1. Lineage (NCBI taxonomy): Eukaryota > Viridiplantae > Streptophyta > Magnoliopsida > Caryophyllales > Simmondsiaceae > Simmondsia > Simmondsia chinensis. The sequence continues at coordinate 1,413,988 of JAGTTD010000018.1, forward strand.
CTCATGCATCTTATCTTCCTGGAGGATTTGGTTAAATAGTTTAGTCAGCCAAAGAACGCCCTTTTGTCCAGGACACTTCCATGCTTCTACGGGGATACCTTCTGGGCCAACTGCTTTACCCCTTCCCATGGATCTCAAGGCTTCCTTGACTTCGTCTGGGCTAATTTGCCTACATTCGCAGTGGTTTTGATGCACCTCAGATGTTTGAAGGTCACCTAGGGATATGTCTGCCCCTCCTTGTTCGTTGCACAGCTCTTTGAAGTAACTTTTTCACCTAGCCTTGATTAGATGCCTGTCCACGAGTACCTGTCCATCTTCCCCTCTTATGCATTGCACTCTGTCCAGGTCTCTGTTCCGTCAAAATACTAAACGCTATAAAAAATGCTACTTGACAAACATAGCCTTATACTCTTTAGAGTTTTTTATCCACTGGTACACATTTGAAAAATATTTACGAAGTTGGCATAGTTCCAAAAATATTTACCAAAACGGCATCATTTACTATAGCCTCTTCAACGTAACGGTGTACGCTAGTCGTATGTTTAGCGTACTCCGTTACAAACGGCGTACGACCATGGCCCACCTGGCGTACACCATTTGTAACAGCATATGAATAATATTTTTTTTTAAGAAGCACGGCTAATTTATATTTTAAAAGTTATTGCATTAAAATTATTTTACATAAATAATTTAAAATTTCAATAATTTTTTAAATTTTTTTAAGAAAGTATATTAACTTCATCTTAACATTGTATGTGTCATCTTTTTTATTGTCACGTTAACTACCACATATTCTTTTTGGTTGTCATGTTATTTTTTCGAGTAACTGTCCTGGTCACTTATAAATAGTTAATATCATTCCTTATCATTTTCTAAATAATATTTTTCTTCTTGGTCGTTTTTACAAAGTAAGTTGCTCTTGCTGTATATAATATCATTTTTGAAAACTTTTACCATTTATGTTTTCATCCAAAAAATAATGCATAATTTTCATGTATATAATATTGGTTCAAGAAAAATTTAACGAGTATCTAAATAATGAAATAACCTGTATATATTATCGTTATTATTCACTATATTAAATATAGTAAATAGAAAGCAACATACATTCCCAATGCCCCAATGGCTCTCTTCAGGCATAGCTATAAACTTTATGACAGATTCCCTTATATGCTCTTTTTAAGTATAAAGAATTATACAAAAAAAAGTAACACAACATGATGTGGATACTTTTAAAAAAATAAACAGTTCAAATACCAGTTTGTTACCCATAAGAAGATACAATTTTATTTATTTCCAAAATATTATTTAGAAAAGGACTAGAAAAGATATCAACTATTTATAAGTGACTAGGATATTTATTAGTAAAAATAACATAACAACCAAAAAGAATATGTGGTAGATAACGTGATAATAAAAAAGATGGTACATACAATATTATAATAAAGTTAATATACTTTTTCAAAAAAATTAAAAAATTATTAAAATGTTAAATTATTTATGAAAATAATTTTAATGTAATAACTTTTAAAATACAAATTAGTTGTGCTTCTTTAAAAAAAATACGGTTCATACGCTGTTACAAACAGCTTATGCCAGGTGGGCCGTGGCCATACGCCCTTTGAAACGGCGTACACTGTACATACGATTGGCGTATGCCGGTAAAATCACGTATGTTGAAGAGACTATAGTAAATAATGCCATTTTGATAAATATTTTTAAAACTATACCAATTTTATAAATATTTTTTAAATGTGTGCCAAATGTTAAAAAAAGTTTACCCTCTACCAGCAAGTAACGTGGGCAAAGCAGAACATCAAAGGACAAACACGTGACTCATGCGAGCAATGGGAACTCAAAATGAAAGTGACGCAAGAAAAGATGAATAAATTACGAAAGTGGCACCATTTATAAAAAAAAATTATTAAAATGGCATAGTTGAAAAAATATTTACCAAAATGGCATACTTTACTGTAACGTCAATAGAAAACGCCGTTTCAAATGGTGTTCGATAAGCAGTGTTTTTCGTTAGCTGTCAGACGCCGTTAGAAACGGCGTCCGAAAGGCGCGGTCTATGGGACGCCGTTTCTAACGGCGTCCCCAAACAGCCTCTAATGGGACGCCATTTCTAAATGCGTCCCTTAGACGTAGGCGTACGAACGATGATCAAATTTTTATTATAGAAATACAGTTAATTTGTTAATATTATTTAATAAAATGATAAACCCTAAAATCCTCCTAACTTAATTAACAACAAAATGATAAAATGAAGTATAAAAAAAATTTAGTAGAGTTAAATTATTTAATGTATAAAGTAATAAAAAATAAAAAAATGCATTGTAATAATAGATTACAAAAAAAATAAATAACTTAAGTTATGGTACAAACGTGACGTCTATCTACGACGAGGTTCACCACGATGCTGTGAGGGTGAACCTTCCATATGAACTGAAAAACTATGTCGCGGACGTCCATGTCGACTTCCTTCTGGAGGTTCACCACGATGCTGTGAGGGTGGAGCACCAAATGAACGGTAGTCAAACTCTTCTTCTTGCATAGCCTGTTTGGGGACACCGTTTCTAACGGCGTCCCATAGACGGCACCTTTCGGACGCCGTTTCTGACGGAGTCTGACAGCTAACGAAAAACACTGCTTATCGAACGCCGTTTGAAACGGCGTTTCCTATTGACGCTACAGTAAAGTGTATCATTTTGGTAAATATTTTTTCAACTATGTCATTTTGGTAATTTTTTTTGCAAATGGTGCCGCTTTGGTAATTTATTCAGAAATGATGCCTCTCATCGTTCCGTCCATTCTCACATCTTCTATATATTGTTGTGAAACATTTTTACTTTTAAAAGCTTTTAAATTTTAATCTAAGTAATTTTAAAAGGATATTATTAAAAGCATATAAGTTTCAACATAAATAATTTTAGAAATAGTTATTTAATATTCGAGATAATATGAAAGAAAAAACAAAAAAATTAATATTTTTATTGTGTAATTTTATACAGTATATAATATTATATCCATAATAAAATTTAATAAAATTTTAATTTGATTATATATAAATTATATTCAAAAATATAAATATCTTTCCTACATCACACAAGATAACACAGAGGATAATACTAATATATATTATATAGGGAGAGAGAGAGACCACCCCAAATCATTTGTGAAGTCATTGTTTTTGCATAATTTTCTCTCTCCTTTCTCCGCCATAACATTTCAAGGTTCGCTCCTCTTCCTCACTACTTTCACTTTTTTGTCACTTAAAATTTCTTGTTATGCTTAAATATTTATATGCTTTTGTGTTTTTATGCTCGTGCACCTCTATATTTTTATGCCTTTATATTTCCTAGGTCGAGGGTATATAATCTCTTTTTAGAGTAACACTCTAAAAGGATAAGGCTGCGTATATTTATCCTTTTCAGATTCTGCATATGCAGAAGTATTTGAGGCACTGAGTTTGTTGTTGTTTTTGTTGTTGTGTCACTTAAGATTAGAAGGTAAAATTAGATGTTACGCACTTATTTATTATCAGAGCAAGATTGTAGTTTTTTATTGTTTTTAAGTTAAAGCAGTATTATTATAATAATAATTTTTATCCTAATAAAACTTTATAAATTTATTTAAGAGCTTTTTTTCCTGAAAACTAAATAGATTTTAGGTGCCATTTTAAAAATTATCTAAATTTTTTAATTTTTTTAATGTCACATCTAAATTTTTTAAAATTATACCTTAATGTTAATGCCGTTAACCTTCGTTAATTTTTACCGATGTGATTTTTGAAAAAAAAGAATAATCTGAAAGAATTTAAATTTATATTTAAAATAATATTAAAAATATTTTAATTTCTAAAAAGTATGTATATATTTAAAAAAACAGCTTTATATTTTAAAAAATACTTTTTAAAATGACATGTCTAAAAAACTAACGAATATTAATAATATTAAATTATGGTGTAATATAAAAGTTTGAAAAGTTTAAATGTGACACTAAAAAATTAAAAAATTTAAATAATTTTTAAAATTATACCTAAAATTTAAGTAATTTTTAGTAAAAAAAAAAAAACTCCTCCAAATAAATTAATTACTGTTTTTGTCTCTTGTACTTTTAATTTTCACTTAATATTCTAAAGGAGGAATAAAATATTTTCATTAACTTTCCAATTTTTCCGAATTAGTACTCACTTTTCTAATTTGTTTTTTTTCCCCCTAGTTTTCGAAGTTAAAATTTGTTGTTTGACTCTTGTTTTATTGATGTTCTGTTTAATATTTATAAGTTTATTTAAATTAACTTCTTATTTTTCGTTTAAATAGTTCCTAATATTTGTAATCTTATTTAAATAGTTTTTTAATCAATGTTTGTCTTTTTTATTATTTAAATATTCTCTTATAGTTTATTTTATAAGAAACTTAATCTCTTATATTTTGGACAATGTAATCGTCAAAGTAAAATTGTTAATTATTTTTTTAGCACGAGTAAACTTGCTAATGCTAGAGCAATTTTGTGAAATCTTGTGATTATTATACATTAAAGTTTCACGCTCTATACTGCGGACCAGCCTCTCAGGTTGGGGGTCCTCGAAAATAGCCTCTCTTTAGGGTAGCCCTTTGAAGGGGGAAGGCTGGGGACATCTACCCCCTAGACTGTGCTTTTGTGGGTGCCCTTTCAGGCATTGGGTTTGTTGTCAATAATTGCTGCCCCTACCATAAGAACATCCTATATTTTCAATTCTTACTTATTTTCGATCCCGAAAGACATACAAATTTTATTGGGGGAGTTGTTGTCGTCGTAGCAAAGTTTGATATTGATACCCCAACAATGCGACTTACCGGAAATGATACCCAAAAAATTTTCTTTGAAACAATGTATTACTTTGATGATAAGAATCTTTTATCCTAACAATAAGATTACCCTTTATTAAATATGAGATTCTTTTTTTTAAATTAAAAGTGATCAAAAACCAATTATCGCAAAAGCTTAAATTGATGAGTAAAGGTCTACGAATAATTTTATATTCTAACATACCCTTTCATACAAATGCCCATTTGGATTTGAAGCATGGATAATGCACAGGCCAACCCACTACTTTGTGCATTAAATATACTAATATTAAGAGTAAGGTTGGTCGACAAGGTTTTGATATCATATTAAAGAATTAACTATCTCAAAAGTTTAAGCGGATGGGTACGAAAGTTCATGAATAATTTTATACTTTCAAAACATCAAGATCAAATGAAGCATATAACTCAGACTCTCCCAATTGTATCTCTTCAACACAAATTTTTTTCAATGAATTTTATGCGATTCGAAGAACTGCTTATGATTTACGTCCCCTTTTGTTTTGTGATCAAAAATTAGGGTTCTGGTTGGAGAGAGAGAGAGAAGATCAGATTGAAAAATTATTGAAAAAATGGGGGATGAAAGAAGAGATCCCCTGTTGAAGAAAGTATACTACGAGAATTGTCCTGGTTGTAGAGTTCAACAACGCAAAGATGAGAATCCCAATTTGCCCTTCAGAACTCTCTTCAATACTTGGCTCGTCGTCTTGTCCAACGGTATGCAAATTTTGAATCCTTTCTTATTTGATTTCATTGGATAAATGAATTAGAAATCTCTTGAATTATTGTTTAAATCAAAGATCAACGGATCTCTCAAGCTTAAGCTGATAAGTGAAGGTCAGTATTAGAGTATAAAATTATTCATAAAACTTTACCTATTAGTTTAAACTTTTGGGATAAGTTGGTTCTTTGACATGGTAATATAGCCTTTTTGATCGAGAGGTCACATGTTCGGATTCCAACAACTCCCATTCTAATGATTAATATATTTTAGGCACGAGTACACTTCAAACCCAATAAGCATTTGCGTGAGGGGGCATATTAGGGTATAAAACTATTCATGAGCCTTTGTCCATCAGCTTAAGCATTTGGGATAGGAAGGGTTTTGTAGTTAAACATACCCCCGGGCAAAATGACTATTGGGTTTGAAGTGTGGATAGCATAGAGTTTCACCTCTTATTATGTGCTGAAATTATATTATTATTGAGATTGAGGGCTATTAGGAATTATACTCGTGAACTCTTTGTTAATGAGGCTCTAATGCCGGGTTAAAAAACCCACTGTTCCATGAACTTAAGTTGATGAGTAAAGTCTATGAATGATTTTACACTTTAAAATGTCTCTTTCCGCAAATGTCCATTGAGCTTGAAGTGTGGATCACATATCTACCTCATACTCTGTGCTGGAATTATATTAATATTGAGTATGAGAGCTATTGGGTTTCTAATTCGTATCCTTTTGGTTAACGAGGTTCCAAGACTATGGTAAAACCCAAATTATTCATAAACTTAGCCTATGGGTGGGGCTATGAATAGTTTTATACTTTAACATATTTCTGTACACAAATAGCCATTAGCTTAAAGTACGAATAGTATACAGTTCCACCTCATATCTTATACTCATATTACTATTAAGAGTAGGGGCTGTTAGATTCGAAATAGTGATAACACGTTAAAAATCAGTTATTCCATAAACTTTAGCTCATAGGTGAAGGCCAGAAATGATTTTATACTTCAATAATTTATATTACATGTGTACGTTGAATACATTTAAATTATTGTAACTTTAGCAAAAGCCAAAATCTTGTGAAGATTACGCGATGAAATGATGTACCCATGATATTGAAGTTGGTAGGGATAAAAATTTGGACATTATTGCAAAGATTTTATTCATTTGTTTTTAACAAATGTATCATATGATTTGTTATACTAAGTAACTATTAAAATATTTATATATATTTATTTTAAAATGACTCTTATGAGAGGGTGAGAGATGAGAAAGTGATTTGTGGACCACACATTTGGTTAAAATGAGGGAAGGGAGTGATGTCAGGTGGGAGGAATATGGTATTAGCAATCAAATAACTGGTCCAGAATGTTCTTTCTCATTCTCACCCTTCCATAAGAGTCCTGCATATATATATATATATAATTATTTAATATAATAAAATATATAACAAATGCACCAACAATAAGCCTAATTGATACGGATTGATATTTAAGAGGTGTGTCCAAGTGTTCATTGAATGTTGCAGCTGCCACTTTGACTTAGAACACGTGGTACTTATCCTTGATTTTCTTTTTTAATTATCTTAAGCTTGAAAAGGAAGAGAATTTGAAGTGGGATGCAAATGTAGAATTTGATTTGAACACGTCAAGATTAAAAATTAACTCGAAATTCAGTGAAAAAAGGGAAATAGTGGGGTTTAATAGTGAGAATTATTGAATGAACGGAACAACTTGTCATGATTCACATGGGTTATTTATAAGGAAAAACTTAAAAAAAAAAAGGCCTAAAAAGCTAAATTACTAAAGTGCAATTGTAGTTTCTGCAAAATGTGGCCAAAAATACGTTTAAAGGCTGAATTTGGAGAAAATAGGCCGGACTAGCCGCAAAGTGGCTGGGGTTGTATAGTTCAGTCCTAGAGCTTCGTTTTGACGTGTAATTCGCCCACAAGTCCCTAAGAATTAAAAGTTATGGCCATTTGAAGTTGCAATCTTAGATCAGTGTTTTCGGCCCGCCCATTTGGGTATCTGTTGTTCTAATTGCTCCATAAAGTTTGCGGCTACTCAATCTACATCAAAATTATTAACAGGGGATAATTTTACTTGATCTGGATTGATTTGTGGTGATGCTTGATTTTGGGTTGGGTATATATTAGGTGAGAAGCATTGGAGGAAATAATAACATTTTTGTTTATTTAAGTGGTTGTCAAGTTGATTACTCATTACTATCTCTAAAGGCTAAAGGCTTCTATGATGCATCACTTTCCCATTCTTCTGGGTGTGGACCCATTTGATTATTTTGGACTCGTTTGGTTAACCTTTCATTGGAAGTTATATTTTTCAGTAATTCAATTTTCATATCACCTTTTTTTAAAGTAGATATCCATTTCTGGTTGTCAGAATGGGACATAAAACTGCCAAGAAATTAGAAGTTACCTACCCTCCTCCCATGTAAGTTAATTTTTATGTAACATAGTAATTGGAACTTCTCATAATTTTCCACTTCCCATATTCTTCAGTTTTTTAATAACCAAACAAAAGAGTAAATACCCACTTCCCATAATTTCAAATTTCTTTGTAACTCCCTGGTAAATAACCAACTGGTGGTTCTGGTGTTTTTTTTTTTTTTTTTTTTTTTTTTTTTGGGGGGGGGGGGGGGGGGGGGTTGGTTTTGACTACCTAAGAGGGGGGGTAACAACATGCAAGCACCGGATCCTATTGGAACTCCGAAGTTAAGCGTATTTGGGCGAGAGTAGTACCAAGATAGTTAACCTCTTGGAAAGTCCTCGTGTTGCACCCCTCAGGTTGGGGGTTCTCGGAAACAGCCTCCCTTCAGAGCAGCACCCTGAAGGGGGAAGGCTGCCTACATCCACCCCCAGACCCTGCTCAGGTGGAGCCCTTGGGGCACTGGGAATGTTGCTTTTTTTGGTTTTGATTCTTTTTGTCACAAAGTTTTTGGGAGCAATATGTTGTTGTCAGGATAATTTTGTGACTATCACCCTTTGTAAATCATGTTACTGCATAGCAATAATAGCACCCCAAAGTTTTTTGGTCCTTAGATTTAGCACTGATGATTTAGTTTCAAATATGCCTAATCGGGCAAAGTTTAAGTTTGAATGAGTCGAGTTGAGCCTACACAAGTCTAGATTCGGCTTAAATGAGCCTAAATAAGACGAGTTTTAGCTAAGAGTTTTTTGAGCTTGGTTCGAACTCAATTGAGCCGATCTGAGTTCGAACCTTTGACAAATTGAGTTAGAGCTTGAAGTTTTCAAACCCGATGGAATTCAAACCGAGCTAAATGTCAGCTGTAGAACTTGCAGACAAATAAGGGTTACTGTAGAAGATTCATAAATCCCAATGAGAAAGCAAGATAGAAAGACATAGAAATCAGTGTGCAAAAGTTGGTCCACAGTTGACTTGGTGGAAGACAAATAATATTATAGTGTGGAAGCAATCTTTGTCATGGTAATTTATTTGGGACAAAAAGAATATTAAAGGAAGTTTTTATGTCTTTTTTATATTTTTACCTCTGGTGAGAAGTTGACATGAGTTATACAAGGGGACAATCCTTTCTGAATCCTATAAATTCCCACACATCCTAATGACGACGGATTTAATCTCAGATTTCAAATACCATCCCAAATACTTTATAAGCTGAATTAGCTAATATCTTCCCTAGTAGGCCTTGTTTGGTTGCTACGTGAATTGAAAGGCTCGGGTTGTTTTGACTTGAGCCAAACCAAGCCGGCTTGTTTAGGTAAAGAAGCGAAGCTCGAACCTAGTGAAGCTTGAGCTCATAGGCTCTTGAGTCTTTACGAGCCTAACCAAACATGCATTAATATAGTTTACTAGGTTAAATATGCCTAATTGAGCCAAGTTTGACCCCAAATGAGTCGAGTCTAAGCACAAATGAGCATAGGTCGAGCTTAGATGAGTCTAAATAAGATGAGCATTATATTGATGTTATTTTAGCTATTGTTTCTATTAGAGAACATTTCCGATGTACTCTTGGGGATCTTATCCTCTTAATTATAAAAAGAAAGAAGATGAGCATAGCTCTGAATTACATGAGTCGGGTTCAAGCTCAACTGAGCCGGTCCGGGTTAAATATTAACTGTACAACTTATAGCAGATTCATAAATCCCAATGAGAAAGCAAAATAGAAAGACAAAGAAATCAGTGTGCAAAAGTTGGTCCACAGTTGACGTGGTGGAAGACAAACAATAATATAGTGTGGAAGCCAATCTTTATCATGGTTAGAAAAACAAAATTTTGTATTGGTGAAAATAATATTATAGTAAAGTTTTTATATTTTTTATGGTAAAAAGTTGACATAGACCAACCCTTTTCGAACGACATAAATGCCTACGCATTACTGATAAAAACGGAACTTGATCTATGATCTCGAAGATCACTTTAGAAATTTTACAGTTAAATTAGCTGATACCTTATATAAAAAGTTCATATTTAATACTATAGGCCTAGTAGTCATATATTATATATCTAACATTAGGTACTATATACATTCATTAAAGGGAGACATAGGTCCCAACACTTTAGAAGTTAGATCAAAATACATTAATGTGGTTGTCCAAAAAGGTACATTAATTTAAAGTAGTTTGACCAAGTTTCTCTTTTGAAAAAAAAAAGAAGGTTTTTTTATGAAAAACTAACTTTTAGAATTTCAGTATTTTTATTTAAGAAAAAGTTTTTTTAAATCGAAATACAAATTGTTTATTTGCTTTTAAATAGAAACAAAAAAATTGTGTTTTCAATTCTAAATAAAAGTAAAAGCAAAAATTAAAAATTGCTTTTTAAAAAATAGTTTTTTCATAACTTGGTTGAAAATTTCCCTTAGACACTCCAAATTAAGTTAAAAATATAAAAAATCTTAAGAAATAGCTGAACATGACAATGAGACACAAACTGTATTCAACTCTCATACGTGACTTTGTAGGTGTCAAAAAATCAATTTCTCTAAAAGTTTAAACCGATGAATGTAGGCTATAAATGTAATGTTACTATGAGAAAAGGGACAGCTGAGAATTTTGGATTTCATAAAGGCAAAACTACTTTGCGTCAATTTGTAATGGAATGATGATTTGTTCTTTTGGGTGTTAGAAAATTAATGTGCATTTATGGCGCATTACTTGTAGCTTTAAGGATATATTAGTCGAGTTGAGCCCAAGTTCGTCATGCCTAAGGCTTTGTTCCTTAGCATTGAGATTGGCTCAGGCTCGTTGATTAGAGAGCTTAGAAACTTCAAGCTTGAGCTTGGCTCAGTCAGGCTTGAGCTTAGCATGGTGAATTTCGTGCTAAACTTGTCTTATTAAACTCATATAAGATTGAACAGTGCTTGTTTAGGCTCATTTTAAGCTCGAGCTTGGCTCATATAGTTCAAAATTGGCTTTGTTGGGCATATTTAAAGGTATAAATGAGTCGAGCTAGCTTATCATGAAGCTCCAAAAGGTCGGCTCCTTTCGAGCTTGAGCTTAGCCTAGCCAAGCCAGCTTGTTGAGCTTATTAAGCGAAGCCTAACCTTAATGAAGTCAAGCTCATAGGCTTGCAAGCGTAAAGGAGCCTAAGTGAGCTTATTTTAATATAATTTATTAGCTTAAATATGTCTAACTAAGCTAAGTTTGAGCCTAAACGAGCCGAGCCCAAGCTCTAGAAGAGCCCAATTGAATCTAGATCGAGCTTAAATGAGCCTAAAAATCGTAATCTTAGTTTAGGGTTCGGCGAGATGGGTTTGAGCTCAACTGAGATGATCCGAGCCAAGCCCGAGCTTATAACTAGCTGAGCTAGAGCCTAAAGAGCTCACCGAGCTAAATGTTAGTGAGCTGAGTTCCTGGACACATTTATACTAATGAATTGTATTAAGACTCATTTAGGCTTGTTTTGGTACGTGAATCTATAAGCTTAACCCTTACTCTGTTCAGGCTCACTCGTTAAGCTAGTGGGCTCGGGTCAGCTAGGCTAGGCTCGAGCTTGAACACTGAAAACTACAAATAAAATTTGATACCAAATGGGCCCTTGCCTTTTGTGTCTTTGTATGATCACCATAGTAATGTAAAGTATGTCAGTGGTGTTATTGCACTAATGTATATCTCTATGGCTTCATCCATGCAGCTCTTCCAATATCATCACTCTTTCCATTCCTTTATTTCATGGTAAGTGTTTACTTTAATCTTTTTACACTGTTTAGAACTTTACATGTGAGTACAGTTAAAATGTCCCACGCTGGAGTTATGGGAGAAAAGAAATCAACATGTAAGCATAGTGGGCAACTCCACTTAATGCCAATTGGTTTTAGGATAGATTTCTACTTGGATTTATGTGTGAATCTCCTATATGCCTACTCCGTGGATTGAGCCTAAGGCTTGATGAATTTTTACCATTTGCAATTGTAAACGGCTAACTATTGTCACCCGTGATGTAAATAAGTTGAGTCGGTTTGTTTTTTAGCTCAAAAATTTCAGCTTGTTTTGAGTGCAATCCCAGTCAAGCCTGGTTAGCTAAGCAATGTGAGCCCTAGCCTCTGACGAAACTCGAGCTTGGTGGCCTGAAACAGCTTAATTTGCCTAATGAGCCAAGCTTGAGCTTGAACTTAGATGAATCAACACACTGAAGCAGGTTTTGAGACAATTGAGCTGAGCCAAGCTTGTGCTCGAGCTCAACTTGCCGGGCAAAATGTGGTGACATGAGTTTTTGTGAAATTTTACCAGAGTTTTCACACATGAGGTTCTCATATAAGCCCAAGTGAGGTTCCATCAAAAAGCCAATTGATATTCATTGGAGTAGTCTACTAAACTTATATATTGATCTCTTTTCTCTCATAACTCCAATATGGAATTTTTATTAGACTCACATGTGCAATCTTTAACTAGCTGTGGGTTTGAAGAGGATTTGAGCTTGGTTAGTATGTTTTCCATAGTTTTGAGGTTGTATTTGTATATGCAGATTAGGGACTTCAACATTGCAAAAAGAGAGGAAGATATTGGCTATTATGCCGGTTTTGTCGGTGAGTTTATGTCTTCTCTAACTTCTTTGTTTTGGGGTGATGTGTTGGATACGAGTTCTCGTATCTATGTGTATAAAAGAATTGAATGTTGGAAGAGCTGCTCATTTTTTGTATTGATTACGGCTCCGTCGTGTTCCTCAGGGGCTTGATAGCTTACCAAGTCGAGTTCAAGCAGACTCAATAAGCTTAATGAGCAAAGTTCAAATAAGGGAGTGCTTGCCTCGTTAATGTTCACGAATAGTTTGATAAGGACTTGTTCAGATTTCGTTAACAATCGGTATTAGCTTGAAAATGGTTCGGTAATAGCTCGATAATGACTCGAATAACTTAGGTAGATAGCAAGCTCGGCTTGGTTATGAGCTTAATTATGCTCGGTAATGAGCTCGAAATCAAATCGGTTAGGCTAATATGTGGAGCTGAGTTGAGTATCAAACACACTAAAATCTTATTAAATTGAGCTTGAATAAAGGTTCAAAAACTCTATAACAACTTGACCATGAAAAATCAACCAACCCTTATCTGACCAGACCCGTACAAATATAGTTTATCCTCTTTTGGTGATTTTTTTAATATATTTTTCAATATTTTAAGGATCTTTTATGAACAACCATTATATCATGTACTGGCAAATTTCATTTCAAACTTCAAAGAAAAGCAAAACTCAAAAAACTACATATAAATGTTTTACTTTAAATGTTTGTAACAATTATATAACTAAGACTCATCCCTGAATCACGTGCAATTTGGCGTTGTAGGTTCGGCTTATATGTTCGGAAGGGCGCTGACTTCGGTTGCATGGGGAGTATTTGCTGATCGATATGGTCGAAAACCCGTCCTTATCATTGGCACTGCTGTTCTGTTCGTAACCTCTTTATATTATCCTCTGTCACTTTGTTGTTTATTCTTACTTTCTTTAGGAGTACTTCAATCATGTTCGATTTATGTGAGGAGCCTTAGAAAAAGAGTCAATCCGAACCCAACCTGTTTATTAAGCGCGGTAGGATTGTTAGTTCTTACCCTGACTCAATTAATAAACAGGTAACCTGTGGGTTACCCATTTAACTATATGGCGACGTTTTGTCAACTTACAAACATATTAGTAATACACTTCAGAGTTGGTACGAGTAACAAACACATTAAATTTGTAATTGTTAATACAAATTATTAAATTAACATGACTAAATATAATACAAATCATCTTATCTACAAAAAGTATATATAAAGCAGTGATATACCCTTCGAATTACTTGACATTACCATATAAACAGGTTAAACATGTTGATCCAATTACCTAAATGGTTTAAATGTATTAACCCAAGTTTAAGACAACTCCCAAACCCCGATTCAAACCCGTTATTTTTGTGCCATAGTATCGTGTCGTGTCACATTTTGCAAGCTCTAAATCACTGTACTAACTTGACTATACGCTGTGTTGTTTCAGCATCATCTTCAACACTTTATTTGGACTTAGTGTGAATTTCTGGATGGCTGTCTCAACAAGGTTCCTCCTTGGCAGTTTGAACGGGTTGCTTGGACCTGTTAAGGTAAATTTTAATCTAAGGGTGGGAGCATAGGGAAGCGTTTATATTATTATATATCAGGTATATAGGAAAAAATAATAAAATATCATTAATCAAAATGTTAAAAGATACCAAAATAAAGTAAATACTAAGCAAGGGTGGATCCACCCTTCTTTCACTGGGGGAAATAGGCCCTCGTTGGCCCATGTGCTGAATATATTGGTAAAAATTTTTAGGCTTAAAATCTCCTAATTCTCTTGAGGCCCCTAACCCAAAATCCCAACTCGCCGTCATACCCCACTAGTGCCGTCCAGCCCGTCTGCCACCCCCATCATCGTCCAACTCCAGCAGACAGCAGGTCCAGGCCTGGGAACTGTACTTTTGAATTTTTGTCTTGGGGTTGAGGGTGTGGAGTTTTGATATAAAAATTATGTTATTGTTATGGGTAATTAGCATTTTAATGGAATTATATTTGATATTGGTATATACAGCTAGTACATCCACTATGGGTGCCCCATGTGGGAGTTTTTTTTTTTAATCTGCCACTGATACTAAGCAAGGTGTTCTAGAAATTTTTTTTAAGTGAGGAGAATGGTGGTCTTCCTAACAACCGTATCATGACCGGTTTTATTGAGGGCTTTCAAGTGGTCGTCTTTACTTGTAGTGATTGATCGTGATCTTTGGGCTTTCGCTGTGTTACATTGGAAGTGGCATATAAAAAGGGGTCTTCTTGTGCCTGGTGTAGTAGAGTGAGTTAGAAAAGATTGTACTCCTCTATTTATATAGTAAATTTCATTGCTCCCCCTGTTCCGACGAGACCACGTAAATTCCATGTTCTTGTTGTTTCCAATCTCCTTTTGTTTATGTGTACTATATCAACTATCAGGTTGGGGGTCTTTGGAAACAGTCTCCCGTCATGGTCTTACCCTGATGGGGTAAGGCTGCGTACATCTTCCCCCTCCCAGACCATGCGCAAGCGGGAGCTCTTGAGGTACTGGAAATGCCGATGTTGATGTTGATGGGTGGTTCTAGAGACTTTTCCTCAAAACTCAGTTCTTAGTTTCCTTGTAGCCTTTACTTGATCCATGTTGACTGAATATTAATGAATGAGTGATACACACTAAAGGAGGTTCTATCCCAAAATCAATTGGCATTGGTGGAGTAGGTCCTTAGGTACATAAGTTGGTATTTTTCATCACTCACCCACCGATGTGGGGTTCCATCAATGACCGATTTTGTTAATGAATCAGGCATATGCATCGGAGCTTTGCAGAGAAGAACACCAAGCTGTTGGCTTATCAACTGTAAGTTCTGTTTTGCGTGTCTCGCAGAGTTTGAAACTTCAAGCTCGAGCTTGTCTCATCATAGACTTAAGCCGGCTTCGTTGAATTGGAACCTAGCTCTGCAAGTTGCGAGTTAATCTCACCTTATTTTAACTCATTCAAGCTCGATCTAGACACTTTTGGGCTCGTTGAGCTCGATCATCATATTTCGGCTAATAAATAGTACTGAGATAGGTCATTTAAGCTCGTGAGCCTACGAGTTTGAGCTTCACTATGCTTAGGCAGGGCTTATTAAGCTAAATGACCTGATTTAGCGTTGTTCAAGCTTGAAATGAGTTGAGGCTTTCGAGCTTTATAACGAGCTGGCTCACAGGGGCTCGTGAACCAGCTCGACTCTTTTACACTCCTAGCTTCAGTTTATGCTGATGAGGGACCATAATGTTTGATATTTTGCAGATCTCCACTGGATGGGGCATAGGATTGGTAATAGGGCCTGCCCTTGGAGGTTTTCTAGCTCAGGTACTCTCCTTTTACCTCTTCAACTTCTGAATGAATGGTCATGTGAGAGTAGTAAAAAGTTTTATATTTGAGTTGATAGAGAAAACATATCAACATATAAGCCTAGTGGGCTACTGATTCACTTAGTGTCAACTGGTTCTAAGATGAAATCTCACTTGGGCTTATACGTGAACCTCATATATTCCAACTTCGTGAATTGGCCTAAGGTCGGTGAAATTTCTCACAAAATTACCTTTTCAACTCTTAATTTCATTAAACATAGTTACTTAGAGCCCGTTTGGTATCGTTTTCTATTTGCAGTTTTCAATTTTTTAGAAACTAGAAATCACATTATGGAAATAATTTTTTATTTATTTTTGTTTCTTATTTTTAGTTATTTCCCTAAACAGGAAGCCATAGACCATAAAAACTCATTTCAAAAATAGTTTGAATTTCTCAAAAAACCAAAAACTACGAACAGAAAACGATATCAAACAACCGCATAACTTCCTATTTGTATCAACCTAAGACCCTTCTGAAATTACTTAACCAATGATCTCATTGATTCCATTGTTCAGCCTGCAGAGAAGTATCCAGGAATCTTTTCCAAAGAATCCATATTTGGAAGGTATGTATTCATTTACCTTTCAGGTCAGTTCCGAGATTTCAGGAGTTCAAAGCAAGTTGGATCAATTAACCATTTTTTAGTAACCAAGGTGTCCAAGCTAGCTTTTCTGAACAATCTACTTTATACTATAATACCAGTTAATGTACATACTTTATATAATATATGCATATATGCTTTTGCAATGTGCGTTATAGAGATAATTATTTTTTCAATTATGAATGGTGATATATTTTGAAAAAGGTCTCTTACAAATTGAGAGCTCAAATTGTTTCTGTTGCTTAGGGCCTTGACTTGCCCTACCTGTGGGATTATAAACATTTGACCTCTGCTCTCAGAAACATATTATCCTTTTGTATATAATACCCGTGATTCCCTTTTTTCCTTTTTTATGAACATAATGGTGGTTGAACTTATTTTTGGATTTCACTTTAAATACTAGGATGAACTATTATTCTATGCCGCAAATTATTTCAATTCATAAATAGAGGTTTGTGGTGATAGTAGAGGGCTTGGGACAGTAGCCCTCCATTGACCTCCTCGATATGACACAGGTCAAATGGGAAAATTTTCGTTTTATATATCTAGGTGTCTATATATAGACTCATGAGGGCACCGGTTATATCATCTCTCTCCTACAGACCCATAATGGATTGCTTACCCATAGTTGTTCCCTCAATTTTGAGGGTTTTCTACGTAAATTTGTGTTTTACTGTTTTCTTTTTCTCTCATCTCTTATAAATTTAATTCAAATATGTTCTTTCGCATCTAAATTGAACCGAGTTGCTGAAGTATTTGTCTAATATGAGCAATTTTCTTTAACTTGTGTTGCAGATTTCCTTACTTCTTACCCTGCCTTTGTACATCAGCTTTTGCTGCAGCAGTACTTGTTTCTTCATTTTGGCTTCCTGTGAGTCTTTTATTTAGTTCAGATTTCATAATTATATGTCGTTTTCGTCTCAATTCTGTTATTTCTTTATATAACTTCAATTTTGTTATTTCTTTATATAACTTCATAGCAACAACCATAAATACGGAAAATATTTTCCTCTATCAAGGGGAAATGGACTTCCCCTTCATTTTTCTTCACGGAGGAGAAAATGTTTTCCTCGTGTTATATACTTCACTTCAACCTAAATTTGGTCAAGCATGTTTATTTTCTTTGATTGAAAAGACAAAAGTTTTTAAGAAAAAATATATTTAATTAAAATATGAAAACAAAACTTCTCCTTGAACTAAATAGAGCATTAATCAATTTCAAGCAGAAGTAGCTTATTGTTAAAAACTCCATATATAAGTCTAGTAAGAGAGTCATTTACACCTTAGGTCCCTCAAAATTTTTTTTTTTTTGTAAAATTCAAAATGGTCTCTAATGTTTGTAAATTTGTTCAGATTGATCCCTCATCTATTTTCTTGTTCAAAATCGTCTCTCATATTTTCTTTTATTGCAAAATTAGTCCCTCATCTTTTAAAATTTTACCTAATTTTGGTCACTAAATGGGGGACCAATTTTATTATACATTGGAAACATTAGAGATCATTTCGAACAAAAGAAAAGATGATGGACCACTTGGAACAAACAAATGTTAGGGACTACTTTGAACTGAAGAAAAGATGAGGAACCAATTTCGAACAAATTTAAAAACATAAGGGACTAACGATGTAAATAACTCTTAGTAAGAATCCTACATTGGGGTTGTTAAAGAGAAGAAATTAATATATAAGCTTACAGGATTACTTCACCTAATGTCAATTGGTTTTAAGATGGAACCTTGATTTGTCTTATATGTGGACCTCATATATGGGTTGGTCCTAGGGGTGTAAACGAGCCGAGCTGAGCACCTCCTTGTTCAAATTCAAGCTCAATAAGGCTTGTCGATCTCAAGTTCGAGCCAAGCTCTTATTAAGATGAGCTCTTCTTAAGCTTTAGAATCTTGGTTGGAGCTCGACTCAATAACATTTTGTCATGTTTGATACTCGGCTCATTAGGCTATTCGAGACAATTCGAGCTTGTTATTGAGCGAAATTGAGCTCTAACGGAGTCGAGCTCCTTATTGAGCAAAGCTATTCGAGTGACTATCAAACTATTTTCGAGTTAATATTAACTGTCAACGAGCCTTTAACAAGCTCTTATCAAATTATTCATGAACGTTAGTGAGCCGAGCAACTTCTTGTTCGAGCTCGGCTGGTTAAGCTTATCGAGCATGCTCAAACTCGACTCAATAAGCTATCGAGCTCCAATCACGAACACGAACGAGCCGTAATTGATTTTGAACACAAGTAGTTTAACAAACATTTGGTTCGTTTATACCCCTAGTTGGTCCTAAGGCCCGGTGAAATTCGACGCTTACCGAATGATTTATTTGTTTACGCTTGCAGGAGACATTACATAGGCATGGCCAAACTGAAAATGCAGAAGAAGAAGACTGCTATGAGTCATTGGAGTCTGCAGATAAAGAAAATACAAAGCAAAATGGAGGAGAAAATGGGACACCCATACCGAAGAAGAGCTTATTGAAAAATTGGCCTCTTATGTCTTCTATTATTGTCTACTGCATTTTCTCTCTTCATGATATGGCTTATTCTGAGGTATTTCTCTACACTTATTTTCTATAGCTTTAAATCTGAAACAACCTCCTTTTGGGGTAGAGCCTTGTAAGGGTGAGGTTGCGTACATTTCACCCTTTCTGGACCTCTGTCTTGGCGGGAGCCTTTGAGGCGCTAGGTCTTTTGTTATTTTTTGATAGAAAAAAGAGCTATGATGAAAAAGAGAAAGAATATATAAAAAGTTCGTGATAGGATGTTCTCAAAATTAGAACGATGAAACATAAAAAAGGGTTCCAAGAACTAATAACTTAAAACCATCTAATCCGTTTCTAAATCAGTCAAGGTTGTGTCAACAAAGCCCCAAAAGCTCTTTTATATTGAGCTTCTGAAACGAGCACCTTTTTCCATGGCAAATTAAACGGTGTAATTGGTTTTAAAAGTCCTAGCATTCTTAGTTTGTACAAATCAAGCCTATTGAGCCGGTTCGTTTAGCTAAATGAGGCACACCAATTCCTAACAAAGCTCGAGGCTGGAGGAATGCGAGTCCGAACGAGCCTAAATTATGAACCTAAATCTGTTCCAATTAAGCCAAGTTCTAGAATAAATGAGCTAAGCTCGAGTCAGAATAGGTGTATATCAACTAAAATGGGCCCAAATGAGGCAAGCTTAGCTCGGAACTTGACCGAGTTGAGTTTGAAGCCAAACACTAGCCTATGACAAGCCAGCTTGAGATCAAAGTTTCCAGGCTTGGCAAGCTTCAAGTAGACCCCAAGTCGAGCCAAATGCTGGCCAATTGAGCCCAAACTCGTGGGCTTATTTACATCCCTACTGCTAACAGTATGCTTGGCTTGAGCTCAGCTCGGGTTAGTTGATATTGAATTTGGTTTTATAAGCTTAGAAGAAAGTTCTACTTGCAGTTTATCTAGGCTCAAATCATATGCTCGTTTAGGCTTATTTGGGCTCGAACTTGAGTTTATCTAGACACATTTAAA
This sequence comes from Simmondsia chinensis, assembly GCA_018398585.1. Classification (NCBI taxonomy): domain Eukaryota; kingdom Viridiplantae; phylum Streptophyta; class Magnoliopsida; order Caryophyllales; family Simmondsiaceae; genus Simmondsia; species Simmondsia chinensis. The sequence continues at coordinate 1,434,049 of JAGTTD010000018.1, forward strand.
CCCATAAGTTTGCTAAAAATAGGCTCATTTATGCTCCTTTAGCCTTGTGAGTCTTTGAGCCGGCTTTTTTTGGAATCAGCTCGCTTAGTTAAATGACACGGCTTGAACTTGTGAGCCTTTCCAGTTAAATGACAAGTTAGTTTGCAAGCCACTCTATGATCATTCTTGGCATACTATTAGCGCTGGTCAAGATCATAAGCAACCAAAATATTTTTTTAATGCCCCCAATTTTTTGAGAGCTCCTTTTGAAAATTAGTTATATTATTAGTTTATTTCTATTATGTATCACCGTTCATAATAAGAGAAGTAAACCTCTAATCTATAGTACATTACAAACGTGCACGTGTGTGTGTATATATATTATATACATATAAAAGGCCTACTTATTAGTTGATATTATAATATAAAGTGATGCATTTGTGGACAGATATTCTCATTATGGGCGGTGAGCCCCAGGAAGCTGGGGGGATTGAGCTTCACAACTCAGGGTGTGGGTGAAGTTCTTTCTATCACAGGTATGCCATTTTCATCCTATTAAATTAAGGCTTAATTTATATAATTGATTTTGAGTCACTAATTATACAATTGATTGTTCTGCAACGATATTTTTGGGCATCTATAATGCTTTTCATTATTAAAATGATTGTTTGTCATTGTTGCCTTTCTTTTTTTTTTTTTTTTTTGTACATGTTTGTTATTACTTTATTTGACTGGGATTTCATAAATATTTTTCCTTTTAGGGTTGGAGGCCCTTTAGAAATAGCCTCTTTACAGGGTAGTATCTTGTAGGGATAAGACTTCGTACATCTTACCCTCCCCAAATTTTGTCTTGGCGGGAGCCTCTTTGTAGTACGGAGTTGTTGTCTTCGTCGTAATTGTAGTGTCAGAGTAGTAATGAAATTGATGATTATATGACTATTTTTTCAAGCTTTTAAAAGTAAAAGGCTTAAATCAACTTACATTCTGTAACATAATATATTCTAAGCTAGCCACTGTTTTAAGGCCTGTTTTATGTATTATCTTTTACTTGTAATTTTTGTTTTCTAGGAATTGAAAACTAGGTTTTAGAAATAATTTTTCTTTTGTCTCTGGTTGTTGTTTTCAAACTTTCCCTAACTTGAGTAAAGACTCAAAACACAAAAACAAAAAGAAGAATAAACAGTTTTCAAAATGGGGCCAGTTTGGTAGCCTTTCTTATTTGCAGTTTTCGATTTTTGAAAAACTACATATCATGTTTTGACATAATATTTTCTAATTTTTAGTTTTCACTAAAACTAGGAACTAACCAAAAGTTGAAAATCAAAGACCAAAAAAATCTCTAGAGTACAGTTTTGAGTTTTTAAACCGAAATCTGCACATACAAAACTATACTAGATAGTCCCTAAAAGAACAAAAAACCTTAAACAAAAGATAATATTGAAGGATCCTACGTAAGTTTTCCTGAGCTTGCAACGAACCGAAAACAGTACTAGGTGGGTTGGTTTTGGGTTAAAGCCTAGTCTGAACTGATTCCATTCTCGCTGGACGCTATTGCCAGAAACCTTGATTGCAGCAAAGGATGGGCTGGATAGTGTCTAATTCAGCACTTTGAAGCTTGGATGGTGTATTTTGAATTTGATATTGCTTTTTTGCTTCCGTTTTTGCTTCTATTTTGTCTTCCTCCATGCTTTTTCTGGCCTGGGCCCTGTTTTTGGGTGCACCCGCTTGTGTATTGCACAGATTTATGCTACTTGTGCTGACTAGTTTTCATTTTTTTTTTTCCCAATGTACAGGAATGGGCATGTTATTATTTCAACTTGTAATCTATCCATGCTTGGACAGAATATTTGGACCGATTTATTTAGCTCGAATATGTGGGGTAAGCTTGCCTTTTTTTTTTTTTTTTTGTGTTGGGGGGGGACTTTTTTAACATTATATTAAATACTTCCTCTTTTTTTATTTTTAAGGTGTGGAGACTGTTTGTTTTCTAGTAACCACCATAATCATAGCAGACTTTTATTAGCTTGGGTTAATGGCATGGTAGATGATTGTTAGTGTATAAAATCAATTTTCGACCTTCACCCATCAGCTAAGTTTTGGGATGGTTGGTTTTTTGACATGGTTACAGAGCCTTGATGAGCAAGAGGTCACAAGTTTGTATCTCAACAGCCTTTACTTTTAATATTAACATAATTTAAGCACAGGGTATGAGGAGGGCTTGGGCAAAGTGCAATATCCACACTTCAAGCCCAATAGACATTTGCTTGAGGGGGCATGTTAGAGTATAAAAACAATCTTGGGCTTTCGTCTATCAGTTTAAGCTTTTAGGACGGTTGGTTCCTTGACAATGATGACTCTTGAGCTTCGGACGTTTATGTTTGTAAGAGGCCTATTTATAGGACACTCTTGTGCTGGATCCCATTAGAAATCCAAGGTTAAGCGTGCTTGGGCGAGAGTAGTACCAGGATGGGTGACCTCCTGGGAAGTCCTCACCCTCAGGTTGGGGGCACTAGGAAACAGGCACTCTTCAGGTTAACACCATAAAGGGGGAAGGCTGTGTACATCCCCCCCCCCCAGACCCTGCGTAGGCGGGAGCCCTTGAGGCACTGTATGTTCCTTTCTTGTGCTGGTGTCAAGTGAGCAAAACATTAAAACCTCTGTTTATATGAGTGAGTGTTGTTGCTCGAATATAGGCTTTAGCTAAACCACGTAAAATCCGGTGTTCAATATCTCCTCCAATCCCTTGCAATTTTTTGTCTGTTATTTCGGTTTAAAGTTCGTATTTTGCAAGTGGTCCATTTTTTTTTTTTTTTTTAATGATTTAATTTGACATCTTTCAGGTTCTGTCTATACCAGTACTGCAATGCTACCCTTTCATTGCACTGTTATCTGGGTTGAGCCTCCCGTTGTTGTTGAATTGTGCATCTGTTGTCAAGAATGCTCTTTCGGTATGTTCTCAATTAGGGCCAATAAAAGTGTCATGTTCGTGTACGTGTTATGTGAGGGGTCTTAAAAATGGTGTCCACCCGAACTCAACCTGTGTATTAAACGTGTTGGGAACTTCCAACCTTTACCCAACACAATTATTAAACGATTAATGCGCACATTACCAATTTAATTATATTTGTAATTTTTTTTCATTAAATGTCAATTTGTCAACTTATAAACATGTCGATAATACACTTCATGGTTGATACTAGCAATGAATACAAGACATATTTATAATTGTTAAAATAAACTACCAGATTAGCATTACTAAATATAATTAAATTATTTTATGTGAGGTAAGTGACCAAAAATCCATATATAATAACAACAATATATCACTACAATACCTCCCATTACTTTATAAATGTGTCAAGCTTGTCGAAAACGGGTTAAATGAGCCAAACTCAAATCCAACCCAATTACCTAACGGGTTAAATGAGTCAACCCAAATTCAAACCGGCTTCAAAACCCCGACCACACCGTTATCTTTGTGTCATACACGTGTCGTGTTAATATGTTGTGTCAAATTTTCCAAATCTATTTTCACTTAATCAAGGTGCAGAACTCCATATACGAGTCTCATTTAAATTCTTCTCGTAGACCATAATGATTCATATGAGTTTAGCATATATACCCACATATATGTATATACATACACATGTATATATGTGTGTGGCCTGGAACCGAATCATGCGTTATGACACGACATGACTTGGGTTGGTCAACGCAACCAGTCTCAACTATTGGGTTGGCTGGCTTTCACTCTATGACTTGGTTACCCGTCCTTGCTACTAGGTTTTAACTAGGGTGTAAGCGAATCAAGCGTTCTTGAATTATTCGGGTCGCAAATTAATTATAACTCAATTATGTTTGTTTTAGGGATTCGATAGCTTATCGAGAGTTTGAGTGAGCTTGATAAGCTTAACCAGCCAAATTTGAACAGGAGACGCGCTTGACTTATTATCGTTCATGAATATTTTGATAAGGGCTAAAGGTTCATTTGTAGTTAGTACTAGTTCAAAAACAATTCGATAATAGCTTAATAGTAACTCAAATAGCTCAACGTGTTAGCAAACTTGGCTAAATGGCATGATTGGCTTAAGTATAAGTTGGATTCAGATTGATAGTGAGCTCAAATAAGCTTGATCAAGCTAACGAGCAGAGTCGAGGTGAGCATAAAACACATTAATATCTTATTGAACCAAGTTCAAACAAAGGTCTAAATGTTCGATAAAAGCTCGATTCGAACTCTAGTTCTAACAAAAGGGTGCTCAACTTGAGTCAGCTAATCTGCATCGATTTCTGTTATTGACACTTTTTTCTTTGTTCTTCTTTTTTGAACACTAGGTAACTATCATAACCGGCTTGTTCGTTCTGCAAAATAAAGCTGTGGTAATATATTCTTCAGTCTTTTTTCAACTTATGATTTTCTTTCTGTTAGAGTAAAACCATTTTTGAGCCTTCATCCGTCAATTTAAGCTTTGGAAGGGTTGGCTTTTTACATGGTATCAGAGCCTTATTAATCGAGAGGTCACGAGTCCAAATTCCAATGCCCTGTTCTCAATATTAATATTATTTAAGATATGAGGTGAGCTATACGCTATCCATGAGGTATGCTAGAGCATAAAACCATTTTTGGACCTTTACCCTGTTGGGCTTCTTGTATGGAGTTTGGTTTTATATTGTTATGGGCCAAGCCTATGGAGTGGAGGATCAAACCTATAGGGTTTCTTTCACATGTGTCTATATAAACCTTGTTTAAGGTTTGAGAGAATGGTAAAATAAAAAAAAACTCTCTGCAGAACTTTCAAACAATGAAATATCCCTACAATTTCATGGACGTAAGCATTTTAGGCTAAAGCATGTAAATCTTGTGCATTTGTTTTTATTTTCTCGTTAAATTTTTTATTGTGTTTTGGTAGTTGTGTTTTCTAATAACATCAACTCAAACTTTTGGAATAATGGATTTCTTTACGCTTATATTATAATGTGTTGATGTATCTTCGATATATAATAAAATAAAAACAGGACCAAGAGCAGAGAGGAGCAGCTAATGGTATAGCAATGACTGGCATGTCCCTCTTCAAAGCTATTGGTCCTGCTACTGGTGGTGCCCTGTGAGTTTCCCTTTCCTTCTCATTTTCTTTTCTGTCGGACAAATATTTAAGAATTAGATTCAATTTAGATGTAAAGAATAGACCTGAAGAAATTGAGAAGAAAAGAGATAAAGAGAAAGTAATGACATACTAATTTAGGTGGAAAACCGATTGATTGAGGTGAAAACTATGAGTGGAGGAGAAACCAATCTACTAAGGGTTGTAAATCTCACATGTGAGTCAAATGTAAATTTCACATAGGAGTTGTGAGAGAAGAGATCAATATATAAGTCTAGTGAGTTACTCTACCTATTGTTAATTGGCTTTAAGATCGAACCCCATTTGGACTTATATGTTGACCTCTTGTGTTCCAACTCTGTGGGTCGAGCCTAAAAGATCCTATAAAATTTAATAGACCTTAAAGAAATTGAGAGGTAACGAGATAAAGAGAAAGTAATAACATATAGATTTAGGCGAGAACCCATCAATTGAAGGAAAAACCATGGGTGAAGGGCAAAGCGATCTAGTAAGACTCATTTTGTTTTGGCAGGAAACATTTTCTGTCGCAATTCTATTGTTTCTTTATATAATTTTATAGTGACAATCACAAATACGGGAAATGTTTTTCCTCAACTGGGGGATAATGTCTTCCTTTGTAGTCTCATGTCATTTGCTTTACTTCAATCTCAACTTGGCCAATATGAATCTCATGCATATTTATAGAATGAAACAATTTGTTTTGTTTGAAAGACAATTTTTTAGGAAAAAATATTTTTATGAAACTATTTTGTGAAGAAGAAATTTTCTCGAACCAAAGGAGCTTAGTATTAGAAGATGTTACAACCGGATGTTGCACGAAACCCCACACACACACATATATGCAGAGTCTGTCCTGACATTGTCGGGGCCCTTCACAAACATTTCAAGTGGGCCCTTTATATATAATAAAAGTTTCTTAACGACATGATACTTACAATAGATTTATAAAAATTTGATAATAAACTTATTAATATTAACAATTGAGGCTATAAAAACACAAGTCCTGAAATGCTGGGCCCAAATTTTTGGGGCCCAAGCGGTTGCTCGGAGTTATAGCCCTATATACTCGTAGCTAAAACCCTAGATCTCGTTCTATGGGCTTGTTGAGCAAAAGTAGTGTAAAAGGCCCACACCTAGCACTGCAGACTTCCGTTTCTAAACCGAAACATAAATTCAAGGCAGAGTATAACAATTTCGAATCAAATTAAGGCAATCACCTATCATAATTGTTGTCATATAACAGGTCTTGTTCTAGTTCTTTCGTGATTGACCCTCGTCATAACTATATTTTGTATATAATTCACTTAAATTTATTTTATTTTTTATAACATACTTTTAAACATATTCTATGCTACAAAGTATAAAAGATGTATAAAACCTAATATTTATATGACTATTTATTTAATTATTTCCTAAAATAAGGCCTAAAAATAATTTTTATATATCTGTTTGCAGGTTCTCTTGGGCACAGAAGCGTATAAACTCTAATTTCCTCCCAGGTAAATAATTATAATCTTGCCTTGTTTATATTTATAAATTTAATTAATTAATGGTATCTCACGCTAATTACCTGATTTCAGTTATTAGATGAAAGACTAAATTTGACGCAAAATAACACATTAGGGACTAATTTAGACGCAAAATAACACATTAGGGACTAATTTAAACAAAAGAAAGGATCAAAGACTAATATGAACAAACTGACAAACATTAAGGATCATTTTAAACAAAAAGAAGATGAAAAACCAGTTCGAACAAACATACTGAACCAAGTAACGGGTCTAATCCAAACAGATATAACAACTTCTTCTAAAAAGGGTTTAGTTGAATCTAGTAAGTCTAATTCTATTAGAAGTTAGAATATAAAACTATTTCCGAGCCTTCACCTAACACTATAATCCTTTGGGGTAGCCGGTTCTCTGACATAGTTCTAAAATTTTGTTATCGATCCCAATATGCTCCATTTTCAATTATTAATATAGTGAAAAACATGGGTTATCAACGCTTTAAGGTCAATAAGCGTTTGTGTGAGGGAGCTTGTTTGTTTAAAGTATAAAGTTATTTCTCGGTTTTCACTCAATAGCTCATGGCCTATTTCATGGTGTCTTCTTTTTGCTGTTTTGGTTTTTAAGAAACTGAAAAATTGGTTTTGAAATTTTTGTTTTTGGGACCTAGTTGGTCAAGCTATGAAAAAATTGTTTTTTAGAAGCACTTTTTGCAAACTTTTGTAGAAGGTGTTATCAAAGAAGATATTTCTATTTGCAAAATTTTTAGTTTGAAGGAGAAGCATTGCTCTTCAATTTTTGTTTAAAAGCAGAAATACAACTTTGAGTTCTATTTAAAACACTTCCATTTCTCGCCCAAATACCCTCAAATCCTAAAAAAAGTATTTTTTTCCTTAAAAAATATTTTTTTAGGAAAGAAACCTTGGCCAAAAATCCCCTTAGTTTCCTTTTTTCAGTTCACTGAAGAACAACTCAGTTTCTTACAAAGGCTTCGTCAAGGCAAGGTTTGGGGAGGCTAATCTTTAAAACGACTGTTTTTGAAGAGTCTCCAGCCCTAAAAGAAAGAAGGAACAAATTTAAAGTTAAAAGTCAAACAAAGCAATATCATATAAGAAACTTAGCTAAAAATGCATTAGTTACTTTTTTTTTTGCTCACTCAAAAAAGTAAAAAAAAACTAATAATAAAAAACCCCAAAAGCAAGAAAGAATCGTCTTAAAACATGGTATTTAGTTTATGAAAAATCCAAAACTGTAATTAAAAAAATAATACTAAACAAATCTTTAAATTGTTAGGATAACTGATTTCTTAATATATCTGTATGTGTGTACGTGCAGGAAGTCATATGGTGTTTTTCATTCTAAACGTGGTAGAGGTGGTGGGAATACTATCAACCTTTAAGCCCTTTTTAGTGGAACGCAAAGACTAATAACCCCGAGAAAACGATGCCGTTTTACCAGGTGTATAGCATTATAGAGCATAGTTTTAATGTTGTAGATTTATTATTTATTTGTTCCAAAATGATCTCTTGTTGTATTATTCAATTGTTGACCTTGTTTTCATTTCAGATTTTGATCAAAATTAAAGGAGATATTTGTATAATCACTTCGAATATTTGAAGTAGAAATTTTTATTTTTCAAAGATCCAGAACGTCATTCAAGATGTCAGTCAATTTCTAATCGTTCGGTTTCAAATTTTATTGTTTTGTTGTCTCGTTCTTCGGTTATGTTGAGGACTCAAAATGTGATTCTATTTAGTGGAATCTGACATTGAAGTTGTAAGAATACAGAGATCAATATCTAAGGCCTAGTAGGTTACTCCATCTAATGCTAATTGGTTATGGGAGGGAACTTCACTTGAGCTTATATGTAGATCTTCATATATTCCAAATCTATGGGTTGAACATAAAGCCCCGTGAACCTTAATAGGTTGAATTATTTTACATTTTATATGTTGAAGTTTAAAAAAAAATACTCTCTTTTAAAAAAAGGATCTAATGTATAATTTTTTTTTTTTTTTGGAGTACTATTGTCTTAAAATTGGATATTGATAAGATTTAGTTTATTTTTGTATTTAGTTTATATTTTGGTTAGGATATGAGTTGTTGATACTTTGATAAGATTTGAGTTATCTAATTAGATTGCGATTTTGAATTACATTATGATTAAGGGACTTAATTATAAAAGAGGCTTATAATGTGTAGAAAGAGTACAATGACAACAATCCAATGCCTCGTATAAAGAATATTATAAAAAAGAAAGGAAATATGTGAACATTTTTTAGATTCGTAAGCTACGTTTCCAAGGGGTGCTCGAATTGGAGGAGAGAGATTTGTTTGTGGGTGTTTGTACCAGAGTTTGTAGCCTTTTCTTTCCAAGGCTGCATTGAGGAGTATTGTTAACTAACCATGTAATTCAGGAGAGTTGGTGACTTACCATGCAATAGTCATTTGGGATGTTGATTGTGAGATGGTATTTGTGATTACAATTATGCGCTGTTCGGCACATTGAATTAAAATTGGATGGTGGAATTGCAATGTCAGTTCTAGTTCTGAAGGAATTGGAATTTTGATGGATTGAAATTTTGTTGTTTGGTTAATCAATGGGTTGGAGGTCAAAAGTGCAATTCCATAATGATTCGAGTCATCGCATGTTTTTGGTCAACCTAGTTGGAACATTTCTAGTTTTGACTCAGTTAGGGTCAGATTTTGGTCGAGTCAAGTTGCTTTGAGTTTGAGTTATTCACGTTGTCAAGTGAAATCGAGTCGAGTTTCAGTAGCGTCAAATCGTTTGGTGTTCAAATCATCTCGGATTTTCAGTTAATGAAGTTAGGTCAGTTTAGGATTCAAGCTAAAATAGGTCAAGTTTGAGTTAATTTAGGTCATTTCGAGCTTAAGTTATCTTAGTTTTAGGTAGGGGTGTAAATGAGCCGAGCCGGCTCGTTCAGCTTATTGAGCCGAGCCCGAGCCTAGTGAAGCTCGAGCTTGTAAGCTCGCGAGCCCAAACGAGCTTTTTTTAATATAATATTTTTGATTAAATATGACTCATGAAGAAAAATAATGAGCCAAGCCCGAACTTAAATGAGCCCAAACGAGCCTAGGTTGAGCTTAAATGAGCCGAAATATTGCAAGCTTAATTCAAGCTTGCCGAGCTTAGATCGAGCCGAGCCGAGCCCGAGCCTTTGACGAGTCGAGCTCGAGCTTGAACTTGCCAAGGCGAGCTTCGAGCCGAACCCGAGCCGAGCTTCATGCAAACGAGCCGAGCCTCGAGCCTGGCAGGCTCGGGCTCGGCTCGGCTAGGCTCAAATACATCCCTAGTTTTAGGTCAAGTTTGAGTTGATTTGGGTCAAATTTTTGGTCAGGTTAAATTTAGGTTGAGGGTAAGACAAGTTGGGTCATTTTGGATTTGGGTCACATTAGTTTTCAGGTCAATTTTGTCGGGTCATTTCGACTGTGGCTCGGCTTGGTTGCACCACATTCAAGTTGAGTACTTTCATTTGTTGGATTTTGTCATCTTGAGCTTCGGGCAATTGGCTTGGGTTACTTCGAACTTTGTGTTAAGTTGATTTGATCATTTCAAGTTGAAGACATTCTAGTTGGGTAATTTTGAGGTTTGAGTCAAATTTAGGTTATATCTATGTGTTTCGGTTTTAAATCAATAGTGTTATAGATATGATCTATTTATGTTAATAACTATTCTTGTTATAGTTTTACATAAATTAATTTAAAATAGGAAATATGCCCAAAATTTAAAATACATAATTTTACGATAACTTTCATTTATCAAAAACTATAAATAAATGTAACTTTCTTCAAAATTACAAATTTTAGATTTATCAAGGTGGTTTTTAAATGATACTATTTTTCTTTTCAATCAAATTAACATATATAAATGATACGTGTTTTTCAATATTTACATAAATACCGTATGTCATATGAGCAAAATTTAATTTATTTTAGATGGAAGAATATTACATTAATAACATATCATTTAATAATAAAAAGAAAGGTTTAAAGAGCATTTTATATTAAAAAGGGGCGATAAAATTCAAACTATGTCACTTCAATAATGATTTTTTTATACACGTGATGAAAAGTATTAAAACCCCCCTTCGAAAAGAATTTTCCTAATATATCAGCATTCAAGATATCAAATAGTACAATAATATTGTGAAGGAATAATTTAGGAAAGCATACCCAATAGGATTGCTAAGGCACGTATATATAATAATATGGATACATCGGGAATTACAAGCAAGCCCTTAGGCTGATAAATATACGAAAAAATACAAATCAGAGATATTATCCTAACATGCCCCCTCAATCTGTACGGGGGGGACCAACGTGCAAATTGGCTTGGTGGAAGCGGAAGCAGTCTGTAGCCAATCCTTTTGTGAATATATTAGCAATCTGTTTGGTGGTAGGCGTGTATCGAACTTGGATATTTACCTTGACCACCTTCTCACGCACACAGTGAAAATCTACATCAACATGTTTACTACGATCATTGAAAATGGGATTTGCAACCAAGTATGTAGTAGACACATTATCACAGTAGACAAGAATGGGGCTAGATTGGCGCAACCCCAGGTCACGCATGAGATAGTGGATCCAATCACACTCAGCCGTAAGCTTAGCCACAGCACGGTACTCGGACTTAGTAGTGGACTTAGCAACCGTTGGTTGCTTTTTGGCACGCCAGGAGATGAGGTTGGGTACAAGGAATAGAGCAAAGCCCCCCCCCCGGCCCAGTTAGCATCAGCATAGGCAGTGACTGTGGTGCAGGAGCCAGGAGTAATGATGAGGCCATGATCAGGAGTGAGCTTAAGGTATTGTAAAATGTGTTTCCCCGTTTGCCAATGGAAAGTCGTCGGAGCATGCATGTACTGGGACACACGGTTACCCGCATAACAGATGTCGGGTCGAGTCATTGTAAGATACTGAAGGGTACCAACATTGCTATGAAACATAGTGGGATCATCTAGCGGTTCACTGCTACCCGCGGAAGGTTGGACCCGGGCAGGGATGGGAGTCTGAACAGGTTTGGCTTCACGCATGTCATGCTTGCTTAGGAGGTCTAGGGTGTATTTATGTTGGGAGAGAAACAAGCCATGTCGGGAACGATGAGCTTCAATACCAAGGACGTAGTGAAGCGGGCCAAGGTCCTTCAATACGAACTGGGTGGATAAAGAAGCGATGAATTTGGTAAGAAGATCCGGGTTAGAGCCAGTCAATATTATGTCATCCACATATAGTAAGAGACACACAATGCTGGAAGGAGAACGATGGATAAAAAGGGAGGGATCTGCCTTACTGCAATAGAACCCAAGTGTAAAGGAACGAACTAAACCTGTGAAACCAAGCCCGAGGTGCCTGTTTCAGGCCATATAAGGCCTTTCGCAGGCTGCAAACATGCGTTGGAAATTTGGAATGTATAAAACTAGGGGGTTGACGCATGTATACCTCTTCATTTAGAAAACCATGTAACAATGCATTTTTAACATCAAATTGGCGAATGGACCAGGAGTTGGTGACAGCAAGTGCAAGAATAAACATTATGGTAGTTGGTTTGACAACCGGCTAAATGTTTCGAAATAATCAAGACCTTCACGCTGGTGAAAGTCTTGTGCAACAAGGTGAGCCTTGAAGCGATCAACAGAACCATCGAGTTTATACTTGACTTTATATTTTCAAGTGCTTCCAACAACATTTTGAGTAGGGGAAGGAGGTACAAGTTCCCATGTCTGGTTTAAAAGAAGCGCATTAAATTCCTCATCCATAACCTCCTGCCACTGAGGGTTTTTAATAGCCCGTGAAAAACATGTGGGTTCCTAGACTACTACAATCGAATTGAGGGAAAGTATATGCTTGGACTTGCGAATACCGTCTTCGGCACGGGTGCGCATAGGATGAGCTTCGGGCGCTGGAGGGGCGACCATGAGTTCCGGGACCAAAGAACCCGGTTGGACCGAGGAGCCCCCAGGCACGGCGGTGGGTGTAACAGAGGACACCCATGGCACCGGTGCAGGGATAGAGGGCGAAGCGGTGGAGGGGGACGCAGGCAGGGGTGGAGGTGACGAGAGGGCCGCGGCGTCGTTGACACTGGGCATGGCCACGATGGGTGACAGGGAGGACGCCGCGAGTGTAGCACCCGACAGGGTAGCTCCATGTAGACCAATCGGAACCGAGGGTGGAATGTTGCCAGCCGTGAGGGGAAGTGGAAGTGGAACTTCCACAATAGGACTAATGGACGGCGCAGTGCAACTAGAGGGTAGGTCCTTATATGGAAAAATGTTTTTAACGAAGTGGACATGACGACTATCATGAGCTCGACCCATAGTAGGATTCAAACAGTAATAACCCTTATATTGTGCAACATACCCAAGAAACTCGCAGGCGGTGGAGGGCAGGGCTAATTTATGAGCAGTACGGGCTGTGATCTTAGGGTAACACGCACACCCAAAGACTCGAAAAATAGTATAGTTTGGCGCTTGGTTAAAAAGTCGTTCAAAAGGAGACATGTTATGCAAAAGTGGAGTAGGCAATCGATTGACAGTAAAACACACAATACAAACAGCATCAGCCCAAAATTCATAAGGTAGGTGCACCTAAAAAAGAAGGGTCCGCACAATTTCACTCAAAGGTTGATGCTTACGTTCCGCCACTCCATTTTGTTGTGGAGTATCAAGACAAGAAAGATGAAAGTGTATCCCGTGCCAGCTCCCACGTGCCCGGCACTTGACCCGCTCAATTTCAACCGAATTTCAAAACTCAACCGCCAATTCCTGCCAAAAACAGAATTCACCCGCTAGCACTTGTTTCTCAGATTTTCATGGTAATTTTCCCACTAATCAACACCTCCTGCATCATAAATATTAGGTTGTATATGAAATATCTTTTAGCTAATGTTATTGCCAAGACAAAAGAATAAGATTGTAGTTTTCAAAGCAATATTAGGTTGGGGACACGAAAAAATAGCCTCTCTTCAGGTAAACACCCTGAAGGGGGGAAGGCTGCGTACATCCATCCCCCCGTAGACCTTGCCTAGGCGGGAGCCCTTGAGGCACTGGGTATATTCCTTTTAGTTAAGATCTTTCATTTTAGGAGTTGTTATTATCAATGGGATTGCCAGCGCAATAACATGACTTAAAAACAATCAATACAACAATACAACAACAGACCCAGCTCCTCAAGGGCTCCCGCATAAGCGGGGTCTGGAAGGGTTGGATGTACGCAGCCTTACCCCTTCGGGGTGTAACCCTATTGAGAGGCTGTTTCCGATCATCCCCAACTTTAGGGTTGGCAACACGAGAACTTCCTAGGAGGTCACCCATCTTGGTACTACTCTCATCCAAGCACGCTTAACTTCGGAGTTCTAATGGGATCCGGTGCATTAGTGCCTGGTAAATGAACCCTATGACTTAAAAATAATGAAAGCTACAAAATTATCTTCAAAACTACGATCTTATTCCGATAATAATAATTTTGCCTTGATAATAATATTATCCTTTATTTTTGGTTACTTTTTTAGTCATTGATTTCTGCCCTCTAATTATTATTTTTCTAAAAGACATTTCAGCCCTCTAATTATTTACAAAAGGATGCAATTATTGTGTGGGTGGAATTAAACTCAATGTGAATAGTCTTATTGCTCTTCTCCACCAACGTGACAAATTTAAGATTTCTTCATTGTTCTTCTTTCACAATCCAAATCTCTCATATTTTCAGGTTCTAATTATACTCTAGAGTATTCTAGAATGTTTCTAGGATTTTGTATTTTACTCTTTTGTCCTTTGACTTATGTAATCTCTAGGGGCATTATAGTCTTTTGATTATTGTACTTTGCCTATATATTGAGGCCTCCTAGATACTCGTTTATTCATTCAAATATAATTATTCACATGGTATCAGAGTAATTACTCTGATTTTCTTCTCTTCCGCTATTCTTTTGTCGTTTGTCGGGTTTTCTTTTCTCTTATGCGCGTGAAGTGTTGAATTCTTTAGTAAGTACTCATCTCCCTTTCTTTTCCGTTTCAAAATTTATTTTGAGTAATGGCTACTAATCCGAATCGATCCTACGCTAATGCCCTAACCTCCCTCCCCTCCTCCACCCCTAGCACCGACCGCACGGTGGCTGCAACCGGCCATCCTCATGCCGATCCTCTGCCCAACACCTGGGGTGGTGACCGACACCTCCATTATCGGAACCACCACTACCGGTGTTTCTCTCTCTCGGTCGGTGGATGCCGGTGTCGCCATCTCCGGTACTCTACCACCACTTGGGAGGTCATTGTCGAACCCGACACTTAATCTGGGCATCCCACCCTTGTCGAACCCCTTCCCTGCGCTTGCAACACCCGCGGCTGGTTTCGCCAGACCCATCCTGTCCGGTGGTGTCCGGCCGACCGATGGTGGCTCCGCACCTATCCTCCCCCCGGCTCTCTCCCATGTCGGTGGTGATGGTACGGTGCCGCCAGCCTCCCCCCCACATTACCTAAACCCTAATTACTTAAACCCTAATATTTATAATCATCCTACTTCCCCAATTGTTCTTCCTTTATCAAATATAACTAGCATTGTCACAATCAAACTCGAATCCACTTTCGATTATCCCCCATGGAAAGAACAATTCAACATGTTACTACTTGCGCACCAACTATTAGGGTTCATCGATGGATCTTACCCCTATCCCCATACCCAAATAACTCTCCCCATAGGATCGACTTATTCCAACCCGGATTACATTACATGGCTACGTACAGTTCAGAGTCTCCGATCTTGCATAGCCGCCACACTCTCCCGCTCTCTTATTAACGATATTGTTTGCCATCCAATCTCTAAAGCCATGTGGGATGCCCTGGCTAAGCATTTTCGGGATCACTCCATGGCTAAGGAGTATGACCTCCGAACTCAACTCATAAATCTACGTAAAGATGGCAAAACCATGGATGCCTACCTTTCTGAACTCAAATCAATTACTGATGATTTAGCTGACATTGACTCACCTGTGTCTGCTAGAGAATTTCAACACTTCGCTATTCATGGGTTAACCCCCGAATATGCAGCGTTTGCAACTTTTACCGGACAAACTTCAAAACTGTATTCTTATGATGAGTTAAAATCTGCTTTAATAAATGAGGAAGGTGCCCTAAACTGAAACAATGGACGTACCAACCCGGACCCCGCCCATGCCATGGTTGCTTCTGGGCAACCCTCCCAACCGACCCAACCCCATGGTGGCCGGGGCCGGGGTCGTGGTAAGAAAGGGAAAGGGGGCCGTGGTGGCCGTGGGGGCAAACCGCCCTCCACCGGCCCACCGTACGGTCCTCATCCCAGACCGCACCCCTATAACACTCCTTATTCTGTTCGACCTCCGATCGGTCCCCTCTTTCACTCTAATGCAGGTGTGCTCGGTCCCGCTCCTCAATTCTGTCAGATCTGCTCACAAACAGGTCACATTGCATTTACTTGCCCTCATCGCTTTGACAATTCCTCGTTCCCGGATCCCAGCCAATCCTTTGTTGCCATGACAATAGGGGAACCACATGACTACAACTGGTACCCTGACTCGGGAGCCTCCAACCATATGACGCCTAACCCAGGTATCCTCTATAACCTACTTCCTTATTCTGGTCATAAAGGTGTGCTTGATGGAAATGGGGCATTACTGCCTGTAACACACGTGGGCTCCACAAAAATAGCAAAAATATCCCTTCATTTAAACAATGTCATGCTAGTCCCCAACTTAACTCACAACCTTTTGTCAATTAAGCAACTCTGTCGTGAAAACAAATGTTGAGTAGAATTTGACTCAAACTCTTTTTATGTTAAGGACCTGGCTACGGGGACACCGCTTCTACAAGTGCCCAGTAATGGACTACTATATAACTTCTCACCTCATGATATTGGGCTTCTTGCTCGGGTCACTCACGGCGCATTATGGCATCAACGACTAGGGCATCTAGGGAATACAGTTCTTAATACTTTATGTAAACAGCATTTTTGTCCTTCTGTCAAATTTCTGGATAAATGTTCTTCCTGTTGTTTGGGTAAATCTAGGAAACTGTCTTTTGAACGTGTGCTACATAATACAACCATGCCTTTACAACTTATACATTCTAATGTTTGGCAATCACCTGTTTATTCTAATTCCGCATATAAGTACTACGTTTTATTCGTTGATGATTTTTCCCGCTTTACATGGCTATATCTGATGCGACGCAAATTTGAGGTTTATGACATTTTCATCGGTTTCGAAATTTTAGTTGAAAACCAATTTAATCAGAAAACTAAAGTTTTTCAAAGTGATGGTGGGGGTGAATTCGATCATCGGCGCATGAATGCGTTATGCCGGGATGCTGGAATTCACTTTCAACTAACCTGTCCTGATTCCCCCGAACAAAATGGGCTGGCGGAACGCAAGCATCGACATTTATCTGAAATGGTACGGACTCTCTTAATTCACTCCAAACTTCCTTATGAATTTTGGGATGACGCTTTTTGCACGGCATGTTTCACAATAAACCGTCTTCCCATGCCAAATCTTTCTAATTTTTCTCCCTTTCAAAAGCTTTTTCGTATCAATCCTGATTATAATCATTTTAGAGTCTTTGGATGTGCATGCTATCATAACATCACATCCCGTGCCCCTCATAAATTAGTCCCCCGCTCCATTCCCTGCATTTTTCTTGGCTATGCGGCCCAATACAAAGGTTACCGGTGTTTTGATGTCTTAAATAAACGAATGTATGTTAGTAGGCATGTTGTATTTGATGAAACTCAATTCCCTTACCCTGAACTTGTTAGTCCTCAGATGCCCGTAACTGATGCTTCCCATAATGCACCGTTAGTCATCTGCACTTCCCCTCCTCCGGGTACTGCGTCGGGGCTCCCGGTTCAGGTCCCAGCCGCGGCCCTGCCGCCCAACAGTGGGCAACCACCGCCGGTGCCCGCGGCCCACCCTCCCCCTGCTGGTGTTGGTAATCTGACCCGGCCACCCCTGCAGCCCCTGGCTGCGCTGCCACCGCTCGAGCCCACAACCCCTCCCCCTTCTGTTTCCCTGAGCTCCGTCCCTAACGATGATGCTACTTCGTCACCCATCCTAGGTGTCGTGTCCGACCCTCGCTCCGAGTCTGACCCGCCACCCTCCCCACCCTCACTTGTTCAAAATGTGCATCCCATGCGTACTAGGCTTAAGGACAGAATCTGTAAACCTCGGTACCCACTTTCCCTATCCTCTATTACAGTTATCTAAGAGCCCACATGTTACTCACAGGCCGCTAAAAATCCCCAGTGGCAGCAAGCCATGGCGGATGAATTTAATGCCCTTCTTCTTAACCACACTTGGGACCTTGTTCCCCATGATCCCTCAAAAAACCTTGTAGGAAGT
Source organism: Simmondsia chinensis (assembly GCA_018398585.1). Lineage (NCBI taxonomy): Eukaryota > Viridiplantae > Streptophyta > Magnoliopsida > Caryophyllales > Simmondsiaceae > Simmondsia > Simmondsia chinensis. Next base: position 1,452,042 of record JAGTTD010000018.1, read on the forward strand.
ACTTGGAAATATAAGGTGAAGTATAAAGCAGATGGTTCGGTCGAACGGTTCAAAGCTCGCCTTATTGCTCAAGGCTTTAACCAACTTGAAGGTTTTGACTATAAGGAGACCTTTAGTTCCGTTGTAAAACCCACCACCTTACGCTTTATACTCACGCTTGTTGTCACGTATAACTGGCCTATACAACAGTTGGACGTTAAAAATGCTTTCCCACATAGTCATCTTAAGGAAGAAGTTTATATGAAACAACCACAGGGCTTCATACATCCGAAATACCCTACTCACACATGTCGCCTTCGGAAAGCGTTGTATGGTTTGAAACAGGCTCCCCGGGCATGATTCCAGCGGTTCAGTACATTCCTTATTAGTCTTTGTTTTGTTTGTTGTCGGGCCGGCCCCTCCCTATTTATCCATAAAATGCGTTCCCATCTCACCTGTCTTCTCCTCTACGTTGACGACATCATCCTCACTGGGTCTGCCCACTCGCACCTAACATCCCTCATTCAGTCTCTCTCCACCCAATTTGCGATGAAGGACCTTGGACCATTGCATTTCTTTCTCGGTATCCAAGCCTCTCGCAACTCTAGTGGACTCTTTCTCTCTCAACACAAATGCACCGTTGATCTCCTCACCAAACACAGTCTTTATGATGCCAAACCGATTAAAACCCCCCTACCCACCCGAGCACATCTCTCCCTGAGTGACGGGGACCTTCTTAAGGACCCTACTGAATATAGAAGTGCAGTGGGTGCCCTGCAGTACCTCACTATGACCCGCCCGGACATATGCTATGCCGTCAACCTAGTCTCTTAGTTTATGCATGCTCCTCGCAACCCCCACTGGCAGGCTGTGAAGCGCATTCTTTGGTATCTCAAATCCACTCCTGACTATGGTATCCTCATACAACCTGCTCAGACTCTCTCTCACCGCCTTCGCTGATGCCGACTGGGGTGGATGCCCTGACACCCATTGCTCTACAACTGGTTATGCCGTCTAGCTTGGACCCAACCTTATCTCATGGTGAGCCAAAAAGCAGATAACTGTCTCTAAAAGTACGACAGAATCTGAGTATCAGGTTGTGGCTCAAGCTGTTGCCGAAAGTGACTGGCTCCGATACATCATGCGTGACCTCGCTCTTCGTCACCCAGGTCCTATCATTGTCTATTGTGACAATGTCTCTGCCTCGTACCTTGCCGCTAATCAGGTATCCAATGATCGTAGCAAGCATGTGGATGTTGATTTTCACTATGTTCGAGAGAAAGTCCTCAAGGGTGATCTTCAAGTTCACTATACTCCAACCAACAAGCAGGTAGCCGATATTCTTACCAAGGGTCTTGCCGCCGATCGTTTCTTTCAACACAAGGCCAATTTTCGCGTGCTACCACCCCGCTCAAATTGAGCGGGCCTATTAGACTATACTCTAGAGTATTCTAGAATGTTCCTAGGGTTTTGTATTTTATTCTTTTGCCTTTTGACTTATGTAATCTCTAGAGGCATTATAGTCTTTTGATCATTGTACTTTGCCTATATATTGAGGCCTCTTATGTACTCGTTTATTCATTCAAATATAATTATTCACACTAATACTAAACTCATTAGACAACATTGAAGAATACAACGGCAGTGAAATATGAAAAGTTTTCTATAAATTTACTAATAGCTTGAAAACTTCTAACATATCAAAAAACTAGGAAAGGACAAATTTATTAAGAATTTTTGGAAACCTAATGTACTATATAAACAAAGTAAATATATAATAACATAAATTCAAATAAATAAAAACTGCATTCCTTTAAGAAGAGATTAAAAATTAATAATCAATTGGGAAAAATATTGTTCAAAATAAAACAAGAAGGCTCCGTTTGTTTTAACAAAAAAGTAAATTCTAGGAAGTAGTTTTCCTATTTTCCATTGTGGAAAACGTTTTCCTCATTTGGGGGGAAAATGACTTCCGTAGTCATGATTCTAAGTGGAGCAAAAACCTTCGCGGTAATCATCATGTGGATCCTGATGGAATCGAAATAAATTAGACTGGACCGTAGACATTTAACATCATAATATGAGACACAAATTGGACCGAATAATTAAACACAGCTTGGATGTTACTTTGTTATTGTTGCAACAGAACAATTTTGATCAGGTTGAATTGCTATATAATATTATATAGCTAAATTCTCAAGGTGTCCCAATATTTTAGCATTTGTTACATAGGTACCATGATGTTTCAGCAATATATAACGACGTATCCTGAAGTTTAAAAGTGTTGTCATGAATCAGATATCTTTTGCCAAAATTTAGTAAATTTTAAATGAAAATTATTAATATGGAACATGACCATAATGCGATAATTTCTTTTGTATGAAAATGCTAACAAAACATATTTTTTTGATAATAATTTTTGTCAAAAACTTGGACAACCTTTTGATAATATGGTCACAGTTTATATCACATCATTTTTAATGACGGAAATTAGCCAAATTTTTTTGAAAATTTACTAGATTCCAAAACTGTATAGATATAAGTGATAATATTTCTTATCTCAAGGTACCTCATTATATATTTAAAATAACATGGTACTTATGTGATAAATGCTCAAATTTTAAGATATCTAAGAGATAGTTTTCCTAATTTATAAAGCAGTAATAGTTAAATTATTTTTTTAGTTACTTTTCATATGTGTTATATTGCTATTTATAATATCTTATTTAAAATATATAAGAAGACATTATAATATGGAATTAAGTTTTCATTTAAAACAAATAACGAAAAATTCCATTTAGATTTTATATTTCCTAGAAAAACTTTTTCCAAAGAAAAATCAATTCCTAGAATCTAGTTTTCCAACAAAACAAATGGAGCCAAAAATTTAGAAGGCATTTCCTTTTCCAAAAAAAGGAAGTACTTATTTAGAAACTAAAAATTTTACAAAACGTAAGTTGGAAAAATTAATTTGTTTAATAAAACATAAACCATTGAAAACAAAATCATTCTTACTTAAATTCCACCTTATCCAAGATTTATGATAATGTTATGATACAAAACACTTTATAAACAAAATGGTATCATACTTTATAGGATTATTTATATTTTAGTATTATAATATTTTTGAAAATAACAAAAAGAACCCTAACTTTTTGAATTATCAAAAAGGTTTCTTAGTTTTTGCCGTATTAATGAAAATGCTTCTCTTTGATTTGATGATGTCATTTTTAGTCGACAAAGTTGATGTGACAGGTGTATTTTTATTAACGCTACAATAAAAGGATAAAAATGCCCTTTAAAAATCATATTTTAAAACAAATTAAGCGAAAATAGATAGCTTCCACATAACACAACATATCGAATTTTGCACTTATAAAGTACTAATAAGGGCATTGAATCATATTTTCAGTCATTTTATTGTAGCATTAATAAAAAGCAATTGTCACATAAGTTCTGCCGATAAAAAATGACGTCATCATGCTTGAGAAGGGCCTTTTATTGATATGGTACAAACTTTGGGGCATTTTTAATAATTCAAAAAAGTCAGGGTCCTTTTTATTATTTTCAAAAATATTGGGATACTAAAATGTAAATAACTCTACTTTATACTTAGTATATTAGATGTAATTTATTTTTCTAATCAAACTGTTATGTACGAATTTAAAGTTTTTTTTTTTTTTTTAAATTTAATTAGTAATGGTCGTGCATCGCACGGGATGCAACCAGTTAGTTTATTAAGCACGCTCACCCGTCAATTTACTTTTAATAAATAACTAAATTATTGCCTTGATTTTGTTAAAGTCTCGATTTAAATAACTTTCTTCATATAAAAACAATAAAAAACACTAAATATTCATTTAAAAATGAATTTAATACAATTACACAAGGCTACATTTTCGAGGCAATTGCAACCATTTTACAATTAATAAATTAATTTATTTAAATTCAGATAAAGCCAAAAGGTCTTTAAAAAATTAATTTACGTTTAATAAATAATTTTTAAAAGTAGTGTATTTTTAAATTTTGTTAAATACCATAATATTTTTGACCTTTCAATTGCATTAAAATGTTAAATCATTGAATAAAGATTAAGTTAAAAACAAAAATTAGCATTTAATGCCCTTAATTTCTCAGTTAGCTTAAATATGAAATTAAGTTCATTTTAAACAAATTATCGAAAAATTTTATTTTCACTATTATTCAAGAGTGCCTCTATTGCTACAAATAGTTATATTCAAATTTAATATAGAAAATAGTTAATGTTATTATAATTAATATTTAATCTCAATATTAAAACAACTCTCATAAAGTTAAAAAAATAAAAGATAACACATCTCTACTATGATATAAACACGATTGCAATGGCTGATGGGAACGATATGTCCCACCAACTTAGCTAAATTGTATCATCCTTTATACTTCTATCCATATATATAAGAATATCCCACCCCAAATCTAAACCTAAACCTATTAAGATTGGGGACAAAAATGTTATCACAACATGTATAAATCGACCCACAACAAGAGAAAAATTACACAAAACACTAATAAGAGACTATACAACCGCTACTCACCAAATGACAAAGGTTTTTTTTGGTGACAAGAGATTGTGTTGCCCCACCCAACCCCGGCCTATGAAAACAGCCCACAAGCCCCCATGAGCAGGTAAGTCAAGAGTACAATCTCAGTGAGAATCGAACTCCTGACCCCTGGGCGATGACCGCATGGGTAGGAGACGCCACCAACTGAGACACCCTCATGGTAGGCACCAAATGACAAAGGTACTTGAAGAAACACTAGACACTTAATAAACTTTGCCAACAATGGTTTAAAGAATTGCCCTTAGTGCAGGAAACTGAATCATATCAGCTATATGGGAGCATGAAAGTAATGACAAAAGCATTTAAATTGATCGACGTTTTTTAAGTTTGGTCCGGTGATACTCATGCACATCAAATATGGATAACAACAAAATATGCATATTCAATTAGCAAACTAAGATGGCTTAAGCTCGAAATGACCTAAATTAACTCAAACTTGACCTATTTTAGCCTGAATCCTAAACTGACCTAACTTAATTAAGTGAAAATCCGAGATAATTTGAACACTAAACAATTTGACGCTACTGAAACTCGACTTGCTTTCACTTGAAACGTGAATAACTCAAACTCAAAGCGATTTGACTCAACCAAGATCTAACCTTGGCTGAGTTAAAACTAGAAATGTTCCAACTAGGTTGACCAAAAACACGCGATAACTCGAATCATTATGGAATTGCAATTTTGACCTCCAACCCATTGATTAACCAAACAATTTTTTTTTCGATAAATTGTGACAGAGTCGCTAAATAAGCCGGCCACTCGCTAGGCGAGGCCAAAGTCCGACCACAACAGCACGGGGACCCAAAGCAGCAAACACAAAACAAGAAAATAGGAACAAAAACGCTCTCCCCAAAACACAACCCAACAACCAACGGGCACAGGACCAGACAAGACGCAAGGACAAGAAACAACAGCGCGCGCAGAACCAACACACACAGGGATCCTAGCTGGAGAAGAACCAGAAGGTCAGCACAAGACCCAGGAATGGGATTGAAGCCACACCCAACACTGAACCCATATCATTGGGCAAGAATGTCTGCCACCGTAGTCGGGTCGAAACCATCAAAGTTGAGACCCACCTTTTCTCCTATCTCTATTACCCGCTCCGCTTTCAGGATCCTCTCATCATACTCTTCTTCCGTGATCTTGTGTATTCGACTTCCCTTATTCTGTTTTTTTCTCTTTCCACCTATATTAGACAATTTTCCAACATCACTTCTAGGAGACATATCATTCAGGAAGTCTTGTAACTCCCACTTCTCTCTTTCCTTTATCTTGCGTTTGATCGCTTTTCTCCCTCTTTTTGTTGTGTGGAATTTTTTCTTCTTCCTCCAGCCCGTGCTAGGCCCTTCCATTGATGGAGCTGATGCTAGCTGACTCTGCAACAAACTATCCTCATCTTGAGAGTTATCAATTGCTGTTATAGGCACGAATCTTGGAGGAAATTCAGGCCCGGATGTTGTTGACTCATTATCACTGTTACTTCCTCGAGTATCGGTATTAGGTGTTGTTATCTGAGCATGATGTTGATTAGCTGGAGCTTCACCATTCTTAACCCATGGTAGTAGTAGGGGATGGTGAACCACCTGCAGTGAAGCGTAAGGCACAGCATGCTGGAGCGTCGCTGCAGGGCCCATCTCCCAATGATTTGGCCATTGAGGTGGAGGGAGACATGTCCAGATGGCTGCCAAGCAATTCCCATCCCTTCATTTGCCAAGCGCGGGGCAGGAATTCTAATCTCCTCACTACTAATCGAGCTTTCCGAGCTGCATAGAAGGATGAACCTGTGAAGAGTGCCTTGCCACGGTCGTGCATTCGTTTCCTTGGGGTGAGTGTGATGGGAAATAGGCTTGCTCCCTAGCCAATCTAGCAGATGTAGCTCTGGACACAGCACTGGGAGAGTAGTCGGGTATCAATACAAAGCTTCCTTCTTTAACGAAGATCAAACGGGTTCCCCCACTGTGGTGAACCTGGACCATCTGGTGGATACATGTTGTGTGGCAAGTGTCAATCAGAATCCTGGCTACATCAACACACCTTATAGTGGATGTTCTGGGGTCCACCCTAATGAACTTCTCCCAGATTTTGGCGAAATCAGCTAAGCATTCATTTGATCAACACTGGACAGGCAATTCATGGATTTCGAGCCAAGCCCTTTTGTTAAGGTATCCAAGTGTCACTCCAGAGCACTTATATACTTCTCTGAACATTCGTAGGAGAATCTCCTTACGGGGGCCAAGGTAAGCATCCATAGTGTTAATCGAATCACATACCAGAATAAAAGAGTTATTGCTTAAGCATTTAGGTGTAAGCCCATAGAGGTCATTTTCGGTGATAAATGTAAGAACATCATCGAGACTGGCCTCACCAGATGAATGGGTAATTATTGACCGCTTTAGATAGAGTAATCCACTGGGCCTTATATATCGATATCTTTACTCTCACAACTTTAATGTCGAATTCCACTAAATAGAATCACATTTTGAGTCCTGAACATAACCGAAGAACGAGACAACAAAACAACAAAATTTGAAACCGAACGATTAAAAACTGATTGATATCCTGAACGATGTTCCGGATCTTTGAAAAATAAAAATTTCTACTTCAAATATTCGAAGTGATTATACAAATATCTAATTTAATTTTGATCAAAATGTGAAATGAAAACAGGGTTAATAATTGAATAATACGACAACAGATCACTTTTGATCAAATAAATAATAAATCTACAACATTAAAATTAAGCTCTATAATGCTATACACCTTGTAAAACGGCGTCGTTTTGTTTTTTTTTTTGTTTTTTTTTTGGTGGTGGGGGTTATTAGTAATCTTTGCGTTCCACTAAAAAGGACTTGAAGGTTGAAAGTATTCCCACTAGGGTGCACATTGGTTCAAGACGGGACCGAACCGGATCGGGCCAAACCGAACTAAAGACCGAAGCACATCAAATCATGAGACTGAGGGCCGGACTGATTAAAACCGGGTCGGTCTGATCCAAGACCAGTTAGAAACCGATCCGGACTAGATCGGACCGATTTGGACCCATTTTTCATCTAACAAGTGCAATTATATATAAAAAAATATTTTCATATGAAAATTAAAAATTAAAAAAAAGATAATAGTATAATTTACACAATATATATATATAATTTAAGGATAATTTTAGGGAATATTTATATAATTATTAAATAGTAAAAAAAATAAATACTTAATTTTTTAAGATTTAATATTTTTAAATATATACACTATATATTAAAATTATTTACCCAAAATATTTAATTCGTAATTGATGTTGTTTGATCTTCGGTCCGGTCTTTAGGTTTTCTGATCTTGGACCGGATTGGACCAAAGACCAACTAAGCCCATATTCTAGGACCAAGGACCGGACCGATATATGGTCGGTGGTCCGTTCAGGTCCACCAGTCCGGACCGATTTTTGTTCACCCCTAATTCCCACCACCTCTACCACGTTTAGAATGAAAAACACTATATGACTACATGCACGCGCACACATACAGATATATTAAGAAATCGGTTATTCTGAAAACTTAAGGATCTGTTTAGTATAATTTTTTATTTACAATTTTGGATTTTTCATAAATTAAATACAATGTTTTAAGACGATTCTTTCTTGTTTTTGGGTTTTTTATTATAAGTTTTTTCTACTTTTTTGAGTTAGCAAAAAAAGTAAACTAACGCATTTTTTGCTAAGTTTCTTTTATGATATTGCTTTATTTTTCGATGAGTATCATGAAACGCCATATAGACACCAGTATTCCAAAAAAAGAACCCGAACCACCCAAAGGAGGTTGCTAAAAGACAAAAGAGGAAAAGCAATACAAACCCAAAAGCAAAAAGACAAGATCAAGGAGCCCAAAAGCAAAGGATAGAAAAGAATTCTGCACGGTATAGAATTTAGTTAAATTTTGTACAATTTTATAAGATGTGTGTAGACACAGTTTTTGTGTGTCGACACATAGCTCACAAAATTTATGCACGGTAGAAACGCCCGTCGAGGTGTAGCACACAAGATTAGCAGAAGAAGAGGTCCGGTCAGATCAGCACAAAATAGAATGTGTGGATTTCAGATACGGTTACCATGCCACTCCTTGACACACTCAATGTTCCTCGCGACATCATTAGCTGCATACGAAAATTCTTCACACCACGCTTTTATCCAAAAGCCGAGTCTCAGCTTGATTGACCAGATAACCTCATCCTCACACCATTTATTGTTTTTGGACACTATTTTGTTCCTTGTACTCCACAACACCCACACTATGATAAAGAATAGGGTGATCCATGCTTTCTTCTGAAATTTACCCCCCACACTGCACGACAGCCACTGTTCGAAGCATTCCTTTACCACCTTGGGAGTCACCCATCTAATTCCCCACCACTCAAGACAAGAGCTCCATGTTTTCCAAGCATACATACATTCAATGAAGAGGTGGTCAACTGTTGCAACATGTAAGTTACAAAACGGGCACCATTTGTCATCTTCTGCTATGATTCCTAAATTCCAGAGACGTTCCTTCGTGTTCACCTTTCCTGGTAAGGCAAGCCATACTAATATTTCCACCTTAGGTGGAGCTAACCCCTTCCATACTCCACATACTAGATGATCAATGAGAGGGCTTTCAATGGTACTCTAAGAGGCTTTCCTAGTAAGGCAACATTGCAATTTTCTTATTGTATATATATATTGAAATGCCAAGGTGTCTATGCAGTAAATAGTCCAATCTAATGGTAAATAAGTTATATTTTCTCATTATTTTAGCTTCTACATAATCTAGTATTGTAAAAATTGATCTGAATTTTTGAATAGTATATTTGACACTGTATCCATTCTAACATGTACATATTAAACTTCGTTTAATTCCCGAACTGTTAGGTTTATGTCTCAAATTACTTGTTTTTAAATTTATGGGGAAGCCGTGGGGTCACTGATCAATCGGGTGGTTTAAGGAAATTTTTGGAATATCAAGATTTCCACATTAAGATTTTCTAATAAATTGATATCAAAGTATATCAAATTTGTTTAAGTTTTCGCACACGAACCATATTTAGCTAACTATGCAAGCAAGAAAGGACAACCAAATGCCACCTTTGCTTTAAGCAACCCCAGCTTTTCAGGCCCAAAAGCAGCAAAAATTTGAAAAGTTTGCCCCAAACAAACAATCAAAATCTGTACAAGGAAGAAGGAGAGAGAAAGTGTACCCGAAGAGGAGAGGGGAGAGAGGAAAGGATGAACCTTTGGGCAAGGACCAATATCTGACTACAGGGCACGCCGAACACTCATCAGAGGTCCAACCCATATTTGACTTGAGGTTGTTAGAGTATAAAATCAATCATGGACCTTCACCCATTAACTTAAGCTTTTGGGAAAGATGGTTCCTTGATATGGTATCAGAGCCTTGATGACCAAGAGGTCAGGAGTTCGAATATCAACAGCCCCCACTTTCAATATTAAAATAATTAAGCACAAGGTATGAGGTGGGCCTGTGCATTGTTCATGCTTCAAGCCCAAACGGGCATTTGCGTGAGGGGGCATGTTAGAGTATAAAACTAATTCTGGGCCTTCACCCATCAGTTTAAGCTTTTGAGAAAGATGGTTCCTTGATATAATTTAAAACTTAAAATACTCTAATTTAATTTAATTTAATTTTTAAAAACATTAAGCATAACTTCCATTAAAAAGTGGAAATGGGAGTGAGGATCACCACATTAGCAGTGACCCATAATCACATAATAATTTCTCTTGAAAATGGGAGTGGGAATCACCACATCAGCAATGACCCATCGTCCCAAATAATTTCTCATATACGGCGGGGCGCGCTCTTATTTCTTTATTTTGAATTATTTACTTTAAAATTTTAACTAGATTTTCCAAATTTTAAATTTACATCTAAACTTTTACAAAAAAATTTAATATCACATCTCAGTATTAACTATCTTTGAAAAATTTGTAAATATTTTTAAAATTTATTTTTGTATTTAAAATGAATATTTTTTAAAATGTCATGTCGATAAAAACTAACAGATGTCAATGACGTTAACATAAAAGTGTGACATTAAAAAATTAGATTATCTATATTACTTTTTAAAACCATTACTAAATGGGTAGTTTTTTAGTAAAAAAATTCTTTTTTTTTCCCATGTAAAAATTAAAAGAAAACAAAAAGATTTATGGTTTTTTTTTAACAAAAGTATTTTTGATTTAGGTACTTAATGTTTCGATGTATATCTTGATATCTACTATAATATTTTAAAATTTAATGTTCTTATCGAAGTTATCCTCTATCAAATTTTGGTAAATTTAATTCAAAATTTTATCATACAACATGATTTTAGTTATAATTTATTGGACTATCATAAACTTTAGTTGGATTCTTCTTTTTTTAATAGTATGGCTCATGTAGGAGCTACGCTCCATTTTAAAAATAGATGTAATAATAGGTGGTGGTTAAATCCCCGATTGAACTGTGTATTGTACTCAATTTGGATTTAGTGATTACAAGCCGTCTTTTGATGATTAAAAAAAACTTCTATGAGAAAATACCAATATACATATAATTTATGCAATTTATTATACTCTGCTCAATTTTGCTAAAAAGACAATTTTGCGATCTCTTGATCGATCTTCTTATTAATAAATTCTCAATTATATAAAAAAAAGACTATTATAACTCATATTATCATAATCCTTGCTCCAAAAAAAAAAAAAAAAATTTCATATTATAATAATCAAATACTATATTAATAGATTCGATCAAAAATTGAACTTGTACTGATAAAATTTATCACCCTACAACCTAGAATACTCGAAGGATAAATTTTTTGAATATCATATGCTTGCCCCCTTCGGGCAATAAATACGGCTTTCGTAATACGCCTAGCAGCTGAGCAATAGCTCTTCGATCGCTATATTCTTGCGATAGCAAAGACATAGGTAAAAGATATTCAAGAATCCGTTTTGAATGGTAATTTTTAACTGGATTTCGCATTATATACTATATATAAATTAAAAGGTAAACTACACGTTAGTGTCTTTAGATTTATTAGTTTTGAGTTGACAAATTTTATGAAATAATGTTTAGACCAAAAGGTTTATTATATTTAATAATATAGTTTAAACGACGAAGTGTAAAAGTGTAAAAAAAAAGTTTATCATCCAACTCTACTTCACCAGTAGTGTCACAATATTGCGATTTGTGTGTGGGATGAGGATCATATTAAATGGACGGTGGGTTTGCCAACAAATAACAGCAAGTGAACATTTCATGCTATACAAATAACAACAAGTGAACATTTCATGCTATCTTCTGGATTAATTTATCAGATAAATATTAGAGTTTTCCTGAGCATCGTACAATATCTAATTAAATTTAGAGTCAAAGTCAAATAAAGGAATATCATAAAGCCCCATGAAAATTAATAGGTTGAATTATTAGTTATCCTTTAAAAAAGATGTTTTCAAGAGGCATTCAACCCTTGAAGAAAGAAGGAACAAATTTATAGTCAAAGTTAAATAAAGCAATATCATAAAAGAAACCTAGCGAAAAACGCACCAGTTTACTTTTTTTGCTCACTCCTAGAAAAAAAACTAATAATAAAAAACCTTGTTAAGCTTTGTTATTTTTTTTTGTGAATACTTTGTATCTTTGCACACATACGTATTTTATACTCTTTGTAATTAAGTAGATCTAGAACATTCTTTGTAGTTAAGCTAGTGTTCACTTCCTCTTCCCCTTGCTCTACCAACCGGCCATTAAGGGCCTTTTACTAGAGTTTTTATTGCTTGTAACTTATAAATGGAAGATCTAGAGTTTAGACTCTTCATGTAATTGTTTCTAGTATAAATAGCTTAGTTGATGTAATATTTCAATCATCCATAATAATATTCATCTTCTTCTTACTTCCTTATGTGTTTTTGAATTAATTTAAGTTTTTACACGGTATCAGAGCAAGTTTCGATGCCGCGCTGATCATTTCTTGCGTTTTAGACCTTGGCCGAAAGCAAGTTGCAGTGACGGAAGGTTCACCTGCATTTTTATTCCTTTCGGAACTTGCTCTACTGCAGTACAATATTTTGTGAGCTTACATCATTACCCTATCTTGTTTCTTGTGTGCTATTTTGTGCTTTTGTTTTAGATTATGGCGAACGTTAACAATGAAAACGAAAACATTATAACACTCAAGCAAATACTGATCAAATTATTGTGCCGGCTCCCACAATAGGGGGAGTCATTGATGTTTGACAATCCGGGGTTGATTTTCGTTAAAAATATTTTAACGGGACCTAATTATCCATCTTGGAGTAGGTCTATTCTTATGGTCTTTAAAGCCAAAAGAAAAATTGGATTTCCTGATGGAAGTATCGAAAAACAGGATGAAAATCCTCTAGATTTTGAAAATTAGAGTGCTTGCAACTCCATGGTTGCCACTTGGCTCTCAAACTCCGTTTCAAAGGAGGTAAACGAGAGTATCACATATTTTGAGACTGCGCGTGAAATTTGGTTAGATTTGCATGAGAGGATTTGTCAAGGCAACATTCCCCGTATCTATGAATTAAAGTGCGAAATCTCGCATTTAAAGCAAGAAAATTTACCCGAGTCAACTTATTTCACTAAATTGAGATCTTTGTGGGATGAGTTGTACACCCTTGTTGAAATACCACCTTGCACTTGTGGTCATGCTAAGGCATTTCCCAAATTCGTGACATGGAAGAATTATTAGATTTGTTAATGGGTCTCGACCCATCCTTTTTAACAGTTCGTTCCCAACTCATGAATACCAAACCTTTAACTACCGTTGGAAGTGCTTATTCTATTCTGTGTCACTAGGAAACACAACAGAGTGTAGTTGCGGGTTCGGTTGTTACACCCGAGGCTGCGGTTTTGGGTTTTCAAGAGAAATTGTATAAAAGCACTTGGTAATGATGATTTATAATTTCATAATTGACCGCATATCTTCGATGGGTTTTCCGAAGTTATTGGATGTATTGTTCTAATGAAAACCGGCATGCGTGTAAAAATTTCCTTTTATCTATCATTATGGTTAATGCAGTTGAAGTAAAGCTTACTTGCACGTTAAGGGCATATGTATATGATGATTGAGCAGTCGGTCAAAATGAAGTGTATTTTATACAATGAATTTTTAAAATACTCAAATTGAGTGATAGATTCATGCAAGTATTGCATGGTAAATGAGATTTTTGTGTGATGATATGTTCACATGTTAGGATGTTATTAGTCATCAACGTGACAAATTTAAAGAGTATGTAAATACTGAATTTTGATGACTCTTTTATTACCCATAAGTTTTAATGCGTATAAATGGTATGTATATTCATATGACTGAATAATGGGTGGAGTAAATATCCTAAGACATAAATGTACATGACTACATAGAAAGTGACTTCGAGTCTTTCAATTATCTTGAATGATGCGTTGTAATAATGTAAATTAAAATAAATTATAATAAAAATCATGTTTGAGGGTATATCCCTGGAAAGACTCTAGAACTTTGAAAGATTAAAAGAGTGTGAGAAGAAAAGTCCTAGTATTTGGACTTGTATATTTCGAGAGGAATGAACTAGAAATAAGATGAATGTCAAAGTTTAATATTGTTGTGTCATAGATTGTGATACTATGACGAGACTATGTAGTCTAGCGATGTTGCCTTTTGAAAGAGGTAGTTAATGAATCTAAAAAGTGCATATGGCAAGTTTACCAGATCAGAGGATTTATTGAATATATTTATGTTGATTACATGTTTAAATTTGGTATGAAAACTTAGAGCCAAATGAAAGTGTTCCAATGGTATAATTGGAACTTAAGGGTTAAATGTAGCCTTTGTTGTTGAATAGCTGAGTATGTATAACTAGCTATGTAAGTAAAGGTAACTGGCATGTGGTACATAAGGTACTGAAATGACCATGCATTATGGTGTTAATTATGAGTACTATTCTATATAGAAGAATAGTTGGATGCCAGTTGTATATCCGATAAGGAGGACTACGCTTCTAAAAGCTAGCAAATGTTATAAGTGGTGGGGGTGTTGTTCCTTGAATTTCAAGAAACGAACACATGTTATAAATTCCATTGTGATAATAGAGTTTATTGCTCTGATTTATGCTTGTAAAGAAACATAATGATTAAAGGATCTCGTGTGAGATGTGTCACTGAAAGTCCGGACACAACAGTGTCAAATATTGTGAAGTGAAATAACTCATGAAAGATTGAGTGATCACTGTGGACTTTGAAAATGTAAGTCTGAAACTAGTGGATCTCTTGTTTGAGAACATTGCTAGAGACTTGATAATTAAAGGGATGGTGTGAAACCTGTCATTTTTAGACACCCATGATAGGCCCTCAACTCGACGCCTAGTATGACGCTAGGTCTCGGGTTCAATGAGAGAGACTTGTCATCCGTGTGACTGCAAGCACTAAATGAGATTTTTCCATCCCGACGGTGAAGTGCTTGGTACCTGCATCAGAGATTCTAATAGGATGAGCCAATGCTCTTAATGGACCTGGTTTTAGAACTTATTGAATGTCGCGTCGCAAGGACATGATCAATGAGGTCCACCTTAGTGTGTGTTGAAGTTTGGCCGCTTCAAAGGGGTGATTTTTGACTAAGGGTTTGGCCCTGAAACACTCGCGAAGGGTACAGGACACAAGGCCACAAATGTGTCGATCTGGGAGTCGTAGGGTATGTACGGGGAGTAGGCCTTGTGCGTGATTAGATAGTCGGTTAGTCAAATGGGTTGTATGGTTCAAAGCTTGGTCTACCATTTTCGATCCGATTAACTGCATGGTCTCTTCACTAGCTGGGGGTTCAATCGGGAGACACCCTCATTGATACACAATAAGGCCTCCTTTAATTTGGGATGTTGATTATTCGAGAATGATGGTATTTTGAAAATGGTGGGGGAATGTTGGTGTATTTTCAAAATGTATATGATTGTCCCATACTTGGTTTAAGTGTTTTGAACTTGTATGGGATGTGTGTCGACACACAGGGCCCGTGTGTCGACGCACAATCCAACAGAACCATTTGTGCGTCGACACATATATCTTATAGAATTACAGTAATGTTTTGATAAGTTTGGGACGTCTTTTGAACCTTATTTTCTTATATTATTTCCCCCAATTATTTAATAAAATACATATGAAATGTGTTTACGTGCAAGAATTGTGAAATATTAAAAAGGAAAGTGACTCTTCATGAAGGGATGTGTTCCTTCTTGAAGAGACACTTGAAAAACTATAAATAGCCCTTTGGGGGGTTTATTTCAAAGGGAAGAAAAGAGAATTCTCTCTTCATGTTTTAAGAAATGAAATTATAAAATACAATTGTAAGTAACACTTGAAAAACTCATATGAAAGTGTTGTGAAAGTCTTTGAAAAGGTCGTTCTCATTCATCTCACTATGTCTCTCCCTTTACATATTCTCTTCTTCATATTTGGTTATTGTTGTATCCCCGAGGATATTTCGTATACCGAAATAAGCCTTAAGGAAAGTGATTACATAGCCTCACCAACCTGAGATCTTTTGGTTACCCGGTTCCCGGTATTTTGGGAAATTCTCCAACATTAAGGGCCTTTTACTAGACTTTTTATTGCTTGTAACTTATAAGTGGGAGATCTAGAGTTTAGACTCTTCATGTAATTGTTTCTAGTATAAATAGCTTAGTTGATGTAATATTTCAATCATCCATAATAATATTCATCTTCTTCTTACTTCCTTATGTGTTTTTGAATTAATTTAAGTTTTTACACGGTATCAGAGCAAGTTTCGATCCCGCGCTGATCATTTCTTGCGTTTTAGAGCTTGGCCGAAAGCAAGTTGCAGTGACGGAAGGGTCGCCTGCATTTTTATTCCTTTCGGCACCTGCTCTACTGCAATACAATATTTTGTGGGCTTACATCTTTACCCTATCTTGTTTCTTGTGTGCTATTTTGTGTTTTCGTTTTAGATTATGGTGAACGTTAACAATGAAAACGAAAACATTATAACACTCAAGCAAATACTGATCAAATTATTGTGCCGGCTCCCACAATAGGGGGAGTCATTGATGTTTGACAATCCGGGGTTGATTTTCGTTAAAAATATTTTAACGGGACCTAATTATCCATCTTGGAGTAGGTCCATTCTTAAGGTCTTTAAAGCCAAAAGAAAAATTGAATTTCTTGATGGAATTATCGAAAAATAGGATGAAAATTCTCTAGATTTTGAAAATTGGAGTGCTTGTAACTCCATGGTTGCCACTTGGCTCTCAAACTCCGTTTCAAAGGAGGTAAACGAGAGTATCACATATTTTGAGACTGCGCGTGAAATTTGGTTAGATTTGCATGAGAGGATTTGTCAAGGCAACATTCCCCGTATCTATGAATTAAAGTGCGAAATCTCGCATTTAAAGCAAGAAAATTTACCCGAGTCAACTTATTTCACTAAATTGAGATCTTTGTGGGATGAGTTGTACACCCTTGTTGAAATACCACCTTGCACTTGTGGTCATGCTAAGGCGTTTTCCCAAATTCGTGACATGGAAGAATTATTAGATTTGTTAATGGGTCTCGACCCATCCTTTTCAACAGTTCGTTCCCAACTCATGAATACCAAACCTTTAACTACCGTTGGAAGTGCTTATTCTATTCTGTGTCAGGAGGAAACACAACAGAGTGTAGTTGCGGGTTCGGTTGTTACACCCGAGGCTGCAGTTTTGGCCACCAAGGTGTCGATCAAAGGCACCGATGGGAATTCGGGGGATAATCCTTGTCGTACTAATCGTTTTACTTGTTCTCACTATAAGAAACAGGGGCACACCAAAGAGCGGTGTTTTGAACTGATAGGATATCCTCCTGGCTGAAAAACCAAGGCATCGGGGAACGGGTCTCGGGGAGTGGTGGCTACTGCTGTAGCACCAGTAGCCGATCCTCTTTCGGCCGGTGACAGCAGCCCCGTGACTGGGTTGTCACCTGCACAGTATCAACAACTTCTTGCCTAGCTCGGACCCGGTTTGGCCTCTCCTAGTATAAATCTGACAGGTCGAGTTTCGTCGTCTTGTGATTGGATTATTGATTCAGGTGCCACAGATCACATGGTCTCTTCTTTGGACTTAACGTTCGATGCCCAAACAAATGTTTTCATTGGACTCGTAAAATTGCCTAGTGGGTCAACATTAACAGCTACCCATGTGGGTAAGGTTAAGATCTCCAAGAATTTTATTCTCCATGGTGTCCTCTACGTGCCTAATTTTCGATTTAATTTACTTTCAGTGAGTAAGCTAACTGAGAATGGAAAATGCGCATAAACATTTCATCGTAACTTTTGTTATATACAGGACCTGTACTCGAAGAGGCTGAATGGAGCCGGTAAGCAACAAGATGGGCTATACCTATTGTAAGTGCAGCCTACTGTTCGCTCAGGTCTCACGGTTCAGACAAATAAGGATGCCGTTCTGTGGCATCGTCGTCTGGGGCATGTTTCTTTTTAGAAATTGTGTGTTTTGCCTATTTTGGGTGTTAAGAAGACTGATGTTGTTTGTGGCATTTGTCATCGTGCTAAGTAGGCACGTTTACTTTTTCCGTTATCTGTTTCAAAAACTCATAGTTGTTTCGATTTAATACATGGGGGCTTTATCGTGTATTGTCTTTAACCGGGGCTTAGTATTTTCTCACAATTGTGGAGGATTTTAGTCGATGTACTTGGGTTTACTTCATGATTGAAAAATCCCAAACACATAGGATTCTTATGGATTTTTGTCGTATGGCTAGTATGCAGTTTGGTTTGCAGGTCAAACAAGTAAGAAGCGATAAAAGTCGGAGTTCAAATATGTGCCGTTACTGGACTTTTATGCACTACACGGGATTCAATTCCAGACTTCATTAACCGGGACCCCTCAATAGAACGGTGTGGTAGAGCGGAAGCATAAGCACCTAATTGAGGTCGGATTTACCAAAAAAACCTACTTGAGGTCGGACGGGCACTTCATTTCCAGGCCAGGTTACCCAAAAATTTTTGGGGTGAGTGAATTTTAACTGCGCATTAATTTGACACCTTCACCCATCCTTAAAAACAAAAAGTCCTTCTGAGTTGTTGTTTGGAAAAATATCGAGATATGAGCACCTACTTGTTTTTGGGAGTCTTTGTTATTATCATGTGAAGGATAGGACTAATGTGGGGTATCCACAAGGTCAAAAGGTGGTCAAAATTTATAATCACGAGGAGAACAAAATTACTGTGTCTCGGGATGTTCGGTTTTATGAAAATTTATTTCCTTACGTTAAAACTCAAGAAGATAGGCCCAAACAAATATCCCAAAATTCAGTACCGATTTTATATGAAGATGTGCCTGTTCAACGAGACCCGACTCAAGTACCGGTCAATGCCGGCACATAGCCACAGGCATAACCACCTGCTAGTGGTTCTACACAGTTTCCAGCAGAACCACCAGCGGCTGGTGGCAGCAGCCGCTACCAGCCAGTCGGGGTAGAAGATTTCGTGAGTGGGCAGAATTCCGGGGTTATTCGGAGCTTACGCTTGACACCCGCTAAGTATCAAGATTACATTTGCAACATGCCCACATATATAGCCCATACTGTTGCCCCGATCCATCAGCTAATTCTGGTATAGTTTACCCAATTTCAAATTTTGTGTCCAATGTGCATTTTTCTAACACTCACTGTAATCTTTTAAACGCCATCACGTCATGTGATGAGCCAAAAAGTTTTAAACAAGCGGTCGAACACAGGCATTGGAGGGACATTATGGAGAAGGAAATTCAAGCCGTGGAAGAAAATTGGACTTGGACACTTGAAGACTTACCTAGGGGTAAGAAACCGATATGCTCGAAGTGGGTGTACAAGGTCAAATACAAGTCTGACGGGATCATTGAACGTTACAAGGCAAGATTGGTCACAAAGGGATTCACTCAGGTAGAAGATATCGATTATCATGACACCTTTGCTCCTGTAGCAAAGCTAGTAACGGTTCTCTTTGTGTCTTAGCCGTAGCAGTTGCGAGAAGTTAGATAATCCAACAGTTAGACGTAAATAATACCTTTCTCCATGGTGATCTTGATGAGGAAGTTTATATGAAACTTCCATAGGGTTTTGAACAACAACATAAAGGAAAGGTTTGTCGTTTACGAAAATCCCTTTATGAACTGGAACCAAAAATTTACTTCCACCTTGCTTAGTGTCGGGTTTCATCAATCCAAGTCTGACTACTCACTGTTTACCTTTCACAATAAGGGAATTTTTACTGCCATTTTAATATATGTAGATGACGTTATCATAACCGGCAACAATGTTGAACGTATGACCGCAGTTAAGAAAGCTTTGAATAAGTCTTTTGGAATTAAGGACTTAGAACCCATCAAATACTTTCTAGGGCTTGAGGCAGCTCGCTCTCCGAGTGGAATTGTCTTGAGCCAGTGGAAGTATGTGTTGGACATTTTAAGTGAGGTCGGGCTGTTAGGAGCCAAACTGGCTCTCATCCCATGGTTCAAAATCATGAACTAGCAGATCAGGTTGGGGAGGAAATTGAGGATATGGGCAGATACCGTAGACTTGTTGGACGCCTCTTGTATTTAATCATAACTCGGCCCGATATTAGCTATGCAGTCCGTATTCTGAGTCAATTTATGCATGATCCCAGACGTCCACATCTAGGAGCCGTAATGCATGTGTTACGATATCTGAAAGGGACTCTTGGACAAGGAATTTTTTTGCCCTTAGAAAATGATTTTAGATTGAGGGGATATTGTGATGCCGATTGGGCCAGTTGTCCCACCACTAGACGTTCCGCAACTGGGTTTGTGACTTTTCTGGGAGGGGCGCCAATTTCGTGGAGATTGAAGATGCAAAGTGTTGTGTCTCGTTCTTCGGCTGAGGCCGAGTATCGATCTATGGCTACTACTACGAGTGAACTCATATGGTTACGACGTTTGTTAACTGATCTTATTGTTCCAATTAACGATGCATTGATTTTATTTTATGACAATCAGGTAGCTCTCCACATTGACTCGAATCCAATATTTCATGAGAGGACAAAGCACATTGACATCGATTTCCATTTCATTCGGGAAAAGCTGTTGTCCAAGGAAATAGCGACATCCTTCGTTCGATCTTCAAAACAAATTGCGGATGTTTTCACCAAAGCTCTTGGTTATTCCGAGTTCTTGGGGAGTGTTGAGCTTTGTTATTTTGTTTTTGTGAATACTTTGTATCTTCGCACACATATGTATTTTAAACTCTTTGTAATTAAGTAGATCTAGAACATTCTTTGTAGTTAAGCTAGTGTTCACTTCCTCTTCCCCTTCCTTGCTCTACCAACCAGCCATTAAGGGCCTTTTACTAGAGTTTTTATTGCTTGTAACTTGTAAGTGGGAGATCTATAGTTTAGACTCTTCATGTAATTATTTCTAGTATAAATAGCTTAGTTGATGTACTATTTCAATCATCCAATAATAATATTCATCTTCTTCTTACTTTCTTATGTGTTTTTGAATTAATTTAAGTTTTTACAAGCCCAAAAACAAGAAAGAATCATCTAAAACTTTTTTTTTTTTTCAATAATTAGCGACAAAGTCGCGAAACAAGCAGACTACTCCCCAAGCGAGGCCTATGTCCAGCCATAAAAACACGGGGACCAAAACATCCAGCAAAAAAAAAAAGAAACTGGACAATACAACAACAGACCCTGACCAACAGGCACAACACAAGACTCAACACACGACAAAACCAGACAACGAAAATAAGCCCAACCAGAAACAAAGAAACAGGCTAAGCAACTCGTAAAAACAAAAAGAACGGGAATACGGCAAAAGATCAAACTTATATGGTGTTTATGAAAAATGATATTTAGTTTATGAAAAATCCAAAATTGTAAATATAAAATTATACTAAACAGATCCTTAAGTTTTCAAAATAACTGATTTCTTAATATATCTATATGTGTGCGCGTGCAGGTAGTCATATGGTGTTTTTCATTCTATACGTGGTAGCGGTGGTGGAAATACTTTCAACCTTCAAGCCCTTTTTAGTGGAACGCAACGATTACTAATTACCCCGAAGACGACGCCGTTTTACCAGGTGTATAGCATTGTAGAGCTTAATTTTGATGTTGTAGATTTATTATTTATTTGATCGAAAGTGATCTCTTGTTGTATTATTCAATTATTGACCCTGTTTTCATTTCAAATTTTGATCAAAATTACAATAGATAATTGCATAATCACTTCGAATATTTGAAGCAGAAATTTTTATTTTTCAAAGATCTAGAGCATCATTCAGGATGTCAATCAGTTTTTAACCATTCAGTTTCAAATTTTGTTGTTTTTGTTGTCTCGTTCTTTGGTTATGCTAGGGACTCGACATGGGATTCTATTTAGTGGAATCCCAAATTGAAGTTGTAAGAGTAAATAGATCGATATATAAGGTCTAGTTGGTTTTTCTAATGTTAATTGGTTATAGAATGAAACCCTACTTGAACTTGTATATGGACATTCATTTATTCTAACTCTGTGGTCGA
Organism: Simmondsia chinensis; assembly: GCA_018398585.1. Taxonomy (NCBI): domain Eukaryota; kingdom Viridiplantae; phylum Streptophyta; class Magnoliopsida; order Caryophyllales; family Simmondsiaceae; genus Simmondsia; species Simmondsia chinensis. Next base: position 1,474,169 of record JAGTTD010000018.1, read on the forward strand.
AGTTATAATTTTTTTGGAATACTATTGTCTTAAAATTAGATATTGATAAGATTTAGTTTATTTTTGTATTTAGTTTATGTTTTGGTTAGGATATGAGTTGTTGATATTTTGGTAAGACTGAGTTATCTAATTAGATTGAGATTTTGAATTACATTATGATTAAGCGACTTAATTATAAAAGAGCCTTATAATATGTAAAGAGAGTACGACAACAACCTAATGCCTTGTATAGAGAATATCACAATAAAAAAAGGAAATATGTGAACATTTTTGAGATTCGTAAGCTGGGTGCCTAAGGGGTTCTCGGATAGGAGGAGAGAGATTTGTTTGTGGGTGCATGGACGAGAGTTTATAGCCTTTTCTTTCCAAAGCTGCATTGAGGAGCCGTGGTAACTTACTGTGCAATTCAAGAGGGTTGCTGCATTTGGGATGGTAATAATGAGATGGGGTTTGTGATCACAATTATGTGCTGTTTGGCACATTGAATTGAAATTGGACTGTGGGATTGCAATTTGAATAATAGTTCTGAAGGAATTGGAATTTTGATGGATTGAAATTTCATTGTTTGGTTAATCAATGGGTTGGAGGTCTAAATTGCATTTCCATAATGATTCGAGTCATCGTGTGTCTTTGGCCAACCTAGTTGGAAAATTTCTAGTTTTGACTCTACTAGGGTCAGATTTGGTCGTGTCAAATCACTTTGAGTTCGAGTTATTCATGTTTCAAGTGAAATCAAGTCAAGTTTCAGTCACATCAGGTCATTTAGTGCTCCAATCATCTTGGATTTTCAGTTAATCAAGTTAGGTCATTTTGAGATTCAGGCTACAATAGGTCAAGTCTGAGTTGATTTAAGTCATTTCGAGCTAAAGTCATCTTAATTTTAGGTCAAGGTTGAGTTGATTTGGGTCAAATTTTTGGTCTGGTCAAGTCAAATTTAGATTGAAGGTAAGATGAGTCAGGTCATTTTGGATTTGAGTCATATTAGGTCTAAGGTCAATTTTGTGGGGTCATTTCAACTTTGGGTTTGGCTTGGTTGCCCCACATTCAAGTTGATTAGTTTCGCTTGTTGGATTTGGTTATCTTGAGTTTTGGGCAATTGTGTTAGGTCACTTTGATCATTGCGTTAAGTTGATTTGGTCACTTCAGGTTGAAATCATTCTAGTTGGGTAGTTTCGAGGTTTGGGACAAATTTTGGTCGTATCTATGTGTTTCGGTTTTAAGTCAACGGTGTTATACTTAGATATGATCTATTTATGTTAATAACTATTTTTGTTATAGCTTTAGATAAATTAATTTAAAGTAGGAAAAATGCCCATAATTTAAAACACATGATTTTACAATAACTTTCATTTATCTAAAACTAGAGTGACGAATCTAGAAATTTAAAGATGCGGGGCCCATGTTATAAATAAATATAGGACTTTTTTCATAATAATCCAATATATCAATTTATTTTTTATTTTTAATTATGTCAATTTAGTCATTATTAACTTATATTATATTAATTTAATCATTAATAACTTATATTATGTCAATTTAATCATAAAAAAAAGGTTGATGATGAATTAGCAAAGAAAGTTTTAATGGTCGGAACATGGTTGCCTTTAGATTGTGTTAATTGACCGATGAGTTTGTATTTAGTCACTTGTATTAGTCATAATTAGATGGTTAAAATAGGTCATTGGCTTAACTTTAATTATACTATAAGACTAAAACTGACTGTGTAAATGTGAAAGAGATTTTTTTGGTAACAAAAAAATTGACTGTGTAAATGTGATTTAACATAACTAAAAGTAGTATTAATAATGAGAAAAGTATAAAAACTTTTGACATTGATAGGAAACTCGCTTACCACTAGAGCATAGTGCCAAGGATCCTGTGGGGTCACTGCTTTAAAATATAATAAAATCCAAATCTTCGAAACCCACATGTATATTATTTTTAAAAATCGGGTGGTAAAGCTATAGGGTCCTTGCACCCTGGTATCCCTAACATAGATCCGCCACTGTAAAACTATAAATAAATATGATCTTTTCAAAATTATAAATTTTGGATTTATCAAGGTAGTTTTTAAATGATACCATTTTTCTTTTCGATCAAATTAATATATATAGATGACACCGTTTTCTAAAATATTTACATAAACACCATATGTCATGTGAGCAAAATTTAATTTATTCTGAAACGGATGAATATTACATTAATAACGCATCTTTTAGTAATAAAAAGAAAGATATTAGAAATCATTTTTCAAAAAAAAGAGCATTTTACATTAAAATGAGGCGAGAAATTCAAATCTTGTCACTTTAATAATGAATTTTTTTTAGATAGGTGATAAAAAAGTATTAAAACCCCCTTTTGAAAAGAATTTTCCTAATATATCAGCATTCAAGATATCAGGTAGTACAAAAATACAACAGAAGCATAGAAGAATAAAATTAGGAATTGAACGGTCTAACCTAACTGTTCAACCAATGCCCTATTAACGACTCATAAATTCATAATATCAAAAAAAAGAAACTTCTTGTCATACACAAAACATTTTGAATCTGTGCGAAAATAAATAACATCCCGGTATACAATACGAATCAAATACCACGACAATACGAGAAGTAAACGAACTAAAAGAGAAACAAAATAAATGACATAATGATTTACATGGAAACCTCTTTACTATCGAAAGGGGAGAAAACCACGGGCGAAGATTGGAGCTTTTATTATTGAATCGAAAAGAAGAATTACAATCACTCCTTTTCTCTCTCTCTCTTTTTTTATTGGCGGCGCCACTTGGGGAAAACCTCACGTATGAATTTGGATTGATTTGACGTAAACCTTACGTCCATATTTATAGCCCCGTGGGAAACGCGGTTCCCGATCGATCGGCACGCTCACTGCTGCCGTCCTTCTTTTACGTAACTTTCCCGATCGATCGAGCTTCAGCCGATCAATCGGGCTCCTCACTGTCTCCCTACTAAAATACCAAGTATATTTTGAGACATTTTTCTAACAATTTTCCACATTAGCTCAAAATAAACATTAACAATAAAACAACTCCATATTCTCCACAAACGCCCCCTCAAACGGGGCTAACACACATCAAATACAAAGACCCACCAAATTCGAGCAATGCTCGAATTTGCTCCCTGGTAGAACCGTAGTGAACATATCAGCTGGATTGTCCTTAGTCCCAATCTTTTTCAACTCCACTTTCCACTCACCAATCAGATCTCTGATAAAGTGATGCTTCACATCTATATGCTTTGTTCTGTCATGATGCGACATCTGATCTTTCGCTAAGTGAATGGCGGACTGACTATCACAATCGACATTAACTGTGCCCTGCTCAACGCTGATCTCACCAATCAAACCTCTCAACCAGACGGCTTCTTTGAATGCTTTTGTGACTGCCATATACTCGGCCTCGGTAGTAGACTGTGCTATAATAGGCTGTAAACGCGCTCCCCAACTGATAGTTGTGTCACCTAAACAAAACACATACCCTGATGTGGACTTCCTCTAATCGAGGTCTCCACCATAATCAGAATCTACATACCCAACCAAACAACACTTACTTTTCCCATATTCCAAACACAAATCAGAAGTTCCACGAAGATACATGAGAATCCACTTCACAGCGTGCCAATGCTCTTGACCAAGATTCTCCATGTACCTACTAACTCTGCTCACTGCAAAAGCAATATCTGGACGCGTACAAACCATTGCATATATAATACTGCCCACTGCACTAGAATAGGGAATCTAAGACATGTACCTGACATCCTCCTCAGTCTGAGGCGAATCTAATACTGAGAGTCTAAAGTGAGCTGCTAAAGGCGTGCTAACTAGATTAGCATCCTTCATATGAAACCTGTCTAACACCTTCTCAATATACTTCTCCTGAGACAAGTATAATTTTTTGGCTTTTCGGTCTCTACGAATTTTCATGCCTAAGATCTTCTTAGCTGCTCCAAGATCTTTCATCTCAAACTCACTCTTCAACATAGATTTCAAGTCATCAACATCCTTCGTGTCTCATGCTGCAATCAACATATTATCAATGTACAAAAGCAAATAAACAAAGCCTGAATCAGTCTTTCTGAAGTATGCACAACTGTCGTACTTACTTCTGATGTACCCATGGCCTGTCATGAACTGATCAAATCTCCTATACCATCGCCTAGGAGACTGCTTCAAACCATATAAAGACCTCTTAAGCAAACATATATGATCTTCCTTTCCTTCTACAACGAAGCCTTCGTGCCGATGCATAAAGATACTCTCTTCTAATTCACCATGCAAAAATGCAGTCTTTACATCTAACTGCTCAAGCTCTAAGTCATGCATGGCAACCAAAGACAAAAGTACACGAATCAAAGAATGTCTAACTACAGGTGAAAATATGTCATGAAAATCAACACCCTGTACTTGACAGTAGACTTTAGCTACCAAACGTTTGTATCTTGCATCTTCAACTCAAGGAACGCCCTCTTTTCTTTTGAAGACCCATTTGCAACCAATCAGTCTTTTCCCTGTTTGAGGTTTCAACAGTTCCCATGTCTGGTTTTTATGAAGAGACTGCATCTCTTCATTCATAGCAACGAGCCACTTCTCAGCATCTGATCTCGATGCAAACTCTGAATACGAAGTCGGCTCACTGATCGGTCGCCTCGGTGTACCACTAGCTATAGTATTATTCTCCACCTGCTGACCTGTTTTTGCATTATCAATAACAACATCAGAAACCCGTACCTGAGGTTCTGGAATACTCTCTAGCTAAACGACCTGCTAAACTGACTATATCTATGTAACATCCAGTGTCTCAACCTGAACTGAATCACTATCAATGGAGGGTGTGTGAGGCGGATGAAGTAGAACAGACTCATCAAAGGTAACATCTCTACTGGTCAGAAACTTCCGAGCACTTGGATCCCACAATCTGTATCCCTTCACACCTGACGAATAACCAAGAAAGATGCATTTCTTGGCCCTGGGCTCCAACTTTCCATCATTAACATAAGAATATGCAGGACAACCAAATGCTTTAATCTAGGAATAATCAGAAGTAGAACCAGACCATACCTCTTCAGGTGTCTTTATTTGTAATGAAGAATGCGGTGTCTTGTTCACAAGATAGCAAGCCATGCTAATTGCTTCTGCCCACCATTCTCTTTTCAAACCTGCATTTGAAAGCATACATCGAGCCTTCTCAAGTAACGTCCTGTTCAATCTTTCAGCCACTCCATTTTGTTGAGGTCGACCTGTACACGTCCTGTGTCTGACTATACTCTGATCTTTACAAAATCGAGTGAAGTCACCTTCAACAAACTCGAGATCATTATCAGTCCTCAACCTCTTTATCGGCTTTCCTGTCTGTTTTTCAAGCAGAATCTTCCACTTCTTGAAAATATCATATACTTCAATTTTCTGCTTCAGAAAATAGACCTAAACTTTACATGAATAGTCATCAATAAACGTTAGAAGATACCTGGACCCATCTTTAGAAGCCACTCTGGAAGGTCCCCACAAATCAGAATGTATATAATCTAATGGTCCCTTTGTCTGATGCGCTGCTGACTTGAAGCTGACTCTTTTCTGCTTCCCATACACACAGTGCTCACAGAATTCCATCAGTCCTGTTGACTGACCACAAAGCAGTCCCCTTTTACTCAACTCAGACAACGCCTTATCACCAATGTGACCCATTCTTATGTGCCACAGCCTTGTGATCTCTGCATCTGTCATAGTAGATGTGGAAACAGCAACTGAACCTATCACGGTAGTAGCTGTAAGCTCATACAAAGTACCAACCCTATTCCCTTTCATCACAATTAAAGCACCCTTACTGAAACTCCACCTTAGCAGTGTACTTGTACCCACTAGACTCAAGGGTACCTAGAGAAATCAAGTTCTTCTTTAACTTTGGGACGTGACGTACATCACTCAAAGTTCTAATAGTCCCATCAAACATTCTCACACGAATTGTCCCAATCCCCACTACCTTACAAGCAGCATCGTTACCCATCAAGACAACTCCACCCTATATAGACTTATACGTGAAAAACAAGTCTCTATTTGGACTAACGTGATATGAACAACCCGAATCCATGACCCACTTATCCATGGGACTGGACTGAGAATCAGCAATTAAAAGAAACTCCCCTTCAGTATCATCCTCTACAACACTAGCCTCAGCGGACTTATCTTTGCCATGGTCACCCCTGTTACCTTCTTTCAATTTATTCTTATATTTGTAATAGTCTTTCTTTGTGTGCCATTTCTTGTGACAGTTATGGCACGACAGGTTCTTATGTCTAGATTTAGACCTAGACTTTTTCCCATCATTGGATCCCCTATGTTCTGATCTACCTCTCACATGCAAACCACTACCTGAGTCATTCACCGAGTCAAATAACTCCCTATCTACCCGTTCTTTACTCACAATGTTTCTTTTCACCTCATCAACAGTAATGGTCGGCGTACCCCCATATATCATGCTTTCTACGGAGCCCTTCTACGAATTAGAGAGTGAACACAGTAACAACATAGCTTGATCCTCGTCTTTAGGGACATCATCCAATTCCTTTAATTCTTGTATAATAGAGGTAAACTCGCTGAGATGGTTTTTAAGAGATGTACCTTATGTCATACGGAAAGTGATTAACTGACGCTTCACTGCGAGTTTGTTGGAGACTTACTTGTGGCAAAACATGTCTAGTAATTTCTCCCATAACTTCTTTGTGGTTTTCATCTCCAAGATCTCTGACAGAACATCATCAGCTAAACACATCTGTATTTCCGTGAGAGCCTTATCATCTAACTTTTCCCACTGTGCCTCGGTCATAGTCTCGGGTTTCTTCTCTTTTTCCCTCTAGTGCTTTCTTCAAGCCATTCTGAGTCAAGTGTCCTTTCACACAGACTTGCCATAAGCTACAGCTTCCTTGACCATTGAACTTCTCTACCTCGGTCTTAATACGTGATTCCATTGTACCAATTCGAATAACCAGGCTCTGATACCAATTTGTGTGAAAATAAACAATATCCCGGTATGCAATACGAATCAAATACTACGACAATACGAAAGTAAACGGACTAAAAGAGAAACGAAACAAACGACACAATGATTTATGTGGAAACTCCTTTTACAATCGAAAGGGGAGAAAACCACAGGCGAAGATTGAAGCTTTTATTATTGAATCGAAAAGAAGAATTACAATCACTGATTTTCTCTCTCTCTCTCTCTATTTTATTGGCGGCGCCCGCTTGGGGAAAAGCTCACATATGAATTTGGATTGATTTGACATAAACCCTACGTCCATATTTATAGCCGCGTGGGAAATGCGGTTCCCGATCGATTGGGGGGTCCCGATCCGCTCACTGCTGTCGTCCTTCTTTTACGTAACTTTCCCGATCGATCGGGCTCCTCACGGCGTCCCAACTAAAATACCAAGTATACTTTGAGACATTTTCCTAACAGAATCTTTCATCGAGTAAATATTTCTTGTATAAATATTTGAATAATTATACGATTATCTACTTTAATAGTACTGGTTATAAATCTCGAATCGAAACAGGCAACAATCAACACAATGGACATAGCCCAATGACGGATTTACATTGCGCGAAACATAGCACATGGACCCTGCAGCTTTACTGCACGATCTCTAAAGTATGTATGTGTTGGTATAGATAGTTTAGTTTTGAAATATATTATTAAAGAGGTGAAGCCACAACATGTCTGAAAGTTGGGCTTCCGATATGTTAACTAATTATATTTTTAATTGTATTAATTTAGGCTTCATTTGTTTAGGGAAAAAACAACATTCGAGGAAGTAGTTTTTCCTCTTTCCGTTGTTTGGCGCAATTGGTGATGGAAAACGTTTTCCCAAAGGAAAATCTTTTTCCTTTAAATGGGGGAAAATGACTTCCCTTTTAAAAGAGGGGAAGTCATCATTCTGAGTGATTTAGAAACATGATTCCGACAATATATAAGTACTCTCTTTAGATTTTTCCTAAAAAATGCTAACACGGCATCTGATTTCGGCCATATTTAGGTAGTTTTTACATCAATATACGAGGAATCTTTTATCGTAATTTGCTAAAAATATTGAAATGACTTGTAAATATTATCGTAATTATGTATTATATTAGCACTTTTATATTTGGTCAGATTCTTATAAAAATTCATCAAATTTTGATATATGGTACCCGAGTGATAAAATATTCAACTTCAGAATACGTCATTATATACATTCAAATGTCATGATATGTAGTAAATGCTCAAACCTCAGGGTATCTTAGTAATAATTCTACAACCACATAGAGTCTAAATAATTTTAAATATATTGTATTGCTACTTATATTGTCCTATAACTGGGTATAAGATGATTAGTAAAAGATGATTTCTTTAAAACAGGCGAGGAATATCGAAATGTGAAAACATGTTTTCCGTTGAAACAAACAACGGAAAACCTTAACGGGAATAGCATTTTCCATGGAAAACCTTTTCCAAAGGAAAACGTTTTCCGTAAGAAAAGCACTTCCGTTGACACAAACGGAGCTTAATCTTTATATAATTTACATTATATTAACTAATTCTATAGTGAAATTAGATTTAAGTTGATGATATAATTTATAACAGCCTGGTTATGTTAGAATTTGACACTATAAAACCTACTATGATCTGACAATTTAAAAATATAATGTTAATTTAACTTCAACTTTATTTTAAAACTAAATTGACACAATGTAAAATACAAAGCATGAAACTTTTTTTGATCAGACAAAGCATGAAATTGATACAATTAAAATATAATAATTTTATTGATATAGTGGTCTAAATATAAGGATTAATAACAAAAGTTATATATTCATATGGATCCTGTATCCTTAAAACCCTGGATCCGCCATTGTAATTCATCGACTTTCTTTATAAAACAATTGATTAATACAACAACAGCAATCAAAACACAAAAGCAACCTAGTGCCTCAAAGGTCTGGAAGGATAAGATGCATGCAGTAATACTCTAAAAGGGTGCTAAAAGAACCCCATCGCCAAATGACAACAAGCATGTCTAAAGCAATGCACTACTCAAGTCAAATGAAGCAACAACAAAAATAAACATTCAAGCCTAAGGGGAAATGTCTAATATAAACAGTTGGATCTGCTATATGTATTTTTAGCCCACAGTTACTTAAGATTATCTCGTCAGTGAGGTTTAAGTATAAATATTTAAGTAAACTTAAGACTTATGCTTAAATTTTCAAATAATAATTAATCTAAAAGTAACCCAAGTATATGTCATTATACTAAAAAATGACCTAAGTCTAGTTTTTAACCAAAAAATAACTCAACTCTAACTTTTCTACCAAAAAATAACTAAACTCTAAAATTAATTTAAAAATAACCCAACTTTTAGAATTTGATTTAAAAAATACTAAATTGTGATGCTCCGACTGCAAATTTTTCTTCTACATATTTTTGGTTTGACTTGTTCTCTGTAGGGCTACAAATGAGCCAAGTCGGCTGTCGAGCTAGTTTGACTAGGCTTGTTAAGGGCTCTGCTAGGGTTCGTCTAAGTCGACTTGAGAGCCTGCTCGGCTCATTTATGGGTTCATGCATCGGCTCGATTATTGGCTCGCATGTCTACATTGCGGAATTGAGTTACACATATTTGTTTTTTTTTCCAATTTTCATACATGATTTATTTTACTTCAAGTATCAATAATCATAAATGAGTTTAACAAGCCTAATAAATGAGCTTAAAGAGCCTGATAAATGTGCGCAATGAGCCAGCCAAACTCAACTAGCCAACTCACACAAATAATCAAGCCTAAATAATACCAATATCGTGCCGGTCTCATTTAGTAAATGAGCTGAGACGAGGACAGATATGCGGATCGATTAGATAAATGATACCAATATTGAGCTGGTCTCATTTAGTTAACGTGCTCGGCTCGGCTCATTTGCAGCCCTAGTTCTCTAGTTGTATTCCTCGGTTGCTTTGCTTGTTCTTTGCCTCGGGATGTTGACTTTTTGTGGGGTTGTATTTATTTTTAATTGGGATAGGTGACAAAAGAAATCAATCTAAACAAAAAATGCATAGAAAAAAATATATTGTCGGAGCGTCACACCACATGTAGGGGTGTAAACGAAAAGAGCGTTCGATAAACTACTCGTGTTCGAAATCGATTAGGGCTCGTTCGTGTTCATTAGGAGAGCTCGATAGCTTAACGAGCCGAGTTCGAACAAGGGGTGCTCGGCTCGCTAATGTTCACGAACAGTTTGATAAGGGCTCAATAATAGCTCGTTAAGAGGCTTGATATGAGCTCGCTAAGGGCTCGCTATAAGCTCCATAATAATTGGTATTGGTTCAAAAATAGTTTGATAATGGCTCGATAATAACTTAAAAAGCTCAGCTCGTTAATGAGCTTGACTCAATTGCAAGTTTGGTTGGATTTTAAACTCGATTGGACTCGATAATGACCTCGGCTTGACTCGATAACAAGCTTAGCCGAGTCGAGCATCGAACGCACTACATTCTTATAGAGCCGAGTTCGAACAAGGGTTAGAAGTGCTCAATAAGAGCTCGGCTCTGCTCGGCTCGGCTCGTTTGCACCCCTGCCACACGCCATACTTAACCATCAATTCATTACTTTTTTTAATTAATTTTAAAGTTTGGTCATTTTTGGTACAAAAGCTAGACTTATGTTATTTTTTTTGTGAAAAAGTTTTCTGCTATTCTTCATTTGAATTTTTCTCTTTTACTTTATCTAATTTTTCTATAAATAGACATTAGCTTGTATTAAAATATTCAACCAATAAAATCAAATGTTACTCTAATTTCAATTTCTTTTTTTATTTTAGATCGTAACAAATCGGGTTCCTCGTCCCCTCTCTCTCTCTCTCTCTCTCTCTCCAGTAGGGGATACATAACAAGAGGGCGGGGCGATAATATCTTTATACATTTGCAGAGCAACTCAGAACAAAAATTTCCAGGGTTTCTTCTCCTTCGTTTCCGAATTCTGGCGCTGGTATATTCCTCTTTCTTCTTCTATTTTCTCTGGTTTTAATCGATGCTCTATATTTGCAAACAATTATACAACTTTTCTGTAAATTAATAATTTTTTAATTTTATGATAACTTTATAAATTACAGTAAACATTTCATTTAGTTTAGTTATTTTCTTTTAGAGAATCAATAATTTTATGAAGAGTCTAACAGGATGGATGACCTTCTTGAAAGTCCTCACTCTTAAATTGGGGGCACTCGAAAATAGCCTCTCTTCATGAGTAATACCCTTATGGAAAAAGGCTGCGTACATCCACCTCCCAGACCCTACTTAGGTGGGAGCCCTTGGTATTAGGGATAATATCAGGATTGATATTATGCTGATTATATGCAGCATTTAACACATTCACCCGCCAGTCGTCTCGTGATCTTTCCTTTGAACAACTCAAGACTACCCTATTAGATGAAGAAGCTGCACTCTCTCGCATCCACGCTCGCTCTTCTACAGATCATAGTCATGCCCTAGCCGCTACTAGTGCGCCGTTGGATTCCTCAGGTTCTAGTCGGGGTCGCGGAGGGCGTGGTCGTAAGAATCTTGGACGTAACAACCACCATCTCAATGGGAATTTTGGGAACTGTGGACATCACGGTCAACCGTCTCACCAGTCTCCGGGTACAGGTATGGCTCCCACTGGTGCTCTTCCTCCGTATCCACAGAACTGGGGTCGCTCCGCAGGTACGCATACTCATTCCCCTCACGATGGTATACTCGGTGCTGGTCCTTTAGTTTGTCAGATTTTTCATCAAGCGGGTCATGTTGCTTCTCTCTGCCCTCACCGTTACGTTAACTCGGACCTCTCCCAATCCCTCTTGGCCATGTCTATCGCTGACCATGTTGATCCTACATGGTACCCTGACTCCAGGGCGTCTAATCACATGACTTCCAACTCAGGTATTTTAAATAAACAATGTTTATCATGGTTCAAAATCTATACAAGTTGGCAATGGGTCTCTACTACCGGTCACTCATGTTGGGTCTTCGAATATTCATGCTTGCGCTTGCTGTCACTACCAAGTGGTCCATTCGCCAACTGGACGTTAAAAACGCATTCTTGCATGGTTTTCTAAACGAAGAGGTATACATGCGTTAGTCTCCTGGTTTTGTCCACCCAAAATTTCCTACACATGTATGCCGCCTGTGTAAGGCCTTGTATGGCCTCAAACAGGCACCTCGAGCTTGGTTTCATAGGTTTAGCACGTTCCTTTACAGTTTGGGCTTCTATTGTAGTAAGGTTGATCCCTCTCTTTTCATACATCGCTCACCCAGAAGCTTCGTATGCCTTTTGTTGTATGTAGATGACATCATCCTTACTGGCTCTGACTCCAACTTGCTCAGATGCCTCACCGCCTCCCTTTCTACTCAGTTTGCTTTGAAAGATCTTGGCCCACTTCACTACTTTCTTGGCATTGAGACCAAACTAACTAGATATGGCCTTTTCCTCTCCCAACATAAGTACACCCTTGATCTTCTAAGCAAGCATGACATGCTTGAGGCTAAACCTGTACAAACCCCCTTACCAGCTCGGGCACAACCATCTGTGGCTGATGGGTCTCGCCTACCTGACTCGACCGAGTTTCGTAGTGCGGTGGGTGCGCTCCAGTACCTCACCATGACCCGTCCGGATATTGCGTACGCGGTTAACCTTGTATCTTAGTTCATGCATGCTCCCACTACCTCCCACTGGCAAATGTTTAAACGCATCCTACAATACCTTAAGCTTACGCCTGATCACGGCCTCACTATAGCTCCAGGTTCCTGCACATCTGTCACCGCATATGCGGATGCTGACTAGGGTGGTTGTCCCGACACTCGTCGCTCCACAACAGGGTTTGCCCTTTTCCTTGGTCCCAACCTTATTTCATGGTGCGCAAAGAAGCAACCTACAGTCGCAAAGTCGTCCACGGAGTCTGAATATCGAGCCGTGGCCAAGGTTGTTGCTGAGTGTGATTGGATCCGATATCTCATGTGTGATTTAGGTCTCTGCCACTCTGGGCCGATAGTTGTGTACTTTGATAATGTCTCTGCTACATACATGGCTGCCAATCCTATCTCCAATGATTGCAGCAAGCACGTGAATGTTGATTTTCACTACGTTCGTGAGAAGGTTGTTAAGGGTGATATCCAGGTTCGTTACACGCCTACCACCAAACAGGTTGATGGCATATTCACCAAAGGGTTGGCTACTGATCGCTTCCGCTACCATAAAGCCAATCTGCACGTTGGTCCCCCTCGCACAGATTGAGGGGGCGTATTAGGGATAATATCAGGATTGATATTATGCTGATTATATGTTGAGAATATTCTATAATTATTCATATTCTTTATATTATAAATATATGCCTCAGCAACCCTATTGGCTATGCTCACTAACTCTCATTCTCACACTTGGGGCACTGAGTATATTGTATGTATGTATGTATGCGTAAAATAAAAAGATTATTAAAATATAAATTATTTATATAAAGTAATTTTAATACATAAATTTATTTGATAATTTATTATTTAGATACTTATTAAATTTTTATTAAAAATATTAAAATAATTTATATATATTATTGTTAAAATTTTTTAAGTTATAAGTTTGGAAAATAATGTCAAATGAAATTCTAAACAAAAATTTTAAAATATTAAAATTAAAATTACGTAAAATAACCCTAAAGTTGAGAAAAATAACTCAACATACTTACTTTTAAAATTAAATTATTAAAAATTTTATTAAAAAAAATAAGGGCGTAACTCTCTATACTTTTATTTTTAGAATTAAACTTATATAAAATGGCACTACAAAAAAGAGAAGATAACTACTCATGTTGTCAATTTTTAAAATTTAAATTAATTTATGTTATATAAAAATTAACTTATAATAAAATAAAATCACCACTTAATGTGAATAATGCGGTGACCGTTGAACATAATAATTTGTCTTCCCAAGCGGGCACTATAAAATAAGTGGTGGGCATGCTCACTTCTTGTGATCCCAACCCCCCCCTCTCTCTCTCTCCCTCTCTCTCTCTCTCTCCAGTAGCATCGTTATACACTTGCAGAGCAACTCGGAACAAAATTTTTTAGGGTTTCTTCTCTTTCGTTTTCGATTTCTCGCGCTGGTATATTCCTCTTTCTTCTTCTATTTTCTCTGGTTTTAATTGATGCTCTATATTTGTTAGAATAACCGCCGTTGTTGCAAGCATGAATGTTACTTTTGATGTTGATTTTTGGTGAACGATTTTGGTTTTTGTGTTGCTTTTGCTTCATGTTTTCGATTATTTTGCATATTTCTGCTATCTTCTGTCTTTGTTTCTGTATGTTCTTGTTCGGAATCGCCATTGTTGCATATATTTATCAGCGGTTATTGATGGTAAATGATACTTTCGATGTTAGTTTTTGAGTGAGCATTGTGGATTTTGTGTTGCTTTTGCTTCATGCTTTGATTATTTTGTTTATTGCTGATTTCTTTGTTTTTTTATAGGCTTGGTCTCTCATTTGCATTTATTCCTTTTGTCTCACCTTAATGACCAAAAGATTAATCTTGGGATTTAGTCTTAAAATTCATGTTTTATATCCATATTCGGAACACTAATCCTTAAGGCATGCTACTTACCCGTGTTCCAACACAACTTAAATACATTATCTTTGACAAACCCTATTCGTTACGAAGATGGCTCAATTAAGACATCTTTGCAAAAGATGGGGTTTGAATTCAAAAAATAAATTATATGGGTCAAATTAACAAATGTTAATTAATTTTTTGTACCTAATACTATTTATAAAAACGCTAAGCATAATCATATTAAATTTTTGGGCATATTATTTAGACAAGTCTTCAATTATTAAGGGGAAATCATACGGAATAGACCACAACCCTTACATTTAAACTTTTGCCCCTGTCATTATTTTCCTCCCGTTTTCACTCTCTCTGGCCTCTGCAACACATTTCTCTCTCCTTTGCAACACCTCTCTCTCTCCTCTTACACTCATTTCCCATACAGTCTCTCCTTTCCATACATTGTGACCTTTCAGTTTCCAAGCCGTTGTGACCTTCGAGTTCCCATATCTTCCATTAGACCTTCTCTTCGCTCACTTCATCCTTGCTCTCATTGTCACATCCATTGCCATTCGTTGCATTTCGTCGCTGCACCTTGTTCATCTAGGGTTTAATCACCATTTCCTAAAAGGTGAGACCGATTTTGTAAGTGCGTGTTTGTTTTCTCTTGGTTGTTTGTTGGGGTTGTTTGAGAGAAATGTATATGCGATTGTTTCATGTGTTGCACTGCCCTAGTATTGGTTAGGGGTTTTTTTTGGGTTTAGGGTTATTTTTGGGGTTTAGGGTTTTGTTGTTATTGGTGTTGTGAGTAAGGGTCAGTGTATTTGGAGTGAGATTTTCATGCTGGCTTGGTTATTTGATTGTGTGGCTGATTTACTTTATTGTTCCTCATTGTACCTGTGTTTTTCGTATTTTATTTGTGTGGTGGTTGAATCGGTTTTTATTGATATTTGCCTATGCGTTGCGTGGATTTTGGGGGTGGAAAGCAGATATTGACGGTAAAGCATAAATGGTGTATGATAGTTGATACACGGCGTGTGAGTGTTGAAAATGGATCACTATCATATGGTGTTTGTGTTAATAGTCATTAATGGTGTATGATTAATTATACACCATTTATGATTGGTTTAAATGGTGTAATATCATTTTTTGTTGGTTATTTCAAATCATTAATGGTCTTAAATCAATCATACACCGTGTATCATTGATTTGAATGGTGTAAAATTAACTTATTTTAGTGTATTTTAAGTAAATAGTGGTGTATGATCAATCATACATCGTGTATGACTGGTCTAAATGGTGTGAAATTAACTTATTTTAGTGTATTTTAAGTAATGAATAGTGCTTGGTTAATCACACACCGTGTATGATGGGTTTAAAGGGTGTAAAATTAACTTGTTTTAATGTGTTTTAAGTAATTAGTGGTGTATGATCAATCATACACCTTGTATGATTGGTCTAAATGGTGTGAAATCAACTTATTTTAGTGTGTTTTAAGTAATTAATGGGGTTTGATTAATCGTACAACGTGTATGATGGGTTTAAAGGGTGTATAATCAACTTGTTTTGGTGTGTTTTAAATAAATAGTGGTGTATGATCAATCATACACCGTGAATAATAGGTTTTAAGGGTGTAAAATCAACTTGTCTTAATGTGTTTTAAGTAAATAGTGATGTATGATCAATCATATACCATGTATGATTGGTTTATATGATGTTGTATCATTTTCTCTTGGTGTGTTTGAAGTCATTAATGGTTTATGATCAATCATACACCGTGTATGACTGGTTTTTATGGTGTGAAATAATTTTCTTTTGGTATGTTGCAAGTCATTAATGGTGTATGATCAATTATACACTGTGTATGATTGGTTTAAATGGTGTGAAATCTTTTTCTCTCAGTGTGTTTGAAGTCATGAGTGCTTTATGATCAATTATACACTATGTGTGATCAATCATACACTGTGTATGATTGGTTTAAATGTTGTAAAATCATTTTCTCTTGGTGTGTTTTAAGTCACTATTGGTGTATGATGAATCATATATCGTGTATGATTGGTTTAAACGGTGTCAAATCATTTTATGTTATATCGAACTGTAATAATGGGTTTTATGATTGTTGTTTTTCCTTTATTTTAGATGGCATCGGAGACACGTAAGAGGAGCCGAGAAGATGTAGAGGTTGATTACATCATTCCCAGGAGTTGCTGGAGATTCCTCCAGGTCAACCAAATGGGTATATCAACCAAAGCCGTAACGGAAATTACAGAAATCTTAAAGGACGACGAATCAAAGGTTTGATACAGTATCCTTATGAATTATATTGACTTTGTAGTACTACATTTATGGTTTTTTATTAACTAAAAGTTTTGTGCAATACAGCTTACCCTATTTTCAAAATACAATGTTGGGCATCTACTTGAGCTTCGTGAGTCTAATGTTAGCTTCTGGCATAGTATGATTCATGTCGTCCTTCTCCACCAGGTGGACAACCCAAACCCCGAAGAGTTATCACTTTTGTTTGGTGGGAAGGTGGTGAGATTCGGGTTGCGAGAATTTTGTATTATAACGGGATTAAAATATTCCGGCTTGCACAACGTTAGCGGTGGTTCCAATAGACTGCTTGCCAAGTACGGCATGAAGGGGCGAATGAGTAGGCAGCAGCTGCTAGACGCATGCAGTACCTGTCCCATTATGGAGGACCAGGTTAAGCTTGCCGTAGCCTACTTGGTTGAGGGCCTACTGTTTGCCAAGCACAAAAGAACAGTCGTTAACACCAACACCCTGGCCATGGTGGACGACGTGGACGCATTCAACAGAGTTGCTTGGGGATCCTTGAGCTGGAAATTCTTGGTGCGGAAGCTCAAGGATTTCATAGCAAAAAAGCAACATGCATTGGAGAAGACCTACTCCGTCCACGGGTTCTACGATGTGGTTTCCATATTTGCTATGGAAACTATTCCAAAACTGGCCAGGATTGGGGTGGCAAGGACTGACAATCGGCGGTTGGGACGAATCCTTAATTGGAATATGGGTAAAAAGGGTTCGTACACCGCTTTGTTTTCAACTGTATTTGATCGGGTAATAATACTTTATTTTTTTACTATTATACTAGTACTTATTTGTGCCCTTACTAACGTTCATATGATGTATCTTCCTTTGATCAGCAACTGAATGCCGAACCGATTAGGTTAACGATTGCGGAAGCCAGTCAGCCTAATCTACAAGGCATTCCCGATGATGAGGATGGTGAAGTGGGAGATGAAACACATGATGTGACAATGCCGGCAGATCCTCACTTGGAACCAAAACCGCTGGCAATAGAACAACCTGCATTGCACATATCCCACGATGGACCATCAACTAGGACATCAGATTTGACATCTCAATCGGTATTCGCAATTCGTTTTGTGTTTATACAATTACAAATGTTATTGTAAGCACCATATTAGTCAAATTTATGTTTATGACGATTTGAAGGACATATTGTAGGTTATTGAGAGACTCGAAGCGATGGAGAAAGAAATGAAAACCATGCGGCAAATAAATATGCAATTTGAAAGCAGACTAGAAGCACAACAGCTGCAGTTGCAAATATATGAAAAAAGGTTTGAAGCTCACGAGGCAAAGATTAAGGAGCTTTCAGACCTATTGCCGCATGCCATGACTCCCCATCATGATCCATCGTCTTCAGCTCCTCCATCTTTTGTTGAGACTTCACAATAAACAATTATTATTGCTACTTCACATACTGGGTAAGACATTACAGATTCTTGTTATTGACCCAATTTAGAATGTTTTCATGCATGTTGAAGTTCATTCACTTTGATATTTGCTCTCCCAACCTAGGGATGAGGAAAATGTCTTCAAGCAACCATTGTCAACACGTACGGATGATGATGAAAACTTGATGACATTGTCCGAGATAATTTTGGAATTGGGACAAGAGAGGAGGGACCTCATGCCAAATCCCAAGTACAAAGGTGAAGAATAGACCGCGGAGGGTAAGAGCAATTGGCTAAGAAAGATGCCTTCTGTATCGGAACCGGTCGTGCCTTTTGATCAATTCTAGCTTCCCTTTGAGGAACCAAAAAAGGAGTTCCTAGATTTTTACAAAAAATTACGTCCAAGGGTTAAGAAGTGATTCTATTCTATAATACTACTATGATTTTTGACTATTAGTAGGGAACTGTTTTAATATTGAAATTTTCATATGGAATGCCTATATATCATGCTTCCTATTGTATGTTATAGAAATGTCAAGACTCCCATGTTGTTACCTGCTGATCAACGGATGGATTTCGGTGTTCTGACTACGAGTACGGGTCAATTTTGGTATCGGTTGAAAAACAATGACATCTGGCTAACTGATGAGGTACTCTTCATACACAACTATTTGGTGTGTGCTTGCTGCAAGTGGATCCCCATTACTTTTTTTGGTGTGTTTGATTTCATTAATGTTGTATGATATTATATAGCATGTATGAATAGTTTAATATTGTTAAATCAACTTGTGTTGGTGTGTTTCAAATAATTAGTGATGTATGTTTAACCATACACTGTGTATGATAGATTTAATGATGTAAAATAAACTTATTTTAGTGTATTTCAAGTGATTAGTGGTGTACGGTTAACCATACACCGTGTATGATAGGTTTTAATGGTGTAAAATTAACTCGTTTTAGTGTGTATCAAGTGATTAGTGGTGTATGTTTGACCATACACCGTGTATGATAGGTTTTAACGGTGTAAAATTAACTCATTTTAGTGTGTATCAAGTGATTAGTGGTGTATGTTTGACCATACACCGTGTATGATAGGTTTTAACGATGTAAAATCAACTTGTTTTAGTGTGTATCAAGTTATGAGTGGTGTATGTTTAACCATACGCCATGTATGATAGGTTTAAACGGTGTAATATCAACTTATTTAGGTGGGTTTCAAGTGATTAGTGAGGTATGTTTAACCATATATTATGCATGATAGGTTTTAAAGTTGTAAAATTAACTTATTTTAGCGTGGATCAAGTGATTAGTGGTGTATGTTTAACCATATATTATCTATGATAGGTTTTAAAGCTGTAAAATCAACTTATTTTAGTGTGTATCAAGTGATTAGTGGTGTATGTTTAACCATACACCGTGTAAGATAGGTTTTAACTGTGTAAAATTAACTTGTTTAGGTGTGTTTCAAGTGATTAGAGAGATATGTTTAACCATAAATTGTGTATGATAGGTTTTAATGGTGTAAAATTAACTTATTTAGGTATGTTTCAAGCCACATGATGTCATAGATGACAAGCTCGGAAGAGACTTATCAACCCCAGAAGAGTATTCAAGCCACAGGATGTCATAGATGACATTCGTAGTTGCTACGGTGTTGAGATTAGCTACAGTTTTGCTTGGAGGGGTAGAGAGTTTGCATATGACAATGTCGGATTGGGTTCTCCCGAACAGTCATATGCAGACTTGCCTGCATATTTGCATGTTCTCTAACAGACCAACACCGGTTCGTGTTTTATTTACAGACAGATGATGGAAACAAATTTCAGTACCCTTTCATTACGTTTGATGCTTCACTTAAAGGATTTCAGTTTTGTCGTCCTGTTGTGAGCATTGATGCAACGCATCTGAAGGGAAAATATTGGGTTGTTTTGTTCATGGCTGTTTGTCACGATCCCAATCAACAAATTTTCCCGACTGCTTTCGGTATTGGTGATTCAGAGAATGATTAAGAGAATAATGCATCGTGGCATTGGTTCCTCAGCAGGTTGAAGGAAGTTATTGGGGAGCCTATTGGCCATGTTATTGTATCTGATCAACATCTAAGCAGCCAAAGAGCGGTGGAAGAAGTTTTCCCCAACGCATATCATGGTTTGTGTATGTACCACTTGCTGAACAACATGAAGTCCAAATTCAAAAGTAAAACAAAACAGTTGAATCAGCATTACTACCAAACAGTTAAAGCATACAACCTTCAAGAGTTTCATACTTTGTTCTATAGTTTATGTTGTGCCGTACCCGGAGCTAAAGAGTACTTGGAGACCGTAGGATTGGAAAGTGGACTCGTTCCCACTCCCTTATCGTCGGTACAACATAATGACAATAAACATATCATAATCGATGAATGTTGTTTTCGTTAAGGTGCGTGATTATCCCATTACTGCTTTTATTGACGAGATTCGGCTATTGTTGCAGAAGTGGTTTTATGATAGAAGAACCAAGGCTGAAGTTTGCACCGATACAATGTCCCTAGACATCGATAAAAAATTACAAGACATATTGAAACTATCACAAATGACGACAGTAAATTTTGTTCTATTCGTCATGTTCAATCCTGATTGCAACGCATGTTTTTAGGGTTATTATGTCTGTGTGTTATTAAATGTACATGATTCAATATTAAGGATGATGTTGTATGATTAATCATTTACCGTGTATGATTATTTTTGATTGTGTTAAATCAACCTGTGTATGATTACTTGAAGTAACCGGTGGTGTATGTTTAATCATACACCATGTATGATTGATCATGATAGTGTGAAATTATTATCTCTTGGTGTGTTTTATGTAATTAGTGGTATATGATTAACCATACACTGTTTATGTTGGGGTTAAATGGTGTAAAATCATATTGTGTTGGCGTGTGAAATCAACTTGTGTGAGTGTGTTTTATTTAAGTAGTGGTGTATGATACACCGTGTATAATAGGTTTTAACGGTATAAAATTAACTTGTTTTAATGTGTTTTAAGTAAATAGTGGTGTATGATTGGTGTAAATGGTGTGAAATCATCATGTTTTATTGTCTTTTAAGTAAATAGTGGTATATGATCAATCATACACCGTGTGTAATAGGTCTAAATGGTGTAAAATTAACTTGTTTTAGTGTGTTTTAAATAAATAGTGGTGTATGGTCAATCATACACCATGTATGATGTGTGTAAAAGGTGTAAATTTAACTTGTTTTAGTACGCTACAACTAAATAGTGGTGTATGGTTAATCATACATCGTGTATGATAGGTTTTAAGGGTGTAAAATCAACTTATTTAAATGTGTTTCAAGTAATTAGTGGTGTAAGATCAATCATACACGTGTATAATGGGTTTTAATAGTGTAAAATTAACTTGTTTAGGTGTGTTTTAAGCAATTAGTGTTGTTTGGTTAATCATGCACCGTGTATGAAGGGTTTAAAGGGTGTAAAATTAACTTATTTTTGTGTGTTTTAAGTAAATAGTGGTGTATGATCAATCATATACTATGTGTGATAGGTTTTAATGATGTAAAATCAACTTACATTAGTATCTTTTAAGTTATTAGTGGTGTATGATCAATCATACATTGTATATGATTAGTCTAAATGATGTGAAATCAACTTATTTGAGTGTTTTAAGTAATTAGTGGTGTTTGGTTAATCATGCACCATGTAAGATAGGTTTTAAGGGTGTAAAATCAACTTGCTTTAGTGTCTTTTAGGTCATTACTTATGATCAATCATACACTGTGTGTGATTGGCCTAATTGGTATGAAATCTTGTTTGAGTGTGTTTTAAGTAATTAGTGATGTTTGATTAATCATACACCGTGTATGATGGGTTTAAAGGGTGTGAACTCAACTTGTTTTAGTGTGTTTTAAGTAATTAGTGGTGTATGATAGGTTTTAAGGGTGCAAAATTAACTTCATTTAATGTGTTTTAAGTAAATAATGGTGTATGATCAATCATACGTCGTGTATGATAGGTTTTAAGGGTGTAAAATTAACTTGTTTTAGTGTGATTTAAGTAAATAGTGTTGTATGATCAATCATACACAGTGTATGATAGGTTTCAAGGGTGTAAATTTAACTTGTTTTGATGTGTTTTAAGTAAATAGTGGTGTATGATCAATTATACACCGTATATGATAGGTTTTAATAGTATAAAATTAACTTGTTTTATTGTCTTTTAAGTCATTAGGGGCGTCATACACCGTGTATGATCAATCATAAGGAGTGTAAAATCAACTTATTTTAGTATGATTTAAGTAAATAGTGGTGTATGATCAATCATACACAGTGTATGATAGGTTTCAAGGGTATAAAATTAACTTGTTTTAATATATTTTAAGTAAATAGTGGTGTATGATCAATCATACACAGTGTATGATAGGTTTCAAGGGTGTAAAATTAACTTGCTTTAATATATTTTAAGTAAATAGTGGTGTATGATCAATCATATACCGTGTATGATTGGTCTAAATAGTGTGAAATTAACTTGTTTTATTGTCTTTTAAGTAAATAGTGGTGCATGATCAATCATACACCGTGTATGGTAGGTCTAAATGGTGTAAAATCAACTTATTTTATTGTGTTTTAAGTAAATAGTGGTGCATGATCAATCATACACCGTGTATGGTAGGTCTAAATGGTGTAAAATCAACTTATTTTATTGTCTTTTAAGTCATTAGGGGTGCATGATCAATCATACACCGTGTATGGTAGGTCTAAATGGTGTAAAATTAACTTAGTTATTGTCTTTTAAGTCATTAGTGGTGTATGCTCATTCATACACCGTGTATAATTTGTCTAAATTGTGTGAAATCAACTTATTTAGGTGGGTTTCAAGTGATTAGTAGTGTATGTTTAACCATACACCATGTATGATATATTATGGCGGTGTAAAATTAACTTGTTTAGGTGTGTTTCAAGTGATTAGTTGTGTATGGTTAACCATACACCATGTATGATAGGTTTTAATGGTGTAAAATTGGCTTGTTTAGGTGGGTCTCAAGTGATTAGTAGTGTATGTTTAATCATACACCATGTATGATAGATTTTGGCTGTATAAAATCAACTTGTTTAGGTGGGTTTCAAGTGATTAGTTGTGTATGGTTAACCATACACCATGTATGATAGGTTTTAATTGTGTAAAATAAACTTGTTTAGGTGGGTCTCAAGTGATTAGTAGTGTATGTTTAATCATACACCATGTATGATAGATTTTGGCTGTATAAAATCAACTTGTTTAGGTGGGTTTCAAGTGAATAGTTGTGTATGGTTAACCATACACCATGTATGATAGGTTTTAATTGTGTAAAATAAACTTGTTTAGGTGTATTTCAAGTGATTAGCAGTGTATGGTGTGTTTCAAGTAATTAACGGTGTAAAATCAACTTCTGTTAGTGTGTATCAAGTGATTTGTTGTGTATGTTTAACTATACACCATGTATGATAGGTTTTAACAGTGTAAAATGAACTTGTTTAGGTGGGTTTCAAGTGATTAGTGGTGTATGTTTAACCATACACCATGTTTGATAGGTTTTAATGGTATTTAAGTTATTAGTGGTGTATGATCAAGCAGACACCGTGTATGATTGATCTTAATGGTGTAAAATCAACTTGTTTTAATGTGTTACAACTAATTAGGGTGTATGGTTAACCTCACACCGTTTATGATAAGCCTAAAGGGTGTAAAATCAACTTTTTTGTGTGTTTTAAGTAATTAGTGGTATATGGTCAATCATACATCGTGTTTGATAGGTTTTAATGGTTTAAAATCAACATGGTGGACTGTATGGTTAATCATTAATAATCCCTACAGTTTTAGAGATAGTAATTGCTGGTTTTGTTCATTTTTTTTGCATTACCATTATTAATCTTCTGTGTCTATCTTTTATGCAATGCAGATTTTCCGAGCAGCTGAGTATAACTTTGATGTTATTGATGGAGATAAGAATTTTTGTGTTGATATGTCTCTTTGGACATGTACCTGTCGCAAGTTTCAGTTGAGCAGCTTCCATGTGAGCATGCGTTGGCGGTTGTATGACATGGTCCTTATGGTCTGTACAATTTATGCTCGCCATATTGTTCCAGAGATTATTGGGACGAGTCATACAGAGGCGTCGTGTACCCGATGCCGCACATAAGTGATTGGTCTATCCTGCATCATATATGAGAAATGAATCTTCTTCCACCCGATGTTCGAACCTCTTCCGGGAGGAGGAGAAAGAGGAGGAGTCTTTCAATCAGTGAGGAACGTGTACCACAAAGGTGCAGTCGGTGCAAGGAACAAGGGCATAATCGATCAACGTGTAAAAATCCAATTGCTTTGCACTCGACCGGTGAAGGCACGTCTACAAACAACAACGGTCATTCTTATCATGTCCCTTCTCCGGATTAACTTACGTTCTTTTTTTTATAGTGTAATTGCCATTAATATCGATGAAATTATGTACTATTAATAGACATGCATTATTAATGACGGCTGTGTATTATCCATAACACATTGACATTTGTAAGGTTGGTTTAAATGATGTAATGTCAATTTCTATCTGAGTGTTTTAAATATCTGATGGTGTATGATCTGTCAGCTGGGGATTGAACACTGAAAGTTCAAGGGTGATAATTGGCACCCAAGCAAGACAATAACCTCAAAACCTACTTTATCCTACCCCTCCCCCATGGTCATCCCCATATATTTGCACCTTGTTTGCCTTTGCCTATAAATGGAAGAATTGGCCATGAAGCCAAGCATCCACTTCTCGGTCTCAACGTTGTGTTGTCTGTGCCGCACGGGTGGGTTCCTCAGTTGTGAATGATTAATCATATACCATGTATGATAGATTTTGAACGTGTGAAATCATGTCATCTTGGTGTGTTTTAAGTGATTAGTTGTGAATGGTTAATCATACACGATGTATGATTAACCAAACACCACTAGTTACTTAAAATACACTAAAATAAGTTAATTTGACACCATTAAGACCAATCATACACTACTAATTACTTGAAACACATTAAAACAAGTTGATTTTACACCCTTAAAACCTATCATACACGGTATATGATTAACCATACAATATTACCTAGTTGTAGCACACTAAAACAAGTTAAATTACACCCTTTACACACATCATACATGGTGTATGATTGACCATAGACCACTAATCACTTAAAACACACTAAAACAAGTTGCTTTTATACTATTAAAACCTATCATACATGATGTACGATTAATCATACACCACTACTTACTTAAAACACACTTACACAATGTCATTTATGACATCCTGTGGCTTCAATAATATTCCGAGGTTGATAAGTTTCTTACGGATACATTCCCCAATGACCCAGCTGATTCAATTAGGTGAACCAAATATCGGACTTATAATTTTGAACCTCAATATCAGTTTCAGCTTTAAATATGAGCTCAAATTTCATGTACCAAACAGAAGATTAATTGCAAGACTGAAAAGCAACCAAACTAGAAAGAAAATTTTATCTATTTACCTTGTACCTCTTTCCTTGTATCCAACTGGGAATGATGCAAAACACCAATCCAAAATTTCAAGAGAAACGTTCAAACTTCTATTATATAGATATACACACACAGGCTGAGGGTCATCGGAAACAGCCTCTCTTGAGGGTAGCCCCCTGAAGGGGAAGGCTGCGTACATCTAACCCCCCCAGACCTTGCTTATGCGGGAGCCCTTGGAGGCATTGGGTTTATTGATGTTGTTGTATATATATATATACACACAATAAAGTTTTATGATATTCAAAAATATATCACTTAAGTATCCTATACAATTTGGGGAACTTTCATCAATATATAACGAATTTTTAGTAGAAATTGCTATTGCAATACATTGTTTACAACAATATAAATAAATTATGCTCATATTTTTAACAAGAATATAACATATAGTGATAAAAACTCGCAAAAGCTATGTTAAAACCAAGTGCTATATCAATATTTTTTAGCCAAATATATAATATCAAGTTTCGGCCAAAAATATATATATACTGTCGAAAATCATTTTTCATGACATCATTTTCTAATACAGATTCACCGACTTTCTTTTATAAAATAACTAACTAATAAAGTCCTAAAACATAAAATATTTAAATAATAAAAATTTTAAATTTCTAAAGATGCAACTACAAATTTAGCACAAAAAAAAAACAATTTTTTTATAAAAGATACAACAACAACAGACCCAGTGCCTTAAGGGCTCCGCATAAGCAGAGGCTGGGAGGAGTGGATGTACGCAGCCTTACTCCTTTAAGGTGTAACCTTGCTGAAAGGCTACCCCCAACCTTATAAGGTTGGCAATACGAGGACTTCCCAGGAGGTCACCTATCCTGATACTACTCTCGCCCAAGCACGCTTAATTTCGAAGTTCTAATAGGATCCGATTGCATTAGTACTTGGTAAATGAACCCTAAATTTTTTAAAAAGGGTAAACTATATATTAATACCTCAACGGTTAGAGTACTAAATTTTTTTTTTTTAA